>MU269990.1:57601523-59061213 GCA_021432705.1 Caranx ignobilis
TAAATAGTAAGTGAGCCACGCTGACCGGGCCGGACTCAGCAGAGACACTCAGCCACCCGTTCAAACACTGGGGCACACTATACAGATTCAGGAATCAGGGGCGGGGGCAGCTGGCCACAGCCGCTGGCCCCCGGGAGATAGTAAGAATAGTAAGTGACCACGCTGACCGGGCCGGACTCAGCAGAGACACTCAGCCACCCGTTCAAACACTGGGGCACACTGTACAGAGCAGGAATCAGGGGGGCGGGGCAGCTGGCCACAGCCGCTGGCCCCGGTGAGAATAGTAAGTGAGCCACGCTGACCGGGCCGGACTCAGCAGAGACACTCAGCCCCCCGTTCAAACACTGGGGCACACTGGTACGAGCAGGAATCAGGGGGTCGGGGGCAGCTGGCCACAGCCGCTGGCCCCCGGTGAGAATAGTAAGTGAGGCCACGCTGACCGGGCCCGACTCAGCAGAGACCTCAGCCACCCGTTCAAACACTGGGGCACAGGGTACAGAGCAGGAATCAGGGGGGCGGGGCAGCTGGCCACAGCCGCTGGCCCCCGGTGAGAATAGTAAGTGAGCCACGCTGACCGGGCCGGACTCAGCAGAGACACTCAGCCACCCTTCAAACACTGGGGCACCTGTACAGAGCAGGAATCAGGGGGTCGGGGGCAGCTGGCCACAGCCGCTGGCTCCCGGTGAGAATAGTAAGTGAGCCACGCTGACCGGGCCGGACTCAGCAGAGAGACTCAGCCACCCGTTCAAACACTGGGGCACACTGTACAGAGCAGGAATCAGGGGGGCGGGGACAGCTTGCCACAGCCGCTGGCCCCCGGTGAGAATAGTAAGTGAGCCGCGCTGACCCGGCCGGACTCAGCAAAGACACTCAGCACCCCCGTTCAAACACTGGGGCACACTGTACAGAGCAGGAATCAGGGGCGGGGGCAGCTGGCCACAAGGCCGCTGGCCCCGGTGAGAATAGTAAGAATAGTAAGTGAGCCACGCTGACCGGGCCGGACTCAGCAGAGACACTCAGCCACCCGTTCAAACACTGGGGCACACTATACAGAGCAGGAATCAGGGGGGCGGGGCAGCTGGCCACAGCCGCTGCCCCCGTGAGAATAGTAAGTGTAGCCACGCTGACCGGGCCGGACTCAGCAGAGACACTCAGCCACCCGTTCAAACACTGGGGCACACTGTACAGAGCAGGAATCGGGGGGCGGGGGCAGCTGGCCACAGCCGCTGGCCCCCGGTGAGAATAGTAAGTGAGCCACGCTGACCCGGCCGGACTCAGCAGAGACACTCAGCCATCCGTTCAAACACTGGGGCACACTGTACAGAGCAGGAATCAGGGGGCGGGGCAGCTGGCCACAGCCGCTGGCCCCCGGTAAGAAGTAAGAATAGTAAGTGAGCCACGCTGACCCGCCGGACTCAGCAGGACACTCAGCCATCCGTTCAAACACTGGGGCACACTGTACAGAGCAGGAATCAGGGGGGGCGGGGGCAGCTGGCCACAGCCGCTGGCCCCCGGTGAGAATAGTAAGTGAGCCACGCTGACCGGGCCGGACTCAGCAGAGACACTCAGCCACCCGTTCAAACACTGGGGCACACCGTACAGAGCAGGAATCAGGGGGGCGGGGGCAGCTGGCCACAGCCGCTGGCCCCCGGTGAGAATAGTAAGTGAGCCACGCTGACCGGCCGGACTCAGCAGAGACACTCAGCCACCCGTTCAAAACACTGGGGCACAGGGTACAGAGCAGGAATCAGGGGGCGGGGGCAGCTGGCCACAGCCGCTGGCCCCCGGTGAGAATAGTAAGTGAGCCACGCTGACCGGGCCGGACTCAGCAGAGACACTCAGCCACCCGTTCAAACACTGGGCAAGCGGGTACAGAGCAGGAATCAGGGGGTCGGGGTCAGCTGGCCACAGCCGCTGGCCCCCGGTGAGAATAGTACGTGAGCCACGCTGACCGGGCCGGACTCAGCAGAGACACTCAGCCACCCGTTCAAACACTGGGGCACACTGTACAGAGCAGGAATCAGGGGTCGGGGGGAGCTGGCCACAGCCGCTGGCCCCGGTGAGAATAGTAAAGTGAGCCACGCTGACCGGGCCGGACTCAGCAGAGAGACTCAGCCCACCCGTTCAAACACTGGGGCACACTGTACAGAGCAGGAATCAGGGGGCGGGGCAGCTGGCCACAGCCGCTGGCCCTCGGTGAGAATAGTAAGTGAGCCACGCTGACCGGCCGGACTCAGCAAAGACACTCAGCCACCCGTTCAAACACTGGGGCACACTGTACAGAGCAGGAATCAGGGGGGCGGGGGCAGCTGGCCACAGCCGCTGGCCCCCGGTGAGAATAGTAGAATAGTAAGTGAGCCACGCTGACCGGCCGGACTCAGCAGAGACACTCAGCCACCCGTTCAAACACTGGGGCACACTATACAGAGCAGGAATCAGGGGGCGGGGGCAGCTGGCCACAGCCGCTGGCCCCGGTGAGAATAGTAAGAATAGTAGTGACCACGCTGACCGGGCCGGACTCAGCAGAGACACTCAGCCACCCGTTCAAACACTGGGCACACTGTACAGAGCAGGAATCAGGGGGGCGGGGGCAGCTGGCCACAGCCGCTGGCCCCCGGTGAGAATAGTAAGTGAGCCACGCTGACCGGGCCGGACTCAGCAGAGACACTCAGCCACCGTTCAAACACTGGGGCACACTGTACAGAGCAGGAATCAGGGGGCGGGGGCAGCTGGCCACAGCCGCTGGCCCCCGGTGAGAATAGTAAGAATAGTAAGTGACCACGCTGACCCGGCCGGACTCAGCAGAGACACTCAGCCACCCGTTCAAACACTGGGGCACACTGTACAGAGCAGGAATCAGGGGGCGGGGGCAGCTGGCCACAGCCGCTGGCCCCCGGTGAGAATAGTAAGTGAGCCACGCTGACCGGGCCGGACTCAGCAGAGACACTCAGCCACCCGTTCAAACACTGGGGCACACTGTACAGAGCAGGAATCAGGGGGGCGGGGGCAGCTGGCCACAGCCGCTGGCCCCCGGTGAGAATAGTAAGTGAGCCACGCTGACCGGGCCGGACTCAGCAGAGACACTCAGCCACCCGTTCAAACACTGGGGCAAAGGGTACAGAGCAGGAATCAGGGGGGCGGGGCAGCTGGCCACAGCCGCTGGCCCCCGGTGAGAATAGTAAGTGAGCCACGCTGACCGGGCCGGACTCAGCAGAGACACTCAGCCACCCGTTCAAACACTGGGGCACAGGGTACAGAGCAGGAATCAGGGGGCGGGGGCAGCTGGCCACAGCCGCTGGCCCCCGGTGAGAATAGTAAGTGAGCCACGCTGACCGGGCCGGACTCAGCAGAGACACTCAGCCACCCGTTCAAACACTGGGGCACCGTACAGAGCAGGAATCAGGGGGCGGGGGCAGCTGGCCACAGCCGCTGGCCCCGGTGAGAATAGTAAGTGAGCCACGCTGACCGGGCCGGACTCAGCAGAGACACTCAGCCACCCGTTCAAACACTGGGGCACACTGTACAGAGCAGGAATCAGGGGGGCGGGGGCAGCTGGCCACAGCCGCTGGCCCCCGGTGAGAATAGTAAGTGAGCCACGCTGACCGGGCCGGACTCAGCAGAGACACTCAGCCCCCCGTTCAAACACTGGGGCACACTGTACAGAGCAGGAATCAGGGGGCGGGGGCAGCTGGCCACAGCCGCTGGCCCCCGGTGAGAATGAGAATAGTAAGTGAGCCACGCTGACCGGGCGGACTCAGCAGAGACACTCAGCCACCCGTTCAAACACTGGGGCACACTGTACAGAGCAGGAATCAGGGGGGCGGGGGCAGCTGGCCACAGCCGCTGGCCCCCGGTGAGAATAGTAAGTGGTGAGCCACGCTGACCGGGCCGGACTCAGCAGAGACACTCAGCCACCCGTTCAAACACTGGGGCACACTGTACAGAGCAGGAATCAGGGGGGCGGGGGCAGCTGGCCACAGCCGCTGGCCCCCGGTTGTAGAATAGTAAGTGAGCCACGCTGACCGGCCGGACTCAGCAGAGACACTCAGCCATCCGTTCAAACACTGGGGCACACTGTACAGAGCAGGAATCAGGGGGGGGGGGCAGCTGGCCACAGCCGCTGGCCCCCGGTGAGAAGTAGAAGTAAGTGAGCCACGCTGACCGGGCCGGACTCAGCAGAGACACTCAGCCACCCGTTCAAACACTGGGGCACACTGTACAGAGCAGGAATCAGGGCGGGGGCAGCTGGCCACAGCCGCTGGCCCCGGTGAGAATAGTAAGTGAGCCACGCTGACCGGGCCGACTCAGCAGAGACACTCAGCCACCCGTTCAAACACTGGGGCACACTGTACAGAGCAGGAATCGGGGGGCGGGGGCAGCTGGCCACAGCCGCTGGCCCCCGTGAGAATAGTAAGTGAGCCACGCTGACCGGGCCGGACTCAGCAGAGACACTCAGCCACCCGTTCAAACACTGGGGCACACTGTACAGAGCAGGAATCAGGGGGCGGGGGCAGCTGGCCACAGCCGCTGGCCCCCGGTGAGAATAGTAAGTGAGCACGCTGACCGGCCGGACTCAGCAGAGACACTCAGCCACCCGTTCAAACACTGGGGCACACTGTACAGAGCAGGAATCAGGGGGGCGGGGGCAGCTGGCCACAGCCGCTGGCCCCCGGTGAGAATAGTAAGTGAGCCACGCTGACCGGGCCGGACTCAGCAGAGACACTCAGCCACCCGTTCAAACACTGGGGCACACTGTACAGAGCAGGAATCAGGGGGGCGGGGGCAGCTGGCCACAGCCGCTGGCCCCCGGTGAGAATAGTAAGTGAGCCACGCTGACCGGGCCGGACTCAGCAGAGACACTCAGCCACCCGTTCAAACACTGGGGCACACTGTACAGAGCAGGAATCAGGGGGGCGGGGGCAGCTGGCCACAGCCGCTGGCCCCCGGTGAGAATAGTAAGTGAGCCACGCTGACCGGGCCGGACTCAGCAGAGACACTCAGCCACCCAGTTCAAAAACAGGGGCACAACTGGTACAGAGCAGGAAAAAGGCAGGGGCACGGGGCCAGCAGCCACAGCGCTCAAACCAGAAAATAGTAAGTGACTCCACGTGACCGGAGCCGGAGCTCAGCAGAGACACTCAGCCACCCGTTCAACACTGGGGCACACTGTACAGAGCAGGAATCAGGGGGGCGGGGGCAGCTGGCCACAGCCGCTGGCCCCCGGTGAGAATAGTAAGTGAGCCACGCTGACCGGGCCGGACTCAGCAGAGACACTCAGCCACCCGTTCAAACACTGGGGCACACTGTACAGAGCAGGAATCAGGGGGGCGGGGGCAGCTGGCCACAGCCGCTGGCCCCGGTGAGAATAGTAAGAATAGAGTGAGCACGCTGACCGGGCCGGACTCAGCAGAGACACTCAGCCACCCGTTCAAACACTGGGGCACACTGTACAGAGCAGGAATCAGGGGGCGGGGGCAGCTGGCCACAGCCGCTCCACCGTGGTGAAATAGTAAGTGAGCCACGCTGACCGGGCCGGACTCAGCAGAGACACTCAGCCACCCGTTCAAACACTGGGGCACAGGGTACAGAGCAGGAATCAGGGGGCGGGGGCAGCTGGCCCCAGCCGCTGGCCCCCGGTGAGAATAGTAAGTGAGCCACGCTGACCGGGCCGGACTCAGCAGAGACACTCAGCCACCCGTTCAAACACTGGGGCACACTGTACAGAGCAGGAATCAGGGGGGCGGGGGCAGCTGGCCACAGCCGCTGGCCCCCGGTGAGAATAGTAAGTGAGCCACGCTGACCGGGCCGGACTCAGCAGAGACACTCAGCCACCCGTTCAAACACTGGGGCACACTGTACAGAGCAGGAATCAGGGGGGCGGGGGCAGCTGGCCACAGCCGCTGGCACCCGGTGAGAATAGTAATAGTAAGTGAGCCACGCTGACCGGGGCCGAACTCAGCAGAGACACTCAGCCACCCGTTCAAACACTGGGGCACACTGTACAGAGCAGGAATCAGGGGGGCGGGGGCAGCTGGCCACAGCCGCTGGCCCCCGGTGAGAATAGTAAGTGAGCCACGCTGACCGGGCCGGACTCAGCAGAGACACTCAGCCACCCGTTCAAACACTGGGGCACACTGTACAGAGCAGGAATCAGGGGGGCGGGGGCAGCTGGCCACAGCCGCTGGCCCCCGTGAGAATAGTAAGTGAGCCACGCTGACCGGGCCGGACTCAGCAGAGACACTCAGCCACCCGTTCAAACACTGGGGCACACTGTACAGAGCAGGAATCAGGGGGGCGGGGGCAGCTGGCCACAGCCGCTGGCCCCCGGTGAGAATAGTAAGAATAGTAAGTGAGCCACGCTGACCGGGCCGGACTCAGCAGAGACACTCAGCCACCCGTTCAAACACTGGGGCACACTGTACAGAGCAGGAATCAGGGGGGCGGGGGCAGCTGGCCACAGCCGCTGGCCCCCGTGGTGAGAATAGTAAGTGAGCCACGCTGACCGGGCCGGACTCAGCAGAGACACTCAGCCACCCGTTCAAACACTGGGGCACAGGGTACAGAGCAGGAATCAGGGGGGCGGGGGCAGGGCCCCAGCCGCTGGCCCCCGGTGAGAATAGTAAGTGAGCCACGCTGACGGGCCGGACTCAGCAGAGACACTCAGCCACCCGTTCAAACACTGGGGCACAGGGTACAGAGCAGGAATCAGGGGGCGGGGGCAGCTGGCCACAGCCGCTGGCCCCCGGTGAGAATAGTAAGTGAGCCACGCTGACCGGGCCGGACTCAGCAGAGACACTCAGCCACCCGTTCAAACACTGGGGCACAGGGTACAGAGCAGGAATCAGGGGGCGGGGGCAGCTGCCCCAGCCGCTGGCCCCCGGTGAGAATAGTAAGTGAGCCACGCTGACCGGGCCGGACTCAGCAGAGACACTCAGCCACCCGTTCAAACACTGGGGCACAGGGTACAGAGCAGGAATCAGGGGGCGGGGGCAGCTGGCCACAGCCGCTGGCCCCCGGTGAGAATAGTAAGTGAGCCACGCTGACCGGGCCGGACTCAGCAGAGACACTCAGCCACCCGTTCAAACACTGGGGCAAGGATACAGAGCAGGAATCAGGGGGGCGGGGGCAGCTGGCCACAGCCGCTGGCCCCCGGTGAGAATAGTAAGTGAGCCACGCTGACCGGGCCGGACTCAGCAGAGACACTCAGCCACCCGTTCAAACACTGGGGCACACTGTACAGAGCAGGAATCAGGGGGGCGGGGGCAGCTGGCCACAGCCGCTGGCCCCCGGTGAGAATAGTAAGTGAGCCACGCTGACCGGGCCGGACTCAGCAGAGACACTCAGCCACCCGTTCAAACACTGGGGCACACTGTACAGAGCAGGAATCAGGGGCGGGGGCAGCTGGCCACAGCCGCTGGCCCCCGGTGAGAATAGTAAGAATAGTAAGTGAGCCACGCTGACCGGGCCGGACTCAGCAGAGACACTCAGCCACCCGTTCAAACACTGGGGCACACTGTACAGAGCAGGAATCAGGGGGGCGGGGGCAGCTGGCCACAGCCGCTGGCCCCCGGTGAGAATAGTAAGTGAGCCACGCTGACCGGGCCGGACTCAGCAGAGACACTCAGCCACCCGTTCAAACACTGGGGCACACTGTACAGAGCAGGAATCAGGGGGCGGGGGCAGCTGGCCACAGCCGCTGGCCCCCGGTGAGAATAGTAAGTGAGCCACGCTGACCGGGCCGGACTCAGCAGAGACACTCAGCCACCCGTTCAAACACTGGGGCACACTGTACAGAGCAGGAATCAGGGGGGCGGGGGCAGCTGGCCACAGCCGCTGGCCCCCGGTGAGAATAGTAAGTGTAAGTGAGCCACGCTGACCGGCCGGACTCAGCAGAGACACTCAGCCACCCGTTCAAACACTGGGGCACACTGTACAGAGCAGGAATCAGGGGGGCGGGGGCAGCTGGCCACAGCCGCTGGCCCCCGGTGAGAATAGTAAGTGAGCCACGCTGACCGGGCCGGACTCAGCAGAGACACTCAGCCACCCGTTCAAACACTGAGGCATGGTACAGAGCAGGAATCAGGGGGGCGGGGGCAGCTGGCCACAGCCGCTGGCCCTCGGTGAGAATAGTAAGTGAGCCACGCTGACCGGGCCGGACTCAGCAGAGACACTCAGCCACCCGTTCAAACACTGGGGCACAGGGTACAGAGCAGGAATCAGGGGGGCGGGGGCAGCTGGCCACAGCCGCTGGCCCCGGTGAGAATAGTAAGTGAGCCACGCTGACCGGGCCGGACTCAGCAGAGACACTCAGCCACCCGTTCAAACACTGGGGCACAGGGTACAGAGCAGGAATCAGGGGGCGGGGGCAGCTGGCCACAGCCGCTGGCCCCCGGTGAGAATAGTAAGTGAGCCACGCTGACCGGGCCGGACTCAGCAGAGACACTCAGCCACCCGTTCAAACACTGGGGCACAGTACAGAGCAGGAATCAGGGGGGCGGGGGCAGCTGGCCACAGCCGCTGGCCCCCGGTGAGAATAGTAAGTGAGCCACGCTGACCGGGCCGGACTCAGCAGAGACACTCAGCCACCCGTTCAAACACTGGGGCAAAGGTACAGAGCAGGAATCAGGGGGCGGGGGCAGCTGGCCACAGCCGCTGGCCCCCGGTGAGAATAGTAAGTGAGCCACGCTGACCGGGCCGGACTCAGCAGAGACACTCAGCCACCCGTTCAAACACTGGGGCACACTGTACAGAGCAGGAATCAGGGGGGCGGGGGCAGCTGGCCACAGCCGCTGGCCCCGGTGAGAATAGTAAGTGAGCCACGCTGACCGGGCCGGACTCAGCAGAGACACTCAGCCACCCGTTCAAACACTGGGGCACACTGTACAGAGCAGGAATCAGGGGGGGCGGGGCAGCTGGCCACAGCCGCTGGCCCCCGGTGAGAATAGTAAGATAGTAAGTGAGCCACGCTGACCGGGCCGAACTCAGCAGAGACACTCAGCCACCCGTTCAAACACTGGGGCACACTGTACAGAGCAGGAATCAGGGGGGCGGGGGCAGCTGGCCACAGCCGCTGGCCCCCGGTGAGAATAGTAAGTGAGCCACGCTGACCGGGCCGGACTCAGCAGAGACACTCAGCCACCCGTTCAAACACTGGGGCACACTGTACAGAGCAGGAATCAGGGGGCGGGGGCAGCTGGCCACAGCCGCTGGCCCCCGGTGAGAATAGTAAGTGAGCCACGCTGACCGGGCCGGACTCAGCAGAGACACTCAGCCACCCGTTCAAACACTGGGGACACTGTACAGAGCAGGAATCAGGGGGGCGGGGGCAGCTGGCCACAGCCGCTGGCCCCCGGTGAGAATAGTAAGAATAGAAGTGAGCCACGCTGACTGGGCCGGACTCAGCAGAGACACTCAGCCACCCGTTCAAACACTGGGGCACACTGTACAGAGCAGGAATCAGGGGGGCGGGGGCAGCTGGCCACAGCCGCTGGCACCGTGGTGAGAATAGTAAGTGAGCCACGCTGACCGGGCCGGACTCAGCAGAGAGACTCAGCCACCCGTTCAAACACTGGGGCACACTGTACAGAGCAGGAATCAGGGGGCGGGGGCAGCTGGCCCCAGCCGCTGGCCCCCGGTGAGAATAGTAAGTGAGCCACGCTGACCGGGCCGGACTCAGCAGAGACACTCAGCCACCCGTTCAAACACTGGGGCACAGGGTACAGAGCAGGAATCAGGGGGGCGGGGGCAGCTGGCCACAGCCGCTGGCCTCCGGTGAGAATAGTAAGTGAGCCACGCTGACCGGGCCGGACTCAGCAGAGACACTCAGCCACCCGTTCAAACACTGGGCACACTGTACAGAGCAGGAATCAGGGGGGCGGGGGCAGCTGCCCCAGCCGCTGGCCCTCGGTGAGAATAGTAAGTGAGCCACGCTGACCGGGCCGGACTCAGCAGAGACACTCAGCCACCCGTTCAAACACTGGGGCACAGGGTACAGAGCAGGAATCAGGGGGCGGGGGCAGCTGGCCACAGCCGCTGGCCCCCGGTGAGAATAGTAAGTGAGCCACGCTGACCGGGCCGGACTCAGCAGAGACACTCAGCCACCCGTTCAAACACTGGGGCAAAGGTACAGAGCAGGAATCAGGGGGTCGGGGGCAGCTGGCCACAGCCGCTGCCCCCGGTGAGAATAGTAAGTGAGCCACGCTGACCGGGCCGGACTCAGCAGAGACACTCAGCCACCCGTTCAAACACTGGGGCACACTGTACAGAGCAGGAATCAGGGGGGCGGGGCAGCTGGCCACAGCCGCTGGCCCCCGGTGAGAGTAGTAAGTGAGCCACGCTGACCGGGCCGGACTCAGCAGAGACACTCAGCCACCCGTTCAAACACTGGGGCACACTGTACAGAGCAGGAATCAGGGGGGCGGGGGCAGCTGGCCACAGCCGCTGGCCCCCGGTGAGAATAGTAAGTGAGCCACGCTGACCGGGCCGGACTCAGCAGAGACACTCAGCCACCCGTTCAAACACTGGGGCACACTGTACAGAGCAGGAATCAGGGGGCGGGGGCAGCTGGCCACAGCCGCTGGCCCCCGGTGAGAATAGTAAGTGTAAGTGAGCCACGCTGACCGGGCCGGACTCAGCAGAGACACTCAGCCACCCGTTCAAACACTGGGGCACACTGTACAGAGCAGGAATCAGGGGGGCGGGGGCAGCTGGCCACAGCCGCTGGCCCCCGGTGAGAATAGTAAGTGAGCCACGCTGACCGGGCCGGACTCAGCAGAGACACTCAGCCACCCGTTCAAACACTGGGGCACACTGTACAGAGCAGGAATCAGGGGGGCGGGGGCAGCTGGCCACAGCCGCTGGCCCCCGGTGAGAATAGTAAGTGAGCCACGCTGACCGGGCCGGACTCAGCAGAGACACTCAGCCACCCGTTCAAACACTGGGGCACAGGGTACAGAGCAGGAATCAGGGGTCGGGGGCAGCTGGCCACAGCCGCTGGCCCCGGACTCAGCAGAGACACAGAGACACTCAGCCACCCGTTCAAACACTGGGGCACACTGTACAGAGCAGGAATCAGGGGGGCGGGGGCAGCTGGCCACAGCCGCTGGCCCCCGGTGAGAATAGTAAGTGAGCCACGCTGACCGGGCCGGACTCAGCAGAGACACTCAGCCACCCGTTCAAACACTGGGGCACACTGTACAGAGCAGGAATCAGAGGGGCGGGGGCAGCTGGCCACAGCCGCTGGCCCCCGGTGAGAATAGTAAGTGAGCCACGCTGACCGGGCCGGACTCAGCAGAGACACTCAGCCACCCGTTCAAACACTGGGGCACACTGTACAGAGCAGGAATCAGGGGGGCGGGGGCAGCTGGCCACAGCCGCTGGCTCCCGGTCAGAATAGTAAGTGAGCCACGCTGACCGGGCCGGACTCAGCAGAGAGACTCAGCCACCCGTTCAAACACTGGGGCACACTGTACAGAGCAGGAATCAGGGGGGCGGGGGCAGCTGGCCACAGCCGCTGGCCCCCGGTGAGAATAGTAAGTGAGCCACGCTGACCGGGCCGGACTCAGCAGAGACACTCAGCCACCCGTTCAAACACTGGGGCACAGGGTACAGAGCAGGAATCAGGGGGTCGGGGGCAGCTGGCCACCCGCAGCCGCTGGCCCCGACTCAGCAGAGACACTCAGCCACCCGTTCAAACACTGGGGCACACTGGTACAGAGCAGGAATCGGGGGGCGGGGGCAGCTGGCCACAGCCGCTGGCCCCCGGTGAGAATAGTAAGTGAGCCACGCTGACCGGGCCGGACTCAGCAGAGACACTCAGCCACCCGTTCAAACACTGGGGCACACTGAACAGAGCAGGAATCAGGGGGGCGGGGGCAGCTGGCCACAGCCGCTGGCCCCGGACTCAGCAGAGACACTCAGCCACCGTTCAAACACTGGGGCACACTGTACAGAGCAGGAATCAGGGGGGCGGGGTCAGCTGGCCACAGCCGCTGGCCCCCGGTGAGAATAGTGAGTGAGCCACGCTGACCGGGCCGGACTCAGCAGAGACACTCAGCCACCCGTTCAAACACTGGGGCACAGTACAGAGCAGGAATCAGGGGGCGGGGGCAGCTGGCCACAGCCGCTGGCCCCCGGTGAGAATAGTAAGTGAGCCACGCTGACCGGGCCGGACTCAGCAGAGACACTCAGCCACCCGTTCAAACACTGGGGCACACTGTACAGAGCAGGAATCAGGGGGTCGGGGGCAGCTGGCCACAGCCGCTGGCCCCCGGTGAGAATAGTAAGTGAGCCACGCTGACCGGGCCGGACTCAGCAGAGACACTCAGCCACCCGTTCAAACACTGGGGCACAGGGTACAGAGCAGGAATCAGGGGGCGGGGGCAGCTGACCACAGCCGCTGGCCCCCGGTGACTCAGCAGAGACACTCAGCCACCCGTTCAAACACTGGGGCACACTGTACAGAGCAGGAATCAGGGGGGCGGGGGCAGCTGGCCACAGCCGCTGGCCCCCGGTGAGAATAGTAAGTGAGCCACGCTGACCGGGCCAGACTCAGCAGAGACACTCAGCCACCCGTTCAAACACTGGGGCACACTGACAGAGCAGGAATCAGGGGGCGGGGGCAGCTGGCCACAGCCGCTGGCCCCGGGACTCAGCAGAGACACTCAGCCACCTGTTCAAACACTGGGGCACACTGTACAGAGCAGGAATCAGGGGGGCGGGGTCAGCTGGCCACAGCCGCTGGCCCCCGGTGAGAATAGTGAGTGAGCCACGCTGACCGGGCCGGACTCAGCAGAGACACTCAGCCACCCGTTCAAACACTGGGGCACAGGGTACAGAGCAGGAATCAGGGGGGCGGGGGCAGCTGGCCACAGCCGCTGGCCCCGGTGAGAATAGTAAGTGAGCCACGCTGACCGGGCCGGACTCAGCAGAGACACTCAGCCACCCGTACAAACACTGGGGCACAGGGTACAGAGCAGGAATAGGGGGGCGGGGGCAGCTGGCCACAGCCGCTGGCCCCCAGTGAGAATAGTAAGTGAGCCACGCTGACCGGGCCGGACTCAGCAGAGACACTCAGCCACCCGTTCAAACACTGGGGCACAGTGTACAGAGCAGGAATCAGGGGGGCGGGGGCAGCTGACCACAGCCGCTGGCCCTGACTCAGCAGAGACACTCAGCCACCCGTACAAACACTGGGGCACACTGTACAGAGCAGGAATCAGGGGGGCGGGGGCAGCTGGCCACAGCCGCTGGCCCCCGGTGAGAATAGTAAGTGAACCACGCTGACCGGGCCGGACTCAGCAGAGAGACTCAGCCACCCGTTCAAACACTGGGGTACACTGTACAGAGGAGGAATCAGGGGGGCGGGGGCAGCTGGCCACCGCCGCTGGCCCCGGTGAGAATAGTAAGTGAGCCACGCTGACCGGGCCGGACTCAGCAGAGACACTCGGCCACCCGTTCAAACACTGGGGCACACGGTACAGAGCAGGAATCAGGGGGGCGGGGGCAGCTGGCCACAGCCGCTGGCCCCCGGTGAGAATAGTAAGTGAGCCACGCTGACCGGGCCGGACTCAGCAGAGACACTCAGCCACCCGTTCAAACACTGGGGCACACTGTATACAGAGCAGGAATCAGGGGGGCGGGTGCAGCTGGCCACAGCCGCTGGCCCCCGGTGAGAATAGTAAGTGAGACACGCTGGCCGGGCCGGACTCAGCAGAGACTACAGCCAGGCTAACCCAGAACCTCGGACAGGGGGACCCTCAGCCGCGCATGCTCAGTCACACACACACACCCATATTAGTCAGCTGGGCAGCTGACCGCTGTGATAGCTACGGGGAGCCGCACCGGACCGCGGAGACTACAGCCAGGCTAACCCAGAACCTCGGACAGGGGGACCCTCAGCCACGCATGCTCAGTCACACACACACCCATATTAGTCAGCTGGGCAGGTGACCGCTGTAATAGCTACAGGGAGCCGGACCGGACCGCGGAGACTACAGTCAGCTGGGCAGCTGACCGCTGTGATAGCTACGGGGAGCCGCACCGGACCGCGGAGACTACAGCCAGGCTAACCCAGAACCTCGGACAGGGGGACCCTCAGCCGCGCATGCTCAGTCACACACACACCCATATTAGTCAGCTGGGCAGCTGACCGCTGTGATAGCTACGGGGAGCCGGACCGGACCGCGGAGACTACAGTCAGCTGGGCAGCTGACCGCTGTGATAGCTACGGGGAGCCGGACCGGACCGCGGAGACTACAGCCAGGCTAACCCAGAACCTCGGACAGGGGGACCCTCAGCCGCGCATGCTCAGTCACACACACACCCATATTAGTCAGCTGGGCAGCTGACCGCTGTGATAGCTACGGGGAGCCGGACCGGACCGCGGAGACTACAGCCAGGCTAACCCAGAACCTCGGATACTTTGTGCTATCTTCTTCAAATTTGAACCAGGTGTTCACTGATAGTGTGCTTACAGGCCTATACTGTCATTTACCTATATGGATAAAGCCACACAGACCATTTTTTGTTTTTTTTTATTATTTTTTTTTAGGTGGACAGAAAATCTGAATTTTTGGCTCACTTACTGGCCCACTGCTCTGTTCCAGTAATACCTAAAGTGTTTTTGACACTTTCACAAGAAACTCTATAGTGTCCCCTTTCTGGCAAGCCCTCATTCATGCATGTAGTCAAATTGGTTCAGAAACTACAGCCATTATAATATGAGGATGGAATTTTAAGCGTTTTTGCTTCAAAATAGGGTGGGAGTGGAAGAGGTTAATAAACATTCAAAAGAAAATAACCTAACAAAGGTCATAGAGAAGATCCTACCTTACATTGAATGAATCCATTTAACAAAATTGCAAAATAAATAATAACAAACTCATCAACTTTTTTTTTTTTTTTTTCTCATGTCTGGTAGTTTCTAGCTGTTCAGATTCCCTTTGCCCTGGTTTAAAGAGGTCCATTTTAAAATTTTCTGCTGCCACCCAAATACAATTTCAGTGATTCAAGGTTTGTTTGTGATGTAGTTTTGAAACATCTAATTTATTTTTTTGTTCGCACAATCTCTATACACAAAGTGCCCAATTATTTTGGATGATCAGGAGAAGAACTTGAAATGAAAATACTTATTTCCAAAGAAACTGAAAATCCAGTTCAGTTCATTCAAGTAATTTGGAAAATATCAGTCTTCATCCCATAGCTGCCATTTGTAGATTCTGTAGAAAGCAAGGAGTTAAATAAACTTTCACTTGTACAGTATCTCACAAAAGTGAGTACAACCCTCACATTTCAGCAAACATTTTATTATATCTTCTCATGGGACAATACTATAAAAATGGAACTTGGATATACTTTAGAGTAGTCAGAGTACAGCTTGTATAGCAGTATAGATTTGCTATCCACCGAAAATTACTCAACACACAGCCATTATTGTTTGAATAGCTGGCAACACAAGTGAGTATACCCCAGGTGATACCTGTACATGTTGTTCAAACATACAAAGCCACCTGTCCTATTCATCATGTCTGCTTGACTGGACCATACAAATTTGTGTATCATGGATTAGAGCTGTTAAATTTAGAACTGGCCACTGGATGTTCAACATGGCTCCTCATGGCAAAGAACTCTCTAAGGATCTGAGAGATAGAGTTGTTGCTTTACATGAAGATGGTCTAGGCTTTGAGAAGATTGGTAGCACCCTGAATCTGAGCTACAGCACAGTGGCCAAAGTCATACAGCGGTTTTCCAAGATGGGTTGAGTCCTCATGCTCCGTGTCATATCCAGAAGTTGACTTCAAAAAACAGAAGCATGAGTGCTGCCAGCATCGGTGCAGAGGTTGAAGAAGCGGGAGGTCAGCCTGTCAGTGCTCAGACCACACTACACAAAGTTGGTCTGTATTATCGCTGTGAGGTGTACTCACTTGTGTCGCCAGCCATTTAGACACTAACAGCTGTGTGTTGAGTTATTTTCAGTGGATTGTAAATCTCTACTGCTACACAAGCTGTACACTGACTATAAATTATATCCAAGTTTCATTTCTACAGTATTGTCTCATGAGAAGATGCTGAAATGTGAGGAGTGTACTCACTTTTGTGAGATACTGTATATTTGAGCATTAAAACACCAAAAATCTCCCCCATTTCTTTAGGAACATAATTTCATTTTTAAAATTCCAATGCAAAGACAGATAGAGTAGATCATTTGCTTAGCCAGCATTATGAATGACAAGCTATTATTTGAATCACATGTGCTTTGTGGACACGTTGTGAAATGAACACAGGGAATATATTACTTTCACAAATTTCTACTATCATGTCAGGATAAAACACACTGAGTTGATAGTTCAAAACCTGCAACCCTGTCTCCAAGAACTTACATCTTGATACAGCTTGAGTGCTAAATTGTCACATCAGAGCCAAGGCTTCCCCTCCCTTAATCAAGTGCTGTGAGTGTCTAAACATACCCATACAAGGTTTCATGATGCTACAGTCACTATAAATGTAGGTCGACTACAAGTTTGTACAATTATACAAATTTTCAGCGTTTTTCGGTCCGTTGTTCATGGTGAGATAGAAGTATTCCATGTATCTGAGAGGATTATTGGAAATATAAGATTATGTGAGCAGAGCTAGAAACTATGCTGGCATCACTGTCGATGGGTCACGTGATCTCCAAGATTGGATATTTTGGCGGGAAATAAAAGTCATCACAGTTTTGCTGCTGTAGAGTATGCTCTGTGTGTCTGTGTGTTTTTTTGAAAGGCTTTCAAAAAACACACTATCCTTGCTATCCTCTTTGAAAAGTGAACTAACAAGGAACAAGGTGAAATGCATAAAAAAAACAACAACAACAACAACAACAAAGGAAGAAATTGGCCATTTGAGGGTTTTATTTTTTTCTTTTTTTTTGCAAATTGCTTCAAACAGAATGAAAGCAGCGACTCACAGCTGAGGCACCGAGTACTCAGCAGCTGCTCACTGAAAGAAAACACAAAGTACATTGTGACTTATAGTCATGATCATTAGAAATCTTTGGAGCAAAAATGTACTGAGGCATTACTGCATTTCCCATTGTACAGTTAAATGACCCACTTTTAATTATCAATGTACGTAATACGAAGGCTCAAAGCTGGATGAAGTGTCAGAGGACAGCATCAGTCATTCTTACTTCAATTCATTTCTAATGATTTCATTATTCTTTTGATGCCCCCCTCCCTTCCCCCTTCTCCAATCTTGCCCCAGAGGCTCGGGACTGAACGCCATTCTGCCTTTAAATGGAACACTGATTGTTTTTCATGTTTATTCACAACCCACGGGTCAGCAGCCTCCCATAATCTGCTGTTTCTTCCAAGGACAATTTGGGGGATATCATGAATAAAAATGATCTTAATAATATCGCAGTGAAAGGACCCATGGCAACTATGAATACCATTAGAGCCTGATCAGAGGCCGTTAGTGTCACATTTATATGGCCAGAGCAACAGTATAGGGCCTGCATGACTGACTCCGGAGGCTGGTTGTTTACACTCTTTAGTCATTGGTTCTTCC
This sequence comes from Caranx ignobilis, assembly GCA_021432705.1. Classification (NCBI taxonomy): domain Eukaryota; kingdom Metazoa; phylum Chordata; class Actinopteri; order Carangiformes; family Carangidae; genus Caranx; species Caranx ignobilis. The sequence continues at coordinate 57,619,074 of MU269990.1, forward strand.
ATATTTTCTCATTCTCAAAGTACTGTACTTCAATGGTTTCTCTTGATCCCAAAGGGCATTGTTATGTGTATTTCTGTATTAATCTCGCTCCTCAGACTGATGATATGGTAACAGAAATAAAGGAGAAAGTCATTGTGTCTTTAGAGGTGTCTTTACTGTGAAACAAGCTGCATGAAGTATAGTCACAGCAATTTGCGTCCCTTCAATACCCTTGACCTAGATGGCAAAACTTCCAGGGGGAGTAGAGAATTAAAAGTGAGAGAAAAATATAATTATGTGCAGCAAAAAAAAAAAAAAAAGAAAAAACATGTTAGGTGATCAAATATAGCATATTCCTTGAACTGTGGGGTAAGAGGATGACTGTTCTTGTATCATATTAACATAAAGAACAGTATAAGAACTGTATTCCAAAGGGTATGTTCTACCTATCTACTATAGAGTGTCCTAGGGAAGGAGGGGTTACTGTACCACAAAGGTGGGCATGACCATACAAATTACACATAGTGTGTAGCAGTGTCTTCATTCCTACACTCTGGCAGGGCAAAGTTAAGCTAGAGATCTATTTATTATGCATGGGTTGGAGTTTTAACAGTGACCACGGCTGATTTCTGTTAATATGGTATGAAATTAATCCTGAGGTCAAGGCCAGCCTGTTCCAAAATTCTTGCCATGTTCAAAAATTTTTTTAAAATCTTGTCTTTCAAGTAGTCCTGCTTTTACAGACCCATGTTTTATATGATTTGTGTTCTTGTCCCTTGACTTTGAGGCCTCTATTTTAATGAATCAAGGTGTAATGCACAAAGCCGAGCCAACTGTGCTGTGGCAATTGGGTGGGATGAGAAAGAATCCATTGTCACACATTATCTGTGGTTGTGTTAAGGGTTGTGAATGTGAATAGTGGTCATTCAAATCAATCCTTTCACCCCCTTAAGAGCATAGATGTGCCACCATAATGCACTGACAGCTTGGTAATGGAGAGGAGAGTCCATTGAGCTTTCTCAAGAGAAGGCTAATATTCTTGCCATTGAACAAAGCATAATTTGTAAAAGTGTAACTGTTAAAAGTTCATACTCATCATTAGAGACTCAAAACCTAGTTGAGTTATTTTGCATGTCATCCAGCCATCATTGTGATACAGTTTAATCTAGTATGCCACTGACTCACAAATGGTTCTCTAAACCCAAGTTATTATTAGAGGATAAATTCCCCAAAACTCAATAATGGTATCTGGCAATTTCAGATTTGTATGCCCAGGTTTAAAGATGCTTTTTATAATGGCTCCTGCTGCAATGCAATGAGGGCAGGAGGCTGTTTCAGATAAATGCAAGGGTTAAATAGCAATGGATCTTAAAAGATCATTTATGATTGTTGTGTTTATATATATATATATATATATATATATTTCCAGTGGCAATTGTTCACAGAAAAGTTGATGGATTTTTCTGAGCAACTGTGACGGCCTTTGTCGTGAAGTGATTTAGATGGTGCCACTGAACTTTGATAAATCATTCCTTGTAATAGTAGATTTATGAGTACCAGGTGGTAGATTATCATTAGAGTTCCATTATAATTTTATCCTCAGGATGATTTGTTATTCCTCACTGTGGCCCACCAAAGATCACACTATTTTGTAAAGCAAGCAGACAAAAAGGTCATCTGCTTGAGTGTATATTTTGACAGATATAACACGCCAGTGCACCAAAGGGTATCTCTAGTGTCATTAGGCCCTCAGGCATCCGGCTTAACCCTAAAGAGGGGCAAACATAACACCCAGTTCAAGGCAAGTTTGCAGATTGGTCTGTCTGGTTAAACTGTCTGCATCAATTATTTAGTAATTAGCTACATGTAATTGCTTTCTGACACCTAGGATTACACTGTCTTTGTAATGCATTTGCTGTCTCAATTATAGCAGGGTGTTGAATAAGCCCGTACTTGATGTGGCTTATCTTTCCATTTTCTTTCTCTTTACCCCCCACTCCCTATTTTCCATGCCTAAACATGTTCTCCATCCTTCCCCCCTCTGGTTTTCCACAACAGGGTGGGAGACCTAAGCCACACGAGTGAGCCAGCATGTGATGTTAGACCAAGACAAATGATACCACGCATGACTCTGATCTCAACGCTTCGGCCCCTTAGTCTTTTCTTAGGTCTAAAGCCACTCATTACATTTGTAGTAAACAAGTGCACTTCTGGATTTGTTTTCATAGGATGCCTTTGCAGATCTGTTCATCTTTTCACTCGAGCTTCACTGTATTTTCACACAGAGACCTTGAAGCCTGGGCTTGGACCTCATATCTCTAGACTGAGGGATATTCACCCAGACTTCAGGCCAAACAGCGGTGGGTGATTATCAGAGTAGCCTTGGGGAAGGATTGGGGAACTGCAGGACCAGGAGGCCCATAGACGCGATAAGCTTGGGTTTTATGAGTTAGCTGAGCCGTCCAACATACATCCTACAGGGATGTGTGAATATACAGTATGTGTGTTCATGTGTTTGTGCATATAGGCCTGTGTTCATGCAGATATATGTATCTCTGTGAACCTTTATATTCTGTATTTCCTGAAGAATATACATTTACTTTTGGAAGTTGAGTTGAAAGGGAAACGGAGAAACTTGCCATTAAAAAAAGCCTATTTTTTGGTATATTGGTGATTTGGACATAGTTTTCAATTTGTCTTGTCATAAGAGGGAATACCCTAGATTTTACTGCTAGTGCATCACCCACGTAAACCTTTGCTCCCTACAAACACATTCTTTCACTTGCCCTGCACACAAGAAACCACATTTAAGAGCATCAGCCAGGGACTTCCACTCTACGGTTGACATGCTCTCTTTCTGCATTGACATTTGGCACAGGCTGGAGATGCAGTCTCAACCAATTTGTGTTTTGCTGCGTTGCTTAAAGGTTTTCATGATGTGACTACTGTGAGCAAAGTGAGTGGGCGTCTCAGTCTGTGCTCTTGAGATACTACAGCAAAAGAAATGTTTGAGCATCATTTTGACACTCAACCTGATTAGAGAAATAATTGAGTTTGACTGACTTGACTTAGTATGTAATGACATCAAAGACATGAGCTTACCCCCCCCCCATTCGTGCATCTCCCTTGAGAGCTGAGTTGGCACCAGGATTTGAAACATTTTACCATCAAATTGCTGCTCTTGAGTAAGAAATGGAAAACAGCAGGGTGACAAGTAGGCTGGATGTATATTCCTCAGCCAAAATGAGGGACTCATATTACTCAGACAGCTTGATAGGAGATTATTTTAAGAATACAGAACCTGCATACATTCTGTCTGTAACTTTAAGATATAAAAACAACCACCCACACCAAGTGAATGTGCAATGTTAGACATATACTGCTTAGCTTCTCTTGAAAATATAAGAAATGAATTTTAACTAAAACAATGCAAGTGTTTGTGTGTGTGTGCATGCATGTTTATGTGCAGATTTATATAGCGTGTGTCTGTTTCTATCTGAGTAAAAAAAATTGCTCCTATTTTCTACTTTATCAGTCTCCTAAAACCCATGACACAATCTCCCCCAGGTGTCAGGAAGTGATGGTTTTTCCTTAAGCATAAATGCACAAATGTATCCGGCAACAATGCCGAAGCATTTGCTTTGAATTAAATCATATTTTTCAAAAAAGGTATTCAGAGCCAGTGCAGCACTATGTTATGAGTCTGAGCCTGCAGGGACACACAAGCCCAGGGTCAGATAGAAAGTAGCACTGCTGGAGCCAGTAGGGATTTTAATTGCTGTGACCTAGTTCCACACACATATATAATGTACACTACATGTTATAATCTTTATACTTTACCTTTTTATGCAGTTGGTCAACAGATGAACATATTATTCCTTTAAAAATCAAATCTATAATACAGACATTGCACTGTCAAAAAAGAGAGAAAATGATAATTAAATCAAATTAATTACTAATTATCACCACCGTTTCACAGTTAATTTAAATTTTGTGCAGCTGTGAGTAGCAACTTTATTTCATATGTGAAACACAGGGTAGGATGATATTGTTCCTCCAGAGCAAACTTAAAACCCAGAGAGTGGAAACACTACATATTTAAAACATTACCAAGGATCAGCATGTTGTGTTGCACCAGAAGGAAATTTGCTTGGATTTGCTTCGTTACAGTTTCAACTGCATTTGATGCCGTTAACCTCAAATTGACCCACAATTAAGTTAATCAAAAGTGGAGCTCATCACACACAGCACTGTGCTCTACACACAGGGCCTAAAGTTTCCCATTTAGAGAGTTAAGTAAAACTATTTATATTTAAGTGCTTTTCTTAAGTAATGATCCATATCTTTTGTATGATGGCCATAAATCATGTACTGCAAAGTTTAGAAGCTGCCAATGAATCTTGTCAAAGAAACGCCAGACACCCGAGCTAAAATGGGAAAGACTGAGCCAGATCAAAGAATCCCATTAAAATGTTCAATATGGGTTAATGCTAATGCTCTTATCCAAAAATATTAAAATACTGCAATTGAAAAAAAAAAAAAATCACGCTTCATTATACATTTTATTAGTGTGCAATCTAACCTTGTCACAAGATGTATTGTCTTTAAAAACTGCCTCACAGACATTTTTTTTTGTTTGTTTGTTTTAATGTAGCTATGTTAGAAGTTTGAGCTTGATTATAAAACAGCTGACAATAAAGTGTGACTCTCATATCCACAGTTCCTAAGTCCTTTTTCTTGTTAATACACTTTCATATTAGTGCTTTATGTGGTTTTGAATTGGCCTTGTTTCTGAATTTTGCAGTACATTTCCCCTGCTTGTGTCTTGGGCTGGTGCAACACGTTTGTCCTTTTCAGCCACTGTCAAAGAACCAAACAAATTAACAATTCACACTTAAAGTCAGAAGTTAGATCACTTTTGAGGACACGCTGACTTGAATTCACTGCCTTTAGGCATGCCCTCGCCTTAACTTAACCCCAATTAATACAGATCCCCATTCTGCATATTCTGAATCCATTTTCAGTGAAAGCAACTTAGAGATGCCAACTTTCTCCAGAGGAACTCATCCCCCAGTTTATTCACCATAACTCAGAATTTAACATGCACCCTACATGCAGCCTTGTTGAAGGTTACAAAAGCACAAATGTCCCATGTATTTCCTCTATCGTAGCCACTTTTGCATGTACTGATGCATTTATTATTCCATAATATAAATAATTCAGTTTATTCAGAGTTTCAACTTTGATCCACCATAAGTAGGTCAAAAGGTGCTGGTTGATGAATTACTGCCTGCCTGCTAAAGGTTTTATACAAGAATATATATGTATATGTATATATAGGCATTTACATGTCTTCTCTCAGCAATAAGGCTCTTCCCCTGTCTGCTGTGGACCTCACACTCTCAAGGATTTGAGCTAAGAGTCTGTTGTCAAGGGCAATAAATGGTATATGGTCCTCTCCTGCCTCTGTCACACCTTCAGTATTTTTATTTGATTTTTATTTCACTTGAAAAAGCCATTGAGCTGACAAAGCGGTGTTAAAGCAAGATAGTTCTTCTGAGCAGCTGCTACTTGACCTGCATGATCCTCATGACTATTTATAAGAGATAAAGAAATAATGCTTTATGTACTTTTATAGTAACGCTTAATAATACATTATAGATTGTATACAATACATTATGCATGTGCTAATGCATTATATGGTCATATATAATGTATTATAGATATTCATTCATGAAAAATGTTACTCTGTTTTGCATTATTTACTCATACACTCCCACATGACACTTGTTTTCATTTGTGAAGGCACTCAGCTGGTTGGTCACCAAGTGCTGTTGGGCCATTCCTGTTTGAGGTCTCCAGATAATATAACAGCCTGAAAGCACAGTACAAAAAAAAAAAAAAAACTGAAAAAAAACTTTATCTTGCAATGTGTCAGACACACTTTCCATCCAAATACCTAGAATGTGAACCCATTATAATTAGCATGTTAGCCATGCTAACAGCGTGTCATGTCAACTTATCGAGTGTTGTTGTTCTACCTTTAAAACACATGGCATTACCATGAGTCTCTGTTGTACTTTGTGTTCAGTGCTAACACATAAATACAGTATAAGGACACATTTACTGTGGCCATTGTAGCCAAACATCAGCATAATGGTGGAACAAGTCATGCCCGGGCCAGGGGGCGGGACTCATGATCGGGCCCATTAAACCTAACTCCAGTCACGCTGATTCAGGCCAAGTTTGCCGAGTTGTTGAGCAGTGGGGTGGCAGTGCGTTGTGCTGTGTGTGTGTGTGTGTGTGTGTGTGTGTGTGTGGGGGGGGGCACGGTTACTTGCAGAGCGCTGTAATGTCAAGTGCACCAGGCCCAGACAAGCGGTCAGACCGTTAAAGAAAAAAAAACTTGTCACAGTGACGGCCCCTCTGAATCCTGGGCAAGGGGACACCTGCCCTCCCAGCCCTCCCTGAAGCTCTGCCCCTGATTGTGAGCACGTTCACACACTTGTGTTTGCATCTAGCTTAATGCTCCACCGAGCCTACCCCCAATTTGTGCCTCTCATGTATAACAATACATTCAGGTCACAGAGGTCACCATCCGAGCCAGTTCCTTTAGAGCTTTGTATGTAAGGACTCTGAAAAATACAGGATGTTTCCATTCGAGGGTCAAATTATGATAACCCCTGAGAATGATTCAAGAAGAGGCTGCAAAGATGTTTTGGAGTGCAGACATCTGATGACCTTAGACTACAAAGATTCACGCTGCTCTGCTTTCACACTTCTGACACACAGATGTCAAAGGAGCCAGCATGCAGAGTAACACTGTTTGTGAGACACACATACAAGGTCAGGTTGTGGACATCCGTAACTGAGCTACACTGTCTGAAATGGGTTATATTTGAAGAGCATTGCACAGACTATATTGTCATGGAATGGTAAATTAACATCATGGGCGGTTAAATATAAGATTAAATATACAGTCATGGCAAAATGGACTTTATTTTATTGACTTGTGTTCAATTACTGAAAAGATGAATAAAAAATAAAAGCAATTTCCTCATTTCCTTAGACTTGTTTACACATTATTAATAGTTGATATAGATAAAATCTGATCTTGAGGGCGAAAGTAATTTAATTTTCCAACTTGAAGCTTCCTCTGTGACATTTCACTAAATATTAGTCATCTTGCTGGTTACAAGTCCAAAATCACAGATAACTGCAACCGATTATCCTGTGTTGTGACTTATTTTGTCACAACTGCAGCTAAGCTCCCTCTTAACTGTCAAAACATTTTCAAATACCCACTCGGTCAGTGTTGCTCAGGTTTCTGTCCATCTAGTACATGTTACGTGTTGTGTTGCTGGTTCCTAGACTCTGAATTTCAGGTCATCATATCCAATGGAGAACTGTTGTTCTGGAGACCAGTAGTTAGATCAGAACTGGCACTGAGTGATGGAGGAGGAGGAGGGTCATAAAGTGCATGTGATGTCTGGATAGAGGTCACAACAATTTATCTACTTAAAGCTTATTAATTACCAACCAAGAGAAAGGCATAATTACGGACTCTCTGCTTGCTCTGTAACAGTTTTGGGCCAAACACTATGTGTGTTAGAAGGTTATACAAGATGTTTGTCGTGCTAAAGTTTAATCTACCTTTGCAAATAAAACATACAACGTTCTTTTTAATTTGATTCTGGTGATGCTCATACCCACCCACTTGGCAGCTACAATCATGGCTTTTACAAACCCTCACCACTTAAAACCTATTTTCCATCATCTTCTCAGAGGCAAAACAGGACTATGAAAATGGTTTTGCAGTTGCATGAGCCTGTAGGTGTAAAAATACATATGCAAATGGATTTGAGTTGCACATTTTGTTCCTCCAGGGCAGACCTTATATTTTCCAGTCACCGAATGTATATCAAAGTGAAATAAGTATATGAGAGGGTTATGGGAGTTCAGTGAGGGCTATATGTGGTTGCTATGAGTCATTAAAGTACCAGACAGATACATGCAGATTCTTTTTTTTCTTTCTCAGCAGCTATATTCCCAATGCTACCTTTAAGGGATTTCATATATTCCACAAACATTATGCTAATTTGTACACCATATAAAACAGTAGTATGACACTCTTGTGTCAGCTGTTTTGGTGAACTTCAACAATAAAGTTGACTCAAATGGTGAGACCAATCAAAAAGTAATGAATGAATTCAAAGAATTCTTATTCTAATGATTTTTTAATTATTATTTTGTGTACATGTAAACATGGATAACTCCTGGTGTTCTCTTTTCCTCTTTTCTTCTCATTTTTGTGTTGTTGAGGTACAGCTGTGACTTTCTGGTGTCCTGTCTGGCATGATTATACTTAAATCTTTAATGGCTCTCATCTGGAGCTCAGCTCATAGGAAAAAAAAGGCCCATGTTTGAGATTGCTTTTCCCCCCATCATTTTCTAGTGCTTACTCCTTCCATCCCATCTGGTGGGCTATTCTCACAGTTGCACATTTGCATTGGTGTGAGGCAGTTGTGAAATATTCAGTGAAATCAGAAAACATAAATATTGAATAAAAATAGGAACTTGATGCTACAAAAAACATGCAGCATCAAGTATGCACATTTTAACAAACATTAACAAGTGTTATTTTCCCCTATGATAGCATTGCTCTCATATAGCTTCTGTATTCTTACTGTACTGTATATTTCAGAGCAAGTGGGCTGCAGCAGGGCATACCGACATTCAAGAGAGAAAAGAAGTGGGTACGCTGAACTAGATAAACAGGATAAAATCAGATCACAATGGCCTTGATGTCTAACTCAGGGATTTAGTGAACCAAGGGACAGGATAAGGGAGGACACAGACAGCTTGTACCCTTGCGGGCCAAATCCCAACCCCTGTTGTCCTTCCAAGTTTAGGGAGCATTTCCAGCTGATAGACACTGTGTTGTGTGTGCCCCCGTCTGGCACAAAAATCTCCCTTACTCCTGTTTTTTCCTACTTTTTATAGCCCATGTTTTAAATAAATAATTTCATTATTTCCTCTCTTTTTTTGTCCTTTTTGTGGTTGCTGTCCATGAGCCATATTCTCTAACCCATCCTCTGAGGAAGAAGCACTCCAACTCCAACTCCTCTTTCCAATTATCCATCTGTGCTGAGGATTGTGGAGGTATGGATCCATCTGAAATCACAGTGTACTATGGTCTAATGTATGTCTGGGGCATATCTTGCCTTGGGTCTGGCCTACTTGATATCATTGTCTATCGCTATGGTGTATTACACAACCCCGAACCGAACCCAGACAACAATCTTTATGAGTAACCCAATTGCATGACTGCATTAGCCTTTTGAAGGATCAATATCATGGCTGTCAAAAAAACAAATATTTAACTGGATTGTAGTCTGATACATCTACCTTATTGTGACAAAACATATCAGTATATTTCAAAAACAGTGCATACCTTCTAATTGGGAACTGGTTTTACAACTCTACAAATCATAGACATAATCAAGTTCAACATGGGAATGTGTTAGATTATGTTGTCTTCAACAATCGCTGGACCTGCATACAATCATGAAGAACTGAACCCTGGCTAAGACGATCACGTCGTTCTGCCAGGCTTCAGTGGTGTCAAAGGAGACTGTGGGTGGATTTTAGTGCTTCTTTCTCTGCACTGTGTCCACATCATATTGAAGCATTGGCCAAACCTCAGTGCATGCTCTCTGAACTGAAGATTTTCAGCCCATCTGTGGCCACAGAATGTCAAAGGCAACAAAGATGAGTCAGAAAGTGCAGTCCTCCTCTCCTGCTGTGACATTTTTTGAAGAGGCTGCACATGCCACACGGCAGGCCCTCGATCAACCATGAAGATCCTGTCATGACTGAATTGTGAAGGGCTGCAATGGAAATAGGTTCAAGGCCTTCTTTTTGCTCTGTGTTCTTGCTGGTGGTGAATCAAAAGATTTTTTGTTTTATAACCAATAGTTTACTTCAGTTGTTACACTGACTCCCAATTTAACAGCACCAGTAAAATCACAGCTAAATACTGGCCTCACTATGCATTACAAATTTGAAGCACAGATCAAAATCCTAATACATTCAGAGTGCCTTATCACTGATCTAGACTCTTACCTCATACCTGCATTGGTTTCCTTTCTTATCATAAGCTCTTAAAGATAAAACATGACAAGCACTTCAATTAAAGTTTACTCACTATTGTCCTTAATCTTGATTCCAAGACTTTAATTTAAACTTGTGTTTATTATTCTAACAATGATGAAGGATCCCTTTTTGGACCCAAACCTAACCAAATCTTACACGATATAAGTCACATCATTAAAAAGATTGTAGAGGTTTTTGAAGGCAAGTGCAAGTGACCTCATCCTGTTGATAGGAGCATTAGAACAGGGGACACTCCTGCAGTATTTTGTTCAAAACAGCAATTACAAATAACCTATTTTGTCATCTAATTGAGAGGATACGTTTATAAATGTTTATTGTATAAAGACAGAGTTAGATAAACACAAACTTAACCTTTAACATACTGTTTCAATGTCATTGCATCATGAACTGTTCACCATCTAATGCCTTATTTTATGTCAGGGTGACTACAAATGTACGTAATAAACACTAGTTGCCTCAACTAAAATACTGAGCATTAGCGGGTCTGGCCTTTGCAATAAAAACTTTCTACAAAACAGCTGATTAAAATTTTATCTGTCTATTTTCTAAATTGGGTAAGTGGATACTAGTGTTTTCTAAAATCAACAAAAACATAACGAAATGGAAATATAAATTGGAATGCCTCCAAAGTGGTGAAGAAAGGACCAGACTCATTGACCATCACAGGGACAGTGGCTGGAGTGCCCAATATAGCCCAATAACAGACTTCCATTGGATAGCCTCTCATTACATTTTAATGATACGGCTTCAGAGAGGGCCTTAAAAGCTGTCTGTCTCTTTGGGACTGCATGGTAATTGAAAAGAGGTTTCAATCTGGTGCATGGAAGCCAACAGGGATATTTCTGAAAATAACCCTCATTTTAATGAGTTTGTTCATTAAAAGTTTAACAATTTTCTTGGAAATGTGGACAGAATTCCATGCACTGCAAGAAAATCACATTTAATGATGAATTAGGAAACAAGCATTAGAGAGACATTAGTCTAACGTCAGTAATACTGACAGACGTGGCTTTGGCTCTCTCAAAACAGAAAGACAAGCAAATCTTGTTGTAACATATGAACAGAGAGATAGTGCTTGTTCTGGTCACTGGAAAGATGACAACATCACATCTCAGTAAAAATGAGGCCACTTTGCAGAAACCAGTGACCAAGGATGTTTTTAGAAGAAGCTTAATAAAAATACATTTATTCTCAGTCAGTGAAGTTTTGGCAATAATTGTGATTGTGCAGAGTTTGATGTAAAGCTTCAGCTTGCAGGGAACACAGCTGTCCCAACAATAAATCTCAGGGACAAAGCTGAAATCAAAGCCTCATTGCAGGATGTCCCTTCAAAATAATCATTCACACTGTGCTGGGGCCTTCCCCTATTCAGTTTTCAATTATCCATTGATAATTGCATATGAGCATCCCGTTGGGGTTGAGTCTCTGGTCACTTGATGAATTACGTCCAGTCAACTTTTAGCAAGTGGTTTGGTCCATCAACTGTTAGAGCAGTGAAACTCAGCCACAGTGTGTGGACTGGGAGATAAAACCAGCGGGTGATCTGCATAAAGCTGCCGAGATGAGTGCTATGGCAACGCAAATATGGCACTTTTAAATCGTCTAGACATTTTATTTTGTGTAAACACCATAATTGTGTAGCTCAGTGCAGAAGCAAATGTGTCTCCTAGCTAAAAGTATATAAGCACCAGTAGAGGACATTTTGATTTAACCAACACAGGCATTTGTTTCCATTTACAGGTGTCAATGTCCAGACATGATGCACTTACAATGACACTCTTAACCTATCTCCATATGTCTATTTCCGTATATCATTTTCCATGTCCTTCTGTTAAGCATATCTTGCTTCAACGTGTTCCAACCAGTTCTGACTCAGACTCACAGGATAGAGTTTGCCAATACATAAGGTGATACACTGTGTTCAAGGTGTCAAAATCTCAGTTTGTATGTTACACAGTCAGATCACTAAAATGCAATCACCCTCATGTTGTGCTTCTGGTTGACAGTTTCTCTGCTACATATATACACTTCCACTGTGATATCAAATCCTTTTACTGGGCTGAGTGCAGGTCAAGGATGTGTCCACTGCTGTTATTTGTTAAACCTGTGCTCTTCGTACTATGACTATGTGTTGTTAAAAGACATTTAGAGCATTGACAGTAAGTGCAAGGACAAGGACAGTAAAGACAAAGCAATACAGGATGTTTAACTTGTCACGCTCCAGATTCTCTTTTTCTTTTTGACAATCCTGCTGTATTATTTCCTCTAGTTGTTTTTTTCCTATAGAGAAGATATTTTTCTCTTCTACTTTCAGGTTTCACAGCAGCTTAACCACCCCTAATCTAACTTAACATTACCATTTGTGAGGAGCCTTTTGGGGGATGGTAAACTGTTTGGGAATATAAGTGCTGTCTCGGAGGCCTAATTCAGGACAAGAAAATAACATTAAAAGGAGAAGAAATTCTCCAGTTAACGCTGCAGCACAGAGCCCAGGCTTTGGTAGAATTTCACAATGCCCAGGTCATCTGTGAACTGATCACAGGAGCTATACATAGCCTTTTCACTGGTGGATTATTCAGAGCCATGTTCCTCCACCAAGTCAATATGCTTGTTCTGGTTAAATCACAAACAAAAATGGACAAGGGCTATTCCATGAAATACAATTTAGATTGCAATAGCACCACACTGAAATGTCAAGTGTCACTTGTCAGATAGATTGTTCAACATTAAATACACCTAACCATACATAATTGATCATTTGATTGTATCTACTCACAAGCCAGGATATAGTGTTTCCACCTACAGCGTTTATGTGTCCTTTTATTAAATCATCATATTCTTTTGCATCATATGCACAATGTACTCTTACTCTGCATATGTCATATTCTCATATGTTACCTATAAAACAACTCAGTATGTTAATGATTTTGGACAGTGTTATTAAATCCATTGACTCTCTCCTCCTCTTTTCATGCACCACTCTATGGGCACAATTGGTCGCTTCCACCTCTTTCCTCAACCACCTATTCATTCCAGGTCTCTATACCTCACACAGCTAATGTGACATTTATCTGTAATTAGACTCTTACATATTTTAATAGAAAATGATATCCCTTAAGGTTCCCGCTGTCATTTGCATGGGCAGCTCTGATGATAATCAGGTCCTAGAAAAAACATTCTCAATGACATGGGCTGTCATCCCAAATTAGTGAGTGCAAAATCCTTATCAGGGGAGTGACCTTCCAGAGCACTGCTCAAACTTGGGCAGCATGTGGGAACACAATTGTCTGTGTCTGCAGAGATCCATTAGTATTTTCATTTTATCCTATGGCCTCTTCAAATGCTGAAGGCATATTTGTGGTGTTGTTGCAATGTGCTGTATTAGACTGTCCAGAGAACCATATGTAAATTATTAGTGACACCTTAGTATTTGCTCAAGCGTCCAACAAAAATTTTTCTGTCCGTGCATCTAGACTGAATTTAACATTTCAGTCATGAACCCTTTTATTGCTACTCTTTCCTCCTTTAAAAAAACAAAAAAACAGATACACAGCAGCCAAACTCACTTTGTTGTTATGATGGTCCATGAATATTGGATGAATATTCTATGTGAATGAGCAGTTTGCTCAATCTGCTCATTCCGTAAAGTCCTGTGGGGGTTCCCATCTTATGAAAGAAAAAAAAACAACTTTTTAGCTACTCAGTAGTGAGCGATCATGTGACCATGTGTTGTGCTGTGATGAAAAACGTGAAGGTGAAACTCGAAACTGAAAAGCAGAACAAAGTAAGTTGTGCCGTGCGGTTAAACTGGGAAACAGAGTGATGCTTATCCAAATGTACATATTAATAGTTTTTTCATTGCACAGTTGATCATAGCCACCTGTTCAGTTTGTTTTCCATGCATGCAGACAAAGGGTTTATTAGCTTATTTCTTTCCCAGCAAAAAGTTCCCATGGAAAGAGCCGAACCCAACAATAAATTGATGACCGCTAACAAGTATTTCCTGATCGCTCAAAGAGGAACCAGCTGATTTAGATTACGCTCTTGAGTGCCACCGCCACAACTGCAATGGTAGAGCAGATTTACATTGATTGTGGAAAAACTGATGTTCAGTTAGTCGTGGTCAGTAGCCGCCTCCCCAACTGTAGTTTGTTATTCAGTACTATTCTGAAACTGCAGTACTGTCTGTAAGAGATTTGCAGGGTTAGAAACATCCCCAATAATGTAGGCAGATCACTTGATCTCTACACGTCCATTTTATGTCTTTTGTTGAAAAGATGCATTACTTCATATTTCATTATGTTTTTGTAATTCGATAAATTACAAACAACACAACCCAGAAAAAATGTCCAGCTGCTGAGTAAAAAGGTAACTTTTTTATTTTAGATCATAATGCCATTTAATCACTGTTTTTGTCAGCATACATCTGGTATACAGATGTAATATAAAGACAACAATGGCTTACTTGCAATCCAGATATAACTATACATGCAATTCTTAACCTGGCATAGAATATGATTGGTCATTTGGTCAATTTGGCAGAGCCCATGTTATTTGTGGACCAAAGACCCAGAGCCATTTTTGCAGGGTTGCTTTACAGTGTATTGGGTGGAAAGATATTATTGTGGGATTAATGTGAAGGTGATGATTCTGCAGCATATACAGTCTTTTACAGAAGTGTTACTGTATACATGGCCTCATCTATTTTATTTATCCTTTTACAATGAAGTGCTGCCTCTTCGTACCTTTATCTTCAATCTCTTTTTTCTCCATATCAGGGGAGCTCTTTGCTCAGGAATGATTAGATGAATGAGGTGGTCGAGTGTGGCAGAGTAAAATGTGAGACAAAGCAATTGCATTTCATATTGAATTGGGAATAAGGGACAACATGGACTCCCCCTGCACACCTCTCATCGTTTGGACTTCCTACAGAGGCCAATGAAAGTCCTAAGGAAATTGAAAGACCTTATCCATCAGTCTGATAACCCTACAAGTTATGGAGCCTGTCAGTCTCTCAACTCTGACATTAACTTGGACCTGTTTTTCTTTCTTACTTTCTGAAATGTTGTTAAACATGTGATTTTTTATGATGATTTTAACTAAGTAGTGACATAAGAGAACTGTTTGAAGCCATGTAGTCCTGTGGAAAATGTCTTAAGGGGAAGAAGGACATGGACGCAATGTTTTATTACAATTTTGTATCTTAAGACTGGAATAATTCAATAACATGTATTGAAATGTATTATTGAATCCATTGTTTATGGTCAATCAATAAATAAGAAAAAAAAAGGTTGAAGGATAATATAATCTCTAGTAATTATGCAATGCTACGCCAACAACCATCACAGTGCCACTGATAGTGAAAGTCGATGTACTGTTGCAAAACTTCTTGTGATTTAAATCTTCTTCTTCTCACCCCTGTTGCTCTGTTGCTTCCTGATGTCTGATGTGATCCAGTTGTATTTCCCTCAGCACAAAGTCTGTGAGGCTCCTTTTTTTTTTCTCTAGATCACATCTGTCAAAAGTGGTGAGAGACTGACAGAGAAGGGGGGGGGGGCAGAGAGAAAGAGAAAGAGAGAGCGCTTTGTGAGTTCCTCAGTGCAACATCTGCCATTACACTGGGAATTCCCTCTCATGCACTTTGCAGTGCAGCACAAGGCATGTATAGGCTCTGCAGTCTGTGCTGTAGGCTCTCTAGTTCTCTCTGCTCACTGTGAGATAGAGGTTCTGCATTTACTTCATTTTGGAGTGGACCCTGAGGAAAGAAACAAGCTGAGGGAGAGAGAGAGGGGGCAGTGGCTGAAATCACTGTCATGGTAAAATTTTCACACCTCTGCATAAGCCGACTGGCACCAAACCATGACACTTCATTGGGGATGCCTGTAGCTAAAGTGATTAAATGAAGGATATGTGACAAATAGTTCCAATTCAGTCATGATAGCCTATTTCAAATGGTCAAAGATGAGGAGGTGGAGGAGTTGTTGTGCATTAGGAAAGTTTATGAAATTCCACATGTATACAGAAGTGACACTGTAAACTGTTACCGAAGGACATATTTCATTCCAGCATTAGCTGAGGCCAGTAAATTCTCAAGGAGAATACTCATACAATGGAGGTTTACAGAGAATAACTAATATGGTCAGGAGCCTTGAGATGGTTGTTCTATCATACCCATACCTCAGTGTTGTAATGGTGAGACCGTTACCACACTGGTTTCTTCTGCTGTTCATAAAATATGTTTTGTTTAGAAATCGTCCATGTGCACTCAACTTGATTGCATTTTCTTTAATATCCCAGCGCAATCAAATGGAGAGCGCTTTTTCTAATGAAACTTTCTTTGAATCTAAGGAGCAACTACAAGTCTAGAGAGGCCACACGAGGACTTCTCAAGTTTCAATAGACAACCAATGTATTATATATCAAATGGGAATAAAGCCAAGCTGACTTCTCTGAAAAATGGAACCCTTGTGATCTGACAGTGGAAACGATACCATATCTAAATTATCCATTGAAAGGGCCTGAGGTCACAATAAGATCAAGTTTGGTAATGTTTTGTGATTAGGGTCAAGAGCTAAAAGAGAAAGCTAAAAGAAGTAATTAAAGCATATTTCTGCTGCAGTCAAACAAGCTACTACAGTACATTACTCATCCAAGAGAAGTACCCTCACCTGTGCATGGTCTTTAAATCTCTTTTGATGCTTTAACAAAATTCTGTGGAAGCTTCTGAGCCAAAATTCACTTTCATCTGTGAGCGAATGTTGCCCCTCTCCTTGCAGGTTTTACATCTAAAGCTGCAGAATATGTCAAAGCCTTACAATTACTGGAATCAGCCTCAGCAAAAGTTGCAATACAGGACATCTCTGAGTTAACGCTCAGTCTGTTGTTGCTGTTACAGTGCAGAATCAGAGAGGAAATTTAACCAAAAAAGGGGGCTCATTGCTGCCAATATGCTGCTGAACAAAAACAGGTCCAAGGTATATAAGATAGAACTCAACATGTACCTTGGTGGAGCAAAACTACACTGGGAGGAATGAACACTTGCTGGATGTTACCCCAGAATATTGAAATATATGGTTAAGGATATTGTCAAGCTGAATGATGACAAACAAGACGTGACCTATAGCTATACAGTTACACTGGCTGAGCACATGCTGCAGTGTTACACTATGAGCATGAGTGAATCCTGCTGAAGCCAAAAAAAAAAAAAAAACACGAAACGCAACACCAAAAAAGATGTTTGGCACATTGGCTTGGGTACAGTCGACTGAACTGGGAAAATGTGAGTCAGCCAAGGCTACCTGGGTGGGGTAGCCCTGTAAGGAAAAGTAGAGTACACAACAGAGTCACCGCTATCAATCACTATCTGATGCCTCCACTGCTAAAAGGGAACTCATGCGTTAAATTGGTATAGTGTGTTATTATCACTCATTTTGGAAAAGAAAAAAAAAAAGAAAAACTCTCTTCAGTTGTAGCGCCCTTGACAGATTTGATAAAAGCTCAGGGTTAGTACGTCTGGAACACTTTTCTGACAAATGTCAAAAGGTGTTTGAAAATGTGCAGGCACTCTTTTGTGCTGCTCTGGTTCTGGCTGCTCCATGAGCATATGAACAATTTTCACAGCGGGTGGAGACTTCAGAGTGGGAGCAGGTGCCAACCTGTTACAGGAAGATTATTGGAAGTTGGGGTGGTGGATGGGGTGAGAGACCAGTCACCTTTTCCTCTAAGTTCAAAATCCGCTAGCTCAATTACTGTGTTTGAAAAGACGCCCTAAGATTATTGTGAGCTCTGCAGCATTTTATTGTATGGGAGGTGTGTCGTCCGAACACATCACACTTTTACTGCATTTTACTGGTATATGCAAAACTCAACACAGCCTACAATCTCTATGAATTACATTTATACTGAATAAATCTGCACCTCACCATTTGATCCTAAGGCAACATTCAGAGGAAGAGGTCTAATGTTGTATTTGCTTCACCGTAACCAACCCTTAGATATTATCAACTACACATTATACATTTAAATACATTCCTCACGCAGCAACTTGCATATTTTTTGACTGGTGATGTTGCGAGCTTTGATGTTCCCATTTCTCACCAGGATTTGTTTGGATTGGATATCCACCCTCACCCATCACCGTTCATGCTTATGAATCTTCATATCTAATATCATGTGTGATATGTGTGATTTAACAGAGTTGCTTAAAGTATATGATTCCTCTATCTCAGAAATATTGAGTGACTTTTCATCTAACCTTCATCCCATCACATTCCTCTTACTGCTGCTCCTCTTCTTCCTCCCTTGCCCGTCTCTCAGAACCCTTGTTGACCTTATTATAAATATTTTGACCTTTTCACCAGCTGGCTTCTCCAGTTGTGGACAAGGGCACATTACAGGTAAGTGATCAGTTGAACAGAATGGCTGACAAGCGCTCAGATGGACAGGACAGTGGGTGGTGGAGTGCTGGGGGCAGGGCTGAAGCTGGAAAGACTCCCTGAATGTCAAAGATGAGTGCAGCGATGAGGGAGAAAGAAGGTGAGAAACACAGAAGAGTCAAGGCACCTCGGCATGCTGTTCACTGTCCAGATGACCCCTCTCACTCTTTCTCGGCAGAAGGATGTGCCTGCCAGCGATCCAGTCCATCATGTTGACTCCAACAGCTGAGCAACATCTGTTCATTAGACTTGACAGATGAAAGAGAGGCCTGTGAAGATGGGATGAGGTGGATGAGGGTGCATCCCAAGTAATATGTCTTTCATATAATTATGAGGAGCTCATGTAATATAGTAGCCCGGAATGCTGTTGTGTTCCCGGTCTCTTGTACATGTGATCTGCACATCAGGCTGCAGATTGGTAGCAAGACAGGGAATGGTAAGTGGTAATCGAGGCATTTGCTTCATCCGTCACGCTTCTCTCAGCTCTATTGTGCTGTGCTGAAGGTCTTTCTCTCCATTACATTGTTTTGTTGCTTTTTTTCCCCCTCAACCTCTGAAATGTCACAGGGAAATGGGCACAAAGCATTGACATGGATGAGAACCGATAAATAATGCAGCATACATTACCCTCCCCTTCTCCTCTCCCGCCCCTCATACACCTCGTCTCACCTGTGCTTGTGTGTTTGTATGGGAAAAGATGATAGAGGGCAGCCACCCAAGGGACACAGGGGCTAGAAAAACCTCAGTGCACATTAAATACACAGTCACAAACAAAACCACATGCATCCATTGGAGATTTTTTTTTATGTAGAACAAATTTTGATATTTTATTTAAAGAAAAAAAAAAAAGAAAAAAGCTGCAATACGCAACCTAGCGATAAATATACAGTCAAACCTGAAAGTACATTTGTTATTGCTTCTATATATATATATATATGTATTCTATGCTTTATTGAAGATGCATGTGCAGGCATGCATGAGGATACAGGTAGAAAAAGTGTCCACAACCGGAATAAATTTGATCTTATCACCCAGGGAAACAGGTCACACCACACAGGACTTTGACAAATACTGTGGCTGAGGAAGGGGGTTTGAACGAAAAGGTCAGCAAGAGCAGGTCTGAGACAGAAAAGAGAATTAAGTCATCACTATAGCTATCTGAAGTTCAAACACAACATTCTGTCCACTCTGCCCCAGCCTTATCTATCCCACAACAGCAATGCTGGAGGGCCTTTGCGTGTTAGCTTTTTTTTTTTTTCTTCAGCAGGTAATAGGCATTGCCAACACAATTTAAGTGTTTTCTGTGCGTTCCTGACATTTGATGATGATGGATAAGGCTCTAGGTTTTATGCTTAACGTGATTCAAGAAGAGAATACTAGATCATTTTATCATTATCAACTATTGCAATCTGGGTTGTGTGTTTACAGCTGTCTTGAACTGTTCCTGTACCCTGACTTATTGTGCAATAGATCTTAATCTTACTGAATCTTCAATTATGACAAAAGATTCAGTGATATAGCTATTTGATCCCCCCTTACATAGAGAACACTTAGTTGCACACAGTCCTTTTCCCTCATGGTCAATAGCACTTCAAACCATATTTGCATTTTCTTTTTTGATTTAAGGTTGGCATGCAATGCCATGTGTCATGGGCGCAGAGTTTCTGAATAACTTTAAGCAGGAACATTTTGGCCTTCTTCCCTTTTGGAAAGAATTAAAACTTGGTTTGGACCCAAGATAGTGAAAAAAAAGGTTGTGTTCAGTATAATTCTGCTGATGCATAGGAAAACAGAGACTTCATATACCTCTGGAACTGGCAGATTCACTGTATTTGAACAATATGTTCAAATCATAAAATCAGAAATCTTGTAAGAAAGACATGATAATATCGTAGGACATAATGATAGCTGCAACATGCCATGACCAGAGTAAGGGCTTGCCAAGGTGGTAATCTAGAAAAAAAAGAGAGAGAGAGATTCAAAGCTAAAGAGGGGGGAGTTTGAAAAGGCAACGGAAGATGACTCAGTCAGCTATAAGATATCCTGGAATCCTTTCAGCAATTCAAGGGGGTGAAGGCAGGACAGAAACCATGCTCAGTCTGAGCAAGATTGGTAAAATTCTAACATCAACTGAGGATATTGTCTGAAATTTAAAGAGGACTTTTGAGGAACTGCTAAGCTCCATGAAAAAATGCTCTCTGGGCAAGAGTCAGACCTGCAAGATTTGGCAGTGTGGGTGGTGGCACACCATTCACAGTCTGAGCTTCAAGGTTCAAAAGCAAACCCACTCAAAGCACCCAGTGTCGTACTCTAATCAAGAATCCACTTGATGTTTGCTGCTCTTACAAAGACCTCCTTGTGAAGTAACAGTAATTACGTAAACTGGGTATTTACAGTAAATAGGTTGGCAGGGGGAGTGAATATGAGAGGAAAAAGTTCAACATCAGATTGAAAAGCTGCTCAAGTAGGCTTTTTTGAAACTTGTGATTTGGCAGTTTTACGAGTATGCAAACAAATGCTCTCTCTCTCTCTTTCTCTGTCTCTCTCTCTCTCTCTCTCTCTCTCACACACACTCTCTCTCTCTCTCACACACACACACACACACACATACATGTATAAAAATGAAAACAAAAACATACAGAATATACTTAGACATAATGATGAAGGCTTGGCAGTTACAGCATGTGGTTTCTCTAGTTCACTATCAAATACTTTCATTATCCCATGATGATTACCATGCTGGCCTTTATCTTGTCCCTTATATTGCCAGACAAACTCTCTGCAAGGTAAAGAGAGAAGAAGCTCTTCCTTCCTTTGATGACTGCTTTACTCTCCCTGTCCCACAAAACTCCAATCTTACTCAAAGCTTCTTTCACTGATTTTTTTCCCTTTACTTTCAAAGTGGCAACTGTACTTACGTAAGCGCAACTTTGTAGAGCAACAGTTGTATGAAAGCCCGCTACACATCTGCAAAACCTGAGCTGCATCATGTCTCTCCCAGAGAGCCCAAACATGCTGCCCCAAAATAAGAGAAACAAAACAATTGAGACAGAGATGGAGGAAGACATGGATTATGCACTGGAATTTGTTACCCTAGGAGGCACTGTTGTTCCTAAATTGAGGAGAGCTGGGTTGCAGCCACTGCCAACTTATTATGCCAGCTCTCTTGAGTATGGAGACAGACTAAACATGAGGTAAATTCAAGCACAAAATACAGGACAGACGTCTGAAATTTGGCACATTACTCATGACAGGAATGACCCAATTCTGTTACACCAACAGCTAAAATATAGTCCATATTCATCAAACCACCAGTCCTTCCATCCATCCATGCATACATTAACATAGATACACTGTACATATATCAAACCTTTGGTCTACAACTCAAAGAACTGAATGTGAAATACATTGAAATTACCCCAAAACAATACATGACAAAGACTTGGTATTGGTAATGTGGCACCACTTCAGTGCTGAAACATTCACTAGGTCTACTTCATGCATAAATTCATACCAACTGTCAAAAAAAGAGCAGTTCTTGTTTTGTTTTTTTTTTTTTTTTTTGCTTTTTTTTGGTATCACGTTGAGATCATAATGTTTAAATCAGGCGACCCTCAAAACCAATACATTGCTGAAACAGACCACTAAATTCTAGTGGCACCAGAATGTCTTTATAACATAAAATTTCATTTTTTGAGAATGCTTGCACGCAAGGTCACACTGGGGAAAAAATGTGTTACAATCTGGGGCTTTGGACACATGCAGAGAACAGAAAACTTCAGGTTGTATTTGCTAGTCTGTGGGATGACAGGAAAAAAGAAAAGAAAAAAAAGTAGTAAAACCTGCCCCTGTGTCAATGTGCCCTCTGTCCCCTAGAGCTGCTGTGCCATCACAGAGTGACAGGCCTTATTCTTAGTGATCTGTGAGCATGAGCGACAGCCACTGATCCTGCCTGGAGTGGCGCCATTGCAGTACTAGCAATGCCCAGAATTTTTTCTTTTCCTTTTTATTTTAATAACAAAAAGTCAGTGAAGAGGTTAAATGTTTAGCTATGTACAGAGAGGAATCAGACAGATCTGGTTAAGCACCCAAACAGGGGCAGGGGATGTGTCTTCTTCCAGGGCAAAACGCCAGCTGGAATGTGGCTCACAATTACAGCCTTCTATCTATTTCACATTAGCTGGGCTTGGTTTCTGCTATGAGCCGGGAATGAGCCTTGAACAGCTGGTTCATGAGGTGAGACATTTTTCAGGACACAGATAACACCTCATAATTACAGGTTGGATAGTACATGGAGTTTGACACGTAATTAGCTGCATTTATGAAGATCTGCAACTTGTTGTAGGGTCTCACCAAAAAGTAATAGGCTGCTCTTTTTTTGCAACAAGTAACGTGGTAAATTGGTGGAGTCGCATATGTATGAAGCCTATTCAAAACAACCATTTAAAATGCCATAAAATGTAAAAGGTCAACACTCTCATGTGGATAGTCTTTTTAAAGAGATATTTGTAAGCTGTGTAATGCTACATAGTCACCATTTGCATGAACAGCTGTTCACTAACCTAACTTGCCAAAATCTTCAGTCATTGTTGTGTTAACAAGAAGATAATTTGCAATACACCCTCGGAGCAGCACCACTTATTCAGAGCAGACTGGAAACTACAGTGACTCAGTATCTGAATGTTGCAAGTGAGGTCAGCCAGACGGAGGCTAAGTGGTTAGCATGCAGTACAAGTAGACAGAAAGAAGCAAATTAATAACGATAGTAAGAAGGGGGTGATAAACAAGAAGGTTGCTCTCCACAGTTGTCCTGCAGGTAAAACACTTTAACATTGAACTTGCAACTTCTAGACTGATAAGTAAACAGAGCTCTAACATAACATTGTCTACATAGGAATGTCAAAAACTTTCAAAAGAGAAACCTCCCACACACTGTCTTCACTCGCATGAGGTTTATTGGGGTTACACAATGTTTCAGTCTAGAGGACCTTCATCAGGTAGTATTCAGTTGTGGACTGGGGAAGCATTTTAAATAGATTCAGTGGGGCCAGTCAGAACACACACCTAGATGACATCATCAAAACACATGACAATACACCAAAAATCACAACAATACCCTATTAGAAGGCTACATGAGTAAACAATGACATAAACAAATACAGTTCATCACTGCAATGCATGTCAATATAGAACATGTATATTTCAAGAGAAAATAAGCTATGAAAGCAGGAGTAAGAAAAGTATTTTGAAGATAAGAAGAGATCTCAAAAACTACAATATAAGTCAAGCAGACAGTATGACAGTGAACATATCATAAGAAAACATTAAGAGGGAGTTCATCATTAAAGCCTTTATAGGAATCTCAGAAGTTACAAGCAGACTGTTAATTTAAAGAACAGCTTAAGAAATTCAAGACTTTTTTCTTTTTCAAGTCATCTCATCTCACCTCATCCATTCATCCTTAAGTGGTTTTCTTAAAGTCTTCACTCTTGTTTGCCTGCTAGAGCCCCAATCAAGAGATGTCTTGGTCTATTGCCTGCTGCCGTCTTGTTGATACACCTTACTGTCACACCCTCATGATCCTATTGGCACGCAGTTTCCCCACATCTGCTCACTCCTCCTCTTGGGCCAGAAAACATCAGTGTTTGCTTTGCCGATTTAACATGATGTGGCATTTTATGGCAGCTGGCACACGAAAAGAGACTGGCTGTAATACCTGGTTTTAGCAATGGGCTAATTTATGCATAAAATATCTCTTACTTTACTATGCATTTTAATCTAATGTCTTTCTTCCATAATTTGCCATCATCTGATCCCATCACTGGAAACCAATTGCTTGTGTTTGATGTTACTAGAAAGCAGTGACAGAGCAAACAGATGATAAAAAAATGTGTGGAAGCCTTGAAAATACTCTCTTAGCCTGTCTTCAGTAATACATTTGGCAACTTGTGTGAAACCCATTTAGAATCAGTAGACAGTATGTGAGTATAGCCCCTCAAATGAAAATCTTTTATTGCGCATAGTGATGAATTTGCATAAGGGAATACAATGCAAAACAGTAATTGGTTCAGTTTTACATGAATACAGAAGGCTTTTTATACAATAAAAACCCTACACTGACAATAAATACAACAGTCCCCTGGTGTCCAAACGGGAAGAATTCAGTGCACAAGCTGTAAGGATGACAAGCCTGTGTTGTGGTGGGTGCCTCAGGAAACCAAGGCAGAGAATTTGAGAAATGAATGAGAATAATAGCAGGGAAGGAAGGTTGTAGGCCACAGTGCTAAACAGACACAATGTGCCATACAAACAGATGTGTATATTAATAAACTGGCACACTATGTAATTACCACATCGCCCATGTGCCACCATCTTGAAGAGATGACTGATGAGAACCTGTCATTAGAGGGAGGTGATGAATGTTGCACTGCCCCCCACCCACCCTTTTTAAGCAGCATTCACATAACACACCAGCAGTCAAATTTTAGCCTCACTGTTAATTGTCTATGATGCGATTTACATTTTAAGTCAAGTTCTTTATTTTCCACTAAGACCCCTTCAATTTGTTAAGTTAAATGTCAGGTGTATAGGTGAAGTCAGTAAAGCAGTAAAACAGGGGTTTTACTGGGCCATTATGCCCTTGATTTACTGGTCAATGTTCAGGACAACTGTGGTCGTGAGCTCTGAATATTGACCACAAGAATGCAGTTGCAGATAGTTGGCTGAAATTACAGTCTCTCCACTTCACAGGGTGGCTGGGCTCAGCTTTAGAGACAGGCTGAGGAGCTCTGACATCTAATGGGAGCTCAGGAATAGATGGGCGTAGATCTTCGTGTTGAAAGTTGAGGTGATCTGGGCATCTGGTTAGGATTCCTCCCGGATGCCTTCCACTGGAGGTTTTCCAAGCCTGTCCAACCAGTATAGACCCAGGACATATTTAGGAGATTATATAGCTCATCTGACCAGGGAACAATTCCCAAGGAGGAGATGGAAAACATTCTTGAAGAGATGGATGGATTGATGGATAAATTAAGTCAGCAACTGTCACCAATTACAAGAAATACACAAGAAAGATACAGAAACAAAAGAAAAGCAGAAAGCAGCTACTTGATTTAGTACTATTTAACCCTAAGGAATCGGATCAGACTTCTTTAAGTTAAGAACTCTTGAGACTCAAGAGTGTTCCTGGGAGCCTTGTGAGTGGATGGCTGGTCAGTCTAAAAATCTGGCTGGAAATAATCATGGCTCACACATAAAGAGATAAACTGGTGCTTTATTGTCCTCCTGACCAGCTGTGGCTAACTCCCAGCAGTGCTGCCCAGTGCCTTTTCCTGCAATTTACCAAATTATTGCATATTCCACATGGGCCACCTGCAACCCCCCCCCCCCAGACTGGTGCTCTGCAAAACCCCTGCTAACGACAGATTACTGCAAACAGAGCCACAGATAAATCTGCTGTCTCCATGACTGACTCAAAACTTTTCAAGGTTCCACTGTAAATGATGCAGGATGGAGCCATTGTGTTCCATCAGATTACTATCCGCTGCTCTCTCATGTAGTGATCATCTGGATCCCAACTGTGACTAGAAACCTCACTGAAATAACAAAGTTTTAATTGGTGGTTAATAACATCAGTCAATTACATCCTGATATAATATAACTATGGACTGGACTCACCATACTTTACATGGCATTGTTTTGCTTTCTGAGGGAGCTGGTTTGTGTTGACACTGGAATCTGCACAGCGGCGACCTCAAGTAATTTCGAAAAGATCAACGTCAAATATCTCATGTGAATTTCAGCAGCTGGCGCCATTTTTGCAATTCATTCAAAAGAAAAAACAACAACAAAAAAAAACTTTTCATTGCATGTTTGTGAATTTTTCAATCCACTCGTCTCAGAACATGTTGGTTCTCAGAAAAGTCAAGGAGTGAAACATCTGCACAGCTTGAAAATATGAGATTCAATCCAATGATTCAAAACAGGCATCACTTCATGCCTGGTCTTCCTGCTTTAAGTGTAATTCAAATGAATGTTTCATGAGTCGACCCATACATAACAAAACAACTGCTGAGCACAGCCGGCTCGGCACTAGTCAACCTCGATGACTGTCAACATGCTGTTTGGGTCACCAGCTGAATATGTGAACACAATACTGCACAAAGAATGGATGTCACAGCCATTTGTTCTGTTAAAGAAACATTTAAACAGCAACAGAGATAGGAAGATCACGACTTCCATGATGGCAAGAGAAAAGACAGAGCGGCTGAAAGGATGCTACACCCCTGTCACACAGGTGTAGCGTGGTGTCACCGGATGGTTGTTTACATGGTTTATGTGTCTCTCAGTGTCTGTTTACGTTGCAGCAGGCATGGCGATCACCGCAGGTGTGTGACACGCCCCTTTCCGGCACCTGTAGTGCAGCCGCTAGCGCACCTGTTCATACCTATACCCACCTGTTTGGTTAGTTGCCCTCTCTCCTCTGACAAGGCGTGCGATGGCCGGCGTGCAGCTCCGACGAGTCGTGGTATCCCGGTTGGTGTGCGCCGTGGATTCGTTCTCCAGGTATGTAGCACAGTCTGATGACGTTTGGAAGATGTTAGAAGGTGCGGAGTTAACAGCAGGTGTGGGTTGGCGTGTTCCCTTCCTGCTGGCCGCCGCTGCCGCTGGAGTGTTGATTGTGCAGGCTACAGCTATCCACTCAGGTGGCGCGGCAAGCTTAGCGCTATTTGTCTGCTAGTGTTCATGTATCGTCAACAGTTGGCTTCGTGTCTTTTAAAGCTTGCCTGGCGGTGGGCCGCTGTTTGCCCTGCCTGGCCTCTTTCTCTTTTCTTTTCGCCTCCTTCATCTATGCCTGCTATTAGTAGTTTAATAGCGGCTCAGCCTTAGTCATTTAGACGCTCTTTCACTGTAGTGTGTACAGCAGTTCAAGTGCGTTCAGCCCCAGACGTGACTCGTTGGGTGCGGGTGGGGGGTTTACTACAGCAGTTATAGTTGAGGATCTGTCAAACCTATGCATGGTTGCATGTTTTCTTTTGTTTTGGTTTGAGTTTGCACTTTTGTTTATAGATAGTCAGTCTGGTTTCTTTTGATCTTTTCAGTAGGCACTAGTTTGCCTCTCTTCCTAAATGAACCACTTTTGTGTGACTGCTGAATGTTCCATTCTTTGGAAATAAAAATAACTATATAAATGTTTTTAAAAAGAGAAGCATCTATAGAAGAAATATTCTATTGTGAGTAATGTCATGGGAAACCCTCTCAGAGAAATTAATGGATTAGACGAGTAGATTCTTTAGGTCCTAAAGTTGCGTTGTTGGTGTTATGTAGATTCTCTAGATCTGCCTCCTGCAGTTAAACTGGTACCCACCACAGTGGCATTGATCAGAGAAAAACTAATCAGTCTTTAGCATACATAGTATTCCAGTAGCAGACAGCTGATCATTTAAAAACCAATTCATTTACAGCCGCTTTTTCTCTCTTCCGTTTTGCTTTACCTTGGAGGCATCCACATTTTAATCATCATTACCATGATCGTAATTACCATTCACATCATCATAATCCTAAAGACATTAAACAAGCTGCTCCTAATTCCTCATGACAAAGAGCTTGGGTGCATTCACTGCACTCTGATGCTTTAAATTGCTTTCCAACCCAAATGCTTGCACAAGTCCCAAATGAGTTTGGCACGAAAACAGACATACCTTTAACCCTGGTTCTTACAATTCTGATGCAAAAGAAAGTAGGTACTGTAATTTAATAGGTTGTCACGTTGACATACTCTAATTTGAAGAAAAATGTATAAAGAACCACAGCGTTGCAAGTTTTGTGCTAAATAAGCAAAGCTGTCAATGTGTTTGATAAATTTAACAAAATTTGAATTTGCAAAACAGGTCTCTGCTTTTTTTTTTTTTAACAATATTGATGGCGGTCAGCTTCTACTTGGAATGAAACTTTTACTCAAGTGTATTTTAAAACTGTGGACAGGGATTAAACTAATGGGCTGTTCAGCAGCAATGCCAGGTTTGATTGAGTTTTTTTTTTTTTTTGATCGACAGTCACCATGTTGAGGGCTTAAATTCTAACTTTCTTCTAAAAAAAAAACCTTTCCTCTAGAGTAAAAGTAAAATATATTTAGTGATCAAACTGTAATTAAAGCAGGGTGCTGTAGTCCAGGCTAAAGTAAAGCTGGAGAGTATAATACCATCCCTTGTATTTAGTGTGATGGGAAACCAGGAGAAGGAACTGTAGGAGCTGCAAAGTTATTTTTCTCTCACTGTTTTGCTCTCTGTCACACTGAGATGCTCAAACACACATACAAACAGACAGGCACACTTTCTGTCAGGATGTTACTTATTTTGTAATTCAAATTAAGGATGAGTTTGCACTCCCCAGGCTCTATATATCACAGTGGCTGTGGTCCCACAGTGTCCATCAGTCCCCATGCATCCTGAACCACAAACCATAATTTACAACTGGGATGAAGACATGCTGCATGTGCAAACACTTCAGAGAATAGAGTTAGAATACTGTGTAGCTTTATTTCAACACATCCCCCTAGTAATTAAAAGAGGCATGTGGTAACTCTTCTGTTTGGAATAGAGCATAACTGCACAAATTGTCAGATTGTGACACAGCAACCGAAAAAATCCAATGGATTATACTGTGCAGATTTAAAGCAGTGTGCAGACTGTGTACTAATGTTGGGTTATTGAAGCAGGGGAAACAGCATGTCAAGAAAAGGTGGGGTGTCAGTCCTCTGTCCAGATCTGCACCACCACAAAGGACTAAGGGACCAGGCAAGAGTACAGGCAAGGCAAAATAGTTTCTCCTTTTGGAAAACTATTCAGTAAGATGAGTTGTGTGATTGTGTTTGTCCACATCTTTTATAAAGTTTTTTCACACATTTGTGAGATGCAGATTTCTGTTCATTCCTGACAAGCTGACTGACACTGAGTTCACACCATTGGTTTGCCATGTTAATGAACAATGAAGTTGCCCTGTAGCTATAACTATAATTAAACTGTTATTGTTGTTGTTGTTGTTGTTCACAATAGTGATGCTGTTGAATGGGCAATATAACTTTTAATCAAATAGTCTTATTATATCCTATTATAACTACAGTGACTGACAAGACTTGCACTGATTAAAGCATAGTATAAGGGAAAGGAGGATATGGTTTTAAACAGGAACCTTGATGCATACAAAGTCTGTCATCCTGTTTTTTGCTCTATGTTGGGTGGTGGGAAACTGCAGTTAACTTAGGCAGGCTGAACAGAGACAATGTTTAGTAAATGAAACATCAATAATTAGTTCCTATTAACTCATTATTGCAGACTTAAATAATGTTTTAAACATGTGACCTCATCTTGGCAACTGTTTGTACCTGTGCTGTTGTATACCATCTAAGCTTCATTTAAATTATCCTAAAAATAGCCCTGTGTTTATGTTATTCACATGTAAGACAGACTCAGTACTGAGACACTGCACCTGCCTGTTACTGTTTATCAGCGTTGGTGCTGAAACATTTGTCAATCGGTGCATGCAGAGCACTGCATGCTGTCCTTGGTTTCAGGAACATTTGAATGTGACAGGTTGTCGTCTTTTTTTTTCCTTTTTTTAAGAACAAGCTTGTCTGACAAAGTGGCTTCACTGCATGTTTGTGAAGACATAGGCTTAAAGAGGAACTATGGAAGTCTGTTGCTTTTCTGCTGTTTTCCCAACCCTCCACCTGGCCATTTCTTTTTAATGAAGCTGGCGAAAAAGCAATCCATGGAGTGGTGGATAACCTTATATAACATATATGATGTTATGATGTGTATGTTTGTGTAGTTTTAACTGACATAAACAAAAGATTATGGATAACGGAGCACGTTTGTGTCATGTTGCACAGAGACGAGAGCTGGGACAGTGGGTTGGCAGCCAAGTACTGCACTGATGTTGCAAGTTTGGTTTTCAGCCAAGAGATGACAGGTGGAAGACAGAGAGTCTCCATTCTCCCTTGTAACAAGTTACAAGTAATTTATTTAACCATCACAATGAATCCGAAGCTGTTTAATTAAGGTAAAAATGTAGGATAGCCACAGGAAAATCCTGCATAGTTCCTTTATAAAGTCTTAGTTAGAATGGGAATAGTATTAAGTATATCAGAAATGTTACTGTATCAGAGGTGCCCCTTGAGAATGACCTGCCCCCTATGTGTTGAGAGTCTAGCTCCACCCCTGCTGACATGTCACAAGAAGTTGTTCAATTTTGTAAAAATGCTTATATACTTTAGTTTGTTCTGCTGTTGCTGAGGCCAGATAGTCAGTATAAGTCCATTTACTGCATTGTAGCTCCCATGAAAACAGACAGAACAACATGACAGAGAGAAATGAAAGAATGTTTTCTCTGAGCAGTGTTGTTGTGAAACATGCAATCACTCCCACTGTCATGGAGCAGGAGATGAGCTACAAGGTCTGCAGCCAGTGCCGTTGGGATGCTGAGGAGACATCACTCCAAACTAAATGTGGCAGCTCACATAGATGTTGATTTATGGTGCCCCTCTTGCCCTCTGCACCCCTATCTGTCTTCACCATCAGGCTGCATTTGCAAAGTTTGTACTCAGTATGAAGTGCCAACCACCCATACAGTCATTTTCACTGAGTCAAGTGCATGGTGTTGTGGATGGCTGCGGTAACAGATATCAGAGTGACGGACTAAATTCTGGGTAAACACAGTATCTTCAAATGAGGATTGTACAGCCATCATCCTACCACCCACTGGTGCTAGGCAGTTATGAAAAACAAACAAGCCCTTCCTCTGAGAATTGGCTGGTGTTTTGATGGGCCAGACAGACGAGGCAGAGGTAGTTCAATAGAACGGACATCTGAGAGCTGAAATGTGCTGCATAAAAATTGCAGTTTCTAGCTTTCTGAACTGTTGTGTCGGGGAGGTTTTTCTGATCTGCACCGCTTGATCTCATTTTCTTAAAATTATAACCACTTAGGCAAACACCACTGACGGCAGTTGATGTTCTGATGCAGGTTTAACTTTATACACTGCTTGCATTATGGTGATACAGTGACTTCAGTGCAAGCAAAATCTCACAAAGCAACATGTCCGGGATCTGAACCAGTGACAGTGACTTGAAGGACTTGCACTTGTATCTTTGTAATGCTTTCCTCATATACCACAAATGGTATGTTGTGTACATTTATGCATTTCTCACCACAAACCTACCTCTGTTCCCTGCATCGTGCTTGAGACTTCATTCTGGCCCGCAGCTCTGTTTCCACTCATCTACTCCTGTTTCACAAACTAATTTATTTCTTTGGCTTTCTGTACGAAGACAAATACATGGTGGTGTTCTGTGGAAGTGAGCGTGGTGTAGATTTCAGAGCAATACCCACAACAGGCAGCTGGAGTTGAGGTTTTCGCTTTTGTAATTTACTGAACAAACACACCCCTCCTCTTTAGTTTCCGGTATGGGTCATTTCAATGTTGTGCTGCAGCAACAGAGGCAAGGTCAACATGGAGCTTTTTTTATTTACAACAAGCCTCTATTGCAACCTGTCATTTAACATTAAGTTCCAACTTTTAAAGTTGGTGCATTGTTGCAGTGACTTAACAGTATAGGCATGCTTTAAGCAATGAAAGTGGCACATCATCTTCATACACTATGTTGATTCTGTCAAGGGAGATTACAGGGAACAGTAGTGTATAGCTATTTTTTTCGCTGGAAACAAATAATTAATGGTGTGAATCTGGGTGTTCTGCGAGGTTTTGGATTAGCAGTGGTGGGAGTACTGCGGTGGCACCAGTGTAAAATCTCACCTCTGCTGCCAAATGTATCAGCATCAGCCCTCCCTCTCTCCATGTTGAAGCACCTCTTGCTCCAAGCACAGCCTTGGCAGTCAAAGCTTTGCACGGTGGAATACCAAAGACAGATAAAATGGATACCCGTTGGTGGTGCTTGAAAGTATGACACTTTCAAGTTGTACTTAAATGTGTTGCAACAGTGTAGCAAAGTCGGACCAATTATGACCAGTATGATGCTACTTCAATCTTTTGGTAATTATCGGTTTTCAATCAGCAAGAGGTTTAAATAGAAAATGTCACTTTCCTTCCACACCCACACACACATAAAAAAAAAAAACTACAACAACATAATCCTTCACTTTATTTTGTATCATTTTGGGGAGTGATAGAAAAACAATGATATGATGGAAGAAAACACCACAAATCGCCACATTTTTCAAAGGAGAGCCATGTGTCAAAGCTGGTGCAAAGACAGTGAACTGCACTTTGCTACTGTATGATGTCACTGACTGTCACAGCAGCACAATGCTAGCCTAAATCAGTCATTGCAATTTAAAACACAGATTTAAATTCAAGAGCAACTCTGAGCAAGCAGGAGTAAGAGAGTACAGCAGAGCTGTTGAGGTCTGAAACATTATACAGTTGTTTTCTTCTTGTAAAAAAAAAAAAATAGTGCTATTGTTGGATTTCTTCTTGTGTGGGTTAGTGATACTGATGAAGAGCTCCTGTGTAGTACACATTACACAGACCTTTCAATTTGTGGCAAAGTTCTTTGATACCATAGTTGAGGTTTACTGTAATACACCAGTGTTGGTATGCTTTCTATTCTGTGTTCATTTTAAAAGTCACTTCTTAACCAACGGGGAACTGACACTCCTCTGAGAAATTGCTATTAGCAGACTGTGAATTAATTTTATTTTTGTGGAAGCAGACCAAAGTTATAATT
Organism: Caranx ignobilis; assembly: GCA_021432705.1. Classification (NCBI taxonomy): domain Eukaryota; kingdom Metazoa; phylum Chordata; class Actinopteri; order Carangiformes; family Carangidae; genus Caranx; species Caranx ignobilis. The sequence continues at coordinate 57,652,407 of MU269990.1, forward strand.
GGATTTCTATTCTTTTCCCTTCCTTATCTTACAGTTAGTTAAATTTTATTTTCTACTTTTCTTCCATAGTTACTTAACAGAAACAGCTTGTCACTGGGTTACCTCAAAGAAATCTGAGACAGATGCACTTTGAACAGGTTCAGAGACAAAACCAGTCAATATGAAATGAATATGCACAATGATTTTAGAAGTGATCCATTTGGTAACCCCATGAATTAGAGAAGAAGAAGAAAAAACACCTGGCTGTGTTTTACAGCCATGGGATATTGCAGTGATTAAATTGCAGTCCAGTTGTGAAATTTTCCTCTACTTCCTTTAATTATATCTATTTTAAAGTTCTTCTTAGAACGATAATCTTGCTTTGTTGAAGTATGTGGTGGTAATTAACCACTATGCTGAATATGTGTTCACTGTTTCCTTCAATCTCTTCACTCTCCTGTAAAACACTGTGGCCTGTGTGTGCCCTCCCAGCAGGTAGGCATGTGTCCTGTCTCTGTTATCTCTGTTACTCATGGCAGCAGGTGCTCTCTCTGACATTTGTGGGGCAGGTCTCCAGCCTTTGTCTTCTAAGCCCTGGGGGAGTGCAGCAACTGTGACTGCACTGCACCTGATCCCCTGCATGGCATATGCATTGGTCCATTAGTCTCCCCCCGGTGCCGCTGCACCAGTGCAGGACACACGATTATGTAAACTGGAGGCTGGGTCGATTAGCATGCAGAGAAGCATAGGAACCCCTCCTGTATTTTCATATGAAAGAAACTTTCTGGAACAGAGTTCAACATCAGAGGGCTAGATTAATGTAATTTCTGCTTTGATGTTTATGCTCTGCATTCCTCGGAGACAAACTGGGCGGTGGAGGAAGAAGGGACTCTTGAGACAAGAGCTATTTGATTTATCCCACCACTTAGCACAGCATTACATTAATACACTGCAAGTGACTTGGGACTTTTTTTTTTCCCCCCAAGTTTTCCTGTCACATATTGTATCACACCTGTGCATATAAACCAGATATTTTGGACATTTTCATGCGTGAATTTACTTTCAGTCAATGTAACCACTACTTATAATGGATGCCCACTATGTTTTAAGCATTATTTTTAATATTCTATTATCTTTGCCAGATTAGATGGTATGATGAAAAAGGATCAAGCAGGCAATTTAAACTGCATGAGATGGGAAATGTTGCTAGGCCTCTTTGGAGTGAGTTCTGTAAGATGCTGCCCTTTTCTTAGTCAAAATAATAACATTTTAAACATAAACCGGTCCACTGTATTTTAATTGTTAGGTCAATTTATCACTGTTACCATCCTAATCAGTTATTCCAAAGTGATTTCCTAATGTGTACTCAGTTATAAAGTACATCCAACATTTCAAATACAAGTGGCCTACACTGGGAATTTTACATTACCTCATTACCTCAGTACCTCATTTATGGCACACTGCTATTACACTTAGTACATTTATTGAACAAGTTCATCAGTATTTGAGTCAGCCCAACACTCACATCCAAAAAAAATGTAGCGTGGCATTTGCAGAACTTTTTATGATACATCCACATTTTTTGCTTTGATGCTGGGATCACTTTAAAAATGCTATCATGTTTGATACCTCAATAAAGTCAGTGGTGGTGTGGAGTTGCATATGACATGATATGGTAATTCTTGCCAGAAAGAAACAGTATCCTAATGAGGATCTGAACAGATATGTCAGACATATTAATATCACAGAGAATATTACAGTGATTGATGTACTGATTGAAAGCCTGCATTGGACTGATTCTGATTCCACATAAAATCAAGAGGAGTGTACAGGAATCCTCTTGTCTTTAAAGGATTCTTTTGAACAACTACAAGAGATTTGATTCTGTCATTTATTACTTAAATCCCGACACACCTGAAGGTGAACTTTTTTTTTTTTTTTTTTATCTTTTATTGTTTTGCATTTAGTCAGCAACAGCAAAATATTATGCATACACTTTCTTATTAGACAAACAATAGTGTAGAAACTGAAATGTTTCCATGATGTTCAGTAGCATGGAAGGTCTGTTTCCAGATCCTACTTCCCTGAGTTATTGATTTCTTTGGACACCTTTTGAAGTTGATATAGGAAACCCATTTGCAAAGTGTTGCTCATTTACACTCTCCACCTTGACAGCTTGTGGCCACCTGGAAAACCAAGTCTAACACTGACTCTCTTTCAGCTTTGTTCTTTTGCTCACTTGAGAAAAATATCTGGCTTTTTAGCAGCTAAATGCACCACTCGGCTCACCGGTGGTTGCTGTAACTGTATTTGTTTGAGGTTTAGTGCAGAGTGGGTACAGTGGGCTTTTACAGCCTCTTTTCGCTCTGTCTGCAGCAGCTGAAAAAGACATTACGAGAGCAGTGAGTGAACCTAAATAATAAAGTTGCAGGCAAGGCAGCTAAATAATGAGCTGAAACTCACTATAAAGCTCCATAAAGCCTTAAGGGCCTGCACATCCAGATGACAGTTCTCTATAGGTTTTCTCTTTACAGTTTTCACATTGTCATTTTGTATGTGCATTATTGTTACTATAGAAATATTGATTATAGCTGATTAAAAAAAAAATAGATGCATTATTTATATTAGTATATTATTATTATTATATTATTATATTAGCAAAAAGTAATTACTACTAACCAAACAGATCAGAGAAGAAGCATAAATATGATAAAATTGCTTATTGAAGGACACTTTTATAGGAACTGCCTGTTTGAAATATACAGTATGATATACTGATACCTGACTATGATGATAAACTATTTGAGCCTTCAGCTGCTATAACACGATTGTGATGCCTGTAAAGTAGAGTCATAGAGAATCTGAACACCAAACAAGAAAAGGACAGGAACATGAAGATTTCACTCTTGCAGCTTAACTCAGCTTCTTTTCAAACTAACTTATAGTCCTTATCTGCTCTATGCCACATTCCATCCCTCTTATTCCCTCCTATATCCCTCTTCTCTCTTGCGCTGATCCAGCATCTCAGCATTCCTCCTTCTTCTGTCCATTCACCTCCAACCCCCCCCCCCCCCCCCCCCCCCCCCCCCCCCGCAAACCCATGTCCCTCTCCCCATGCCAACTCCTCTGACACCCTGCATTACTCTAGCAGCAATGGGCACTGCTGTTGGACTGCTTCCCAGCGCCGGACGTCCTCCAAGGGGAGAGTCAGTGTGTCACAGCAGATTAATGCCTTGCTCGCTGACTGATCAACTCCCGCTGGTCTGGAACCTGGAGTGTACTGTGGCGTGGCCCAGATAGGGAGGTTATACTATTCCGACTCAATGCCACTCAGGTGGTCTGGCCCAGGAAACTGTGATCCATACATTTAATCTTCCAGACAGTGTCACAGTGGAGCAGTGGGATGCTGTTGTGGAGAGGGCTTTGACAGGTCTGCGAGCGGCGGAGTGAGAGTAGTGAGTAGGAGGTAATCAAGTTAAGTGGCTGTTTATGAAGAAAGAAAATGGTGAGGTCACTGCTTGTGTAATTTAACTTCTAATGCAACATAAACATTGTCTCTTTGGTGTGTGCGTGTATGAGCGACTTCTCTACAGAAATACATCCTGCTTTTAAGCACTGTCCTAGTTTTATGAGCGTGCCTATCTCACAATATGAGCAATATGCCTGCGTATTTAAAACTATTCATTTTTTATAGTGGTGCTAAGGCGGCTGAGAGGAAGAGACACACATTAAGACATAGATATATGTCTCACCAATCATTTAGTCATTAGCTATATGGCAGTACCAACCTGTCTGTCCCATTCTGTCATGTGAGTATAATAGTTAAATACAGAAAATGAGCACCTGAGCATGTTTAAATCAGTTGTGAAATTACCACCTCAGCAGGGCCTGTCTCGTCAAGCCCCTTATTAACCGTAAAGGGAAGTGACATGGAAAACATGAAAATTCTCATATCTAAAAAGCTGCTGCAATAATAAAATAATAGGAGGTCATCTATAATCGTCCCTCACCTCAAGATGATTATGTCTTTTCAAACTCAATTACACATTAGCAGGACAATTTCTTCCTTTTTCTATCACACTTCATCAACTAGGGCTTGGCTGCATACTCTATCCTCCTCATTAGCAATCACTCCATCACTCACTAATAATGGCCTATCAACACTGTCTCAGTGACCAAAGTTACAGCAGGGGAGAATGAAATATTAACTTATGATGTTAACCCAGGGTCGTGTTTTAACACTGTGGTAGTAGATCAGCTTTAGTCAAATATAGCCATATATCAAATATAGAGGAGACTTCAACATAGTCAGAGTAGATCAAAATAAAAGAAAAAGAAAAAGATACAGGTATACCCAAAAACTGGTCAATTCTGAGCATAAGAATAATGACTTAAAAAAAAGAAAAAGAAAAAGGATCCTGTACGTGTGGTTTAACACAGAGACACGGTGTAGAGGAGGGAAAAAATAAGGAAATAAGAAGAACCTGAGGCAGGCACCTTGGTTTGTGTGTCTCACCATTACCATAAATGGATGCTGACTGCCTGCAGTCAGGACCAATACTCTATCTATAAGGGCTCATTTCTCTCAAATTTACTTTGCTGCTGGTGTGACGGACGGTCGCTAGTCTTAGCAGCCTAAATCAGTTCACTTTCACATACCTCTTCAGGCATGCCCGCCATAGCCAGAGGTGCATGCAATGAGTGTCACCTCCCCACCCCCCTTGTCCTCTTCCATTACCCTCACAGATGCCATGGTAAATGGCTGGCTTGAGGTTACAGACACGGGTCTGCTGTTTTATATTCATGTCAGGATAGCAGGCTATTGGGAGTATTCGTTCAATACAACTGCCACGTGAGAAACATATCCTCAGGCTGGTGTAATGACGATTATAAAATGAGGTGAAAACTATTATCTGTCCCTCTCTCTCGCTCCGAAATGCACACATACACACTCATATACTCGTAGTAAACGCCCGCATCTGCCAAGAAAGCACTTAAGCAAGACTGGCGTGGTGAATTCTGATACTACTTGATTAGTGCTTTGCATAAGTATTGCGTTTTGTTCTTAAGGGCCACAACCAATGTCAAATAGACACTTGAGAATCAACAGCCATTGCAACTTCTCCTCACGTAAACCTAGATTTCATCACGCCACCAATCTGTCCTCATGGGACCGTCCTGTTTTAGAGCAACCTAATCCATGCCCTGGATTCATTTTATGACATACAGTAAAATGTGACACCATCTTGTTGAGGAGTTTCTTCGACTGAGTCATTATCTCTCTGAAGAACTACATATATTTTCCAGCAGAGCGGTCCCATGCTCAATAATGCAAATGAGTTCTTTAATCTAAGCCTCCCTTAAAATGATAATTAAATAAATGATTTATAGTTGTATGAGAGGCAATAACACTTTGAATGCAAAATATCACCTGACAAACAGATACGACTTCAAGCTGCAGTCTGTTATTGGCACGGGTTCTGCACTGCAGTGTCGTCATTCTTTTTTCTCTTTTTTTTTTTTTTTGCTCTCAAAATTTACCAGAAAAGGTTATGTTTTGATTTTCAAAAGTGCTTCACACTGACGCATGTGTAACTACTACTCCATCTCAGACTTCCCAAACAGGGAGTTGTCGACCATTGAGCTCACCTTGTACTCCATTACGAGGTTGAGGCTCTGCACCTGCTTTGCCAGGTGTGAACGAAGACCGCGATGATGCACTCTTAATGACTCGCCCAGAGGAGGGGGCACTCCATGCAGCTGCATACTTCACGTAAAGGCTGGTCATTACCATTCATCTCTGTATACGTCAGGATGTAGAGAGTCTGTTTTTGTTGTTTGCTTGATTGCTTTTCCCTTTTAGGAAAGAGATGTACAAGCAAAAAAAAAAAAAAGACAGAAAAAAGTGTGTTGATCTCTGAACATGATGTCTTGAGAGTCTGTACAGCTTGAGCTCCAGTGAGGCATAACACGCTAATAAAACTCAATCAATCAGTGATGTAGTGGAATGTGTTTCATACACAGCTTATTATAATGTTGGTAACCAGTGGCAGTATATGCAAGGTTCATCACTGCGGCAGAGTAATTGATGAATGCTTGGTACCTGACTATGGAAAACAACATTATCACCACACAGTTTTATGCAGATGAGCCCATAAAAGTTCTACATACAGGCACATCATGATTTAACACTGCCAGTGCCACAGCAGCTTCTGTGTTAGATAATATACTCTTCAGCTGAGCAACAAATCAACCTGTTATTCAGAAATCTCCAGGTGGGAATTTAAAGCAAAGCAGGTAGTTTCCATGATGTAAAAATAATAATTCTGTTTATTCCGACTCAGTAAATTGACTTTTTAATCACTGTTTCTGTAGGACATACTGTTTATACACTTGTCTGACTTGAACATATGGTCAGTCTGCCCTTCATTCCAGTCACTCTGGCTCTGTTGAACATTCCCTGACCTTTATGTCCTTTCTCTTTGACTTATCAGTGAACAAAATTTGCTCCAGTCCCAAGTCACCAAAGCTTTTCTAAAAGACTGCAGCTATACTAATCCAGAGCAGAAAATCGATTCATGAATTAATTGTTAAGCATGTCTTGTCGATCAATCTTTCACTATTACCACAGTGAGGCAATACTAGAGGCAGCATGTCCATTCATATCTGCCGGCAGCAAAACTGTAATGGTTTAACCTGTCGCTCAGCTAATCTAATGCCAATATGTCCAGGGTGGCAATATTGTGATGTAAAAAGATATGCATCTATTGATTTTTTTTTTTTTTTTTTTTTTTTTTGTAATATCTGTAATTGTCATGAAATGTTATGTGCCATGAAACAGACATTCCACCAATTAAATCTTAGACAATTCCACTTGGTTTCAAGATTGTTCTACTATGTCATTACATTGTCAAAAGAAAAACAAAACTAAAGAAAGAAAGACAAACAAGGGAAGGCACTTTAAGCCAAGAACACTCAGTGTGAGCATCACTTTGCTTTTACTGAGGACAGATCGCCCACATCAGCCTTAGTTTCCATTGTAGAGCTTCACTCAGCAACAACTTGAAGGTTATATAGTTGTATATGGGCAAATTCCATATTTTCAGCTGACTTTTGAAGTGAGCGGATGTGAATACAATCCTTGCAGCAAACAGATATTGATATGTATCACACTGTTACTTTTAATGGACATGGATTTCAGCATGTTTACCTACAAATTATCAGTAATATTCAGGTCAGTGGATATTGAGGGCTGTTCCAAAAGATTCAGCTTGTTTTTCCTGGTGTAGTTGTAGCCCTTTTGAATCCATCTTCTGCTATAGAATCCAGCCTTTTCTCAGTTTCATATTGTTGACTGTCTACATTTACATAAGTTTATCTGTGCAGCGTTGTTTGTGCCACTGGCTGCCACATGCAATTCCAAAGCTGAACATTTCAATCTAAATGCTGGAGTGTTATTTTCATCAACTTCGTCTGTCCAAAGCATTAGATATTTGTATATTTTTGGGGGGGTTTAGCTACTTAAGAAGTTGACTTTTGTATTAATGCCCAGAGGTTAGTTCATACATCAATAATGGACACATGCTAAACTTTCTGAGAGTTCCTTTCAGTCACATGAGGATCTGGCTTTGCCTTAAGACCCAGCAAAAAAACAAACAAACAAACAAACAAAAAAACAATTTTATCTGAAAGTTTTTTTTTTTGGTCTTTTTGAGATTGTCATGATTTCCACAGTTCCCCTCAACTGCCATTTTTAATGACATTTTGGACAGTGGAAATTCCAAGCTTTGATATCTTTTTATACCCTAGCCTGCTTTGTAGGCGTCAATTAGCTTCATCTTCAGATCTTCAGTCAGTTGCTCAGAGGAGCCTCAGGTCACTGAGGTCGCCAAGTTAGAAGCAGAGAATTTATCCACTCTTGAAATGTCATCAGTTGAATCAGCTGACTAATTTTAAAGACAGGTCCTCACCTGCCTTACAGGTCCTAACAATTAATTAAGGCTTAATGATTTAATGAAGAAGACTTAAAAAGAAATGTCATGCCCAGACTTTTTTCTGTGCCACAATAACGGGCTATTTTTGAGTTCATAAAATAGAATGTATCAGTGCATTAACATTCAAAGAAGGGGTCAAGCCGGTCACACAAAACTATGAGCTACATCCTTTGCCCTTTCCACTTATTTTGGATTTCAAAGTAATTTTACACACAGCCACATCTCCCTTGTTCCCTCTTACGTATGATCTTTTCCTTCTATTTCAGAGAACCATCATATAAAATTCATAACTGACATACTTCTGATGTAGAAAGTCTTGAAATCCAGAGAGAAAAACATATACTGTTGCCCAGGCACAAGGACTAGATCACCACATGTATAACTTTTTTTTTTTATATTGTTGTGCATCTTTTATGCCACAAAAGTGAATTTGTATTTAGGTTCTGATGCTCATATTTTGATCACTGGCCATAATTTTGGAAAATTACAAATGCAGAGTAGGCAATTAGAGCTGTTGTCAGAGTTGGATAGACAAAAATACTGTGGCTATTTCTTGGAGCCAGTATGTACCAGTGCAGGCTTGGCATAGACCAAAGCAGGAACTGGTACAAAACTTAGTTTCTTTTCACTGGCAGAGTTGCAAATGAGACATTTCTGATGACAAGAACTGACATATCAAATTTGCATCAGGTGCTGCTAAATTTAAGTTTGTTTACTTAGCCGTGGTCTTCAGTTAAAAGTTAGAAGCCTGTCCCACTTCTTTTTTATAGTGTATAAACATTTTTACATTTTCAAAATTACAATGCAATACTCTCTTCTGACATACTGTAGATCTGATATAATGTCCAGTGTGTTCTTTTTCCTCTCATGTACTTTGGAAAAGCTGGGGTATCTTTGGTGTGCACATTCTAATCTGTGTTTTTTTTGCCCCAGGATTTGGCTGGGGAAGCTGACAAACACTTCAATCTCCCATTTTGAGAAAAGCCATTAACACTGTCTGCCCTACTTTATAGTGATATGAGAGAGGAGCACACCATGACATTTTGGAAACTTCTGAACTACTTGTATTTGCTAATGTATTTTGTCTGTCATGTCTCGAAACAACAACTTTACCTCATCAAAATGTGGGTCAAAAGTTCAGCCTGCATTCAGCCTGTGTGCAGAATGGAGCAGCAGCATGAATTTTACCGTGGAAACGAACTCCCTCACATCTGTCAGTCACAAAGTTATAGGTCACAGTACTGTACACCCCCACACACATATGCACATATTGCCCTTCCTCTGCTCTGACCTTCAACCCTCCTCCCTCTGTATCACTGTTCACTTGTCTACTTCTCTGACCCTCTCCATCTCCTCACACTGCTCACTGCACCCTGACCTGTTTCTCTTCAGCCTGAGCTCATCTCCAGCGACAGCAGCCGATTGACATTAATGACACTACAGAATAGAAAGGTTAATTAAGACCAACTGCTCCGTGCCCATTCCTCAGCACCATCTGCTGTACAGTGCCAGTCAAACAGAGACAGACACACTCCTAATGAGAAAAATATACTGTAGGAAGGAAATGTATATCCACTGAGTATCTATGCACTCTCCAGATCACTGTAAGAATAATTCCTGCTCACACCAGACTCTACAATTCTCACATAACCTATTACAGACATACACAATGTCACAGGCCAAAGATGAGACAATCACAGTGGAGCCTGCCAGCATATCGTGACTTGACAGTAGGGTTTTTTTGCATGTGATTTGATCCAGAAGTAGGAACTGAAAGCATCTTTTGCATTTACTCTGTACACTGGTGAAACAGTGGCCCTATGGTGATGCAGAAATCTGCACATTACTGATAACCTTGAGGAAAGACTTGGTAGAAACCATTAACTGTCATAAAAATCTGTCTGACTCTTGTCTTCTACAGCTACTGGACAATCAAAGTCATGTAGTGATTTTATCTTCTTGTTTTTTTTTTTCTTTTAAACTTAGACTTGATTTGTGACAAAAATAAATTGCACGGGTAAATATTTGTTGATGCTCTGTCATGACTAAGTAGCTGTCAGGTTACTCAGTCCAAAAGAGGCTGCAGGGTGTGAAACCTCGGCAAGCTTAGGAGAAACTAAGGTTGCCATAAAACACAAACAAAGTAATGACAAACATGTAAATATGGAGACTGGAGGGGATTCAGACTCTCTTTATCTTCACTTTCATTTTCTCTGTCTTTATCTCTATTGGGATTCTCTGCTTTGATCTTTGAACCTGTAAAATTCACACACAGAGGCGCTCTTGACAGTAAGAGAAGAGGCAAGCATGCTGTGCAAAGGCAAAGTGAGGGGGTGAACGGAGGATTAGATATGCAGAACATGGACGTCAAGGGCAGAGGAGGCAGATACAGCTGGAGGCAGCCTATCTGAATATGGGTAGCTTTGGAACTGCTCCTCAACTAAACAACAATGTTCCACAATGATGAAATGATAGAGTGAACACTTGTAAATGCACCAGGAACAATCTCAGCCCATAGTACATCAGAGGATGTGTGGTTGGAAAAACAATCTTTAAAAAAGAGTGGTTTAATTTTTCAATATGCAACCAACAGTAGACTCCAGCTGTGGCTCATGATGGTCTGCTATGAGTATTTGTATGTGGATATTTTGTGATTGTTTTGGGACTCTATTAATATGATTCCACTAGCATATACTTCCAAACTGCTCTCTTTGATATATTCAATAATGCTCCACTTTTAGTTTTCTGCCGTGCTACAATGTAGAAATGTTGACTAAAATTCAGCCTAACATTATAACACACCTCTGTAGCTGTGTTTGTAACTCTCAGAGTTAATCTAAGCAGTTTACACTCTGTTGTCACTGCAATCTCTTTGATAAAATATGACTACTGCTAATGCATTTGTCATGATCTTCTCCTCAATTCCCCTCGGCCCCTGTCTTCAGCTCCCTTTTGCTTCCTCCTGGCCATGTTTTTCCCCTTCATCTTCCCAGACCTGCCATTTTCCACCCGCCCACCAGATGTCCCCCAGACTTTTTCCGTGTCTCCATATCCACCTGCATCACCTATGCTTCCCTGCCCACTCTCACACCTGTGCCCAGACACCCCATCAGCACAGTCACTATTTACATGTACCATTGTCACTAACTCCTTGTTGTTTTGTCTGATTATGTTCCCCCATGTTCTCCCATGTGCCTGCTACTTGCATTTTGTAAAATCCCGTTGCCCGTACTGGCCTACTTGCCTGTCTGGCTGTCAGCCCCCCTGCACCTTCACCTGCACCCTGTCATCAGAGGGTTTTCTAAGTTTTATACAAAGTGTCTAATAACAAACATTACAAAATGGAATAAAGAAAAAATGTATGAAATAAAGAGTTGCTCGGCGAGTGGTCTTGTAGTAACATGCTGGGTATACAGCAGGAAGGGCATTTGATTGGCTACAGCTGAGTGATCACTTTAAAGTAGAGCTTTCACACGGATGGTAAATTAAGTCAGCTGCTTTTCAGCTGGTGCTCGCCTGCTTATTCTTAGGTCTCTTATTCCACTTACATGCATGGTTAAAGTCTACCAATGCATGAAGCCTTCCATTTGTATTCAGTGATAATGATAGAGCAACAACAGCAACAACAACAACAACAGGAAAGTCATATTTTACATTCTTTATCTTCTTGTTCTGCCTCTTAAATGCTCCTACCTTCATGAAAACAAGCAAACACTGTATCCTCCTAGAATAGCACACATCTTCACTAAAGGTTGCATTTACATGACACATTCTGTCAATTCAGTCATTTGGCTTTTGGCAGTAACTGAGGCATACAGTATAACCAGGAAATCCATTGAGCATGCTGTGCCAGAGAATGCCGGAATAATCACCATTGAGAAGCATCATTGCATGCCTATTCTGCCATGCCTTCACATTGTTTCTTATTCTTTCTTTCTTTTTGTCAGAGGATTAAGTGATGCCTTATACCCCATGCCAAGGCCTTTCTCCAAACAAACCATTCACGAACTGAAAAAGCAGTCAAACAAATGCAGTTAGCATACAAAGAGAAGTGAATGCACGAGTGTAGACAGTGAAAAGACATTTTAAGGCTCACTGTGCTTGTTAGAGCAATCCAGGGTATGAATATTCATTTACCCAATTTTCTGACTGTGTGTGTTTTATTCATTTTTCATATTATGTTTGTGTTTTGCAGAGACAATGGAAAAACTGCATCTCAGGCAATCTCGTTCTCGTCTCTTTTCTGTGATGTGATTCTATGCACGTAAATGCTGCACAGTCATGTTCTCGACTCCTGTTAAAAGCAAGTGTTTTTCTACACGTCCTTAGCTTTGGAAACCAGTAGTGCAGTCTAATTTGATGCTCCTCATCCAGTTGTTGTTTTCACACTTTGTGATGATTTCTAGCTCCAGACTCAAGGAGGAAAGTTTACCACTGTAATGCATTTCTCCAGCTGGGACTGCCACTTGCCAGTATAATGAATGAGAATGTTTTGCAGACGCTCATTGTTGAACCCATCCATGCTGATGATTTCCACAGAATGCATTTCAATCAAATGCAATTGCATTTTTTTTTTTTTTTTTTTTTTGTCATTTTTGTCTCCTAGAAAATATTAAGTTTTTGAATTCAGTGTATCCTTTTTTTTTTCTTAGTAACACAAACCTGCCACTGATACCACCATTTTGAGACACTTTTATTATAAAAGGAGGTTATTCAGTGGCTGATCAAAAAAAGTCATCTTTTCCTGAAACAGACGTATCTATAACTAAGGCACTGCTTCCTAAATTCTCCACAGATGGCAGCCACTGACCTGAGACAGTTTGATGCAAAAGGAAGGCTGCCTATCCTCTGTTGGTTATCTGTAGGTGAAGTTGACACATGTGATGAAAGAGCCTTTACAAATACATGAGGTTAGAGACACTGAGAGAGAGGTGCCATGTTGAAAATTCATGAGATACCCATCCTGCTATCACTAATGTTTTCCCTTCCCATCCATCTTGAATGTACGTTGTTAGATTAGAGAATGGTTTCAACTCTTAAATTTGTCCACACAAGGCCACACTCACCACTGCCGTCACCACCCTGGCGGTTTGTGTATTGAGTTGATTGTTGCTAAGCTCAGTGCTCATTAGGCGGTCAAACCTACCTCCCTCCATCTCGGCAGATAAAAATGCAGTCACAACCATCAGGCCCACTAATATTCTGTCCTCAGTGTGGCCTCCAAGTGTCTTGCTGGCTTTACGTGATTGTCCTAACCTGAAAAATCTGGACAGAGTTTGGTGTACTGAATCTGTTTGACTGCTTTTCAAAATGAAATTTCAACATGATAGCGCCAAGAGTTCTTTAACTGTTTTGGCATATGCAGTGTAGTACATAAGGTATGTAAGGCACTGACACAACAGGCGATGAAAGACATAACATGACATGAATAATACTAAAAAGACTAGACTGGCTTGTCCTGTTTGGCTAACAACTAATTCAGCTGATCAAAAAAAATATAAGATTTGAATAGATCTGATAGCCACAAGGCACCATCAAGTCCTTGGTATCAGACTTGCTTTGTAGTTGTGTACAGTTATTGTCGGTTCAACAGAAGTCTGAAATCTGTTCCACTGACAGTATCTGTCCTTGCTGAAGGCAAGAATGCACCTAATCCAGACTGCTCAAAAACTGGCAGCTGAGTGGCATTTTGATTTGAGCATTTCATTTTCAGGGCTGGATGAAATGAAAGTCCATTTTATTTTCTTGAAACTTGCTATTAAGAATTACATTTGGGGACCGGGCATAATCGATAGACACTTACACCATATAAGCCTCGGTGCAGTTTGAATGTTGCTGCAGTTGCTCAAATACATGCACCAGCCTGCAATTGCTGTAAGACCAAGGCTTTATTTACATGAACACAAACCAAACATAATGCAAACCCAGCAGGGATGCAAATATAAATGCAATGCCAGTTTTATTTGTGCAAGCTCATTCTCTGTGCTTGCACAAATAAAACTGGCGCTTGCTTATGGTATTTTGTGGCATGAGAACTCCTCATCACCTCTGCGTCTGTTGGTTTGTCAGCAGGATTACGCAAAATGTACTCTATCAATTTGCGCCAGACTTAGTGCAGAGGTAGGGCCAAGAAATAAATCCATTTAAATTTGGTGTGTAACCTGGTTAAAGATGCAGATCCAGGGATATGACTTGTCTTGTTTTATCATTTATCACAACACTGTTTGGCCATTTTGACATGTTTGCCAGTTTCTCTTATAATGTACAGATGCTCATGTGAAAATTAGATAAATTAACAGTTTAAATGTTTGGCCTTGGTGGAGGTATCCTCTCTGTTGATTGCCATTTTAGTTCTGTCGTCTTTTTATGTCTAACACACACGCAGTTTTCAGTTGATTAAATACCTGTACTTATCATACAGCAGCAGCGGGATTACCATGTGTGCTCCATATGCAGTCTCCAATCTGAAGGATGGACTACATGTGGGTCAAACAGCATGGTTACCCCAATTAATTAGCCAAATCTTCTAATACAGAGCAGAGATTTAACAAAATAGGTACATGGCCTTCTCTGGTCAGGGTGGCAAATTACAGCACACAGATTTCAAAGTCATTCACCGATTCATCAGGAGTGTGTAGGAGGACACAAAGAATTAAGGATTATTTTGGAGGCTTGTCAATTTATTCCATCATGTGAGCAATTTTAAAAGACCTTCTTTAAGAAAGTTGGAGAATAAAATGAACTGAAAGTTCAACAAAAAAGAGTTGAAGGTTAACATATTTGTAAAAATAATATTAAAATGTTGAAAAACCTTTGTGTTGGAAATCTTTCCTCCACCCCCCCCCCCCCCCCCCCCACCCGGTTAAACTCACAGCAAAGCAGCAGAAGAGCAACATCAGGATGTACCAGCACAATCATGCGGTAGAACAATTCAACAGTATCTTACGTGTCAGAAAAGAAGAATCATGCTGGGTAATGTCCTGTGATGGAAACACTCGCTAGAGGGTTAAGCACACATTAACAGGCAAGGAGCCTCATTAGTGCAAAAGTAAATAAACAGAGACAGATTATGTCGACGGAGAGTCGAAGAAGACCACAGCTTTCTGTGTCATGTATATATCTGCCTTGGCAAGCAAAGTCTGTGCATGTTAGTAACAGCATTATCTGATTGTTTTAGCAGTGGGGGGGGCTTTATCTCACCACCCATATTGCATCACTTATACATGTTGTTAAGGGGGAACAACAGGGAATTTTCTTTATGGACTTCCCTGTGTATCCACTCATTATTTGATTTTAAACTATAATTAAAGTTAGTGCCTACAGCCTGGTGTGAAAGTCCAATTGAACCAATTCAATCAATTTATCACCAAAGACACCGTCTCTAGTCCAAAATCCCCTTTCTCCAACAATAAAATGCCTGTGACAAATAAAGACACATAGTATTGGGTCCTTATTTGAAGCTTGGAATGACTTTAAGTCCAGACCAAGGTGTGTGTAGGAGGGTTTGTCCTGAATTTGTTCAAGTCACATTTAAGGATTACAGCATTGCTAGTGTCAACCAGAGAAACGACAAATCTAAAAAGGAAACCAACTTTCTGCTTTTGAATGCATCATAACAAGACTATAATCGCTACCGTGTCTTACATTCAAGGTGCAAGGTTTTTCCTGGTCCAAATTACTTGATGTTTTAAAGTGAATTGCTAAATGAAAACTGACTGAAAGGCAGTGAGCTGAATCAAAGTTGGATTTATTTAATTGCACCAACACAATACAGTGTGAGCATTGACAGAAACTGAATGACTCACATTCTTTTTAAATTTTGTTTTATTTCATTTTTTAAGCAATTTCTTTCGCAGTTGTGGGAAGAGAACTCTTCATTCAAAAATGTGAGATTTTAAATAAATAAATAAATAAATAAATAAATAAATAAATAAATTTAAAACTGGGAGAGAATATAATAACCATCTGGCTCAAAGGCAGGCTAAATTGAAGCTTGCATCTCTTCTCAATAAATCAAAGCCATAAGAGACTGCTTTTGATTGTTGAAATATCAGATGTTCAGGACTCAATGCAAAAAGCTGGGCTGTCTGTCAGTCTTTGTGAAAGCCTCCCCCAGGGAGCGTTCCCTCTGTTTTGGAGAAAAGTGACATATGGGACCATTCACGTTCCAGCATCATCACAAATTCAGTTTCCTGTGTCTCTGCAGTAGATGTTTCTCTTGTCACTGATGGTATTATACATTAGAAGTCAGCTTATGTACTGCAGGTGTGCCATAATGCTCAACTAATCTTCAGTGTCTTACACCAGGATTAGAAGTTGTTTTGATTAGGTAAGCTTTAGGTAACTCAAGGGATAACAGTATGTGAATTCCCTTTGCTTACTTCTGATGATTAGGAGCCGAGCGAGTTCTTGAACGCTCCAAACATCACTACAGTTTGATGGCCTTCAGGGGGCATCCCTCAGAGCGGCGCTGTGTTAAATCTGATTTAGATGGCTTGTCGTTGCGTACAGAACTTTGATTCTCTCTGTTTGGTATCTGCCTCTCATTACATTTCTGTTTATTACACTTGAGCAGAATTATCTCCAGTAGCATGCAATTTATAGATCTCAGTGCTGCTTAATGAAGCAACTCACAACACCCTCATCTTTACCATAACCTCTTTGTGTGGAACATACTGAAGTTTTTTTGTTTTTTTGTTTTTTTTCCCATTATTATTATTAGGCTACTTTTCTCACCTTGACATCACTGAACATGGTGAATTGCAAAGCTTACAAGAAATGTATAAAGTTACATGGCACTTGTCAGTGTTAGGAACACAGCACCAGAAGCATATTTTCAGGGGCAGAAAAGGTTCACATTTCACGTTCACGTTCACGCTTCCCACACAACATGCATGCAGACCTATGATTCTCTGACTGACTGTAACCTTATTGTAAGTACAGCCAAGTTAAAATGTCATAAATTCAATAGAGGTACAGAACTGACATTTCAGTGCCGCCTCTGTATCATCCTTATAAGCCCTTGTTTGCTAAGGGAGTGTAGACAGTGCATTTTATTTATATGGCCTTAAAATTGACTTACATTTAAATGTGCTATATGTAACTTATATCTAAAAGTGTTTTTGTATTGTTTGTACAGCTGGGTAAAAAATGTCTTAAACTAACTGCCTTTAGTCAAGGTACAGGAACTGACTTCTCAGTGCTACTACCTCTTCATCCTTATAAACCCTTGTTTGCTAAGGGGGATGCAGAAGGATCATTTTATTTATGTCTCCTTTAACTTGACTTATACTTTAAAGTGCCATACAGGGTTTCTTTTTTGGAGCAGGTGGTGGTGATAACGGTCACTTCCCAAGAGTTTCAGACATTGTTGAGTGTATAAGACAAGATGTTAGAATACACCCCGTGGGCAGCGCTACTGCAGCTCTTCATCCTCTCATGCTGAACTGAGGGCACACTCGAGACTACAGTGACTCAGTATTGCGGAGTAGCATCATAAGCCAGGGCTATCTGGTTACCATGCTAACTTCAGTAGAAGAAAAACCACCTGATAGTACAGTGATAGATGCAAGAGTGCTGTTAACCAATATTAGTGAGTAATTAGGTTTGATACCGAACTTGCAATATTTGTTTAAGAAGGGCAAGTAAACAGCTCTTAATGCTAAAATTGGCTATGTAGGTAGTGCAAAACCTTTTGGAGTGTGAGTCCAAATTATAGCAATACAAATCAGGATTTGAAATGTCCCCTTGACTTGATTTATTTACCCATATAATTGCACAATAAAGTGTGTGATCACCTTTGCATTTCACATTGAGCATTACGCACTACATTTGAACATGTGTAAAACGTGCTCTGCATACAGCACAGGTTGACTGTGGATACACACGCACATGCATTTGCATTCTAGGCCATTTACTCTCTTTCTTCCATTCTGCGTTAATGATGTATGAACACACTTGTTTCAACTCATGTGTGGCCCCCCTCCTCTGTAGTGATTGCCTTGTCTGATGATTGTTTAGACTCCAGATGTTGGAAATATGGAGCTCAGAGGAGCATTTCACTTTAAAGCTCAGCTGTAGTTTTGATCCTCTTCTAATAGAATGGTTGAGCTGCTTTAGGAAACAACATCTGCCACAACTCATATTGCAATGAGGTGACAGGTGCCACCTAACATTTAGAGTTTATTTAGATAGTCAAGGCCATGCTTATAATCAATTTATTATAAGTGAAAGGCCTTTTATACACTGGGCTGGTTGAGGAGAAGTGCCAAAATGCTGGTGGTTCAATGTCAGCTGTTATTGTAAGCCGTGCAATTTGGAGGAATGCTGCATTCTGTGTGTTGTTGTGCTATATATCTTTATGGTTTTAGTCTGTGTAATTAGGGATGCAGGTTTTTATCAGAACTGCCTGACTAGACTGCTGTAAACATGATCTTTTTTTTTTTTTTTTTTTTTACAGTGGTTATAGTGAAATATTTTTTTTAGTTTATATTCATGTTTTTATGCTGTGGATTCGTTCTTGTGTTGGATTTGAACCAGATTTCAATGTAGATTTCAATAACTGGCATCCATTTGGTGTATTCGATCTATTTTAGCACATTCCCAAGGAGGTCCAACACAAACCATCTGCTGTTTAGACCCTGACCTCTATGAGTCTCAAGTCCAAGCATGCCACCAGAGTATATCCACCCATACAGCCCGCTTGTTAATCTCTGAGCGAAAGACAAGGAGGTTATCATCACATGTCATTTGAAGGGATGGGCCCACTGGTAAATCCCCAACAAAGGCCTTGTTTCACTCAGTGCACTCTTTTCCCTGTCACTTGCAGGACACACAATGTGATTAATACATTGTCATGCTGTAGCACTGTGACATTCTTGATGGCTGCACATCCTGGGTCTTCAGGGTATTGGTGATGTCTTAACACCAGGAAGGAAGTGGCTTTCTGTTTTGTGTCTAAATGTGTGAAAACTGTTGAGGCAGCACAAATATTACTTTTTTTCTTTTCGCTCTCTCTCTCTCCCTCTCTCTCTCTCTTTTTCTCTACTTATTAACTGTGGTCACAAAGCTTTACAAAGCACAAAATTCACTCAAAGACATAACCCCAATACTGACCATTAAAAATGGCAAGTAATGAGGGTAATTTGTCTCGGTTGCAAGTTCTTGTCTAAGGCAGCAGCATTTTAGTGTTAATGATCTTAAAACATCTGGTTCTGCATGTGTGTGTAGCTTCATCTGCACTCCTCCTCTAACGGCAGGAAGAGGCCTGGTTCCTATGTGGTGCCTAAAGAACCTCTCTCTTCTGACCTGAATTCTCCTGCTCCTACAGCGGCAGTGTTAGTGGGCCACATTTGCATTTCCACCATTTCTTTACAGCCCTGATGTAATTAATTTAGAAAATGGAGGGGATGATGTATAAACCACTTAAGGGAAAATGTATGTGTCCTACTACTAAGTTATTAGCACAACGAGAAAATAAATAAACATTTGTTCTGCCTACAAAGGGCATTTTAACAATGATTTGTCCAGTGGTGGCATGATGAACAACTGCATGGGGAGCAAAGTGGCTCACATGATATTTGTATATGTAGAGTCCTCCAGGGGACTGGCAAGCATAATTTAAAAATAGACATGTTTTGTAAATGACGAAAAGCTATGAATGATGGATGTCTTAGTTGATGCGTGTGTGTGTGCGTGCGTGTGCGTGTGTGTGTGTTAGTTTAAGCCTAACTGAACTCAAACAGTAATGCTTGTGTAGTGGGAATAAATTTTTGAAATGGCAAATACTTTGAATCTGACAGCCTAACCCAAATAAGTGAGACAAAATAAGAGTGTTATCAGACCAGGCAATAGTTAAAATAATAAAATACTTACACTTCTCAGAAGAGATAGTGTACATGTGAACTCTGCTTCCCAACAATACTGAACTAGTGATACTTTGGTTAAAGCACAATCGCTTCTTGTTACTGCCATTTTTTGAAATCCTCACACAACCTTGGTCCACCTACACAGTCCATTTGACTTTGACCTGATTAGACCTTGTCTGAGGACTGTGTGGGTGCATACAGACCGTGCTTGACTGGCATCTGAGTGAACTCTCTTTTTAGATCACATGCACCTATATAGGTGGGAGAGTTTATTCTTTTATTATTTTAATCTCAACATAAAGCCTTCAATGGGAAAAGCAGCATTAAAATCCAGCTACATGTGACATGCTATATGCAACATGAAACAGTGATGGCTTTGGATCCTCCAGCCAATCATGCAGGGAATCATAAACCACACTTTGGTTGCCAGCAAAGCTCCCTCAGAAGACTTTTTTTTTCTCCAATTCCCTGCTTAGTTATAATCACATTCAATGAATTGAGACCATATATGTTTCACTGGTAGATTTATATTCCTTCTTACACAGATTCCTGGTGGACAGACAAGCTTTGTACAAACTTGCAATAGGTAGTGGCACATTGGTCGAGGTTTTTCTGCTATTGAATTATTCTCTTGCCAAACAGATCACATAAAGAGAGAGTTTCCACAGATTAATTATCATTAATGATCAGTTTAATGATCAACACCAAGCTGGACAGGTATTCATCGTTGGTTGAGGGATGTAGTCTTTATGTATGTGTTCTCAGCGTCATAAAATTTTGATGACATTGGTTCTCATAAGAAGCTGGGATTCATTCTAGTCAAATTTCAGCTGTGATTCTGATAAATGCGAGTCCAGGTCAGGTTCAGGAATAAATGTCAAGCTGAAGCAGATGTGGTCCAATGATATAAAGCTCACATTTACATTTTACATCTGAGCCATTTATCTGATGTTCTTTCCAAGGGCGACTCACAATGAGCGCAACAGCAAGAAAGTTTTAATTCCAACTTAATGACCCTACTTGCATAATATTAACCTTAATAAATCATTCTCAAGTTGATATTAATAATATAGAGTAATGGCTGTGGAAAATGTTAAATGGTCAGGACTAGCAGAGGAAGGAAGGAAAGAAGGAGCCTCGACCAAACAGGGAGAGTTCTTCCTCATAGCGCAAAAAACTGTGCCTTTTTCTATTCAGTGTACAGCCTATAATTAAAGAAGATTATAGATGGCCATGTTGCAGTTATGCAATTATTTAAATGGTACATGAACAATAAACTGGACTGGTCACACAACATCAATGCTCTGTACAAGAAGGGCCAGAGTTGTCTCCACCTGCTGAGAAGACTGAGGTCCTTAGGTGTGTGCAGGTCACTGCTCAAGACTTTTTATGACTCTGTGGTAGCTTCTGCCATCCTATTGGTCTGCTGGAGCAGTGGAAGCTCAGAGAGGGACAGGAAGAGACTTTAATTCTAATTCATTATTCCATATTCCTAAGTGTGTACAAAGCTGGATTTTCTAAATATTTTAGAACAAACTGTAGGGAATGCCTGTCTTTTTATATTCTTTGTGTTCTCCTGGTATGCTACCATAACACCTAGATTTCCCATACGTGGGATAAAATAAAAGTCTTGTCTGATGAAATGTGTAATTTAAAAAAATAATATTTGTGTATAATAAAAACACATAAATATCTTTATTTTTTTTCTCTCTCAGTAGAGAAAAAGGTTTGTTTAGTAATCAACAAAAGAAACAGAGAAAATTGAATTGTAACAATAACACATCTTTTTTGTCTTTATTCAAGCTAACTTGTCTCACAACTTAGCAAAATTAGAAGATGCCTGTTAATAGACTTCAGCTCACATCTTCACATCACCATGTCTTATAGTGCCTGTTGCTCTATAGCAAGAATTTGCAGATGCTTTATGTTGGCCTGTCAACTATCATACTGTTGTCCAAAATTAACATCATAATTCTCTCTACTTATATTTTTGCCAGTTCAGATATCATGTTTACGCTCCAGGAAATATTACAACTAAGCTTTTAGTTCAAACTAACTGCCAACCATAAAAACCAAAGCATTGCAACCTTACAGTAAATAAGTAACAAGTACTCTGTACTGTCTGACAAAGTTTATAGTGACTGACACATTTTCACCTCAGGGTAACTGTGCTGGATGCAGAGATTTTTTAGCACAATAAACCTGTGTGGACTCACATATCCCAATATTATACTTGTCTACAGATTTTGTCAATGTTCCAGGTTAGACTCCTGTTCACTTTTATTTCTTTTATTTCTTATTTCTTCCATGATGGCAAAACTCTATGGCCCAGATGTTGCCCATGGGTGGTCCTTAGTGATTGTGTTGATGATCCATTTTTTTTTTTACTTTGAAGCAAATGACCAAAGCTCTACCTTCTTGAATAATACTAATATGCTGTATCATGACAGTGGCAGAAAGAAAGAAAAGAAAAGAAAAATAACCAGGGGACCATGAGGGAAGGAATAATATTCACAGGCTAACAAGCACTGAGTCCACTGTCTGACCTTGACACACGAGCAAATCCTGTGAGCTCCAAAGCCATCGTTTTTACATCTTTCCTACTCAATTCGTAATTTTAAGATGGAGTGTCAAGGGTAGTGAGTATGTATGAGAGCTGAGTGGAGTAGGGTACAGGTTTGCACGGGTTTGTAGTACTGAACAGTTTCAGCTGTATGTGCACACAGCTATGGTAAACCCAGAGGGGAAAACGTGTCAGACACTCTCTGCAGTGCTTGGAGGAAGCTAAACTTTCTCACACAGTATTGTAAGTTTTTCACACTATTGGGCTTATTATATAATTCATAAAACCAGTGATGATACATTATTAAAAAAAACTGTCATGATATGTGATGTGATGTTCATATAAGATTATATATGGCATGTCAGAGTGAGAGACATAAGGCTGCCTGGAGGCAGCACATACCAGTTCAAATCAAACTCAGAGAAAAAGCTGCAGAAACACTACTACGTAGGTGCTCCAGCTTGTTGCCAAGGAAGTTCTATCTTCTCTGAGGTATTTAATTTCTGCAGTTTGACTCTCTCTCATTCAGCTTAAGTTGTTTGAGGAGCACAGTAGGAACACAAAGATTTGCCTAGACTGGTTATCTTTTTGCATTGAGAAAGAGCAGGACTGTGGTGAACTTAATGGTACGCAATACTCACAGAAAGCTGTGTAGTTTGATGAGTACAGTGAGGGGCTGCTTTGTTCTGCTGTTACAATAGCAGGTTATTTCATTTCTGGAGCTTAATATTACTTCTTAACCTTTTTTTCTAACAATTGTCTGTGATCTTTATTTAAGTGCCTGCATTGAGGAAGGCAGGTGGTATAGTTCAAAATGATAATGACATACAAGGTCATTACTGTATTATAATATATAGGGAGGAATCATTGTGGTCTATTTTAAAGACTAAAGTTGTTCTTTAATTCAATAGTGCTACAATTATCATGTACCCCCTGCCAGAATTTTCACTGTTATCTGTGTACTCCCAAAGGCAGGCCTAATTATGTTTATTTATACCTTTTAGTAAAATGTGAATGCAAAATCACATATCATAACATAAATTTTATTTGCTGCAAAATTTCCTGGCTGATAATTTAAGGCTTAAGCTCTGTTTAATCACAGATAACAAGCAGCCAACAAGTTTCTTTAAAGGGGTGATGCACATGCAGGAGCAAGACATTTACTGTAAATGTGGCCAGAGACTTGATATTTATATTTGTTTTTTCTTTTTCTTTTTTTTCTTTTTTTTTGTAGTCCCTTAATCCAAAGGTCATAACATATTGTAGCTGCTGTGAGACCAGGATAGGTCGTGTTTTGATTTAGCATCACACACTTGTTGTTGCCAGTCGCACACTGTGATGCACTAAAAAGGTGAGGAAAGGTTGCTTATATCAAAACTTCAGCAGCAGAAATGTAGCCAGTGTAGCCTTGATGATTCACACGGGAATGAAAAGACATTACGCTTGTTTGGAGATTGGAAAACTGAACTAATGAGACAGTGAAGGTGAAGTAAAAGCTTGTGAAAATGGACAAATCGATGTGTGCCAGCCCGATATTGATCACATACCGCTGCAGAGAGTATGTGCAATGTGCTGCATTTGCATGCTGTTTACATAGTTTATTGTTTGGTTCTCACCTTTTTTTCCTCCTGTGTGTTTGTGTATTTGAAAAAAAAAAAACTCATTGTGACATACTGTGATAGGATTTACTGAAACGTATTTGAATAACTTGCACATACAATAACTCATAATGACGGTAGTATTGGGATCATGAGATTGGAGTGTGTCGGTGTCTGAGATGCACTGATTGTGAACTGTTCTTGTTATCTTGAGAGGAGACAAACTGTGACCTTGTCCTCAGTCCAGCTTGGTATAATAAGGGGCTGGAGGGTTGGAATAGTTAAGCAGAGTCTTTGTTGTTTATGATGTGTGGAGCTAGTTTCCAGAGTCCAAAATAAATGTGTGAAGTCAACGGAGACTGTCCACAGAGTGTACTTTTATTCATCACTAATGTAATGACTGTGATCAGATTTTTGTCAGTGATTTATTTAAAGGCTCACAAGGTTATACTCTAAGCCATGGAGATGATGGTTGAGACAAGTGAAAAATACACAATACAGAATGTACATGCATGCACAGTAAAGAAGCATAAAAAGAACATCCACACACAGTCCAAACACAGCACATGTAAGCTTTAGCTGTCATGGAAACAAGATCAGATAAATCAGAGGGGAAAAGTGGTCAGAGATGATGGAATCATCCGTGCCCTCTGGAGATTGAAAATGAAATAGCACATAAAATCAGGATCTGGAGGTTATTCTTTCCTCAACTCAGGGATTTTGACCTCTGTGATCTGTAATTTTTCGCTGTACCGCTATCACTTCTTTAACTTGGATCTGAAATAGTCCTTTAAGCTTGTTACAGCTATTACACAGCCGCTGCCTTGTACAAGATACGTCACATGAATCTTAATGTTTTGGAGGCGCATGCATCCTCCAGTGGTATCTATTTGCATTTACGGGCTTGGCTGTAGTTAAAGGATCCAGCTATTGGGTTTGTTACATATTGTTCATATTGAAAATAAATGACAAACACAAACAAAAAAATAACAGCAGCAAAAAAATGTCTTTATAGTCTATTTATTCTGCATGGCACAGGGAATGCAAAAATAGGTGGGAAATAATAGTTCTCTTTGCACAAAATGAAAAACATAGCTAAAGCCTCTGTACATGATTTTATCGATGTGAGATAACAGCAACTTATAACCTCACGTCTGGGCTTTTGTCTTTTCTACATAATTATTGTCACTTCTTCAAATATATTCAGGTTGAGTGTTTTATGTGTATTTCTCCAACACTGCAGTGACTAATGCTCTCTATACTATTGTATCTCATGAGCTTTCACAATGTTGCCTATATGCAGTCAGATAGTTGCTCCACAATTTTCAGCAGTTTGAGTGCACAGGAGGGACTTAATTGAATCCATCTGTCTGTGATACAGTATGGCTGTACTCAAGCCAAAAAGTAGTTCCATCAGTTGAAACAGGTAATGTTCACAGGCACTTTGATATGGTCAGTCAGACCTCCAGTGTGCAGTGAGCAGGCAGGATAAGGAAAACAAAGTGCAGTAGAACTGGCTAGCAGGCAGAGCATTAGCAACAGGTCTGAAATCAGACGGCAAAGTGCTTCATCTTTTGCTGTTGCTGTCCAGCTGCCCCTGTCACCCCAGAGTCAGTGGTACACCATTACACATTCAGTGCTTAAATTCTCCTTGGGTACCATGGGAACCTTCACAAACTTTCATCTCATATGACGTGATGATCATGTCAGCTCCTCAGTGAATGTTCAGCATGCATTGTAAAAACACATTTTTCTCTCTTTGCTTACTGACTTCACACTCTCAAAAATTAACATTTAATAAGCTGTGGAGCAGTAAATAATGTGCAACGCAAATTTTTGTCCTCATTTTTCGAGTTGAGAGTATCTAAGAATTTTGTTTGTGAATGTTTTTCAGTCAGTGTCAGTGAGCACCTTTACTCCTCTGTTGTGATAATCCATCCACCTGCTGATTATAGAGCATGATTATGCACAGGTTTCCTTTGAGATTATTACCATAAAAGGCCACTTAAAAATGTGCAGTTTTATTTTGGAAAATAAAAAAAATAGCAGAGTTGGACTGATTTCAAATAATTTATTCTACAGCTACATTTTTTGTGGGGGGAGGGTTGTGGATCAGAAAACTACATAGTCAGTATCTGGTGTGACCACTATTTGCATCATTCAGTGCAACAAATATCCTTTGTACAGAGTTGATCAGGTGCTTTGATTGTGCCCCATGGATATTTTTGACTCCTCCTGCACAAAGTTGCCGTATATTGGCAGGGAATAGAACATGCTGTTGTACGTATGATTCACAAATATGATAATTCAATCTGGACAGACTAATAAAAATACAAAGACATATTTGTAAAATGCAATGACATTTATTGTGCCAAGGACAACTTTGGCGCTTAGACCTCGGGGGTTATATCGGCTTTGTAAACAGGATCAGTGAATGTGGAGCTTGCATCCGAAGCCGACTTCCCCCCGTGCCTAGACATTGGTGGTGGTATCGAGATGATGCTGTCTGTTGTGGAAACCTCTGGATAACTGGTTCGGATGGAGGTGGTCTGTGTCTTGAATGAGGAGGTGACGGGGTGGAGGTGGGATGAGAGAATTCTCGGATGAAAATAGCTGGATAAAAGCAGAGAGAGGGGGCGCTTTTTAAGTTTGACAGCTAATGACTGATTGGTGGAAGAAAGACTGACTGTGGCTGACTGTGATTGGATAAAATCAAGCAGGGAGAGGTGGAGCAAGAGAGACAGCGGGAAAATTGATTGGTGACTTATTGAGCACAGATAGTCTTCCTGACTGAACCTTTGCTTAGCTTCATTTGGGTGACACGTCTCATGACTTACACAGGCCATACACAAACTGGCATGTTTTAAGCCTCCAGGAATATTGCACATCATGTTGCAATGCGAGACTATGGTGGCAGAAAAAAAGTGTTTCATTTCAACACAACTCAACTTAATTTCACTGCAGCATTTATTTATTTATACTTGATGATGATAACTTGCATTATTTAAATAGAAACAAATACATGTTTTCTAAGCTGCATTTTATTTTTATGATAACAGAATATGGGTTCCTTCTATTTTTTCCCCAAGTCCATTTCTCACATTAAATATTTATTGGACATGGCTTTTCAGTGCGCTTGGTGTTTCGGGTTGTGCTGACTTCAGTCCAGAAGGGACAGATATGCCACTTCTCAATTGGCATTCTATGTAGATCCAGAATCAAAGTAGCATCCCTCAAGAGCTGTGAGTACAGA
This sequence comes from Caranx ignobilis, assembly GCA_021432705.1. NCBI lineage: Eukaryota > Metazoa > Chordata > Actinopteri > Carangiformes > Carangidae > Caranx > Caranx ignobilis. The sequence continues at coordinate 57,679,661 of MU269990.1, forward strand.
AACAAACTTTTTTTAAATTCCACTCTCTCTGTTTCTTGTTGACACAAATAGTCTGCAGTCCAGAGACATGGCAGCACTCTCAGTGTGTCAGCAGACAAGGTAGATAAAAGACATTAAAGCAAGGATCTAGAGATCCCATCTACTTCATCCATCCCTTCTTTCACTTTGGCTTAAAAAAATCATCAAATTCAAGGAGCACAATCATGTCTTTAAGGAATACAGCCTATTTGTATTCCAGGCTCCCACTGTGTCTCCTCACGTGTGACTGAGCGCAAGTGAACGAAGGAGAGTGAGCAAGGAGGGAGGAGGGCAGAAAGAGGGAGGGAGTGTATGAGAGAGAGGAAGGATGAATCTAATGCGTTGCAGCAGAGAACTGTGACAGACCAGGCATTTATCTGAGCAGAGACTGCTGCTGTAGCAGGAGGGACACGGCGGCAGCAGCAGCAGCAGCAGCAGCAGTGCTCACAACTGCTCTCTCACTCAGTGCCTCCACCACAGCTGGAGAAAAGGTGGACACGAAGAGGCGGAGGCACAGGAGATACACACTTGGAGCACACCACTTTTCCAATACCACCAGCAATATGATTTCTGGAATACTATGTTGGCTTTCCCAGCTTTGCCTTACAGCGTTTAAGTTCCCTTTTCCTCCTGATACTCTTCTGACCATCTATTACCATGTCCTCTGTCTTGATTTGAAGGGATATTCATGCCAAGGGAAAGCGTGGCTCGAATGAGAATCAGCACTGGTCTCTCTACAGGTCAGACATTAGTACCAGCAGAAGACTCAAGAGGCATTCTGCACATTATGCAAGTCTCCTGAGTACGTCTCTGTGATCTCCAGGGGCTCTATCACAGCTCTGTGCCTCATCTGGAGGAAAGAAGACAGGTTTAGTTATTGGTGCTGAGAAGTACATGTGAGAATTTCTGCTCCAGAAAGGCCTTTTTTTGTTTGTTTGTTTGTTTTGTTTTTTGTTTTTTGATTCTTTACCTGTACGGCTATTGAGTTTTTTTTTTAGATAGAAAACAAAGACAAGAAAAATCGGTAAATATTAACTTGCTTCATGAGAAGAAAACAGCTACAAAATTCTCTTTTGCTGAGTTCCACTGCTGTGAATCTTGTGCATTCCTGCCGAGGGACACCCAGGACTAAGATGTGAGACACAACTGGTGAGTAATAGAAGTTTCCAACTCTCTTTCAACCACTTTCTGGCTGTTGGACAGACATCTGTCTGCTTCTGGCTTTAACACCTCAGATATAAAAATAAAAGACTGTATTCCTTGTAGATGTCTGCTCGAAGCCAGGCATTTATTATCCAAGACCTCACAAGAACTGATATTAAACAAGGTTCATGTGATAATTCGAATGTGATTATGGCTGATTTTATGACGTTGACTCTCACTTCATTGTTATTTATCTATCATTCAGTTTTTCTATATTTCTGTTTTACTCTGGGATGTCATCCTTTGTAGCCAAGGCTACATGCAAACATGAAATTTGACAGGTTATCTAATGCATGACCAGACATTCCCTCAAACTCATCTTCTTGCAATTTTGTTCCTACGCTACAGTGCCCTTTGCAATAGTCACCACTACCAGTAGGGGATGGCATGATTTCCAATGTTTGTTCATGAGAATGATTCATTACTTGGGCTGCATTGTGTTGAACAGTTTTGTTTCTGAGGATGAAACATCCCTGCAGCTTGTCCTTTAAAGTTCTTTGCTGCTTTGTGGCTGCACAGAGCTTGCTGAACTGTATTCATGTGCCGTCAAGGCTGTTCATAGAAGTGTGGTCATGGAAGCACACAGCACAGTTCATTTAAGAGCAAAAAAAAAAAAAATGTATATCTGAATATCTCGGGTCATCCAGCAGTTTAGATATTATGACTAAATGAAACACTAGGCAGGGGTTATGTATTGATGATGGTAGTAAAAAGCAGATTGTTTCAACACTGACTCTGTATGAATCCATGGACCTCAGTGTGAGAGTTTTACTGCCCAAGTTACAATATAAATTACTGCTTTGTCCTTAGAGAGATAAACATTATCCCTGCTGGAAACATAAATGCCTCTTTTCTGTCTTATTATCTTCATGGAAAAGCTATATTATCAATATCCTGGCAACTCCGTGTCAATCACAGGTCCCTGCCTCCAACTGTATCAACTATAATTACACATTACAATAATTGTAAAGTACTAAACAGACTGAGAATCAAGTACACCATACACTGTTGCACTGTGTGTGAGAGGACTGGAGTACTGGTGGTGGGCGGTTTCTATTTACCGCAATCACACTCCTCTGTCACCCACAGGCCTGTTGAGATAAGAGGGAGCATTACACACACATTTTAGATTGCACCATCATTTGTTTGTATGCAGTCAGGGTGTCTGAGCTGCTGGACTAGTGCAGTGCCCATGAGAGAGCATGTGGTGATGAGCCGTGTGCAGAACCCTTGATGCCACTTGTGATTCTTGAAGCAGTGAGGTGATGATGAAAGGCTGGTAACTGCTGCTGATTAAGATATTAGGAAAAGCATTCACCCATGCATAATGAAATTAAATGCATCATCAAAATCAGAGCAAACATACTTCAATTAGTTCAATTGATAAAGTCTTTCCATCATGATGGGATCATTGAAAAAGTGAGCAGAATTTGATTCATTCACTTGCTATTCATTATATGAGTGTGTTACATTGTGGAAAACAAACAACTGGATATAAAAAGGGGTTGTGGCAGTGCGATGCAATATTGTAGTCGCCACATGTGGTTCTCAGTCTCAGTTTGCACTGTTTTGACATCAACCTGTACAGCAAATGCATACGCTAGATGCTATGGCAAGATAATACAAGATTGCATAATATTAGTTCTAAGTTCTTCTTACAAAATCCAAACTGCATTAAACCAGCAGCCCTATGGGGATATGAGCAAGCCAGTTGTTGAACAATAGACTGTCAGCCATTCTTTTGAAGCATAATCCAGCACAAATCCCACACCAAAAACATTAGTCTCAGTAGCAAGCATATGTGCCATATATTATTGAACAAGGAAAATAATAGGAACAGCATCAAAAACAAGTGAGACACAGGAGCACAGCGGTGGACCTCTAGAGTGAGCCACAGCTGGCTTTCACCTAAATCTACTAATGTGTACTCATGTTCCAACACTGATAACTACAAACCAAGCGCTTCAAGTGTGTTGCTACAGTAACACATCAAGTGTTGTTTTTGCTTTAAATTTAGAGACAAATTTACGCTCCCTTTGAACTAAATAAAATGTATTAATCACAAAGTACTTTCCAAAGAGTAAAATGTAAATGGCATTTTTAAAACAGATTTGACTAATACAAGCATTGCTCTGTTTTAAAGATTCATACTGAAATGATTCTTGAAGAAAAAAAGTGTCACACTAATCAATAATGTAGAAAGTCATCAGTTCCATTTCTAGTTGAAAACCTGTATCATCTTCTGACAATTTCTTGCTACATTTGTCTCCTTTGTAAAAATTCCTTATAAGAAAGATGACAACTAAGAAGGTAATATGCAATACAGCTAAATTATGATGAACAAAAAAATACATGCATTTAATGTGAATTTTCTCACTGTGATATCTTAATTTTCATGTGTCACATTGGTAAACTGTTTATCTGCAGTTAGGATCTGCAATAAATAGACTCAGCTGGCTTTTGACCTGATCTTTCTTAAGTTTGATGAGTTGTGCATTTCATTCAGCAGCCATCTCCCTCAGACCACTTGTGGATGTTTGTGTGTGCATCTCGGTGCTTATCTGTGCACTGCACTCGCCCCTGGTGAACAGTTAAGTGGCAGGTATCGCGGGCTGTCAGGGAGCTCAAGACAGAAAAAGAAGGAGGGAGGTGACCTCTTCACTCCTCTTTTATATGCTGTGCCGATGATGTTGCCCTCGCTAGCTTGGCAGTTGTAATGTGGAACAAGTTCAGAGAAGATTGGGGAGTTTAAACTGGAAGCTTTCAATGGATCTGTCAGTGCAAAAAGTGGCAGCAAGGAGAAAAATGGAACCTATATGTACTGATATGTTTCTTTTACAATGGTGGATTCAGAGATAAAAGTCTTTTTGTTACTTCATATTATCATCAAGCTTGGTATGTAGTTCAGAAAGTCAAACAGTCTGGTTATTGAGACTGTTGAATAACAAGACTAGGTCAAAACCTTGTATGAAATGCATTTTAGGCTATTTGCATTCTGCTTAGTGTCAGCTCGTTTATCTGTTTTCTGCTCTCCTACTCTGTGCTTACATACAGTACTTAAATACAGATGAATTCCCAATAAAGCCACTTTGCTTCTGTTTTTCTGAATGAAATGATGACAAACAAACAGTAAAATACATATCACTATACATGTAGGTCTAAATTCAAGATAACTGTTGTTCTGTGGTTTTGGCTGTATTCACTTGTAAAGTGATCACTCAGAGAGAAAGTTAAAGTCTCATTCATGTCAGTTGCTGTGTCGTTAGCATATAAAAGTGTGCCTGTGGAGGGAAAGCTTTACCACTTTTGGGGCAACACTGGCATAACACTGGCTTCTAAACTCAGCCAGCCAGTCAGCAACATTTGCATTTCAAGTGCTGACCCCGCAAATACAAAGTCATTTGCAAGATAATAAAATGAAAATTGATTGATGTAGAAATACACAGGGACCATCAACTCAATATTAAACCTAGAGTTTACTAATCTCTTTAAAAGCAAACATGTATATTATTGAAATCTATTTGCACCATTTGTTTAGATTTTTAGTTTTAAGGACAGCAGTGCATAACATGAATGATTTAATTAAGTGATTCATAGCTTTTTCACTGGGTCCCAAAGCACCAGTGTGTTACCAGTCCTGCTGCATCCTTCTGACTCAGTTAATTTCACTAGACAAAATCATTCAACACATTGGCCATATTACTAATTTGAAATCTAAACCAAATGAGACACGCTTAAAATCTTAACAATCTAATAGGACAGGTCCCCCCTATGCTAATGTGGACAACCCTGCAAAAGGTCTCTTCCCCAGGCATTCTCTGTACCTGCTGCCATCTGGAGTAGACATTTGAGAGCATGGGCATGTGTGCACAGGTCAGGTCTGCCCTAATTAGTATTTCATCATAATTACACCAAGACTGCAGACTGACAGCTCCATTTAAATCAATGTAATGCTGCAGGTAGATAGTCACCGAATGAATGGACATATCACCCTAACATAGTAGGAGATATGACTAAATTCTTGTAACCATTTAGTCAAGGTAACCATGTTATTTTAAGAAGACACTGAGAAGCACAGACTTTACCTCAGAACAGTATATGAACAATGAACAGACTAATCAAATAAATCAAAGTCATTGTTGTCCAGATTGAAGTGCCATAATATAATTGAAATTGCTGTATTTTTGGTAGTTCCTGGTAGGTCCCATATATATTTCATGAGATGTGCAGACTTAAATTTTTTGTCTGCCTTTTGACAATAAATGATTCACACAGAATCTCTGAAAATGATAAGCAACAGGCAAGCCTTTGAAAACTAAGTAAAGTGCAGGGAAGAAATACAGCCTATTATAGTAGTACAGTATAACAAGCTGCCTTGACAAGTGTGTTAAGAGGGCCATAATAAGAATGTGACCAGCAGGAACTGCCAGAATTCTCCAAGGCATAAATTTTCCTCTTAATTTAGCAGGAAAAAAAGACATATATGGGATTCGTAATATTTTAGAGGTAATAACTGAAATAAAAACACATTCTTGTCATATTTAATAACAACCATGTCAGTGTAGATCTACCAAGCAGTACTGTCAGCTAGAAAGATGATGAATGAGTGAGAATGAATGAGTGAATTATTATTAAAAAAAGGCAACTGGCAAGGGTAAAAGCAAGTGACAACTATGAGAGAATGAGCCAGTGGATATGGCCATCTAATTTTGGTAACCAGAGTTAAGAACAATTCTGGCACAACCTCTACACAAGGTGCTGAAGCAGGACGAATACATTGTAAGTGGGAGGAATATATTATGAGAGGATAAAGTTGGGGCATGGGCTTTCATTGTGTCCAATCACATTAACACCTCATCCCCTTTTAAAGCAACTGGCAGTTTCCTAATGGGCAAGGAGCAGAGACTAGACCTTCTTCTGAAAGAAAAGGTGTTCTGCTGCTGAGTTTCGATGGTTTAAAGGTGTGTAAACCTCAGAGAAGAATTAAAGTACCACAGATATGTTACTCTGGACCATTCGGCCGTCTTTGCCTTGTCTTCATAATTGTCTTCAAAATTACTCATGTTTTCTACATTAGTGATCTAAAGCAAGATGTTAAAGAATAACAGCAAACAAATATTGCACATACATGTGCAATTGTGTTGTACTCTGAGTTTCTCTGTTCTTTGTTTTGGTATCTGGTTGGTGTGTTTGTGCACATGTGTCCTTCCTTTTACACTGTTGGCCCAACAATACATAAAAACACAGGCACCACCAAGAGACAGGATTGTAGAGTGCAACACACAGCATTCAGGTGTAAGGGACCTGCCAAATTTTCCTCCACAGAAGAAAATCCTCCAACAGAGAGGGCTAATAACCCTAAAGCTAGTTTCCACTCGTCAGCAAACAAAAGAGAGAAGAAGAAGAAGAAGAAGAAGACAATCTGAGCACAGACAGGCTGGCAGGGGGGATTACCAGTGCTCTAGTTTATCCAATGGTCATGTTATCTGGTGATAATTGTTAACATATTCCACTCTTTTGCTTCAAAATCCTCTAAATGTCTAACTGCTGCAACATAGCCTAACTATAGAGCGACCTCATACATAACACTGGATATAACACTGATAGGCTACATAACACAGGTTTCTGACAGTCCTTTGCTTCAAGCAGATAACCTACAGATCAGATGTTTAACCATTTTCTAAGGTTTGGCTGATATGCCCGTGTTAGTGGTGAAAACCTCAAAAATAGCACAACCTAGGTGTCATGAAGAATGAAACAATGACCATCTCAAAGGAAATACCTTTTTTTCTTTGCAAAGCACCCTCAAGTGCTCATTACAATGCACAAAGCCAACCAGAGTTATTGATTATTTGTTGAGTTAGATTATGGCAAGAGAGAGAAACATAGCAAGAGAAACTGTGAAAGAGGCAGATATTTATTTGCAGGTGAGAGTTGTCTGACATTTGTGTGTGTTTTGTGACTAGAGGGCATGTTATTTACCTTGTGAGTGTTGTAGTGTGGTGAGAGTGATAACTAGCTAGACAATTTAAAAGTAGCAACAGTATCTGCATGAAACATTGAGTTGGGCTTAATTTACATTTTGTGTGGCAGCAAGTTTAGTATTAGCTACTAGATGACATAGTTATGCATTTTACATTGAGTGGCGATGTTTTGTTTTATTTTGGCGAGGTCTTCAATATCGCCACACTTCACAGATACACAGAGGGTTGCTATTGTGATTGTGACGAATCTGCGAATGACGACATTTGGAACAGGTGAACAAGGCCAACAGAACGTGGAACACCGGCTTCATCCAGGACAAAGGCAAAATAATCTCCTTTCCCAAGCAAATATTCCTTGACCTCATAGAAAAACGCAATAAGGGGAAGGCATAAAGGATAGTTCATGTGACTTTATACAATGGCGGTGTGGAGGAAGTGCGACTGTACTTCCGGTCGACAGTCAGCGTTTATAGAGTGGAAAAGTCCCGCCCTTCTGTTTCTGGTACATGGGTCCTCAAAAGCGAAAAATTATCAATGAGATTCAATGGCAGATAAAATTATTTTCCAGTCCCATTTGAATTGTGCCATGGAGTTCACATATGTTGTTTGTGATACTTAAAGGAAAGAAAAGAAGAAAGAAAGAAGACTACAATTTAACGCAAAGAAATTTGATAATGTTAAAGCCCACTTTGTGAACTGCAGCTCTTTGCTGCTCTCGACACAAATGATATACGTCACCACCCCCACTTGGCCCACACCTGACCATGGAGTCAGCATTGGTGAGGCATTTTCTCTCCTTCATGAGTAAGTAACTCAATGTTACATGTTTGTTTTCATTGGTGACCAGCTGCTGTTGGATTGATAGCATTACCTTACTTGCTTTTACCAATATTATGAAACTTGTCCAGCAAATGTCCCTATCACCGCTGTGGAGTATATCACATTGAAGTTGGTTTGGGCTAATCCTTGTGGCTGGATAGTTAGTTTTTTTTTCTGGCTGTGGTGCACACAGCACAGGAAAACTTTATTCTGTTGAGCTTTTATTAGGCCTTACAACAGCGTGGCTAAGGATTTGAGGCAAGTAGCAGATGAAGCAGTATTGGTGGAGGTTGCTTGTGGTCTGGTGATAGTTACAGCAATAGGGCCTGTTTACATTATCCTTAAAGGTAACATATTGTCTTCTTGTCACATTCTGATAAAATTGAAGCTTTTTTGGAAAGTTCTGACAGGGTTGTTTTGTTGGATTAATGTTCATGTAAAAACAAACACTCAGACAAACAAATATCAACAAACAAACAAACAAAAAACAACATATACACTACTTACAGCTGAGATGATTCTAAACTAAACTAATATAAATGGTCCACATATTTTTTTTCTTTCATCATTCACAAATAATGGTGTTGCATTTATGCATTGCCAAAGATTTTTGGAATCACCTCCCATTATGTATTTTTTAAAAATTAACTATAGACTTTAGTTGATATTTATATAGGTCTTGCCTTTAAGGGCTTTTATGCATTTATCACTTTGCATGCCTCTGCAGTGATGGTACGGTGGAAAATGAAGATTAACCAAACCAAGCCCATTGTGATTTTATTTTATCACTACATGATGAGATAACAAATGAACCATACCCTAATGGTACCAAGCGGTGTCATACTACTGCAGTATTTACAAAACCTCTGGCAGTGTCTCATGTCTTGGCTTTTGGCACAACTACTGTGGAGAATTGCAGGTTCCTCTCTCATCTGCAAAGTTAAAAATAGCCACATTTCTTGTAATTAATCTGCCTTAGAGTTGATTTCCTTAAATTGCAAAATGTGTGCCTTACCAAAGCCTATGAACATAGCAGCATATTAATATCCTCATTAAAAAGATATATTCAAGTATATTTTTCACGTAAAAGAAAGATAAAACAAGATTTTTTTTGATCATAATATTGTCAACACAGTCATCAGCTCTGCAGTAAATACTTTGTTATGTATCATCTGTGGCTCAGTGTCACAACGCTGCCTTTGTCTTACATGAGGGTCAGACTGCCAGCCAGCAGCCACCTGTAAGTACTGTAAGATATTGTAATGAAGCTTGGAAAGTCATTCATTTCTCAGTAGAGGACTGCTAACAGCTTGAAACATATGGAGGGAAAATCGCAAACCAGTGTTTCTGGCAATTCAGCAGTGATTATTAAGGAACACCTGTTTGGCTGGCTGGCAAGGCGACTCAGGGTCCCGCTGAATAGCAGCAGGCTAATGAAGGTCTTCTCAGCTTAATTGTTTGGGCTATAAATAGTGACGGATAGAGGGATAGAGTGCGGCTCCACTCTCATCTATTTTTTTTTTTTTTTTGCCATACATACAATGAATGTGCGATTAGCGGTTTGTTGTGGGTTGTGAATAGGGCAGAGGAGGTGATTGTGTAATTGCAGACATTAGCAATTACAAAAGAGTCATTAACAGTGAATAGTAAAATTAAACTTTGTAGAGAGGACACATGCAAAAAGTGAGGGCTGCCTATTGAAGTATGAGAGAGACTAATCAGCTCCCACAAACATCCTCACTGTTAGTATAAAGGTGAACAGCAGCTTTTAGGTTGTGGACATTGCAAAGTGAAGGTGTTTCGCATCAGCAATTTTGATCGTGATCAAAGGATTATCTTCTTGTGACGGCCTGCATGGGCCCCTGCACTAATGTTGCCTATGATCTGACAGAACCTCATTTTAAGGAAAATTAAACGCATAACACATCACTAATTGCAACATTGCCCATAACTGTAGCTCCAAATGACTCTCTGACAGTGGAACTCAATGAGAATAAAGCAGGATCATCTGATTTTGTGTTAAACAGCGTTTGAAGCATTGCCACTGCAGCATGCACCCTGCTGTTCAGGGGTCACCTTCATTGGTGCTGTTCAAAATGAGTTTGGCTGGCAGTGTTTTGCAGGTCAACCCTATTGGGAGAGGGAGGGGAGGGTGGAAGGGGTGGTAGGCGGTGGTGGTAACTTTCACAAGCCTCAAAGTTTCACAGCAAGCTATGAAAAGAGCTGTATAATTGAAATTCTGTTCTGAGGAGCCAAACGGAGGAAACAATAAGGCTAGAATTATTTTTTGTTGCTGCCTTCTGAAAAGTAAAATGCTCTTGGATCAAACACCTTCTCACAACAAAAATAACTTCACACACACAAAAGAAAAAAAAAAGACTGTTTCCCTTCAGGATCAAACAATGCACAAATAAATATTGTGCTTTTAAATCACTTAATATAGTACATAATGTTGTAACATGTAGTAGTGGAGCACAGTGGACACGGTGTAGTCTGTAATAATATGAAGCCATCAAGTTTTAGTCGTACCTGGAGAAAGATAAAGTAGAGATTCACTCTGAGCTCAAGCGGAAAACACCCCCGACCTTAAATTGTGTCATGAGAGAGCTTGTGCAACAAGAGCAAGTTAATGTCACCTTGCCTGTGCTTCAGCTCAGATGAGAGGCAACCAGCATGGCCCAAAGTATCAAGAGAGGAGCAAGCATGATTATTGTAATATATACAGGATTTGCACTTGGTTTGAGGCCAATTGCTCACTGATTCATTTAGCTGTAAAAAATTGACATTGTGTCATCATCCAAATGCATCGAGAAGAAAAACATATGACCAAATTGGCAGCAGCAAACAAATCAACCAAAAAATAATAATAATGATAATAATATTAATATTAATAAAAAAAGAAATAAATAACTGTCAATGACTGAGAATTTCTCAATTATGTGGGGAATTTAATTACGGAGAGACAATAAGGTCTAGTCTACATGTTACTTTGTTTACATGCATTCAAAAATAATCCGCTGCTGTGGGATAATTAATCTTCCCCAGCCACTGCTACTATTATCGTGATTTCTCGTAATACTTTAACCCAGAAAACCCAGACACTGAATGTTATGGGTTACAGTCTTTGTCTTTCCTAGTCTCAGCTCTGCTTGGTTTACTTGTATCTAATGTATGCATGCAGTTACTGAGCAAAGGATTATGGTGAACCATACTTCAAGCAATAATGCTGTCAACTGTGACACACAACTGTAAGACCTTTTACCAAAGTGACTATTTGAGAAGACAGTGCAGATTATATAATCCCAGTTGGTTACCTATTTAGGCCAAGTGGGCTGTCTCTTCAGCTGCCTGAAGCAACTAAGTGAATTTGTTTGACAATGTCATAACCCTGGTCGGATTTCTTTCTTTTATCTTTTTTTCATAGTTTGTCTTTATAATCCATAGTGGAAATGGAATTATGTCGACACATTAGACAATACAAGACAGTGTTTCCAACTCTGATTTGCTCTCTACTAAATCAGTAATGCCAGTACATTCTCCCCAGTTTAAATGAATGGCAGTGTGTCATTTTTCAGTAGCTCTTGCACACATCTTACACAAATTAGGCATGTGGTGTATAATTTTGATTTGCTCACTGAAGTTATTGCAGCCTAACCTCTACTGACATATCCTCTCGGGTAACCGTTGATATTTTGAAGTTCAACATATTTTTTAAATTACTGATTTGAAAAATTGCAAAAACCTATCATGTTATGCACTGTAACAACCTCAATGGATCAATAAACAAAAGAGTTAATTGAAATTACAGTTCTTGTAAGTAACCCTGTGCTTTTATTAGATTAAACAGTGAAGAGACAGGAAACACTGGGATAGCGAGTAGGTTAATGCGGAATCAGGCCAGCCACCTGAGAGCTGAGGACTTACTGGTCATTAACCTGTGTGGCACATACCCTCAACACTCAGCTACTGAGATGCTCACCCTCAAAAAAACTGTGAAGAATATGACTAAATAGTGAGGCTGTACTCTCAGGCAATTATAATCTAAAAAGGGGTTGATGCATCCAACTGACCTTTGTTGACTGGATCACAACATTGGGGCCAGTCCTGTACTCATGAAGGTCAGTGACTGACTGACAGAGTGATCACAATTGGTCAGCAGAATGCCACGTGACTTGAGTTCTGAGTTCACCGATTGGTTGTTGCTCTTTCAAAATGAATTGGTGCAAACAGTTTCTGCTCGGTGGGAATTTCCAGCCTGCGATGTTGCCAGCATAGCCCATGTGAAGCGAATCAATGTGCTTCAAAGGCACTCAGGTGCTCTGAGGTTGGTTCTCTTCAAGTCAGTGTTCAGGTTCACTGTGCACTGTGAGGCAAAACACTCCAGGTTTGTCGGTTGTCATTGTATTTTAGCCCTTTTTAGACATGCAGCTCACATGCTATAGACACTCCTACTATACAGTTCTACTATATTATCACCGTAGCATGAACTTTTTACATTTTCCATAACTTTCACTCGAAAATTCAAATATCCCTAACCTTCAGTGAGTTGTGTTTTGCACTTTTCATGGCAACCAAAGTGCTCTCCAGAAACTATTATTCATTCATAACACATTGGTGTTAAGCTATGTTTGTAGGTCCATAGCTGCTCTGGGGCAGACTGGCAGAATCTGCCAATGTGCGCCATACACATTTGTACACATTCACATGAGGAAAAATGGGTAAGGTGTCTTACCGAAGCAGGATTCGAACCATTTTCCATCACCCAATCTTCCTCCTGAGCCACTGTCACCCCTCTTTGTCTTTGACATACAGTGTTTGCTAATACTTTTCATGTATGATTTTATAGGTTATTATATCAGGATTTTGCAAACACAAAATCATCTGCACTGCATGCATTGGAGAGCATTCATTAGTTGAAAAGTACTACTCCATATGAGCTGATACATTTATTCTATATCTTCTCTCTTATTGTTGGAATAAGTAAAACTTTCAAAAATAATTTTATTTGTGAGATATGACTAAAAAAAGATGGCAAGTTGATCTCTTACTTTTTTGACTCACTCTGCATGTGATGCTGAGTATGTGTACTAAATGTTGCAATGTTAAGGAGCTGGTGGCAGGCAGTGGGAGTTGGACTCTTATTTACTAGTGGCCTCTGCCTCCTCTTCAAGCCACCCTCCTGTCAAATGCAAGATTTTTGCAAAAGTATCACAAAGAATAGGAAGCGGGATATCTCCAGCTTCTGTGTGGGAGAGAATAAATAAATGGAATATTGCAAAGTATGCCACAGGGTATTTCCTGTCACCTGTGGAGGAGTATGTGATGTTTAGCAAAATGCCTTAGGAAACTCACAGCACCATACTCCAAGCAGAAGAATCTGGAGAACGTGAGCACAAATTTCACAATATCTGCCCCCACAGGTGTCTCCCAGTTCTAATTCAGTTATTTAATTATACTTCCTTGACTTTTTTCTTCAAGATTAAGAGACATATTTTAGCTGTGAATGCTATCATAATTATTGCAATCATTTCTGCCATTACACTGCTTGTACATGCAACATAATGAAATCATAGGGTGATAACTTATGATGTAAACTACACATTATGTAACAAGTAGAATATGTATGTGGCACTAAATTCTAGATACCAAAGATAACTTTGCATGTGAACTATGTCATGCATAATAGACATTAATATTTATGGACTGCAGATGGCAATATAAAAGAAACAAGGCATTTTCATACTTGGTGGTGTCTCTGAACTCAGCCTCTTTTTTTTTGAGCACAGTGAGGTACAGAAGGCATGTTTCTGCGAGTGTGTTACCCTCTGTAGTTTCTAGTAATTTCAGTCCTCGCCTGTGTATGTTTTATACCATTTGAATACACGTGTGGGTGAGGGAGAGAAACAAAGATGCAGCGGGGAGGTGGGGGGCAACTCTTCCTAGCTGCTAAAGCCCTGACTAATTAAGCTTTAATCTGCACCCATTTCCACACTGAATTTACAGCCAGGCCTACTCCTGGGAATCCGAGGGGTTTCGCTGCTTCCTCAAAGACAGCCTTTGCCTTCTCGCATCACCACAGACACACAACTGACTTTAAAATAGAAACAACTCATTTGCTTTTACTAATTTTCTTTTTATTTGTTTGTTTTGGCCGCTGTTTGTATCTGTGTTACCAAGTGAATAGACGTGGTCATCGCATGTATTCAACTGCATACACTGACCTCATGAACATATTTCACAGTAAAACAAGAATCCTCATGCGCAGACATGTATGAATGACTTCAAGAGCATCCAGTTAATTGCACTTGAACATCTAGTGGAATTACTGAGAGTACTTGAAATATTTCTTAAAGTTTTTTTTAAAATGTGAAAGCCTATCTACTAAAGGAGTGTGTTATATTTAATGGATGAGAGAGCTGCACTTGCACTTCTGTCAGTTTGATCCATTTATCCCACCAAAATGTTATTAATTTAGTTCATTATCAGTAGTAACTGCAGAATCAGTTCACTTTCAGAGTCATCGAATTCACGATTTCAGTCATGGCTAAATCCTGAAATGTTTTCACTGGCTAACACTCCTCTAAAAAAAGAGAGCTGTTTCTCTTTTTAGGACAGACTGATTTCCATTCCAAAGACAGAAATAAGTCTGCAGTGAGGAAGAAAAAAAAAATGCTCCACTGAATTCATTAATTCTATTGTTGTAAAATGCAAAGAACCTTATTCAAGCCATTAATTAAAGTAGCAGCAGGTTGTCGGAGTGTTGAACTGATGGCACCTCTATTGACTTGGGAAGGTTGCGAGGATCGACCTATCTATAACAGTGAAATAATACAGAATTTTTTACACTCGACAATCTATTAATTTGTTGAGATTATCCACTGCTTGTGGTTCCCTGTACCTGCTCTATTTTCTTAAGTACCTCACAGAGAGGAAGAGTGATAGTGACATCCGTGCTGTATACACCGCTGCCTGCACAAAAGACCTCAAGGCCGAGTGATGAAGGGTTGCTGAAAGTTTGGCTGGCAAGCTTTCTCTGTGATACCAAGCCCATTTTCTTCAAGTTGAGATAGAACTGTATGACTTGACCTGCACCTATTTTTCACATACTCCTCTCACATCCCAGATAGAGTAATGTGCAGACAGAACACTCTGCTGCCCATTCCCACATGTGGCAGCAGCTGCATGAGTGCAGAAAACCAAGGCTAAAAGCAGGTGTTGTGATACTGACACAGGTCCAGATTGATGACAGACATTTAGTGTTGGCTCACGAATAAACATCCTGATAATTAACATGATAAAAAAGCAGCACTGCCACCTGTGTGGCTAAATAGTTTTGCTCTATAACCAAACTAAAAAATGATAGTGATTATAATAATAATAATAATAGTAATAAATCTAATAATAGCTCGGTAAACACAACGCAATTTGGGGGAAACAGGATGGCAAGTTGCAAAACTCATAATAAGGACATCAACTACACACTGTTTTTTACTCAGAGGAAACAGAATCTCTCAGCTCTGTTAAATGGAACTGTGGTGAGCACCATGGACAGTTCCCTCACTGCTGACAGACTCATTCAGAGGACCAAGGAGAGTTCCACAACTCTTGGCCAGGAGAAAGTTATCTTCTAGCCTTGTGCAATCTGGCATGAAATCAGTGGTGTTACGGTTTATTAAATTAGACAGAATGAGTCATTATAATGATTAAATTTATTCCTAATTTAATATTGTACACCCTGGCCTCTGTGCTTTTTCTTAAATGCACAATTGCACTGCAAAGCCTATAATGTAAGTATTATTAAGGCAATGAAGTAGTAATGATGATGGTGAATGCTGATTCTCTCCCTCTAGTTTTACACAGTTGTGGGATCATGAAAAATAAATAATTATGTTAATAAGAAAATTTGGTTGTAAGAATAACACAGTTGTGGGAAATGCAGTCCCACACATATAGACACAATACACAAACCAGATATTTATTTGTTTACCAAATAAGTCCTATTCTCATCTGGCACATAACATTGCATGTGTGTGTGAGATATTGCTTTACATATGTTACAGTATCTTTTGCTCTGGCAGCTATTTGAAGCTGGTGATTAAGTCCAATAGTGGAAAATATATTAAGTGGGAATTAAGGCTCACATGTAAAGCTAAGATATTATTGCGAGGCCTCTTACACTTGGTGCACAGCTGAGTATTTTGTGTATTGTATCAGTGAGTGTAGGCATCTTGCTTTGCCCTTTGGATCCCATTGAACCTCTTAAGCAGAAAAAAACCTATGGAAATAGGAATAATGCTTACACAATAGAGTGACATTCACAGTATTACACTCTTGTCACCTAGCTGTATGTATTCAAGCATAAGGTTCAAGTATTTTTGCTGTCCACATTTATGGAAGTTGTTGGGTTTGCACTAGGGTTGACCGATTAATCGTATTTACATCGTCATCTCGCTATGAACATGTGCGATAAACACATCACAAAAAGTTGCCTAAAATGCAGTGAGGCAGGAGAACGTTAAATCAGCGTTCTGTATAATTGATTATACATGTGCAACTTCTTTAATAAAAGTATACTCAAAATATTTTTTGCTGTTATTCTATCAGTGTTTGAGGGTACCTATTAAAGCAAAGAACTGAATGCATACTTAAATATTTGCTTATTCTGCTTGTTTATCCCAGGTCACATCGCATCAACTTTATTGAACCATGTCACACACTGAACATTTTACTTATACTGTGCAGGCCATATTTGCACCAGGACTGGTGCAAATGTCATATACACCTGTAGAAGATTTGGTCTGTCTTTCCAGAACCAGAATTTCTGTCTGCCATCTATAGCCTTTATTAACACCTGTGTAAAAACCACACAGTATATCCAATTTACTTTAGAACATAAATAGTCATTACAAGAGGGTGCAGGACAGAGCATGTTGGAAAGGACCAACAGAACTTCTTGTGTAATGGGCCACTTTCCTGCTTTGCAAGGGCATTGAAGGACTCCAGTATAATATAATATATATATATAACCCTTTTTTCCAAAGGAAGCATCAGTCAAGGATTGTGTAGTGGTAAATTGTTTATAGTCTATATAATAAAACATAAAACTGTGTCTGAGATTCTGGTTGTTATTTTGTTCTCAGGTATATGAGAAGCAGCAAGGTCACATAATTATTTCTTCACTTTATGAGAAGTCTTTTCAAATGGTATCCAAACAAGAGACCATGAACTTGTGGTTTTCAGTTAAGCATTGTCTGAAGTTCACATACAGTACTTTATGATTTGTGCTTCAAGGAGGAACTATGTAGGATATTTACCATAGCTATGCTACATTTTTATCTTAAATTTAACAGCTTCAGAGCAATTGTGATGGTTAGAGACTTGACCTGTAACTTGTTACGAGGGAGAATGGAGGCTCTCTGTCTTCCACCTGGCGTCTCTTTGAAACATCAGTGCAGTATTTGGCCGCCGACCTGGTGTCTCGGCTCTCGTCTCTGCGGCACCGCCACACAAACGCGCTCCGTAACCCGTAATCTTTCATTCATGACAGTTAAGACTACATAAATATAAACGTCATAACTTTGTATATGTTATATAACGTTATCCACTGCTCCATTGATTGCTTTCTGGCTGGCTTCGTTAAAAACAAATGCACATGGCCAGGCGGAGGGTTAGTGAAACAGCAGAAAAGTGACTTGATAGTTGTTTAAATGCAGAAAGCTGTGGCAGTGAGGCGGTCTGCAGCCATGCTTTTCAGATAAAAAAAAGAAAAAAAAAATCACACCTCATGGATCAAGATTAACCTCACTTGTACTCACATACATTCTTATGAGGTCATGCATTCATTTACTGACTCTCTGGATATCCCCTGTTACATGACAATGTCTACAGATGGCACAGAGTCAGGATTGTCTTTTCTAAATCCTAGCTGAGCTGCACAGGCTGGACTCTTGTGTGTTCTTGCTCATTCAGTCTGTCTGCTATCTGTCCTGTTCACTTTGTGCATGACTTATGTAGTATGGAATCCACTGTTTAATGGTGCCCAGCTCACATAAAACACACATGGCCCGGAGCCTACTGAATTCTGAATGAAAACAAAATAGGGCCCACGCTGGCAAAAGAACGGCATACATTTTGTATTCAACTTTGGCAAGCTAAAGTCCATGCTCATTAGGCCTGTCTCATTTCCAAAAAACTGTTTTAAAGCAAAACCACAAGGCTTATGAAATAAATCAGAGAACATGAAAAGAGGTATGCAGAACAGCCTTTCTGTGTTTTACAAATCTCATTCTTTCTTGCAGGCAGTTTGCTATTTATTTAAACTAATTGTGACAAAACAGACTCTCTGCATTTCTTGTTTAACATACTGAAATGAAATTTTCAACACCCCCACAGAGAGGTTAAATATGACCCCCCCCCCCCCACCCCCCCCCACTTAAGACATGCCGACACAGATAACACAGACAGAAAACATGTGCAATATGTGCTATGCTTTTGTGCGCATTATGTTATCTGTTTACATCGATGCATCAGAGTGGTTAAATTATTGTGTCAGACAGGTTGAGGTTGTTACCACATTTCCACAAAATCCAGTGTGTAGTTGCACAATGCAGGAGTTAGCTATCATGACCAAAAAGATAGAATCATCAAGACAGCAGGCCTGTACATATGTATGAGAATCTTAAAGTTTAATATAAGTATTCATTATTAATGTGATGTGTAAAGTTATGCCACTGACCTGGCTATACCTTTGAATCCTCTAGAACAGTCTGTGACTGGCTTTGTTAGCAGACAGAGGAGGGGAATGGCTGTCCTCATCTTACCCCTTGTAGAGGCAGTAAAATGTTCTCAGAGGAAATGAACGAATGATTGTTACGCATCAATTAATCAAAATTAATTGGTCAGACAATACTCCAGACGTGGTATGAGCACATCTTTGCAGTCCATCAATCTGTCTAACAGATGATGTATATCTGCAAATCTCCAACTGTTACTGACTGTGGCGCAGGTGTGCCACATGCCTCCTGCCATGCTGGAACCATTGCGGTCCATTGCGATGGGTTACTTCATGTGCATCTCCATGTGATCTCTGCTTGTATGCTGTGCAACATGGACAAACAAACAATGGATGATCAGCTTCAGTGCGGTTTTTGGACAACAACAATAATGATACAAATGATAAGGATACTTTGAAGGCTATGTTTATTCTTTTGGGTGACTGAATATTGAATAGATATGATATTTACAATGCTGGATGAACATTGCATCAGCGTACACATCATAGTCACAGGCTTTAGAAATGTAGTGTTAAAATCCTTATGAAAATGCCCCGTCTGCTCTTGCAGATGACTTAACAAATTTAGAATGTTAAACAGGGTTGAAGGCTTGTGAAGACGTTGCATCAGTCTGACTCCAGTATAATAGAAACAACTTTTCTTCACAAGCCTTGGCAAAGAGCACACATGAATGGCAATTTGATGTCATTTTCTTTGCTTTTTAATTGTAATGTAGATTCACATTTAGAGGCTGCTATATATGTGATTTGGTAATGGAAAATTAGTCAAAGGACTATATCAGTGTGAGATCTAAATCTGTAACGGATTCTGATATCCTTTCTTCCTCCTGTTTTTATCATGTCTTTTTTGGAGTGTGTGTTGTGTGTGTGCAAATGAATTTAGGTTCACTCCATACTTCCATACTTCAGTTCTGTGAAACTACTCAGCAAGGAGACAGAAAATCACTCAGTCATTTTTAACTTGCTCATTGAGCTCATCTCAAAGTTGTATCTTAAAAGTTTCACCCACATATATTTTCAAATTCCATTCTGCTTTAAACTGTAGCTACTGTGTCATTGATTTGTATTTCAGTTATTATAATTCTTTCCATGCAACTGTGCATAATTTGTTCTGATGAACGTATAACCACGCAGCTTAATGCACCTGCCTTTTTTTTGATGTGGGATCACAGACACAACAATATGTGAGTTCCATTTGTATCTGCCAACATTTGTGATTTCACAAAGTCAGACATTCATTATGTTGGCATTGTGCCATAAAAGCCTCTGTATTTGCCACATTTGTACATTCATCTATCATTGATCTATGATTACAACAAATGATATAACATAGTTTGTGTATAGTGTTTCCACGTCAGTGATCAATCATCGTGAAAACAACTGCACTATGATTTCACAGACTTCATAGAATTTTAAAGCCCTCTGCTGTAGAGTCTTTAAGTTTGCTTTAGGGGCAATGTAATTTCTTTCTATGTCCACTCATTCTCTGGTTCTCCTTGTAAGGAGCAGAGAGTGGGTGTGGGGGGGCTGTTTCACAGCTGGAACAGACTTGACATGAGCCACTGGTCTACTGGGTGATGTTTGAGAATGCTGCAGCAATATCCGGTGGAAATGTCAGCAACAGGCAGTAACATAATACCCTCACATATCTGCGCTGATCCCAGTAGGCAATGTAATAGGGCTGCGACATTTTAAAAAAACAATGCCAGAGAATATTGAGAAAGCGAGATGCACTGGTTAGATCTAACATGCGGCTGTGGTCACATTTGTTCCTTTGCCATGCAGAAAGGTTACTTTCTAATGGCACTTTAATTATTGCTGTTATGCATGAGTTCTCAATTAAAGACAGACACATTTCTGCCTGGTTTGTGTGTTTTCCATAGGGACTGAGAGTTTTTGTTCTCCTGTCTGCCTGTAATAAGACACACAAAAGCACCATCAGGAGTGAAGAATATTCATATGACAGTGATGAATGGCTTGTTTAAAAGCATGAATAGCTCTAGACTTCACAGAATACTGGTGTACCCATATAAGGGGCTTGCTCGTGTGGCATGTAATTGCTTTGGTAAGAGACGGACATAATTGCAGCTAATTATTTTCGAAACATTGATGAAAACAAGTGTTTCCTAAATAGAGGGATGTATCTTTAAAACACACTGAGGATGCCCTTGCTGGTTGGAGAGAACTGTTCGAAACCCAACCTGCTGTGTCCGTGTTTGGGCACATGTACAGCCGAGCATATGCATGTGTGTAATTTTATTTGCAATATTAGAGAAGCAAGGATGAAACCAAACATGAATAGAACCTGCAGTCACCATTAAAGGCTTTGCTTTTCCTGCCAACATTATTGATGGCAGAGAGAATGTCTCCAAGGCTTCATGCTCCCATGTGTGACAGAATGAGAGAGACAGCGTCGTCTGTGGGAAAAATATTTCTGCGCTTATCAGGCAGCACAGCTAGCGACAATAAAAGACATTCTGTTACATACTGTAAGTAAATGGCATGCTGCAATGCCTCCCTCGACCGAATTGCTTCCCCCCTGCACTGTCCCCTGTTGTCCTTTTTGACGGAGGGGCTTGACAGATAGATCACAAAGATGCACAATCATTGCATGGTAGGGACTGGGATGGAGTGCACCCATTATTCTAAAGCAAAGCTGTCTGGTGGGGCAAGGCCTGTGCGCCACATGGTGCCGTGATAGATGGGGACCATTAATCAAGGCAGGACGGGGCCCTGAGATTGATGTGCAGAAATTCAAATGCTCAAGCAGCATTTGGAAGATCAAGGCTGTGTGGGCAAGGTTATGAGGCTACCTCTCTGCTGAGGAGAAACAGGTGTGCTGGTGGAGCCACTGCCCAGGGGTGACATGGGATGGGCGTTTGGGGGGGGGGGAGCTCTGCCCTGTAACTGTGCTGCTTTCAATGTTATTTTCCCATAAGGCTCCCACACATTTTATATTGAATCAGATGTCCTACATTTGTCTTTGTCCAGGTGACTTTGTGTCCCTCTGTCTTTACAGGAACAAATAGATTCCCAACCACCGGAATTAACTCATGGGAATACAAATGTTTTTTTTTTTTTTTGTTTTTTTTTAACTGTGAAAACATCAGTCGCCTCTGCACAGTGTGCATTAAAGGCATGTGGGAAACTGTACAAAATAAAGACTGTCATAGCAGAAAATAGATGAGGTTCATGCAACTTTTAAAAGATCAAACAACGAGATTGAACCTATTCCAAATAGCTTTGTCACATATTTGACTCTGATTTACCAGGGCCTTTTATGGTGCTTTGTAAAATACATAGCAAAACGCCTGAGCTTTCACAATGCTCCAAAAGTAAAGTGTAGACACCGCTACAAATGAACGGACTAAACATTATTACCCTGTCTTGCTTTGTATTTACCAGAATGAGAGTGGGTTCCTTGCATCTTTGCCAACGAAGTATCCTTGTTTAAATAGGTTACAGAAATGGATAATGACTGCAGTGAACTTACTAGATATAGTCTTGTACTGTAGCACCCACTTTTATAGGTTCATTTGTATCTTAGCAACAAACTACATTACTGATAACAACCTTATCTCGCTAGGATTAACTGTTGTATTTGATCATTATTCAAGCACAAGCCTCTGCGAAGAAGTTGCACACAGTAATGGAAATGTACTTAAAAAAAAACTGTGTCAAAGCTCTTGGTGCTCAATAGAGAGTTACTTTCCACCTTTAGGACTGATTACAGCTCTCCTCCAACCATGCAGTGATGCCACTTATGTTTAAGTACATCTGACAGTTATAGTGTGTTTTGGCAATGTTTTTTTTTCATGGATGAATGGTTGATTTTAATTTAATAACCATAGTCAGGTGGTGTGAATAAGTCTGGTAAAGATAACATTACCTTGATGGTGCACATATGGAAAGAGAATAATTGGCTGAGAAAATAAAGGTAGAAGCTGCAAAATACAATCAGAGATACAATCATAATCATTACAAAGGTCGCACATTGTTAAGAATCAACTGGCACAGCATGAAGACACGAGCAGTGTGGAAATGACAATATAAGACAGGTCCAATGTCAAACCAAGAGATTTAGAGAAGTAGGAACAAAGCAAAGTTAAGACGCCCATTTACACTGTTTATCATTGCTTTAAAAATCATTAAGAAAGCAACTAAGTGTTCATTTAGTTTAAAACAATTATGCAGCAATTCACCCAGTCTGTGGAGGAAAAACAAAACCAGCGCTTTTCCATCAGAAATTTCGCAAACACTAGTTATTTGGGAATAAATCCATAAAAGGCCCTAAAAATATAAATGAACCACTAAATAGTGAGTGCACTGAGCAGTTCACTAAACAAATTGGTGAAAGCTGTAATCTGCAATAAATCTTTTCTGTTGTATCTTCATTAAATACAGTGCCTGAGGTACAGTGACATTAGAGTAAGCAATGAAAACATTGCTCTATTCAAACAGTAGAAAAGAATTCAGAGGCCGCTCTCTGAAAAAAGAGTTCAAAATATCATTACTTAAAGATGTTAAATATGTACATGACATCATTTTATATATTGAAACCTGGAATTTCTTAATAATATTTACCATGAATTATGGCATTTTAAATAACTTGGCAAGGTTTTGTTTCCCTGTTGAAATTTAATGGTAGATTCTCACAGTTTTTCAGATCACAAATTTCTCAACAAATCTATAACTTGTCCAACCGAGTGGAAAGACAAAAAAAAGTTGTTTAACCCACTTTGAAGTAAGGGTGTATACTCATCCAGCAGCAGTGTATTACCTGCAGTAGCCCTCTCCCTTGGTACTACATTCTCCTAACTGATTAACTTCCATATTCCTACACATAAACGCACCTATGCCTTGTCCAGTGTTACACTATAGATCAGCTGTTTGACTGATATTTCTAACATGGATAAGTACCTCATGCACCCCAATGTCACATAACATGAACTGTCACTTTAAAGTTTGTGTATCAGTGTAGTCCATTATGTTTAATATTCCCTTAACATTTAATATTCCGTTAATGGAGGTGATGACTCCAGTGATGCTAAAGGCTTTCAGCATTGTTACCTCAGTCACGTCTTGTGGTCTGGTACCTCCATCTTCATCAATACATGTTCATATACATCAACATGGACAGCAGTGTTCATCAGTCACGTACATGAAGTTCCTTTTGACTGACATGACATTTCTTTGAATTGCTGCAGTTACATTTGAAGGCTCACTGGTCATATTACTTTATAGTTCATTTAAAGCACAAGAAGATAAAAGCTCTATAAACATTATAATGTCTACTACCACAGCTCTGTGTGTTTGACTGTTCTGCGTGTCAGCATGTTGCAGAACTGGTTAGACAGCTTTCTGTGCTTTATTTCTCCAGGCACAGTCACTAATGCAGTAAAATACAGACAGCATCTTGTATCTCTGTAAATATAGTACTCCAAAGTTTGTTTTTTTATTGTCGTTTCAGTATGTTGCACTATTTTTTATCTTCTATTACATAAGACGTGAGGTGCTGCTGTAAGTTTTTGTGATGTGAGTGTGTTTGTTACAATCCATCACTTTCTTGAAAACAGAAACGACTAAGGAAGTCCAACATTGATAAAAAAACATAGACGAGAATATGAACGAAAGCAACAGACTAATTGTTTTAGAAAACAGAGCCGCTATCTGTGCAGTTCAGTGTTTCTTTTCTGTGTCAAGATCAAGCCAGTTTGAATTAATGACCTAAAAATGTCTATGTGACTATTTGGATTAAACTATTCATTCAGTCTAATCAGATTGCCATCAAGGTGGTCTTCAGCGTAAACACCTTTATGTGTGTGTGTGAAGCCTAATGAAATGAACAGATGTGGATTAGGGGGATCATTACCAGTACTTTGACTCATACAAGTGTTAAAAAGTCTGGCATGTTACAGATATTTACTTTCTATCGCATCAAGTTCTCAAAAGTTTAGAGAAAGGAAAGTCTCAAGTATGACCCTCGTTCATTAAACAAAATTGCATTTTGTGATTTCCCGCTCAGTTATATTTAGAATGTGACATCTCATTTTCTCTGCTACTATCTTACATCATGCATCAACTAACAAATCAGTTGAGATGGCTGCGACCACGCTCTTGCCCAGATAATTTTCTGCTGTCAGATATGTTATTAACATGTTAGCACCACACAGAACACTTACAGGGGACACCACAGATTGGGCCACCAAGTCTTTGAAACTCATTGTCTAAGAAATGAGCAAATTAAAAGATGCCACCACTAATTTAAAGCTGCACAGCTATTTACAGGAACTGTCAGTAACAAACACTTGACATTATATTTCAGTGTTGAGATTGTTTTCCTTAACATCCCACGCAACTATCATGTTTACTCATTTACTGGTCGATCAGTTGCCATCTTAAATACAAAACTTGACCCACCTTTATTACACAAAGCTCCTCATTATAAGCTTTTCTCACTGAAGGTGTTCTTATCAAGTCATTAAGTGCAAACAGGCTCTCATGTGCACATTGTGTGACTATGCTTGTGTCAGGCTTGAGTTTTAATTAATGGCAAACCATCACTGAGTGGTAATACAAAATATTTTTGCCATTTTTTAGAAGACAGAAATGTCGCTAATTCCAATGAGATGCGGCACACCCCTTTTGAGTATTGACTTACATTTTCTGTAGAAAAAGCAAGGACTACCATGTGGCACATATCAGTATGTTGTAAAAGGAGGTGACACGCTGTAATAATCAGAGCTATTATTCACGATGCAATAAGAAATATCTGCGCACGTAGGAGAAAAGAGGTATAAATATGTTAAATGTGCTTCGGGAGACTTCAGTTGTGATTCTCATATGGGCATCCAGCTAAGGCAAGAAGTGATACAGCAGAGGCAATAAAGAACAAGATAACTAGGAAAGACAGCTTGTGAATATGATTCAAAACCAGACCAGGGCCACATCCAAGCAGAAAGCAGTCATCTGGCTTTGACAAAATGAAATACATCAAGAAAGCCCTGAAAAAAATCCAGCTTTATCATTT
The DNA here is from genome assembly GCA_021432705.1 of Caranx ignobilis. Taxonomy (NCBI): domain Eukaryota; kingdom Metazoa; phylum Chordata; class Actinopteri; order Carangiformes; family Carangidae; genus Caranx; species Caranx ignobilis. The sequence goes on from MU269990.1 coordinate 57,705,507, forward strand.
TTATTTTGTTCCCATGACAAGAAAGACCTTCAGCAACTCTAAACCCATCCACAGAAGCATCATCCCTGGCTATCTTTCCCCCAGGGAAGACTTAAGCCATTAGAGGAGAGGGAGAGAGAGCGAAAGATACAGAGAGCTTGATAGAGGAAGAGGTTATGAAGTGAAAGCAGCCAGCACTTCGGATGAATATTTCCAAAGGGAAAGTGCAAGTAGAGGTACAAACATCCATTTCTCACAAAAACAAGCCTGAGGGGATGTGGAAGGGATAATGCGGTATTCACCACAACACTCCATATTTTTCTATTTTTATTCACTGATTCGACAAACTATAATCTTGTACATAAACATGGAAACAAACAAATGATGTGCTCGGCAAGTCTGCAGGTGCATTTGAACCCCTAGCTTACCATTCTTAAAGAGCGTAGCCAATTTTGTGTTCTTTAAACCAAGATGCAGTTATTTATTCTTTGATTATGGTTGCAGCAGCTGGCAACCATTCGTACATCTGTGCTATGTAGTGCTGAAATGCGTCAGTTGGTTCTTCATTGGTCAACTGTGTAATGAATGAACAGTTTTGACAAGTAAACAATATCTGAGGTCGTTGATGGTCAAAAAATTACAGCTTTTCAGAGGCAAACCTTTGCTACTTTACTAGTTTTTATACAATTTTATACAATACAATTGGTTGGTTGGATAAAAAAGATTGGTTTGCACTTTTTGATATTTTGAAGGGTACCTAATTAATTAATAATGTGGAAAAATACAGTTGTTATTACTAATCTAAAAATAAATCTCGAGGTAAGTTTTAAACTGTAGCTGTATTACTACTAATAATCATCTGTCATTTGTTTATTGCATGCTGTCTGGTTAAGCTAGTGGCCTCTCATAGCCATAAATATAATCAACATAACTCTCGTTGAATTTGAAATCATAGTTCTTTGGATAAGTTTTTATTTCTTGCCTCATCTACTACTTGCTCATTACATACACAATTTGAATAATATTTTGTATTTTGAATTTCGTAATTCAATCATCGGTGGTGCAATAGGGCCACATCGAAGGGCTAATCTAATGACCATCTGCATGCAAGCCATGCCATTGCACTGGTTGCACAGTTGCTGGCACTCTGCCACCAAATATACTAATACACCAGCAGAAAGCAAAGGAGAGCAAGACTGCTGGCTGATATGAACATGGTTGTAAACAGAAACGTAAAATTGGGAATGAAATGAGTTCAACTCATGTTAGGCCTTGAGGATACACACAACGGTTGTGGTTGTTTACAAGACAACTCTGTAGGGTACACAAATTCAAAATTAAAATCATTTCACTTGTTGACAGACTTTTTTTTTTTTTTTTCAGATTCTGTATTCCAAAACTGATTATTAGTTCACCAACACACTCAGAGATGTAATCAAAGTGTAGAAAACTGCAAAAATGCTAATCCAAAATGTAAATATTAGAGCTGATGCCTATGCGAAAGGGTGGCTGGATGTTTAATAGCGTACAACTTCAGAAAACTGCACTGGATGGGCACTAACATTACATAATTAGTCTATACCCACACATAAATGTGAAAGCCTCATTGTTGTCTCCCCTTATAATTGTGCTGATGGAGTACACACTTCACTTTGAACTTGCCGGCGCTGTACTCTGCCCAAGCCACTCTCTTTTGTAATATCTCTGCCATTACTAGATGCACTGGACCTCTTCTACGGAAGACGGTCTGAAAGTGGGCCACTGTTCATCAGGCCTCCCTCTGACCCTGTTGTGCTCTCTCAGCAGTATCTAGTTAGTCCAAATTGCTTCTCTTTGTTTCACCATTTTCTGCCCACATCTGTAGAAAGTAAACAATGCAGTATTGTAATGAGAAATGGCAAGCAAGGAGAAAAGGGAAAGGATGAGACCTCGGAGACTGTAACCTCTTTGCTTCCCACCCCCCCACCCCCCAGTCTCTGTATTTCTGTGTGCAAGTGAGAACAAGTGGACTGCCAAAGGGAGAGAGGTACCAAAAATTGCTTCTGTTGAATGCACTTCTACGCCTTTATTGCTTCCTGTAATTGCTTCTCTGAGAGGTAACTGGTCTTCTCTTGTCCATTTTTTTTTTAACTGAAGGATTGTACCCTGCAAACATGGCGCAACCACACCTGAGTCATGAATCCTATTCGGAAAACAAGCCCAAGCGAAATGCATGTAACATGACGTGATACAGCATCCAAGGGGGTAAATTTCAACCTAGATTACATAATTTTATTATCATATAGTACATTTACTAGATGGATAAAGAGATTTTGTTAAGTCTGCCATACTTGATGAGCACACCTCAGAGTAGTTTTCAGTACTTAATGTGAGTAATACTATAATCCAACTTTTACAGATCCATACATCCTCCTCCTTTCGTCTAATCTCTTGCTTCTTGCGTATTTGAAAATTCAAATCTCCATCTTTCTTCCAAGAGAGAAGAGCAGATCATATTAAACTGATGGACTATAGCTAACATCTTTTCAAGATATAGAAGGTCATGTACACTCAGTTCATATGTTTGTTATCAGTGTGTGACTGTGGGTGTGTAATGTGTTGATGGAGCAAAGCACTAACACTGCAAGGGTTAGAATTTTAATCCCTTTTGGGAGCAACAATGGTAATGATGCATGCACTCACTGCATGATGAATGCAATGGAACTTAAACACTGAGCGAGCGTGCAGTGGCATATGTTAAATAGCTAATTTAAGAGGAAATGGAGGTAAGCCCTCCAAGAATGGCTTCATCCTTGTCTCCAGGTGTTCAAAAAGGAAGATTTTGTAGAGCATGCGGATATCCAGGGATTAGAGATTACTGTCACTACAGTGGATTTCCTTCGCTTGGAGACCAGAGAGGCAGACTATGACTATATGAGGTCAGAGAAGAGAATCAGGGAACATAGGGGTGGGGGGTGGGAGAGCAGGGTTCTGTCACACAACGTGCGTGTTTGAAAAAGGTCGAAAAACAATACAGCCAAATAAGGCTGCCATATGGTGCACACATGCTAATTTAACGCTAGTTTTGTATTCAGTATCATGTACCAAGCTCTTTTTTTGCAGATGCAGAATGCCAGTCTGCCTGCATTCATCTCCAGTGGGATGAATGTGAAGTGAACTATCTCAAACTAAATGTGTATTTTGCAGACCATAATTAATTCTTGGTTATTTCTCTTCAGTTATGTGGGATAAGCTGTTCTAAATAGTAAAACCAGTCAAATAATTATTGTGGTGAGTCTCCCCTCATGTTGAACCAAGCAGATGTTCAGAGATTTTCATACAATAAATAATCAAAACCTTCCCAGTTGTACAGCAGTCTTTAAAAAGCAAATGTAATATCTACCTTCAATAAAGCTTTAGCAAGAAAAAATACTGGCTTCTTTTCACTTACCATTTTTAATTCCTCTTTATTTCAATGTGGAACATGTGCATAAGTAAAGAGGAACTATGCAAGTCTTGTCGCTTTTCCGCTGTTTTGCTAACCCTCCTCTCATTTGTTTTGCATTTGTTTTTAACGAAGGCGGCGAAAAAAGCAATCCATGGAGCGGTGGATAACGATACAATGATACGACGGTTATATCTGTGTAGTCTTAACCGTCACAAATGAAAGATTATGAGTTACAGAGCACGTTTGTGTCGCAGTGCGCAGAGACGAGAGCTGGGACACTGAGGCGGAAACCAAGTGCTGCACTGATGTTGCAAGGTTGGTTTTCGGCACAGCTGTTCAATTAAGTTGAAAATATAGCTAGGGGAAAATCCTGCATAGTTCCTCTTTAAATGTGCCATCATTTATTACATGTCACGTTTCTTATGCAGAATATTCCAAACCTCAGAGATTCATTGTAGTAGACATCAGCAGAGTGAGAGCGGAGTGCAGTGAAGTGTAATCAAAGAGAACTGTAGATAATGCAGTTCATACAGACATAGCTTGAAGCTGATCTTTATCCATGTTCATTCAAAATAACCCCAGTTAGCTTTGACATTCAGAAGTAACATGAGAAATGATGCCACACCACAAAGCCCAGTGCTGCTTATCTGTCTCATATAAGATCAGTGGTATTTGATAGGTCATGTATAAATGAATGATTTTGACATGTAATTGCAGACATCTAAATAAACCAGCCATTAACAGTCATCCCTGGAAGCGGTTATGCACTGGGCTTTCTATATGTGTGAACTTTGCCTGCTTTGAAGCTAAAATAATGGCAAAGCAGTTTGACATTTTCAAGGGCCTATATCCACTTTAGTATTTAGCAGTGTAAAATAGACATCATTGTGCAAAAGACCACTGTTGTATCTAAATACATTAAAGGCAGTAAAATAAATGTTTCACTTTCAACAAGATCTACTGCAGCACTCATGTTTGTATTCATGTTAACACTAGCTGGCATCAGTCATGCGTATGTGGTTGCCAAGAAGTTGCCACTAAAGATGTAGGCACTAGCTTTTCTGAAAGGAAGTGGTGAGGGATGCAGTGTTAATATTTCAATATAGAAAAGATGTATTAACAACATTACCACTGTATTTGTCAAGAGGCTATAAGTGTTTCGGGCTAGCTTCAATATTTCTCCATGTATTGTCATGTATTATCCCCGAGTTGTAATGCGTACATTGTGGCTGTGTTTATGGATTACCCTACGGTCCAATGTCCTTTTAAACATAATCTTTAATTTCTGCCAGGGTCTCCATTAGTCCCATAGAAATTCTGAATTAATATAGCATCACTAATATGAAATGCTGCTGCAATAAAATGTTTCATTATTTTACATTATTTTTTATACAGTATGTCTGACTGCATTAAACCATGAAATGTTTTATGAATGCTTGATACTGGGACTTAAAGTAAGTTAGAAAAAAAATGGCTTGTTGATGGGTGATGTTTACCTCTGCTTGTGGTCTGGGTTAAATTAAACCAACCCTACTGCATTTTGTTTACCTTATATGATTGCTTACACACACATTTACATGCAGTTCACTCAGTGTCAAGCAAACCATATGCAAGTCAGGTAAAAACAAGGCAAATATACTGAAAGACAAAGGTAGCTTGAAAGGAATATTTCTTTTTATCTCCTACTGGACTTATTGTCTGCTGTTCATGTAACCTGCTTTTTTAATAAATGGGAATGTAATGTATGATATATTCAGTGTTTGAATATCCGTGCATTTTTTTTTTTTTTTTTTTTTACAATAGTCTATTTACAGTGGCACATTTACACATTCCCAACCAGATGCACTTACTTCAAATTCTCTTCAGTCCACAAGAGCAAAGTGAATGTGCTCACCAAACCTTTTCCCATCTGCTGCACACTGGCACGTACCAAAGTGTGAAGCTGTAATTGCATAATTTGGATGAGTGGAAAGTACAACCCTGCTGTACCTTTAGTTAGAATTGCTTTCTCTGGTGTGTCTGATTCCAGGTATTTTGGTGGTATTGGGGAGGGGCGGAGGGGTTCACTGAGCCTGAGCATATGTGTGCATGTGTGTGCATATGAATCACATGTCTCCTGCTATTGGCCTCATGTTTTGTTGAGATTGCGAGGCCCAGAGTGAAAAACTGCACCACCTAAATAGTTTTCAGCAGGTGGTGTTTGCACATCGAATACACCATGTCTCTGGTGTTTCACTCTCTTTTTGAATGCCTGGGAGCAACAATCTACCCAAGTCCTCTTCCTACATGCCTATCATTGTTACTGTCACTCCCTTGGTTGCCTGTCACTTGCATTTTGTGTTTTAAAGCTGTTAATTTATTCATCTTTTTCGCCAGGCACACTGCATTTAATTTGTGATGAAGGAACTGGAGCAGGAGACAAAATGTTCCCATATTAGGGTTACATAAAGCTCAACTTTTTTTGTATAATGTATGTATGAAGATGAGATGCCTCCTGGCTTTGGAGGCGTTAATCAACAGTTTTACTGAAGTAAAAAAAAAGGAAAAAAAAGGAGGACGAAAAAAAGAAAAATACTGTACTGTAAATTGCAACACCTTAGAAGCACTGCAGTGCTCATTATGCATACTGGCTTTCTCTGTGCTTTTCATGTGTTTTTGTCAGTTACACGTACACAGGGTCTAATGACCATATAGTACTTACCATATAGTTACATTTTTGGTGAAATTATCCTTTATTTTTGGTGATTACAGCATTTGTTTAATGAAAACCTGACTGTGTCTCTCGTAGTCAGTACTGAGATCAAAAATGAAGTGCAGTCAGTCATTATTGATCTGAACAGTACAATAGTCCTATTCTGCTCTTTGTTTTGTTGTTAAATTGCCACAAACTCTTCACAAACAGGCTTGTTGATTTAATTAGGAAAAAAAAAAGAATAATCAAATAACATTTCTAGAACAAATTTAGATCTAAAACTTTATGAGCTTTTGATACTGGAAAAATTTGTTTTTTGCCCGACCCCACACGTGTTATTTTTTAAAAGGCAGCTTATCGACATCCACCCCCATGTTTTCCTAAAGCATTACCTTCATAGAACACAATTCGTGGAGTTTTGATTAGGATGACTACACACCTTGGCATTTCACACATGTAGCATTCATTGGAGCGACATTATAAACTCTGCCTTACATAGGTTTTAATTATTTAGGCCATTGTACATTTGAGCACAGAACAAGTTCCTCAAATAACAGATAGTTTTAGATTAAAACATTTTTTGAAAGAATTTCATAATTACAAATATTTTCCATTCAGCTCACATCCTTGGGGTCAAAGTTAACAGGGGAATAGCGGAGGGATCCTGGAAAAACACAGGTAACCTCATGCATAAACTTATTCTTGGCTGCTTCTGCGCGTCACACTAATTGAATTTGTTCATGGAATGTCACCTTTCCCATTTCCATAAAAATTCAACCCTGCACCGTGATTCTCTCAAACATGCATTTGAAAATCCCAAAGCACAGTGGAATCTGTCTTTGATTATGCTTCTTGGTGCATCGGTGTTTCACATATTTATTGCTCACTACCATTACAGGCTGCATCAGGAAGGCTTAAGATATTCCCACACAATCCCTAGACACCCCGTGGGGCTTATGCAGCACTTGTCGCCAGGATGAAGTGAGTTCATGCTACTTTGATGAGGAAGATGTCGGCAGTGCGGTGTAGCTCTGCATATAACCAGTGTGAAGACGGCACTGCTTACAGATCTACCCAGAACTACTGATTGTGTCTGTTAAAATCATATACACATTTTTCTCAGCATCCTCTGTCAACATGGCTTGTACTGCCTCCTTTGATGATCACTGACTATCACAAGTACACGCATAACTGGACACATGTAGACTGCTGAGCTGTCAGGATGTTTCAGGCATAAATACCATCTCCAGCTGCAACCAATTTAATGTGCACAGAACAAGCAGTTTCTGTCTTTTGTGTGACAACAATTCAAAAATGATTTGAGTTGTTTGGCCGTTCTCCATTTCTTTTTGACTGTAGAAAACTAACGTCAGTTTTAGGGTGAGCACACGTAATCCATAATCATGTTAAGATGTAGACAGTAGGTATAGGCATATGATTAATTCACTGATTTATTGAGATGGTTTGAAGTTGGGAGCAGGTTGGCATTAGACATGCTGTTGAATTGTTATCTGCAGTTTTACAGTCATTCCACTCCTCTCAGCTTTTTTTTCTTTCCTTTTAAACATGAGAGCAGCTTTGGCACATCAAGGTTAAAGCCATATATACTGCAAAAATATCCATACAGGAAAGTCATTCATATTTAAAAAAAATATGTTTTTTTCTTTCTCCAAGACTAAATCAATGCACCACATACATGTACACCAAACTTATTGGAGGTAGTTGACTACCTCCACCAAGTTTGGTGCAAATTTGTGAATTCTGCTTTTGTGGAACCCTGCTGCCATTTCCCAAATACTGTTGCAGAGTGAAATACAAGACAAATGCAATTGTAATCCCTCAGAAAACATAATTAATTCTAATGAAATTACACTTACAAATCAAAATGTTGGTTCTTACATAGGGGTTAGTCATTAGTTAGCTTTAGAACCAACAGCAACTCACTTTTAACATTCAGTGCAGGAACAAACAATTTTCCATCTTATATATTAAGAGTGTCTGTCACATCACTGCACATTTCAAGCCAATTTTCCACTTGATGCAGTGTGTCTGCAGTTGGTATGGGGGCAGTGGGTTAGACCCTCTCAGCTCTATGTACTGATGTGCACTAAAAAGGAAAAAAAATGACAAATGGCTTTTGATGGAGGCAGTGAATGGCAGGATATATTCCCCCTTTGCTTTCAGGAGTGGCCAGCAGAGCATAGCATCAAGAGAGAGCTGTGCATTGCTTACAGACTGCAATTCTGCAAACACTGATGGTTTAAAAGTATGAACAAGCACCAGATCTCCTTTTGATAGACCCGCTGTATTCACTGTAACCATAGTCAGAGACTCAATAGTATTTAGCTGCAGATAAGAGTGTTTTTCCTCAGGATTTTCAGCCTTGGGTCATTGTAATTGGTGGCCTGTTCGACTCCTTGCTCTTGCTCTCTGATTTATCATGGTGGAATACACTAGGCCCCTTCCACAGACTTGTAAGCCACAATGCTCCCCGAGGTAGCTGGGGAGCAGTCAAACAAGCCTAAACATTTACAGACACAAGTCCACTGAGAAAAGGAACAAAATAAACCATTCGGTAAAGAACATCTTCTGAATGTTTCAACAATGAGATGAATAGCTGCATTGTTGAATATATGAGTCATCTGTCATGTCCAGCCAAACGCACATATGCTGCATCTGAAATGTGAGGGAAAACTGGTAAACTAATCAATCAACCACACATTATTTGAATAAGTCATTTTCTGACAAATAATGTGAGTGCTTTACAGAATAAAAGCAATTAAAACCACCACCACCACCACCTCACTCCACCCCGATCCACACACAGAGCAATAAATTCCACAGTTATAAATAAAAAACATTAAAACCAAGACAATAATAACATGAAGTTAGGAAACACTATTGTGAATCTCAAATTTGCATCGAGGAAACACTAAAGGATGCAAAATAAAAAAAATAAAAAGATAGCATTATACTCAAAATATTAAAACACAGAGGAAATGTACTGAAGAGGAAAACAATAAGTAAAACATCAAAATAGAATAAATGACCTAGCCAAGTTCCTACCCATAAATACCTTAAAATGAATGAAGGACATACCAGTAAAACAGCCATAAATGAATAAATAAATACATTTAAGGTTTTTAAAGACTTTTCTTACTTTGCTTAGTATATTGAGATGAGGGCCCAATGTTACAATTGAATTCCGTGAGTGTAGGTGTGTTTCTCATCACTGGATTCAGGTATGGAGGATAAAGATTAGGTAACGAAAGTGGATGTAGACAACTGATCAGTCAGTTGCAGAGTCGTTAGTTATGTTTGGAGGCCAGTATCAAATTTTGGATACTAGTTGTCTTTGTAAGTTGGTAGAACTTTCTACTTACAGCCTCTGTCTGGTTCTTAGAGAGAGAGTATACACTAAGTGGATGTCTCTGCTGGTCATCGAGGGCAGATCTACATCTTCAAATATGTGCAGCACAGTCCTGGACCTTGAGGCACCAATCCATTCCCCTGATGCAGCTTTGCTATGGCTCATAGCTCTTTAACGCTGGTATGTCGCTTCCTCTTAGACAAGGCAGAGAAACAAGAGCTGCATGGCTATTGGCACTCTCAGTCCACAGGTAAGAAGGAATTCAGGCTGTTATGAGTGATCTCGGTCGGGGTCATATGACTCACTTCCCCGTCAACAACATTTCTGCCACCATCACACCTTTCTGCTCCAAAACTTCAAACACTACAAGATAAGAGAGATCTCATTTGACGAGAGTGGAAAAAATTAGCAACCTATTTCACACTTGGCCCTCCCTTGGAGGATCGTGCAGCAATCAGCAGATGTTTGAGAGAGCAGGGAATATACCTCACTGAGCAGTGGATACAGATTGTCCAAAAAGCCTGTAGAACAAAAGACAGACCATAGCTGGGATGGGAGGATATAGGCACGGAGCACAAGAGTTTGAAGAAACTTTTGCCCAAGTGGGAAGTGAGACTGAGAGTGGAAACAGAAATGAGCGAGTTTGGCAAACTTTAAACTGAAAATATGGATGTAGACTTGGAAAGGGGGATTATGATGCATGACTGGTTTCGGTAGATTCAGCGGATGTTTTAATACTCCTCTCTGTGTCTCATACTTTTTCAACAACATAAGTTAGAAATAAGTTTAATGCGACAGTGTAGTGAATAAAACAAATAGGGCAGCAGAGGATGGGATAAAACCACTGAGTCATCAATAGCTGACGAGTTAAAGGCTTAACTCAACTTTGACCATGAACAGTATATGGACAATCACATGGACTTCTTACTGCTGTGTGCATTGTATTAGTGAAGGTGAAGTATTTTTTCTCTGGCTCATGTCTGTCTCATTTATCCTTCCTCTTTGTCATGGGTATATTTCTGTAGTATATGTCAGGATATCCGACATTATTCCAAAGCATTTGCTCACATTCACTGCAGCACTGTCTACCTTTCTCTATCTCTGTGGCTATAGCTGTGCAATATCAGCTCATCATGCACAAGTATTACTGTCACCTCTTTCCACTCAACTTCTTCTGCCCGAACCAGCCAACCAGCGTGTTTGCCAGAGCTGCTCCTTGAGTCATTGTGCCAGCTCATTTCTTCGCTCTCCTCATTCTCTACACCTATAGTGCTGTGTGTTGGCCTGTGCAACAATGGCATCTGGGTGGACCTCACATATGCGAAAATAGACCAGAAAACTGTGACATCAGTATGAAACACCAAAGCCGAGCTGATCATTTGAAATGGAAGCATGTGGCTTTCTCCTGCAGATGCACACTACTTTAGACGCACGTTGTTTTGCAATGTGATTTTATGTACGTAGTGTGAGTGCTCTCATGCTAATTAAAAACTTAATAAATAAAGGAATAAACAGAACATGTAATTGACTGCAGGCTGGTGTCGCTTGTTTGGCTCCTGAGACTTTAATTCACCATGTGTTTTAGTTTTATAAACATATCATTGAACATAGAGGCACTTTCTTTCGCATCCAATTTGTGTGTTGTGTATGTGTGTGCGCATACGAGCAGGCTGGCTCATATCGTTTGAAGACTGTGATAACTAAATCATGTTAAATGTTAGATTACACAAAGCTGCAACCACTAATAAATATCCAAATTAAGGGAGAGATCCATGACAAGTAATTGCAGATGGAATTATATTGCATGTGCACCTGATAATTATTAAAATGCACTCCATTTCAGTGTGCTGTTCAGTAGTTGTAGGAGTTAATATAATAGGTGAGACACAGAATTTTGTCACTTATGAGCTACAGCAGCTTTAGGCTAATAGGCTCATAATAAGTAAATCCTCAGAAAGCCGATGCAAAGAACCGGCCCCCTAAAGAGATACAAGAACTTAGGTGTCACATTTTTTTTCTTTGCCAATTGAAAACAGATCACATGCTTTTTGGAGTGATAAAGATTAATTGAAAAAAAAATTCAGTAGTTACTACAATAATACACCCTTTTTGATACTAATGCCATCAAGAGAAGGGCAGAGCTTCTCTGGGGACCCTGCCAGCCTAAGACAAAGCACCAAATCTGGGGATTGTCCTTGGAAGTTCTAGTCACCCTACTAGAATATTATCTTCTCATTTATTTCTTCTCATCCATTATAAAGAAACATGCTGTAGCCTTGAATTAGAGCTTCACTTACTCAGTATAATTCCTTGTAATAAAATATATGAATAGTGTGATTTGTAACAGCAGAATTTCACTTGAGCCGCTGAATTTTTGGTAACATTGCCAGAGCAACTTGTTCTGTGCCACCGTGAATTCAACTGAAACAGACCAGGGATAGTAAAAGAAAGTAACAGCGTCTCTAAGGTGTTGAACCATGGTCAGCAAAAGGTTTAAAACCACTCGCTTCTTGACAAATGGAAAAGGGAAAAAAAGAGAAACCCTCACACTCCCTATTGTCTCTGAATGGTGTTTTAATATGTTGTGACATGAAGGTCACAAAGCATTTCAGCGATGCCTCGAGTAGTGTCTCACTCAAGTGAGACGAACAGAAGTACACACACCAACTCTGTGAATATGTTTATTGCTTTTTTTTCTTTTGACTATATTTTTCATGTTCTCTGCATCAGACAGAAATGCTGATATTGCCATTATTACTGTCACTTTTATGCCTCCGTCTTTTCCTTCCTCATTCTGCTCTGTCGACTTAGCCCTTGCGTAATTATACTAATGGAGACTGACACAGGTGTAACACATCAGCAGTCTTAGATGAGCTATTGCTCACCGCCTGTGATTGCCAAAGCATGTCTCATCACAGGCTCACTCTTCTTGTCCGCTTCTCTATCCCTGCCTGCGTAGTGAAGCCTCTTGCTTCTTCTATAATTATCGTAATTGTAATTGCATATAATCTCTGTGCCCAAAATGTTTCAAAACTATACACATTTCACAGCAGTGTTTCATAACACTCTCCCACAGCATGAATAATTGATTCTGTCTAATTATAGCTCTTTTACATTGGTTACCTTTAATATCACTCTTTTGTTTTGAAACCTTTCCACCCATGGTTTTGCATTAAGACATACCATCACTAGATAAGTGAAGGCCTCTGCAATGTTTATACTAAAAGTTGTTTAGGAACTTCAACCTATATTGAGCAGGATCAAAGTACCTATATTTATCCAAAATGCACCAAATCATTGAATCTCTCCACGTTGAGATTAACTTATACCTCGTGGGAGGTTTTCTGTTTTATATAAAGTGGGAATTCATTCAAGATTTTAATTAAATTACAGATTTTTAATTACAGGTATCAAGTGAATTGGCAACGTGTGCCTGATCCAAATGCTTTCACAAATAATGTCATAGTAGTACTAAAGTGGTTCATGTACCGAAGGTGGCAGTTCCTTAGCAGCATTTCTTGGATTTTTCAGAAGTGAAATGCATAAATACCTGCCACCTTACAGAAGTGTAATCTTTGCAAACACCTGGAAATGAAGTGACTCATCACCATGATTAAGTCTAACATCCAAGTCATCTTATGCAGAGCACGTCCTTCACTGATCAGCTTGTATTTTCAAGAATGTCCAGCTCGTGCGCTGCACTTACACTGGGCCTTGGGAGATTCACCAGAGGCAGACTACACACAGTGCCTTGGTGAGGCAAGGAACAGCGCTGAGAGCCATGCAATGCGATGACTTTCATTTGCATCGACATACGACTGCAGCTTTGTTTGCCAGCCCCGCTCTGCGAGTTGCGATAAGCGCACATAGCTAAAAACAGCAGGATTAGATGAGCCTTCTCTTCCACATGGATATGAGGCTTCTCACCTGTGTCTGTGTTTGCTTGTTTATGCGTCTTTATCAGGGACACATTGTAAAACAAAGAGCAGAAGGCAAAAGGGAGCCATTTTCTGTTTGAAATATTTCATAAACCACCAAAAAGCTTCAAGCACCAAGTGTAATACCATTTGTCCTTGAGAGGCACTTCATCCTATGTCTTATATTATTTAAACGTTGGGAAGCTTCGCTGAGTTTGGCGGCAAAAAGCATAAAAATCCACAAGCTGAGTTGTTTCACCCCTGACCGTGAATACCATTGATCAGAATAAGAATTAAAGAGCCTCAGAAGTTTATCCCTATGTCTCTAATTAAAGGGAATTATTAAGTATTAGTGATATATAAGTAGTGTGATTGATTCTAGGTCACCATAAGGGTTTGTTATTTTTTCAGACACCCATCTTGGCAGTCCTCCAGTATTGATTCACAGAGCAGGGAACAAACAACAGCTTTATACAGTCCAGGTTTACAGCAAGTGTTCAGAAAATCCTCAGATGCATTAACCATAATAATTATGCCCCTTACTTGGAAAATATCAAACATACTATTAATACTACCAATATTCAAAGTTTCAGTGACCTAAGGGAGAGCTTTCAGGTATGATGTCATTTCAGGTACATTTGTACAGCTGCTTAATACTCTAATTCTAACTTATACAAATGTATTTATTTTACACACTTTTTGGTTAGATTTACAATCACAATCAACATATAGCATACAGTAGCCCTCTGAGTTGAAGTACTGATGGGACTTTGATTTAGATTTTGTCAGCAAATGACAACAATGACATCAACTAACTATAAATATATGCACAGAAGAGTTGTGCAGCATTCAAAAAATTTTACCAAAGGATTCATTCGGCAATGTTTTATCCTTGTAAACAACTTGAAAGTGCTGTGAAGGAAATCTTTATCTTGAGAGTTGAGATCATTAAAGTTTTGAAAAAGTTTGTATGTGACCATTATTTCCACTGGTTCCTGAAGTTTTGGATTTGGACAAGTAACCAAGGTGCTTTGTACCGGCCGATTTATTATACCCTCTGTGCAAGTGGACAAAAGCAGACGAGACCATGTTTTTCCATGCAGGTCTCAGTTTGTGCAGCATTACACTATTTCTAGCTCCATTCAGCCTTGTGCATAATTGCTCATCATAACAAATGTAACGTTATTCTTGCAGGATGTTAGTTTATGAATATGACTGAAAGGGAAAAAAAAGAGAAAAGGGTAGTTGGTACAGTAATAGGTTCCTCAAATTTTTATGGGCTGCATAAAACATCCCTGATACTTCCATCGCACACATCTTTTGGGTAATTGCATTCTCCTCATAACTTTACTGCCTTCAACAAATCAGTTCAAGCCAAAATCCGTATTCTTAGAGCAAGAAAGATGTGACGGCGAAAATGTTTGCACTCCTAACACCCAGTTATTCCTCATTCTCCTTATTCATTTGTCTTTCAGTCAGTTTCTTCATTTTCTATTTTTCTTCAAGCTGTTTGCATTATTCCCATTTGCGTCACCAGTGATGTGTTCTTCCCTCCTCTCAGACTCATCAGTGTTTTTTAGTCATTGGTTTTCCAATTACAATATGCATTAAACATTAGATGTGAGCAAAAGTAGTGTGCAAATATGATGGCTGTATTTTCCGCCCATCAGCTACTCAAAAGAAGCAGACTCGGGTTCCTTTGAGGTTGTCTCTTTGAAGAAAAAGGGTAACAGTCATCTGAAATACCTTTTTTTTCTTCTTCTTCTTCAAATCTTAAGTCTACTTTTGGTCAGAAAGATGAAGATAATTGTACCTAAACAGCAAGCTTTCTGTAGAGAATTTCATGGTGGACCTAACAACACTACAGAGGCTTCAATAAATGAAATAAAAGGAGGAACTGGGGTGCAGTGTTGGGGTGTTGCTCATTCTTCGTCATTCCATCCAAATCTGCTTAGTGATGCTGCTGTGTACACAAATACAATGCAGGAAGCTTTGGAAATGGAATTTAATAGACGTACGTATTTTCATGAAAATAGAATTTAAATCATTTCCCATTTGCTATGTATTTTCTTGCTGCAATTGACTTGTCAGAGAGAGCGTGAGTTACAAGAATAAGAACACATTGTGACTGTGAAGCAGGGAGAAACCCTTGTTGTTTATGTCAGATTGTTTGTGTTTTGTTAGAGGCGATAATCCCTCAGATTCCAACCATCCACCAATTTTCTGCACTTAATCGTTCCTTCAGGGTCCCATCGGGAGGGCTGCTGCTATCCCAGCATGCACCGAGCGAAAAGGAATGGAACTCACCTGGTTGCTACTCCGTCACAGGGTTCATTCGTGGACAAACAAATTATTTCCACCTAAATTCGCACTCTCACCTACAGTACCTGAAATTTATCTAAATGTCTTTGGAGAGTAAAAGTCAACTTCATTTAACCAAGGACATTTATAACTGATTTGTCTGAAACTGAATCAAAGTGAAATATTCTTCTTTACCACTTACACTTCTTTTGCCAAGGAGAGGAAAAAAAAGTTATTTGGAAGCTTTAAACCACTGTCACTATAATTGTTATTCATTTACTGTACAGACATCGTATGAGAGCCATAATCAATTTATATGAACACACCGTAACATAGGACATTGCACTAAATCCCGCTCAGTCCCTGTCTGACAGCAGCAATGTCAAGCAGTCATTCAGAATATCCCAAAATATGACATGACAATACAGAACAGTTTTGTAGAGGTATATACTGATTTTGGCAGGTGTGATGTCAAATTCATGAAGATGTTATTTGAATTTGTTATTGTTTTGTACTTGCAATGGTTAATGTACTGAGCTCTTAGGGCCACCACATGTGTGACTATTTTTACAGTGTAATTTTTTTTTTACTTTTTTAGTGTTATGTTAAAGAAGAGTGAAGAGAGTTGTTTTGTTCAGGTTTGAATTATTAAAACTAATGGATGCACTCTTCAAATAACCTTATTTCAATTAATTTTATGATTCAAGACATGAAAAAAATCATCATAGTCTGGATGCATTGCCCCCCACCCCCCACCCCAAGTGCTGGCTTGATGATCTAGATAGTCTGCTCATGTCTCAAAAGCCCTGGCAGCATTTTCTTGCTATAGGGAGAAAAAGCTGTGCATGGTAAATAGTCTGGGTTATGCCTAAAAAAAATAAAATAAACAAACACATCACAACCGAGTCCTCCACTACGGTGTTGAGGCCAATTCAATTACAGACAGGCTTATCCATTGGAGCTGAATGTAGCTCTTACCCTCGTGTCTCGAGGTGAAGTCTGTGGAGAGTCGAGCTCATTTTGGTGGGAACCCTCTGGAGAACAGGTACTGAAAAGCCTAGTCCACACTCTCTATCAAAAGAAGCCCAAAAACTTTTGCAAATAAACACTTTTCCTCCCTATAGCGCTATACTTTATTGAAGCTTTGATTTCTTCCAGAGGACACATGGCCTCCAATTGAAGGATTTCAGAAGTACAAAACATTGATTTTGTGATGGCTATACTCACTGTATTGTGCTGTGTTTCATTTATTTTTGAACATGTCTGATGATCTTTGAATACCACAGATGGTCAAATCAGAAAGGATAACTTTGAAGGACCCAAAATCAAATAATATTGATGGAAGAGCTGTAGAAACATTCTAGCATAAGGAAATCAGTCCATACAACCTTGCCCGGCGAATCATTAGGTGCACTGCAGACCATACTCAGCAGAACCTGTGTGAAAACATAAGAACATTAAACAGACATGTCCTTCTCTCGATAGTCTGCCATTTGGCCAATGCTTGCATCTAGTTAATTTTTAGATTAAGATAGACATATCTATATAGTTTTATACCTAAAATGCAGTCACCTCAGAGGCCCTTGAGTGGGCCTTATGATAGTTGCTTTAATATTGAGTATTTGTAGGAATTATGACTTTGACTATTGAATGTAATGTCCAGAGATTTGACAAAACCAAAACCTTGCCAATACCATGTTACAAAAAAAGTCCATGATATTTACCATTTTATTAAACGGACTACGAGGAATTTCGGAAAGCAGAAGTGTTTTGACACTACATTTTCCATGAGCCTCCCTGTGTACGGTCACAAACTGGTCACAAATGAGCGAGCTAGCCAGAGCAAGCCGTGGGAGTTTTGAAGACCGAACGATGGCCACCAATGATAATAATAATACAGCCAGGTTTTACTATTAGTAATTACTATTAGTAGTTTTACTCTGACTCTTCTGTCAGTTGGCTCTGCTAGTCTCTGTCGGCGCATGCCGTAAATCACTCTGTCTTTCCGAGGAAATGCTGGGCAAGTTGGGCGAAGGTGTTTACATGAGTTGCATTTAGAATATTCCTTTCATGTTCCCATTTTACATGTTATAGAGCATAGATCAGTTGGTGACACACGCCTGTGGGCCTATGTTACGCCGTCTTACTTTCCCTCCAGAACATTCCATCCTCAACATACGGTTTGATATGGTAGGCCTACAGTACCATATATCATTTTGGGTGTTTCATTTTTAATTTTACAGAGGCTTTAACTGCAGGTAGGCAGGCCTACCTATTTGTCCTGGTCTTGGGCTGATTGGCATATTGGCAATTGAGAGAACAATTTTTTTTTCTTGTCGATCTTATAAAACACATACACATGCTGCTACGACTGTGCAGCGCCACATCCATCGTGGTCTGGCTCAGCTGATCTGCACTCAGATGGTGGTTAGATCTTCCAATTTCGAGCTCTTTTTATGCATACAAAGTGAATACAGTATAGACCAGCGCTCAAATTCACTGTGTCAATATGAAGGGATAAAGGGGAGAAGTCAGCAGAGAGGAAACAATACAGACTTCATGTCTTTGATTTAGATTGACTTGTTTTGCTGCTATTCAACAATGAAGAGCACATTTAGAACAATTAATGTGTTATATAATCTTAATCTTCCCACTGCTGTTTGCGGAAGAGAGTGTTTCTCTGACAGCTTGTCTGTGCGAGCTGCAGGGTAGCCAGCTGGAGATTGAAGTACCATCCTTCTTTTTTTTCTTTTAGTGGCCCCGTCCTGACAGGTGATGCACACACAGATGACCGTATAAGTTTGTTGTCTGACCTTCTTTCACAGGGACAACCCGCCCCCTGACCTCCTGTGTGTACCTATCCTGTCGCAAAATGCAGCCAACCTCCCACAGAATGTTAATATTGCAAGGTGTGTACATGCATTTGGTAATGTGACTAAAACAGGAATACTCAACATGTCTTAATTCGATTAGTGTTTACTTCAGCTATGACCTTAACTGGATTAAACTAATAAGAAATCACTGTTTTCATGGTAGTTTCCTAATCAGAAATTGCTTAATCAGATTAGGAGTTTTGTTGACAATGTAAATGTAGTCAGTGTAACATTTGTGTGCCTCTTCCACTACCTTTTAAGCAGACTTGATAAAATGCCAAAATAAGACAGTCAGTCACAGAGTGTTGCCTACTACTGCACAGACGTGAGGTGTCATCTGTGTGCAACTGCATCTCAAATATCAACTAACAAGAGATTAAAATCCTGTGGTAAAACAAAATGTTAATCACTCAGTAAACTCAGTAAATCATCAGAATGTTTTTTTTTTTTTTTTTGCTTGCTTGTTTTTGTTCGCCCATTTAGCCTCCAGTGTCCCCTGCTATGGAAAATACTCTCTCACATTCATTGCATCCATTCTACTTGTGTTGGCTCTGAGGAGAAGAAGGCTGTGATAATTGTTTTTCATCATGTTTCACTCCCACTCGCAAGCAGCAGAATTCAACAATTCAGTTATGAGTTATGAAAAAGAGCCTGTGTCTGTTGGACAAAACTTTTCATGTCCCATTTGCTGATCATAAGATGGGCTGTGACTGTAATGTAGCTTTGAACAGCTCATGAAGTCCACTCATCCGTGGTTATTGAGATGCCCTTTGCTTCTTTGAGTCTCTATCACACATCAGCTTTTGTCTCTTTGCACAGAGCTGGTAGCTCTGTGTGAATGAAGTGTGTCCATGATGTAATTATGTACTTTGGCTCTAGTGCATCTTGTTATTTCTTAATTCATCAGACTGCTATAAGGTGTGGCTCCAAATGGTTATTTCAGTGTCCGCTGGCTGTGCCCAAGATGTGCAAACAGTATTTGCACACTGCCCCACTCTTTTCATTTCTTGTCATTTTTTTAAAATGTACAAGCCAAATTGCTGCCACACCCCACCTCTAACAGTTGATTAAGGAACATCTCAGATCTAGAATTCTTGGCCATGTTTATCTTATGTCAATATTTCCACTATTTCTTTGTCGTATCTGGAGGAGAGATCGTTTAGCTTAGCTATACCACAGATGTGTTCTAATAATCCATCTACACTGACAGGATTTTTTCTATCAGCATAATATTTACATAATATCCTGACTGATGCCCTCCAATTGCCAGTCTCTTGACATTTTTGTTCAAGTTTTCAAAATTAGAGATATTGTTGCATCCAAAGTAATACCCATTTAGCTCTCAGTATTAGAAAGTTCTGTTACTTATTTTTAGCCCTAATCAGAAAATGTGACCTGTGTGTAACCATTGAACTGGCCATTGAAAGAGAATTTTGCTTCATATAAGTTTCAGGTCACATGGTGAACCAGATAACAACAAGGTCTGTTGAGTGTTTAATTGTTTAACATCACATAAAATGTTAGGTTTTAGGTATCACAAGCTTAAAATGCATTAAGAAGCTAACACAAGATAAAATATGAATAATTAAAGATAATTTAAGAAATAAAAATTACATAAGCAATAAATAATTAATTGTAGATGACTGATTGTACTCCTGAGTGTTACACTGTCCAACCTGATACCTGAACCTGTTATAAAAGTGTGCAAAAAGGCCAATTCACACAACAGTGGTATTCATATAAAACTTGATATAGGTCTATAGGTATAGTGTAATGTTGTGCACAGAGCAAGTAATTGAATTGTAAGATTTGTTCTATAGTGGAAATCAAATGTTATTTAGAAAAATAGTATCAAAAGTGTTTTACCAGTGTGTTGCCCCAGCAAGGTTGCCTTGCCTTCACCTTCTATCCAGTTCATCTTAAGCCTGGAGACTGTGCTGGTCTTCTATCATGTGAAGCCACCGTTTGGTTCTTTTCCTCTAATGTTTTGGCCCATTAACTTTCTGTAGGATGAACCGCTGAAAAACCAGTCTGTCTTCCTCCGGGATTTGACATTTTCCTCACTATTGATAGTAATGTACAATTCTACCACTGTCCGCAGTAGAGTATACCCTAATTCATCAGGATGTGTAGCAGCAAAGTTTGTGTCTAGACTTCCCTTGTACATAGATAGATTCTGAGTCATCAACAAAAGTTTGAGCACCCGTAGAACTGTTTGTACTAACTTTCAAGGCCTCCTTCATTTGCATTGCTGCAGTAAAGCTGTAAGTCAAACAAACTCTTAATCCCTAAAAAAGCCATGTTTTCAGATACATTTACACTGTGTTTTCAGCTTTTGGTGATCTTTACCTCAGGCAGTTGTCCACTTTACTTTTATACCTGATTTAGTAAGGTAAATCAGTGGAATCAAAACTGCTGCAATTTAAATAAGACCTGGAAAAATAATGCACAGTCAGTCAGATTCAGTAGAATCACATCTACTACACAAAAGACAGTTGTTACAGGTTAATCACATGTTGAGGCATCTATCAGTACTGGGATGCCACATTGGCACAAGTGATCTTTAAGCTAGAGTCTTAAAAGTTTGTGCATGTTGTTATTACAGTCATGAGCTTGACTTCTTGAGTTCTATGACAGAAAAGTGCTGCCAATGTCTCAAACATAAAATGGTTGAGGACATAAGACTTAATAGTTTTGATATTTTTACTGACCAAAAATGTCAGTTGATATCTGGACTGAGACAAAACAAAATGTATTGTACCAGTTTGTAACCAGGATTCTGGACATTTGTTGTATTTGAACTCGCAAGGTAAAAGGTGGTGATTTTAATTATAATTTTGTGACAGATGAAACAATGAGCATTACTATATTGTCAGATCCAGTGACAGAGTGCTGTTTTATGGTTTTAGTTGTTATGTTTGTGTTATGTGTATTCCTTTTTAACAAATGTCAAGTAAGTTAGCAGGTAAGTAGAAGTTGTTACCAGGGGATTCCAGCAATGGAATCATTGCACTGTTGAGCTCTTAAAGTAAATGTGGATTTATAACTTATAAATGTATTACACCTGATTTGTGGAAAGTTTGTGTCCATAGATATTTCAAACGAATACAACACCTTTACACTTTTTACAACTTTTCCGTAAAGAGCTTAAGACAATACAAGACACAGTTCCTAAATGACTAAATACCCTCTGCCATACATACTGTATGCACTGACCTCCTTTATAAGCAGCTGCAAGGGGCTGCACATCAGATGTGAACCTAGGTTGTTTCTCACCTTCAGAACAGCCAACGTTACTGTTATTCCAATGAGAAAAGTACTTTAGTCATGAAAACAAGAGGAAATTGTGTCACAGTAAAAGGCAAATGCAGTTTCATTATGGTATCTCTCTATGTTTGCTGTGATGGTGTGTTGTCTACCAGCAGTCCGAAGGAATACGGGTCAGGTGAGAAAGAGAAGAAGCCCATAGATGTGGAATGAGGGTAAATGTGTTTGTCTGAAAAGATTGTTAGCCCAGCAGTAGACCACTGACCTGTCCATAATGATTCCTTGCCTTTTGCCCAGTTGATGCTTGAATAGCCTCCAGAAGTCACCTAACCCTGGATAGGAAAAGCAGTTAAAGCAGTTATAAAAAATGGATGACTATATGGGTCTGACTTTAGGACTTTATGTCTACCATTGTTTTAGTCAAACAGCAGTCAAGGAATGAGAAAGAACAAATGTGAATTCCTTTCTTTCCAGAGACTTTATACCTGGTTCATGTTTTTTTCTTTTCTTTTTTTTTTATGGATAAGATGAGAACTCATACATTTTGTATCACGAATTGGTTTCGTCAGTATTAAGGGTGATGGCCAAATCTATGGTGCCATGACACCCCTAACCATTATAATCGAAATGCTCTGGTTTTAAATGTTGACAAACCAATGGCCCCCAGACTCCAAAAGTTCAATATCTATAGATGGTTGCATCAATGGAATGTTGACCAATGCCAGTGTGATCCAACTGATCAGAAGCGTTGAAAAAAGTTCTATTAAACAATCATGAAAACATAACTTTTATTGGACAGGTGTGGGTTCTTAGCTTGGCTTATGATTTCATTATGATTTGAAGCTTTGGGGATGACATCCCAGCACTCCTCTACCTCATCATTTTCATCATTTCTTTTAATTAAAATGACTGTGCCTGGCTTTTCAGTTTATTTCTGGAGAAAGCAGGGATATTTTATCATAAGTTTGACATATACCACCGGCATCATGCAATTAGTTGTGCACACCCATGCTGTTCCCTTCAGCAGACACATGAGGTTTGTATCAGACTTGGATGAAAATGCTATCCCTGTAATGCATGCTTGCATTTAGTACATATAAATTTGTAGTTGCAATGTAAAACAAATTTCTTCATGAATTTCTCTCAGGTTACAACTCAAGGCAATTGTTTCTGTCCATCTGTGGAATCTGTTACTGTGTCCCCTTAACCTACTGTAGTGCTTGTTACACTTCAACCTGACACAGGTGCACAGAGGTGACTTTGACAAAGATATCTTAGAGGTTGGGGATGAATTGAGGCTGCAGAGAATGAGATGCCAGCTGCAGATTTACACGCCTCCACTGGCTCACTGCACATCATTAAAGCCAGAGGCCGCTTGCAGTGGCTTCGTCTCTGTCCCAGCCCACACAGGCTACATCAGGGCCCCACACGCTGATTTATCTCAGCTGTCTTTCCGAACGGCTTTTCCCGCCAAGAGAGAGATGGGGGGCTGACGAGATTTACGCATGTATATGAGATGAAATTCATTTTGGGAAGAGCACATGCTTCCTCTGACAGAAAAGAACCTTTTTTTGTTCCTTTCTCCATTCTCTCCACACTAGTGTTGGCTGCCATAGACACCACTGCCATTCAGTGAGAATCAGTGATGGATGTTCATGTGCACAATGCCTCTAAAAATACCTCAGTGACACCAGCATCAACTCCCTCTGTTCTCAATTCTTCCATGATTTCTCTGCTTCTTCTTATGATGCGCTTCTGGAACTCATTACCTCCTTTGTCTCTCTTCATAACGTTACTGCTTTAATGAGCAATTGACTTAATTTGCTATCCTTTTTTTCCCCTAAATTGAGTAGATGTGACAGCAGATTAACTTGAATTTATACTTGAACTTAGACACTCTCGAACTGATGCACACTCCAGTTCAATGGTAAAATGTGTAGATGTCTCACAGCATGGCTATTTCAACTATCTTGTTCACAGAGCCACATTTCCTGAAAGCTAAGGGCTAGAGGGGCAGTCTCATTATGTATGTACTTCGATAAAGAGTAAATAAACGTGCCTCCTTTGAGTAAACAGATCAAGTGTTTAAACTGATTGTTTATGCAACAGAAGCTGCAAAATGCACAAAAGTAAACACACATTTTTCTAAAATACATCACATCAGCTGTCTGCCATATAATTTGATTTTCCGCCAAATATACATCACAGCTTTATGGATGCATTTAGATAAATGTTTTGGGCAGAAGTGTAATCAGTGGTGAGATAAAATGTGACAGGGAGCTTTTCCATTGGGCCACAGGGGTTGGCCCAAGAGGTATGAGCCCGCTGGGGGTGAGATCCTGTGGTACCTGCTGATCCAGACAGATAAACATATAGTCAGTAGCCTAGGAACAGAAAATAGTGATTATGGAAGTGATTATGTGTGTCTCAGCAACATGAGCAAGGTGCAATATGAGAAACATAACAACCTGAAGGAGGGACTTGGGAGCAGGTGCTCCATGTGTAGAAGTCCTAAGAGATGGAAACTCCAACCTCAAACATTGCCACTTGAATCTTTACTTGTGATGGTGTTGGTGAGGTAGCGCTGTGGTAAGGCCTGATTTAAACAGGAAAGGTTTGTGTTACAATGACCCTTTCAAATTAGGTTAAATAAGCAATGCACAACTGGCTCAATCAAAAATACATTTAGGATTAGAGTTGGTTAATGAAAACATATAGTGGTCATCTTTGTTCCTTTCCCACATTTAAGGCAAAACCCAACATGATGTAGTTGTTCCAGGCATCTGCCATAGTACAGTACCTTCTGTTGGTACCAAGTAAAACACGTTCCAAGAAAGTAATTACTGAAAATTAACAACTTGGTTCATGCCTTCAAATTATTTTACAAAGAAAAAGGGCTTCATTTCAAAATGGAGGTTTACTTTGAAGGACCTGCAGCACTGTAAGGGCTTTTTTTCAAGTGCCATAGACCAATTAGAGCCGGAGGGCCGACAAACTTAATAATGTTGTGGTTAAAAATGAAGGAGAAAAAAAAAATCATGGGAAAGTTTTATTATGGAAATTAGGGTTGAAACAGTAAATCATTTTACAAATTAATTACTTTCCACTCAGTACATGCTCCCCTGAGGTGATGTGAGAGAAAATTTGCAGATCTAGTCTGACAACACACAAGTATATGGCTGTTGAACCAAATGACAACAATGTATAAGACTCCCTGACCATCTGTTATCACAAATTGGAAAAGTAACAACTTTTTAACTCTTAACTGAGACTAAAAAAAAATGTTGAACACTGACCAGTTGGGAAGAAGGGGATTCATTTTAACAAGCTCTGCAATTTGATCTTACAAGTCAAAGTAAAAACAAATGTGGGTGTCTTTTTGAAATCTGAGTTTAGCTGTGTATCTTGTGACCACGAAAGCTTGATTTCTCTATAGACTTTTTGCTAAACAATGCCAACCCAAACTTATCCATGCATTTGTTCCACATACACTGTGACTAATTATTCTTTGATTTTTGTTCTTTTTTTAAAATTATTATTTTATTGATCTCCATAACAAAAAAGCTACTGAAAATACCCCCCCCCCCCCCCCCCCCCACACACACACACACACACACACACACACACAACTACTGGGTTATGTGTCTTTTTGTACATGTAGAGTAAATGGGCTACAGACTCACAACGCTCAAAGGTTACACCAAAGTGAGTAACTGTTGCCAAATCCAATTTTCTCCTTTGTATGAAACCTTGTTGGGGGTCCAGAGCTCTGTGGAACGTTGAAGCATATCTAGTCCAGTTGACACGTCATGCACTTTTGGACAATCCTCTTATTGTTACAGTGTAGTTATACAGTTATACTCAAGTCACTTCATTCTAGAGTTAGGGGAATGGAAATGTTTAAATCTTTGTTTTTTGTCTCTCTCTCTCTCTCTCTCTTTTTTTTTTTTTTTTTACAGTATTTCCGCAATGGAGTTTCGTATGATCAACCACTTATATTTAGTCATGTCACATATTTCATCCTCTAATTGGATTAATTGTTCCTCGGTAATTGCCATCACTGAAATTAAACTCATTGTGCTCTTTTAGTCTCTGGGATGAAATGTCAGTGAAATGAACAGCCAGGTAGCAGGCTCTAGCCAGAGCTGGCACTGCTTTTATGGCAAGGCTTGCCACTGCAAAAAGAAAGACAGTCACATGAGCCAAGAGTGAGCAGAAATACTTCTGACCTTTTCTTAACCTTGTGATGAATAGGGCTTTTAAGTTGGATACATTTAAATGAAGAGGTTTTGAATTGTAATGTACATTTGAGATAAAAAAAAAAAAAATGGGGAACTGAATGTGCAATCTTGCTAACCAAACAAACTATTTTGAGGGTGAGTGATACTTAGCTTAAGTCTTCATCTATTAAATTGATTTTGAAGTCATTTCTATTGAGGCACAGGTTTGAGTATTGCCCATCCACATAAAGATGGATGTGTTACTCCATGTGTTTTATTCCTCTCCAGTAGGTAAGGACACTTACTCTTCCTCACACAAGCAATTCACAAGAACCATTTTGAGAGGAAATTGTATTTCATATGTAGTATGAGCTAAAATGTTTTACTCTTATGGTCTTTATGCAATAAGGATGCCTGACCCATAATCATTTTGGAGACATTTCTCTTACCTAGTACACATTTTGGACCATTAGCCTACAAGGTCACCACCCCATGGTCTTCTAGCTGTCTGATCTGTGTTTACAATGAAGAATATCTGGTGTTCCTACATAGCCATGGCTCTGTAAATTGGAAATAAACAAAGACTCAGAAGTTCAAATTGCAATTTTCAATCACAGGACATTCTCCATCCATCCTTTTCTTTATCTCAGTCATTAGGCTTGTGTGCACGACATGCATCACGTCTCTTTTTTGGGGACAATGTAGTGATGAGTATATGATTTTGTGCTTTGAATTAATGAGTGTGTATGGCGAATAATATGCACATCAGTGCTTGTATGGCCGGTTCAGGGGTCGAGTATCACAGCACCATGGACAGCTCTGTTTTTTTGTGTGTAGTGTGTGTATATGCGTGTGTGTGTATAAAGGTTCTGCGCGATCGATAGACAGAGAACACGGCACCCAGTTTAATCTTATAAATAAAACTTTCAGCCCAAATTCAATTTTCGTTCCATAGAAAGGAAACAACATGAAGTGAGGAGAGACAGAGAGAGAGAGACAGGCTGTTCAGATGTTCAGCAGCAGTGAGCCCCCCCCCCCCCCCCCCACACACACACACACACACACACACACACACACACACACACACATATAGTCAGGAAGGTACGATGGTTTTCCAGAGCCACATTTTGTGAATCAGACTTCTCTGAAACGGATCAACCAATTGGCAACTTTTCGGGGTCATCCCTACTATGATCAAGCAAAACTGCAGAGCTACATCAACCAACAGAATGGGAAGGAAATTCAGAAATCCATCCTTGAACTTCTCCACTGGGATCAGCCTGCAACTCTCCAAAAACAGACCATCATACAGTACATAATATATGTATGCATATTTTTATAGTCCACCAGCCAACCATTCTTTTTTTCTTTTTTTTGTGGTCCTGATGGCCAGAGAGTTGGAAGATGTAACAGATGCAGAAATAGCTAGGTTTCTGCTCAACATGAGAGACATTAGCTTTGCCATGTTGGTTATAGCTTATAGGTCAATACTGTTTTAACAAATTAGCTAATACTTGTGATAGCCCACTAGTGGCCATGACTAGAACTGACATTTTCTCTACATATTAGTTTCACAGCAACAACCAGCCACAAGTTGCTGTTTGGTTGCTAGCAATGCAGCCGAAATCCAGTTATTTGTCCAGTTTAGCTTGCAATCCTTAAATGAACTCAAACAACCTGACTTGCAGTCATTGCCAGCATAAGATTTGTTCATTAATCAATTTCAATTTCCAAGAAAAAAAAAAAATAATAATAATAATAATATTCACTTAGGTGCTGCAGATGTAACAGTAATTACAATCTCTACAGTTCTTTGCCCTCTTTTAATCAAAATTGATAATAATGATATATTCAAGAAAACATAACTTAATATGTTGCTTCAATATTAAACAGTTCAGTAGTTTTACCAGTCCTATAAAACACTGAGTCATTAAACACTCTTACAATTTTATATTCTTTCCAGCTGATTTAATAAACAGCTTTACTTGGGGTGAGCTCTACAACAGTCGCCTAATTGCACTGTTCATCACTTAATGCTAATTTTGTTAGCTCTAGTGTCAGTGAATAGAGCCTCTCTCACACACACTATGAGCTCACAACAAAGAACAGACTGTGACTGATATGGTTTATGAACGTTATGTTGTGTTTTTACTGTTTTAATGTGACATTACATTTTTATATTCACCCTGCCTCACCCTGTGCATATCCCACTCAGCATTTGTTTAAATCTTTGGATAAGTGAAGTCAAATAATTGGATTAGAATGTGGCCAACTCTGAACTTAGATTCATTTACATACTATTATGTAGAGTTTCATCAGTAAATGAAATTATGATGACCTATCGGATTGTCAGCTCCAACACTTACAGATCCTGAACCGCTGTGAATGTTTTAATGTTTAATCAACACAGACTTGGACACTTCATATCTTGTACCTGTTCAGCAAGGCTAATACAATACTGCTGTTTCCACATTAATTATTCTCAGAGTCTTGATACAGCTGACAAATGACTTTTTTTCCTCTTACCACCAGTTACAATCTGCATTCACAGTGGATAATACTACTCACAAGAAGTGTCCCAGTCTCCTCTCTAGCCAGCCACTTTTTTTTCTCATCCCTCAATTTCACTTTATCAGCTCAAAGTACAATTTGGGGCTTAGTGGCTTGATGGTAAATTGAAATTCATTGAAGCATTTACATGACATTTAGCAGTGGTTGCATAATGCAGGAATAATAAAACACGTGTCAAACTGAACAGACTCACTCTCTGCCTTGTGCTATCTCATCATTAAGCCTACGCATGCACTAGCAAGAAAATATTTTTACATACAGTACAGTGTGTTTGTATGTGTGTGTTGTGTGTGTGTGCATCTACACAACAAGAGTGCATCAGTACACTCTGTGTGGGTGGAGATGTTCTAGGGAAAATCTTAGTGTTACTGTGATGCACTGCATGCATGATGGTGATGATGATGATGATGATGGTGGTGGTGGTGGTGGTATATAGGTTGACATTTGAGACAGTTGAGTGTGCTCTAACTGTAGTTGCACAGATCTCTTTTTTCCATGATAACTGTCGCTGCAGAGTCCAGTTCATTTGTATTCTGCAGTGCCCATAAAGACTAGACAGCTTTAATAATGATGGCAGATCTGCAACTGGTAATCGAGTGAAATCTATTGCCTGGTCTCAAAGGCCTGGGATGTTAATAGTCTCCACTAAACATCCTTATTACTGCCAGTTTCCAGCCTGCATCAACAACAAAACTATCTTGATTGCATCAAAGCCTAATGTGGCCACTGTGTGCATAATGCCCATCAGATTTCAGCTGTAGTAGGTTTTGTCTTGTTGTGACATGTCTTCTCTGCAAAAGAGACAGACATCAATGTGTGTGATGATTATAGATCAAAGGATTTCTTCGTGTATGTATGTTAATGTTGAATCTTCAGGGAGGATCTCACAACTGTCAACTAAAATTCAGTCACGGGTAACAAATAAAGTACAGCTATTCATTGATTCTCAGATTCAGGTTTCTATAATGATAATCTCATATCAACTTTTGTTATTAAATGTAGTTTTGCTCCAGGTATCTGTGAAGTATAACCCGTTTCTGAGTTTTTATATTGTGTTTATTCTAAGTATGTACTGTACTACAACATACAGTAATAAAATGCTCATCTCATAGATTAGGTTGGTATAAACCTATGCATGTATATAATTGTAACTAAACTGTATTATGTTGCAGTCTATTTGTCAAGCGTCATATAAGACTTGTTTCTCCTGTTTTTTAGGTCACTGATGAGAGGGAGCTTTGAAACGACTACATGCCAAATAATTTGGACTATCAGTGACAACCACCAACATCTGAAGTTTAGAAGAGTAAGTTGATCCCTTAAAAATCTGTTTTTGCTTTGCTTTTCATTCTCTGTGATTCTCTGTGGAGTGCAGTGGATTTAATTTTGTGGAACAGCACAATCTGTTTAAGGTAACAAAGAAGAAAAGATGCCAAAATACCAACCACCATCAATAGACACAACTGATTTAAGCTTAATCTTTACAGATAATCAATCTATATATAATCTTATCTTGACGGGAAATACACATGGCTTTAGTTTCTGATGAGCTTAGCAGGTTTAATGTTGAGTAATTAAAGGTAAAGATCAGTTATACCCTAAAGGTCCCATATTGTGTAAAGTGAGATTTCCATGTGTTTCCATGTGTTTGATAATAAACCTAGTCCACATAGTCTATTCTTAAACTCTCTAAACTCTGACAATGAGCCTTAAAACATGCCGTTAGCACCTCTGTAACTTTGTGATGTCACACCAAAGGAGTCTGGCAGGAGAACCTCTCACTTACTGATTGGCTTACTTAACCAATGGTGCCAGAGCTCCTTGGAGAAGCTTGAGAGTGGAGATGTGAAACCACAACAACAAAATTATTTTCTTCTTCATTCTTAAAAACACAAATATATATTTTTATGGATATCAACCCTTAAAATAAAAGTGTAGCAGACGTGAGATATGGAACCTTTAATCAGTCCCTGTTATCATCCTGTCATTGCATTGGTCGTATGTGGCCACAAAATTGGCAAAATTTGGTGACTAATCCTTTATTGAATTCTGCAATTAGAAAACAGTACAGAAGCATTGCATGTATTACATTTTCCATCAGTTTAGCAGACAACCCGAGCATTGATTGACATTTATTTTGGGAACCGTTTTGCATGCATCATTCATGAGAGTTATTTCACCTCCTCTGAAAATGGCCTTCAGAGAATACTGAGAATTGAGTATTTGCACCTCATGAATTGTGAATTTCTCTGTTGTGGTGGTTAACCCACAGAGCGAATCAGAACTTTAGTTTGTACCATTTCAGAAGTCAACCACGCACAAGCACAAACACACACACACACACACAAACACATATGCGTGCACACAAACATTCATTTATTCAGAAAAAAGTGTGGAATATTAAAATGAAAAGACAAAAGGACATGTAAAAACACACATAACTTCAACGCAATTTTCAAGTGTTCGCAAAGCATTTCACAGTCCTTTGTGCTACAATTTATGGGAAATTACTGCACATCAGTATGATATAAAAGACATGGAGAGGATTTGGACAGGTAAAAAAAGAAAAAGAGAGATTAAACCTTATATTTCAGTGGAGCAATCGAAAGCCCATATAAAGGGCTGTCTCCAAGCAGAGCGCCTGCAGAGAAGCAGGTGTTTGTGCTCTTATCAGGCTGGAGTCATGCGATATCAACCACAGCCTTTGAAATATGAGATAACATTGCATGATAAAGAGCATTTGATGTTGAAATAGACTGATAGATGCACACTGAGAAGAGCAAAGGAAGAGTATTCAAATTTGCATGTCGCAAATGGAGATTAAGTTTAAGGCCTTCAACCATCTGTGATAATTCTGTGCTGAAGATGCTGAGGATTGTGATCTCAGGAATCAGATGCTGCTACTAGATTGCTTTATGAATTATTTGCATTGATATACTTAAATTATACATTACAGTACGTCTGCCTGACAAGTCTCCGGTGGAGTGTTGGTTGCGGATTTTCCTGTTTCCTGAATCGTATAGTTGTGGCAGTGAAAGCAACGTAGTTGGTGATATATTTACATTTAAGTGTATAAATGAATCATACTGGTAGCTGCAGTCATGTTTGAAGTGTAATGTTACATTTGTTAAGCAACATAAACTTTTTTTTTGAAACAAAAAAAACTGCCTTTAGTTCAGCTTGGATTATGATTTGAATGAGGTATGTACATGTTTAAATCATCAAAATTCGACTTCGTCAGAAACTTCAAACCAGTGCCTGCCTGCCTGTATACTCAGAAATTCTTGCTGCATGAATCTATAGATACATACTTATGAGAAGAAAGACTCTTTAGCTATCTTTGAATTTTGTAGTCATATTTTTTAGTGTCTTGAAAGCCCATGTGGGCTGGGCACAATAATGTCCATGACGCTTAAATAAACAAATCAATCAATGTACATAAATACAGTCAGCACATATGGAAGAGCCGTTTCCATATTCTTATTTTTCCTATCCATATGTATCAAAGGCACAAAACTTCCCAAGTTAAGCTTCATATTGTGTGCAACATATGCACACATGAGAGGAACCAGGTGTTTGGTGTGTGTGCTCGTGGGTGTGCATGTGTGTGAGTGTGAGCTCTGTTCGCTGCAGCTGGCTCACTGCTGTATGCTCGTCTACACTGAGGCACTCGGACAGACCCCTTCAGCATTAATTACTGCGGCCATTAATCAGACCAGCACAGATAGCTGTGTAATCCCTCTATAATGCAGTTTTCTGGAGGGGGCCACCAGTGTTAATTGGATTTGATTGGATACTGGTATGATGGTGCACACAGAACATCTTAAGGTAATAATTAGAAGATAGATCAATTGGTTCTTTGTGGCATTGATCTTATAGTGCATCTGCACTGCAGTTAAGAGCTGTTTAAATGAAGAACACAGTTTTGCCCTTAAGAGTAGCACTGAGTAGATGCTGCCTCTGTTACACTAAAATGTAATAAATTAATGTCCAATGGTTTTTCTATTATCTCATACAAATATATCACTGAGAGGAAATATCTAATTAGAGCTATGATTTACATGATTGTGGGGACCTGTAGGAGCTCAATTATTTGGGTTAGACAGACATTCATGTTATCTTTGAACAATAGAAAAACAAATGCACACCTTTAGCATTGTAGTACATTACTTATAACAGAATTATTAGACAGTGTCATTCTGCCGTTGTTCCTCAATGTCCTACCCTATCGTTCCTACAGACCTGAATTTAGGGCAGACGTGACAAGCATTCCACCCACAGATAGTATGTTACCAGTGTCTGTGCTATTTGAGTCAAGCCATCCCCAAAATATTAAGCCTCCTGCACTGACGTAGCTCTCTGCATAATCTACAACAGCCCACTCGCATAATGTGGGGTTTGTGTTGTGATGCGAAAAAAAGAAAACCCAGAAAAATAAACAACATGGATATAACTCTGTGAAACATGTCATTTGTATATTCCTAGATTGTATAATTTAACACCTAACACTGTGTAATGTATGCTTTCCTCTTGTTCTTTGTGTTTCTCCCCCCACCTCTTACTCCTGAACCAATTTTGAAATTAAGCATCAATCAGATATCACTCTCTAAAAGCCTCAAAACACAGTTTCCAAAAAGGTGTTATATATATAAGTTCTAAACACAAAGGAAAATGTAGTGTACATTTTGAACTTCAGACAGTTGTCAATGGACAACCTATGAGACAGATTTGACCCCAGTATCAAGACAAATAAGTTTAACCTTAACTCCTTCATGTGGTGGAGACTTTTTTTTTCTTTTGTTTGCACTCCATTATACAAAGGGACACACTCCCTTGTTGTGATATTCCTGTATGTTGGGCCAATCTCTGTTGTGTTTGGTCGCCTCACTGGTTGTCTTGGCTGTCAAGTCAGAGCTCATATTCCCACTGCACATTCCTCTGTGCCTTCTGGCAAAAGGAACAAGCCATATAATGGAGTTTCTTCTCAACAACCCACTGCATGAATACAGGCTCATGTTTTTTCTTCTTTATTGTCCTTTTTTTTCCCCTTTGTTTTCTTCTTCTTCTTCTTTTTTTTTTTTAAACCTTTGTTTATGCCCTTTCTGTCAGTTGCACTTAACAGCTAAAGTAATGTGGAGAGATTGGCTAATTGTTGCTTCACCTCTGCTGGAGCCACTGCAGGTTTCCTGAAGGGGAAAGAAGCCAAAAGACTGGGTGAGGCCAAGGAAATGACTGACCATCTGGACTAGGATTTGTATGGAGGCCCATGTAGTGTAGCTCTGTTGTTCACTACACTGGCTCCATACAATATTTGTGTGCAGGGTCATAAGTTCATCGTACCTCATGGGTCCAGTACCTTTTTTGTGACTACTGCATGCTGAGTAAACAATGACAGACTGACCAATAAGTAAACTCACCACATTACCATGAATTTACCTTCAAGGCGCTGTTGGAAATATGAGAGAAACATGAAGCTATATCAATAATTAAAATATTGTGTTTAGGCAGGCTGGGTTGCAAAGCCGTTAGCAAGAATGAATGCACAGTATGTAACTCTTTCTGCTCGGGGTCTCTGAGTCGAAAAAATAACAAAATATGGTGTTTGGTGACCTCGGGAAGCAACACTGAAGGTCACCAAAACAAACAGACCAGCTTATTATATTCTGTATAAACACTGGATAAAGTAGAGTAACACTGAAATGCAGTGTTACGCTAATGCTGCACAGTAGACAGGAAGAGGTTTAGAATGCCAACCTTTGTTTCAATTGCTTCTGTGAGAAGTTATGTTCCAGATGTTCAGGAATTTTTAACCCACAAGCAAATTATTCGTAGAGGTTGTCCTCTCTGTAACCACTGGACTAGATGAATATAACAGGTAAACACTGAACAGAGCACTTTCATGTCAGAAGTCAGTAATTCACTGAAGCTTGTGAGCAGACACAGGGTGTCTCCAGTGGCTGAGAGCTAAGCTGCCTAGTGTTTGTTTGGCTTTATAGTCTGATAACTTAAGATCCAGACAACCAAGGACTAAGATCCCTCATCCTGATGAAATATATAGCTAACTGAAAATGACCAAGGTCTAAAGTGTGTCTCAATAGGAGATATAACACCACTAACAGATGACCAAATATAAGCATCCCATTACCATGACTTAGGTCTAATGTTGACCAGTGTATAAGTGCAGCTGCCATGTGTGAATACAACTTAGCAGATACATGTTTGCATGAGAAAAGACTATATTTTTTAATACAAAATACAGGTTGGTATTTTGCCTAATTTTTGATATAAACTCTCTTTTGGATTAGAGACATCCCTATGCAAAATATATGAATTAATGCTCCTGTCATTTTATATATATTTTTTTTTTTATATATATATATATATATATATATATATATATATATATATATATGGCACAGTTTGTGAATCACTCAAAGACTCAGTGTTGGTAAATGAGTATTGATTGTTTGGATTTAAGTGCTACTAAGCTTTACATGCAGTAGCTAAAGGGAAATACTGTGCTTCATTCCATACAAACATATGTTAATCTTTAAAGTAGCACTAAGCTACTTCTCACTTGTTTGCAGTTGGGCGATGCATTTTTAACAGAGGAGAATAATGACATTTAAGCTGTGTGTGTTTATGCACATCTGTGTGTAGGTGTGTGTGTGTGCACCCAAGAGGCTTCTGTCATTCTGAGGAACTGAAGAAGCCTCTTGGATGAGAGGTGAAACATCTTCAAGAATCTACAACCAAGTCCAGTTGACCGAGATTCAACTTGTAAATGTCAGAAGCATCCTGAGATAATGATGCTGTAGAAAACTTTCTCTCAGAGTGAGGTAATTTCTTGTTACTGCATAAAAACTTTTGTTTTTCCCTTTTCATAAAACTTTTTTTTTCAGAGTCTGAAAAAACTATGAAGGATTTCCTAAAATATAAATTCTTCTCTTTTATTAATTAGCATTTGATCATTTTCTTGCTAAGCATGTTTCTCTCAAATGAGCATATCAAGTTTCTCTAATTTTATCACACAAGTTTTGTCACTCAGTCTTTTCAAGCAGAGAAGGTGACAAGTCCAGTATTTTTCCAGTCCTGTTTATCAGTCCTGCTGCATGTATCACTTGTAATTACATGTCATGATGAGACCTCCATGCTGTGCAATGAGGTGATGGATTCAGTGGGCCAAATGTGCTCCTGATGCTCCTGCATCAGTTTCACAGAGCTTGAGGTGCACCTCCTGTGTTAGGGTACAACCTGACTCCTTATCTTCAGTCTTTTCTGTCTCTGTCACTGTTTTTCCTGACACCCCCCAATAAGCACACAGAAACAAGGAGCAGTGCACTTGCCACAACAGATTGATTGAACTCCGCTGAAGGACATGAGCCTCCTACCCTGCTGCATTATCTCTATGTCCTCTCTCTGCAAGGTGATGGGTGTCGGTGGCAACCTGCTTTGTTGGAAAACTTCTACAAGATCTTTTATCTCACTAATGCGGAGCTGCAGATTGGT
Organism: Caranx ignobilis; assembly: GCA_021432705.1. Classification (NCBI taxonomy): domain Eukaryota; kingdom Metazoa; phylum Chordata; class Actinopteri; order Carangiformes; family Carangidae; genus Caranx; species Caranx ignobilis. Next base: position 57,741,633 of record MU269990.1, read on the forward strand.
CTTTTTTGATCTCCAACCACACATTTCCCTCACTCGTGTGCATGCCACGATGTGCAAAGTGAACTCATCTGAGGACGTTTGAGGTTAGCAAGATTAGGAATCAAATGTGAAATTGGACATATACCGAGTAAAGAACAATGGTGTCATGGACATTATCAAGTTTGTACCAGTCCTACCCTGCAGGTCAGCAATTTACAACTGTTTGTGAATTGTACAGTATGAGTCTAACAGTTCAACAGAGGGTATTTATTGTTGGTTTGGACAAAGAGTTCTGATTACCATTTTGCCTAACAAAATGTGTAAAATTGTTTTTTGTTTGTTTGTTTGTTTGTTTGTTTCATTGTCAGAAGAACTCAATCAAGAGGACCGGCAACTTCAGTAATTTCAGTGTTTATGTTATTCACCAACTCACTGTGTTCTTTTTCTCCCCAATAGTTGGACTTCATTTAAAGTGTTAACAATTATGATGTGAAAAATCAAAGCATTGAGAAAAAAACAAACTATACTAGCAGGCTGTGGGCCCTAAAAAAGCAAGTCATGTTGTAAGGAATTAAATGTGACTTTTTGTCCTTTTGTTTTCACTGCATTGCAACAACAAAAAGAAAAAAAAACAAATCATATGAATCTTTCTTTCAGTCTTTTCCACGAGCCAGCCTCTGTGCTGTTGGACAATCTTTCAAAAGAACACTTTTTCTCCTCTCTCTTCTTTTTACTTTAGAAAACGAAATGAGCATGGACTGTCTCTCAGTATTGTATGATTAAAATTTTACTGAGACTTTAATAAAATCTACCATATAATTTACATGTGAGACCTCCTATTTGAGTAGCACTCATAATTTCCTTTGAAATTCTAAAACTCCAAGCTAAAATATTTGAAAATAACAATAAAAGACACAGCTCCATCTGAAGTGTTACTTATAAGCCCTGTGAATGACTAAAGAAATATATTCTGCAGGGTCTACTTGAAAAGCAATGAAATTGCAAGATCGCAGGCTTTCGGTATTGTTTCCTCTCAATGCTGCAGTTTCTGAGATGGCGACACAAATAAAAACATGAGATCCTCTTTTATTTTAAAAGGTTTTAATGGATTCCTCCTGCAAGCAGTGTGTTTTTGTTCATATGAACTAAGTATGTGTATATTTATTTCTCTAGACCATGTGCTATTCATTTGAGGCTGTAAACATAAATACGCATATATTGCATATATTGCATTATCACTTTTCAGCACCAACATTTTCCAGAAATAGTCTGAGTACTTTTTTCTTTCTTTCTTTCTTTTTTTTTTTTGAAAGCATGCCTTTTTGATGATGCCATTTGTTTTAGTTGGTGTTGGAAATTAGCAGTAACAGTGGGAGTGTTTCATCATATACCTAATTTTTCTATAATCTTTTCCACCTACAACTGAAGGCTTAGGGTAAGTAGCAATGTTGAAATAATATTGAAATACAGGGCAAAATCCACTGAAAGTAAAAGGATGATCCCATTTTTCAAATACACTGTTGATCCCATTGTCTGAACACTGCAGCATTCAAAAAACTTAAATAGATATATTGAGGATTTTTGCACTGCTGCTCTGTCATAGTTGTGATTTACTCCCTTGTGTTAGCATTAGATCTTCCAGGACTTGCAGGTGAATCTGAGGTCTGATTGTTTTTTATGTGAGCATGAAAACCTTAAATGTCTTTATTCTATGTGCAGTGTATTGTACAATGAGAGAGACATTAGTGTGAAGCTCAAATTTACATAATTAGATTCTGGGGGGAAAAAATGCCTATGCTGTACACATTGCCATTGCTGATTCTGTCAGTTATGTGTTTTTTTTAATGCAATGGATTATTGTATTTGTCATATGTCATAATCTTACTATATTGCAAATGCACTTAGAAGATGAATACATTGAAGATGAATGAAATTTGTTGTTGTTGCATGCTATAAAAACAAGAATTTCCTCACATGCGATGCTGCCTATTAGGGTTTCGAGAGACCAGAGTATACTGTGCATATCAGAGCAGTGCACACACATGCAGTGTTAGTGATGTTGGTGATGTCAAGGGAAAAATTGCTTTTCTGGGACCCCTGCTGCACTTCAAGGGTCTTGCTCAGGGCTTATTTGATGTCTGTTTTGAGAGGATTGTGTCCTGTTTGCTTGGGATTGGGGGGGGGGGGGTCATTCTGTGTTGTTAGAAAATTTACTTTATGTAATTTATTTACTCAGAAACAGAAATATGCTGAGGGCCCTTACTGTTGCCTCATGTAGGTCATATGATAAACAATGCTGCTTTATTGTTTCAATGGCCTGATTGTGGTTGATTTTAGCTCATGGGACCCATACTTTAAAATAATCCAACAAAATAATAAGGGACATTAAGTGAGTGACACGATAAAAAAAGATTAGTGTGAGTGTAACTGTAACTGCAACTCAGATCATAATGCTGTTGGATAGCTGATGTACAGTATGTGTACACTCACTGGTTTCAGACAGTGGGGTCTCTGCTGCCCCCAGGAATAAGAATAAAGCAGTGGGAGAGAAAGTAACTCATCACTTGGGCCACTTTTCCACAGGTCAAAAAACCCCAGCTAACACCTGGCTTTTGTTGGCAATGGAAAATGGAACAATCAGCATTCACACCTGAGTCAAAGCCTCTGCAGTAAACGCAGGTATCAGCTCCAGCTCTGATCTGATCGAACACACTTATTTTGGCCTCTTTTCCTGCTGTGACATTTGCGAGAGAGCTCAGACCCTATAGACAGACCTGTCCCCTGTCCAGCACTTTGCTGTTTAACTAGAAACAGTGTGGCTACACAGTGCAGCATGAGTGTAACCCCAAATATATTTTTTCTAACCCTTTTAGAGGAGCACCAAGACATGACAGATCTCTTTTGCCAGTTTGCACAGCGGCTAGCAGTTCACTCTTTCCCACTACATCCGTGTGTTTACCCTCTAAGTGCATGTGATAGCATCACACCTTGCAGTTGTGTGTGTTCTCAGTCCAAACCGAGAGGCATTCTTCTCATATGCTTTTATTCGTAGGTTAAAGAATCTGCTTATACCTGCTAATTTTGTTGTAAAAGGGTCATTTGTTTGAATCCTCTCGCTCTGTTGTTATATCGTTTTTACAAATAGTCATATCATATATGCAGTATATAGCAGTTCTTCTCCAGTTAAACTGTTATTTCAAAAAAACCTTTTCTTCCCTGTTTGTCTTTCTCTCTCTTATCTACCCTCTCCATGTGTAACATACTTAGCTATCTAAATGTCTTCCCCCGTTCATTTTGATGCTAATCTATAATTCTGCTGAAAAAGAAAGGCTCTCTCGAGCCCAGATCAAAGCCTCGGCTGTGCTCAGCGGGGCCCAGGTGTTTAGAAGACACTGCAAAGGCAGGAAGAACACCCACATTTTCTCCCCATTAAAAAAGAGCGATTATAAAAAGTTCCTTCCCAGCTCATCGAAGGATGAAACAGTGACCCTTGTTGTGGTTAAACAAGAATAATGAATAACAAAGCACTGATGTTGAACAAAAAAAAAACAGTTTATCAAGGTGACCATGGGCCTGTCATAATACTGTAGCTCTCCATTAGCTGCCTCTTGTAGAAATATTTGCACTTCAAAAAGTTGACGGAGGAGCTGCTTCAGATTTGGACTGATTGTTCAAGTAACACACTTTAATCCTTTTCACCTAAACTGATACAAGCAGGAGCAAGATGCATTCTTCATGCACACCCATTCCCGTTGCATGTCTGTGTGCAGCTTCTAATACGGTGGATTATATTTGTTGAGTACATAGGCAAAAAGAAAAATGCAAGAAGCACAATCTTATACCCTGATTCACTCTGCTTTAATAGAATTGAAGGTTTATTGGGCCAACATTTCCCCAACCCCAACTACTTAAGCTTACTCTGAAACTCCTGTGCGTATGAACTGCAAATCCTTGACAAGATTTGGTATTATAATGCCACAAAGTTTGGGTTGGGCTGGATTTGTGCCAGGGACACTTAAGCCGTATTTAAGTTTCTTGTGAACAAGGTTAATTGTGTTTCTAAATCAGTAGATGAGGTATTGTTCTGATATTAGATTTACTGAATGGAATAGCCTCAGTATAACTGATCTCCAGTGTTAGATTAGTACTGTAGGCAGACACTCAGCTCCTCCACAGCAGACACCTCAGTATGGGAAATGTACTAATCTCTAATGTCATCAGTCACTGTCTGAAATATTCTCTTCTCAGAGGAAAAGGATTAAAATCCACACTTTGGTTATCCAGCTTAATTTTCTCAGTAGTACCAGTAGGGTTTAAATTGTTTTAAATCCACCTAATATGTGTGTGATAAAAGCTTTTTTCTTTTCTATTTGCTAATATCTGAAAGTCAACTCTGAATAAGAGAACATACTGTAAAATTGAGAAGAAAAAAAAACAAAAAAACATACATTTGCATATTAAAAGTCTTGATTTGGACATATTGTTTGACAAAATGATGAATCACCAGCGAGAGAACAGCGGAGATTGTCATCTACAATCACACTAGTTTCACACTGTTAAGTTACCAACATCCTTGCTCAGATTGCTTGTTTGCTCAAATTACTATGGTCTCACAGGGGTACTTATCTCTACTGGAACTGCATATCTGCACATGATTACAGGTTTCAATCACAGTTTAAAGATCCACTAACAAACATAGGGGGAAAAAAGGGGGTAAACGTGTCTGTTAAATCTTGAAACAGTCTGTCTTTTGTTGTTGATTAGACATTGTTGTTGTTGTTTTTTACTTTAAAAAAATATAACTTCATAACTGTCTTACATTAGAAGGATTGTGTCAAATGTACCGCACTCACCACATTTGTTTTTTGTTCTGGATTGTCTATGTAAAAGTCCCTGGGTATTTTCAAAGGTCCCCTGAATTTGACTTGATTTACATATAACATTCTGCAGTGGGATGCTGAATGTTGAATCACATTTGAGAAGTTTTATTGCTGGGCTTGCATAAGCAAGCAGAGCTTTACACTGAGTGACTACATGGCAACCTAACTGTTGGAAACCCTTCTATATAGACCCTCAAAGGGCAACAAACCACATTACCCTGGTTTTTAGTTCTGTCAATTATGGTATGCTCTGGTATATATTTTGATTGTCATGAACTACAGTTGCTGCTCTAGATAATGAAAACATATACTAATTGTTGTTGTGCTGATGATACAGAAACACTTCATACAGCATTACTGTATGCATATATGTGATTTTAACAGTAGATTAAAATAACTTGTGGGTTAGTGCATGCTCAGTGTTCCTGAACCCACCCGGTGTTTATGAGTCATACTGGTTTGTTTGCTATTTTTATTTTACGCTCACAGTGTCCTGTATTTATAGTAAGCTAGTATATAGCGACTAGTCATGTATAATACATGATACTCTGGGCTGCCTCTAATTTGTACTAGATGGATACATCTGTTCATTAAGACAAACTCAGCTGATAAAAAGCAATGGTCAGTGTGTGTACATCTTAAAAATGCAATGCAGCAAATAAGTAAATCTGCAAATCTAGTCCATCTTTTTCCATCTAAAGATAGCACATATGTCATATTTTATTAAACTGCAGTATTGAAGATTACAAAGTATTCATGTTGTTGTTGTTGTTGTCTACTCAGAATGTGAAGTTTATGGAAGGAGGCATTTCTGCTCCAATATACAGGACAAGTGACTTGTGATTGATTCATGTCAGTGAGAAAGTATGTATATAATTAATACTTCATTCAGTAGGATAATGTAGTGGCTATATAAAATAACATTTAAAGTACAGAAAACTACAATTCAATGTTGTTTGTCAGCTCAGTTCAGCTTCTATGAAAGACCTGGAGGCTTAGTGAGAAGGTCAGGGTATATAGTCATTTTAGATTTGCAGTGTGTGGTACACATGGAAAGGAAGCCACATTTTGAGTGCCATTTTGTGTGAAATGAAAGCCTGATGGTGCTCTTTTCTGTGCTGTCCACTTTATTAAACAGTTCTGGGGGACATAAAATCTGGTCTCCAGCATTGAAATGATCAGAATTGAGTCTAATTTAATTTATCCATATCTCCATCATCTTTGCCAAATTATCCCTCACCTCATTCAAGCTGATTGCATTAATAGATCTGAGCGTAGCCTATTCAGGGGCTGAAATGACTTTTTGGGTCCCTCTTAGACGAAGTGATGGAATCAAACAACATTCCCTTTACTCTTCCCTTCTCTCACGAGCCTCCCGTGCCCTCATACTTGAAGTCATTGTTATCCATTGTCACCTCCCCTGACTTATAGAGCTTGAATGCAGATGATCACACTGTGCACATTGGAACTCACTTCTTCACTCCACCTTTGTTGCAATGATAAATCCTAATGTAATATACCCCAAAAATACAAATAAGAGGAAAAAAATGATATCTGTGTCCACTCCAGCAATTTAAATTGACAGTGTCAGGCTTTCATTATATTCAGTTGTCAGGTTCTTCAGCTTTTTTTGTAGCACAAGGGCAAACATTTTAATTTAACCAAGAGATAATGCCCCTGGGAAAATACAATTTGTGATTCTCGCTTATTCATCTGACAGTTTTTAGAGTAAATATTTTATGATTAACTTTGAAATTGGTCTCTAAGTAGCATGTGTCAGGGTTTTTTAGTTTGACCAGCTTGAGTTAAAACATGAAAGCCTGACTAAACCTGTTTGTGTGACCCTCCGATCTGAAACCATTAATTCTAATTTATCATTTAATGCATGCACTTTTAGCAATTTCAATGTTTGACTTGATATTCAGTCACTTCAGCTCAGCATTATTTATTTCACCCCTCCAGAACGTCCAGCTCTTCGAAGTTCCTTCCTATGGGCCCCTGCTCACTGACATCCAAATCCAGACAGACAGAAACGGAAATCAACACTCAGTCTGCCAATCACACACAATTAAACCAAAATGTCTCCTGATCCCCGGGGTGATTTCCCACATCTATCAGAGAAAGATCAACAAGGGAAAGAGAAAAAACAGAACAAGGAATGGTTTGGAATTCAAATACAGGCTCGGCATAGACGCTGGATAATGAGTTGGCTGTCCATTTGTTTAGCTCTGATGTCATTCCTCTGTTGTGCTCTTCTGTGAACTTCTGTTCCATGGTGTGGTTGTGCCCTGAGGTAGCTAATGTGACATGAAAAGATGAGGAGCTTTCAGCAGTTTTCAGTCTGAAAGCAAAGAGCATGACACTGCTATGCCCTCTTTCCCAACACATTTAAAACTATTGAAATAGGTTGAAATGAGGAAGTAAGATGCACTTAAGTCTTTAGGATTCATGTGATAAACATCCTGTTTACTACTGATGTTCTTTATACCTGAGTTGTGGTGAAAGGAATCCACTTTAAATATCTAGGGACCTTTCTCTGGAGTGTTTGCATGTTTGCTCTGGGGTCCTCAGACTTACTCCCACTGTCCAAAAACATGCACGTTAGGTTAACTGGCAAATCAGTAGTGCCCATAGGTGTGAATGTGAGCATGTGAGGTTGTTTGTCTCTAGGTGTTGGCCCTGTGATAGACTGCTGACCTCTCCAGAGTGTAGTCCGCCCTCACCCAGTGTCTGCTTGGATTGGCTCCAACTGCAACCCTGCATGGATAAGTGATGTAGCTGATGGATGGATGTTAACTGAAAAAAGTAATGTGGCTTGATGCTTTATGACTACTTCCAATAGCAATTTGCTCAGTCGAGGCATAGTTTTAATATACTAGAATTCACTGGAATTATGGTATATGAATAATGGTGCAATTTTGATTAAACATACACTATACTGCTTTATTATAGCAACATCACATCTTTTGCTTCTATCATACAGTTAGATGATGAAATTAGATTTTGTTTTTCAGTTTTCAGACCCACCTACTGACCATATAAATGCTGTGTTACCCTAATACTGACATTCTCGAAGCACACGTGTTTCTGACAGTTGGAAATCACAGCCAGACCCTTCCTTTCTGTTCTTACTATGTGACCACCTCGAAACCGGAAACACTGAAAACTGTAGAGGCACAAGACCAGGGGTGCAGAATGAAAATGCTTTCAAGTGGAAGCCACACTCACAAGAGCAAAGGTAGTCATGGCAAAGTGCTCTACAGGGATTAACAGGAGAACTGTAGTCAGGCTATGTTACTGCTCACACAGGGAGCAATTATCCATCAAACACTTCCGGTTACATTATTCCTGGAATAGGTTCACAGCCTCATCATACATCCTCCAGGTGTCCGTAACAAAGACTCCACTTTCTAACTTGTGCTTCAGCCAACTAAACAGATTTTGTTTTCTAAATTCTGTGCACATGAGTAAGTGCTCTTTGTTCCAACAGATGTAAATAATCCAATTCTGTAACACACTGCATGAGGAAGAAAACAAAAATTATAATAACAATAACCCTTCTTCAGATGAACTCCACACAGGTCAGTAGAAGCTTTCAGCCACACTGGGACTTAAAGCATCGCCTACGGTGTTGCCTAGATTCAAGCTGTGAGTAGCTTTAAATGAATGTCATTTCAGCTTGTAAATGTAGAGTAACAGAAGAAATAGAAGCTGAGGCAAGCCACTTGTTCTGGCCATGGCAAGCATTTCAGCACAAACACTATCATTTTGTGAAATCTCAGCTGCCACACACTTTCTTATATACAAAATCTTACGCTGTGTGTTACTGCTTGACAGGAAAAAAAAAAAAAAAAAATGCAGCACTTACAGATTTATGTATGACGCTGACACCATCCGATTAAATCTGTTCAGACAGTGAAATTGGGACACTTTTTTTTTTTTTTTTCCCCTGCATTCTCGTGCCATATCTATCTAAATTAAACTTGTCATGCTCCAAATAAGGTGGCTGTCAAAATACCAGAGTGAACCAGCAATGACTTGACAAGGAAATAAATAAATTATAACTTGGCAGGTTGTGGTCAGCAAAAGCACCAGCATACCACTTCTTCTACCCCTTCCTCCACCCTCGACAAAAACGAAAAAGAAGAAGTTAATACTTGCATAGAGTCAGCAGTGTCAGACTTAAGTTTTAGGATTAGGTTTGCAGAAACTTTTTTTAAGGGCTAGTCACGGAAGTAGGTAACCCATGGAGCCAGGATGTTGCTTTCCAAAGGTGTGAGGAGAGTGTACTTATGCACTTAATGCGAAGATGAGCTGCTGGTGAACTGGCTCTGACTCCGGGCAGATGCAAAGCTATGACAGAGCTAATTTTCCTCCCAGGGCAAAGATTGGTATCAGACCTGGCAGAGATACTGGCCCTGAAATATGGGAAGCAAGGGAGCAGAGAGTACAGACGACCACAAAGCAGGTTTGCCTCCGACTCTTTCTACCCACAGTGAAGCCATTACATTAAAATCTATTAGCTGTTTCATCCATTTTTCATATTTATAATATGATCTGCCTAGGATTAATAAAGCGCTGATTTCAGAATTATAGCACTTTGGGTAATTTTTACTTAATGGGTTTTCAATGCCACATTTCAAATGTTTCTTCAGATTGAATATGAATTAAACATATTTTTTGACTTTCCCTCAGACTCGGCACAATTCTGCTTTCAGCCAGAGCTACAAGATGCAGAGATTTAATGCAGCTTTATAATTCATAGTCCTTCCCCTGTCATCCAACACAGGATGCACTGATTGACTCTGGGGTTTTTTTGGAGGGGAATGCAAGAAACATTTCATAAAACAACCCCAAGATTAAACTTTCCCATTAAAACAAACCTTTCTCAGAACATTTTATCTTGTGCCATCCATGGAGGGTAGAGATATAAAAGTCATGAACACAAAGTACACAAACCACAGAAGCGTAGATCAGAGCCATCAAAATCATGCAATTAGGGCGGAAGCGACATCTCTCAGCCTCCCTTGACGAATTTCCTTTTTTATCATAGACAAGCTAAAAGGCTGGAGATTTTCTGACTTTCATGAAAAGGCAATGATAGGCATGGAGCTTCAGCTACGTGATATTAAAGGATCTTTCATAATATTATTATTATTAGGGTAGAAAAGTTAAGATTGCCTTTATTTCTTAGCCCTTTTTGCTGTTTTGTTTTGTTTCTTTTTTAGCCTCCTCGTTTTTTCATCAATCTAAGACAGTACCCCAGCTCGTACAGGATTAAAGTGTCTATTATAGCCTGCAGCCAGAATCAGTTTTGCCTTAAAAATAATCGCTGAAATATGTAAAATCACTTTCTGAGCTTAAAACCAGTGCAGCAGGGAGGCTGAAAGAAAAGGAGGTTATGTAATCATATCTCCTGAGTTCTGGTAAAAGTATTGTTGCAGCAGAAAATAGAAAAAGGATGGTCAAAGGAAAGAAGTCGGAATAAAAGTGAATTGGACTGAGATTAGGTCCCCCCATTTTCACATGGAAACAGCCTGTAGGCCTGTAACTAGCAACCAAATGCATTAATCAGCTGACCTGTTTAGTGCAGATTGGTTGCTATTCTTATTTTGATGTCCAAGAAAAGCCTGCCATGCATCTTTGCGTCTTTGGAACAGAGACAGACGATGTAACAGCAATAGATACTGTATTATGTTACAATAATCTGATTAAATGGAAAGGCCAGGGCAGTGCACTGCGAGGGATTAAATGATAATGGAGACTTTCTCACTGTTACTCAGAAAGTTCTGCTGCTGAATTGGGACACAAACAATTTAAGTACTGTGTTGCTCCTGTCCTCCCGTGTTTGGAGGTGAAATGGTGGAGTTTATTTTATTGATTGCCACACTGGTTTGAAATGATTAAATTATTGTCCAACAGTTGCTTATCTTAAAACAGCGGGATCATTGCTGCCTGCAGAGCTGTCTGAGAAACTGTAGACTTCTCTCTAAAATACTGTGGTGGGGCATAAAGGGTATTTCTTGTGTGATTATTTGTCTCTAAAACTGTGAGCGGAAAATGGATTAAGAGGAAGCCCTGCAGTTACTCCATTAGATTTAAGAGACAAATACTGGATTTCTTAAATGTATGAAGTAAAACAGTGTCCAAAAAACCCAGTGACAAAAAGTACATGCACTGACCTATCTGCCTCTCTATCTGTTTATTAGTACTGCTCGATTAATCTTATTTTCAAATTGTTTCATGTCAACATGCACGATAAACACATCGCCTGAAATGTGATGAGTGAGTTTATTTAGAGGTACCATGCCTTCACTCTCATACACCTCATACCTGTAACCTGAGCTACACCGCTAGACGTCACGTAACAACAACAGTGGACTTTCGTCGGGTCCCTCCATTCACAATGGGATCGATCAGCATATTTGTACTGGCATGACTCCTTGTATTTAGTCGACTTATAATAAAAAAATTTGATTACAGCGTGCAAGCTTTCCACTCTTCTACTCTGTTTTTGGTGTATTTGTGTTGGCAGTGTTACAGCATCACTACAGGCCCGGCATATGTACTACAGTGTATTGAGTCATTTTCAGAAAGACACAGGAACTGTATGGTTAATATGCACACCTGAATATTTGTTTATTGATCCCAAGTCATATCATCATCACAGTATTGAACAGTGTCATCGCACATTGGACATGATGCTGATATCGTGCAGACCTATACTCTGTCCATCTATCTATTGTAGTATTGTTATGTCATTCTAATCACTTGTTTTTTACCTTCACCTCCCAGAGGGCTGCTAGAGAAGGGAAAAAAGCCACTTCACCTCCATAGTTGGGGGCAGAGGTTGTTTTGGGGTCTATTTTTTTCTGTTGGACTCTGATGTTTATACTTTGGCCCGCTGGCACCAAAGCTTCTAACTATCCTTTTTTTTTTTTTTTTTTACCTGAGAGAGCCTGGGGTGTGCGGCTGTTGTTGTGGCTGTTAAGCGAGATACTGAATGAGTCAGACTCAACTACACAGGCTTTGCAAGACCACTTTCCCACTGGCAGCTCCTGGGGTGTAAAGTCACATCACTTCTCTCCAGAGACTGTCGCACATGGAGAAAAAACAAATACAGGGAACGTGTGTGTGTGATATGGGACGTGCGGATGGTATTGTACTGTCAGGTTTAGTCGCAAAATGCTGCTGAGGCACTACTTGAAAATCACTTTATCGTATCAGGATCTGTTTCATTTTCACAGGTAGAGTTGTGGTTGGCAGAAATATGGCACTCCAGCCTGAGGGAATTCTCTCAAAGCTGCTGTAACCGAACTGAGAAGGATAGAATATGATCATCTCTGCACAATTCCTGATTCAGAGGCATGAAATTCCTGTGAAGGAAACAGCCAATCACATTCCCTGCAGACCAGATGATCATAAGGCCTGCACTTTTACTTAGTGACCAGTCCATTGCACTCAGTCATAGCATTCTCAGTGACAGAACTGACATTGTCTGGGCTGAAGGTCAGACGTAACCCATTTACTCTCTGTGCAGTCCATTTGTTGCACGCAGGCTAGTGAAGTTTGGAGAAACTAAAGCAGTTAACAGAGGGAGTGTGGCTAAGGACCTACAGACACTTGAACGCTGTCAGCTACCAAGTGCACAATTTAAATGTGTTTAGTCATCCATCCATTTTCAAACACATAACAGGGGGCTGTGTTGAAGTGACAGTAAACTAAGCCAGAAATCCTTTACTCTGTAGTCACATTCACCACCTACTCATGGGGAATCCAAAGGCATTTCCAAGCCAGTCTGGCTCTGCAGGAATGCCTCCATTGAGAGGTGCCTGGAAGGCATCCTAATCAATGCCTGATTCACCCCAACTGGCTCTTTTCAATGCAAATGAGCAGAATCTCTTCTCTGCGCTATTTCAGGATGTTTTAGCTCCATGCACAACCTCTAAGCATAAATTTACACAACCTTTGTAAAGGGGACAAACTTCAGGAGCTCATGTCTAATTTTCAATCCACCTTTCTGTTCCTATTGGAATACACTTATGCAAGGGTAAGGGGGAGGGCATGTGGTGGATTGAGAGCTAATGAAATGATGCTTTTCCTTTGTGCACATGCTCTTTGTTTGCCACTGTGGCTTACATGACTGCAGCCGCTGCACCCATAGGTAATATCCCAGCTTCATTCAGGAAAAAAAGTAATAATTTGCCATAGCCACATACTGCCCCAGAGTTCACTGGGCATTCTTCACCTTAAGAAGGAGGCAGAGCTACTTAATTTTCAAAAAAATAAAAAAATAAAAAATAATGTAGAGATGCAACCTGGAGACCACAATTTCTATTTCTTGACTAGTGCTTGACTGTTTTGTCCATGAAATTCTCAAAGAAAACAGGTGACAAAGCACGACCTTGGCACTGAGAACCATGACCTGTTTGTATATGCCAGGGATGCAGTTGGGGTACAGAAAGCTATTCAACTTTTGGTAGCTGCTTGTCCCCGCAAGACACACCATCGTGACCTGCTGTAAGGGTATGCAGTGGATTTGAAACAGAGACAGTGATTGGAGCAGACAGCTGTCTTCCCATTTTGACACATCAGTCAAGGTAGATGCCATGCCATTTAGCTGGTAGGTAGAGTAAGGTAGACAAAAGGGCACCGTGTCCTCTCAAAAACAAATGCACAAACATAGAGGCTAAAGGCAGAGAAATCAGCTTTCCATTGTGATGGATACACATTACAGGCTGCTTTAAAAATGTATTTTGAAGTCTGATTTAGTTATTTTTAAATGGCAATCAACGCACCGAAGATATTTTCTTTTTATTCCCCATGATTTACTGAGGGTTGTTGTACAGGACCACCCCTCATCCATCCTTCCAGCCGCCCCTTACACTAAAGCACATGCAAACAAAATCCCCATGTCGTTACAGTAGGAAATCAACCTTTATGTTTGTATGGAGAGTATTGCTGCTTATCGATTTTCTCCCCTAACAAAAGCCCTGTAAAAGGTGAAGGCAACATATCAGTGATTACTGATTAGGCCGACTCAGATCTGTGGAGCTCTTTGCTATTGAGGGGCTGTCAGTTTTCCTTCCCCGCTCCATCCTTTTATTTCCTGCCTGTCGGGCCAGCAGACTGGACAGAAGGTCAGAGGGTTGATCTGTGCCAAAACTCTGAGGATTTTACCCCCCTCCCCCCCTCTCATTTTTCCCCCCTTTCAGATATGCAGATTCTGGACCTCCTAATGAGAATATGTTACTCCCAGATACCATCTGTTCCGCTTGCACTCTGTATGAGAAAATAAAGAACATGTGACATCATTCCAATGAGACTGATTAATCAAAGTCATTGGGTAGTCGCCCTTTGGTGAAGTGTGTCACAGTCTGTCTTCAATACATTTCCTGTGTTCAAATGAAAATATGCATGTGGATATGCTACATGAATATGGAAAATGGAATATCTCAGGCTTGCTTGTGTGTAGTGATAAACAAGCGTGACATTGGCAGGCTTGTTGATGGTGTCAAGACACTCTTTAGAGTTGTCTACAAACACACTGTAGAGGCACTTGAGTGGCCACAGTACTCCATTGTGTTAAAAGGGATAAGGCTGAAGAACATCAAGAAGAATAAGTTTATCTTCAAATGGAAAATAAATATTGTTTTAATAATGGAAGACATTTATCAGGGGATCAGAGGAGTAATGCAGGCATGGTTCTGTTGCTGGTCTCTGTCTTTTGAACCTGGTCATGCTATAAATATGCAAAACTCTTTCATTTTGTTGCCTTTGCTACCCAATGATCCCTTCCCATCCCACTATTCTCAACCATAGCTGGAACCCCTCTTTTGAGAATCTAGAAATTAATATGATGGAAGAAGGACTTGCTTTGGATATGCCAGGCTGTGATACTTTAACCTCAAAGTCTTTGGTGTGTGTCGTAGTGTAGATGAACCACATGTGTACTTCTGCATACACTCCCCTCCACAAATTTGAAGTAAAAGCCAGCGAAGCTTGATTCTCCAAGCGGCTGCCTTCTATTTCAGCTGCGTTCAAAACCATTCTGCAGTCACTGTCAGGATGGACATTTCTGCGCGCTCAGTGCACAGCAGTGTTATTCCAATCAAATCTAGTCCTGTCTGTGAGCATGAACATCCTCTCTTTGCCAAATAGGAAATGACAGCAGAGAGTGCTGCTCTGGTAGGCCAATCAAAGAACAGCTCCAGGATGTTTTACAGTGATTACCAGGGCAACATATGCTGGACCAGAAACAGGCCAGGAGCATCAGGAAGAGAAAAGGTAACTTAATAACACAGTAACAGCCAGCAGTCATACCTCTTTGTGCTCAGCAGACACAGTTGGGATACGAATTACTGAGATAGAGTTAAGCTGCTGCACCCTTGGCTGTTACTGTAGCGTAACTGAGGAACCCGTTGAGAAATGTTACAGAGAAAACATGACAAGGGCTAGTTTTTATGACAATGCACACAGCAGTGGTGCAATTTCTCTTCACTGACACAGAAATCTGGGATGATAGCCCTGCCTAAATGTAATCAGGGGGACAAGGCAGAGAAATTAATGAAATAAAATAAAATGGATATGTTTTCAGAAAAAAAATGCACAAGGCCTCTGCCTCCCTCTGCTTTAAGCTAAGTGTGATTGGACCTCTGGACTGACAGAAATGACAGTTTAAAGTTAAAGCCAGCATTTTCACCAAGAGTCGTCACCATCAATGAGAGCATAACTGCTGGTAATAATTTCTGCTACTGATGTCAACATGCCAATCAGCTAGCCTGGTTAGGACTCCCTGTAATATCCAGGATTATGTAGTGCTGCTCAGAGGAAGTGTTATAACCGTATATCTCCAGATCCAACTAAACGCCCAGGTAATGCGATTGGAAACCACTTTCCTTCTGCCTGTACATGCCTTAATCTGACTGAAAATGGACAATGCATGTGTGCATGCTTCACAGCAGTCGAGACTGCACAAACTGTAGCATCGAAGCTGGCCCAAACCCGGCCAAGAAAAAAAAGAAAAGAAAAAAAAAAGCCTGGCCTGATGCGTCAGTGTCGATACAGGGCATTTCGCAATGAACAGCACACAGTACAACCAGAAAGAAGATGTGATTTATATAAAAAAGGAAGCCCATTTTCAGCTCCACCCCACTCAGACCAGTGCGTCTAGTCAGGCCAGCCTGTTGAGAACTCTCAGTTGTTTACTAGGTGATGGAATAGGTCAACTGGAGAGGGATCCATATTAACCCGCTGAAACACGTATCGCCACCTATGTTCAGGAGGCGGACATGTTCCCGTCAACTGTAAACTGAGACAAGGACAGAATTCAGATGAGATGCCCAACTGGAGCTATGAGCATAGCTCAACCTATAGCTGTGCATGTAAACAGACTGTAAATGGCTGAAACTCCTGAAGCAACAATCACAGCTACCTCTTTGACAGAGAAAGTTCACAACTATTTTTAAACAGTTGTGACCATTTTTAAATACCTGTGAATTAAACCAAATCTATCTTGGCTAGGTGTGCTGCAGGGAAACTGTTTATTTTATTTATTTATTTTTAGCTTCCTTCATTCTACAGGCCATTTCTCCTGTCGCATTTCCTGTGTGGACACAAATGAATAAACAATACTATGAATGTACATAAGTGTAACACATTATCCCTGTTCCTGCAATTATTTGTGTCTCTTTTGAGGCTGCACAGAAGAGCTAACATTATTGTCCTCAGACACCTTCAGTCTGGCTCTCAAGTCCCTCTCAGACTTTTCTTTCTTATAGGCAATGCTCATTTCCAAGCCCATACTGATGATGTATCTGAGGATTATCTATTTGTATCTTGTTACTAATACCCACAAATATGGTTTTGTTTAGTTCCACTGAACACTTGGGTTGTCTGTGAGGATGCAAAAACAACAGCTAAGAAAATAAAGGATTTTTACAGAGCAATGATGGGACATTGCTATCCCTTTATAGTTCTTTCCCAAAGTTAGCTGTTAGTACTCACCAGGTAAGATTGAAATGGTTAAAGTGAATTTAATGTGGTGTAAAATGCCAAAAGCAAGTGCTTTAAAGGGTTGCTTCCACTGAAACTCATGCCATTTACTTGGACTGTCCCATTTGAATTGCCATTTGCATTTGGACTCCATCCCACAGTGGAGTAAACATCCACCAGTTCCAAACTGTGGGGGATGTGTGTGTATTGGATACAAACAGGCAGAAATATAGACGTTGAGAAACAGGCTGGTACATAACACTGACTGCTGACAATTTCTTTGCTTCACTACATCTTTGGATCTCCTCTTTGTGTATTTTGGCAACATTTTATGTAGTTACACAAAATGGATTGAACATGAGTAGAATGACACAAAATTTCAAACCACTGGTGTTGTTTCTATTTTAAGATCTCCTGCCCAACAACAAACAAAGAAAAAAAAACAAAAGAAACATCCTCTGGCAAACTACTTCAGTTATGTTAAGTTTCATCTTTCACTCTTATTTGGAGAGACATATCAAATGCTCCCACATTTATGGACAGAGATTATTAGTCAAATAGAATTAGAAATGTGTCCATGTGGCATCGATCGTCATATTTGTACTGGCACAACTTCTCAGTTTATATATGGAGGGTTAGGATTAGGGTTCGTCGATTTATATATGGAGTTCGTTTACAGTGGACAGGCTTTCCACTCTTACAGCACCACTACAGGCCTGGCATATATACAACAGTGTATCGAATCATTTTCAGAAAGACACAGGAGCTGTATGGTTAATATGCACACCTGAATATTTGCATATTTATCGCAAGTCATATTGTCATCACAATATTATATAGTGTCATCACACATGGGACATTTTGCTGATATTGTGCAGGCCTTTTATGATGTGTGGACATCAGTGTCAGTGGTGTATGGATGTGTGTGAAAGGCTGTGATTGATGTGTGTACATGTTGTCTGTGCATAATAAAGGGTTAACAGAAAAAACATAGCTGCTGTGGTCAATGGACCGGAGAGAACTGACATCCGGGTAGGCGGGTTTAAGTAACCTGCAGTGCACTGGCCAGGTGCACCTGGTTACTTCTCAGCACCTGTCAGACATGCAACACAAACACACACAACCAGTGCACAGAACACACAGAGCAGAACCACAGGCTCCAAGGCTGTAACACACTATATTTAATGTAAAATATGCATCACTTCTCTGCATAAGGTGAGAGCATTTTCTTTTTCTCCACCCTGTTGTAACAAGAAAGATCTTCCTGAACCTCAGTGAATGATTTGTGTCATATGATGGACTGCAAAGAAGCTGCTTTTCACTCTTCATATCATTGTGTGATGCTGTGATTCTATGGCCATGTCCTGCATGACTAAACTCTTGATGTGGCCCAAACAGCGACTAGAGTCCCAACTGTCATTGCTGAAGTGCTTGTAGACACCATTATGTCAGACACATTAGCAGCATTGTCCTTGGCTATTTCTGAATGAGCACAGAAAATGTAATCAAGCAAATCCTGCCAACTACTGCCAAGTAACATACACAAGCAAAAATGTGAGCTTAATACTTTAAATGTAACCATTAACTTCAAGTCGACCCTAACAGAAGTAAAGCTTCTTCTTTTTTTTTTAGCTTCAATTTGTCACATTTATGAATATTAATTACTCACACACACACACACACAACACTGACAATGTACAACACAGTGTCACAGGTTTAAAGGTAACAAAGTGCCTCATAGCCCATAATGTGATAAATTCAGCTCTGGGTGCCCATGGTGTCATGGAAACTGTTTTGCAGGAGTGTCATCCTCATGGCTGTGCTATTTCAGTTAATGGACCAATTTATCCAGTAGCCACAATCAAAAAACTTAAAAGAACTGAGGACTGAAAAATTAAAAGCAGTTTATTGATTAACTGTATTGAGTAAATCTGAAAAAGCACCTGTGGACCTCTCCTGATGCTGAAGCTACAGGGTGCACCGTGGTGCCTCTCTCATCCGGCTTTTTCATTCCCCGGGCCAATACCCATACCTGGGCTTAGCATATCAGCCAATACCTGATAGCACTGTTGAATTAATAAACTGTATACCTTACCATGTAGAACAGAGTGAAGGCATCTGGCTTGATACAATTAACTGGTTCTCTTGACACATTGTTGATAGGTGTCTAAACAAGGCTAAACATGGAGTTGTTTCAGTTTTCTGTATATTATTCAATCAAGTTTTTCTCTCTCTCTTGTTTTTCTTTCTTTATGATAAAGTATGGCCTACATTAGCTCTTTAAACAACCCCTCAGATACTTAAGACCACCACTGGCTACAATAGTAGTACACTCTATATCCCTCCACCACAGTGTCTGTCTTTAAGATAGGTGTCCACAAAGATTCAACAGTAAAAGCAGAGGACACATAATGAAATGTAAGTTGTTTGTCTTTCCTCAAGGCCCTCTTACTCAACCCTCTGCACACAGCAGAGTTCAAATATGAAGCACTTGACTCTTTCACGGCCTTTGACATAAAACCCTTAACAGCATGAATAACATCAGCGTTTGCTGGTTTGTATCCTGTTATATGGCGACAACAGTTGGAAGTGGCTCACTTATGGCCTGAGATTTATGTCCTTAGTGAAAAAGCCATTTGCTAATCCAACAAGGAAATCCTTTACAGACTAATCAGAATCCATCCCGCTTCTCACCTCATCTGTAAGGTGTTTCTCAAGAACCATGGAAAAAAGATAGAATGATGGAATTGCAAATGAATGGGATTCAATTTTTTATTTTATTTATTTTTTTATCCTATGTATTCAGGTAGATGTTCTGTAAGGTTTTCCGTATCTCTCTGGATTAGGGATGTATCCTTGGCGCTATTGTTTGATGAATGAAATGTAATACAGAGGAGAAAAGTGCCTCTGTATTAGGTGTCATGAACAAGAATAATTTGACCATACTTTCATTTCATTCAACAAACTAATGCCGTCCGTGACCCATCTTTGCAAATACAGTCCTATAAATCACTATCTCCATATTAAATCTGATACACTATTTTGTCCTGAATCTCTGGAAACTTGCAATTCTGCACTGGCTACCACTGTGAATCATGGCAGCTACACACTTAGACTGTCTCCCATTCTTCCAGCCCACACTCATACACACAAATTACTCTCACACACAACTTGAATTTTAAAGCAATCATTGAAACAGATGGCACTAGTGCATGCACTAGTGAGAATGCCAGGAAATTGTTAAACATGCTGAGTTTAACTGACATCTAATACAAGATGTGTTTCACAGACATGATGTACCCCATCTCTGAGCTGTGCCATTCTTTTTTGTTGTTGTTGTTTTTTTTTTTTCAGTAATATTTTCCATGGTCAAATCTCACAGCCACAGTCTGTCAACTGTTACTTTAAGCAACACCTGGCAATAAGGATGCTCCTATCCTGAGGACATGTGCTGGATCAGAAGGTTGATGTTGATCACGTCACGACACTCTCTCCCACTACATCTGCCTTTGGTCATGCACATGTTTTCTTTTTCCAGCATTATCATTTCATTCACACTAGTCTTTCAAAGTGTTTTATGATTAAAAAGATGGATGTAGCCTCTGTGACATCACCCATAGTTTTAAGATTTCTGTATCCTCTATAGCAGGCTTCTCCACCATCACTATCTCACTAATATCTGACTCTGCCCAGTTCCCAGCTAGTCATGGAATGGTTACTAGTTTTATGGTATACCATGGTTTATATATATATATATAAACTAACTTACAGCGAAACGTAATTCATTTCTCTTTTTTTCTCTGTATTTCCCCACATAATCATAAAGCAGACATTTTCATGTCTTGCTGTTCCTTTGACACCTACCTGGCATATGATTAAAGGATTAAGGGTCATTTTTGAATCACAGAGGACAAACTATTCTCCATTTGTGTGCTTTCACTGTTTTTTGAGTTAGCAACAGAATGTTGTCAAGAAAAATCAAGGAGCGTCCTCTTTGAATGAGAATGGTGGTAATAATGAAAGAGAGAATAATCCACACATTAGCTGGAGATCTGCTTGTCACATTTGAAACATGAAGGTCATTTACTCGAAAGGGCAATATAATAATGGGAGATGAAAGTGTTATGAATGCAAGCCCAGCTTGGTTTTCTTGTATGCTTTTGTAAAGAGAGATTTATATCCTGTCTCTGAAGCTTCTAGTAGAGTCATATTTTTTATCTTTTTTTTCCCTGACTGTCATCTTCATACTATATTGACCAGTGTTTGTTTCACAGTATGAACTATTCTTCCAGTCATCCATCCATGTATGTACGGTACATGTTCTCAGTAATCATTCATTAATAACTAAAACATATCTGTATTGGACACAGATTGTTGCAGCTTATAAACAGCATACATAACCCTGAAAAGCTTGCATAGCAAATAAAAGAATGGTAATAATGCAGAAATTATGCAGGCTGGATGCAGCAGCACTATATGCACTTATGTAGCCATGGTGACCACGACCAACCACTAACTCACAAGGTATGCCAAGCTAATCAATATCCTATCTCATCACATGTATACTCTGCATCCTCAGATGTAAAGATTAGGTCTTTTCATTAGAAATTCAGTGGAAATAATTATTCTGCTTAGTCTAAGTCTTGTTTTTGAGTCAACATTACCACATATCTTTGATTTATTGTCATATTGATTTCAGGCACCAGATATTTCCATCATTCAAAAAAAAAAAAGCTGGCAAAAGCATTAAAAGCAACAGTGTCAATTTGTTACAGTTCCAAAGTTATTTAAAATGATTGAGCCAGAAACATATTAGTGGCAGCTGCTCTGTTGTTTGTGGCCAAACATGAAAACAATATACACTAGAAATAAAACTTGAACTCACCCTCAGATTCAAAGTGTTATGTTTGTTGTGTTTTGTTTTGTTTTTTTTTTTGTTTCCTCTGATTGTATTTAAGTCCCCATTGTGCACTGAGAAAGAATGAAAATACAGCCAAAGCAAGCTTACTGAAGCAATGGTAGAAACAGCCTGGTTCCCGATGAGTGTCCTCTGCATCAACGTCAATGTAAATGCACAGAGTAGATTAAAAGGTTTACTCTATTCTGCCTCTTTCTATACACATTGGTTAAAGCTGTTTATCTTTTTTCATGTTTATCTAGTGATGAGGGAACCTTGCTCTGATCCAAGTGTGGCTGGAAAAGTGCTTTCAGTGTTGACAAATGTCGCCATTGAAAAACTGACATAACGTCACCAGTTTGACATCATATATGAATCTGAATTTACACATCAGAGCCTTCTCTCCAGTGTCTGCTCTCCGTGGAGACACAAGCTACACAGTGTATGGAAAGCACTGTGATCGTCAGAAGCCCCAGATTAAACATGAAACAGAACAAATCTGCATTAGCTGTACGGATTTGTCTCCAAATGCACATTCATCAAAACATAAATGCTTTTCCCAACGGTTAAAGAAAAAGTCTCTAATTTGTCCACTTGCAGTAATAAAGATGCCAGGCTCTGAGCAGTTACCAAATCTAGTGACAAATTTGTTAATATCCCGTGAGAATCGGGAGCATCCAGAAGTCTAATCAGTTACAATTTAAAAAACAGAGAGAATTATGATCAGCAAACACAATGAGCAACAGAGAGAAGTCTGTAGATTTTACAGCTTTTTGGCACGTGTTCTGTTTGTTAATTTAATTTCGGAGCCAATACAGCAAAAAAAGACTAACATGATCTTTTCTTCTCTTTTTTTCCCCTCACCGATTTCTTAATTTGCTAATTATGACAGCAGACGAGAAGTCAAACTTATTGAGAGTTCAAGCAGGGGCTAATTATTTTCCATAAAAATGCTAAGTGGTACTGTAGCACTCATCATGAAGGATGGAAGGACAAATGGCTGTTCAAACATGAGCTAATCTGCCAACAGGTTGAAGCACATGCAGAGCAAGAAACAAAGCCAGAAATAAGTCTGATCTAGTGGAAGAGCAGCAGAATAGAAGAGTTGATAAAGAGAAGGAGGGCTAGGTCCTGCTGTCACACATACGTCCAATGAAATAACCAGAACCATGTTTGGTTACCATGGTGTTGTTTGAACAGGAGGGATTTCCGTGCAGTTCCAAAGGCCACATTCGGACACGCATGGTGCTGGTGGATCGATGGGCATAGTTTGATAATTGCATGACAGTGATGTGGCTCCCCCTCCCTCTTTTCTCCACTGTTTCTCCCCTTCCTTCATTGCACAATAAAAAACAAGCATTTAAAGATGTCACTCTGTCTACAGTTGAGTCCTAAAATATTATTTTCTTCAAGTAAGCGCTGGTAGCAGGGGGAAATCATTCCACATGTTTCCAATACAAATCAGCTTGTTTCAAAGATTTACTAGCATCAAGTACAGTTCCTTCCATACCTACAGCAAAAGCTGCATCACTCTGTCTCTTTTTAAAGACAAATCACAGTCACTTTTACCAGCTTTAATAAAATAAAGAAAATTAAAATCGGAACACATGGATCTTCTCACCACATTACCAGATTATGTTTCTCCATAAAAGAGGAAAATCTTGTGTTGAATCCTGATTTTTAGACCTGGTGTTTGGCAATGTGCCCACTTGACAGTATATGAATGCCCCTTATGCTTCAATCAGCAGATTGGCACATACTCACCAATATGTCTCAGATCTGCAGTGAGTGGGAGGAAAAGAAGTGACAGTGACATCAAAAGGATATATGGGTAGATTCACTGCTCCATACCCTCAGGAATGAGACTCATATGTCTGCCACTTTTTATACTGGACTGGTCATTAAAGGGAAGCATATACACAGAAAGCTAAACATATGATTGTCCCTTATAAAGTGCAGCTACAGAGAGAACAGCGTGGAGAAAGCACAGTTGGGGGAAACGTGGATAGAAATCAAAGCAAGACAATTTGAAAATTTTACATCCTAACTGCAGCGCTTTGTTTTTATTATAATCCAGACATCCGCTCCAGCCACAGACATGAGTTTGCTTTCACCACAATTATCCGTAAAATCAAACAAAGAAGAACAAAGGAAGGTAATTTTGAATATTTTTACTCTTCACTAGTTGCAACTTATTTTGCCTCCAACAAGCATTGCTTCAACTCTTATTTTGCTAATTTGCCTCCTGTTCATGTAACAGTATCCAGTGGTCAGTGACAAAACACAGAGTTGTTGACAAGAGGTTTTTCTGAGCTCACACTATCCTTAGAGATTCCTAATCACTTCATGTGCATAAATATAGGAATAGATGATAACATTCATTAGCATTCTGCACTTTACACCGCCACTGTTTGCCGTCTTTCAGCTGCTTTGTTTAGGTGTACTTTGGATTTCCTCCACACTCTGGGTTAGAGTAGCTTTGCCCGTTGACAGGAAGGCAATGGATGTTGGTGAAACATGCTAAGAGAAAGGCTGAAAACATTTGTTCGATGTTCATCTGTGTGGGAGAGTAGAGCTATTTCCTTCTCCCTGTGTCTCTGTCTAATTATGTGAGATCTGCAAGCTGCCATTTGATGGTATCGATTTGTACTACCTGTTACACACACGGCCCTGGCCCCTCAGGATGATGTCTGTTGAGTGTTTGCCCACGCCATGTAGTAATTATCGGCTCACCAACTCTGTTGTTCGGGATATGAATAAGTGTCTACACTACAGGTAGGCCATTATCATCCATGATGTGTCTCCCTTGTGGTTCTGTGTGTGAGCAAAGGAGCAGTGGAGAGAAAGGATGAGAGAGTAAGGAGCAGCGAGCCACATTAGTTCTACGTCAAGTTGTTTTCAAAATGCTCATGTGTTAGGGAGAGACAGAAGCACATGAGGAGGCAGAAATGGAGACATTAAGAAGTAATGTAGCATATAATTCAGCCATATGTTGATGTTCACCTGAGGGGAGAGACGGAACATTTTGTTTTTAAGTTTTCTCAAAGGACAGTCTGAGGTGTGTGGCCTCCTTCTTGTCTGTGCCTTTCTGATAACAAATTTATTTTACACTGCTTTACAGCTTCTTCATATGTTTGTTAATTGTGTGGAAAGATATTATGTAGTGCTAAAAAAGTGTTACTTAAAATCAAATGAATCTGCAGAGAACCTGTCTCCCTAGATTACCTCAAACCCACAGGGGTCTCTGTGCCATTGGTTTAGTTGCAGCCCTTTAGTGAGATCTCAGTTCTCAGTGGACGATGTTAGACAGTAACTCATCATCATGGCGGAGAGACTGAGCAGCTTTAGTTATTTCCTTCAGGAGTTGGTGGAAACATAAATGGAAAAAAAAAATACTGTATTGAAGTTGTTTTGTTGTTTTCCAGTAAGCATGAATAGTATGTGTCATATATTAAATCACTTCTATCAAATGCAACCAGTTCTGTATGTCACAGAAGCCACAAGATTAAATTGATATATTATCAGAGTGTGTATTGGAACTCGTGCTGTACTTTTTTTTATACTAATTCCTCAAAGAGGGAGACAGAGGGGGATATTTGGGGGCTCAGAATTCATGGCTTCATTTTATATATAAAAAAGCTCCTGCGTGGCTGTGGCTGTGGGACAACAGATAGTATTAAGCAAATCTGCGCTCTGAAGTACACAGCACTTATGGAAGGATGGGGGGGGGGGGGGGGGGGGGGGGGGGTGTTGTGTGACTCACCTTCTGTCAGCCTAGGAGACTCTCTGTGTTTATTAATGTGCCACTTTCATGCATTTCTGCTTGCATTTAATGCCTTTGAGGAAAAACACCATGTGACTTTTGTGTATGTTCGATTGAAAAATGCACAACGTCATAACACTGCAATGTGTTTTGTTTTGTTTTTCCGATTATGATTGCCCTATCGTATTCATATAGTGTTGCTATTACACTATCATAATAGCCATTATGCTCCTTGCAATGACTTTAAATAAAGAAATGTGGTTCCTAATTAGTGTTAAGCGCTCATTAATATAGTTTCAGCTGTTGTGCTAGTGAGTGTTCTTACACATGCAGTTAGTCAGCAAGGTCAAATGTAAAAACACAATACAACACCACCATGTCCTCTAATTAATCCTCTCCACCCACATCATGTAAATATTATGCAGTATGAGAAAGAAGATACATGATACAGTCCTAAAGAAAACAAACAAACAAACAAAAAAAAAAAAAAAAACATATCACTTACAGTGAAAACTACATGGATCTGTTTCAAGACTTGGTTTTCAGTTCCACTGAAAAAAAAAGGAAATGTGACTTTGAATTGAAATGAGTTTGTTTGAGTTTGTTACACACAGGTTACACATAGAGAGCAGTGTTCCCTCAGTGGGACCTTCTGTGGAGCAACATGTAACATGTGTAAAAGTGCAAGTTCTTGACAGGGGTGCTGTCATTGAGTGGCTGAAATGAGCAGGATGCATGCTTGGATGGCACACGTACTTCACATGTACGCAGTTCTTCTAAATTAGAATGTGTGGTCATGTCTAAAGGGTATTTGCATGGCTGGCCTCTTACACTTTACTAGTGTCACACACCCATCAAACCACTGAGGGAGACAGACTAAGAGAAAGACATCAGAGAAGATGTGTTGTGACATGTTGTCCAAAGGGTCGTTGAGGAAGATTTTTTTGTTGTTGTTGTTGTCATTTTTTTGTTGTTGTTTTCCAGAATGGAAGCTCTCCCCATACCAATTCTTGCAGCTCTTGCAGTAAATACAATGGACTAAGAGTTAGTTTTATTTTGAGCCTTTCAGCATTTCACATTTGTTCTAGAGCCTTTGTTGCAAAACATATTTGACATCTCTCATAAAACCCAGACAGAATTGCTCTCAAAAGTGGGTAATGAAATAAAAGCTTGTGTGCATGATGCACTCATACTACACATGCGGTGTGTTGACATGTATGCTGGAAAATGTGTTTATTGTATGAAAGCAATTCCACAATTGTTGCAAATATCAGGAGATAGAATCCTTAGTGATACTGAGGCACAGATATTAAACTGAAAATGTGCAAGTTTTGCTAATGTTATGTAGCTTATTGTAGCACTAACCTCTGTTTACTTACCAGTCCAGAAGAAACATTCACAAGTTTAACACTTCAGTTATGTTTTCCTTCTATTTCTTACACTGATATCAAATCACTTCAGTATCTATTGCTCAGATGTATTCTAACCTCATCTTAACAACAGCTTAACTTTAAGGCAAGACTTACAAGTAAACAACTGTCAATGCCATACAGGCTAAGTAGCAAAAGCAAAACTTACAAATTGCCCCCTTGAACTCAAACCAGAGTTAGCCCATAACCAATAAGTTTTAGGCTCATGCAATTCTTGTTGAATCACAACATAATTCACCAATATGACCAGCTATACAGTTCAGTGATGTCTGAGGAGTGCACAATCAAGAATTAAGAAGAAATTACCTTGCTCTCTCATGAATAGCAAAGGAAAATCATGTAACACTGAGTTTTACAATGTTTCTGTTAACAAAATAATTTACTTACTGATATTGACCGACTGAGAGATCCCCACCCATTATGACTCACTCATCCATACAACTTAGTTCATGGTGCTCAGGGATGCTGCTTAAAAGTGTTTGTAAGCTTGAAATCAGTGTAACAATAACCTCTGAACAACAGAGCTGATTTACACAGTCTGTCCAAGTATACTGTGGGATGTATAAACCTTGATCTTAAACATTGATTCCTTCTGTGTTTTCAGTCTGAGCATGCACCATCATTATGCCCCCACTTCACTCTGGGAATTAAGTAGTGGTAAATGGTGAAGGGGTGTTTTCAAGGCACAAGGCAGCACGTCTCCTTATCTTTACAGGGAGTGGAAAAAATATATAAAGGAGCCGATGTCAAAACTCAATAAAAACAAAAATGATCCTCCTGATACAGAGGATTCAAGAGGCTGTTGTTGCTTAATATTACATATTATTCTGTTAATCAAACTCTGAATGAAATACTGATGAAAATACTTATGATTGTTTTCAGTGTAGATTAACTTTGGCTATATAGACCAGAACTACATGAAACATTACGGTTATATGTGCCTTCTCCACTCTGAGCAGTTTCAGGTTACATCACTGTTTATCGAGAGTCATGTAACATGATAAACTTTCTAAGTGAAGTCTTCAGTAATAAGTTAAAGGGTTTTCGGAGGTCACAGAAACATTTTGATCACCAAAATCTGATCAGTTCATCCTTGAGCACAAATGAAAATTTGCACCACATTTAAAGAAATTCCCTCTTGTCATATTGCGTTCAAAAGGCCAGTTATGTGGAAGATCACTGTGACCATGACCATTGACTACTCCAAACAAAACTACCCCAAAACATATGCCTCCAGCTCTTACTGTCATCAGCACAGAGACATAACAAAAACATGCAGTTATGCAAACAACATTCAAATTATGATTATGATGCTAGTGACTACAACTACTATATTACAGTTCAGAAGTCTTCCATTTATAATGTCTGACTTCATAGAGGTGAAACTCGGTTCATATAAGAAAACCTCTCATTATGAGCACCCATAGTTAAAATTATCATCTGTGACAGCATTTTGTTTGTGATAAGCATTATTTCAAAGACTTCCATGATGAAAATGTCAGGCTTTATATGTATCAGAACACAATTGACTCATATTATGGAAAAGCTATCACAGGGAGCTCTTCATTCACTGGTATAGCTGTGGCGGCATTTGGCTTCCACAACATTATCAGCAGGGCACAGTTTGGGAACTTGAGTTAGGGTAGATATTCTTCTGCATGTCAGCCAGTAGTGAGTCGGGGAGGGATTATGGCAAAGGGCAAAGCTTAAATTGCTGGCAGGGAGTTTGGAGAAAAAGCTTATCACTGGTGTCTGTGGGCTTTTGCACAATGGTATCCACACAGGGTCAGTCTGAGCGCTTCCACTTAGATTAAAAATAGAGCAGAAACTAGCTCCAAATGTGTGGTTTTGTTATTATTATATGATCTTGAGCGTTGCTAATGAAACTAAATACAAACCGTGGAAAAGTTTTTTTGTTTTGTTTTTTTCCCTCCTCTGGGTTGTATTGTGTCTGTTTGAGTCCAGTCTTTTTTTCCTTTCTATTGCCATGTAGTTTCTTTTTTTAATGTCTCTCTCTGTCTTGCCTTGTTCAAACAGGCACATTAACAAACCTCACTAAATTGCTGTATTAAAGTACATGTAGCCACGTTCACTCACCGGGCCTGTCATATATCCTATCAAAATGCAGCTTAATTACATTCACTTTCATTGCATCTGCATCAGAGTGGTGTTGATACATTGTGGTACTGTAAGAGTGTGTTAAGTGCTAAATAACAGTGAGACCTTTTGTAATTCAAATACATGATGTTTTTTTCTTTTTAATGGCCCTTTGTTCTGAGTGCAAGTTAACTTTGGTGAAAAGACTGCAGAACAGTGAGAGAGCAATTTAGCCTGATAAAAAGTTGCAGGTCACTCTAGACATCTTAAAGTTTTGCTTTGTACGTCTGACTTTGTGTGGTCTGCCTTGACTTACAACTTTTTTTGGCGCAGGGATCTGTTTACTGAGTCCACACTCTTCCTCTCCCAAACAAAAATACATTATTTTAATGTTTTTTGTTTTTTTTTATTCATACTGCAAGTGGCAGAGATCAAGTGTGTTGTTTTTGTTTTTCTCAGTTGCTTTTTCTGGTGCAGTGGAGCAGCTTGTGAGCTGAAGTTAACAGAGATATACCTGAAAGCAATCTTTACATTTGCTACAGGCAAAACGGCCTGCCAGATTTCTGGCCACACCCATTAAACTGACTCCAGTTCATTATATTGATTGTCCACTTGCAGACGTGATGTATACTCAAAATGAAAGGCACACTCACCTGAAAGCATCTGTGTCTGGGATAAGTGTGGACATGTATTGCAGAGAGCTTTAGAAATATTTGACTGTGGAAAAGGATATATTTTCTTCACCCCTGTCTAGCCTGAGATGAAAAATTGTTTTGATGACAGAACAATAACAGATCAGTGCACTGAATTTTATTGTAATGTGTAGAGAAGATTGATTGTACCCTGGGTGTTGTGTGTCTGTGTGTGTCTCCCTTCGTGTATGTGTGTTTGAATGTCAAGCAGCAAATGCAATGCTTTAAGTTTTTCCTCAAAATTAAAAACTAATAATGCAACACCACCTGATTCTCCATGGGTTAAGAGTGTATTAAGGCTGGTTTCTCTTACACTACAAAATATAAATTATGTGAAGATACAAATTAAAGAAGGTAATGAAGTATATTTGGTCAGTCTGATAGTTGCACTGTATCAGTGTGCAGGGACCATCAAAAGGTCTCAGGAAATAGGCCCATTTTCTTAACTTTCATATTTTCCAGTTGGTGGGTTTCATTAATTGAAATACTGTACTTTTTTTCCTCAGTCCGCAGTGTACTACATGATGCAGCATGACAATACAGAGGCGTTGCAACAGGGAATGCAACCCTGGCAATTGCCTAGGGCCCCGAGCTGGAAGGGCACCCCCAGAGATGGCTGATATTGCTCCATATCAACAACAACATGATGTTGCCAATGGCTGTGTACAAAGAGCATTGTGCAAAGTATACACAATGTTATTGTATGCACTGCATACAATAAGTACGTGCAGCCAACACCAATGTTAAATTTTCCATTTACCAGTAGGATAATGCATTTGTTCTCAAATGCTAACATTTATATCAACATCAATTCTGCTGTCAGTAGATCAGCATGTTCTGTCCAGACTGTTACTAATTTTGTATTTGGAAGAGGAAGATGTTATACACTGATCAGGCATAACATTATGACCACCTGCCTAAGATTATGTTGGTCCCCCTTTTGTGTCCAAATACACAACGAACTGTGATGCACTGCATGTTTCTGACACCTTTCTATCAGAAGCAGCATGAACTCGTCTGTTGGATCGGACCACACAGGCGAGCCCGCTCCCCATCTATAGCAATGAGCCTTGGCTGCCCATGACCCTGTCGCCAGTTCACCACTGTTACTTCCTTGGACCACTTTTGAGAGATAGTGACCCTTGCAGACTGGGAACATCCCACAAGAGCTGCAGTTCTTGAGATGCACTGATCCAGTCTCTAGCCATCACAATTTGGCCCTTGTCACACTCGCTCAAATCCTTATTGCCCATCTTTCCCTCTTCTTTCCTGGGGCCTCCAGAATGTCTAGAAATGCCCCTGTGACAATATAAAATATTAAAACCAGTAAAAAAGAAGAAACAAAGTCTTCACATAGCAAGGGCCATTGGTTGTGCAAAGTCCAAACCAAATATGTCTGATGCAGATTGACTGGGATTTCTCACTTAGACAGACATCAGATTTGTCAGATTTATTAGGATGGCTAAAAAGGTTAAAATGTAATCATGAAGTGACGGTTTAGTATCTTACGGCAGGAACAGAGGTGGTGAATTACTTTCTCGTCATCTTATCTGTGTAATGCTCACAGTTGTTCATGCCATGTCACATTTGCCTCCATGTTCTATTCCTCATCTTGCTAATCTCTTTAAAATAGTGTTAGCTTGCCCATTAGCTGTTACCACAAGCAGCTCTTGTCATGTCATCATTTACCAGTCATTGATTCTTATTGTCCGTAGTTAACCAGACTGTAAAATGACCTTTCTCAGAGAAAGATGATTAAGGTAATCAGGAGTGAACTTCATGGTGTTCAATTATCCTCAACCTTTCAAGGTGATACCTTGTGGTGGCCAAGTAAAGCTCAGACTGGACAATCCGTATCCCGCCTCAGTGTTGCATTTTAGGGAAGATTAGGGAATCTGACATTTATGATTTCAGCTCTTCCTTCTGAAAAACTGTTGAGACCTGATGCCATTTAAGGACATGCAGCCAGATCAGAGGTGTTTTTGGTATCTTGAGGAGTACATGATTCACCTCACGCAGCCAAAGTAAAGCCACTGGGAAAAATCACATGCTATTTTCTGTCCATAACTCGTGAACTGTCATGCTCCCACGCATGTTTTTTTTTGTTTGTTTTTTTTGTGATATCAGCCTTAAGAGACACTCAAGAGCTTTGTCAACTTCCATCCCACTAAATGAGAGCAGTATATTTTTGCCAGCTAACAAAATCCAAACAAAACCAATGAAATGTTCAGTTCCTTGTAATGTTCCTAATTGATTATGTGGTGTTTTTACTCTGTTTTTCTCTGTTTATCTGCCCTATGGCAGGCAGGATGTGAATGGATGGCCCACTCGATCCCCTATGTGTCTGAGCAGAAAGACAACCACACGGAGGATTAGAGAGAGGGAGAGAGAGGATCGGCCATCACATCCAGATGCTGCAAATCTGCTCCCTGCCTCACATGTGAATAGGTATGCCATTGTCAGGAGCACTGCTTGTTTTGCATGAATAGATACACGGCCAAGGAGACAAACAAGCTGAAACTGAGGTTATACCAAAGTCTAAATCTGCTATGATACAGGATTACAAGGTTTATGTCATGCTTAAAGCTTTATCCTCTGATTGTCAGTCAAGATTTTCTCGCCAGCAAACTTGGTAAGCCTTTAATGGCTGTGCATTAATAGACAATTCAAGCTGGAATACAAGAGTCGTTACAACATACTGATGCTGAACTATCAGTAGGAAGAGACAAGTATGTGGCTGGAATTTGTATTTTTTTATTATTATTTTCAAAACAAAGCCTAAATTGCACCAACACATTGATGGCTTGCATATTATATGCTATCATGTTCGAAAATAACAAGGCATGCTCAGTACAACACAGGTGCTCATCATCCATTTCATAATCCTCTCATCAAGATCTGTACCCATGCACCTTTGGTGGTTT
Organism: Caranx ignobilis; assembly: GCA_021432705.1. Classification (NCBI taxonomy): domain Eukaryota; kingdom Metazoa; phylum Chordata; class Actinopteri; order Carangiformes; family Carangidae; genus Caranx; species Caranx ignobilis. Next base: position 57,774,289 of record MU269990.1, read on the forward strand.
GTCATGCATGCCAGAATTCTGCCAGCTTCTGTTCACCTGTAGAGAAAACAGCCGGTCACGCTTGACTTGAAACATCTGACTTTTATTGTGGCAAAGCATTTCTACAGAGAATACACTATTGAGGTGAGATTATTTCCAAAAATACGTCTGTCACTGCGATAAAAGAGAGATATCCATGAGTAAGCCCCAGCATGTTTAAGGCATCAACTTCCCTGTCAGTCATCTATTTCTACAGCTGCCTGGATGTGACATTTTACACTGTAATCAATGGATGTATGTAAATAAAAGCAACACAATATATGAATGTGCAGGAAGCGCTCTATATTTTGAGATGAGGACATTAAAATTATTCACTGGAGGGTATAAAAAGTACAATTAATGATTAAAGAAATTGCTTATGACTAATAAATTGAAGCTTAATTCCTGAAATAAAAGCAGCAAGGATAGCGCCAATGTCACAATGATAGTCTCTCAAGAGCTCAGTATTTTCCTCATTTACAGTAAATAGCATGGCAAGATGTTTCTATGCAGTGTGCATTCCACTATGCTGAGGGATGTGGAGGTGCTGGCACATGTTCACATCTTTCATTTTCGCGTTTGTGGCCAATGGACTGAACTGTTCTTTCTGTCTGTCTGTGTGTCTGTGGTATTTTGTTAACTGTCACACTCTAAAATTACCTGGACCTTAGAAACTGTGACTCCTACAACTATCAAACTAGGTGCCCATAGGTTCATACGTCTCTTTGAGCACAACAACCCATTCATCATGACCCACACTGATCAAAACCACCAAGGAACCTTCAAATACATATTTTGGATGGACATTAAATTCTACTAAAGCATCATTTCATCATGCTCCATAGCATCAATATAATTATTTTTCCCTGTCGCCTCCTTCTTCATCAAATTTTGCACAGCATGTTTCAACTGCCTACATCATCTTTGCATCACAAAATTTTGATACTTAGTCATGACCCACAAAAGAAGTTGCAGATACCCTGAAAGGAATACATAATTCCTCTTTGCCCACACATTTCAGCAAACCAAACCTCTCATAAATGTGTGCAAATCTCTGGAAAGTTTCTCAAAGCATACTGTATTTGGTCAGGGCTGCACTTTACCATATGGCCAAACAATGGTAAACTTTCAAATGGCAATAAGTCTGGCAGCAGATCATCTCCAGTCACAGAATGTCCTCGCAAATGTTTTCTTTTTGAGAAATGGGGCTCCTCCGAAATCATGAATAAATTACTTTAAATTAAACCAGTAGGAAAGCTTCTCTTTGCCTGCAAATTCGAACAATGCTTATCGAAAATTTGATTAAAACCACCAGCTCAGCTTTAATCAATTTCAGCTTCACTGACAAATTATACTTCAGGAGTTTTTTTTTTTCTTATAACCAGGATTTGAGAGATGTTTTTTTTTTATTATTATTATATTCACTTTTTAGGTGGTATGTCAAAGGATATTTATTTTATTTTTCCAAGAATTCACTCTTTTATGTGCTTTTTAGGTACGATACAGGCTGACTTATTCGTTTAGTGAAATTGCTTTCATTTTTGTTGTATAGAACCAAGACTCACTGCAATTGTAAATACACGTGCAGTAGGAAAGAAATGTCTGTCTTGCTCGTGGAAGTGTTCTTAAAAGGCCATTTGAAATATCGATCACATATTTCAAAATACTTTTGTATCATCTGGCTGAGATGAATCCCCCAACCAGCACAGAAGTTTATGACATCAGATTTTACTGACATTGAACAAATGAATGAAAACCACATGCCAAGCACCACAGATATGCTGCAACAGGGTGGAAAGACAAAGATAGCTGAGCAAAGGACCTAACCATTTATTCTCAGCCCACAAGCCAGCACAGGTGGTTGTCTGTCAGGTGATGAAGGTAGAGCTTGAAACTGGAAAATGCAAAATTAAAATTAAGGCCACTACTGACAGACGATCATGATCCATGATATGCTAAGTAATTTGCTAAATATATAATGATCGTCAATTGATTCACCCTTCAGTGAGTAAGGGCATTACATACTGTTTGGAGCTGCAGCCAATATCCAATAACTAAGCCAGTCATCCAGTTTCCTTATGCAGTTGAAGCAGCTTACAGAGTGTTATCAGGTTGAGGCATACTTTGAATTATTTTAATTTAGCCCGGATACGGGGGGTGAATTGAGAACTCAAGCCAAAAGTGGCCTAGAATGGAAACTACAAATTCATTCTTCAATCATGAGCCCTATGGGCCAAAGAAAGCCTTGGATGAGAAGTACAGTTAGAGATTAGTGTGGATCAAAGTGGAGATTAAATAGGATGGCAAACACATTGATGCACCTAATTATCAAGCCCGTGAAATCTGATGAATTGCTTTGAATCTCAGAGACATCGTCACCGAGGTGTTTGTGGAATTTGTCTCATTTACTCTGCGAGTTAAACTAATTCTGTGGTTGAAAAATGTGACTGCAGAAAGAGTCACACTGGAAACAGGGGGAAAGCAAAAAAGGATATCAAATATTAGATGGAGAGAGGCGAGCTTTCTACGCTGTGCAACCTGAGGTGGCACTGAGACTGATGGGGCAGGATGGAAACGAGCGATGAGTGACACATTCGCAGGCCCACAGACCTGCTCCTCTGTCTTACCTCCCTCACACTGTAACTATGTTATTTCATTGCCTCTGAGCCCTGCACGATATCAGTAGTGATGTCTCCTGCCCTTCAAAACAACGTCATGAATAATGAATGCCAGATCTCAAAATAAATAACACACATTATTAATGTATTCAGAGCCTCCTTTAAAAGGGGTCTGTGCAGGTGCCACACTACTCCTTCTCTATCTGTCTCTGAACAGGTAGATCTCTGAAGAGCATCCTACATCAGGAGAATAATATCTTTCTTTTTTTCTCCTTTTTTAATCAAAATAAGAATGAAATTCTAAAAATAACACAGTTGACTTTTATGGATTAGGTACCTATGTATTTTTCACATAACATGGCACCATTGTCATCGCTACAATGAAAGCTGCATTGCATGCTGCTATGAGCTTATGGTCCTAGCTCCTTATGTTAGGCAAAGCATTGCTATGTGTGTCTATCTTTTTTTTTTTTATCTCTCAGCTAAAACTGAATCTTGGCAGAGCAATTCAATGCTGAGGAACCTCCAGTTGAGTGTGGTACGTAGCCTACTGTATATTCCTTTTGATGACTGGATGAGACCTACATGGCATACCCAACATGATTATTACATTATCTAATTGCATCCCAACACATGTATTATTCAAGGACTGACAAGATAATACTCTCAGGGAAAGGAAGAGATCTGTGTGCCTTGAGCCGTCTCTGAATGGCACTTCACTGCATTTTCCTCTCTTCTGTCAAAACATCAGCTTTTTGGAGGGGTTGATCTCCGTAAAGTGACTATAAAGAACATAGTGGGATAATTAAAAGAGATCATTTTAAATCCTACACCGCTGTGTTTGTAATACACTTCGCTAATGTTGATGAATCTTTGTCTTTACGAGGATGCTGAAAGCATAACAATATCTGCAATAATCTATACTGGAGCATTCCTTCTAGTAAGGTTTTTTTTTTTACTCGCCCTTGCTACCGCTGGAATAACTGGCCCTGTGAGTCTTGTATGTGTCTTGCCCTTTCAGGCAACAAGGTCACATTGTTTACAATGGCAACGCAGCACCTCTTGAACATCCTCGAAGGACAAGCGCAATCTATACCATGATGTTTCAATAACGTCCAGAAATGTCTGCTCACATCAGCAAGACATACATTCACGTGTCGCATTAGCTGAGAGGACGTTGAATAATGCATTTTACAATTAACACATTAATGTCGCTATGGAGTGTTTAAGGTAATGGATTCTGGCAGCCATGTCTGATTGTGCCGAAGCTTCACTTAAAAGAGGTAAGGATTCCAACCAGGCAAGACTCTGTGGTCTCAGTAGAGACATAAATGAAGATAAAGGGTGTGGGCTCCAGTGGATGGTTCCCACACAGCACATAAGATCTTAAGTAGTAAGGAGTGGTCACCAGAGATCCACAGACACATGGCTGATGGAGAAGGAAGGAAGAAGCTTTAAATCAAAGCCATTAAGCAAGGTTGTCATAGACACAACGTGACACAAATGATGGGGGATAGCGCTCAGATACAGCTCTGGCAATTACATAAAAATGACATGGAAAAGCTGTAGATTCAAAGAGCTCTACACATAAATACATGCAAACACCAATACCACAGTCTTGAGGAGCAAGGAGGCTGTGGTGCACATGATTAGGTTTTATTTGCTGACTTGGCCAGAGTCTATAGGAGAAGAATGTGAGTAAAAAAAAAAAGGGAGTAATTTAATGATGTCTCCTTGGGCTGGAAAGCAAGAGGGTGGTGCTCTTTACTACCATATGCCAGACAAACAGACAGGCAGGTCGACAGTCATGAAGACAGATGAATGATGCAGCGCCATCAGCACTGAGGGAAATGAGATCAGATGTTGACAGCTAGATGGACAGATCCTCGGTCTGGCATTCAAATGTTTTCTCACATCTACTATCACATGGTCTGTGAGCACATCCTCACACCCAGATGAGACGCACTCTTGAATGACTATCTGCAAATTCATCCTTTTTTTTTTCACTCCATTATACATATTGTATAATATGACTGAGTTGAGCATTATACTTGCGGTGCAGCAGGTTGCCTAAGATAAACGCTTGCTTATTCACAGGCAATAATCTTTCTGAGGACCTGAAGTCTCCTGTGTCAGCCTCTGTGCTCAAAAATCTGCAATGTGTGTTTCATATTTCATAACACAGAGCCAGCTTTCATAAGTGGGGTCTAAAGTGCTGAAGCCTGAGAGATATCATAACTATTTCTGGAATGTCAAACTTGTCACAGTAGACTACTCCTCTCATACGCTCCACATTTATTCCATTTGGTGACTGTTGTGGTTACTGATCTTTTCACCATAAACAATTCTGTAGGCCTAGTGTCTCCTATTGCACCCTACAGCGTTTTTCAAAATACAAATATAGTGCACATTTCCCTATGTAAACAAAAACTGTCATGGGAGAGCAATCCTATGCGACAACCAGCCTGAGGCCACTATCACACTATCATACAAATAAAATAGGCGTGGGGAGTCGGTAGGTGGCACTCGTGTCCCATTTGCAAGAGACACATGGGAAGAATGTCTCTCTCTCTCTTTCTCTCTCTCTCCTGTCCGTTTACACACACACACACACACACACATCCACACACATACTCACACATCCACACATGGGTGCGCGCTTAAGCATTTGCTTTCCCCCCCTTTTTTAAAACTGGCCAATGGATGAGAAGGACGGAGGTAAAGAATCAATTAATTAAATGTCAGGCTTCTGGGGTGGGTTGAGACTCGGTCCACGGGCTCCCCTCCCCTGCAGTGGGTTGACGAAATGTTCTGCTTAGGAGCTCCAGAAGTTGAAAACAGAGCGATATGACGGCTGAGGAGGGAAAGAAAACAGTAGGCTATTTCCTGCGCTCACCGCCTCGGTCTTGCGGCTGACGGCAGAGCCAGTCCACCAGCAGTGACTGGCGGAACTGTCTCACACGGAGAGCAGCACAGCTTGTCAGTGGGAGGTAACCTACATGATGCCCCCCCCCTCTCTCTCTCTCCCCCCTCCCTCCCTCCTACCCCATTCGTGCGCTTATCAATTCAGTGTCCGTCCGTGGCGGTGCGCCGCGCGTTCTATCTGGCCACGTAAATGCTGAGCGCAACTGAGGTATACTGTAAAAAAAAAAAAAAAAAAGAGGGGGGAAAGCGCACTGATGGATGCAGCCGGCGTGCGCGTAGTAGATCGGGCTAATTTGTGATCGCAATTTTGAAGCAAGCTCAAACCTCACTGCGGTCGAGAAAGAAGAAGAAGAAGAAGAAAAGGGCACGGACAACCAGCACTTTGTGGATAATAACCCTTTTAGCAGTTTCTTACCCCCGCCGTGTGTGTTTGAGTGTCACATTAATGGATAGGCGAGGCTTGAATTGTCGAAACGCATGCATTCATGGAGCGTGGGCGCAGAAGTGATGAGTGCCTTTGGTGAACTATAACACCCAGACAGGGTGAGATCAAGGCTCGGCGCGGAAAACATGTAAGAACTGAGCTTTTTTGGGGGGTGAAGGCTCCTCACAACTTGGCTTTTTTTAAAGGTTTCTTGAGGATACCTGCTGGATCTTCTTTTTTTTTTGTTCTTTTTCTCCCACCTCTTGCATCCCAGATAAACGCGTCTCTCTTTTCCCCTCTCGAAAATGGAGAATGGAGCAACCTGAGGAGAGAGATAATCCCTCATCTCGGCAACTTTTATCAATCCTCCAATGTATAGGATACCTACTCTGTGAGTAAAGCTGCGGGACTTCTTTCATCGATAACATAAGGAGGGGGCGAAATAAGAAATAAGCATTTTGAAATCCGCACTGGGTTGTGAGGTGAAACCTAATCAGTTTCAGCGGGGTTGATGACTAAGAAGTGATCGGGGACTTGAAGAAAAGTTCCATTTGAAAACGACAGCGAGCGAGACGTTGATAAAACCCCACCTCTGCTATAGCCTACAGTCTGATGACGGGCTTTTCAGGATGTATTCACCTGGAAATTGACCACACGACGTTCTCTTGCTTGGTGTGGAGAGGCTACTTTTCTTTTTTTTTTTTTTAAACATAAAATAACATTAAATGGCGCGTCTTCTACATTGACCTTACTCATCATTTGGGGAGGGAGGGGGGCGGAATAAGAAGAGAAAGATAGTCAGAAAAAAAAAAAAAAAAAGCTGGGACCACAGTGGGCATCGCTCTTGCATCGGGGAGAGTAGTTTCCACACTGGCACTTGTGGGTGCCTCCGTGCGTCCTGAAGAAAGAAGAGGGGGGGAAAGAGGAGGAAATATCGGATGCGTTATCATCACCGTGAGAGTTAATAGCCATGTCACCCAGACTGATGAGTGGATTAAACACCACGTCGTTTTGAGAGTGTGGGGAACGGCAGAGATAATGCGTCTGGCAAGAAAGTATCACCACGGATTCTGCAAAATCGCCTGAGAATTGCGGATGTTTTTTCGATGCAGTTTTTTTGGGGAGGGAGCGGAAGAGGGACCCGTTCTCCTGTCTAAAGCCGAGATTCTGCAGACCTCGGCGTCTCCGTTAACAAGTAAGTTAGTGTTTGTGGCGTGAGGAAAATCTCGGTCTGGTTTGCCTCACGCGTCTCTGTAACCATAACTATCCCCATTTCAATCCTGTTCCTCATGTTTGAGAGAGAGGGTGAGGGGTGTCCGAATGAGCTGTAGTTTATCATGTCTCCCTTCTCTTGTGATGACTGCGATGATGCGAACTAAATCAGGACACAGTATTCCCAAGGCTTTGCCCTCACCGGTACTGCGGCCTCTAACTAAAAGAGCTCTAATCATGCGCTGATTTGGGAGATAAGGAGAAGGATGCGCGCTCGCGTGGGTCTGCTTGCGTTTCACTGCGCGCCCTTGAGTTGAGTGCGCGGGCACCAAGCAGAAAATGTCATGAACAGTGAATAAGAAATAGTTAAGCTCGCCTACAAAACAGAGCAAAGCAAACATGTGCGAAAGGAAGTGTCGTAAATGTGACTGGCTGAGCTTTTCATAATGGAAAATGCCTCATGCGGACTAGGCAACTGTCCCATCCATCCACCGATCTATCCAACCATCCATTCATCCATCCTGTCTATGACTGTATGCCCTCAACCTACATTCACTACCTGAAAATCTGCCATATTTAGCACGTGGACCTCTATGCTGTAGTAACCTCTCAGAAATAATTTATGGAATAAATGAAATATTAAGTACCAGAGTCTAAAATTCAAGGAGTACATCTCTACTGTTTCTGACTCTTGCCCAAGTCTCCTACATTGGTGTGTTTCCTTTTTCTTCCTCTTCCTCTTCACATGGTTCACACAGAAGGCGCTTGTTCGCTGCCTCTGTGGCAGCCTGGGAGGGAGCTGTCCTTCTTACATGGTGCTGAAATTAAAATCTGTCGTCTTCGCTCTGCCTCAGCTCAGCAGGAGAAGGCATGGATGTTGTAGTTCATAGCTGAAAAATCTGAGCCAATTAAGTGCTGAATATAATCCTTTCCCCGTATGCAAGAAAGCAACAGATGATGGGTTATAAAAGAAGTTACGAGGCAAATCATACTAAGAATTTATCTATCTATCTATCTATCTATCTATCTGCTCAGCAGGGGAGCTTAAAGATAGATGTATGTCACGTTTGTGATAAACTAGTGTTGGTGGTATAAGCATAAATATAGGAGGCTGTCACTCTTCAGGAAAAAAAAAGAAAAAGAATGAATTGCATCTCTCACCTGTGAAAGTGAGAAGCATGGCGAGCATTATTCACCCACTGAAAGAAAAGCCCTCCACATGATGGAGTTACATCACCTTGGGGAGACAAATTAGACTGCCGATTTTATGTTTTGGCCCTGTCAGAGCCTTTAGCATGATAAATCCTCCCTACATATTCCCAAGATTGCAGTTGTTTGTTGGCAACGGGCACAGAATGATTCATAGTAATAAGTAGAGAGACTATTCCTCCTCCCCATTTAACACTCTTCAAACCCTCTCATCCCTGTGGAGATTTTCTTGGAGATGGATGTGGGCTGTATGTTTGGGAATATCATGGGCTTTATAAAGATCCAAACAACATAAGGCACAAATGACACTAGGAAACTCTGCATCCGTGTTTGTTTATTTCACTACGCTAGTGTGACAACAGCTGTATCGCCAGTGTTTCTCTATTAGTCCTTCTAAGCAGTGGGAAATAGCCCCAGAGCAGGTGCAGCAGAGGGACCAAGAGGGACTTCCTGCTGCTCACACAAAGCCCGTCTTCAGCTGATAATGCTGCTACCATAGACATCTGTTTTATGTCCAATTTTTCCAGCCATTGTTGTCTGACTTATCTATTGAAAATCATTCCAAGCAGCCGTGTCAGAAAATTAATGAACTTGTCAGCTGGAAAAGGGCATACTGCAATGAGGTGCCAGGGTCTTGCAAAGCGACAGACTGTATACCCATGTTCCCTTCCCAGCCTCCCTTTGTCATTTTTCCTTCCTCAGCCTGTGACTCAGTTCAGATCAGGGCCAGCACTTTCTGCCATATAATAAAATGTTCATTTCTCAAATCGGATTAATCTCCGTAAAGCCCGGCTTAGGACACCATTAGCATTCAGTTCTTTCACTGCTGAGGACTTGTATCAATAATGGAGCTACCCCTACCTTTTTCATCTTCTCTGGGTATGAAATCTCTCAGGGGGTTTCATTCAATGAGTTACAGTGATCCGTTATCTACTCGCTAGCCCTTTGTATGGGAGGCCAGCGGTGCAGTGCAGGGGGTCTGAAGTGACAGGAGGCCTGATAGGAGCTGGAAGCCCTTATACTGGATGTAAAGAAATGCATTTAAATGAATATGAGTATATAATGGATTCAGTGTTGATTTGTGATCCATCATCAACCTCACATAAATGACAGGAAGTTTTGCAAATTTGCTCATGAATCCACCTTCAAACATCGACTGTGTTGCATTTCACTCCCTACTGTAGCACACAGAACACATGTTTTCTGGAATGAGCACATGCGCACATCAGTGTGTCTTTATATCTGGGGTAGTTATCTATCCATGTGTAAGTATTTGCAGTAACACATGCCTCAAGCCCTGCACAAAATATTTCACATCTACTTAAATGACAAAGTTCATTGATGTTTTGCCAAATAAATGAAAAAAGACAATTAACATGTAAATATAATCCATATCCCACCTTGTGTGTGTGACAATCAATGTAATTATGTCAGTGGGGATTTTGAATATGAAAGCATTTGGCTTCTGAGGTCAATGCAGAAGCAGCAGTGATGTTAAGCTGAGGCTTTTGCAAAGTGCATCAAGGCTGGTGATTGCTGCTTTTACACATGGGGTGAGTCACATGGTGATTAATCATGCATATTTGCAGAGGTAGGCAAGAAGAGAGTCACCTTAAAGGAATTGAGCTTTGGAAGATGCTTTCATCAGCCAAGAGTGAGTAAGCTCTAAGGTGATGGCCAGTGACAGAGTGTTATTAGTGTGCATCACAGGTAGCAATAGTGAATGTGAGAAAGTGAGTTTTATATATATATATATATATATATATATATATATATAACTCACTTTCTTGTGTGTCTTGCTGCCAGATGATGTATGTAATGCTTTAAAGAGAGTGTTGAGTTCAAATTGGTTGGCTGTAGGAATGTGGCAATTTGTCACTGCAAGCTCACTGCCACAGCAGCATGCCCATGTAGTCTTTATTGAGAAAAAGGGAGTTGTTTCCAATTATCTGTACCACTGTGGATGATCATCTGAAGCGCAGAGCTGCGTGTGTTGCTCATGCTTGTATAATACAATCTACTCTATCAGCCAGACACCAGCAAGCATTTTGGGCACAGCACACAGACACGGATAGACGTGGACGGTATCCGCAGTAGCCCCACTCATTAGTCATCCTCTCCAACGTGTCTGTCTGAATGTTCTGTCCAGGGAAAGAACAGCTGAGCAGGGGGGACGGCTGCAGCACATTCCACCAGTCGATGGATTAATCAATCGGTGTTCCAGCTCAGCCCATCCATCTCAGGGAATAATCTGGGAGACATCATAAAAGTGCCATTCTGTCATTCTAGAGGCCAGAGAGCATTGCTCCTTTTTCTCTCTCTCTCTCTCTCATTCTCAGTCTGTGTTTCTACTGCCACTCTTATCGTGGGAACAGGAGTGGATTAAATGGAATATAGGTAAGAGTGTTCAGTGTGGCAACATTGTGAGGTATTTGGTAGGTTTTTTTTTTTTTTTTGAACTCTAAAACAACGCAGCTTAATATATATTTTTTTTCCTGCTGTGACTTAAAGCTAAGAAGGAATTTTTCCAACTCTGTCGCTATCTCTGTCTTTCCTTGCTTCCTTCGTGAATTTCAGCTAGGAGCACTGACCTGAATTCCAAATGCATCATTACTCACCACCTTACATCACCCACCTTTGCCGGTTGTGATGATGGTGTCTTTTCAGTTTAGTAATCCTCACCGTCCTCTCTGCTGTCAGTTTCTCTTTCCTTGACCTCACCAGAATGTCACACTCCTGCTGAAATGACATTGACGGCACCCGAGGTTGGATTGATGTGACGGTTCCACTAATAACAGCACATGAGTGCAGCGCAAATACTTCCAAACATTCTCTCATATGCACAGACACATGCACGTATTAAGAGAAATTATACATGTGCACCACAGAGGACTCACTCTTCCTGACTTCAGGGCACTGGGGTAAGGTCTGTTAAAAGCGATACTGGCCCTGGCCACCACATTAATTCCTGCTGCTAAATTAAAAGGTTAAATGGGCTGAGAAAGGGTAGAAGGCTATCTCCTACTGCCTCCCTTAAGTCCTTTTATTTTTCCAGATTGTGGCTCATGGAGGTAACATCGTTAAGTCTGCCATAGGATAATAAAGAAGTGAAGTGAAAGTGAAGACAAGACAGGAAAGAAGACTTCCCTGCTCAAGTGCTGTTTTCTCAATCTTTTGTTCCAGACAGTGGAATATAAAGTGAGCTGAGTGCGCTTGATGCACTGTGCTCTAAATACTCAAAGTTAAAATCATTTGAACTGGAGAGATGCCCTTCAAACAGGTTTTTAGTGGTCGCATAGCAACAGAGCCATGACTAGCGTATCCCCTGGCAGCCTATGAGCTTCTAGCTAAAATATAGGTTGTCAATGGACACCAGCCTTCAGTGACAAAAGCAGCAAGAATCTGAATTTAATACTCCAGCCCATTTTAAAGAACACAGAGCGCGAGTCTGATCTGAGCTAATTTAATGTGAATCGTCTTCTCATGCACCCTGGGTCATGTCAACTACTTTCGCTGTCAGAGAGCTGGTAGCCTATTGAGGAAAATCTTTGTTATAGTAAATACAAGCAAGAGTATGTGCATGCAAGAGGATGCGCTGCTTACATTTTAACTTGAAGTGTTGTTTTTTAGATGAAAAGAAAATGCCCTGTAGCTGCAATGGATACTTGACCTGTTAGACTTGATGAGCTTCTCCCTGTGGAAAAAGAGGATATCTTTCATACAAGGTTTTTGTCCATAACAGTTTGTCAGCTTTATCTGCAGGGGCAGTTACTAAGGCATTGTATCTTCTGCTCTACAACAAAGCAGGGAAAACATTTTCACTAGGATCCGCTTAATTTTCAGTACAGTTTCCTCAGGTGGAATCATCAAAATACAGGAAACCTCGAAGTAGGCTGAACTGAAGGGCAAAAAAAAAAAAAAATCAGTCACAACCTTGCCGCTTTTGCAAAGTGCATGCATCAAAAAAAAGAAAAGAAATGAAAAGCTTTGCCCTTCGAAAGCACATCACAAAAGTAATATTAAAAAGGAATGCATTTCAGTAGCCTTCGTCAAGGTTTAGCCCTGAGCTAGACTGCAGTAACAACAGTAAGAGCAGTCTAAGTTTCATCATGCAGTGACTCCTGAACAAGCAGCCGCTCAGTCGTGGGTTAAAACAAAAAAATCCTCAGTGTGGTAGTTACATGTGTATTGTTCACATAGCATCAAAACTCAAATAGCAGGCCTGGCCTCAGTGATTAAATGTGTGAACTCTGCTATGATTGTCACAATATGCACATTTTAAAGAGCCAAGAGTGTGGGAGGTGTCCTGTAATCAAAAACTATACCCTGGAGAGGTAAACAAGACTGTTCCTTTTCAATAACAGAAAGCTCAAAATGAACCCAAATTTCTCTGTTTGCTACAGTAGAGTATGTGTGTGTGTGTATGTGTGTGTGTTAGACAGTGTGTGGGAGTGTGCACGTGTGAAAGAGCGTGCGTGTGCCCTCTTAAACCAGTGCCTTCTGCAGACCCAGGGGTGCAGAATGAGTGTCTGGGTCTGGGATGTGGACATCTGGGTGGAGCACTGCCGTCTGTCTCCCAGATCTGCTTTTTTTTCTCCCTTCTCCTCTCTCTTTCTCTTTTTTATTTTTTCATTTTTTTTTTTACTCATAAACCCAATCAGGCTGGCAATCAGATGGTAGCTCAGCTCAGCATCGCAGTGGGAGTCTGGCCATAAGTCAAAGCTCCACAATACAGCACAGCGTGGTCACACCCCAGCGAGCAGTCACACATTCTCTGACTGTTGAGCTATACAGACATTGCATCTTTGATCATTCTGAGTGAAAAAAAAGCCCCCTGTGTCCATGACCACAGATTCTCACACCTATAAAGATACACCAGTGTGCTAAACTGCAAGGAAACACACGTACTGTTAAATGTTTGACACACAGATAAAAACCATACAGAAATATAAAAGACTGCACCTATTTGAGGGCAGCCTTCATACTCTGTATTCAGTGCTTGCAATCATTTATCCTTTTTCACCCATGGGCAGATGTGCATGCATGCGTGTGTTTATGTGAGTGTGTATGTGTGTGAGTATCAGTATCTTTTTGTATTTCTCTCGCTACCTACTGTCTCACTCGGCCTGTTAGTCCCTGACCTTAATGTGTCACTCATTCTGGCACCTGCATGTAGGCAAGTCTGCCCTACTATGATAGTTTTTGATCTGACAAGGATAGACTTACACTTGATTTAATCCAAGTTGTCTCTATGGAGTCTGCTGAGGTACCAGTCTGTTTCACTGCTCAGGTCAAGGCCTTGTGACAGGGGCTTTCAGTCCGCTCCTGTGTCTGCAGGAGAGAAAGAAACACTCGAAGCATTGAAACGTTTTGCTTCAAGCTGCATAAAGGCCTGGAGAGCGCATGCATGCCTGGTTAATGGGTAATCTCCAACATAAACAACTAGAATTAATCCTGAACAGATGCTACCTCATGTGATGAAACCCTTGCACTTGATTTCAAACAGGCAGGAAAACAACACAGTCCTCATATTGATGAGGGTTGGATTTTACAGTATCAAAATTTGTGGCTCCTAAAATTTACTCAGCTCATAAGACATGATAGCATAATAACATGTATGCATTTTTGGTACCTCTTTGAGACATTCCTGGTAAACATCAACCTTGTCAGGACAATGGGGACCAAAGACTGGCCTTAATCATCATGGTTCATTTAAGGGTAAGGTGTAAATTGACTGGTTAGGTTTGGTTTAGATTAGACATGAGCTGATTATGGTTAAGGTCAAGGCTTGGATTTGACTGTCCACAATGAATGCAAGCCAATGCCACAAAGGTAGCAGTGCATACCTATTACTGCTGTTATATTACATTTCTTATTAGTGAGTCAATTGACGAAATGAAACAATTGAGAGTTACATGTTAGAATTGTTCTTTCACAGTGAAAAGGAGGATAATTGTAGAGAATATTACAACTAGAAATCCAGTTGTACTTGTTTATTGAGAATAAAATGATTATCTAATGCACAACCTGGCTGAGTCCAAATAAATTTCTCATCCATGTCTTGATTAGAATCATTGTTTGAGCCGTTTTGGGCACAGCTCCGGCAGAGTATAGATCCAAAATCATCAAGCTACTTCATCAAGTAATTTTGTCTGAGTTCTAAAAACCTTGCTTTCTAAGAATCTGCCAGTGGAGGAAGATTGGTCAAATCATTTCCAGAAAAAAAATCAACATTTTTCAGACATCTCTTGGTTTGATTGCCTCAAAAACACTTCTACAAAATTCTTGTATGTTAGGGAATGTTTTCTGCGATTCATGTTGTTGCTGTACAGGTGGAACAGGGGTTAAATGGTCATCCACATGACATTGACAAGCAGTGACACAGTTAAATTGGTTGTGATTTGTTTTCACCGGTGTTTGCAGGAGGGAAGCTGGTAGAGGGATGTGCTTTTGCTGCAGTAGTGACTCCTTGATTTAGAGAGACTGCACAGAGCAGGGCTGGATCTGGCCAGGACAGACCAAGCCTTTGTGAGAGAGTGGAGGATTTTGTGTTGAATTTCAAACGTTCCATAATCATCTTTGCACTTTTCAGGAATCCAGTTATTAAGAAATACCTGTTTTGGAGATTTTGGCTCAAAAGCATTACCAGATTTTGTTTGTTCATTGTAGATACATTCATACAGTGAGGAGGTCTGGTTCTCAGGTACACTATTTCAAAATGTTGAATGATTATTCTCAAGGAGCCGCGACCTCTTCAGCTATTTAAGCTGTCTGAAGAGGAGTCCTGATATTTCTTATATGCGATTGTGTGGTTTGATCCTTCCCTGCTCTGGAGTCTGTTGTAGTGATGTAGTGATTATATACAGTAACTGGGGAACATTCCAGGCTCTATGTTGACTGCTAATTGGGCTCCGGTGTAACGACTGTGTCATATTAATGACCCAGATCCAGCTCATTGTAATATTCATAAAATGTGAGGATTGCCTTTTTGTTCCTCTCTAGGACTGTGTGATGCAGAGGTATGACTGTGTGTGCGAACAATATAGTTTGTATGTTAATGTGGACTCACATGTGGGTGTGAGGAACAAAGTTGATCACTGTGTACAGTACTTCTTCAGTGTATCCTTTTGTGCTCCTGAAAGCAGATATGGTGCTTGTGACCGCTTTCTGTGATGCCCCCCCCAATACATGCACACATACCTCTTTCCACAAGGCCACTGAAATGAAAAGGTGTGTTGATTTAAATCTGCATCTGATCTGCGTGCAGCGTTGTAGGGTAATCGTCTCTCTTTGTGTCACATTGCGTTGAAAAAGAGACAAAGGAAAACAGACTTGAAGCCAGGTGGTCGCTGTTAAATCAGCCGTTTCAAAGGCAAATCCAGAATGAGCTGTTTTTGCAGGGGATGACAAAGCCCTTTGGGAGACGTTGTGCGTGTTTGGTGAGTGTCTGTGTCTGTGTGGGTGTGTGTTTTTGTTGCACAGTGTGGACAGGTTAAAAGGGTCCTCTGTGCCTGATGAAACAGGTGGGACCCCTATAGTCACTGGCATGCAATCCTTCCTCTCCCTCCCCCCACCATTGCACTCTGCATTTGCATAACACTAATCTGAGCATAAAAGAGAGTCAAATTCTTTCTGTATTCATTAGCTTCATCTCTAGGTGTTGCTTTATTCTGTAAAGGCCCTATCATGTCCGGGCCATCATATTGCATATTCCTCTGCTCTAAGGCACAATTCTACTGTGCCATTTTTTCCCCCTTTGCTTGAATTGGAATGTGGCATTTTGTAGTCAAAAGAGGTCGTATGAATGTGAGGTGTCCCTTACGGCTAAAAAGGCTAAACCACTTCGGTGAGGGCACAGAAGAGAAACAAGTTCTTCCTATTGTAGTCCAGACAAGACCACAATGGACATGCCTGGCTGACTGATAAAGACGGGATAAGGTCTTTTGAAGGACAAATGAGAGTTACATCCTCACTGTGGGATGTATAAGTCATGAACTGCTGCCTCACCATTTCCTTATCACTGTGGGTATTGAGGGCCATCAACCACAAACTTCAGTCTGCGCTGCAATTTCTATGCAGCTCTAATTGGAATTCTTCTCTTAGTTTCATTTCAGTGTTCAGTTTTGAAAGATGAACCTTAATGGCAAATTGTGTTTCCTTGTAGAGAGTAAAATGATGCATACAAAAACAGGGGGTGTTACACTGGCTTCTGTCTTCCAAAGACAAATTAGATTTTAATGAAGAATGAAAGTGGCTCTGTGGAGTCTCTGGCAGAACGTCAGATCCAGCACAGTAACTTTTGTGCAGTGATGAGGCATTCATTACAGCCAGTTAAGAATGGCAGCTATCAATCTGTAAATGAGCTGTATAAGTCAAATAAATTATACCGCAAGTGCAGGAAGCACACCCATAAATGTCAAAAATGCAAATAGACTTCAGTGGATGGCTGGGCAAACAGGAATTGTGCAGAGGAGGGGGATTTATTTATTTATTTATTTTTAATCTTTTTTTATTTTTATTTTTTTTAGACCCCAGAAAGCTGGGATGCTCCTCTTCCTCTCATTTAACGTGACAATGGAGGATTTCATCATTGTGAGGGAGAAGAGATTCACTGACTTAGGGGAGATCTAGTGTTCTCTGTGGTGGAATAAGAGGACAAATCTTCATAAGACTGTTCTGCCATTTTTGTACTCATTTGTTCCGACATCAAAGGATCGGCTGCATTGTGATTACAGCCTCTGTGAAGTGGACCCTAATCCAAATTAATTGATGGAGCAATGCTGGAACATGCTAACAAGAACTGTATTGTTTTGTATGCATCAATGAGAAAGTTCAGCATGAAAAAGTCGGACATTTAGAACCAAATGGTTTCCGATGTTGTTTCATTTGTCTGTTGGTGGGGATTGGACTCATGGATTTTAAATAGCAGCACTTTGTTGATACCTGGCCACGACTATCATGGTAATGTAATATGACATGTACTGTAGAAATGAGTCATACATCCAGTTTTTAACTTAGTTGTATTTTAACATGAACATAATGTTTTATTTCTTCTCTCAAAAGATGTACACTTCTGCTTCAAAAAAATGTAGCTTTGACATCCATCTACAGGTATAGACAGGTCCCAGGCTGACCACTAGGCTAAAATCGCAAATGTTTGGGTAGAACTTTCTTCAGATCAGTTTGAAATGATCTTTGAAGCAAAAGAGTGTAGGCCTATTGCATGCTATGAACGCTCTTTAAGTGGTTAATGACATTTTATAGTCCAATAATAAGGGCTATAAAATTAATCAAGCAGAATTAAATCTGGCAAGTGTGAGCAAAGATGAATTTGAATTTAGAAAACAAATTTAAAAAGGAAGGCTCCTTCAATTCACTGGATATCAATCATTAGGGGAAGCAGCTAATAAAGAATGATCCATGTTGACTGTAATGAAATAGAGTATCAGCAAGCTCTTGCTCACTTGTTTTCCTTATATAAATCCCCCTCCCTGCAGTGGGTCTGTGCCCCCTGTCTGTGGGCCTCTGTTTTAATTTGATCTGAAAAAGCACTGCACTCCAATTCACCTTTATGGTAATTTATAAGCCTCCTATATTTTGGCACTGGGTAGACACATGGATAGAACTTCCTCCATGTACATTATTATCTGTTAGGTGACTCTGTTATGTATCACTCATTTAGTTCAATACATCCCTCACCTTGAAAATGGGTAACAGGCCAAGAAGACTGCTGTGCGCTCCAAAACGTCCAGTGTGCTTATCGTGATCGCTGTGGCTTGTGGTGTGTCAGACCTGCTCGTGAACTCAGACAGCAAGTTAAGTCTGCTTGCCAGATGCCTACTAACCTGCTGTCACATGTGACATTGCAGTCCCACTTTCTCTAACTGTGTCTTTGGCCGTCATTCAGCTTAGCAGGACTGGGAAATTTCCCTCCCTCCTTTTCCTCCCTCCCTTTCTCCTGCTCCACCTAATCAAAGAAGCTCCTGGCAATAATGACGCTCCTGTTACTGGACTTCGCCGTAAACTAGCATTTTAAATGACAGTTTGTTTGCCACTTCTGGAATGCTCGATGAAATTTACCAAAAGCTTTCCGAATAACCTCAAGGTGTGAGAGAAGAGGAGAAAAATACAGACAGACAAATAAAGAAGGCTAGAGGGAGTGTGTTAAAATAGAGGATTATGCTTTGACATACCGTGGGGGGAGCCCTCCCCTTTTCAGTACAGCTGAGGTCCAATGTAATTTGCCATGTTTTAAGCTCAATGCCCAGGGGCTGTTACAGGATTTAAAGACCTTACAAAATGTGCTAGACCACATATGCTTATAAATATGTAAGAAAATACAGGGTGTGACAGTGCAGGACAGAGAAATAAGAGGCTATCCTGGCTAACGCACATTAGAACATCATTAATGCATTTATATTTATTATCCTGTTAATGAATGTAAATGAGGATGTGCATCGGAAAAGGCATTAAACCGCAGATTAACAAGAGGGACACAAAAAAACACCTCTGAAACAAGCAACACATCCCAGTAATGAATTGATGTGAATTATAAGGGTCTGTGCATAGGGCATTATCTACATTCTTATTACACCATGGTCCTTCCCAATCAGTAGATTATGTAGACCATTGTAAACTGTGGTGATCAGTAATCAACAATATTTTATTGTGTGGGTACTGAAAAGTCAGGTGGAAATCAGTTCAGCTTAATTCAGTCAATTCAGTTCAATCAGTGTTTTTTTAGATTCCAAAAGAAGCTGATTAGTAATTGACCTATCCTTCAGCAGCTATTGTGTTCCTCTGCACTTTAGTGCAGGCAGTATAGTGAAGCAGCTTAGCGGTACATAGCAGAGGACTGTGCATGACCTAGGTGTACTATATATGCACTGTACATGTACGGTAGAGCAGAGCATTGACGGCGGACGTGTGTATGTGTGTACGCTCAGCTGTCTCTCAGCACAAGTAAATGTTTAAAGAGCCAGTTTCCATGTGTATCAGCAACCATCAGTATGTTTCTCTCAGCACAAACTAACACACACAGTTGCAGCTCTTGCCTTGAATAATTCAAGTCTGTATCATTCTATTCAAAACATCCAAGTTTGTATTGCTTTTTTTGCTGACTCGCATTATCTTAAAAGGTGCTCCTGTTACTTTGTCTAGCCGCTCTTCACTCGCTCTCTCTTTCTCTCTCTCCAAACTCTCCCTCATCCTCTCCACTCTGTTAAACACTAAGCACTGTATCTTCCTCTCCCATCTCCTCTATCCTGCTTCACATTTTTCTCTTTCACTAATCTCAATGTGCTTTATACGAAGTAATTGGTTTAGAGAACTGTTTATCCACATCCTCCACATTTCCCAGCTCATGTGATGCTAAATCCGGTAACCTGTGTGCCTTCAATCACACTGCCGTTCCAGGGGACCGACAATACCCCGGCTGATTTCAGCTCTACTGTTCCCTCGGTAATGGGAAAGCTAAAGACGGCTGGCTGCTGGGGCATCGCATAAACAAGACAGGCTTGGAGGGGGAGCAAAGCTCCTACAGAAAGCGAGCACATCAGCACTATTGTTAGCACATAGCAGGAGATTAGCGCTGATGGCTGTATGCGAGCTAGCAGGCTTGGCTGGTGTTCTGTGTCGGATGCTAACCCAGCCCACCCCTGCTGCCACTGCCACCATGTCACAATTAGCCAGAATAGCTACAGACATGATTGCTCATCCTGGTGGCAATGCAGTCCATCTCCAAATGCTGATAATGATCACCATTCTGGAGATCATTATCAGAATAATGAACACTGCCCTCGTTTTCACCTATACTAGAACATATACTTTTCCAGAATTGGCAGATACATTATCCATTTTTCATCACTCTGATTTCGGAAGCTAACAACCTTACAATGGACTCAGTTATGCAGGAGTGAATCATCAGCACAAGATAGTTCATAGGTGCCAATATAGAAAAGAACACTGGAACATGGGGGGAGCAACAATACAGAAACTTAAACTGAGCTGCTTACCCTAAATGTCATTGCCTCATTGCATGAACATTGTAGCCAATGACTGTATAGTGCAGGAGCAAATAGCACACACAATGTTTCCACAGCCACACACACATGCACAGTTTCCAATGCCTCTGACTGATTGCAGTGCATGATTAATTAGCAGACAGATTGCTAAACGGTGGTGAACATGGTTTGATGTGCAGAGGTAAAGAGTAGACTCTCTATGGAATACAATAATGTCCTCTATGCCCTCCTCTCTATCTTTCTCCCCCTCTCTCATTCCATCTCTCTCTTTCTGCTCTTCATCCGCCTCTCCCATCTATTTCTTCCTCTCTTCCTATATTAAGCTCTTCTGGGTTAATCATTCCTAGAGGACGACAGCTACCACAGCGCCACGGAAAAGTGACACACAGCTGTGTGCAGTCGGGTTCTTGTGTGCCCACTTCCAGTGATTACAGACCCTTTAAAGGATAAGCACAGATCTTACAGTCGTACTGTCTTCAGAACCGTGCACTTCAAAAGAGGTGGAGAGTTTTAACGTTGTGTTCTTGGCCCTGTCTCATTTTCACAGAACCAATTCACTTGACCTTATTCTTCATTTATCCTTATATTTGCCTGTCCTTTCACTTTGGCGCCACAAGAGGGTTTTCTAATCTTCATCTTATTATATTGCATTCCTTCATCTCTCCTAACATCCTTCCACCTTATTTTGCTCCGCTGTGTCGTGGGCCCGGTGGGAGGCGAGTGCTCTAATTCATTTGTTTGCATATGGGGGATATGTCCAGCTCTGATGGATGGCTTCGGCTCTCGCAGTCCCTCAGTAGCTCTGGGTTTACAATAGAATTTGTTTTGAGTCTCTCAAAGGGCCGCATCCTCAAATAGAGAGAGATAAATAAAACGCCCCCACACTCACACAGTGCATATGACGTACTCACATGCAGTTCCCTTTACTATAACCACACACAGATAGTATGCACACATACACAAGACTGATAACACATGTCTACATAGAAATAATCACACGGTGCATATAGTATATGCATTATTCACCAGTCCCTACACATGCAGAATATGAATAAAATAAGTGAAAGCTACATAAAAAAATGAGTTATCGTGATGCCATTTATGTCTTCTGATGAATCATTGGTTGCCAGTAATCGTTTAGTCTGCTCCATGTCCAAATTAGTCTGCATGGTGACTCTCTTAATCAATGTGGTTGCAAACTGTGATGTGATGTGACTGCTAACACAGAGTCTCTCTCAGTGTCTCTCCCTCCCTTTCACACACAGGCATGCACACACACACACAGACACACACACACACACTCACCGAGGTCTCCAGCTAAAGTTAAATGTCTGCCAGCTGAGCGTGTCCCTCAGTCAGGCTTTTGTTCGTCTCCAGCTGAAGCTCTGTAATTTGTCCGCCAGTAATTCGTCAGCAAAAGAGGGTTTAGGGTTTCCAAATTTGTCACAATTTCTGTATAAAAAAAAACACACACTCTTTAATTCTTCATTAGGTTACACTCTGTATCAAATAATTTGAGTGTTTTAGTAAAGTACTATAGACAAATCATATCAGTATGGAGATCTGATACCTCACTAGAACCTGTGCTGGCTCTGTGTCTAACCAGCCACACAGTTGCAAGTGTGTGTGTGTGTGTATGTGTGTGTGTGTGTGTGTGTGTGTGTGTGTGTGGTTGTGCCCGTTCACATGTAACTGTGTGTAAAAATTCATAACCAGCTGAAGTCACAGTCTGTGATGCTGCTTTGGTGCAGACACAGCTTCTAGTGCTGCGTACAGCTTGTAGCACTGAATGCTCTGGCATCATGTGTAATGGGATATGTGTTCAAGTTCAAACTGAAACAGTGCCGTGTCTCGTGAGCAAATCTGAAACAAAGCTGTGTACTCTGCTGTTTTGATCCATGCTTCCTGATGCCAAATTAAATTCACAACCACTCGGGACTTTTTTTTTTTTGCATCTGTAACACTGCAGGGTGAACGGCAGACATGTGGCAAGGGAGATGTACTTCTTTGGTTCATTTCGTTTCTCCATTCTATCTCCCTCTCTCTTTTTGTCTCTCTATGGCTCTCTGCCTGACTCACTCTGAAAATAGAAAACAAACCTGAGTACCCTTTCTTGGACAGGGAGCACCAGTAGTATTGTGGGAAAGCACTGGTGCACTTGTTCTATTATTAAGTCCTGGTTATGTAAACCACCAGGAGATGACACCGATGAATGATGATTCAACATATTTTTATTGTATAACAGGCCCATTTCGATGAGGAACACGGCGGTGGTGCGTGAGCATGACAATGTACAGGGGAGGGCTGCGCTGGCTGATTCATTTCCTGTTCATTGAAATAGTACCTTTGGTGGCTGTGAGCATCAATGGTAAGATACTTCTTAAGGTGATCTCAGTGCCTATAAGTGGTATCTTCTGAGCTCAAAATTGAGTCATCCAAAAACTCTTTGTGACCTAAATGGATTTCAGCTTGGTAAGGTGTTGCTTGGTATAGAGGGTATCTTCTATGAACCAATCAATATCTGCCTTTCAACCACAACTTTTCAGAAGCAAGCTGGGAAATGGCAGTTAATAACATCACTTGATCGGAAAAGGGAAAAGAGGTTGTTTAAACTCAGACTGTTCACTAACTAGGAGATTCAGCTTATTCTTCATTTTTCCATTGAAAAGTTTATTTCATACACAGTAACATGACGCCTTACTCTGTCAATCCTTGTGTTGTATTGTGACCAGTAGCTCAGTGGGGATGATTGAGATACAGCAGATATTGTGTGAGTTAGTTTGCTGGGTTTTAGGTGTCTCTTTTTGTGCTACGGCGGTTAGCTAAACACATCTATGTTCATGAGGTGGTTTGCGCCACAGAGTTTAAAGGAAGACTAACAAGGGTAGTTGAGTTTTGTTTGCTTGACATCTGGTTTATTCCTATTTTTGTGACTTATCTAAAGTTTGATGTAATCTGCAAATGAAACCTAAATAAATGGAGACAAAATCTTGATAAAGTTTGAGTTGCCATTGGACACATGACTTCTTATGTGCTTAGTTTATGTTTGAGGTGTGGTTTGGTTTTGGGAAAATTGCCTTCATGTATCAAGGGAAATAATTATGACTTTTGGCACCTCAGCAGTATTAAAATCAAGTGTGACCACTGCCCCCAAGGTCCACATTAGAAAACCATCACACTGATTCCTGCTTCAACACAGAATGTTTTAACTGATTCTGCTTCAAGCTGAATAAATGACCAGTGGGGGTTCAGGTATCAAGGGAGGGAAGGTGGGTGTTCAATTTGACCATCATGCAATAAAGAATTGTTTTTTGTTTTGTTTTGTTTTTAATGTGGGGCTAGTATCATCCATCAACTACAATGACAAACTGATCATTATGCATCAAATCCTACATGGTTGTGAAGAAAAAGATTCGCTCCATGAAATGTTTGCTTATTTGAGCGATGACTCACACAACCTTGCCTTGGTACACCAGTCTTATATAATCCTCTTCAAATCTGAAATAACAATCGCATTTCACCATTCAGTCATTTTCACTTTGTTGTAAGAATCTAACTGAACCGAAGTGTTTTATTGTTGTTGTATTGGCACAACTATACAAAAGGTGTTGAGTCCTTAACCTTCATAGAATTATATTATAATGCTTATTGTCTACCCCGACCAGCAACACACGTTAATATTAAAGTTAGTTGTAAAATCTTGAGTGAAAAATAAGAATAAAATAAAATAAAAAAGTCCAGTTTCCACACCTGAAAGTGGTACAGTACGTAAACAAGGACATTTCAGCCAGCTTCTCTATTATATGTGATGCCAGGGTGATGGCCTGTGTTATCATCTCATCTTACATCCTCTGTTAAACTCTCTCACTCTTACTTTTGCTTGATGCCCTTGATGTCCTCAAATGAAGTCAAATAACTTTAATTGTGGAGTATCTAGACTTGTGGATCAAACCTTCCATCTTGATAATCTACGTCCAATCTTGAGATATGAGTGCAGAAGTATACACAAGCAAAATAAATGGAGCAAAATCACAGATTTACGTGATAATCCTTGAAGACAGCATATTTAGCATTAAGTAGGAGTATACTGTTACAAAGCAATATGCCTTGTGAAAGAGAGCATAAAAATCTAATAACCTCAGTTTTTTTATTTTGACTTGTTAAGTAACACTCTGCCTTTTTTTCAGTCATGAGATGCTCTCAGCCATTTTATTCCAGCTCTCTATTGACAATTTACGGCAGCAATGAAGACAAGTAGATTTAAATGAAAGGTTGCTGCTGGCGTTCCATCCAGATCTTTCCTCCACATATTTTTTTTCAGTACCAGGTCAGAATTTACACAGCACACTTAAAATAGAAAGATAACACACTGGCAAATGGTAGTAACATTTTACACAGGTCACGTCGTGCCGTGCCATCTGACCTGGCAGCCCTCCCAAAAAAGAGAAATAGAGGGAAATCACAGCTGCTGTCTCGCACTTTCTCTCCCCTCCCTCTGTGTCTCGCTCGCTCTCAGACACACGTGTTACCTGATCCATCCAATCCACATCATGGGGGGGTAGCGTGGTCTTAGTTATCATGTTTAATTTGTTTCCCACTGTGTCTCTAGTGTTCTCAGCTGAATCATCAAAGTGGTTTGATCTCCTCGCTTACATACAGTGTCTATCCAGATCAAGTTGGAAAAAGAAGATCATAAGAGGAGAGCGAGAAAGCAGCAGTAAAAGGCTTTTCAAGAAGAGTGGCCGGCTTTTTCTTGTCTCGTTGACCCACTGTGGATAGGCTATGTCGGGGTTATCATCTGCTGGCCCTTGTGAAGGGCAGGAGAGGATGTACTAAACTGTGATATATGACTGCTGTAGGTCTGATCATTAAACGTAAGACTGATCTCGTGAAATTTACATCTGCGGGCACAATGAAAACAGTGGCTCCAGTCCAGCACATGTGCAGTGTGAAGAGCACACAGTGAACGGGAACACAGTGAGCAGTGACCCGTGTCGAGGGTTCTGCTTTGATAATTAAAGTTCATTGCTTTCCCATTGCGCTTCTTTTAAAATTTATTTATTTATTTATTTACAGGGTAATTTAATTTGGCATGGTGGGGGACAAAAAAGAAATAAATAAATAAAGTGCACTTCAGAGTCTAATTGATGCTGGTTTCTCCTTAGTGCTGCATCCTCAGCATTCTTCCTCCTCCAACCAATGAAGTTAACTAGGCGGGGGATGGAGTGCAGAAAAAGATGGAGTGGAGGAAGTAAGGAGAAGTGTGTGTGTGTGTGTGTGTGTGTGGTGGGAGGAGGGCAAATTTGATTTCTTCTACATCCATTGTTAACTCATGGCTTTGAGAGGCGGCGGAAGCGGAGTCCATTTTCTTGTTACCGTTGTGCGGGAGATTAGCAGAAGCTAGGCTTGTTTCTATTTGAGGAATAATAACCAGTGTGTCTCTATACAAATTCTACTTTTCTCTTGCAGCAGGTCCTCCATTCGTCCCCACCACCACCAGCAGTACCACCACCATTTTTCTCTTGTAAAAGCGTAAATGCTTCATCAGTCTCTCAGTCTGTTTTTTGTTTTTTTCCATCTTGTACAATTACATAGCGTAGAGAGTTCCTGTTGTGGTAGGCTACAATAGTTAGGATGTGGAAGAAAGCCGTGTGGAAATAGCAAAATTTCTAGGGTACCACGCTCTTGCCGAGTGAGAATTCTTACACAGGAGCTCTGCTGCTGAGAAACACTTTACTGTTGCAACAATGTCATCTTAATTATGTGCTTGTTGAAATACCACACTGATACAAGGCCCAGATCCCTCCCCAGATGGTTGGAACAGGAAGGGATTGCCTCACATTGGTCTGAAACTATATGCTCCCTTGCATACTTTCTGCAGCACTCTTATTTTTAGTATCTTGACTTTTTGCAGCTATGGGGAACCTCCCAAATGACCTGAATATAAGGATGCTTTTGACACCTTTGTTCATTAAGAGAAATAGGGAGCAGAAAGGCAGCCTTTCATGGGCTCCCATGACAACAGCAGAATGCCTGGAACATGCCACAGAGTGGCAGCTTTACAAAGCTTATGTAGCCCCACTTCTCTGCCTCCCAATAATTCACTCTGGTCCTGGTGGAGTAAAGGTGTCAGCCAAGACATTCACAGTGCCGGTTCATCCGAACAGAGAAATGGAATGATGAAAGGAAAACACCAGAGGGGATGGGGGAGGACAAGTGGCTCTTTTAATGACTCTGGAGTGTGATGGGAATGCTGTTAATGAGGAGGGCTGGGATAAGAAGCTATGCTTCCCACGTAGAGGCAGACAAGCCTGGGAGGAGTCTGAGGAGCAACTCGGCTCAGCTTGCGTGGTGCAGATCCAGCTGAGCAAAGCCAAGCAGAGCTCTGCAGACCACAGGAGTGTGGGATGAATAGAGTTTGACTGTGAGGCAGGCAAAGATGGCATCGAGAATGAGCAGCTCCTCTTTCTCTTCTCCTCTTCCCCCTTCTCCCAGAGAGACAGTGGCAGCTCTCTGGTGAAGATCAGAAAGGTGGGAGATGGAAAGTGAGCGGGAGTGGGAGAAAGAAGGAGAAGAGAGAGACAGTAGCCCCAGGAGGGTACATCTCCAGTCAGTAATTCCACTGGGGCTCTCCCCACCGCTCTTAAGTTTCCATCTCCAGATGAAAAATAAATAACCTCTTCAGACAGCCTGCCTGTCCTCTGAGAAAAAAGAGAGCTTTCCCAAGAGCAGTTTTCACTTTCCATGTAGTTATCTTTCTGTCTTCCCTCTTTGAGTCGATCCTTTCACGCAGTGTCACATGTGCACTCTGTTCATACATGTAGATGACCATGCATGTTCTTGTTGTGGAGGGAAAGATAAAACAATATTCAAACTTCACATCACATGCAGTAAATATGGATGTGTTCCCACAGAGGGGAAACATGGCTGAGGCATGATCTACCATATGAACATTAGAAATGATTTACTACTACACAGCAGTGCAATACAATAACAGGGTCTCTTCACCAAACAGTAAAGTTTACTTTATTTAATTATTTTTTTTTTGCCAACAAATTTAAGGAACAGACTTAACACTAACCCTGAATCATCTTCTTTTGTCTCTATTGTTACCCATTGAAACACCTTCAGATTCAAGATGACTCACCTTCCTCAAGCATTAGATGCATCTCTCCACCTCCACCCCCTGAGTCCTGTCTGCTACAAGCCCGTGTTATCAGCTTTTGTCAAGGCACATAGTACAATTCTGCTTTTGTATATGGCATAAAGAACATTTACTTATCTCTTCCTCAATGGAGCTTTTTTTTTTTTTTTTTCCTTCTCCCTGTGCAAGCACGACTGGCAGAGCGTAGCAGCTGGTGCTGCCAGGCACTGAAGCTAAAGGCTAGTCTGGCGCGAGATTGTTCTGGAAAATGCTGTAAGACGGATGGCCTCGTCAGGAGAGAGACTCATGGCCGATTGTGCATGACGAGCGCTCCCTGCTATCTGATTCTCCTCCCTGGGCTTTCATGCAAAAAGCTGAGCAGAGGAAAGGATGTCTCTCGTGTGCACGCATGTGTGTCTGTGTCTGATTGTCCACTTTGCATTTGTCAACACAAATGATTCATTATGCATTCTGCATTATTATTATTATTTTTTTTTTTTTTTGCAATAATAACTTTGCTGGACTCACTGTAAAAAACAACCAATGTCACGCTCTGATAATTGTTGTTAATATTATAAACCGTGAGAGCGTTTAATACAAACATTTCCCTCGTCTGAATGGTGCAATAGTTTTGTAACTTGGCTCTGGAAAGACACACAAAAAATGCAGAAAATATACAGATGCTCACTTCCTCTCTTCCCGCTTCCCCGCTTTTCCCCCTATCTTTCCCTGCCTGCGTTTAGCATGATAATGTCCAGCATTATAATCTGGCAGTCATATTGCCTCCTCCCTCTGGTTATATGTCAGCATTTCCTTTCTTAACTCTACTATCAACTTCAACTCCTGATACCTGTAATGAACGCTCTGCTTAGCGCTGATATCATACTGTAAATCCGCTTAGGATCCCTTGCGTTGAGCCCAGCAGGAATTGGGGTAGCTGCAGTCCTGTGTGCTCACTCTCCTCACATGGTTCATAGCTGTAGTCTGATGACAAGTCTTTTGTGTGATTTAGCACATCACAGTGAAATGTGTCCATATGAATTTTCGGCAAGCTGGGCGAAAGAATTGTGGAAACAGAGATGCGTGCAACTGAGAAGTTTGTCTACTGGGTTTTCACATGTTAGGCAGAGGATGAGTTACATAAATAAACTATTGGCACGTATTGCAAAAAAGAGGAGAATTTTGTTCATTTGCACACCAGCATGTGTAGACAGTGGTGCAGACACAAATGAGCACACATTCACATGAAAAACAAACACTAAAGTCTCAAGCCCTGCAGCTGTCTCCAGAGAACGCGATGTTCATTACACCATGCTATTTTGAAGCATGTGATGAAGAAACAATGTAAAGTTTATCCTCTCGGTAGAGTGAGAAAAAGGTCATAAAAACATAAAAAATCAATCCATTCCATTCTCATTCATTGCTATATATACATACACACATACATAAATATATATGTGTGTGTATATATATATATATATATATATATATATATATATATACAACATATGATTTCTTAATTGCAAACCAAGCACATGCACTGGGGGTGACAGAGGAGGGAAAGGCCACAGGGTCACTAACATCAAAAAGGTTGATCCTTAGGGGAGCACAAATATGTAAAGCAATTGTTGCTGCAGTCTGCCCATTAGGATTTAATATTGCCTGTGCACAAGTAGAAACACTTCCCTGATAGCAGCAGGAAAGGAGAGTCAGTTAAGCTTTATTTATGCAGGAAGTTACAGGAAGATCAGAATACAAAAGAGACCTGAGAACGAGACTCGTGCTCTGGGGATCACAGATACCCAAAGCAGATTACATTAGAATGAGTCAATTCATTTTAATATCTTGTATCTTAAGTTGATAACTTGGCTGAATTATAACATCAGGCAAAACTCATCCAGCAGTATGAAATGGAAAGGGTTCAGCCTGTGGAAAGGCTGACACTAAAGCCGGATGTTGACCCCAGAGGAAAGTGTAGGGGCCTCTATGCAACATTAACAGCGATAGCTAATCTTGACCTAACAGCAGTGTGACACAAAAGGTCAAGAGGGGGTCAACGTAATCAACCTAAGTCATTGACAGGAGACCATGAATATTTATTCTCTATTAAATGTCATGGGAATTTAACCAGTCGTAATCGGGCCAGATGATCAACCTACTGTATTCATTGGTGACAGCAGAGCAAAAAAATCTTACTGAATTGACAATAATTTGCTGCTGACGCAACAAACTATTAAATATTTTACGCAGTTTAGTCTGCACATCCTCACTGCCTTCAGCTCTGTTTTATGTAGCATAGTTAGATACAGAGACATGTCATCATAAAACTGTTTAATGTGACTGGACTCAGAGAGGCTGAAGCCTGCTATTTAACTCCTGAAGGAAAATTCAAATGAGTAACTTCTGAAGAAAGAATAGGAACGGGCAGGAAATTAGAGAATATCTGTCAAATTTGTCAGTTTGCTCTGTTCCTCTGACAGCGCTGCTCGCTAGTAGCCACTTGAGCTACTGCTCTCATCTCTTCCTGGAGGCTGACACACCCAGTGACTCACCATGATGTCCATCACACCAGGAAATGAAATGAATTATCATCAAAAATAACTGTCCTGCCTTACCCGGGCCCTTTTTCTCTTTCTTTTGTGTGTGCGTAGGTCTCTCATCCTCTTTGCTCACATGCCGTACTCATTACAGCCAACAGATTTCTATGCTCCACTTTACATTTTCCTCTCAGTTTGAATTCTCCCTCTCCAAGGTTTTCACATCCTCCTATCTTTCATTCATTCCACATTTCTTACATTCTCAGTTTTTTTTTTCTTTTTCAAGAGTGATTGTGTCTCTTTTTTTTTTTTGTCTTACATTCATTAATGAAGATGAATTGTAAGGACAGTCAGTTTTAGTTTAACTCCCTATTGTACAAACTCAGTTGATTTGCATTGCCTTTGCTCACTGGCTTAGTGTATTCTGCCTTGTGCATCACCCTGCGTTAGTATGGCATCCATTCCCATGCATTTTCCTGTCTTCAGGGGCTTTTGCCAGCCTTTCATATGAGAGCCAGACATTTTGAAGGAGAGATTTCATATTGGTAATTTACTCTCCCCTCTCTCTCTCAGGGCTAACCATGCAGTCTGCGCCTTTCATCTTCCCTTGCTTCTCCTCAAACTACCTTTTGCCTGACTCTTTTCTCTGCAGTTTGCATGTCAGGATTTTGTTCCTATTTGCTGCCCTCTGCATGTTTCCCTCTTTGTGTCATCCTTAATGTCTTCCTCTCCGAGTACAACCATCTTTGTGTAATTCTCTCATCCCTAATGACAGGATCTCCATGAGAACAAATCACGCTGTCTTCAAAGATTCTAACATTTTTGATGGGGGCCAAACCAATTACCTCTCACAACACGACTAACTGACAGCTGGCGTGTATACTGGTGAAACCCTAAGACATGAGGGTGACTATGAACCCATTTCACAGGCAGATGAGTAGAGGGAACATTTCCTTGTCAAAAACAATTAATCAAATAGACAAAGACTGGCTTGAGTGAAACCAAGAGGCAAAGAAATATTTCATGTGCAGTAAAACTTTACTTATCGCAGTTTCTCCTCCTCTACTTGTCTTTGTTACTTTATTTTCCTCTATAGCCTAATATGTCAGCCTTTCTCCCTCTACAGAACATATCTCTTCCCTCCCCTCTTGCTTGAAATCTCTTTGGACTCCAAATGCTAATTCAGTCAGGCACTTAATCAGACATATTAATTCCATATCTCCCCTGATTGCACTAATTCCACTCTGCAATGAGTTTCTCTGCGGCATCCCTTTGGTGCAGCAGAATTTTAAACTGTGGTGCCAAACCGTAGTCTGCAAAGGCACAAACAGTGCAGCGCTAACAGCAGCAAGTATTGACAGCAGTTGTATGGCATGGGTAATATACTGCGGATGACACGACACGCTGCCGCTGCTGCCCGTGTTCTATCATGTGTTGCTGTTACCCCTCAGTCCTCTCCAGTCATTTCAATTCCACTGGACTTGTTGACAGCGGTGTTTTGTGTCAGTCTGAAAAGAAGGGCATGGAGCTGTCCTAAAAATACAACAAAAAAAAGCAGACCTCATGATTCATCAGTTTTCCATTTCCAAAATAAATAAATAAATCTGGCAAATACACCCCATGTGTCTGAATCAGATCTGTCTGTATTTCAAGAAAGTCTGGATTATTGACAGTGAGTCCATTATACAGTGGAAGCACACATATCGCTGTCCAAACAGATACACACATGTATGTATCTTTGTGGGGACCCATCATTAACATAATGCATTCTAGCCCAACCTTAAACATCACAAGCTAGCCTTAAACTTTACACTAACCGTAACCTAAACCTATCTGAGCATTAATCTAAGTCAGGCAATTTTTTTTAATTTGTGCCATCCAGCAATTTGGTCCCCACTGGGCTGTCAGGACCCCAAAAATATAGCAAAACAAGGCCACATGCAAGCACACAGAGATAAACAGAATATGCCAGAAAAGCCTGTAAGCTCTCATATATTCTGCTGACAAACGTACATAGCTGAGAC
Source organism: Caranx ignobilis (assembly GCA_021432705.1). Lineage (NCBI taxonomy): Eukaryota > Metazoa > Chordata > Actinopteri > Carangiformes > Carangidae > Caranx > Caranx ignobilis. The sequence goes on from MU269990.1 coordinate 57,806,423, forward strand.
GTGTATTAATTAAAACCATATTAAAATACTGATTTAGCCGCATTCTAATTTAATGAAGTCACAGATCATGTAATTGAGAGAATTACAAAATTGCATTCTTTGTTCCAGATAATTGTATCCCATCTTAATGCCTACTTTATAGTCCGTTAATTTGTTTTATCTTGTCACCATCGTCTTCCTTGGACTTCTTTTTTTTCATTAAATAGAAAATATGGCTTGTAATCCCTGTGTGCATTTGCATTATGTCAAAGCAAACCATGGAGATTTCATGGATCTATTAAAAAATCTTGGTATTATCTCTGTGCCTGTACTGGCAAAAAAAGAATGAAAAGATTCAAGGTAGCCTATTGTCATTTACTATCTATCTATCTATCTATCTATCTACTTCCTTACTGTCTGGTCTCTCAGTGATTTGGCCTAGCGAGGCCCCTCTACAGGGATGGATTTATCATTAGATAATGACAAATGGCAGGCGCAGCTGAGCTGATTTCAGCACTTACTGCTCCTTTGGGAGCCCATACTCACCGCACTGCAATCCACACTGACCACCCCCACCCAAGATCTTAATTGAACGAGTGGCTGTGCAGCCAATTGATTCAGCCTGACATGCATTTCTGGTCATTTCCAGTCGGTGATGTAGTGTGACCTGCGGGTCAAAATATGCTGCGATCTGGAGCAGAAGGCACTGACATTAGTCTTGATTTGTTGGACTGCTACTCTTTCAGAGAGAGACTTTATCTCTGTGGGTTTGTGGGAGATTAAGAGAGAGGAAACAAAATATCTGAATAGATCTTTGATTTCCTACAGACCCTTAAAGATATAAGCAGGAGTTATTGGATTGAATGATGTTGAAATATTACCCTGGGATCTATGCAAAATATAAGGTGGTAATAAAATGTTTCTGGAGATGGATGGAATTGCTTTGATTTAGGTGCTACACCGTTATTTTTATTTTTCCCCCCTTTGTCTTAAATGCAGCAGTGCGATGATTGTGATGTTCCCATCCTTATGTGGCCCACACAGGAAAAGGAAAAGCAGGGACTAATCTACTATCTGTCTGCACTAGGTGTGACTTCGCAAAATCGCTGACAGTGGCAATGACATGCTTATGAAAGTCTTATGTTGGTTGAACTGATGGAGTCTGATGATACTGCTTTCCTCCTCAATCTGGGGTAACTGGTAGAGCTGCGCAGGAGCAAACAGCTTCAATCACCACATATAATACATTTTAAGAGTATTCATTTTAATCATTTTTGGGGGTGACAGTGTAATGCTTGAAGTTTGTTCCAAAATGTCAGTGTCTGATCAGAGCTGTGGCTGCTACACTCTCATCCTTTAGGTAAATGGCAAAACACTGCATTATGTAGATAGTTTCTCATCCTAGAAAGACGCAACAACCACTGAACTAGCAGATGTCTCTGACAGAGCAGCCTGTCTGCCTGTTTAAGGTTGGGGATGGTTCTTTCTCTGTAATTAGAAAGAACATACTGTACATCTTTTGGACACACAGCTAAAGACTCGCTTTGGAAAATGTAATGATGTGTTTTGTGAGAGGGAGGAAAGCAGGGCAGTGTTTTGGGACTGTGTGTGTGTGTTGCAATATTGATGTTGTTTATAATAACAACAATGATAATGATTACAACGGCAAAGCCCATATCCATCATTGCTATCATCTTCTTTGCGGGCATCATTTGTCAATCTTAGTGAAGTTTCAGCCAGAGCGCATCAGATAGTTCATCAGCCTGCTGTGCTGCGCTTCCTGTTGTTTTCCTGTTTTTCCCTTTGCATTACCAGGTCACCTTGTCAAGGTGAACAGGTACACAATATGAATAAAAACAATTTATGACCACTCTTACACCATTGTTTTCCCATGTGCTGTATGTACACCATAGGAGCACAATTTACAGCCGTAGACTTGAGACTTTGACTAAAGTTGAACTTAAAGGATAAAGCTGCAGATATTTTATATTTTTCATACTGTCACCAAATCCCTTGAAAAAACCAAGACAAACAATGAATTGATCCTTCTAACAAATGTTGTGTGTGTGTGTGTGTGTGTGTGTGTGTGTGTGTCTACACAGGCTGATATAGTACCTTATTCCTCTGTGAGACAGTACCTCTTTGTTGTCCAAAAACTATTAAAAAACACAAACAACAAACAAACAAACAAAAAAAAAAAACACATCAGTAAGCCACAATATTGCACTGGGTGACATGTTCCCTCATTTAGATGAACATGGGCACCGGAGTTTATTTTGAGTGAAACCCACATACACTATCCTGCTGCTGTAAATCTCACTAGAGCAGTGCCCAACTGTTTTAGAGCATTGTTTACATCCTCAGTAGGAACAAATGGGGTTCAGGCTTAGTGCATAAACACGCTGGGAGATTTGGGAAGTAATGAGATACAGACTGATGCATAACTCTGTTGTTTAATGGGATTTGCTGGAAAATTAAATAAATAAAATACAGAATATCACCAGTCGTATCCTTTGGGTCACTGAAGTGAGGCTTGACATGGGCTCAAGAAGTGGTTCAACAAAGACTTGACCAGAGTTCCCAGCAACAACACTCCACTTCTGAGGTTCCTGTCCTGCAATAACAAAAATAATCTGTAATAATACCCATATACATTCAGTTATGAATTTATATATCAGTGCTTGGTTAAAAGACAAAAATACTTCATTTCAGAATTGTTTCATACTTGTGCTTTCATCCCAAACCCAGTGTGTCACAGGCAGCTGTTGTCAATCTTAAGCCTTCTCTTCCCCTCTGCAATGCACTTTAGACAGACAGAGACGTGTTTGCAACATTTTACAACCATTTGCCACTGGTCATCTGGATGTAATGCAACTTTAATGTGGAAACAGTACTCAACTGGCAAAGCTGCATAAGTGAGACGGAGACGGCAAAAACCCTTATCTTAAAACAAAGTCTGGGGTCATGATAGGCACACACAATGATGTGGATCAAACACACACTTATTTGCACTCACAGTTCCTGCACTGCACTAATGGACAGCGGGCATGATGGAGAGCGTTATCTCCGTTTGCCTTTGTCCCCCATATTTTATTCAGCAGGGTCTGTCCTCTGTGTGTGACTGTGTGTCTTTGCGTGCGCAAGCTATGCATGTGTGTGTGTGTTTGTGAGGTTTTATGGCTTTGACTGTCCCCTTGTCCCCTAGGGAATGAGCTCTTCCGACTTACAGTAGCATACTGTAAAGCCCCCTCTTGTTAGATAGAGGTTCTCAAAGGCCCTAAAATATCAGCATCAGCAGAGAGTGCTGAGGAAGTGGTTGAAAGGAAAACTAACAAGATGACTCAATGATTATTTAGAAACAGTAAAGAGAATTTTCAATTAGATGTACTCTATCCTGGGGGTTTAAAAAACTGTGTTTTTGGTAGCTGCGTAGATACATCATAATCTCTCCAAAACAGTGCATTATTCATGGCCTGTACTCCACTGAGCCCATGAAACACAGTGGCCCCAAACTGCATCAGGGTAAATGTGTTATTTGTTTTAAAGTATGCTGACACTTTGCCTCTTGTCTTCTCAGGGCCAGAGTTTGGAAGTTAATATAAGCATGACCAGAGCCCCTCGGACCTGTGATTGAATTGGCAGGTAAGAACTGAATCATGAGCTCGATCACTTCTGTCTATGGCGAAAAGGACACCCTAAGGAGTTGAAAAGAAAAGAGAGAAGAACAGACAAAAAGATACGCTATGTTTTGTTTATGTGACACATTTTACCCTGATTATGTGCCATAGGGTAGAAATCTAGTATAAATATATTCAGATGTTTTTTGGAGAAATACTAGCTACAGAGAGAAAGTAACTATCTCAGAGTGGATACAGCTTTTTTTTCTTTCAGTACACCCCCTGAAAATGGAGCTTTTCAGACAAAATAAATCATCCTTATTATCTCACTGCCAGTACACTTCTGAAAGTGTGGGGAACACAGCACGGTCCAAAGGTGTCTAATTCTGGTGGATTGGAAACTATAAATCACCGGTGTGCTTCTCTCTTGTCTGCCCTGTGAATGCTGGGATTACCCCTCAGAGCCCATGCGATCATGGAAAAATTATTTAGTGTGAAAAGTAAATAAAGTGAATGGCTGAATGAATTAACAAACCACAAACTACTTCTAGATATATACTTTCTTATTGGTGCTATTTCACATTAAAACCACTGAGTAAGTTACGATATGCAGCTTTTATAACACCTCGTCGATCTAATTTAGTGTGACTTTGTGCAGACAAATGACAACATTGCCTCACAAAGCAAGAGGGAACAGCCATTGCCTCCTCAGTGTGTGGTGGTGAGATGTCATAACAGAAGTCCAGGGTTGTTTTCACAAAGTAATTGCTATACTTCAGGTGGGGAAAACCTGTTCTTTCAGATTTACCTTCAGAGCGTTGATTATTGAACACCTCGATGCAAACCATAATGACAGAATAATTTGTACATCTGTTGAAACCACTCTTGGATTTGTTTAGCAGATTGTCTGCGGAATAATTGGCACATTACAGGGAGGAAATATTTGCACCATGGGGTGCATTGAGTCCTTTGAAAAAGCGGCCATCCAGAGCAATTATTGAACATAATGACTCCCTCAAGATGGCTGACTGTTGCATTACACAAACACAAGCATGGTTCACAGGTGGAAATGTAGGCATTTGTTGGCTTTCTCACGTGTGAACCTGGCGAGCTGAGGGACCCACCTACCAACCAGTTGTGTGTGTTTGTCCATTAGCCTTGTGGAACAGCTGTCTAAGAGTGACACGGCTGCGGTACTGAAACTCTTTTTATCCAAAGCCACATACAGTGTAGTACTGACAAAGTGCTGTGTGTAATAATTTGTCTTTGTTTCAACTATGCTGAGTTACTGAGGAGGCCATAGTTTTGCAATTTATTTAGCTGCTAGCAGATGCATATGTGATACAGATACATGCATTCAGCCAATAAACAACCAGCAGCACCTATTTCACAAAAATACAAATGAAAATGAGTTATGTGACTGAAGGAGGTGTTTAGAATTTGTTTGATTGATAGAAATAGACAGAGAGAGATTCAGTCTTATAGACTTTATTCAATCACAGCACAGTACTGAATGAGAAATGACATGGGGCTACTTTGATGCATGGGTAAGTGTGTGGGGAAAATGGAAAGAAACGAACGATATAAAGTTACCCAAGTGGAAAAAATAAGAAGAACTTGATGACTCTCAGCAGTGTTTCTGTGCTGGTACCTCTGCTCACATTGTAATAAGTCTATTCTCACAAGACATTTCACCTTTGTGTCAGGCTTTTTTTTTTTTTCCTTCTTCTTTTTTAGAGCGGGCTGCTGGCCTGTACACAGAAATACGCCTCTAGTGTGAACAGCCCTGCTGTAACTCATGCGTGTAACTTCCAATACACGTCTGCTCTACTTTTGGTGTGAACCTCTGTCACAGTGTCAGGAAGCTTTTATTTAGAACCATTGCTCCTCTAGGCTTATGATTCTGTCTGTCTGCATTGGACGTATGATGTCATAATGTTTGCATCTATTATCCTTGCCACAGTTAATCATTCTAGAAGTTTTTTTTTTCTTTCTTTTTTATCAACTGCAAAGTCACCTATAAAAGTGATGACTGTCAGACCCCTTTAAAAGCTTAATGGCAGTCAACTTATTTGATACTGTATGCTTCGCATGAATAGTTGTTTTTATGATTCACTTACTTCAAAGCTCCTTTTCATGTGGCGTTTCTCGCTATTTTATCCTCCCTTTTATTTAGTCCCAGTAGGGCAGAAGATCTGGTTTCTTCGTTGAAATGATATTGACTTTGTGTAATGGAATAATTTAACAGGTTCATATTTGCTCTAGAATGCAGCAACTTAAAAATAAAGTGACACTGAACAAAATACTCACATCTTATTCCACATTTTGCCTCATGTTAAAATCCCTTAAATTCATTTTTTTATCATCAATCTAATCTAAGATGACAAAGCAGGAATCCAGAAACATATTAAAAAGGGATCCTCACAGTATTTCTTTGAAGAACCTTTGGCAGCAATTGCAGCCTTGAGTTTTCTTGGTTTTGATGCAACAAGCTTTGCACACCTGGGTTTGGGGCTTTTCTGGTGTCCTCAGCAAATCCGCTAAAGTGCTGTGAGCTTGAGTGGCGACTGTCGGTGGACAGCTGTTCCCAAGTCTTTCCAGACTATGTGTGATGAGGGTTCAAGTCAGGTCTCTGGCTGGGCCACTCAAGGACATTCATAGAGTTGTCCATAAGTCACTCAGCTTTCCCTCAGCCCTGAGTGGTTTCCCTCCCTGCCACTGAAAAACACCCCCACAACACGATGGTGCCAGCACCATGCTTCACCGTTGGGATGGTATTAGGCAGGTGATGAGTGGTTTCCTCCAGACATGACACTTAGAATTGAGGCCAGACATTTCAGTCTTGGTTTTATCAGACTAGAGAATCTTGCTTCTCATGGCCTGAAAGTCCTTTAGGTACTTTTCACAAAAGGAGATGGGTAAGGCTGGTCGATCTGATGATCTTACATCGTGGATGATTTTACTCTAGCATGCAATGTATTTTTCAGTTGAACTGTACAGGTTACATCATTGTGAGGTGGTACATTTAGATGTTTTAAAAGTTCAGTACCTTACACACAGTCCACTGTTAATGTTTAAACAGCCATCCTGCTAACTGCAGCTGGCGATGACAGTTCTCGTTCTGCACTGTCAAATTTGGCACAGCGCCACATGTACCAGAAATTCACCTGAGCACAACAAGAACCACTGTCATGAGCTGCAGACCAAGACTGTGGGCAGAGACAGAAACTTTTTTATTTAAAACACTCATATATAGCAGCTCATAAGAAAATAAGAATCCTGCCCAAGCAAATATCCCAGCGTGAATCAAGCAAAAACTGACTGGTTTTGACACCAGGAGACAGCATAGTAGGTCAAGGACAGCAGAAAGAAGCAAAGCATCAAAGTGGCGGAAAGATATAAAACAGAAGTTCTGGTCATGACACAAAACGATTGACATATAATTTTTTGTCTGGACCATCCACCTCTAGGAGAGCGGTTTTCATTCTGTCCTTTTTTTTAAGTCATTTCAGTCCTGCAGCACTGGTCGTCCTGGAAGTTTCTCCACACAGGGGAGAAACCCAGAGTAACCATCAGGTTCTTCGTCATATCTCTTACCAAGGCCTTTCTCCCCTAATAGCTTAGTTTGCTTGAGCGGCCAGCTTTAGGGTCCTGCTTGTTCCAAACTTCTTCCATTTAAGAATTATGAAGGCCGCTGTGCCTTTGGGAACCTTCAGTGCAGCAGAAATGTTTCTGTTGCCTTCCCCAGACCAGTGCACAATCAACACAATCCTGTCTCTGAGCTCTGCTGCAAGTAGTTCTGGCTGTTGCTCTGATCTGCATTTTCACCTGTGTGATCTTATATAGACAGGTGTGTACTTTTCTAAATCATATCTAATCAACTGACTTAACCACAGGTCCAATCAAGGTGTAGAATCTCAAAGACGATCAAGAGAAATCAAAGGCACCTCACCTAAATATCAAGTTCCACAGCAAAGTATTGGGATTCTTCTTCAGTCAAAAGTGAAGGGATCTCAGTGCTTTAAATGCTGGAACTTTCTTAATCTCAGCTTCACTGTTCTTCACTTTAATTCTGGCAGAAAATAATGTGACACAAAATAAAATAAGAACTGTCTGCGATAGCTTGCACTTTAATGCACTTTAATATCCTGTGTTCCTGTACAGCTGCACAGTATCATAATGTTATTTAAAATGAGTATCACTCTCCATTAAAACCCTCACTCATTAAATTACTCCATAATATAATTTAAATTATAATTGATTGTTTCCCACTGCAGTATATAGAAATGCAATAGTAATTTAAAGATTCATTAAAATTAACAATTGTATAATTTACAGAATGAAAAGAAAAGAAAAAAAATGCATTGATCTGTATTTTCTTGGACAGACCTGATCAGTAAAACAAAGAACATTTTTGTTGTTCTGAGTTAATCCATAGGACTTTAACCTTTCAAATGAAAAAAACACTGTGTCAAGTCAAATGTTTTAGACAGTGATAACACACACAATTGTGTCTTTTTATTGGCGTTCATGACAATCAAGACATGTATGGCTCAACACACAACAAACACACATACCGCAGAGCTGCAAGCCTTAAATGCCACAAGCTGATTTTCTTTTGAATCTATTCTACTTTAATTATTAAATAATAGCAACATTATAATCAGTCCCCCAAGAATGCATTTATATTAAGCTAAATTAAAATGATTGATGAAATTCCTCATTGTATTGGCATTTTAAAACTACCTCCGCCCGACACTGTCACCATTACAAAATGCCTCCAAAGCATTTTATTTTGACATTTGGCACCACTTATTGTTTTCCTTACTGCCAATAGCTAACGTTCTCTTTGCAGACACTCTGGGGACCTGACCTTGAGTTCAGCTGATGTTACACTGCTATACTGACACATCAATCAGGGAGATATTACAAGCATGTGTCCTTGAACATGTCAACACTGAACACATCTTAAAATCAGTCATTATGTTCAAAGAAGAACAGACGTCCAGTACAGCTCTTTTTTGCTCACTGACTCATAGCAGTGATGCAATTATGCCACAACAGTTATTGATTTTGTAAATCACTGCTGAGTTTCCTGGTGGTTTGTATCAATCCAAAGGGATTATAAGTGTCAGAGAATTTAAGTTGACTTCCGAGGAATGAAGTCAAATGTTCAATCTTAACAGAGACTTTAGAATACTTTCGGACACTGCAGCCTTTCAGTTTTGTCTCTGGTTTGTAGATATCATCAGTGTTCTCCCTATCTCCCTTTTATCTCACATGTTCTCTTGAGCTCCCACTCAATCACAGGGGAGACCGTGCCACCTGAAAGTCCGGGTTCACAGCCTCAGGATGACCTCGGCGTGACACGGTCAGTCTAAGAGTGATGTATGCTGACCCTGACCTCAACCACACTCCTTAGACTGACAGCAACATTATGGACAGACTCCTTCACCCCCACCCCCACCCCCACATCCTTGAAGAGTAGTTAGCAGCCATTTTCTGCCCACAGCCTCTCTGAAATGTTTGCTGGGTGAAGAATTATTTTATCAATACCTCTTGTCACCCACAAGTCTCCACCACCAACGCGCTCACTCACTGTGAAACAAGAGGGCTGTCACATACACAGCTTGTGAAAATTTGCTCATGCTAAAAGCACAGACTCTCACATACACACCTTTGGCTGCATGTACCTTTTCTCCCTTTGGGTATAAGAAGAATCAAAAGATTATGTAGAAAGGACTAAAGAATCACAAGAACAATTTTATTTGTCAAAATGCACAAACTGTGTAGTGCATATGTGTGTGTACAGGGTCATGCAGATGGATGCATCCTCACATGTGTTTTCAAGAGATGAGATTCTGATTGGCTACTTCTGTCCAATTGACATTACTTTGGCTCATTTATCAGGAAAATGTGTCCCACTGGGGGTCATCCTCTGAGGCCAATTGCTTGGTCTCTGTGCAGAACTGGTCTGCACCTGAATAGCAAGTGTGATGCCCTGCAGTAATGATACACCATCCTCATCATGCTGTGGTGAGACACCACTCTCTCTACAGCAGATACCAGAGCGTTGACTCACGAGTAAAGCGTTTTCACCAACAATGACCTCATTCAAAAATAGAGGAGTGATGCGTCACTGTAAACAAGCTAGATACTGCATATACTGCAGGGGAGGAAGACTGAGGAAATAGAAACTGACAGCTAATCTTTTACTGATGAGGTGACAAAATGTTGTTATTCACAACCTGAGATTAAACCAGATGCTGAAAAAAGTGAAAACAGCACAGTGCTTTGTTTAAGTTCAGTTTCAGTGGCTCTGCTGTGCTCATTTCATTCAGGTTAGATCATCCTAGTGCTGTTGTGCTTTATTAAGACGAAGACTGGAAATTCAAAAAGTCCCCTTCCACCTACAATGGGTTGCAGTTACAGTTACATGACTCAGATGTCTGGCATTTGTTATGCATTCTTAATGGTTTTCCAATGAGACACATGCACAATTGCAATGTGGGAAATTGAAACTACAGTGTCCATACAGTGAGAGTGGATGTTTCCATGGAAAATATGTGTTATCTTTTGAAACTGTGGAAATGGCCAGTCTTTAAATAGTTATAGATTAAATTACAATATTATGGAAAATTTGTTTATTTCAGCAGTTCAATTGAAATAGTGAAACTTATATATCACATAGGTTTTACAAGGTGAAGCAAACAAAGGTTAATCCCTTTCACTGCTCAAATGCTGGCAGTTATATAGAATATTGCAAAATATCATGCTAGAATAAATGTTTTAACGACGACAACAGCTCAATAGAGAAACTGTTCTGTTGAGTGACTACAAAATGGGCTGTTACTCCTGTCTGCATTGGAATGGTTTCAGAATTTCTTTTATTCCTCAAAATCCAAATAAAAGAATGTAAGGTCTTAAATGAACACAGTCCAACACACAGCTGTATGAAAACACCAGTCAGCTTAGTATCCAGTGAGCACAGTGATAACTATGTAAAATAACATCCCTGGTTTACATTTTAATTGGGGACCTTTGTTATACTCCTTTCTTGTCCCCACATTTCCCATGTAAATCTGCGCTGTTAACTGAGCAATAAGGGCAAACTTGTGTTGTCACATGTTGATACCAGATTACTCTGGGTGGACAAGTGTAAATGGCTAAAAATTGTATTTCTGAATTCTACTCATTGTGCCTTTGTACTTAAGAAGGGCACTGCATGATAGTGTTAAATATGTGTGGTAGCTCGCTGCACATAAATTAATTCACAGGCAGACCAGCTGAGACAGAATGCTTACTTGTAGCCGCCGTTACAACAGCTCATTAGATGTACTGGTGTCTTTCTTTTTTCTTCTGGTCCCTTCATTGTATATGTTTCCAAGTAAGACATGTGTTGCTGTTAATGAGCAGAGAAAAAAACCTTTTGTGTGTCTCTCTGCATATCAAAGAACTCAAGGAAACACCTGTAGACACACAAAATCATTGATTAATGTGGGTACGATGAAAATCACCCTGTCTGCCCTGGAGTAATAATGACTTGCCAAATAGGGCTTAAGTTTTATTTCCTAGAACCTTTGTTTGTGTTTACTGTAACTTATTTTTATTTTGTCTTTAATTTTATTGCAACGTGTTGAGCATTGACTTTCTGTCTTTATTCACATTAGCTGATTTATAGAGATAATAAAGCCCCCAAAAAATGGCAGGGCCTAACTTCCTAATAAATTCCAATGCAACAATTGCTTGTTAAATCAGCGTTTGTTAGATGAATCAAATTAATTTCACCATGTTGTTATGGATGAGACAGACAGACAAGCTGCAAAGTGGAAGGATGTCAGGCTGTGGGCAGGGGAGCAGCTGTCAGTTTGTCACACTTGGCTAGTTAGTACCAATTCAAAGTACTTGGCTTGTCTGTTTCACTTGGCTGGTTAAAACAAAAGACACTGAAAAAGAGCTACACACACTTCATTATACAGTGGCTTCAAATCAGTGCATTGATCTGTTAAGTTGTAGGGGGGGAAATGGGTGCACTCCAGGATTCATACACAAGCATACATAATGGGAATTCAGTGTGTCTGTGTGTATGTGATACTGATATATATGTATTGATGTACATCAGAGACAAAGTAGATACATGTGTTATAAAACTATGATGGACTCAAAACATATTAGATTAGCAGATGAGTTTATAGCCAGGGCTGATATCTGTCTTTTTAAGTGATAGTAGCAAGTAATATAGGAAAATGGTATCTATTTTTTCAGTGACTCAGCTTTGAGTCAGGTAATAGACCCAAACTGGACAGTACAAAAATAAAAAGCAAGAAGAAGAACTGATTATAACTGAAGTGCAAAAGGTAAAATAGCCTTTTACAGTTTGCATGTGCAGGAAATAATGATCTTGATTGTCCCTAAATAGCTGTTGTTAACAATATTGAAATTTATGGTAAGCCTGAAAGCACAAACTTATATCACATCTGCATTGGTATCAGAAATTTAACTTTCCACACAAAGAACGTGTGGTCACACAGTTTATTAAAGTAGTGTCTTCCAGTGATTGGTCAGAGACCGCCCACAGAGCTGAGACAAATGACAGTTGCAATATTTTTGCTACTTTATTTTTTGCTACTAATATTTTTACTACTTTAATATTTTTAGCACATATTCAGTGATTGTCTGCAGATAATATCCTGCTGCTTACTATGCAAGTTTATACATGTAGGTGGATGATGCATGTGAATGGGATCAAGAGGTTGTCTGCAGCAGAAAACAGTTAATTAATAGTAGTGTGTGTGTTGGTGTTTGCATGTGAAAAGAGCTTTACTAATGTGTCTGTTTTTCCTATTGATATCAACCTTAACAGATAATTATGTATAATGTTGGGCGCTGCAGGAGATCATTGAAAGAGGATTACTATAGTATTCATGGTCATGTTGCAGGCTTCAGATTCACTCACTATTAAGTCTTATAGAGACAAATAAATAAACACCAGGAAAGAAATAATATTATAAATATTACAAAGAAAAACCAAAAAATAAAAGAGAAACACAGTTCAAGACTCAACTTTATTTGGTCAACACAATACGTAACTCTCACCATTTTAGTGGTTGACAGTGAGAAAAAACAATCAGTGATATTTTTGCATAATTGTGATATTTTCAATTAGATCCTAAGGCTGGCAAGCTGTGTCATCTAGAAGACTAAATAAATAAATAAATATTGTAATTACAAATATAGAAGCAAAGCAGTTGAGTCATTCTGAGTGACACGCTGTTTTTGGCTTCACAAAATTACCACAAATGTCCCAGTAGATAAAGAGCAGCACCTGACACTGGCTGAAGGAGAGGATGCTGTGTACCGTCTTAACCCTGGTGAAATACAAAAATACAGATTGAGATAAACAGTGGCAAAAGACTGCATGCAAAATATGACTGTGTTGCCAAAAATAAATAAATAAATAAAATGATATATGATTACTGCAATAGAGGCCTACCTTCATCTAATCTGTTCATTGCACCAGTCATGGTGAGTTCTGGATGTTTATGCTGGGAGGCTGTAGAGGAGGGAACGAAGAGAAGGCTTATGATGCATGTGGTGGGTATCCCTCCCACACTGGAATCCATAAAGGATTCTGGTTTATATTTGGAGCTGTTGCAAGATTGCTGGCATTATCAAGAAGTGACCTGATTTGATTTATATCTCATTAATCTCTCCTCTCTCCGTCTCTCTCTCCCCCTCTCTCTCTCAAGAATAGCATACATGCCGACCTTCCTCTGTCACACACTTCTCTCACTCTACAAAATCTCATCTTCCTCCTCCTCCTCTCCGTGCCGTGTGGTGTGAAAGTCAAACCCTCTGTCAGTCACTCCCCACTAAAAAAGTTCATTTTCAATGGGCACTCAGGCTTTAACTGAGAGAAGAACACATCGGGCAAGTCCTCTCTCACTTTGCTCACATTTCAGACGAAGCTCTCAATGTGTCTGTGAAGTCTGAAGACAGGAAACAATTGTTGACCGTGGAAAGAGAGCACAAGGAAATCACTCAGTGCTTCTTGCCAAGCAGTGGCAACACCAGACCTATTTTAGGGGACTTTAGCCCCACTAGAATTTCCTGTAGCCCTGCTAAATAATTCATTCTGCCTTTTCTGGCTGATTTATAATGCAAAAAATACGATACAAGCTACAGAATTACAGCACTCATGAAAACGGCTGAGCACTCTGTGTGTACTGGTGAAACCAGCCACAGTCTTGCAACTATGCACTTAGCCATAAAAAATAAAAGAATGGTGTGATGAAACATGGGAGCTACACAAGCTAATCTATCTAAAATATTTCCCTGCTGAAATTATGGGATGCTCACAGGGCCCAAGCATCAGCTGATTAATACAGATACACTAACCATAAACACAAGACCACCTGACTTCACACAAAGGAATAATGTTAAGAGAGCATCAACTGTATTTCTCTGTATGCTCCAAACATAAATTACTGATTTAACATGTGGTTCACTGAATATTCAAGTCTCAAAATATTTTTTGTGTCATTTATTGTTATACCAACTGTATGAAGACTGATAAGTGTGATAATTGTACTGAACATATTCTGGATGACAGGGAGAGCTGAGCAACAGCAGCAGCAGCCAATATAATGCTGTATTTATGCAGTTCAAGTATTGATTAGTTGTGTCATGCACAATGACAAGTCTCTTGTTTCCTTGGCTGTCAAATATGATTCCCATTGGTGCTTCCCACCTTTGAGTGGTCTGACAGCAGATCCTCAGGGAGGGTTTGTGGGAAAACGTGTGAAGCGACTTATGTAACTAATGTAAGTGGTAACATTGCACATGTGATTATTTATAGGTAGTTTTGGTAAATGCTATCATTAGTTAATTCATACCTGTACAACAGCTAAAAATTATTAAATTATGTTACTGCATAATAGATGCAGTATGTTGTCAACATGATTTGTGATAATGCATTATGAATATATTTCTTCCTTTATTTATCTGAGTTACAATTTATCAGAAAACAAGCGTATTGTCATACGTGCATTCACAAATGCATACTAGAGCCACTGATGTTCTATGCTGATGACACTCAGTTATACACATGTATCCATTAATTCCAAAACATACTGATGCTGCTCTCAGGGAACAGTTTTCCACTAGTTAAGTAGTTGAATTTGGAAATCCAGGCCTAAATAATGAAAAGCCACTCTAACTTTTGGTAAACTTTCTCCATTTTTGATGAGACATGTAGAAGATTTTGCTTATGCTGCATGTAGTTGTATGTAGTCATCCACAGAGTTTTCTTTGTGTGACTGACTTCAGTGTGATTTATTTCCTTTTCACAAACCAGAAATTAATTCAGAAATGTTGCAGATCTCACTCTTCAATTGTCTGCTGTCCTGCTAATCTGGGCCATGCTTTAGTTCTCTCCACCAGACAAAGAGACAGCTGGCAGTTGATAATCTGTCAGGACAAAAGTTTAAAAATGCATTCTTTTCTTAATCTCATTTTCCTTATCTCTTTTCATCTAATTCCTTCACTGCACCAAGTAAATCCAATTTTGCTGCTTTCATTGTCAGCATCAGAACACATTGTTTTGCTTTGTAAATCAACTTCATCTTTTCTGCTGCTATAATTTGGCTTGTGTTCTGTTGACTCATTGTTTATGTCTTTTCGAGGTTTGAGCTGTTGAAAAATAGGATGAGTAAATATTGGAATAAGAAACAGCGATTCCTCATCCACAGGGTATATATTCACAGAGTGTTCAGCATATTTTTTAGATGGTCATGCTATTGCCAGAACGTCACCTTGGAAAAACATTGTCTGAATAATACAGTAAATGTGCACTTTAAATACTCATCCGAATCATTAAAAGTTATTTTTGACAGAGTCAGTAGAACATGGAAACAGAAAACTCAGACTCTACTGTTTTAATTGTTTTGTGCAAAGATTTTAATTCCTAACAAATTAAAGTCGCCTTAATGGAATGTGATTTTCAGCCTGGTGTGATCCCTGTCACATGCCTGCCCTGCATGAAAACACACTCTTTCTCCACCCTCAGGCTTTGGCTGCTTGGAATTTGAATTTTGTAATTGAAGAATTAATGGACTCAGTAATCAAGCAATTAATCAGTAGTTACTGTAATAGCCTGACATTCTGAAGTGAAGAGCTTTCTGTTGCAGATTAGTCTGTGTTGAACATATTGTGTAGAAGCAGGAAATACTGTAATCCGGCAACAGCACTCTTGTAGCTGATTTATTCTTTTCTGCTCAGAAACCAGCTGCCAAGTTAATGCTGTTACACTGCAAAAGTGAGGTTGCATTTTTTTTTCTGTTTTTTGCTTTGTTTGGTGCGTTTGTCAGCACATTGTGGTATATTATTTCTCAAGTGCTTCTATAATTCCTCTTTGAGCTGTCTAACGTTCATAGATGTCTTCATTAGCAGTATTTTATCCATCCACGTTGAAAAGAGATAAAAGTATTCAGATCTATTTACAGCTACTGTTATCCTTTTAAAAAGTCAAACATCATGCGTTTTCAACTGACAGTGTCAGTGACAGCTGAGTGAATGACTAAGGTTTAGCAGTGTTTATTTTTTGATTACCTTATTTAAATTTGACAGCTGCTACACTTTCTGCATCAAACACATCCCAAGAGAACCCTTGTCTCTCAGAGCTGAATTACTCTGTTTATGATTAAAACCTATATAGTGACAGTCATAGTTCTCTTTGTGACAAATCTGTGGGTTTCACTGTGGCTATTTGTAGCTTAAATGCACATTTAGCTCAGCACATCAGGGCTCATCGCAGTCATTCCACTACATGTTGGAAAATCTAGTGCTTTCTCTGTGAAGTTCACATTTTTTTCATTTTTCACATTGATTTTTTTTTTTCTTTTCCCTGAACGTGCTGCAGTTTCCACCCACATTCAAAAACATTCAGGTCAGGGAGATTAGAGACTCTATAAATGTTTCTCTTTATCTGTGTTAGCTCCTTGACTCACTTCTGACCTGCCCAGAGTATTTCCCTGCCTGTCACTGCAATGGCAATGAAAACTAATGTCTTACGGTGAATTTGGACAACTTATAGATAAATAAAAAGCTGCTGAGAGCATCAAAGCCCCTTCTGAGCAGTGGTTGATGTACCTTTCTCACTACAGAAATACCAACTGCATACCAATATAACTATTGGTGTTAGTTAGTAAGCAGCTGCACTCTTGTTTGGTGAATTTACACAGGGCTATCATACTTAAACACTAAAACTAAAGGTCATTAGCAGATTAATATTGTAACACATTACTTCTTTATGAATCTGTTTTTCCACAGGATTGGTTTTTGATATTTAATATTCAAATTCCATAAATTTATTCAAGAAGCATTTTTTTTTCTCATCTGTCTCTATAAAACTCTTTTAATTCAATCTGAAGCTTCATCTAAGTGGTGTCGTGTTCACTTGTAGTGATTCATGACTGATAAAGATTGCTCTGCTGTCTTTATGAGTTCAATTATTGTAAGAGCATCATTGCTTTTAATGGTGTGGCTGTGAGAGTGTTGTGCTTCTCCTGTGAAATTACTTAACTTTTTTTTTTAGCTTCAGTTCCACAAGTTCATTTGCTGACTGGTGTTTCTGCTATATACTGTAAAAATGGTCTTTAATCATTTATCACTGCTATGCAACTATTTCAAGACTAAAACTTTGAAGAACGCTTGGGTTAATGAGTAGAAAACAAGAGAATAATAACCGCACAGAATTGCTTAAAAAAACATGGATCATTCGTTTACACATAGCTGCCATAGCAGTGGCAACTGTGCGCATCTCCCTTGCACACAGTAAGTCTTAATCAAAGAATACACTGTTTGTATTTCCAGTTTCCTCTGGCGTGACACACAAAGAGCTACACAAACAAACTCCCCGGTCTCATTTTGGCTTACTTGTTTGACATTCCAGTCGCATACGTGCCTTTGAGGAACTGTGAGTTGTAATCAGATGTTTCCAGATATCTTGACTAGATCGAAGGACTGGTGGGTGGTGAGCTTCCTTATTATTTATGTCCCCCCGTCTCAAATATAAATCACACGACACAGCAGTCATAGCTGCTTTTCTTCCCTCCCCTCCTCGTCCTGCAGAGATACAGCACAGAGGTTGTCGGCTTCATTGTGATTTTGTTTTATGTGACTGAGATTGAGAGTGTGAGGACAGTGCACCCAGAAACAGAATGGGATATAAGGCACTCCATCAAGGTTGCAAGTTTTCATGTATGTATATTTATAAGTGGATACAACAGATATACAAACCTAAAGAATATTGTTGGGTAAAAATCTTTTTTTTTTCCTTCTTCTTCTTCTGGTAATTTTTAGATTTTTAAAGATGAGATAAACACATGCAGTTATCTAATGTATCGCTATGTGTCTCTCCTTTCATTCCAGTGGGTCCAAATCCTCTTTTCCAAAGAGTGGAAGACCAGTCAGCGAATTATGAATGTTAAACAAGATGACCTCCTCTCAGCAGCAGCAGATGATGCGAGGTCCTAGGTGGAACCGGGCCTTGTCCGACCCTTTGTTTGTGCTGCTGCTGGCCCTCCAGCTGCTGGTGGTGGCAGGGCTGGTACGTGCTCAGACGTGCCCCTCTGTCTGCTCTTGTAGTAACCAGTTCAGCAAAGTCATCTGCACCCGCCGTGGCCTGCGGGATGTCCCTGATGGCATCTCTACCAACACTCGCTACCTGAATCTGCAAGAAAATCTCATTCAGGTCATAAAGGTGGACAGCTTCAAGCACCTACGACATCTGGAGATCCTGCAGTTGAGCAAAAACCACATACGCAAAATTGAACTGGGAGCCTTCAATGGACTGGCCAGCCTCAACACCTTGGAGCTTTTTGATAACCGCCTCACCACCATCCCGAACGGGGCATTTGAGTACCTGTCCAAACTAAAGGAGCTTTGGTTGAGGAATAACCCCATTGAGAGTATTCCCTCCTATGCTTTCAACAGAGTGCCCTCATTACGGCGGTTGGACCTTGGGGAGCTCAAGCGGCTCTCCTACATATCTGAGGGGGCCTTTGAAGGGCTGAGCAATCTGCGCTACTTAAATCTGGGAATGTGCAATCTGAAGGAAATTCCCAACCTTATTCCCCTGGTGAAGCTGGATGAACTGGAGATGTCAGGGAACCAGCTATCTGTCATCCGGCCTGGCTCCTTTAAAGGGCTCATCCATTTGCAAAAGCTGTGGATGATGCATGCCCAGATCCAGATTATAGAAAGGAACTCTTTTGATGACCTGCAGTCACTAGTGGAGCTCAATCTTGCCCACAACAACCTCACCCTTTTGCCCCATGATCTCTTCACTCCTTTACATCACCTGGAGAGGGTGCACTTGCACCACAACCCGTGGAATTGTAACTGTGACATCCTCTGGCTAAGCTGGTGGCTTAAGGAGATGGTACCAGCAAACACCAGCTGCTGTGCCCGCTGCAGCTCACCTCCCAACCACAAGGGACGATACATTGGTGAGCTGGACCAGAACTACTTTCACTGTTATGCTCCTGTTATTGTGGAGCCTCCCGCAGACCTAAATGTGACAGAGGGAAGCGCTGCAGAGTTGAGATGCAGAGCCAGCTCTTTGACCTCAGTAAGCTGGATTACACCCAATGGTTCCATCATGACACACGGTGCATACAAGGTCAGAATCTCTGTGCTGAATGATGGCACTCTAAACTTCACTAATGTTACCATGCAGGATACGGGCACATATACATGTATGGTCAGTAATTCTGCAGGTAACACAACAGCATCTGCCACACTCAATGTGTCCTCTACAGAGAACAGCAGCTTCAGCTACTTCACCACAGTGACAGTGGAAACCATAGAAACGCCACATAATGAAGGCTTCACCACAACTGTGCAGCAGAAGATGGGCCCCACCCCCTCTTCTGGAGCATGGGAGTCTGTTTCACCCACCTCTACAACAACCACCACATTTCGAACCCCACTCTCCACCCGTGCCACAGAGAAGACTTACACAATCCCAGTCACGGATCAGGGTGGGGACGGCTCACTAAATGGCTTGGATGAGGTGATGAAGACGACCAAGATCATCATTGGCTGCTTTGTTGCCATCACACTCATGGCAGCCGTCATGCTGATTATCTTCTACAAGATGCGCAAACAGCACCACCAGCAGAACCACCACGCACCCACGCGTACTATTGAGATCATTAACGTGGACGAGGACTGTGTAACAGGGGGCCCAGGCATGGAGGGCCACCTGACTCTGCCTCCTCTTGAGCATGAGCACCTCAACCACTATAACACCTACAAGACTGCATACAACCATGCCTCCACTATCAACTCCATACACAGCTCAGCGCACGAACCTTTGTTAATTCGGGCCAGCTCAAAAGACAATGTACAAGAGACCCAAATCTAATCTTTTTTTTTTTCTTTTCTTTTTTTTTTTTTTCCAAATGAGACATTAATTAACCGATGGAATTACATAAAGACATTACTGAAGGGACATTATTGATAAGTGGATGTGAGGACTCTGGCTCAAACATGGAGAAACAGACTCATCTGTTTGGCGAATCAGTGGGTGGTGATGTTTATTCAATGACTTTGGGAATTAGGGTATGTCTACTGTTTCAAAAAGTGTCTTTACAAAACAGAAGTTATTTATTTAAGAAAAAAAATATTGTGGTTAAATCAAGAAAAACTGTATTCTGCAATTATTTTTTCAGCACTTAATTCATGATTTTTTTTTCCCTTCCTCTCATTTCATGGGATTGGTTTACTAATATGCTTTCAAACTCTGTTTGAAGATCTGTCAAAGAAAAACTCTTGAGGCAAATTATTGTTTGTTCTTTTTTTGGTAAACTGCAGACTTTTGATCAGATGAGATAGTAACCTCATTTTCCCCATGTAACAAAGGAACCTAGAGCACATTAGTGAGTCTCTCCAGCTGTGGATTAAGTGATGAAATCTTTGTGAACATCTGTAACTGGGATGAATAAAAACACTTGTTCATTATTTTTTACAGTGATTGACAGAACTGTCAGTGATGAAATTTGATCATAGTTCACTGTTTAATTAGATCTGTCACATACATATTAGGCATTCTGCTCTGTCATCAATACACTGAGGGTCCTAAATGGAGGAGACGTGTCCTGCATTCTGCTATTGTAAACGTCAAGGTTCACTATTAGAAGTACATTCTAGTTAAATTAAATTCTATAGATTAATGATGAAAGTCTTTGTGTTCCTAATGTATATGCAAAATAGATTTTTATCCCTGATCTCCACTTGTTTTGATTAAAATGCCAAGCTTCTTCTTCAGAGACATGATTATTATACAGAAAAAGTCAATAACTGCATTAAGACCAATTCTGATCTCTGAAGGTCACGATACAGAAGCAGCATTAATGGCTACGTTAGAATAAACATAATTTTAAATTAAAAGTCATGTGAAAAAATGGAGATGATCGTAAATTCTGGCAAAGGTCCACTGCATCTACATGAAACATTTCTAATGTATGACAGTCTCACCTTTACCTTATGGTGCTTAGTTCTGCTGCATATGAAGATGATTGCTTTGAAGCCACCTTTTTTCATGCTGGGCCCCTTACCTCATCTGCAATACCACAGGATAGAGTTCTGTCAGAAGCAGACTGATGAGCTGAAGAAAGAGCGTAAACCCTTTATACAGCTGTCTGAGCACATTGCCTGTCATCTGTGGACCTCGTTTCCACATGGGCAGTGCTTGGCAGTCCCAGATTCACACCCTGCCCCTGCCAAACCATAGGACTTGGCCCTGAGCTAGAGGGCTTATGCTGCAAGAGGCTTTAGGGCTGAATGTGTGGGATCGGGCATCAACCAGATGTTTGTGGTTGCACCTGTCTCTCTCACCCTCCCATAGCGACAACACAATTTACATTTTAATTGATGTGCCCATGGGTTTTGGATGGACACAGCTCTGCAGGTACTCATACACTGGAAAGCATTTCAAAGTCTTCACAAAGATAACTGCTTCCAGGCACCAGACATGCAGAGGCTACACCAACTTGCCCCAACTGTCACTTGCCCCTGGTTAAGTTTTTAACAAATTAGTGCAGCTTCTGCTCTGGTAACAGTAAAATATATACAAAAAAAAAAAAAGCTTAGGTTCATGCTTAATTCCATTTTGTCTTAAGAATGAATTGAGGTGTTACATTAAGGAATAATACAGATGAGAATACTTCATTGAAACTCCTGCAGGTCACTGAAAAACCCATCTTTTATGGGCTTTAAAGGTTGGATTGACAGTAGTTCCAGTTTTATTCCAGGGATGGAAATGTTGATTTTCACAGCAGTAATAAAGTGTCAAGCAATCCACATAAACTTTGCAAGCTACTCCTGCCGCATAATCAAAATCTCTGCTGCCCATTTATATGCTTGTTTCGTTCCACACTCAAACATTCCACCAAAAATTGAATATTCACAATACTGTCAGCCTGAGGAGCTATGATGTTCATGGGTCCATGCACATTACAAAGTCCTCCTCCTGCTTTTCCATTGGTCAAGTTAACTCTATACTGCTCAGCCTCACCCTGCCTCACTCTGATCTTATGCTGCATAGCCGAATTTGACAAAAGTTCACCAAATTAAGACCAATTAACAAAAATGTAACCTTTAAAACCTTCTTAAGGAGAGAGTTCTCCACTTAAACAGGCAGATTTCAACCTAAAAGACAAAGAGGCTATCGGAGTACTGCATCAGCAGATTTTAAGTAGTAGTGAAAAGTAGTAGTAGTGAGCAAGAACAGTACCAGTTCCTCCAAGATCCCCACGTCTAGGATATGGAAAAGAATGAAATTACATAAGATAATAATAATCTAAAGCCCCATTCCCACAGGACTAGTATTACCTGGGGTCCTCCTGTGATATGTAATACAATAATTGCATAGATTATATATGTTAATAATACATGTCTGCAAAATGTTACGTAAAATCTCTTCAGCAAATTACCTTCCATATCTCGCCTAATACTGACGTGAGTTCATAACATTAGTCCCGTGTGCATTATTTTATGTTACTTTTTGGTTTCATCCAAATTTTTCCTCTCTGTCCAGGTTAAAAGTTGTGGAGTATGTAAAGGAAAATATCAACAAGAGATGAGATTGATTGGGGTGGTCGACTCTGCCTGGTAACCCATTATATGTTTCAAAATAATCTGATAATCAAGAGCAGTAAATTTAAATGTAACACAAGACGTTATTTGTTCATTTTGAATTTGCAGTGCACAACACAGATGTGGGGGGGTGGACTCCTAAATAGCACGAGGTCCTCAGGTGATTTTAGTCCTGACACAATAAGATAAATGATAACCCCGTATCATATTTTCTTCTTCTTTATTTCCCCACAGTGGCACTTCTGTGGAGTCTGGCACATTTGTAAACCATAGAATGACCTGGATGTGTGTCATTTAGTATGTGTTTGAATTCCTAGTGGTGGGATGTGGATCACTGTTCTGCTCAGCTGACATAAGAGAGTGTTACCATCTTCCCCTTATGCCTTTAGTTGGAGGTAAATCGTCTGAAAATTTAAATGGTAAATTTGTTGCATTTTAGTCAAGCTGTCTCATGTATGTAAGTAATCTAAATATTTTTGGTCAGTATTCTTTCTTTCACATTCTTTTATTTTTTTCTGAGAGGGAATGCTGTTCTAGTGGTAGATTTATATAAAAAAAATACATTTTGAGAATAAAACAAAACAAAAATTTTTAAATTTTGATTTTACATGTGCCAACAACCTGTTCTAAAAGTGAAAAAGAAACATGCTGTAAAAGAATAAGAGATTGATTTTCATGTAAGCATTCTTTCATGACCTTTAAAAGATATGGAGATCGATTATAGAGACCAGAGTTTGTAGTTCATACACAAAATATGGTTAAAAATAAACTATTGTTGTTTTTCTGTATTGTCTGATTCTTGTTCACTGGAAGGCTCAGTAAAAAGAGAAAATCTTTCCTTTCACCAGTATTCATGCACTTTATCTGTTGTTAAGTAACTGAAAATCAGATATTCATCAAAGCCTTTTGAACCTTTAGTTTATACATTTCACCTGACTAATAAATCTGCCTATGGATAATGAATTAAAACATAAAAGGAAGCCCTTTCATGGCCATATTCCTTTTCACATAGCTTGATACATGGCTATTGTGCTTTACAAATGCATCTATTAAAAATGTATTATATATATGAGGTAGATTCATTATAACAATGCAATTATACTGCCTTTAAAGGTGATTATAGCAGAACAATCTGCATGAAACCAGACTCAGTTCAGCATGCAGAGTGAAATTACAGGCATTTGTCTTTGTACCACCACTGCAGGAATGCTTTGACATGCATAAATGCAGGACTTAACATGGCTGAATATGTATAAATGCACACACCCCCACATTGAGAACATTCACTGCATTATTCAGTCATTCTCTGAACATATTAAGTAATAAGTTAAAATGATTTGTCTCTATATTAAACAGGGCTTTGTCTGCTTAACAACTTTCCAACTGAACTGATAATGACAGTACTTATACGTTGAGTACGTGTGTGGTTCATTACGTTTTATATAACTTAAGCTAAAACAATTACTTGGAGAGAATGCATACATTAATTTTAAGTTGTGTGTGGGCAAGAGAAAGAAATACAGAATTAGTCATCATATAGACAAAAAACTGAAAATATATACGTAGGAGCTGAATGATTTATTTTTAATGAATCCTGAATATTGATGGAAATAAATATAAATCAATTTCAATGAAGCACATTTTTTAGTATAAACTTTGTAACAGCTATTAAATGAGAATACTGTCTAAGAATTTTTCTGAAAAAATAGTTCACAATAAAAGCACCATGGATGGCATTAATCTCTCTGCAACTCTAGCACACAGTCTACATAATGTTATTGTTATGCAGATGTCATTTTAAAACTGCACATTGCAGTAACAGGCAAACATTGTAGCTCCAGTGGTGTTGCCTCAGTGGTGAGCTCATAGAACGATAGAACATCATGTGATTGGGATCTTATCCTGAGCAGGTTTTCATCACAATCTAAACAAGATGAGTCAATTTTCTCCATCATCAGCATTCATGAGACACTGTTCCACTCGGTAATTAACCACATAAAATGAGATTGTGATCATCAGCTGATCGAATCATATCACAATATACAAGCTAACAGTAAATATTTGGACCTGATAGTAATTGCATCCATTCTGGCCCAATCATTAGCCAGTAAACAACGGTTGTACAGTAGATCAGAGAAAAGTGAAAGATGTCTGACAGTCAGACAAGTGATGGATTATACTGAATCCACAGTCTGTTCTCTGGATTTTATGGAGGGGTAATAAAACATAAGGTTTATATGGGTGGATCTAAGAAATTGATGTGTTTTATTTAAGTGGTTGTATGTTTTTACACCAGTGGCATAAAGACAACTCTTCATGCTACAGGGAGCTTTGCTACATAAGGATGAGCTTCTCTTGATATGTACCTGAAATGAATGATATATGGCCATCTTAATTACACCAGAACTGTTAGCTTGCACCAAGACGCCATGCTGTACATCACCTGGAGTTACAAAATATTTGTTACCCTCTGCCAGCAGGCCCCTTACCTTTTTTCACAAAAGGCAAACAAAGCCATAGAAGCCACACATACATTCAGTAGCACAAAAGCTCACACCTTCTAATGTGAGGAGGAAAAATGATGTGTGAAGCCAAATGTAATGTGAGAGGACTGTTCATAGTGACAAATCCCCTGAGAATCATCACCCAACTTTACAGCTTACAGCCATATAAACATATAGTACTGCTACAATGAAGGTGTAACGCATGCTAGCGTACTGCAATCAATTGACCAATAAACCAGTCAGGCAATCATACATATTCTGGCAAGGTCTGCTCTGATATTCTATTCATTTGGCCTTCCAGCAATGTCTTTACTCAGCATCATCCATATAGACATATCTCTTCTTTTTTTGATGAGAGAAGTGAATGGTGCAAATCAAGTCCTGCTTTCATTTTCACAACAAGTCAAATCAAGTCAGAATATAAAAGAGACCTGTGACAAAGCTACTAAAGTAACAATTTCTGGAATTTTCTTTCTTGCAAGTCACTGTCAATGAATGATGTGACACAATGGAGATTGAGACACACTGATAAATTTCTATAGCAGTATACACTTGACCTTACATTTATTGCAGAGAATAAGACAAAGTATCTTTAAATAACCTAGAACTTACGTCTTTCATTGGGGAAACAAGGTTATACAGTTCCTACATAACATGGAAACAAATGCATAACAACTCTATGTGTTAAACAACTTTAGAAGTTTCTCCTTTCAATAACTTCTTCCACCTACAGGTGAACTCACTAACCTCTTCGCCTTTGGTAGAATATTTCTGGTGGCCAATAAGAAACAAGCCGAAGCATCCCATCTAATCCTTGAGGAGACACTGCATTACCATGTATAATGCCAACTGGTCTGCTCTTTCAAGTGTGTGACAGGTTGGTTTTCATAATAGTTGCCTGTTCAAAATACAGCCCAGGGCCTGTTCCACTGGCTCCTCACTAATGCACCATTAAACTCTTCATTTTCTTATTTATTCTGCTCCTGAGGCACGGGTAAATTAATGGGTGCTTAATGCCAGTGCACTGTTTGGTATGCTACTGTTTTCCTTACATGTATAATATATTCGATAGAAAACTGTGTAGAAATAGTATGTCTCTAACAGGAAAGGCAGAGGAGTAGATAATAGTAGTGATTATTTTCTTACGTGAAAAGAGAAGGGAAAAAATGTGATGTATTTGATATTCATTATATCAGTTACAGATCATTTAGAAAAGATATGTGTGTAAATCCCAAGAGTTACTGCAATGACATCACTGGGATCTGCACTTTGCTGTGTATGCTGGATACTCACACTTGAACAACAGCTAGAAAAGGACAAAAGGGCAAAAACACATCTCACTTGGCAATGAGTGACAAACAACTACAGCAAGTAATGGCAGGGGTGGCAGAACAAAAAAAAAAAAAAAAAACGCAATAAAAATGGCATGGCAGACCTTGACCTATCCTAAGACATCCCACCTAGTCAGCTGAGACCGTCCAGCATATTTAAGAAGTAGGAAGTAGGAACACAACACTTTCCAGTCAGCAAATATATGATCAGAATGAAAATAAAACACAGACAAAGAATGTAAAGCAGGTGATACTTAATGCTTGATTATAATAACTTGCAGTGACAATAAGGCAGTTATTGCAGAGAGAGAGTTCAAAACCAAGGCTAACTCCAGACTCATGAACATAAAAAAGGGGATATTTTTCATATGCTTGGAGGCAGTGCCTCTTATGAAGTCAATAGCTACTCTTTTCCTTCAGTGACAGACACTCTGAAAATAAGATCAAAGACATGTATCAGAATGCACATCAAAGTATGGCTCTGTGAAGTAAATACACACATAACACAGGCAGATGTCTTTCAGCTGAGAGGCCCTATTACAGAGAAAGCAAAGAAAACTGAACTTATAAGAGTTCGATTAGTGGCAAATGTTTAGGGATGTGTCTTGGTTATATAGAGAAGAGTTGTTGTTTATTTGAAGTTAAACACACTTTGTAAAACCATCTGGACAACAAGTTCGCCCACACACTATAGTCGCTACTTAATAGGAAGTACAGCCCCTTACACCCTCTTTCCCAGTCTACAAGAGACAGGAACGGCAGTGAAAAGTGAAAGCTGGATGCCAGCTGCAAGTTCTGTTTCCTTGCACTGCGGTGAGTCTAGGACAGGAGAGGTGGCATCACAGCAAAGACGAGGAGATGAGGCCATCACTGTGAGCAGGTAATCACCTCATTTGTCATGTTGCTCTTTAAGTCACTTTAAGGAAGTGAATGTTGGGTTATGTTACGATGGCTATTTATACAGCCCATACAGTTCGGTGTTGGTGGGTTCAGTCCGCCTGAACCAGTAAATGCAAATTTCAGTGCTTTCTGCTCCACAGGGGTGAGTGAACAAGTCTGCAGAGCCAGCTGGTGCCTGAAGCCCGTGTGATATAAAATGTGTGAAATACATATAAATAAAAAAAAAAAAACTGAAAATCTTCTTCTAAACCTCACATGGGGGTGGTGTATGTCTTCCACAAGCTCAAGTCCTCTAGCAGAGGCCTGGTAGTTTGGAGGTTCTGCACAGTAAGGGCTTCTGGACAGAGACCTCAGATATTGCAGCCCCTGGTACTCCTTGATCTTCTTCTTCCTGATGTTATCTGTCACTGTGCTGTCTTCTGCTCCTTGTAAACCACCAATTGTCTCAATATTCCCCTGGTGCTCAGTAATGTCCCCATTGTGTTGGAGCCTCTGATTCACCGTTTTTAAAATAGCTTCCTTCTATTGATGTTAGAACATTGGACTACCAGCTACTTCTTGGTCCTTGTGGATGTTGGTCATATGTTCATCCATGGTGTCTTTGGGCCTGCTAGAAGTGTCCCATCTATTTCATAGCCTCACTCTTTGTACATGTGCAGCCAGTAGCCCACTTGTCATCAGCATGTCCTGGTCCTGGGACCTTTACATGCTGCATAGATCATGTGTTGGCTGCTTTTCAGAACCATCATACAGTAATAGGTGTCTTTTCCATTTGCCATTATTTCTACATAATGAGATTTTACAAAATAATTAAAAATATATAACTTGTATTGGTGGTTGGGATGGAAAATAACCTAATGTAGTAACCTGTAGTAACAAAAAAAGAAAAGAGATGCAGAAAATCATCAAATAGAAAACAGGAATAGTTGACTGGTCCAGGTTAAGCTACAACAGTTGACCTTGGTTCCAAGGTCCTGGTTGGTTCCTTGGTTTGTAGCCATTGTTATATCTAAAAAAATACCAAAAAATGAATACAAAAACAGTATATTGTAAACCATTCTCCAAGATAATGCATCTGGATATAAAAAAATAAAAAAATGAAATTGCAAAGTACTTTGTGAACCCTGAGATGACTTTCCTTTCAAGCTCATGCATTGTGGATGACGGAAAAGCTCACCTCTTTAGTGGATCATTTGATCCATACAAAGCCCCAGAGCGCAGGTGTGAGTACATCCACACTGATATTTAAGTTCAACTAGCTGGAATGCACAGGTGTTTTTGTACAGCAGAAGCTGAGGTACACACAAAAATGTTTAGCAGCTTAAAACACTAAGGCCAGTGCAGACATTTGATATTTCTGACACAAGTTTATAAGCCAGTGGCGGATACAGAATGTGACTGATGGGTGGGCCTGAAAAATTCTGGATGGGCCAGACGTATTTATTCAACCGGCTTTTTGACAGCACATACCCACAACGCGACATAGAACTGGGGTTATTGTAGGTTTTCTCTCTTTCTCCCTCTCTCTCTCTCTCTCTCTCTCTCTCACACACACACACACACCTGCCTCTTTCCTGTCTTTCTGCTCACAACTAGTGTGCTCCCTCTCTGTTCCTTTGAGCTCCCAGATGTCCATGGATCTGTATGGGCTTATATTTGAATTCTCAACGGGTCATTTCAGGATATCCCAGGACATTCAAGGATATTCAAGGATATCCCAGGATATTCAAGGACATTCAAGGATATTCCAAGACATTCCAGGATAATCAAGGACATTCAAGGATATTCCAGCACATTCCAGGATATTCTGGTCCAACCAACCCAATTGGACGTGTGGTTTCGGGCGGAGAATGAAGTGGGGCCGCGTCGGATTTGGGCTTCAGCACCAGTGTGTTGGGTCTGGTTTTAATCAATACGGGGATAAACATGGCACACAAACTCAAACATGGACCTCTGCAAGTGTAACTAAACGATCACGGATGGCTTTTCTAAGGGTCAACAGGTAAACTAGGCTGTCAGGTAGCCTATTAAAAAACGCTGGCCGTCCTGCGCTACCGGCCATTTTGTGATTCTCCAGAACACACAAATGGCCAGTCCGCCTCTGGAGGCAGTCATGTAAAAGAGAACGGTTTTAAAATATGTTTTACACCCTTGAATATATATAATATAATAATATATAATATACCTAGCATGAAATAATGAAACTAGGGAAAGATGTTAAAACAAGAATATTAGGCAATTTTGTCATGAATCTGATAGGGTGGGCAAGCTGTCAATCTGAGTGGGCCTACACCCATCCAGGCTCACCCGTAGATCCGCCACAGCTATAAGCAGTCTGTCTGTTAGAGTTTAATGGAGTAGAGTCATAGCAAAGCTACGGTCATTCTCCTGCACTCAGGCAGCCCTCAAACTGAGGATGCAGAATTGAATAATCCCCGGCTCTCCATCATACAGCTTCCCCTCCCATGTAAGGAAAGTGACCTCCTAAGGGTGTATTCACCATGTTTGAACTTACCAGCAATGCAGCAAAGCAAGCACCCAGCTGCATATAGAGTAGACGTGGGTATCCAGCCATGTAAACACAGACACCCACTCCCTCTGTTGCTCTCTAGTTTTCTTTTGCACACATGTACACCAAACATTAATGGCTGGGTTTTGTTCTGAGTGGGCGATCACTGGAGGCAGCGGCAGCTACTGCAGCGCTCCGTGTCTGTGTTCCCGTGGAAACTGTGATAGTGGGATGCATCAACTGACCTTCTTTATCATGGCAAAAATTAGCCAAGCCTTTCAAATGTTCACCTCTCACAACCTCTAAACATATTTATTCATGGCACTTTTCAACAAAACTGCTATCATGTAAAACATGAACATTCAACATTGCTGACAAACAGAAAAAGTTTAAATTATCTTCAAAAATCCAATTAATACGAAAGAAAAAAACATAATAGAGCAAAACAAATGTGGCACTTTCTTTTCTTTACTGCATAAAACAAAACACATTTTGTTTGCTACTGTATAGACTGTAATCCTTTAAGGTCCACAGGTGAGGAACATTGACCAGATGCTGCTTTTCAACAAGTGTCTGAGCCAAGAAAGCACTTTGCAGTTCCTACATGTCCACTAGATGTTTTCCAGGAGCAGTACATCTTCAAGTAAGCTGCCATATTTTATGTTATTTTGATCCTTTTTTTCTTTTTGTTGGTTTTGGGATGTCAGCACTTGTTCTAGACTCTTGCTTTGTCTTCAATACCACTGAATTCCCTGAGACACCCACTGGTTTCTTTTTACAAAATCAGCTTGTGAGGGAAATGTTGTAGCATGGAAATATAATTAGTACTGATGTATTCCTCTCATAATCACTGGAAGATACTCCAAGGTTCATAGTTTTGGTTCCAAACTTTGCTAATGGACAGCCTTACATTTTAGACCTTGCGGCAGTGAAATTAATTTGTGTCATACCTCTGTGTAGCTGGAAGATCTTGTCTGACATTCACAAGTTGATGTGATCAATATGGTGAACCTTTTATGGCTGACATCTTTGGGAGGTATGGAAATACACAGCTTCATGTCATCTGTATAGCATAGGAAATCAATTCTGTGGCCCCAGAGAGGGAGCTATAAGACACTTCTGTCACTAATCAGGATATTTGAGATTTGCAGTTGGTATCTTTACACTGTCCCATGAGTATATAATATATGTCAGGGTTACGACATTGTGAATGATGTTGTAACACACGAGCTGGCACTAACTACATCTGATATACAGGAACGATTTCTAGACATGTGCTGCAGATGTGTATCCAAGCATCCAGTATTAAAGAGGGTGTATGGAATAATGATGCAGACAATGGTATAAATTTTGCTATCCTTGAAGGGAAGAAGCATGATGCCCTGTATGTGTGTTAAGCTAAGGGCTCTACACAACACAAAAATTGACACAAGTGTTTTGCAGATACCACAAAATGGATGTCAGTGGAAGAGTTTGAGATTTTTTTCCAATAAATCCTGTTAGACTTTGTGCACTTTTTGGTTTACATAGTCCACTGGTGCATTGTGGGCAGAGCTTAGAAAACAGACTTATTTATGTCACAAGATGAAAACATGATCCTTTACTTGTTTGGTGCTGTGTGGGTTAAGGGGAAACCTTGAGCAGCTGATAGTCATGTAGTGTAAATGGGTCACTGCAGGAAAAGGAATGATCAATAAATTGAAATAGAAACCATCTGTTTCTGTCAGGTGGATATTAAACATATTGAAGTAAAGCTAAATTAGATTATTAATTTTTGAAAATTTTGAGTGCACCATGACCTTGAGTATAATATGTCATCTTGCAGTACAGGCACTGTTGAACACAATGGACATGCACAGTGCTGGGGGTAATTGATCAAAGCCTGACTTTGAGGACATACTGCTTGTTGCAGACTGTTGTTAAAAGTGTCAGTTTTATCACAGTATGTGATGGATCTAAATGTTCTGTTGAATATAGTACTTACATTACTTACATAATATTTTTCCATCAGAACATGATGGAGTCAATGTGTGAACATTAGCACAGCTGTGGTTCTAACAAAGTCATAAATGTTATACATTTAATGCCCTCCTTCTCTGCTTAAGTGTGTAATATACTGGATATGCCCTGGGCTTGAATGGCATTCATCCTCAGCCTGGGAGATCCATGAAGACCAAGCTACTTATTCTTTAACATTGCTTGAAAATGTACATGTGCATTGAAAATGTAACCTAAAAGGATAGTTAATGTTTGAGCATGAAACAAGACAAATTCATTATTCTTGCTTTTTGCCCACTGGACACAAGATGTATGGTGGTAGTTATACGCTCAAAGCTGTTTGGTATATTCCAAAAATAATTCCAGAGGAAAAAGTGCGGTTTAGCTAAGTAGCTAACATTACTGTACACATGCGATTTCACACGCTCTCTTACTCATGCTGATCATTTAAAGAGGAACTATGCAGGATTTTTAGCTTAACTATGCTATATTTTTACCTTAATTAACCAGTTTTGGAGTAATTGTGATGGTTAGATATATGACTTGTAACTTGTTACAGGTAGAATGGAGGCTCTCTGCCTCCGACCTAGTATCTCTTGGCCGAAAACCAACTTTGCAGGATCAGTGCCTCCCCCTAGCTCTCGTCTCGGGAGCACCGCGACACAAATGCGCCCCGTAACCCGTAATGTCTTGTTTATGACAGATAAGACTACACAGATATACACATTGTATATGATAAATAACATTATCCACCAATCTATTGCTTTCCTGCCAGCTTCATTGAAATCAAATGCACATGGCCAGGAGGAGGGTTAGCAAAACAGCGGAAAAGCAACCAGACTTGCATAGTTCCTCTTAATGCTACAGCTATATTTCTCACTGATAAACTGACTTTTTATAAGACAGACACAAAGTTCAGCAATAGTATGAAGAGCTGTGTTTAGCATTATACTTTTTTTCTAGTGTGGCAGAAAACACACTAAACATTATGTCGTATATCCACTAATGTGACTGAAAACAGAATGAGAAGGTCCAAATTTTCTGAGTAATGTGTAACAACAATAATGACCATTTTAGTGTGATGAATTATTCAAGCGTAATAAATTCAACTTAAATGGTTCTCAATATTTGCGCATAATACCCCTGCATAATAATATACATTGAGTGATTTGATACTGTTGGAGCTTATTGCCAGTGTAATAAGGTGGGACACCGGCAAAGAGATTGTGATTATTTTATGGCTTGTGAGGATGACTAGTAAATGAGACGCTTAAAAATCTCCAAGAGTCATTTTTCTCTATCTCTGTGAATTGGCTTCAGTGATTAAATATCAAGTACAAAGGAATTATGCTCCCTCACATTCAAGGATTCTTACAAATGTGTTTTATGGCAGGTGGGACAGTCAAAAGAAAAAGTGGATATTCCAAATTACCTCATGTCATACCATGCCCTAATCTTAAATGTATAACTTTCCTGGCATTTTATTAGATTGCTTAAGTGTGAGGGGATGTGAGGAATGACAAGGAAAGAGCTGCCATAAGATAAAGACCTTCTCTCAATTAAACATGTGGGGGGCTTCCATGATACTGCTGAACAAGTGGTCAACATATGAGTTTCCCAAATAAATCTGAAACGTTCGACTGCACTCATGCTGCGACGGAGGCCATGCAGAAGAAATTAGCCTATTTATTTTTTGCAGGGGAATACTGGAATGGAGGACTTGTGATTTGCTTTGGGAATTGTTGGCAGTTAGCTTTGTTGAAGCCATGGTTGAGTAATTGTCTCAAAGCAGTAGGGGGAAGAGTTTCTGGAGTTTCTTTTTGGTGATAAGATGCATGAAATCTGTCTGACTGATTTGTCAGACTAAAGACTTCAAGTGTAGATATGCCAAACTCTTGCATGTGGTGAATTATGTTAAGCACATACAGAGAAACATTCTCATAAAGTCTTTGCATATATAGAATTTATGCATCTATGTTACATTGTCTATCGAAATGACTTACTGCCTATTTAAAGGAGCTTTACTTGTAAGGTTTATTGCTACATACCCAGCATTACCATTTACAGGTTTAATCACCAAATGCTAATCACCAAGCAGTGGAGAGCTGTGCATACCAGCAAGTGAGCTCCTACAGCAACTGAGATAGTTGAGTGTTTTTAATCTGTTTTATACTGGCTTTTAACCGCATACTTTTCTGGATATTAGCTGTTTTCAACTGCTCAAAGGATTTTAGTCACCACACCCTGCTTTTACTGTCTCACAAGCTGAAGTTTCACTAGCTTTCTTTCTAGCTGCTAGCCAACTGAACATAAACATACACATTTGCTGACCATCTGACCATCTGCCATAATACCATGGAGTCCCAGCTGTTCTTACCATTTCTGTCCCTGGCTTTGACCACCACTTTGTCTGCTGCCCTTAATCAGTTTGAGCCAATATCTCTCTCCTTGCTCTCAGATACAGTCAAGCAGCTGCGGCCTACAAACTGTCCCTCTGACAGCATTTCATCTCCAGCTTCTTGAAAGATGTTTTTGGTACTGTGGGGCCTACTGTTCTTGCCCTGATAAACTCCAGTCTTAGCTTAGGGTATGTCCCAGCTGCTCTGAAACATGCTGCGGTGCAGCCCCTCATTAAAAAGAAAAATCTTGCCCCCTCTGTATTGTCAAATTTCAGACCAATTTCTAAACTGCCATTTTCTATAGTACAGATTTTAAAGGTTATAAAAAAAAGTGTTTTTTTTATTCAGCTGCAGTCATTCCTGCTTGCCCATGGCATTTATGAAAAGTTTCAGTCAGGCTTTAAACCATTTCACAGCACTGAAACAGCGTTATTGAGAGTCCTAAATGACCTACTTTTAACTCTTGACTCTATTGTTCTGTTTCTCCTTGACCTAACAACCACTGTGGATCACAGGATTCTATTATCTCGGCTTGAACCCGTGCCTGTGATGTTGGCATCACGGGCACTGCACATTCGGTCCGATTGCAATGATTGGCCAAGCATCTTGAACATACTTACAGTAGATGCTTGCAAACTCCTCTCTACCCACAACCAGGAAATAAACTGTTCTGGAAAACAAACCGACAAATGCGGGCCGTCGCTTCCACCTCCAGCCGCTCAGACAGAGATTTCTCTGCCATTTCTTATCATATTTCATTTCTCTAATTTCTCATATTTAACATTAATATTAATAGTAATGAAGTGAAAAAAATGTGACTGTGTTATGTAGAACTGTAACAAAATAATGATAATAATAGTAATACTACACTTTTCAATTTCACCTCCACAAAGTGGGGATATTTACAAGACAAGAAAAAGAAAGGTAAAAATCATTGTAGTAGACTTCCAATCGCTGGTATGAGTGAGGCTACTAAAACGAAGTACTTATCACTACATTTCTTATAATGATAAAATAAAACCTAAAACTTATTTTGTCAGACCCTCACTTTGTGCACCTCTCACTCGACCTGAACACCCACCCTTCGTGATGGAAGAATCTTCCTTCCACTGCAGAGCTCTCATCACCATACTGTATTACACATATTTTTTATGCTACATCTCATTTCATTTATATTTGATATTCTATTACTTTTATATGATTTAGTTATATTGTTTGATTAAGTGCAGTAACCATATTACAGCTATCAAGTAATGAGCATCTCTATTAGGTAGTACATCAAAATTCATTCACTTGATACACTCGTGTACATCAGCTAAGTTCATCACTGGTTGGTACTTAACAACATATTTCATTTGCTAAGCTCTAAGACAAAGAATCTACAGACTGTTGTATAACAGTGAGCTTTGCTGCAACTTGGAAGCACATATTTGAAGGTCAGGTCTTAAGAGGGAAAAATCCCTCTAACTGTGCCAATTCATTAATCTAAGACTTATTGCAGGAACAAAATGTATCTGGATGATGAATGTCCAGATCAAAGGCTTTTGCACCCCTAAAGGCATGAGATTAAACTGAAGTAAACCTTTAAGTCTTTCGATGAATACAACGTATGCTTTCAAATATATATCACCACCCTTCAGAAAATAATTTTGTTTGCACCATATTTTCTGGAGGCCATTAAAACAAAAGAGTGCTAAAATGATTCCTGAGGGGCTACTGCAACATATGTGCAGGTGGGACATGCAGACAACATTAAATGAACAAAATGTGCTACGCAAACAGAATATAAAGAAGACAAAAAAAAAGGAGAGAAAATACAACAGTCAGGATAAAACAATGAGCAGATTCCTAAATAAAAATCTCTTGTGCATTTTAGAAAAACACAAGTAGTATATTGAACATAACCTGGTTGTGTCAAATGTCAAATCCCTGTTGGCAATTAAATACTGGGATGGTGACTCCACTGCTTATAGACCTGTCAGATGGTCTTTCAGCACTGTATCTATCGACCACAATGTGCTGTGTCTATATACAATTCCATTTCACTGCTTTACCTCCATCCCTTTGTTCGGTCTGGAGGCTTTGTCAGAATCCTCAGCCCTGGTCTTGTTAGGTGTGATAATTTGTGTGCGCCCGCGTGTGTGTGTTTTGTAGGGGGGGGGGGCTCAGAAAAGCAGCAGAAAAGCAGTCTTTTTCTGAAAACCCTTGCCTTGCATAGAAAACTGATTTAGAAATAACAGAGGTGCCACACTTCAATAGATGTCAGTTAAAATGAAAATGAAAATATAATGTCAGTGAATACAGAACAGAACCATTCATTCATCATTCATTCAGTCATTAGTTTTGAAGTTGACTGTCCTAATCAGAGTGATGGTATAGCAACAGGCTCTAAATGTGCTTTTGCAGAAACTTTCTCTAACTCCTCATCGTAGTCTTAAATGCTCCCCTGTCTTAAAAAGAAATGTTATTTCTGTAGCATAAAAATGTAAACCAGAGGGTGAAATCTGTACTATTCATGGATGCTCATGTGACTCTGGGTCACTATTAAAGAAAAGATCTAAATATTGCAATGGGGAAAAAATGTGTATGCAATTCCATACAACCAGAGGGACAACTGAATCGTGTATGGCCACAATCATACACTTTGACCAACATGTTGAACAACACTTTCACCGTCATTGTGAAGCATTTATCCCTCCAGAGGAGTTGTGTTGTCTGTCTATATTTGATCTGAAGGAGTATACTCACTGGTGATCCAACATATTACTAAGACACTTTGTATTCTCTCAGGCATCTCCCATCTATAGTTTCTTAATGTCATAATGGCAACCACTGAAAGAAATCATTTACCAAGACTTTTGTTCATGCATAAGGCTGAAATGAAAATTGCATTTCAGTTAATTTTTTTAGCGATCAATGTAAATTTCTGGTTATAAGGAAATATCTCTCTTATGAATCTAAAATGCAAAACTTAATTTGGCAAATGCAGTCTACATTACCATTGCCCTTTTTGCTTGAACACAAATCATTACATATTATTACATAAAATTGTGCTTTGTTGGCTCTTACCACACACAACCACTTCCAACACAGGAAATTGGCCTAATTCTGATCTGCAATGTAGATAAGCGTGGGTAATAATGTAATGTAGTTGTAAAATGTTTTTTTTTTTTTTTCTTCCCCCCCCCCCTCATAATAAAAGTGCATGAATCAGTAATGGAGCACAACATTGCTTGTGTGCCCAAACCCATTAACACAATGTCTGCCTCCCTCAACATAAACTGGAAATATTCATTCATTATTTTAATGTGTTTCCAGCTCCACTTCCATTAATATTCAACTTGAGACATGTTAAGAAGGTTCTGCTTATCTATATCTGCTTTCAGAAACTGACTAGACTGAATATAGCCCAAACTGATTCTCATTATGTACTGATGATGAACACAACAACAACCACAAAATAATGTAAGCAGCAAACTTACTTTTTGAAACATCTGTTAAAATATATAGTCTGATTTTAATATTTTGTGTCATTATTCTGTTTTTGCATGGTGGTGAAGCTGTCAGGTAAAGATTAAAAAGCTTGTTTTGGCCCTTCTGCCTGGATGGGTCACTTATTGCAGGGCAGTGTGGGTAATTATACTGTTAAATATAGTGTATTCCATTGTGAACAGACACATCTGTTCTCTCTCAGAAAATACTACAAATACAGCTTACGAATTGGGGTCATGGACTTTATGTGAGAATGCTTTCTCATTGAATTGAAGTGAAGCGGAAATTGAGTATGAAATTCTTTTCTTGGCTAACTGATTTTTTGCCGTAAGTGAGGCTCAAAAAAGAAAGGCAGATCTCTAGAAATGCAGAAAATCCCACAGTTGTTTTCTCTTAGCAAGACGAAAAGAAAAGTTTGGCAAGACATCAGTGTTCACTGCAGTGGGCTTTGTTCAGCAAAAGAAGCTTTACATTTCCATAACTTTATACCCCTAGAGACAGACTGTACAGTAAATGTAATACTGCATCATAGAACAAACACAACACAAATTGAAACACACAGAAACAGAAGTTGCCAGAAATGTAACAGTAAATCAACCCAAAAATGGCTAGTTACCTTTGTACTGCACTGTGCAAAAAAAAAAAAAAAAAAGACTGAAAAAAATGTCTGTCTGTTTTTTTTATCCTTCATCTCACTAACAGAAAGACTGTTACATGACAAACACCTAATAAAACAGATTGCATGGGTTTAAGCAGGAACATGACCTCATTAGCTTCACTCAGATCAGATGATCATTAATTGACTACTAACTGTAATGAGCTAAGCGGCAATTATTGGCCAGTGGCCATTGCTGCAATGCAAGCTGATTAAGTTTCACCATGTCACGATTTTCTTGATATTAAATATACATTTCACTGTCTATTGTGTTCTCATACTGCAGGAAACACAGTGCGTTGCTTTCACTGCATTCACTCCCCATCCTGCTTCTGCCCTACCTACTATAACAAGAGTTTCTAATTGGTGTAGAAAAGCTGCTATAAACGGGGCCATTATGTGAAAGTTAATTGTATTTGCCATAATAATAAACCAAAAAGCAAATTCCTCTGACTAAACTAGCAATAATAATATTTTTGCACAGGGGCCACTATATCTCCAGGTAATTCCATCTGGTTCAGGTTGTAGATCTGCTCCACAATCAGGTGAAACACTGCTGTTAGGGCATTATCATATGTCATGTCCCAGTTTCAAAACAGCTTTAAACCACTACAAAATGACATTTTCAGCAATTTGCTAAGACTGTCTCTTTATACTAAGTGATTCCTTTTGGTTTTACTGGTTTTCACAGATTGGTGGCAATGGTTTATTTGTAGGGTTGATTGTAAGCTATTATTCAAAACAGAGATGGCTTGGGCTTCTACACACACAAGTTTGGCAATCATGCTCAGGTTCTGGTTGCAGGAGAGCTAATAAAGTACATTAATATACAGGATGGATGGATATCAGATATAATATGTGGAAAACTACACATTTGGGGAGAATATTCTTGGGTTGTTGTTGGGAATTCAACTACATTTCTATGATGCCAGTTAAGCAGGCAAAACCAAGCTGCTGGAAAAAATCTGGGACTGTCAACCAACACGTCACATATGAAATGTCATCACACATGGCTGTTCATTTTTACAGCAGTATTTGAATGAAATATGTGATATTTTTTAGTATGATACATAAACTACATAAACTGATAATGAAAATACTACATATAAATAATCAAAAAATCAAAGGAAGCAGGGAGATGGAAGGAGAGAACAAAGAAGATAGGCTACAGTTTAACATGGGCTACAGCTATACTCTTTTTTAATTCACTGATGTAACCCTAATGAGAGTTTTGGTGGAAATAAATAGTAAGTATGAAACTGAATAAAATGAAAACTGTAAGTATGAATTCCTACCGTATGTTAAAATGATATGTCATCAAAAGGCCATCAACAATGTATTTGAACATAATTTGTCGATACAGGAGTTAAATGTGGATGCTCCCTCCTTGTGGGAAAATTGTGATCCCTACGTGTAAAAGATGGGATCTTGTACCAAGTCTGTGGCATTGTCCGAGGAAAACTAATTAACTGATGCATTCCATTTCATCAGGGTCTGGGGAACCATCCATCACACCAAGGGGGGACAAACAAAATACAGTACTCATGTAAATTAAAGTGCTGGAGAGCCTCTGGCTGAGGCGAGATCATTTTCATTCATTTATTAATTTATTTCTTTCACAACTCTTTATCGATGAGCTGACAGCTTGACCACAATGAGCTCAAGGGGAAATGCTGGGACAATGTCTGTGGCTGAAGACGCAGAGAAAAGGCTTCTCTGTGTTCTTTTCTCCCTAGGATCAAGGGGCAGTGTCACATACTGCATGATATTGCATGTGATGGTATGTGTCATTGTCATGAATTACCTTTATCAAGGACACTTTGACATGTATGGTGCTGAGCTGAAGACGACTGAAACAGCAGCACTGTGAAGTATGCACAAGTCACTTAGAAGCGAAAAAAAAAAATATTCCATGTTTACAAGATCCTCACTTTACCCTGGTTGTCTCTTCAGTCAAAAACAGGATTTGCATGTTTTAGGAAGAAGAGATGAAAAATCTGGATTATACTGAGTTAAGCCTATTAATGTTGAAAGCTATAGTTTTGTAATAAGATGGATGGGGTAAGCTTTACCTTCAGTCTGTTTCTGTGAGATTGTAAAGGTAATCTAAACAAGACACTTCGGGTGATTAGAAGCATAAACTAAACATCTATTCATACAAATACCCTCCAACTATAGAAAATCCTGCAGTATACCTCTGGCTAGTAAAATGTAAATATGATGAGTTGATCTTGCAGGGTGGTTTAGATTCACTTGTCAAATCGGTTCAAGGGTTTAGATATGTTTTTGATTTTTTTCTATATTTTATTTTCATAGATATTTGAATATCAGAACAAGTTTGCAAAATGAGGCACTTGTTTGTAGACTTTTGATTAATGGTAGTTTGAAATGAAAATGGACATGATAATGGGGTAGGGTATAGGTCATACACTAATCAGAAAGTTGCTGGTTTGATCCCTGACTCCTCCAGTGTACACATCTAAGTTTAATGGTCAAGATATTGAACCCAAAGTTGCCAGTGATGGCTGATTCATCAGTGTATGAGTGAGATGTATGTACTGGGTGAATGTGGAATATATTATGAAGTGGGGTCAGATTGGAGACAAGAGAAGCTCTTTCAAAGTGTATTCCATTGACCATACAGTTGTGTTAGGCTTGATTCATAACAGCAGTGTTTTGGGTTAAGGCAGTTCTTGCATGAGGAGTTCTTGGGCTCTCTAGTTGACACGTACAGAAATACATCAATTAAATAAATAAACTGTGCAGCTCTTTTTAGCTTATACTTTCCTTTTCTCCTCTAGTTGACTGAACAAATATATTTTTAATTACATATTACTCATTTCAATTTTTGTCTTTAGATAGGACAGTGAATATGTATATGACAGAAAATGGGGAGAGAGAGAATAGGGGAACTGACACGTAGTAAATGGTCACTCATGAGCACCTCATATATTGCTGATTTGTTAACCCATTGGTCTTATGTCGTTATTGTTTTTTAAGGTGGAAAAATAGGCTTTAAAATGCTGCTCCTCTCCCACCTTACTACAGGGGCAGTACAGTTCTGTTGGATGCTGAGCAGAGGACTAACACGTCAGGATACGTCAGAAATCCTGCAACAGATGCCATCAAAGACGTGAGGTGCTTCCTGGCAGAACCTCTCTCTTCTCCAGATATTCGGAACATTTGGTGAAAATTATAACAGATGGTATATATGAAGCTTACAGGAAACCAGATTATGTATCATAGTGATATCATAGCAGTATCAGGGAGTATATTTTGATAAATAAATAAGCAAATAAATGTGGAATTATATTGATTACAATATTTTGCATGTTACATCTAGATTTGAGCCTAATTTTCAACAGACAGTAACTAGGCCTATGAACACTACTGTATGTGCAGCCATCAGTCTACAGTCTCACATTCATTCACAGAAGCTATGGAATTCAAACATTCATTAAATGACAAAACACACATAGTAGGACCCACACTTCTGTTTGCCCTTGATGAAAACCTGGGCTGAAAGCTCAGGCTGTGACTCAGCATGATGTTGTTTGAATAGAGAAGAAAATATTAATCCAGTCTGTGTGTGTATGTTTGCTCAGAGATCCCCGGCCACCACCACCTCAGCACTATTGCTGCTGAAGGGCTTCGTCAATTGTTCCACCCATGCAAATGATGAAACAAACCAGTATTAATTTGTAACCAGTGCTCCCATCTTTTAATTTTTATTTCTGCATTTTAATTTAAAATTGCATTTAAATTTGACTAGATATTACGCTTCATAAGGACAAGACAAATTACACGCAAGTGAAGAGAGAAGATCCACAACAATAATAGCTCTTTCAAGGCCATAACTTTTAATACATCAAAAACATAATGGAAAAGATTTTAGACAAAGGTGGATAATCAGTGTTATTCACCATGGTTCATTGCATGTACTGTATTATTTGAGTTGCCATGGTAGTCCTGTACATGAACACCAGAGCTGTCACTCAGTGTGCCACCTTGGCTGAGAAATATATCCAAGCAAAGGCCTAGCAGCAGGTTTCTTCAGTGGTCAGAATATGACTTAATATCCCCCGTCTTTCTCTCTACAGATTGACAAAGTGTGTGGCTATAGCTACAATATTAACACATGTCCATGCAGCCATCCTGATGCTCACACTCAATGAACAGAATGATTTCTTATGATTTATTTATTCATTCATCTGCTGGTGTTGGTATTAACCACTGTTTATTTGGCAGTCTAAAAGAAATATTGCGAATACCACATCAAATGGCATTCCTTGCAAAGAGTTTTCTTCAGCAGTGGAGATTGTCCTTAAATCTTGTCTCTGTCACTGCTTTATTGTTAAGTTAGCATGCTTCAGCTAACCCGTGCCCATCTCTTTGGTAACTTAAGGTAGCACCTACCCAACCAGCTAACTAACCAGCCCTATCTCACTGCCAGCTCAAATTAGGATGCTAACCAGTTAGCTCGCCTATCTGCTTTCTGTAACACTGCACTGCTCTTGTTGAGTGACAATGGCAAGAAACTGCATGTGGCAGCAGAGAAAACTTAAAAGATCCCTTTAAAATCTTGTTTTACCATCAGATCAATGCTTACCATATGTTTTTGTTTGAATCCAGTGGGAGCAGCAAAATTGTCACAGGGAGGAATGTTTTCAACTGTTAATTTATTTTGCGCCATTTGATCACACTATGTTTTTTGTTTGTTTGTTTGTTTGTTTACTTAACCTACTTTAATTGTTTAGAAGGCACATTAACAGCACAAGTTTGTTTGTTTATTACTCCCATGTGGAACTGCAATATTTTAAATAAAATCCGCATGGGCTTGAACATCATATCTTATCATAACTGTGGCAGGAATGCTGTAAAAGGGCTTTTCCAGGCATCATGCACGCAGGGTTTGGCTGCAGCAACACCAGTGGTCTTTATCTCTACACTTTTCACAGATCTATGCATTAAAAAGGATTTTGTCCAGGGCAATTATTACTGGTAGAGGCAAACGCTAGGAAGAGAGATGAAGTGGAACAGAAACTTGAGACAACATTGCCCAGAAGGGGTAAGCTTGAGAGGGAGATTTCGACTGCAGAGAAAAGCGTAGAGAGAGAACGAAAAAGAGTTTTCAGCTGAGACCAGCAGCCAGTATAAGTCACTCTGTCATTTGGTCAAGGGGGTCCTGAGAATTTTAAAGCACTTTATTGAACATGGCATTATTGGACACAGCTGCAAGACTCTATAAGCCTTGTGGTTGCTTCGTTTTATGTTTACTTGCAGAGCTAAAGCGTCCGTGCAACCTAGGGTTTTCATCTTAATTCAGTGCAGGACTGAGCTTAGCTGATGTATTTAACTAATTTATGATAAGCTGCAACCAGGTTATCACCAATTATATAACTCCTGTAATTATTTCATGACTAAAGTAACAGAATGCACAAATAACAATTACAAGCAGTACAAAGCTGAGTCACAGAATGGATTGTAATTCATTTCATAAAATAGAAAATGTTTATCACGTTCTCCTTCGTGGCCTGGGCTGTTACATTAGACTCATGTTTTTTAACAAACGGGTCATGGGTGACTTATTGAATCAAACATTTAAGTAACCCTATCCCTATAAATTATTGGAAACAACATATGCACAAGCAATTAACTAATATTTAAGCAGATTTCACTAACCTCTGCCATTGCATTTTCTTAGGGTCCTCTTAAGCTAAAGTACATACCTAGATAGCCAAATACGACTTCTGGCCTGCTTCCGTGGCACTAGTTCAGCCTTTATACCTCCACATCTAGGTAGATACTAGCTGTTATTGTCCAGTGTTGACTGATAGATGGAAGATTTCCTCTGTGTGCACCAGAATTGGTCCAGATGTGGAAGTAATATATTTGGATTATACTGAGCCAGAAGAGCCAAACACAGAAGTTTCGCTGACTA
Organism: Caranx ignobilis; assembly: GCA_021432705.1. Taxonomy (NCBI): domain Eukaryota; kingdom Metazoa; phylum Chordata; class Actinopteri; order Carangiformes; family Carangidae; genus Caranx; species Caranx ignobilis. Next base: position 57,850,909 of record MU269990.1, read on the forward strand.
TATATTTTCTCACTCATCTGCTTTCCAGTACTAAAACAGCTTTGACAATAACAAACACATCATAATGCAAACTCATGTATTCACTTGTCTACCATTCCTTTCCCTGTTTACACAGAAATACTTTTCTTGTGCACTAATTTACTTCCTTTTTAAGTTTCCAGTTTTTCAATCAGTGTTAAGTGGCTATGAGTGAAAATCAACACAGACATTTTTTTTTGTCATCCTGTAAGTCAAGGACATTTCTAGGGTGTGAGTCCTGTATTTTCAAAGAAGAATATTTTCAAAGAAGTTTCAGAGAGTGAGGTAAATTACAGAAGTAATGTTAATAAAAGTGTGTGCATCTTGTTTTAGAAAGATATGATCCACAGCGGTTAATTGTCTGATTGATTAATTGATAAACATTAATGACACAGAAGATTTATGTGCATACTGAGGGACAGGGGATATTGACTTTGGGATGTAATTGTTATACAAATCCACACAGTGTGTCACAAAGTGTCTAGGCAAATGAATGACAGAGATTCATCATGACTGTTTCACTTTTCAATCTAGCTCACAATCTCATGTCTTCATGAAGCTGTACATAAAAGTATGAGCTTATATTATCTGTATCAGTATCTGAATGTTGCCGGATATTACAGTATTTTTCTTTTCTCTCAAACAGTATTATGAGTGTGCTTAATGAACCAAATCATGAGTTGACAGGTAACATTACACCCCTACTCAGTGCACTCAATGTGGCATATGCATGAGCCATTAATAAACCAGCTTCATTTTGCTCTTGGTCTGGCATTGGAAGTATCATACAGCAGGGCTCAGCAACCTACGGCACATGCCAGAGGAGGCAAAGATGGCAATATTTAGGATATAAGAAATCAAAATGATCTGATATAATTGTGGGAAATGTTATGCAAGTGTGGTCACAGTTGCATGGTGGTAAATGTGGATGAGGCAAATCTGCCACTCGAATGGCAAAGGTGGCAAAGGTCACCACCAATGTGCATGTTTAACATAGTGAGTACATACATGCTCAACATTTCAAGTATCATGTGGGTCACCTTTGAAAATTGAACTACAAAGGGCAACTTCAACATGTCAGACTGGGTTGGTTAACGCAGAAAACAATTCAAATTACAGACAATAAAGCACATGTGTAAACAACCTACAAGCCTAAAACTCTTTTATTATTATAAACAAGGTCAACTTTCAGTGACAAGGGAAATACAAGTGCATAAATTGAAAATAAATTACATGAGCATGAGCAAATGCCATGGGCACACCACTCATCTTTATGTTTGTAAATTGATAGAAAAGGTTGCCAAATGAATGCTGCTGTCCTGCAGCATTCAAAGATCATGGTGGTCTTTACAGAAAGTGATTACAGACCTGCAGTATAACAGTATATTGTGAACCATACCGTACTGACAGATGGCACATACCAGCTGAAATTTATGAGCTGGCGCGGGCATTTTTATTACCATAATACAGTACTATTTTGATGAGAATATGTAAACCTCTCCGCAGCATGAATTTTGGATCCTCTTTTCTCTTGAACTTATCTTCATGACCTCTAACAGAGGCAGAAAATGAATATGACGAAGATATAATGAAACTTGCAGGCAATTTCTTTAAACATTAACTATAATAATGATTTTAAAAAGACTATAACTGTGTAACAATTGGGCACACTTGCGCACATTTGGGCCATCCATCAATTGTGAAGCATCTCATGAGTTTCACTGTATGTTTTGAATTATGCTCATAAAGTTTTACACTGAAACTAAATTTTATCACTTGAGTTCCAGTCAGGTTAGTTCATTTGCCTTGCTTAGAGGTGCAAAATATGCCCAAAGTCACCAAGGAGATCATATAATGAAAACTTTTCATTGTGCCATCTAAGCAAGAGACTCCCATCTAGAGTTGTTATTCTCTTCAGGATGAAAATTAAAATTGTAAAATATTTTTACCTGCTGCCAAAGAGAACTTGCTTCTACCCACTGAGATTATACTGTGACTTTGTGCTGCATGGGACAATTCCTGGTAACAGCTGGACTGCAATTTCAGACCTGGTAAACACAGATATTGTTAAACAACACAACTTTGATTGCACTGAACTTGCTCTTCTGCTATTGCCTAATTACTAACTCAGGGACACTCAGTAATATTGCCAATTACTCAAAATTAACAAATTAGCCGATTACTCAAATTATCTGAAACAATTATCTCAAAAGTAATTCAGACAACATTGCAGCATAATCCCTATTAACCCTTACTAACTAATATCCACTAATAGATTAACACATTATTACAGCAAAGACCTTGTCCTCCTGAATACAGTTCTTTCTCTGCAGCTGAGTGAGTGAGTGTGGCTGTCTCTGACTGACTGACTGCGGCCCACGCTCTGCTGTCAGAATCGCTGCACTACCATCAGCCAAACAGGTGGATCCCATATGGAAGAATGAGGGCTTTTGGAGCCAAGACCGACATCAGACTTTGCCCTGCTGTAATCTGTTACCAACAGCTCAACAAGTGCCAGCCAGTTTCGCATTGCACCAATGGGACTTTTAAAGGTGTTACTCCTGGACAGCTCTTGGAGTGTTTCTTTTGGCTAAATAAATTATTTGCATTATTCTTATGTGGAACAGAATTAATCTGTATCTTTTCCATTTATCCAGCCTCTCCATCAACTATTAATCTAATCAGTGCTTTCAGTCATCATGACAATTATAGGAGCACTTTGCACTTTACACTGTTGGTTGGCTGGTAGGTCTACTATGTCTTCCATCCACCTGTCCATCTGTTTTCAGCCTTCACTCATCCTCAGTTTCTTGCATGAAAAAAGCTGTGGGAGTTGTTTAAGTGGAAACAACTTGTAAAAAAATAAATAAATAAATAAAAAATATAAAAAAAGAAATATTGAACTGTTTTTAAGCTTGTCTGAGGTGGAGTTGCTGTATCAACATCTGCCAGCATCTGTAAAACACAACAAGGTGCAAGAGAAACAGATTTAGTATGTATAACATACATTAAGCCAATGCCAAATATCCATCAAAGGCTGGAAAATTGCACTATATAAGAACATTTGATCTCTGAGGAGCCTTTCTTCAAATTAATGCCTGAACCAAACCATCTTCTGCAGTCGCTCATTCACACCAGATTGGAGCATTAGCACAACCAACTGATATTTGCATAAGGATAGCTTTGACAGTTTTTCAAAAGTTGGCTCTACATTAAATGGAAACCTAGAATTGATTGAAATAAAATCCGACCATTAAACTGGGTGATATACTGTAGAAAGGCACCATGTCTATCATCCTAAAGATCCCATTGTACCTGCACTTTACCCCACTGATGTGCTTGGCAGTTAGTTTTGCAGGTTGCAGCTGTATATTTCACATTAAATTCATTAGTCAGAACAATAGATCACATAGTGTGCTACATTTACTCTCTCCAGCATTGTTTTTGTTATTTTATGTACCAGGGCATAAAATGTGAAATGTATTGACTGAAAGTGTTGTATTTGTTGCAATGAAAAACAGTTCAATAGAAAACTGGCTATGACGAATTACATGAGGCCTCGTTGGTGGTTGGACATTGATCAGCTTCTGTAATAGCCCCATTAATTGTAATTCCTCTTCACAAACAATTGCAGAGAATTATGGGTAGAAATCATATTAGAGAGGAGCCGATGACCTCAGCTGACTGAAAGTTACTGTGTGTTCTGCACCCTCGTATGTTTGTGCTCCATTAATTTCCAGATCATCAGTGTATGTGCGTATGCACAAATTGTAGTCTATCCATGCTGATGTGATGTTTTGTGCGGCTAAAAGAAGAGACAATTAAGTAATCAAGAACTTCCACCTACAACGTCAATCTTACGTGTGTTGGAAATTGATGTGTGGTGCTAGAAGGAATTTATGTCCTTCATGTGACGACTTGGGGAGGCAGGATTACGTAAACATCCTTCACATGTGTGGGCCCTGCTTGTTAATCATTTGCCTACATTTTTTGCCTCCCTTATGTCAGTCCATTCTAGCAATAATGCAAGGTTGTAAAGCCATTTAATAACCACATGCCACTGGTCTCTTCCTGTCTCCTTCATTCACTGTGCCCTCACATTTGGTAAATGCCCTCCCTTGTTATTACTATGATCACGGAAGTCTCACTGCTCAAAGAAGTCAAGAATATGTGTGACAAAAAATATCAGCGTAAACGTTTCGAGGGGTTGGGTTATTAGGTTTGGTTATTTCTTTTTGTAAGTAGAGTTTTTGGTATTATTATTATTATTATGGTGTTTTGTGTTGACATAATTTTATTAACAGACAGAAGTGAGTCAAATAGTGCCATGTGTTGAGTGGAAGAGTGGGTTGACTGCTTGTTATGTATTTAGCAATGTATTTAATTAAAAAAAAAAAAAAAAGTTTATTTTAAAACACACCAACAGCAAACATTTAGTTCCCCACCTCCATAGATGAGCAGAAAATATCAAAAAAGAACATCTGATTCCTCTGAGTCCTCCAAAACAAGCAATTCCAGTTATTTGCTAATGTTTATTAGGAATAAAGATCAAAAGAAAGATAGTTGGCTTGAAAATGGATTTTAGGCAAAATGGACCAGCATTAATGGTTTTCAGATAAACTCATTTATCACTTTAAACTTTATAAATATGAACAGTATCTTAAATCACACTGACATAGTGGTTAGTCTTAGTTGCAGACCAAGACACCCTTCCAGCTCTCTGACAGACAAATGCTTTGTGATCTGGAATTTCACAAGATGAAAACACACACTGGTTTTCAGCATGTGTCACCTGTGTTTCAGACCTGCTGCGAAAAGATGCTGTAATTGGGAGGCTGCAAACAGAGAGCTAAACACTGACAGCATATATCTCACCCTGCAAATGAAACCCTCCTTCTGTTTCCATTCCTGGAAGAAACACAATTTAAACTGTCAGTATGGTAACAGGATGCTGTATTTGCATTGATTTTTTCTACAATATCAACATTGACCACAAAATAATAAATTTCTATTTTATGTACTCTTTAGAATGGGTAGAATCTTATGTAATTGCAGAGCTGTCCACATTGCATTAAGTTGGTCATCCCCTCCCAGCTCCTGATCTGATAACAGACTTGATGTCATACCTGGTCTGGCCTTAAGGGGCAAAAGGAGAGTGATGAAAGGATTATATCACTTTTCTAAAAATATATGCCCCATTCACACATTCATTCAGTGGGCAGTGCTCCATAATCACCCATCACTCCTTTAAAACAGATGCCTGAGTCTTCCCTCTTTACAGTGCTAAGGGTACTGAAAAGGTGTAAACTTTTTTTTTTTTTTTTTTATCAGGAGATAATCCTACAACAGCCTAAGAAAGCAGCAGAAAGTAGCTTTGAATGCATTTTATTGAAGGGACACAATAACAGTCTTGGAATAACAGTGATATATTCTCTTACACTGTACAATGAGGAATTCAACTTCAAAAGTCTTCTCACGTCTTTTGAACAATTGTTCTAACAACAATGGACAAGAATAGAAGAAAATGATAGATACAAAACAAAAAATATGAACAACATGACTCAGTCAGCTCTAATTAGTACATGGAGGACAGTAAAGTGTATGCATGGACTTTGCAGATTTCTCACATGTGCAGCAAACAGTATTTTTCTTTGGGCAGCAGAATTCCCTCTCCCTCCTGTCATGAGCTGGGGCAACAGCATGTCAGTACTGCCTCGTGGTTATACTGCCACAAAACCATTTAGAGAGAGGTCAGAGTGGACAGCTGAGCACCCTTCTCGCATGACTTTACTACAAGAGGCTTCTTTTAACCATGAAGGGAACAACTGAAGATATGGTGGATAATACATGGCAGGTCATGTCTAGAGACAATCTGATATTGGGTTTATTAAGTGTGAGGTCCCTATAAATAAAAATATGATTACTAGCATTATTATTACTATATGTAAGATATCTAAGTTTAACGAAACAACTTCTTGATGTTCTATTAGTATTCATAGATAGATAGATAGATAAGTAGATAGATAGATAGATAGATAGATAGATAGAGAGAGAGAGAAAGAGAGAGAGACTAATTGCATTTTTAAACCCAATGTTTGTAGTAGAGCATCTGATATATTTGATCGTTAATTTAAAAGAACTGAATAAATAAACACTACTTGTATATCTTCTTATATGTCTGTGAGCCGAGAACCCGAGTCTCAGCAGGCACATGTCTATCACAGCTCTTGTCAGAATCAGTGCAGTAGCTGCCCTTTCTCAATCCCCCACAGGTGTCCTATGATTCAATGGCCTTCTTTGAAAGCTGTGCAGCATATTGGCAGACCTGATACACATAGTGTTCTCACAGTCACACCGCACCACGAGCAATGCCCTTAATCTGTATGCACTCAAGCATCCTACTCTAGTTCTTTGCAGATAAATGCCAGTCGTAAGAAGGAGTCTGTTTATGGCATCTGATTTTGAGACGCACGGAGGCAGCAAGAAGGATTGGTTACAGGAATGAGTGAGCAACTTTATTGTGGATGCCAAAGATATCTAGATTTATGAAGCAAAAACTTACTTGAATTTCTGTTTTCTGCTTTTACCCAGTGAAATAACAAACAAGCCCTTCTGGCTTTTCCTGGAATGTATTGTATACATACCAACGGACTAACAAACACAAACATGTGGATAACATGCACCAATAATTGATGGCTCCATTTCTGAGTAGACAACAAGATGTGATTACACCTGTTCATTGGATATTGGGGTGAATGATGGAGAATGGGAGGGAGCTAATTTGAAAATTTGAGCTTTGGATAAAAAATAAACAACTATTCATATTCCTTTAACCAGTATTCATTCCTAATACAGCGCAGACTCATAGCAGAAGCTGATGACTAACACCAGAGGCTTCACAACATTGATAGCAATCAGACACCACTTGAACCCTCAGGGTATATTTCATAAAAGATCAAATCTCACAGACAGAAGAAGAAAGTACTTGCGCACTTTACCATTTCGAAGTGACCCTGCTGAACCAGTCTATAAGATGTGTTCATACTGAGTGACAGGAGGGAAGTGGGAAATGCTTTCCGAAGAATCATATATTGAAAGGAATAATGCTGGTAATCCACTAACACAACAAGCAGGGAGTCATCATGGACTCTAGAAGGTCAGCCCTTAAATGATGTCTTAAATCACCTGTAGGATTAATGAATTCTTGACTCATGTGTGAAACATTCAACTTTGAATATTTGTTTGTCTATTAGCTCATCTACCATTTACCTGCATCAAAGAGAGAGAAGCCGTCAAACACTTTTTTTTTTTTTTTTTGGTTCATCAAGGTGTTATGTAGTGGATGATCCGAGTTGTTCAGTGTTCACATCTTCAGTGTGCATCTTTCATCATATATGTCTCAGTAAAAATAACAGGCATATTTTTGAACCTGGATAACAGTGAAATATTATCAGTGACATCTGATCCAAATAATGGAACCCCACCCCCACCCCACACTCCCATGTTGCATGTGCCCTGAGCGCCACACCTGTAATGTACAGTGGCAACCACATTCTCATATTTCATATAATCAGCACTCTCTCGTGTGTCTCTTAACTGTTATGAGCCTGTGGCCTGTTGCCACCCGCTCAATATGGCTGACCGTCTGAGTGATTGGCCCATTTATTCCCTCGATGTGCATCGATTTTGTCCTGACACAGCTGCAAGCTCTCGTCTTGGAGACCTACTTTGGACATATCCCTTTTATAGTGCCCTCCCATGACACATTTCTGAATGGATGGGAACCATAATAGTAACATTTCTCTGCTACTTACTTTATGGGGACGTTCCCTCTGATATGGAACGTCTAATCCATTTGGACCCATTTTTAGAGTGATTAAATTATAACCTGGCCATCTGAGGAGTTAATTTTTTTTATTGTATTTTAACTTAGATGTGCTTAAATGATAATAGTTATTTATAATGCATAATAGATATCCAGCTATAAACCAATGCAACCCCTGCAAAACAACATCAACTAACAAATGGTCTATGCTAAACACTCAAAAACAACACATCATTTCCACATAATTTAACCAGAAATGAGTGTGAGAGGACCAAGCTACAGGTAACTAGACCAACTCAATATCCTATGTCCAGATTTGGTCATATATGGGAGAAGGTAACAAAAGAACCAACAAGGCATCAAGGACTTGGCTCAAGCTACAGTGTGACAGTGACAGCAAAAAAGTGAGTCCACTTCAATGGTTTAAGGTGCATCAGAAATAGCATGTATCTATAGGTCTTGTATGTACATTTGGGAGATCTTAGGTGGTTAAGCACCTACTGGAGGATAATCTACACAAGAAACACATAGTACCAACATGGTTACAAATGAAATAAAGTTAGAATTGGTTTAGATCTGGGACTGCATGCAAACTCCCAGATGTTTGTCTGAGTTTCTTCACCCTGAGGACCTTATAGCTTCATGTGATTTGCAGTAAATATGTGACTTTCCATTAGCATGGACCTACATCCATATGAAACATTTCTTGTAATTAAGAAATGTTAAGGTCTATACAGTGGGGTGACTAGTGATGATGAAGTGCTGAATTAAAGTGTAGGCTACTTTCCTTGACAGAGCGAAAAAATAAATAAATAAAGCAAAAACAATGCATTACATGTCCTCAGTAAATAAAATTCTCCTATTAAATTTGGCTTAACAAATAAAGTGAAGCAGAAAATTAATACAGAATCTAAATAATACATTTAGTCCTAACTAAAATCCCAGTGGCCAAGGATAGCTCGGGATAGGAATAATGAATCTGGGTCTGGAGATGAACAGAATACAAAATGATAGATATTTATCATCGTCATCAGAGTCAACTCTAGCCTCCCTGAGGCCCTAAACAAACTTTTGCTATCTGTCATGGTCTTGACAAAATTTGAAATACCACTTTGACATGGCCTTTGGGTAGTGAGAAACCCTATGCAGGTGGTATACATATGCAAGGTATCAATGAAATGCATTGAGCATGCATGAGTAGAGCACTTGATGCCAGGAGGGAGAGGAGACCAAACACACCAATCTGCTTGACATGGATGGAGAACCGTGTCCTGTCTACTTGGCGGAAATGTGATGATTAAGATGGACAAGCAGACAGTGACAGAATACATTAACAAACAAATTTGACTCAGTGTTAGCCAAGTTAGCATTTGATCGCCATAGGGAGTCCAGAAGGACATGAGCCCATACAGCGCCCCTGCAGAGCCTCTCCTTCTTTGTTGTTGAAATGTAAAATGACCACAAAAACAAAGTATGGTCCCAAAGTACTCATAAACTCATACAAAAAAGAAAAAAAAAAAGAAATGCAAAACAATCACACAGAGATGCAAACTGATCTCAAAGACATTCATGAAAACTGAAACGAGTAAATGACCACTAAGAGTCACACAATCACTGTCATGCTTGAAGCTGTGTATTGTTTACAGCTGTTTAATTTTGAATTAATTCATTACAGTGATTAAACAATGTAGCTATTGAAAGTGTGGATGTTTTTGTTGGTCAGAACTGGGATTTGAATTTTAATTTGATCATATTTTTACTCATTTCTCAAATGTGCCAGCCCTGCTGCTGCAGCCTCATTCAGACATTTCTAAACCGACCCTTGGCTCTATATGGTGGTGGAAAAAAGTTTCTGGACACCCTTAAAATTTTACACAATCTTAAATATTATCATGAAATATTTGTGGAAAAATCTTTTTTGTGTTTCAAAAGGTGCGGCTGCGTTAGAGAAACCAATACAAATGATTTTGTTGTTGTTGTTGTTGTTTATTGTTTACAAGAAAAACTAACAAAACTAAATTCTTGACAGTTTCAATATGTCAGTTCCCAAAATTTTCGGTATCAAAGTCAACAAATAACAACAATAACAAGTTTTTAATGGCTTTTTAAATATTTGTTTAGTATTTTGGCTGTGACTGTACTGAAAGAAATTGCACTTGAAGACCCAAGAGTGATTCTTAATGCAATATTTCACAAATGCATGGAGTGTCCGAAAACTTTTTTCCACCACTGTATAGCAGAAGAGTCCCAACCTCTGCTCATAGAACTATGGTTAACATGCATAGCCTTCACTGTTCAACCTAATTAAGCTCTGTACCACGTGCTGTGCTGATAAAAGGGTCTGGAAATACAGCACTTTTCACAGGGACCATAGGCCAAAAAAAAAAAAAAAAAAAAAAGTCTACAAAAGCTTCTTTCTCACATGGTGAATGAAAGTAATTAAAAACTCAGTGGATCTAATTCAGTCACGAGTGAAATTTACATACAAAAAGAAAAGAAAAGAATATTTCACCATTTCATTACTTCTGTGCAACAAGAAATCCTTAAACCACAGAACCAGTTGTGAGTGAGGACACTTCATAGGGTTCATCATTAACTTCTAAGTTATAATGTTGTATTTGTTATTCAATTTTTAATCTCAAAGTAAACTTAGATATAAAGCCCCAAAAGGAACTTTCATTTTGTGTTGATTTTGGCGACCCCTGTGGACAAAAGTGGTAGGATTCTCTTTGCAGATCCCGTCCCAATATCAGCTATGACGAAAATATAGCGATGAAATTGAGCTTGGTTTTTACTCGCTAGTGTAGCAACAACTCAATGCTAATTTGTAGCCTCGTCAAATGCCATACATCGTTTCGTTGTCTGATGGACCGACCCGTCCACTGCCTCCTGAAGGTAAAGAATTACACTATTTAGAAATGGCTTTCTTCCCACCGATGGCCTCATTTGCTGTTGTAGGTCACACAGAGCATCAGCAAACCAGAGACTTTTGCATATCCAGTTAAAAGATCCTTGTAGGGGCTTTAAGTAATACCCCAAAAGCTTCTGTTCATCCTGTGCCCAAAAAGTCCATAGGCTGATAAGTTTTTTAAGGGGAGCTATTTTACCTTTAATTGATAGGAAAGTCAGAGAGAGACAGGAAATAGGGAGACAGAGGGGGAATTATACACAGCAAAGAGCCACCGGGGGATTCAAACCAGGCCGGCTGCAGCGAAGATTATAGCCTCTGTATGCTCAACCCAGTGATCTATAAGATGCCCCGGTAGGCTGATATCTAATAAAACTCATAAAAATCATTGTTTTTTGTTTGTGTGTGTGCTGCCCTGAATGAACCGACCAAGAGGACGGCAGGTCACATCAGCAGCAGTTAGACAGAAAATACTAATTCTCTTTTACTGATTGAAGTGTGGGAAACTAAAATGAATTGCAATTGCAAGAAGATTGAACACAATATGTCTGTTTATCAGCAGTGCTTCCATCCTTTAAACAAAGCCACTCAATGACAATATGTTGCTATTATTATTACTATACTATTAACAATATTGCTGTTATAGTATGATTTTTTCACCCTTTTTCTTTCTGTTTGACAGTGAGCTCACGTTGGAGCATCTGAGATGACAAGAAGCCGAGCTGACAGCCCAACAGGCACATCAGTGTCAGGGTTATGACAGCTCTGCCTTGTTACAGTCGGCCGACGGCCTTTCCGTGATCTGCCTGTCGGGAGTTTCAAAGGTATGCACACCTAGTAGCCAAAATGAGCTTGATTCACAAATGTAGAGCTGCTGACTGTGCTCTTTTTTAAGTTAATTGCAAAGTTTTCAGAGAATCAAAGGAAATACTAAAGATAGTTTCTTTTGTTTTTGTTGTTTTTCCTTACAGGCGGTAGAGAGGGTTAGGTTGACACGTTTGGATAAGTATGCGGCTATACGATAAAAACTGAACATTGTTCTATAGACTATACACTTAAAACAACACCTCATAAAACAAGGGATATTTAATAACTTACATTACATTTGCTTGTCACAGTAGTTGTGTGATTTTGGTCGTCTGCTTAATCATCCCAGGCATTTGGTCTATATTTAAATATCCATAAAACTACAACATTAATCAGAGCACATTTAAAGATACCAGATGCCCCAAGAACATGAAGCACACTGACTTTGGATATTCATGACTTTACCTCTAGTGCTTTATGACATTTACAATTTTGTCACACGACTTAATAAAAATGCTTCCAACAGGCAACCACCAATCCTTATTCTCACCAGTTATTCCCTCAATTCAAACAACTCAACCAACTTTAATCCAACAGTTTGACTTTGTTTTAAATTACCTTTACAACCTCAAGGAGCTGCTGGTGTGGACTTGTGTGTTCATCATTACACTCCCTGTATTTCTTATTTTTCTCTTTTATATTTTTATACTTTGCGCTCATTCAAATTGCTTCTTACTTATGTGCTCTTGGGTTTTGTTTGTTTGTCTTTTTTTTTTTTTTTTTACCTCAAATAACTAGAAACTTATTTCAATTAAACTATGATTAAAATGTGTTTTCCTCATGAACAGCTTTCAGAATAGAGGGAAATTTGGTGTGTAATGATATTTGGTACATAATGATATGTCTTCTGACATTAAGATCAAAGAATGCTTAGGCAGAGACATTTGCCTTTGCTGGGTTATGATGGCAACCTGGATGTGCTGATGTCAATGTGGTGCAACCTTCAGTTCTGAGAAAACTTTCAGGGCCATGGCATTCTAGGGAGAGCGATCTGTTGTGGCATATTTGGTGTTATTTTGCTGTGGTATCTCTGCCAAAGGGCAGAGTTGAGGGGGATGCACTTGCACATGTTGAGTGTTGCGTGTAACTGCATCCTCCGTGTGCATGCAAAAGATATTAAAAGATGTTAAAAGAGCATTTCACCTCTGGGTCCAGAAAATCTGTCTGCATCAAGCTGTGGAAAGGATTTTTACCTGACAGTCAGGTGCAGTGTAAAATCAATCACAACACATCTAGCCTCTTATGCTACGATCCATACCACTGAGGCTCTTTGACTGAAGGATAGAAGAACCACATTTAATGTTAAATCTTAAATGCCCCAAAGCATCCCTACTTGAAATGACAAGTGGTCAGTTGTAATGCGCATAGAAAATAATGTGATTGACAGCACTTATTAATAATTAATAGTGGCTCTATAATATCTGAGAGGAAGAAACAATATAATGAATAATGTACATCACTTAAATCATTTGAAACTTAATGATTTCTTCATTTCTTCATCTGTATTGAGTACTTCCCATTTGGAAGCCATTGGTAATAGCATTGTGTTATCAATTTTTCATGCCTTATTGAAAATCTATTAGGAAGTGACTGAAGGCACACAGGGGTGGTCACAGTAGACTGAAAACTCTCACCGTGTATCCATGTTTGTGGGATTAGTGGTATTAATATTACAAACAGTTAATATTGATTCAGTTAGAATTATAGTTTAAAGTTGTTTAATATCCCTTTTTAATATTTAATTTGGTTCCCTCATACAAAAATGGTAAATAATGTTGCCATGGTAATATTTAATCAAAGGAGATTTCATTTCATTTGTACAGTAACATTTACTGGGATTTCAGTTTGTGGTTGACAGAGAGTCTGTACATGGAATTACAGTTTGTCATCTTGTCACTGTCTGATACCGAGTCACTGTGGTGTTTGCTTTGCCCTGGGAAAAAAAAAAAAAAAAAGCACTGCTCAGATGGTATATTATATCCTCTCATAGCGAAAATGGCAGAATCTCTCAGCAATACTGATAAGTAGACAGCTGTTACATTGACACTGGCTAGGTACCGTAGCAATAGCAAAGCTTACAAAAAAAAAGAAGCATTCAGGTTTGGTCTGAGATGCATTTGAAAGCAATTGCATTGGAAGATTGAGGAGGAAGGACAGTGCAGTCCATCAAGGAATGATTTAAGAAAGAGCTGTTGCAAACGGTGTTCAGGTAAGAGAGAAGACAGCATTACAATGTCATGTTCCCCGTCTTTATGACTATGAGCAACATTGCTATTAGATGAATGTTTCAGATCCAGTAGACCAAACACTCTACAATTTCCACTGTTTTTCTTGTACACCCTGAAATGTAATTCTCCTCTGCTGTTGGCATCCCCTTCCCACTACTTCGATTCAACCAATTGACTGCATGATGGGCGGTCAGAGCAAACTGCCAGTTCACTGCAGGGATCTGGGTTTCAGGATTTAATTGGTATTAATATTACATTGTGGCAGCAGATTGACTGTTGTCCCTGTTATGTTTGGGGAAAAAAAGCTGTGAAGGCTCTCACAGTGAATTATATGTTTTGGTCCTCTGTGATCATTTTAACTCCATAACCCCCCCCCCCAGTAGTTCATATTTAGATACTATATCTACCGTGCCCTGCGTACAGAACATCATCAAACATTGTTGAATCCTTTCTACAGTTTTATTTTTTTACACAGACTTTTCACTTGTGCAGAGACTAGGGACTGTTTTTGGCATATTTCTGCATCTCGGACAGATGCTGTTCTCTTCTGCTGACTTACTGCATGCGGGGGTGGAAGCAGGAAAAAGGGAGGAAGGTGACTCAGAGTAAAGAATTCAGCTTTTTTTATATAAAAAAAGGTCTGAAAAGACTGAGACATGGATTCTCTCTGAATGTGTGAACTCTTATGGTGGTCCAAGTAAATCTATCACTGTTGTTCCTCCAAATTAATCAATTAATCATCAGCAGAGCAGTCTGATTGAGATTAGGGCAAGAGGTTAAATCACTACTAAGGTCGGTGGGAGAAGACGTGTTATTGTTTTTCTTTCACTAATCCACTGTGTGACCTTCTGCTCAAGCTTCATTCCACCTACATCCCTCTCTGCTCTCTCTGTGCTCAGAAGAGCAGAAGCTCTCGTCCAATATTTACCAGAAAAAAGAAGATTTCTCTCCCTTGTCCTGATGATGTAGTCATGTCTGTACCCTGAGTGTGGCTGGAATTTAAAGTGGCCCCTTTTGGCACATATCAGTTTAGCACGACAGACTGTGTGGAGTTACAAGCATCTGCTATCATGTGATGATAAAATGAGTTGCATTAACCCAGGCAAGTGGAGTATATTATCTAGGCTGTGTCCGAAATCATTCCCTATTTATTCTATAGTGCACTACATTTACCCTCCACCATTTTATGAGTCGGAATATGTAAATGTATCTGCAGTTCTACAATGTAACACTGGATTTTATATATGTGAAAATGTACAGCCGCCTGACTCTAAAGTCCACAGTCAGTGATGTACGTATGGAAAGTCATACTATACAACATGATAACATGCACAACAAAAACCAATACATACTGTATAGCTTGTTAAGAATAACTCACATAAAATTTCACCAAGTCAAAGGAATAGCTTTCCAGTAGTTATTTAGGTTCCCTTTCTACAAAACTTTCAGCAAGAAAACAAATCTGCATGTTTCCCAAAAACTAAAAGTAGTCATTTAACATATTACTCTACAGTTTCATAGTTAGTTCTGTACAGTTCAGAAAATCATTACTTAATACTTTTCTTAACTAGTGGATATACCTATTATGACCAGAGCCAATGCAAACCATTGTAAATACCAATGTCATGTCTTTTTCCAAGGATTTTTATAAACATTGAAGAAATGCAATTTTGATTGCAAGGTGCGTGGGCGTTTGAATATTTATTAAACTCAACAGTGTCCATTTATCTCACAATCAGGATAACCACAGCATAAAACAATTTGTGCAGATGAAGTGACAACATATTTATACAGATGAAAGAGCTGAGATGAAGTGAATTCCATTAATCTGATGGGTGGGGAGATTAATAACCATCCTCTCAGCCATATCACTCCTTGTCAGAGATGTTCATGGCAAGGCACAAATACACAGCACAGCTTCTGCCCACGTACACTACCTGTAGTCAGTTCTACTCATGTCTGACACGTCTGGCAAGGTGTTACCTCCCCGTTAACACATGAAAATCTGCAGCTCCCTTCAGTCCAGATGAATTACTACCATATTATGTTTTTGCATTCCTTAATGTTTCAAAGTCATTATCAGTCATTATCCGCCCAGGGATAATTTTGCTTTATGACAATGATGATCACAAATTACTTGTTCTTATTTATTCGTACGTTCATTTCTATAGTGACAGCAGCTCTGGCAACATGTGATAAATATGGAACGTGCATATCGTCGCAGGCACTTCTGGGGAAGATGCAGATCTCTATCAAAGCGCACACACAAACACACACACTTGCAAGACAAATGAGGATATCCAAACACAACATTCATCACTGTTATGTCCTTAACGCCCTGTCAACCTTTCAGCGCAAGAATTTTAATCAATACTTTGCTCATGCCATAAAGTCTTGTACCAAATATATCAAGAAGGAGAAAAAAAGGCACAGCAAAGACAGACATTGTTTGAGGGAGTCATTGAGTTCTGTGAGTTCTATGAACAGGTCACAATCCACTAGCACGTCTTTCTTTAATGATTATTCAGAACCAGGCATCCAGTCCTCGTTTTCCCCATGTCATTTTAATGCAACCATGAGCTAACCTTCAATTTCACTTTTTATTTGACAATGAAATTAAATATATATATTTTCACTCCTTGTTTCTTCACAGCAAATGCACAGAGGTAATTTCTTTTTGGTCTGAGCTACTGACACACAACAAGCTTTGTGAAAACAAAACCTATGCCACGGCCCGGTTACAAACTGCAAGCACCTGTCTTTGTCACCCAAGTGACACCTTGGGGGAAGAATGCTGAGATGAAGAATAGGCAGACTCTTGTGTCTCATAGTGACAGCACCCATGACCCATGACTGTCTGTGACATTTAGGTCTCTGGTTCCCCTAGGTAGATCATTTCCAGCCAGCCTGGGGTCAGCCTCAGGGCACATTTGTCTAGCTCCACTGGCCAGTTGCTTCGACAAGCACTTGGCTTTCAAGCAAAGCCATGAATTTGGTGTTTCAGTTCCCTTTAGACATTTCACACTCAAATTAGATCTGTTACAACTTGTAACAGAACACATAGTAGATAGTAAATAGTAGATATTTTAGAGTCATAGAAGATTATTGCATTACAGTAGCCTCAGACAGTGACCGTAATTTTTCAAGCATTGAGGTTTCTTGCAGACCATTGCAAAACCCCAAATGCTGTCAGCCAGGAAAACTTTTAGTTTTCTGTTTTTGCAATTAAATACATTTCAATATCCATTTTATTTCCAAGCATCACCCACCACTTTTGCTGTTGTCTAGTGAAGCAAGAGGAAACAAAAAAGGGGGTGTTTCTGTCGGGGGGTTGGGGGGTGGGTCATAACTCATGTGTAATTTGAGTTTACTTTGGATTGTCAGACACGGCATGTTTTTAAGTATTTTTAGAAAACAATCAAGCTCTCAGTTCAGTTTGAAAACGTCAAATGGGAATTCTCTGAGGACATCTCCTTTTAAAAATCACTTCTTTGTAGAGGTGGCTCGGCTCATAAGATGATGATGTAACACCATCAGAGTCTCCTGCTGCGAAACAAATAGCAATTGTCACCATTTATGCTCTGTCAGCATGTCTGTTAAATGGGACACAACCGCCTGGGGGGTCAGACCTCTTTGTCTTTACTAAATTGAGCAAGTACTCAGTGGGACTGTTTGGATTGAAGACATTAATAAAGGTTTTGTTGAGCACTAAATGTTGTTCTTAACTTGTTTTGCAGTGTCCAGGCATAAATCAGGGAACAGGCAGTGAGAAGATGTGGAATAAAATAAGATTGCCAGTACTGTACATGGCCAGCTGAGCAATGACCATTGATATTGAATAGTTAACATAAAAAAGACTTTAGACACAGACAGCTAAAAAATGTCTTGAAAGAGTATTCAGATCCCAGAGAGTAAATGTTTTACTAAATGCTGTTCATCAAATGTTGCCACTGTTAGGGCTGATGCATCATTAAATACAAAACTGCTGAGTGGTGATAAGTGATAACCAATAATAAAAAGAAGTAAATAATAATAGTAACAAAGATTGATCTCAAAAGTTACATGTCTTTTTTTCTTTCTTTCTTTTTTAATGAGGGCATAAAATATCTTGTTACATGATGATCCCAGAGCTACAGGGTCTTTATTCACCCAATAATATCTTGGACTTGTCTTGCCTCTGCTTCAGTGCCTCCCTCCTCAGGGGAATTTCACACTGGCTGGAGCCCTGGCTGTAATGAGGTGGTAGCAGAAGAGAAATACCATGAACCTGCAGAGTCTGGTCTAATAAAAAGATCTTAGCCTGGGTAAACAGGAGCAGGTTGTTAACTGGTTGACTAACCAGTGCCGTCTGTCATAACTGATGGATATCTTGAGTAAAAGAGGGGGGGGGTTATAACTCCAGCGTTTTGCTCAATTCGTCAGCTATTTTTTTACATGCCAACATTGCCAGTGTGTTGTTTGCATGTCTTAAGATGTTGTTATCTATAGTACCAAGAACAAAAAATGTTGAAATCAAATCTGTTCTTGGAGTTTGAACTGAAATTATACTTGCAGCAAGTAGTAAAATGTCTTTGTTGTGGTGCATCCTACCTGGTTTAAGCTTGTTAGAAAGATTTAAAACATATTATTCAACAATTTTTTCTTTTGGCATGTTTCAGATGTTCTTGGATACCCATGCTGTCTTATTACCTTTGTTTCATCTGTCTGCTGCACAGAATATGCACCAGTCAGTGCTTTACTTGGCTTCGATGCAGAGGAGGGTTTGTTTGTTTTTAGATTTGCCTAGCATGAGTGGGTGGTGGGTTGATGGCTGCACAGTGTGTATGTAAGGATACAGCAGGAGCCGCTGAAGGACAACAGCAGGAATTTAGAAAATTTACAAAAGAATAAGTCCAACAAGGAGTATTAGAACTTGTGAAGTCAATGTACTGTTGTTTTTTGGCATGTAAACACAAACTTGCATCCTCCAAAGGTCATACTTTTTCACAATTACCCTGGGAACTTGTTGCATGCTACCTGATAAAATGATTCCCACATTCATCCCACCTGCAGTGTGTTTCAGAGATTTGCTTCAACCATGCTAATATTACTTTTTGTAAAGGAACTGCAGTTTAATCAAACAGTTAGTACAGGTGTAGAAAATCACATTATAATGCATGTGTGCATAATATTGTTATATCATTTCAAATGAGATTCTAGTATACAACCTGTAGTTTACATTGTAGTTTGAGGTGTAATTCATTGTGAGCTCCCTTCTAACCATTACATGTTCAGTCTGTTTTGTTTTTTCACATTTGCTTCTTTTTCAGTCAATAGTGGATTCCCCCACAAAAGTGAGGCAACAACATGTTTTTTGGGGGAAAATTTTCAAATTTTATGAATACAAAATGATGAATTGTCTAATTTAAATAAACATCCAGGCCCTTGAGTCAAGTGTTTGTTCAACAAGCAAAACTGTCAGTGTTAATTTGAGGCTGAAAAAAGACACTTTGCCAGTGTTATTTCTCAATTAATTTAACACTCATAGACAGATTTTAACAGAAGCCCCAGGTTTATAACTGAACAAATAACACCAAAACCACTCGCTCCAGACTGCACACAACAATGATGAAAACAAGCATGCAGGGCACTGACACATTTAAATTAGTGCTGGGCTGTGTATGTGCTTCCCATCAGACACACCCCAATGTGTGATAGAGAACAGTCTTTGTTTCCTGACACAGAAGCAGTTTCTCTCTTTTTGTGCCTCTTTACAAACTCTCTCTTGAACCCTAGCCCATCCTTTTTGGTCTCATCACTCCTCACACTGCAGTTGATGTACAAACTCTGTCAGCTAACTGTCCAATTCATACTCCAAACAAATAGGGGGCAGGATATTAGCTAAAAGTTGGGCTGACCACCCCCTGTTGTAGAGTGTCACTCTGGGTGTGAATGGGAGGGTGCTATGGGCTAACTGGCCAGTCAGTAACAAGTTTCAACCATCACTCTTAAGTTAAGCTAACATTAGCTTGAATAAAACTGTTACATAAAACAGTTGCCAATGTGTTCCTGAAACCTGCATGGATTGGGGGACAGTTTTCCAAACTGGTTTGCCTTGAAAAGGGGAGTTGCAAGAGCAGCTGCATCAATGGCCCTCATGTTTAACTGACAGCTGCCTGTTTGGTCAGTGTGATACAATATGATATAGTAGAGTAACACAACACTATTTCCCTAAAGTGTAGAAATGTCTACATAATAATAAAATAAAGATAATGAAGATTAGAAAAGAGTATTTTTCTTAACAGTGACAAGTGCCTTAAGAGAAATGGTATTAGAGGTGTTACGCTTTATCAACCTGCAATAGGCCTTTTGGCCTTACTTCTAGTATCACTGATAAGACTCTCCTCTTTGTGTTCCATCTTCTAAAAAAATCAATATTGAAAATGAAAGGAAAATGCCTCCAGCAGAGCCACCTATTGGCATGTCTTTTCATGTTGTCACATATGCTGAAGCAGAAAACAGATCTATTGTGGTCAGAAAAGAAAAGAAAAAAGAACTGTACATCCTGAATGGACATATAATTGTATTTTTTCTCTTTCTCTCAGGAGGACCGACCCCTGGAGCATGGTGAAGTTGCTTGCTTCTGTTATGTAGATTCCTCGGGGAGCCTGTGTCTTTATAATAGACCATCAGCCACAGCTTAAGGGCATAAGCTATCAGCCATCAGCCCTGCTGAATCACATTTTAGCTAAAGAAAATGGGACTTATCGACATACTCTATGCTGCTGAGAAAGCAAATGTACTTAAACTGTCAATGTAGAAGTCTTGATTAGAGTGGTGTGTGCCTTGCAACAAAGGCTGCAACATAGTGATTGTAATGAAAGCAGTAGCTGGCTGCACAGACACAATCTTTTAATACTGCAGACCTTTTTTGATCACTGTCTATCAGTTGTATGAGGTAGATGTGCTTCTTGATGATGACGGTCGACAGTATCTTGTAATTACAACACTAAAGCCCATAATACAATAAGCATGAATTGTGATGCTGCCAACAGGGTTTGAAGCCTAAAGGGATCAGCTCAGAGAATTCTGGTCTATCGTGTTGCTGCATGATAGACCAACTTTTTCTAATTTTATTAAGTGGATGGATGAAAGTGGCTTTATGCTGCTTAAAACACATTTGGGAATAAATGAATGTATGGTGCACGAGATATGGTCTCATTACTAACTTATTAAATACTCTAAAATGTCCCCTTTTGGTATTTAGGATGTGTGAAGAAATTAAGAGTTTTTCATACGAGTATTTTCTTTCTTATAAACTTGTTCATATAATTTGCTCAAACAAAAAAAAAATAATAATAAAAGGAAATTAAATTTGTGTGGGCGCATTCTGTGTGGGAACAGTGATATTTTATCACCTTGTAAAACTGATAGAGTGAATGAGCTTATTTATGCATGAAGCAGGCCCCTGAGCAACATCTGCATTCATTTGGAGTCATGTTTGTTCTCCCACCTTGACAAACTTGAGTCCCATATTCTTTGTGCTGCTGACACCAACTCCAGAGGAAAATATCAAGCTCTCGCGGTGTTCACCAGCCATTCACTAACTGTGCCTGCCTGCTGTCTGCAGAGCTGATAACATAGGTTTTTGAAGCTGTTTCTACTGAAAAGAGCTGCCAGGTGTGGCTCAAAAAGGTGCCGATCAAAACTGCATAACAGGCAAAAAACAGCAAAGTTGCAGCCTCAAAAATCAAAACAACATGTTAAAAGCCACTAAAAGTCTCCCTACAGCTGAGGTTAACAGTGAGCCTTTCACCATGAGCAATGCGTCTGATGCATAGATATTTGAACCATTGTTAAAAATGATCTTGAGCTGCAGCAGCTTTTAAAAAGAAAAAAAGAAAAAAAACAACTTTGTCTCAACTGACGAGACCAGGGGATGCAGTGATGTCACAGTAAATAAACACCTATTACTCAAAGTAGAGTTTTTGACAGTGACATTGAAAGTAAATCTAATTATCTGCTTGCAACTGAGCTAAAGTGAGCTCGTCTGGATCAATAGGTTAGCCTAACCATCGACTCAGAAAAGCGAGCACATTATAGACACATTAAAAAAACACCCACACACAAGAAAAAAGATTATTTTGTTTGATTCACTCAGAGACAACACGTCTCATTTGCATCTCTTTAAGTGGTGCTATTGGATTTCGCGTCTGTCAAACTTCAGCAACACCATGGGTAATACCATGTGACAGAGAAGAAGAACAGAATGAAAAGAGAATGGTTACGGGGGATGCAGGGAATTCTGCTCTCATGAAACAAATAAATATGAGCTTATTGGTGAGTAAGAGTCCAGATTCGAGAGACTCTTGCACTGAAAAGCCCTTTCAGACATACAGAATATAATTCTAGCACACTTATTTTGTGCACTACAATTGCTTGTATCTGGAGGTACACTTTAAGCATCCTGCCTGGCCTCCTCTCCCTGTGTTCACAAGTGATTTATATAGCAAGTGAAAGGCCCAGTCGAGTGACTTATTGAAAGATGGGAGTTTGAATCCAATTTGTCTCCCATGTGCTTAGAGTGCACCATTGTAATACGTGCTGTCTTCAGGCTGGGCTGAACAGGAATTAACCTTCCCTCTCTTTCCTCTGTCTGAGTACTTAATAATAATGGTATACATTTTCCCTCTTTCTTTTCCCTCTGTGATGTTCCACACTTTCCCTCCTGTGAAAGGGTCAAATGTCATTTGCTTTCTTTCACTAGGCGAAGGCCTGATTCCATCTCTGGGTTGGCTATCCCTCTTGTCAGGTCGATTCCCTTCAGTGGTCATGTTAACAATACAGTCAGTGTTCTAAGGCTGACATGGCTCTGTATGGAAATGCCTACAGATGAAATATTTGGAGTTTTCTGTGAATGAAACATGATGCATTTGCATTTGCAGTTAATTACTCAGTTGAATGTATCCTTAAAGAGGCAGCAGATAACATTTGAAATTTACAGTAATTTACAGTTGTATCACAGCATTTAAGGGCTCAATGTAAATGATAATTCATCCAAAAAGGGTCTGTTAAATAAATTGTAGCTTTAAAATATATGAAGGCAAAGAAGATAATTATGTGGAGCCTGGGTGAAAAAAAGTGGATCCTCATATCTGCTCGATAGGAGAGGATTCAAGTTGAACATTTATCAAAAGAGCCTGCACACTGTTATTTTAGGACAGAATTACTTAAAAGTCACTTTGAAAACTTGATCTGTCTACACACTGACGCTTCTGAACGCTGATGCTCTCATACTGAGACTCTAAAATCAAGTCTGGAGATTTTTTTTACACAATTCCAAAGCAAATAGGCAACGAAGGAGTAAGTGGTTTAGCACTCACAGTGACATTAATGGAACCTGATATGCCCAGCTATGCTGAGGAAACAGTGCGTCCATGCTCTAAGGCTGACTTATGTCAGAAAACAAATTTTAGTTGAAAGCGGGGGTGTTTTCCATGTCAATTCTAAAGGCCTGATGTCATGCTGTCATAGCAGAGGCTGTCTACGGCTGTGGATCACATTATGGTGGCGTAAAAATACAGTAGTGGAATATTATTCTCTTAGAACTTTTTTGTGGAATTCAAAACTACTAAAACTTTTCAGAAACAATGACCCTGAGTGACTCAGGGGGACTGGCGGTTGCCTGAGGGCTCTACATCAGGCTTGTGGTTCAGATTGTTTTGTGTTTTGTTTCAGTTTTCCGTCATGTTCGTTGCCCAGGAATGGTCAGGTCTACTTGACCTGGCTTATTACAGAGAAAATTGCACTAAACACAATGTGACCTTCTCTCACAGAGGGGCATTTTAAAAACAATATTGGTACGCAGGCAAAATGTGGAAAGCATGAAAGCTTGGCCTTCCTCCAATACAACATGCCTGTTCTGTTTCCCCACCCTAGGGTGGAACAGGCTTCATTCACCTGTAGCTGGAGGACTGGTGGTGAATGCAGCAACTGGCTTTATCTGGCTTTGGCCCACATGCTAACTAATAAACCAATTAACCCTTTACATGTGACAGTACAGTGAACGCAGATAAGTTTGTGTTATTATTAGCAGCCATGTGAATGTATAAGTTGTTAAGCCTGAACATAGTCTGTAGTTGGTTATGTCAGAGAGAGTAGGACAAAATAACAGTAAAATACAAATTCTAACAAGAAATCTTGTAGAAAGCTAGCAAGAGAAACATGGGTAGCCAATACGATAGTTACTGAATACAGT
Source organism: Caranx ignobilis (assembly GCA_021432705.1). Lineage (NCBI taxonomy): Eukaryota > Metazoa > Chordata > Actinopteri > Carangiformes > Carangidae > Caranx > Caranx ignobilis. Next base: position 57,874,992 of record MU269990.1, read on the forward strand.
AAGTAAGCAATGCACACTTTTTCATTAGATGATTGAGTCATTTTATCTCATCCATGTGTGTGGGGAACCAGCAGGAAATCAGCCAGTTTGGCCAGCAGCAACCTCAGATGTGCATCCTCTCAAATGGCTCAGCTGGAGAAGCACTTTTTTGCATATGGGCCCAAAGAGCTTTTCATTGACTTAGGCTTCATAGGAATGAATAGAGTACCACCTTTGAACACAGTATCTGGTTTTATTGAATACATCCACAAGGGTAGTGTTTTACCAAATGCTCCATGTAGGCAGATTGCTCAGTCTTTTAGTGGTCCCTGGTTGGTCTTCTGTCGACAAGCGGCTCATAATACAATTGAAACATGAGGATTTAATAGTAATGGAGATTTAGAAAAGTAAAATAGATTTCATGGTTCAGATGCTTGTAGCTTTTATATTCTGTTTTCCTCCCTTCAAAGTCTCTGCAGGATAGATTTCATAATACAAGTCCTTAAAATGTTCAATCATTTACATGCATACATTCAATTTGAGTTTAATGCTTTTCTCCTTCTGCCTACTACCCAAAACTCTACTGTCACAGCATGACAACTCCAACAGCTCCATAGCTGCCCACCCAGGATCACAGTGTTTTGCATCAGCTAAGACAGAGAAAACCTTTTCCCCCATGTGAGGTCAGTGATGACCCACCAATCTCTTCCAGGTAGACACTGCACCCATGGACAAAACATGAGTTCAGTCAAGTCATGAGCACAAAATAGACACAAAAAGAGCTGATGAAAAATCTCTATTACAAGGCCATCTCTCAGGCTATTCAGAAAAAATACAAAATAAGTTCTAAAATCCCAGAAAAGCAGGAATTTCTCTCAACATTGATTAGTATTTGTCCAGATTCGGTGATATGTGACACAGAGTCATTCCTAATTGTCCTGTTTCTCTCTCCCCCCCCCAATGTCTTCACATTCTCAAGCTGATTTTTTTTTTCTTTTTTGATATTGCTGCAGCTCTCTGTGAATTACCTGGCCAATGAGCAGATGGCAGTGGTATAAGGTTATTATTTAAGAACAAAAGGCTAATGGAGTCTATGGCTGATATGAAAAAAAAAAAAAAAAAACGATGCAGGGATAAAAGGAGACTTGCCCCGTGAGTTTGAAAATCAAGATGAGGCACATGTTTGGGCCACGTGGAATATAAAGCAGATTTAGGCCTATAATTCATTATTGGCCCCCTGAGTCTTTCTTTTGCCAGTACCTGGAAGAGTCACTGTGTTGTATAGCGTGGGTTTTGGTTAGCACAGTGCTGCTGGAGTGATGTCTCCGATATTACAGTGTCTCAGTTGCAGCAGAAGCAGCCTTATGCTCTCTTCTCCCTTATCATCACATGTTAACCAAGTTTTTGTTAAGCTTCATGTCTCTTTCCTTTCTGTCCCGATTGTTCAGCACATCTTCCCCATTTCTAATATAAGCTTCATGTGTGTGTGGATATTTAGGCCCACTAGTGGCGATTGTATTTTATGCTTTTTCCCCTCTCATTTATAGTGGATTAAAATTGAAATCCTGTCTTCTAAAGTATATAAGCTGCTGCCTATTGTTGGTTTTCTGCTCATTCTACTAATCCCTGGTTGACAGCTTCTGCTTTGCAAAGACCTTTTGCGTGGGTCTCTCTCTGTCTCTCATTCTCTCTCTCCCTGTCTCTTGCTTGCACAGAGGCTTCCCACTCCATATTTTTTCTTTCTCACAAATTGCTAATTTTCATACGGAAGACAGAGTTGAAAATCTGGAATGTTAAAAATAGGTATAAAGGCTTGAGTATATTACTCATATATTGATATTCATGTATGCAAATGTTCTCTTATTTTCTATTTTCTACCAGACCTTTCTTTGATATAGTGGATGTACCACCTCACTTAGCTCTGTAAAATTCAGTCAAGACTCAAGACAGGGATAGAAGCACTATATAAGGACAGGGGTAAATTTTGCCTTGATTTGGCTGACTAATTATTGTGAGCTTGGCATGCCCTCCTCCCTCTGCCATTCTGTCTCATGAAAAATGGATGCAACCAAGGTCATGTTAGGAGAGGGAGCTCACTGTCTACTCCATGTTGGCAAAGACTGGCGGAGGGTTCCACTGCAATTTAAGCCACGCCTGATAGAAGACGTTAACCTTGACCCAAGTTTCACATCATCACGCCTGAATGGTCTCTAAGCCTGACTCACCCATCAGTTCCTTACCACAGGACACAAACACACACACACACATGAACTCCAAGATTTGGACACCTGAACCTCGTATAGTGTACAGACAGAGTTGCATCAAACAAAGCTCAACAAAGTGAGACACTTTAAGGATAGAGGAACATCAAGACAATGAAAACAAAACACTGTTTCAATTACTTCTTACAGCAATCTTAACCTATTGACAGATAAGGAATTAAGCCAGTTTGGTGCAGGTGCAGGAGGTGAAGGAAAACTATCACAACAAATGAAAGGTGTAGTAATGCACAGTCACTGTGTGCAGTGCATGCTACGTGCAGAGTTCAGCGAAAAAACATCACATTCAGGTACTTTATAGTTTATACCACTTTAATTTATTGTAGACACATTAATTATGATTAGTGAGTCTGAGCATTCTAATACATTATGATAATGTTTTCTTGCATTTAATTTTGTCAGTGAATAATGGGAAATTCACATTTCCCTCCATAAAGCCTGATCATATGCTCAGTGCAATTACTGTTAAGGTAGATGCTAAATGTCAATCAAGCTCTCAGGCTGAAGCAGCATAGTGACATGTTGACACGCCCATAAAGAAATCTGACTATTTAAAGATTTGGATCTAAGTAGAGCTCACAATGTAAAATTATGGCACAAACAGAGGATGTTTTTTTCAGCTGTTAACACCACACAGAGATTATTTGTCTACATTTACCTCCACAGATGTTTTCAGGTGAGTTTTTAAAATTGCATGCATGATATGAGCTCATGAATTCCTTGCAGATTGGGCCCCGTAATCACTGGTTCTTGCTCAACCATGTTCACTATGTTTCCTCATCTTGTGCTGAATTATTGCTGTTTGCTTCGCTGGGTGTCACTGCTCACATCCGCCAAACGCCGCCGTGCACAATTGATGACAGATCAGAAGAAATTTGCTTCAGGAAAATTGGCTATTGTTGGCTTCATGATTTTGTATTATCAAATACCATGTTCATCACTTCTGGTTTTCAAGTATCTCAGTGTTGACACATGGATGTTTAGGGCACCAGCCACAAAGAGTACTGCAGGGGAGCATCCATTTATGCGTTGTTTGATGGGTTAGGTTTTAAGGCAATCTTAACACAGCTTAAACAAACATAGCAGTTAAAAGAGCCATGGATCTGCCGAGATTTCACTTAGTCTTAAGTAGTGCTCTTTATTTTAATGGATTCTACTGATTCTCTAATGCTGTTCATGACCAAGCTTTCAATGAAAAGCCTTTAACTAATGCTGTACTTCTATACACTTGGGAGGCAGAGTGTGACAGCAGAAAGCCATTCTCTGAACACTTCTAAACCCAGTTCCAATAGTTCAGGATTTGTCCCTTTTTTCAATATACATTAAACAGCCCAGCAATTCACGTATAGGGCTGTTTTGCATTAGATAATAACTGCTGTAATGGGGAAATCAGTTGAGCATTCACTGATGCATTCATCCTTGGGTGGTGGAAAATAGGGAGCTCTAATGCCTCGGCCTTGGAGATTTGTCAGACAGGCTCGGATCTGACCGGTTTGCCACGGGGTGTGATATCATGTAAACATCCTCCTTCAGGCAACTATGACCTTTTGCTATTTTTTTTTTTTTATTGTTTTGGGTCTCCTTTGTTTCACATGTCCCTGTTCACTAGAAGGCCAGGGATGGCACCAATCACCGACCCTGAGGACTTATTTCTAATACAGTATTCATGCATGCAGACAAAGACAATTATAATGCAAAATCTCTTTGTCTCCTTCAGAAACTAATATGTGCACTAATAAAACCCCTGAATTAGAAATACATTATGATAATCAAGCAAGCATTTGTAATAAAACAAAATAATGCTCAGCTTTACATCAACAAAGTGGAAGTAAGTCTATTGTATGCATATTTTTCTAAAAAATATCTTGAAAGGGGATGCATTCAGGTGACTAGTACCATCAACACCCTGTAACTGATTTCTATAGGAAGAATAACAAAAAGAATTTACACTGTCATAATGATATTTTATTATTTTCCATCAATCTTCATTATCTTCTCGGATGACTTATTCATTCATTAACAGTGAAACCAGTTTCTTATGTGACTCCAGCTAACATGGCAGCCACAATTTCCTGTAAAGTCAATTCGGTATAAAGGTTTGAAAGAAGGTTTCTTTTTAGTCACTTCTAAGATTCTCCATACTCCATTCTCTCAGTAAGACTCTGCCAAGCTGTAACACAGAAGAGAAAATATCCTCTTGCTTTTGTTGCAGGCTTTGCTGCCTCTCAAAAAAAGATGCTGGCTCATAGTAGTGCCTAGAATTGGATTATCTTAAATACTTAGTTGCATTATTGATTTACTCATCTCTTATATTAGCACTCAGGGAAAAGAGAGGGATTTATAGAGTATGCCAAGTGTGTGTGTTATTTTTTTTGTTTTGTTTTTTTTGGGGAGGTGGGTGGGGGGGTGTGGGGGGTATCTGACAGTGAGGCTATAGTTCATCACACAAAATTAACTTTAATCATTTGGCAGGCTGTGCTGCCTCAAATCAAAACACAACCTACATGATGTAATGTTACGACTTAAGTAGATGATTTATGCATTACACAAGTTTTATCGTATAAATTATGTAACATCTACACATTCTCTACAATCGGCTTGTGTCAACCTGTCGCACACCAATGTTAATGCGTGACACAGAGAGCCCTGCATTATAGATAAGCTTTCTATCTTGTATAATCACACTCTGTAGAAATTTCCCATGCCATTAATCTTTGTTTACCGTCTTTGTTTTTGGCTTCAGTGCACTGTAGCAGCTCCCATCTAAGATTTACAGTTCAATGCATACGTTTATCAGCATGAGAGGTGGCAGATCAAAAGTCGTATCAGAACTCTTTCTTGTTTAAAAAGGTGATGTGATGTCAGTGAAACAGGATTTTCATCTTCGGCAATGTAAACACATAGATTTGTAGTAGGGTGAAACAAATAAAACATGTAGCACCCAGCTGTGACATGAAGGCAGACAGATGTTAAATTCAGTTAAATATACAGAGGCTTTTTTTTTTATGTTAGAGCATCTTTGAAGGTTGCAAGTACTGTAAAGTATTCTGTTCTCAGCTTTGGGTAAAAAAACATAAATAACGTAAACACCCTACAGAGGCTGCTTATAATGTATCACAGGGATTCTACATACACAACAGTGTCAAGTCAATTTGGACTTGATTCTCAGTTATGTGTGTGTATTTCACCTTAAAGCAATGTTCCCGTCTCATTTCACAGGGAGCACTGCTTTCCAATACACCTCCAACACAACATGGGTGATTAAAGTGCTATTTCAGTAACAGTAACACCTCTTTAAAGCGATAATGCTTACAATTCTCATCCAATCAAAAACGTTTTTGATAGTGTTTAGCTTGCAATATGCATTGTGTGTACTTTCATTCTGTAATTACTGCTCTGTTTTGTCAGTTTTTGTGGAACTCACCAGAAATAATGCATGCATGTAATCCAGTATTTTTTTTCTAAAATTTTTAATTTGATTTATAGTTTTGTACTATTCACTCTGTCAGAGCTGCATTACAGGAAGCTCGTGCAGATCAAACAGTTCCTACTGCTGCTTCACATTAAAAACACTCAGTTGGCGAAACACAAGTAAACGTTCACTGTGAGGCAGCGCACAGAAAACTATGCAAATTATGTGCAAGTGCTGAATGTGATTGCTCATCAGAAATGCATCTACTAAACAAACAGTTATTTTGGTTATCAGTTTACAGGGAGTAAATGAAACAACAGGAAGCAGCCACAGAGAGCTGGTGGATGAAGAGCTGATAAAAGACTCAACTGTCCTGGACAACATGGATGGAATGATGAAAAACGATGATAAAACTCAACATAGATGCTAATTTGCATAATTTTCAGGGGGGCAGGATTGACCAAAAAAATAATCTATTTAAATGTGGAGCAAAAACTGGGAATAATCCTAGTACTATATAGCATCTACAGAAAGAAAATGAAAATAAATGAAAAGTTGTGTTTAATATTAAAGGCATGAATAAACATGGAATATAATTCAGCTTCTTCTTTTGGTCTAGGTCACAGGCTAAGAAAACTAATCCATACTTCCCTATCCCCAGACACAACCTCCCTCCAGCTCTACCAGGGAGATCCCGAGGCGTTCCCAGGCCAGATGTGAAATGTAATCCCTCCAGCATGTTGAGAGTTTGCCTGGGGTGAGGTATATTCCCAGTTGGTCATGTCTTTAATATCTTTTTTCAAGAAATTATTTACCAGTTTTGTCCTTGGTTCTTAATTCATGATTTGCTTTTGTATTGCGGGCTCTGTTTTGCAAAAAAAAAAAAAAAAAAAGCAGCTACAGAAAGTACATTAATATCCCGCCCTCCACAACCAAGGTCATGTCAGTTGTTAGTACAGGTGGCAAAAAAAATACATATAAGACAGAAATATATAGAATTCAGAAGGGAGATCTGTTGAAAATACGGTATATAGACTAAGATATCCATCTTAATATCTGTGTGACAGAAAGGTGCCCACAATTAAAATCCATCATCACCACCTGAGCAAATCCTGCCAATATTCTGCATGTCCTTTTATGCTCAATGGCTTCATATATCAGCTCATTAACTTTGCAAAAATGTTGGTAAAGCCCGGTCATTTCAGCCGGTCCCTGGTATGTCCCCTGCGCCACTTGATCTGCGTGTCACTGATAGACCTCCCTGCTGCTCATCAGGCTTGAAAACAGCTTGTGTCTGCAGCTTTTCAACGGAGTGCGATGGCTGCAAACAAGAGTGAGCACCTATAGCAGCAGGAGCAGTGGCCGTTCAGCTTCAGTCGGCTGGCTCGCACTGCTCTTTTTACAGATAGAGGAGACTCAGCTCTACAACAGGACTGGAATAAGGGCCTGGGAACATTGTCTAGACATAAACAAAAAAAAAATAAATAAATAAATAAAAACTTAATTGGAGGATCTGCCTCTTGGCTTCAACTTTCAATACTCTGACTGTTTAGAGGGAAAGGCAAATGTTTCTATATAGAGAAATAAAAAGTATGCCTCCAACTAAAAGGTGACAGAATGATTTGAAGGCTTCTGTCAATTATGCTAAAATATAACAGTGCAACCAACATAGCAGCCATGAGTCTGATATGTCTGTGCCCAGAAATCCATGTCATGCTCCAAAAGGATCTTGATTTTGACCAGGATAGCCCGATTAGTACAAAGCGTGACTGATGTCGTAAGGTTAATTTCACATAGTTAAATGCCATGCGATGAAATATATTTGATTTCACTATTTAATTTAACAGCTTGGTGATATCATTTCAGTTTCATCTTCATCAATCTCTAACTTTTCACCTCACTAAATATTGCAGTGCAAGCATGTTTATTAACATTGTTATGCTTGATATCCATTCTTAACAGGCAATTCTTGCTATAGTCTTCCCTCTTTGCATTTGCCAGATTTAAAAGATTTAAAATAGCATCCTTAGCCTACTCAAAACAAGCGTGTCTACACTGGAACAGAAAACGTCCTCGTTTTTCATTGTTGTCTACTCTAGGTTTTGGTCATGTAGTTTAATAGGTTTGGTGAGGCTAGAACATGTCCTGCCCCTTTCACATTCACTTAATGTTCTGTCCAAACCTTAACAATCTCATAAGAATACCCTCCACCACAATGATTAAGTCCATTGATTTTCCCGTAATTGCTATGCTTGCCCTCTTTTGGGGGCTGAAGAGCGAGGGAACCATAGTTATTAGAAAGAATAATGGATAAGTGCTATTTACGATGCTCTGTTTGTAAAATAAAGAGTAATTGGGTTGGAGAGAGAGATGAGACATTGCATCTGGCCCCAAACACAGAGCTCTCTGTGTGTGATTAGTTGCCAAGAACATCCTCAGATCACATGCACTTTATTACCTGAGTGAATTAATTACAGATCTGAGCAATTCCATTTCCCTGCTCCCCTGCTTTTAAAAATCGTGCACAGAGAGGAGCACACAAGTGCTTCATGTACAAAACGCAAAGTAACATCTTCAAGCTTTGGCAACATGCAGCAGCTAATGAGAAGACACATGAACAAGGTTGTTAAAGTTAATTTATATGCATTTACACCGTATTAGTTTGATTTAGCATTTAACTGTTTTATTATTATTAATAATTATTTCCTACACTACCTTGCAATAAGCAAGAGAAGCAACCCACAATACCAGAAATGTGTTCTGCATGTTTAAGTAAACATTAAACCAATTCAAACATGTCAACCATGTCTACCTCAAAGTGATTAATTTGTCCCATAGGTAATTAAAACTGCAGATGATTAATCTGTGATTGATTAATAATTTTATCATTTGACAAACCAATATCATATGAACCGGTAATGTACGAAGTCAATGCCACAGTGTTTGGCAGTCTTTTCATTTCAGCAAGTGGACAGTATTTGTACCGTGAGCAACGGTGATTGATGTATGCACACAGTGAACGTTTTTGAAGCAGAACAAATGCTGGAAGTGCCGGTTTTATCTTAATTAGTTGTGCTTTACATGGGTAAGCTAAAGACAGGTGATGAAATAACGGGAAAACATGTGCCTTAGTCAGCTTCAAGTCTTTGAACTCTACTGACAGGATGATTTTCATTGAGAAAAGAAGGGTTGTAGATTTAAAAATTGAGATACATGTTTGAATATGGAGTTGGAAACTATACAATATTTGTACTGGTTCAATACATACTAAGCATATTTTGATTAAACAAAGTAAGTCTAATGTAGTTAAGAAGAATTTGCAATTTTTAAAATTTTATACACATATACATTTAAATTAAGTGGGTTACACTGCTTTGCTTTCATAAACTGAGCTGCTCAGATGAAATTCCTGCATGCTAATGTTATTACTGTAGCCCATGTTATTTGGCTTAAGCTTAGTGGTTAGCAACCTGTAGGCTGTGAAGCGAGATCAATTGTGTCACGGGATTAAGGATGACCACTCATTGTTTATATAGAACTACTATTAATGTTGCCACCACCCACATTTTCAATTTCGGTAACAAGAAATACATTTGGAAGCAACTCATACTGTGGAGAACATCAGTATTTATAAACTAAGTTCAGAAGAAGTTGCTGTCATTTGTTATAGTTGATATTGGACCTCTCAGAGTAAAGGCTAAAATAAGACCCTGACAATCAACAGTCCATGTGTATTTATGTAGTCTATCAATTCACATTTTAGCCTATGATTAGTAGAATTTCAATGCATATCAAAAATCCCACATACTGTGCAAGCACATTAATGATACATTGTGCTACCTCTAAACATGAATCACCTCCTTCCTTCTATAGCCTTTAATTGCTTTTTTCACTGTAAGAAAAAACACTAGAAACCGGTAAGTACCAGTACTTTCTTGGTGTCTGATTCAAACAATAGCACTAATTATTAAGTCCCCAATATCCTACTTATTGGCCTTTGAAGGTTTGGCTTTGTTTAAATGTTCATGTTTATTCTCATCTAATGTATTTGTGAAAAGTGTGCCTCTAAGTAGGTAAAATTGCAACATTATGTTTTTTAACTGGTTTTGTTTTTAACTTTGAGTGACTTTAACTACAACGTGTGTCAAAAATACAGTATCGGCGTGTTGGCTCTGTGTAATTCATCAGACTTGCATCACATTCTTGGGTGATTGTCCTACTGCCCATTTATCTGTGGGAAAACTGTCTGTCAAAATGCCAGAAAGCACTGAACACAGCTTGGTTTGGACTGTGTGTGACGAACGCCTACAGAGAACAGGGCTCTATCATGATAAAACAGGTTCTCACTCAGCAGGAACATCATTCAACCTAATTTAAAGTGCATCTATGAATGTTTAGTTAGATCCTGTTTGATTAAATTTGATGGCAAATCAGCAATTCATGAATAGTTTAGTGAAAGCTTTTTGTAGTTTTTACTCAAAATTATGTGAAATATAGACATTCAGTTCATGAATCAAAATATAGTAAAAGTATCTTGTAGTAGGCGCTTGGGTGCTTTTAACTGCACAAAATATGCAATTGATTAATCAATGTTATACTTTCTCCATCAGAAATCTATGAAGAGTTTTCATCCTTTCAGGTTGTCCTTTTCAGTTGATACACAATATTTGTCCTGTAGAACTGCTCAGAGCACAGTTTTCACTTTCAGTCAATCACTTCATTCAGATGACACAATAATGATTAGGTGTCCCACACATCAGTGAAAACAGACAGCAGCATATTCAAAACTATAATCACAATCAGTACGGCACTGCACTGCACAGCCTTCACCCCAACTTCTGAAGTTCATGGCTGTCTTCAAGAAGCTTCTGCTTTCTTACAGAAAACATGAGTCTTCTTAACACCTGGCATATGATAAAAGGAACACACGAGCAACATCAGAAAGGAAAAAAAAAAGATTAAACAGACAGGCAACAGGTAAACAGGGATGGTTTCTGCACAAAGGCGTATGGGAAAGGCAGAAGCTCAGGCAGTGATTGTAGACATGCTTCCTAAAACATATCAAATAGTTTGTTACATTTATGTGTCAGTTTTGCTTTGTTGCTGATAGGCAGGAATTTAAAACTAAATTCACAGCTGAACAGCAGCACATTAACTACTGAATTTATATAATGGGGGCGAGACGTCTAAGACTAGATGAATCTTATCTGCCACATGCTGAGTTTCAATCTTTGTCTTGAAGTGTTTTCTGCCACTGCTGTGTTTCTCTTACCTTCATACTTATTTACTTCCTCTTTCTATGTGCCACAGAGTTGTAACAAAGCAATTTTCCTGCAGGAATCAATAAATACCTGATTCAGATTCTGTCGTTGACCGTTTTAGGGAAACTGGAGACATACGAAGGTGTACACCGAGACTAAGATAGACGAACAACATGTAACACTATATTATCTCAACACTGACTCTGTGCATCATTAGAGGGCTGGGTGACAAGGCTCATCCAGCTGCTAAAATTTATTGTTTCATCTTGTCTAGAATTTAACACATTTTTTTCTTTCTTTTAAGCTCTAAAATTGACTCCTTGAAATGTAACATTATTAAAAGATTAGATTCCTCTGTCTCTGGTGGGACTTTATGCCTTGAGGCTTTTACCCAAGTGCCCGCTGATGGGTATAGGTCATGTATTGTTAAACACATTATTATGGGGATTAGATGTGCAAGCACTGACGGCAGATTAGGCATGAAACACTCTGCCTCTGCACAATAACATGCTCACACATACCAGTTGAACTCTCCACAGCATCCTCTAAGTTCACATGTTTTCCATTAACCCATGTTTCAATTGACTTTTACTACTTGAGTAATCAGTTGTACTACACAATGTATGCGTGTTGCAAATATAAGAACTGTGCATTTCTGCAATCGTGCCATGAATGAATCATTTGTGTTGCCTTGTATACACTTCAATAGAACATAACAATAATTATATAGCCTACCAATGAGCTCTAAAATCCAGATCTTACAAATATTTTTTTAAGTTATTGACAAATTCAAGTCAAACAACAAATTACCATACTTTCTTTAATAGTATTGAGATCAGAATATGTTATGTCTTGAATAGATATTAAAATGTACTACTGTTAAGACTGTAGGACATTATGACACTATTACATTTGGTGTCTTTTTTCCTGGTGTTGAAAAAGAGTGTTTTTTTTTCCATAGAAGTGTTAACGTTAGCACACATTTAAGTTTAAGCCGCAAATCCAAATGCCACATCTCACAACCCCGATTTTTATCCCAAAGTCAACATTCTCAGACAAGCCTCTTTTGTCTGAGAGTTCCCTGTTCTTGAATGCTATATTCATCTTTTCATGTGAAGCAATTGTATGCTTTCCCCGGTACAATTACCAAACCATGACAGCCCATTTCAGCTTTGTCTAACTTCTCACTTACCGTTCCAAATATATCCATTACCATGCAGATTGGTCCATTATCCTCTGCAATAGGACACTTATTTTCAAGTGTGATGTTGTGATATTGTGCATCAAAGTGGGCCGTTTTAAAACTGTTGGTCAGGAACCTCCTTGTTGCTTCAAATCTCCTACCAATTCTCTTTCAATTGATTTTATGGGATTTCAGAGCAAGTTTATACAGTATACTGTGAAAATCTGACTTTACAGGACCTTGATATGGTTTTATAGCCATTTCAGCAGTGTGTGGTTCCACCTTAAACCATCAGTGTCCCTCCTATATGTGTGGTCCCCTGATCCCAGTCCTGACAAAGACCTGTCAAACCACAGCTACCTGTGATCCCCCAGGCTGACAGGCAACTTTACTCCATTTGTCATCTGCACCCGCCCTCTATCAAGGAGAATTAAAATAGATATGCTAAAACATTTGCTGCCGTCTCAGTGATCATGACATTCAAGAATGTGCCCTCACAAACTTCACTTCATTCATTAAATGAAAAAATCATTTGAAATTTCTATTATTAAAACTAAATTTATACACATTCATTCTATGAGACCACACAAACTTATTCCCCAACACATGTTTTGTATCTCTTAGAGCAAACAGTCCATATCAGAGTAATGGCTGGTATGACTGTTATAATTTAATTCCATACAGTATATTTAGAGGGCAAACAGTTAGGTCCTGAATGTTCACACACTACCACGGAGCCAATAAGCGGTGTCAGGTTTGCAGCACTAACAGGATTAAGCACCAAGACTTTATGTCTTTTACAGCCGCTGCCAGGCACAGGCCTGGAAATAATGGGATCAGTTTTGTAGCAGTTCATCATGGAGGAAACCACCTCTTCCCACATTAGCTCAGTGTGAAGGGCCCTGCTGCATTTAGTCACCCTGGAAAAATGGTCATAAATTGTAAACAAGTATTGACAATGTGGGCAAATACACATGGAAATATCCAATGTGTTAAGATGAATATTTAACACATGTGGGATGCAATTTCACTAACGAGACTAAGTGTAATAGGGGCAAAGGTTTGTGAAAAAGGGTGCCAGTCAATCACCCATGCACTGTTAATGACAGCATTAAATGATCACAGTTCATAAAGTCTTTATTAAGTGGAACTGCCTTTTGATCTGAGGTGCCTGTGCTTTAAACCAAATCTGCCAGTCATCACCTGTAACTTAAAAGCTGGCCTGGGCTGTATCCACTGCAGGGAGGAGTATACAAGTTGTAAAAAAAAAAGCAACATGAAGGGTTAGGTGCAAGGATTGTTGAGATTAGCATAATACCTTTTTTTTTTTTTTCTTTCTAAGGCACTTCAAAAAACAGAGGGACCAGTGACAATGCTATGATGCCTGAAAGGAATTTTCCAGTCAGTAAATTCTTACTGCCATAGCCTCCACAGGAATAAATGCCCTGATTACTCCAGACTAAATGAATAACAGCCTCTTTAATTGCAATGTCACAAGTCATTATGGTGAATCAAGGTGGATTCTTTAAGAATTACAACAAAAGACAAGTAGCCTATTTGGAGCCAATAGCTACCTAGCTAGCTGGTTGGCTGCTGCTAGCATAGCGTTTATCAAAACTGATAAATGCTGACATACCTCATGACCCTGAGTGACACTGGATATGGTGGATGATAAGCATTTGCGGGTTCATCAGACAAACGACTGCTGCCACATTCCACATTTACCTTTTGACACAGTCATAATAGAAAAATATTGATGAATGCAGCGATAAAACAGTTCTCTTTAGGAAATAAAGCTTTGTGCAAGCAAAAACTTTAACAGCAAGAGTCCATATGTAATTTAAAGTTAGTTGCACTTCACCAAGATATTAATGGAGTACATCTGTCTGTTTGAAATTTGGGGTCTTGTGCAGATAGTAATTCAAAACTGGAAATAAAGATTCTGCATTAGATTTAAGTCATTGTTGCAAAATATGAAGTTAAGTGTTGATGAAAAATATTTGACAACATTGCTGGTACTGTGTCGTTGATGTTTTTGACCGTGCCTGTGTCTCCTGCCCTCTCAAGGACACAAAGTCCTGTTTACCATGCCGACAACAGCCTCAGTTGCCAGGGTAACCATAGTTTGATTATCTCCATGATTTGATCTCTTATCATATCTTCAGCCAGTGCGCCAAAGTCGCATGTAACAACGAACTTGCACAAGGCAGCAGCATACTGAGCAGCCACTCAGCAGGCTAGTCAAGTGCAACGTCACATACGTCATACATACTGGTAGAAAGGTGTAATAGCATACACGATGACTATACCACATACTGTTAGAGTGCAACAATTACTTTCATTTCTGTATTCTCAACCCATTCAGAAAAGACCCTCACTAACATTTATTCAGATAGGACCAAGTGTCATAACAAATTGCTACAGCAGTTCACATAGAAATTATTGTTGAGATTCACATGAGGAACAATATGTATGGAAAACATGAAAAGAATGCTGTGGATGTACAGAAATGTACAGATAAATGTTTGTAACATGCAACAGTATCTCCTCTGATGATGACTCTGGGGAGGCAAAAACAAGGTTTTAAGGGCATTGGCAGGTGGTTATTTCGGCTTCGACCGGATTGCAGCGATGAAATGCATCATTCCCACAAGTCGCATGGTTAAATCAATGAAACAGCATCCCTTAGGGCAGTCAGTACAATTTTGAAGTTCTACAACACCCTGGCAGGTGGTACCATCATCAGCTGGAGGTCTTGTAATCACTTTCTTTTGTACACTAGGCTTGTACACTTGGTAGTTGAATTGTCTTATTGATTTTATCCCGCAAAAAAGTCTCTCTGTATTTCTCGCACTACTAGAGAGACTACACAGACTAATAAATAGCTTAAAATGAGAATAAAACTAGTTTATTGGAGTACCAAGAGGGATGAAACATTGCTTTAAAATGACATTAAAAAAGCACAATGAAGAATTTCGCACAGTAAAAAACAGCAATGACACAATTAAATTCTTCCTATAATCGCAACCATTTTTGACCCTCTTTATCACAGTATCTGTCAGTATTATTTTGCATCGTTTGGGTAAACATGGGGAAATCATTCCTGAGGGCATACTGATTAGCCCAGAGGGA
The DNA here is from genome assembly GCA_021432705.1 of Caranx ignobilis. NCBI lineage: Eukaryota > Metazoa > Chordata > Actinopteri > Carangiformes > Carangidae > Caranx > Caranx ignobilis. Next base: position 57,890,238 of record MU269990.1, read on the forward strand.
ATGGTAATGAAATACAGTACCTGCTTGAGAGAGTGCCTGTTTTATTGCTCTATTATACATGAAAGGAGCTGAAGGCTCTTAGAAGCCCTTCTTCAAAGCAAGAATCATTGCCTCACATCTCTCCCATGCCTGTTTCCATTCAGGGCCTGTTGATTGCTGTTTATTTTTGCTCCATTTTTGCAAATGAAATGAAAGTCATTCCAGACTGGGTGTTTTTTTTTCTGTTTTGTTTTGTTTTATTTTTTTTTTTTTGTGGAAAATTTGGCTGTCTGTTTGCTTCTTGAGAACATATAACTTACAGAAACAAAAGAAAAAAAAAAAGTGAAAACATCTTCCAAAAGGAATTACTATAAATCAACAAGTCCTCCAACTTCAACAACATATATGTTGTTTTTTCAACCCTCTGATACAACTCACAAGAGTGCCTCCTGTGAGTTGTATCAGAGGGTGGCACCTCTGTTGTCATGGTAAGCATAACAAACACACACCTTGTCACAACTTGTCATGGTTGCCACAAAAAAATCTCACTGTATTAGGAGTGGCGCAGATTGTTAGTTGTCATAAATATATATACATATATATACATATATAAATAGCTTATAATTTTGATTAAATGAGGAGGAAAGTAAAGTTGAAGACTGAAGAGTGTAGAAGTATGCTTTATACCGTACAGTATGTGTTCTGGGCAAGTAGCACGTGAGCTGTTATGCAGTCTGTATAGAAAGTTTATCAATTTAAGATTGAAAGTCAGATGTATGTGAGAAAAAAGCTGCTGACCTTGGCCTTTAGCCATTATGATGTAGTGAAGGTGTACAGAGACAGATGCAGAGTGGGTGAAAAATATACCAAGGCCATGTGAGGTTATGTAACTCAAATATCTTTGGCAATACATGCACATACAAATGACTTAAATTTCAGTAGCCGAAGTAGTAGAAGCTATATCGATGGAATTGCTCTTCACTCAAAACGTTAAAATTATGAAGGTGATCATGAATAGGAAAGCACTGTCCTGTGTAATGAAACATATGACTGAAGGTTTCTTTGTAAGGAAACTGTAAGTATTGCTGTCCGAAAAGATGTGTTTTTCATGCAATGATAGCATGTCTGTAGTGGCTACAACCCTTGCAGTGAGAATAAGATGTCATTAGAGAGCTAGGACATAGAGCAATTGCTGCCAGCTGGTCAAAGGTTAGCACAAGGATAGAGGCGCAACACACCCATACAACGCAAACTGCAGCCCTGAGTAGGTTTGAAAACAGCTCGGAGATGAGGGTGGGTTGCTCCCTAGAGGCTGGAGGGCAAAACAGGAAGAAAGTGAAATGTGTCAGTTTGGGAAGGCCACAGACAAGGGCATGAGTCCCACAGGGTAAAGAGAGCTGGAGAGAGACCATGCAGAAACCAGAGCCAACGGTGAGACTCTGTAATCCAGCAGTTTCATTTCACTCTAAATGTTTCATTTCAGTTGGGTGGTGTAGTGGGTGGGGGCCGTGGGCGGGGGGGGGCAGCCATGCAAGGTCATGCAGTCGCAGAGGGAAGGGATGGTACTACAGATTATGTAAGCAACGTTTTGAGTCTGACTTAAAAATAGAAACTATGGGTGATTCCTTGACATAGGTGGACAGACCACAGACCACTCCAAGACATGAAGGAAGTGCAAGAGAAAGACCTACCATCTGTTGATTTTTTTAGAAATGATAAGGCAGGCTGGGTTGGAGCACAGGGTCCGAATAGGTAGTGGAAGTGAAGCAATTCATTATATAAGGGAGTGGGTAATGATCTGTAATGTCCCACTTCCAAGCAAGATTTTGGCAGCAGTTCCAGATAAGTTATCAGTGTAATATTAAGGGTAGTGGTGCACATGCCAAAAAAGAAAAAAAAAATAGTAGTCTCTTATGTATGTGGCAAAACTGTTAATTAGGTTTTCACCATCATGTCATCACCCCTTCAGAAGTTGCATTGTGTGAGGCATTTTTCAAGAGGAAAACATGAGCTGAGTTATTTCATGCTTCATTATTTCAGGCAAATGTGTAGATGTGAAATGCATCTTGACAAGACATTTAGAAGTTACTAAGTTTTTAGGGGCTAAAGCCCGCAAGTCCTGTTGGATGGCAGTGCGATGTTATTGAGAACACAACCAATAATCCAAAGACTTCATCCATGTAAACATATTTAAATCAAATGACAGATTGGGCAGGATTTGCTCTGAATTTCCAAGCAGTCTCTTTCAACGACAATTGCCAACCCTGGCAAACGAACTGCCACACCCAGCCAAATGGCTGAAGAGAACGGAAAACACTAAAAATAAAGAAAAAAATAAAAGCTCAAGTCACTGGAGTCTCGAGCTAAGCATGCAATCTATATTTTTTTTCCCTTCCCTTTAAAAAAATATTAAGAACTCTGAATCTTACAATTTTATAATGTGTGGTGCCTGACTTCTTAATGATGAAAAACATGATAATGAGAGTCATCAGATGCGTTGGCACATTTATACATCTGTGTTTAAAATAATTCTGTTTTTTGAGTGATATTCTGATTTATCAGTTGGAAACTGTGTTACAAGCACATTATAGCATAATAATAGCTCCAACAGGCAAATCATCTGAGATTAATTTAAAGTCAGAACACTTTGAAACTTTGTCAACATCAAGGTCTGTTACTACTAAAACGTTGATTATGAACAGTCTCCTGTCTTTACAGCAGACCAAGCAATTCTACATTTTCCTATGATATTCACGGTGACAACTGAGCACCGACAGTGTATTTGAATGAGACAAAGCTGGTGCCACAGCTAAAGGCAACACAGGGTTTTCCAAAATAAATAAATAAATAAATAAAAGTTGAGCTCTGCTCCATTTCTGTAATGACAACACACCATAAAATGATCTAGTAAACACTGTTGTGGCCCACCATATATTCATTTTAAACATTCAGTATTCCTACGCTTTAGGGGGTCTAGAGGGTTACTGCAGTGAGGCAAGTGAGCAATAAAGGAAGTCTTAGTATTGACAGCAGGTGAAGAGGCAAACGGAGCCAGGAGAGGCTCACTTAACCTCTCCTTATATCTGTAGGTGGTAGGGTAGGAAATAGCAGCTTGCAGATGAGCCAAAGAACTGACAGTGTGACTGTTACTATGATGATGGCTAAAAGTCTAACCTGTTAGTATAAAAATATGTTGGCACAGGTGGTACACAATCTCATGCGCTGTGCCCAGTGCACAATGTTTTGGTGATACTAAGCTAAATGCAACTGGCTCACATTCTCCATGGAGTGAAAATGCAAAAGTAGGACATTTGCTGTACTAAAAAAGGCAAGGAGCATTACAATACCCAAATGAAATTCAGTAAAACTGAACAATAGAAGGGTATATGCCACAAGTGTAGTAACAGAGTAAAATGTGCCAAAGTGTAATGTAAACAGGCTCTGCTAATGAATAATGATGTACATTTACAATTTCTTAATTCCCAGTGAAAAGAATAAAAAGTACAGTAGACAAAAACACCAAATCTGTATGGAGCAATGAGGAAACGACTTCTTCCACCATGGTTTCCGCATTGTTTTTGTTTTTCTGAGGTTTGACTGGCACTATCTAATAAAGCGAACTTGTTAGCACGAGTCTATTTACACATCCAGCAGATGTGAAACATTATTAACATTTATTTAGCCACCTGATGGATGTTACCCAATGCTCAGTCTTCTGTTAAATCGATGTTCAGCATAGTCACTAACTTTGCCCACATGTTGATTGGTGCTGAGTAGTTTAAGTTTTCTTTTGGGATGAAAAGGGCACTGTAGCCAAAAACAACAGCAGTGAGATGGAACCAACAGCAACTTAGTGGGTGTATAGCCAAAACAACACAGACGCACCACAAACTACCACCTCAAAAGCTACAACCAAATTCATTTATTTATTCATCCTCTGCTTATCATCTCAGGGTCATGGGGAGGATGCAGCCAATGCCAGCTGACTTCATTCAGTCAAACCACTGTAAACACTTTTGCAATGTGTGAGTTTCAGGGCTTTGTTTACTGTTCACTGGAGGCACAGCTGATTTTTAGCGAACTACATGATGCATTTTCATTCCCACTAAAACATTTGCTGCACCCCCCCCCCCATTGACACAATATCCACAGGCCAGAATGAACAGTTGCTGGGGAATATTACACCATCCACGGACGTAAATTCAATCCAATCTAAATTTATAAAGCATGAAATTTATACTGCAAGTGCCATTTTATACCTTGATAACTACAATACATGTTGTTCAAGTACCAGTTCTTTGTATCCTCACCACCTCATGTGATCAGTAGATAATCCTCCATGTGTGCTTAAGTAGCATAAAAGCTCTGCCATGTTCACAGAGGAGACAGGTTTACAAGGTTACATTGTAATGAGTCTCTTTGCCTGGTCAGCCTCTCATCTGATATGTTCCTCTTCCTGCTGTTAGGAGCCCAAATCATGCTATCATTGTATATACAGGTCTAGCCAGGTCCATCATTAATACTGCTCTTATCATTGTGTCCACCGTGATTTTCATCCGAGGCTTTGTTATCAGTGGAACCCATATCAAACCGTGTCTGTCTTGTTGGGACACACAGCAGAAGATTTGCTACTAAGCATACTGTCTGTTAGCTGTTGCCTGTTCGCCAACAGAACACACCACAACCTTGACATTAATGATCCAATGAGCACCGTAATTGAGTGCCTTTCTCATTTCCTGGCAGCTACAATACAAAGCTGTTGGTAGACAGGAGACAGGAGAGATACAGAAAGAGGGGGATAAGAGGGTAAAAGAGAAAAGGCTTAGGGTGGAAAAAAATAAAATAAAGGTAGGAAGAAGAGGCAGGAGTGAGTGAGGAGGATAAGACATGGAGAGAAGGAAATAAGGAGGTGAGTAAAGTGTGGGGTAAGGATGAGGAGAGGATCAGAGGCAGAGGACAGCGAGGAGAGAGATTGCATTAGCTCATCATCCCAGTGGGCCTGGCTGTGCTCTGAGGTTGACAGTCCTGAGAGCTCCTGTCCTTCAGCCTTCACATGTGCCTGTAGCATTATCTGCTACTTACCAGAGAGGACAAGCCATTCATTGTTGGAAATCACATCCTTTTTTAAATTTACCTTTGAAATAATACAGGAAATGTGCAGATTCCTGTCCATAAGCTCCATTAAAGCTAACGCTATTATCTCAATTTCTCACCTGATACTGCAATTCTGCTTAAGTGGTGCAGCAGCAACGTTCATGCTCATGGTGCTTCATATTCCACTGGGAAAAAAAAAAAAAAAAGAAAGAAAAAAACAGTCATTATCAGCACTATCCTCTTTTATCTTTGCTTTCAATGAGAGGTCATGAACTTGCAGACCCACTGTGGTTGGGCAACTCAACTTCTTTTTTTTTATTTATTTACTGTAAATCAAATTTATTTGTTTTTATACACCAGTGTTGGAGTTGTGTCAATGTGAAATGTGAGGATTGGGTGCAACACAAATTTCCATACAAACAGATAATAAAATCTTAATCTTTTTACCTGAGCAGGTAGAAAAATATTAAGAAAGAGCCAAGGCAGTGCCTTAACTTCAGCGCTGTCTGAAAATACACACACACACACAATACACTGAAAAATTCACATTCACAACCACTCATATGATCAAGTGAGTTGAACTAAACCATTGAGGATACTCATGATCCAGATTGTGTTCTAATCCAAAATAAATGTCATATGATCTTCGGGCCAAATCATCCAATTGTTGGGAAAATCAAAGAAATGTCAATCCAAAGTTGGTGTCAGAGTAGAAGTCAAGACATCATCAAAGTCATATCAATCAGATATGTCAATGAGGAACAGCCTCCATGGCACTATATTGTGGTCATGCCTATCCTGACCATATCCAGTCAACCCACAAAACGGCTGTCTTCTCTTATCAATATAGGTTTCTTCAAAGTTATTCAAATCTGCAATCTTGTATCTTAAAGACATTAATATATTAATACACACCCCCTTCTACTTCGGTAGCTGGCTTCTGGACTGAATTATAATGCTAATCAATACAACTGTATTGTGATTAATAGAATATTATTTCTTTCATATAACATTAAAAACACCACACATTTCTAATGTATTTTTGTGGCCACACTGTATAAAATGAAAATGGTAATTGCAGCAGATAGTGTATATTGCAATACGAATATTATCTTAACAATGTACATAGGCCATGTATTATTTATTCAGCCCCTATGTGATACATACAGTATGATGGTAACTGAACACATGACAGTGAATAATGTTGTTGCCATCTAAGTGATTTGTCTAAGTGATCTTGCCAGGCTCTAAGCTCTGGGTGTGACATTAGTGAAAAGTGATTATTTGTTGACAACAATTGCAGGTCTTAAACAGTTTAGTGTTTGCAGTTTTAGAATCGATTTTAGCAGAACTGGAGGGTGTTCCTTCTTTAAAAGAAGAGTCTAGAACAGGACTGAAGTCTTTTCTCTGTGGAAAAGATGTTTGTTACTCTTCTCCTGTCTCTCACAAGAGTTTGATTTACCAACTGGCTCCACTGCTAGTGAAAGAGGATATGGGAATTGTGATAAATGATGATCGACAGCCAAATATTCATTGAAAGTGCCTGCCCTTTTCCAGTTTTCCTACCAACGACCCTTCCCAGATGGTTATGTGTGACAAACCATCTGGTGCATCAGGTTAACTTGCAGGTCTGACTGCTAATTTCGATCTACACAAGTGCCAATAGATAATTCTGAGTTTTGTTTTTTTGTTTATTTTTTTTTTATGTGCAGGAAATTATCCCAAGTCAGTAATATTACAGCTGCAGCTATGTTCAGCCTTTCTGAACTATGAAATAAATTACTCTGATGATCGATCAAAATGTTTACCTCCATGTCACTATTTCTCCCATTTTGTGCGTCTTTTATCATGTTTTGACATGGTCACCCCTAAGGTGGAACCTGCCATGTTTCATCATTCAAACCAAAAGGTGAAGCTTGCTAATGTCAGTGTCAACAGACGAGGGTTAATTGCTTGAACCATATTTGTTAGAATGGAGTCAGAGGCCTTTTCTTATACCTTTTCAGACCAAAACCTTGAAACTGAATTGAACTGCATGGGTAAAAACTTGCACTAAGTCAGATGAGAGTTTATACATGATGCTATGAATATGTAGAGTGTTTTGGTGCGTAGGTGGTGTAATTACAGTGGCTTAATTGAGATAGATGTCTGCTACATGCATATTTCCTAACCCCACAGAATATTCCTGATGTCTGTCTGCTGACAATAATTCACTCTGTCACTGCAGCTATACAAATGATGGGTGAGGGCTGTTAGGAAAGAGGGGGTGGGAGGGTAAGGGGTGGGTGTTTCCCAAGGGGCAATGCCACCTCCTGCTCCCAGCTGCTTTACATGGTCTGAGATGAATGTCCACAATAAAAAGGGAATATCCTGCCTTCAGTTTATAAAATATGGATGAAGCAAGGTTGCACATGCAGAGTGTGCATGCTTATACTTATACTGCTTCTGCTATAAGACTGACATTGTGTCTCATTGACTGGGGGATTCAGATTTATTTCCAAAGCCATCAGTTCTCACATGCCAAATGTACAGTACATTGATGTGGTTAGTGGATGCTCTAACCATCCCTCTTTTCTTGTATTGTGTGCCTTTTTACTGTGACTACATGGAAAGAACAGGGGGACAAAGTACTATAGATCTTGTTTATCCAAAAGTGCAGTTTAAAGTTCAATTAATAAAAGATTTGAGCAGTTTAAGTTGACTGTCTACTGAAGTTACAAAATCCTGTCTTGTGTTTTCTACCTGTGAGCTGAAACTGTGGTAGTCAAATGTAGCTTTTGGCTGAGACACAGTCCTGGCATCACACACATACAAACACTTGTCTTGGTTACCTTGGACAGCTGAAGACTCATATTGGCTGAACTACATGAGTCATAGTTGCACAAAATGAGCATAGATTTCTCCTTCACATCTCATTTCTCTGTTGTTGAGACACAATATGCCAGTTCATGGCAGGCAAAGTTAATAGAACAAGACAATATGAGAAATGGATGCTAAACAACGGTGCTTATGATAAGCTGAAACCATGAAAAACAAGCAAACATCAACAACAAATGGATCCATCCAATTACAGTTCCACACTTTTAAACCAAACCATCAAACATTCAAAAAAAATAAATAAATAAAAAACAATAACTTCACAACGTGTAAATATTTCTCCCATTTTATATATCCATGCTGACCAACATCCCATGACTGTGTGTATTTAAATCAGTGAGCCTGTGCTTGTGTGGATTATTGTTCAAGTCAGTGTTTCTCTTTGACAACACACACAGATTTCCTGCTCTGTGTGGATACAGGATGTGAAATAGAGGTGGAAATCACATTTTCACCATTTGGCTTCTGTTGTGCACCCCACACATGCATGTGCACATACACACATGCACACACACACACACAGCTGACTGACATGTGACCTCCTCTTAACTGTCTAACAAACCTGACTCAGGGAGTCATCCCTCCCAGCTCTCCTCAACTCACCGTCCTCACTGTCACAAGGACCGCTTCCCTGTACCCGCTTGATCATGTTCTCTCTACCTTAAAATGCTCTTTTGTTCATGTCCTGTAGGAAACGGAAGGTAGTAAAATAAAATCATGTACAATAGGCATAATTATTCATCCAAGCACATTTGATCTCTGCTACATACTTCATAATTCAGCATGGTATTGCCTGAACAAAAGTGGTCTAGCTGCCCAAAGTTGCCCTGAGGCAACGAACAAAAAACAGTTTTAAGTCTTTCAGCAATTACTAAAATACTACTCCAATGTAACAAACCACAGCTAAAAACGAGCTGATGCTGTGTGTATCATCAGAGACATTTTTGCTGCTCATTGTGGACATAAACAACAGTTCAGTTAAAAGGAGATGACACATAAATGTTGCCCTCAGAACCTGTAGCTGCTGCCTCCAGGCAGCCAGAAACGTTAATTATAGCCGGTATTACCTGGACTCGTCTTGGGAACCATTGCTTCATGTGCAGTGTGGACTATAAGAATGTTAACAACAACCAAACAGTGACCATCTTGTGATGGGATCACACCGACCACAGCACCCATCAACATGCTAACATTACAACCCATTAGAACTGAAGGGTCATTACTACATTATTACATAACTACTCATGGGTTGCGCTATTTCCATCTTGGAAACCAGCCTTAATTCTTGACCTGTAGAGTTTTGTGACTGTGTCTTTCACGGCCACAAAATCTGTCCACAGACACAAAAACACATGCCAGTGTACTTATAGCTCCCACTACCCTAATGACACACACACACTCACACACTCTCACACAAGTACACAAGCACACAAGCACAGGGTGAAAACCATACCAGTTTTGCCAGCAATAACTCTCTCAGTGCATAAACAGTGAATGAATCAGGCAGACGTGAAAAAAATCTGACTATCCAATGAGCACAGATTATGGTGTGTGTGTGTGTGTGTGTACAGGCGTTGTACTACTACTTGGAGCTTATCAGCTGAATAAAACAAGTTGTGTCATAGTTCTCTTTATATTTGAAGTCAGGCTAATTTGTCATGCATCATAAATCTTTGAATTCATTAAGATTGTGACCATAGCCCTGTAACCATAGCCTCATGTCAGAATTTGGATGCACACAGATTGATAACTCACAAAAGTGATATATAACATGAGCTGTGCGTTGCATAAGTGGACAAATAAAAGGTAAATGGGTCAGTGAGTGTGTGTATTTGAGTGTGGCGCTATGCATCCCTTCTCAGGCATGACTGTCTGACTCAGCCGTCTGTCAGCAGGACAAGGCAGATGGGAGACATAAAACGCTCCATGCCTTGACAAGGTAGTCTGTCAAATTTAGGGAGAACAGTCACAGGGGTAATGTTTTGACAAGGCATTAAATGTCTCCTTCAAAGACGTCCTGTATGTCATTCCATTAGATTGATGTACAGATACAGATGGCTGTATAACGTATGCTTGTGGAGATTCTGTACGTTCATGTCTTGACTTCCTTATCCTATGGCCCACATTTCCCTCACACAGCTAATTATTATACCCGTGTCACTCTGAATCTTGAACATTACTGTACAGTGTATAATTGAGTGATTAAAATGCGATTAAGAATGACTTTGAACAATGCATTTCACATCTGTATTGCTTCATTTCTGACAGGATGTGTTGCTCGTTCCTTTCATTATGTTTCCTGTTGTCTTCACAGGCTGTCACAGTACCAGAAGTTTGGTTCTCCAATGAATTTCCACAACCTCACAACACAGGCTAGTCACACAGACAGACACATGCGCCCACCACGTAGTCAGTATGCAAGCAGAAGTATGTTTTTTTTTAAAGTGTGCAAATATGAATTGTGCAAGTGAGAATCATAACTTGACAGACAATGCAATAAAGGTCTACTGAAGCTAGCCTAAACTTAGCCTTTGTGAAGGTTGTGTGTATGGATGGAACATTGCTGCAAAAAGAGCCAGTTGTCACATGTCACAGTTGTTGCAAACAATTAGATATCAGGACATGATAATTTTGACATTATGTTAATTTAAAGGTTACATTGTATAAATGCAGATGTTCATGTCTTTTTAAAGTGCTAGATTAATACTGTGAAAGTGTCAAAGCCCCAGTCAACAAAGAAATATACACAGCCTGTGTTCACAAACTGAGCCTTAAAACAAGTTGTCAGGACTTCTGTAACTAAGACGAGAAGCCGGAGAGAGAAGATGTAAAACTGATGTAAAAAACTGTGTGTGTTTCAGACATGCACGTACGCCTTCCTCGGTTGCCTTTTTTTTAGTTCACTGCAGTTACTAGTCTTGCACAAGACCTCGATTTGTCCATGTCCACCTCCTATACACAAATCTGTCAGAGTTCAGATGTCTCAATTCAGGGTGAGACAATTATATCCAGTCTTCGCCACAGGGCATGCCCTGAGCTCCAACAGACCTTTTACCCAGTATCTATCCATAATGATCTGTTTGGTTACCAGTGTTTTTTTTTTTTTTTTTTTTGTGAAATCTTTTAAATGAGGGGACAGCACCTGAGGCAACGCCTGAAGAAATAAGTTGCAGTGCAGTGTGTGGATGTGTTTACATTGCCACTGTTATACTCTAGTAAAGGTAATTATTTACAGTGGACGGAGCGACTGGAGTTCGCTGACATAGCTAGAAAATAAACTGTTGATTGCCATGTATGTGCATTACACCATGATCTTTTAAGGTATGGGCCATGATCTTCTTGCAGAACATCAAATTGTAACTGCAAGTTATAAGGGCTGGGAGGGAGCATGTGAACAGTGTCATATACTGAATATCTTTATTTGTTGACCAAATACAACATTTTCTTGATGTAAGACTGTCAACAAAAGAATATGCATTATGTTAAGAAATCAAGCATCCTTCTTAAAAGGACTGAAAAAGACACTTTCATATGAGGCTAAAGCTTTGTTGCTTTTTTCTAGACTGGATTCACATTGCTTTGTTTATAGTTACTGTTGATCCAGTTTGTATCAAACACTGTGTATTTTCTCCACATCATAGCTAAATAGAGTCCTTCCCCACCATGAAATCTCCTCCTTAGAAACTGTCAGAATGGGGTGTGAGAGATTGGATTGTTTGTTTGGATTATTTGGTTGATTAATTCAGTGCTCGATAATGTTGGAAGATGCAACAACACAATCATGAAAGATTGCATATTTGACACTCAATCTGTTGTTGTGCAGTGTTGCTTCATATTCATGTGCCAGCTAAAAGGTATTGGCCAGGGAGCAAATGCTTCCCTTTCCTGACAATCCCTGGAAGGACACCCTCAAGTCTTTTCTTGATAACACTCAGCGGGGTGAGACAGACTGTGTAATCATTTGATTACCTCTTCATCTTTTAGGGTAGGCATGCACAAGTCTGTCTATGTAAACACTGCAGCTGTTGCAACTCATTTCACTGAGGGACTGCAAACACACACAACACATTTCTAGTGTCCAGAGGCAGACCACATACATATTTATTGTATTTATTATTCCAGAATTATCAATTCCCTCTTGAGCAATAGTTTTAATCCAGTTCCTCAAATGCCGTTGTGTTTACTGGGATCAAAAACAGGTGCCAGTGACTAGCCAGCAACACATACAACACAGTTAATTAAAAGCATTAGGCTAATAGGTCTGAGATGGTTCCAAGAAACTGCAACATGAATGTATGTTTGTAGGGCACAAGCTTAAGTTGTTGTGAACTGACTTGACCAGGCCATGTGTGGCCTTTGTATTACAGTATATCACAGTGGCTACTTTGAAGATAGACACTTACACCACTCAGCTCATAACCAGTGAAATCCTGCCACCACGTTTTTAATTACTGACCCCAGGCGGCTCATCAACACTTGAAACAGAATAACGCACAAAATAAATAAATAAAAACCCCATACCTCAAATTAGAGTCCTTTTAACATGTAACAAAATATGTATCAAAATGAAAATAGACCAAAATTGCCGTCTCGCAAAAAGATAACCAATTGCAATTATAAAAAATATCCTTGACTTGCTTGGCATTCTTTAAAAATAGTCAACAAAATATTTTTTTAAAAAAAGCAAACTTCAATCAAATTCATGTGCCACAAACAATATTCAGCACTCTCCTACCACTTATGTTATGATAGATAGAGTAGCAGATATATAAAGTGACTTCACTCCAACATAACCCGCACACAATGACAAAGTAAAACAAAGACTTGCAAGATTGTATATTAATGTGTAGCTGACATCTTAAAACAACACATGGGCACATGAAGTCCCACCCTCCATCCACTATAACCGTACAATAAAAACTCAGCATATCTCATTGATGTCTTGCTTCACAAGGCCTAACAACTGCAGCCACATTAAATGGTTACACGATAGTGGTTTGGAACCCTTATGTCAACACAGGTTTGCCCAATCTGGCCATCAGTGTATTCGCATTAAACCAAACACAAACATGGACAAGTCTACTGACAGCAGAGCAGCATTGAGTAGGAGCAAAAATATTGGACAAACGAAGTAAAACACTGTTACAGCTGCCACATGCAGGAAAGACAACTGTCAAAAAGAGAAAATAGAAGGCTGCATTTCTTAGATGTATTGTTAAAGTCTGAATGACAATATTAGCCTTATTTTTAGACAAATGGATTTCAGAGCAAATAGATAATAAGATTAATATACAAACATAATTCAAAGCAGTGAATAGGCTTAACTTTCATATCTTACAAGTAGAACAAGGCTTTAGTGATTCAATCACTCTCTGTTGTGAAGTGATTTCACACACAAAGGCACAGTGGAAAGGCTGTGACATTACTTCCCAACAAGCAAAAAAATGAAATAAAGATCAGCAGAGTTGGACCTGATTGCCCATCAGTGCCAAACAATCAAAAAAAAAAGAAAAGAAAGATTAAAAAATAAAGATCACATGTCTGCAGCCACCCACCTTAAATTTCTGCTCTTTGTATACATAAGTTACTTTGTGAAGCCACTTTATTTATAACTAGCATTTTACTCTTAATCAAGATTGTCCTTTTTTTTTTCTTTTTTTTTTTAATAAAATGTTATTCAAACAAACGTAGAGGTTCATTTTTTTCTAGTATTTTTCTCATCTTCATAAGTAAATAAATCATTAATCCCTCCCTTTTTGTCACTTTGGTTATATTACTATACGTATCAACACCTGAAATAAAGTTGTTTGCTTAAATATTCTTTTATGGCCTTTAACCTCTCCTTACTAGCTTTAGTGCATAATAGGAATTACCCTGACATTGTGCTACACTGTAGTCACTTCTCACCAGCTCCACACCCTTATTCTTGAGACACCCCTTGTCTGCAATACAGCTGAGCAAATTGAATCTGCCAGTCAACTGAAGCGCCACACTTATCTAATCCAACCTGTAATACAGGGCTATGCTCTATTGGCTTTGCATAACACCGTCTTCATGTTTGTAACCTCAGCCCCCAAGGTAGTGCTCAAGTATTGTCATTTCACTTATTGTAAACCAAGGCCAGCTCCACCTCCAGCTTCTGTGGTTTGTTGCGTGTTGCTTTCTGTTTTGTCAGGAGTTCTCTCTGGGGCACCAACACTAAAGTTCACATTACTCACATAATCACAAACACTTACTATGTAAATGCACACATAGCCGATCACAGTGAACGAGGGGAAAAAGATACATAGAGTCGCTGAGAATTCATTGCACTGGGGATGAATGCGTTTCTGCTTAAGTCAGCAAGGGAGATGTTAATGCTGCTGTGAGAATTAATGGAAGTATTGGCTTACAAACATTTGGTGATACATTATTGTGGCTCAGAGCAACCAGCTTCTCCAGGGTTGTTTTTCGATTGCAAAGGCCGCAAGGGAAGTACTTCCTGTTTTAATTAGATACAGGATAAGCAAATGGTATGTGATATAAATTGTAGGATCTGTGGTCAGCTGTTTCATTTTTCACAGATATGGTTAATCCACATTTATGTAACCTGCTTTTTAATCAAACTAAGATATGATTAATAACACATGATAATGAATAATAGATAAATATGTTTTGCATGTGAATTAAAATCACTCAATAACTACAACTGAGCGAACGCTAAATTGTTTTTTTCATACAAACTGGAAGGCAGAACAGTTCCTGATGCTGCTGCTTTGTGTTGATGTAAATATACAAATATACTGTGCAACCATAAATTCATCACTGCGTAGTTTACAGAGATTGAACTATTTTCTTTCAAAAGTGCTAACCAGTGATGATTATGTTGGGAATGATGTCCCATTCCAAATTGCAGCTGCATAAAGTCCTCAAGAAAACACACATTACTGGTAGCTCAGGTGCAACAGTCAACAATGTGTTCTGTTCTATTTCCAGCTTGAATCACAAGGATCTGAGTGAATTCAAAGGGAAGACTGGACCGTCTGTGCAGTGGTAACACGATCTTCCTGTGTGTGCAAAAAGTCTGCTTCAGTGATGTTGGCCCATTTGTAGTTGACAGCGGTTGGAGCTGGCAAGCAATTCTAATGGCTCTATTTGACAGCTGGACACCAGGAACCTATTTGGGTATTTCAGAAACTTCACCTGCCTCAACCCAAATATTCAACCCTAGTTGTAATTCCTGTTGACCGAGAACAACATGTGCAACGCATTGGTTCAGACTATAAGGTTGTCGGTAGTGTGAGAATACTTGTGATGGGGATTTCTCTGTCTTGTGTTGACAATGACAAGACAATAAATTAGAAATAGAACACTCACTATGTAGGTCTATTGGCATTCTCCATCTTCCCTGGCCTCATACTGTATAAAGTGAGATTTCTGTGTTTTTATTGATTACCAAGCAGTGTGAGGTTCTATTTTATACAGAAGAAGCATCATCAAAGCGCGCAGTCAGACAAATGCACAGAGCCCCTGTTCAGAAACCAAGCCTTAAGATGAACGATAAGGATGTTGATAACATTGTGATGTCACACACACACACACACACACAAAAAAAACAGTCCCAGCTCTCAGCTATGCTTTGCAGGATTTGGTTTCTCTGAAGATTTATATATTTGATCACTTAGAGAACAGTCAGTCAATCAGAGGAGAGGCTTGGAGCCTGTAAAGAGACAAAATTGACTTTAACGCCAACAGTGTTCCTCAGTACCTTTAATGAGTGCAGTAAGTTCATCAATTTTGTTCCACAACAACTTGACAATTGGCAGAGAAATGGCCAGCAGTGAAACTTACTGCCATATTTCCTTGATGTTTCTATTCGACCTCTTGTTACTGCCCTGGAACATTTGTTTTTCTACACTGGCTTACAATGTTTCCAAAAAAGATGTTCTGGCCTGTCCTCAAGAGCTGAGGGTGCTGCTTGGCACTGGGAGTCAGGTCTGAGATCCAGTGGATTGCCCCATGAATAGACTGTTTGTACAGGTGTGAAAACGGATGGAGCAGTCAGCGATAAAGAAAGAGCCCGTGCTTTCATTACAGAGGTTGAAAAGAGTGCTTACTTATTACAAGCACTGACACACAACATATTGCCTTTACATGATCAATACGAGAATAAATACACAAGTTTGATCAAAAAAGCATCGACAGCCATATGCCATAAGTCAGTGCACGAGCTTGGTGTGTATTAAATTGCAACAGATCAGAGTTGATGCATGGCAGATGAATTGTCTGAGGTTATGTATGTACAGCCTGGCGCAACAAAACAACAGCAGCCTGATTTAAAAGGGGAGAAAATGTGCACTGCTTTTCTGTAACAACAGTATGAGGATCACAGCCTACTTTATTGGATAAATTCATTTCACAGATTCTACTGTGTCCTCTTGAATATGCTGCCTCTTCAACACCCTCTAGCATGTGCATATGTTTCCAGCCTTCTCAACCAGTTTTAATCAAATGCATAAACTTGCATGCTACCCTGCTCATCCTGCACAAAGATTGTGCCTTCCGCTAATATGAGCGTGAGCTACTGTGGAACACTAAATGTTTTTTGTTGTCAAAAATATATGTAAACATTATGCACGATCCTCCCCCCGCTCCCAAATCATGAATTCTGGAGAACTAACCTGTCCAAGCAAATTGTTTGCTTCTCTAAGAAAGGAGGATTCCATCTCCACCTTAGGCAATTTTCTTGGTGCTCCACATGAGAGAGCTGTGTAATATTGCAGGCATTTTTTTTGTATTATGTGTGTCAACACTGTACAGTTCACTGAGGATGCATATGCAAAATGATTTATTCAGTTCAGCACCACCCTTTTGGAACCCATGGCGATGGATAGTGATAAAGGAGACAGCATAGTAAAATGCAATAGATTTCACCACCCAAGGTTATAGCTATCTGTTACACAATGTTATAGAGTGCAGTGAAGTTACAGGGAAAAGATAGAAATAATAGCCTGACCCCCTGAGTACAATTCCTTTATTTAAATATCAAACTACAGAAAAATCCTGGAATCAGCAGAGAGTACTCCATGTTTTGGCATGTATAAACCATGCATAAGGAAACAAGGCTATGAAAAAAAGGTGGATTCTTCACATTAATTTTTATAATTCATGAAAGCAGGGGGTGGAAAGCATGTGTCTTATGCCATCATTGTGCAGGTTTTCATTCCAACTTAAAGTTACACAGAAAAAAAAAACAGATAAATAAATAAATAAGTAAGATTTATGAAGGTGTTGATCTAAGCCTGGGTGTTGACTATTATAATAAATTAAAGTTAAGCACAGAAAATAGCTCAGAATACTCTCAGTAATTGGTTGCAGTGAGTGAACTTTCCTCCCTTCCCTCATGTCATGTGTACAAATATTCGGTTTTGTTTGCAAGCTGCAATTTAACTCACAGGGACAAAGTTCCCTCTCATTGGTGTCTTGTCACAGCTATCTTCACCTGTACCAAGGGTGTGGAGCTGAAAATTCGTTCCATGGGCTGCTCACTTGCTCACGCTCAAGCTGTCCCTCATGCATGTGTCAGGAAATGGGATGAAAACAAAGAGAAAGCAGGTACAGTGTGCTTAAACACTGAGGCGGATGGGAGAAAGTGGCGGATCAAATGACCGAGGTAAGAGAAAAAGTCTACAGAGAACAGTCAATAACCTGTACAAAGTAAAAAACACAAACACATGAGTGCACACAGCCCACTCTTAACACTCGACATCATTCCTAAGGCCACAAGGCTTCAGGTCACAGGAAAAACAATGTCAGCTATGAAGTGTTGTACAATCGAACATCAGGCTAAGCTCCGATAAAACACTATTGGACCAAACAGCCTCCAGTGAGGCAGTGAAGCCCCCACTTCCACACACTGCAACTTGCACCAACATAACCGTCCTTTAAAGAACAAATCACATCTTATTTCCTACATAAACTGAAAAAATGAATAAAAATTGTTTAATGTTAAACAAGTTTTTGATGAACTGGAAATATTGTAACACCAAGGGTAGGCTGACTAATGACAAAGATGAACATTGAGCCATTTGCTTCATTAATGATTATATATCACACGTGGTTTTCTGACAATACTGCTTTGAAGTTTGAACTGAAAAAATGCAGGTACATTTGCTAAAATTGCAATCTCACTTTGAGGGGCACACATCCAAATCTGAACTGTTATCCATGCCAGTGAAAAGTGTAATCTTCACATGACAGGCAGGAGCAGGGACATTCACTGGATTCTGCCTGAGGCTGTTTGGTCCGAGGCAGCCTGTCCTGATACCGTTTTATCTCCAGTCGGTTTGTCTGATACCGTTTTGTCAGACATTGTTTTGTCCAAGGCCATTTTTTTGTCCAAGACCACCTTGTTTGATCTGCAATTGGAGGATGCCTAAGACTTCCCCCTATAGTCTGAGACCATTTGTTCTAGAGAATGATGCCGTTTTGTGTGATGTCTGTGAGCAGAGACTGAAATCTGAGAGTGTCAGAACATCCACACAGTAAAAGGCAGTGTGTTTCCTTCCTGTGTTCTCTCTGGATGTGTTCTGTTTCAATAATACACACTCACAGGTGTTCTGTACAGTCAACATGCTGAGCATAATGAGCTACATGTGTAACCTTGCCGTGAAGTCCACACAGTTCGCTTCATAGACGGCAATAGAAGAGCTGGCCCCCCTGGCAGTGGCAGCACCCAGGAAATGGAGAGGTGAGTGGAGATCACGGAAGGCTGTTTGTGCTGTCACATGGAGGGATCTCTTTGAAGATCAAATGCTTGCAAAGGGGGCACCAAGGTCCTGCCAGTCAAGCACAATTAAAACCTCTGTGAGCGCGAGACTCTCTAAAGAGATAATGAGAAGAGGCTTCCTCTAATCCTGCCTAATTATGTTTGCATGCAAGGTTGGATTGCCATAAACATTAGGGGAGCAAGCTAGGCATCTCAACAATATTGTTGCAAAAAGAAATAGGCATCAAACTGTTGTTTTTTATTTTTAGAGGACAATGTAACTAGTAGCCACTAGTCATTAAAAGCAGTTGTATAAAACGTGTTGTGAGTTTAACAAAAGAGGCTCTGGAATAGACAGAATATGTACAGTATAACACTACTTACTACCCTTTCGACTGACCAAACATCAAGGAGTAATGAGTGTATAGCCTCATTGCCCTCTTCTGGAGGAGGAAAAACACAGCACCACCATTTCTTTCTTTCTTTTCTTTTTTTTTTTGCTTTACATGGGAGCGGACGAGATTCTGTGTTGTGTTTTTGTATGCCTGGGTGCCACCTTTCTCCATCCAGGCATACTTCCAAGGCACAGACACACAACAGGAGTCCTCACAAGGACTTCATGTAGTTGCACTGTATCTGCTTTATGCGTCTCTATAGTGGTTAGATCATATTTCTTATTGAATAGTTGTTTTGCTCCACATCAATTCACCCTGCAGTAAAAAAACCTTTCTTGGCCCTCTATACTTGCCCTGTCTCTTAGTTTAAGCTGCTTTTTATCGCTTTATGCCAGTTTGTGTGTGCATCTCTCTCCGTCTATCCGACTTTCTCACAAATTCACACACAAGCAGCACCACCACATAAAAGAAGTAGATGCAGTCTCTATTATTTGTTCTCAAAGTTCTGAAGTCAGCTCTCTTCATTACAGTGCTCCTGCAGTTGTTCTAATCTCATTCGTACAACATTCATGGCATTATCATTGTGCAAGCCTGCAGTCAAGTTCAGTGAGGAGTGATGCAAAGCAGCTGTCAACGCTTTAGTCACCTCTGCAGATGAGATGTAACGTACTTGTATGGTCATATAGATTGTCAGAAGATGGCAGCTCATACGCAAAACCTGGCTGGCCTCTTAGTTTTCCCAGAAAATGGTGGTAGTAGAAGTTGTGAAAGGGTAGTAGCAGCAGTAGTTGCAGCGGAAGTAACAGTAGAGTAGTATCATTTAATAGTAGTATTAGATAATAGTAATAGGAATGTTGCCTCTCAGCAAGAATTGTTTGGATTATAGGTGGGAGTATAGGTAACATTTGGCTAGTAGCATGTCATGGTGATACAGTGGCTGGCAATGTTGTAATACTGTGTAATAATAATAATAATAATAATAATAATGATAGACTAGCAAACCTGTTTTTTTGGAAACGGGTCCCAGAGTGGGAAAAGCTGTGGATGCCACCCCGGCGTTTTCGTCTGGACACCGAAAACAGATATTTTCTAAAAAGGTTGATGTCACATCCCCCACCGCTCCAACCTGTAACCTTGGTCACACTGGTAGAAGTATGCAGTCTATGAACGTAACGTAACAACAACCGCCAACTAGTATTGGCTCCCTCAGGCATTGTGGCTGATTCGTGCCCGTTAAATGATCACAGATTGTCATATTTACACTGACACAACTCCCAGTTGACATTAAATTGACTTACACTGTGTGGAGTTTGAATACAGCTGGGAGCTTTCCATCTTCTTCCCTGTTTTTGGTGTGTATGCGTGCCAGCGTTACAACACCACACATGCTCCACACAGGCCTGGAGTATGTACTACAGCATTTTCAGTTGTTTTCAGTGGATCCGTGTGTACGCAGATATTTCTGGAAACGGCGCCGTCTTTACGGAGATTCTTTTCAAGACAAACAAGAAAAAGATCATTTTGGGTGAAGCTCCATTTTCATGTGGACAAGGCCTAAGGCGCCATCTCTTCCCCTGCAGCCTCTGACCAGTCATTGGTTAGACTGCAGTGACGCGTTTGGTGTCAGATTACAGCTCTCGCTCCTCTCTTGCCTCTTACTTACTCCATGCCCTTCGCCAGCCTCAAATTGTGTGGCGCATTAATTGCGCAATTTGCATATATTGCCTATGCACAAACATGTGGCCCTATGCACAGTGCATGTTCTGCGTTTAGGGAGGGTAATAGTTAGTAGAAGTAGTAATTAATAGCAGTAGCAGCAATCACAGCTGCTTAACTAAGAGATAGGGCAATTGCAGCTACAGCCATGATTTCTGCACAGTGGCCAAGAGAGTTTAATGCACTGCAAATCAGGAAAACCTGTAAATAGACAAGCAAATGAAGAACTCCAAACAGAGGTGGATGGAGGTGTTTCCAGGGAAAACCACAAAAATGTTGAACCCATTGGGATGTGCTTGTTATTCAATGCTTTGTCACTGCTTTTAAAAAAGAAAAAGAAAAAAAAAATAATAGTTACATTTGGCTCATTTCCTAACACCACTTCAATAACTAAGTCACACAGCGCTGAACAAGTCCCAGCCGGGTTCATCACTTTTATGTGTCTCCTGGAAACACTTCCACTGTCATCTGAGCTACTCGAAGCACATTTCTGTATTTGACTGCGTCGTGTGTATTTGCAGTGCGTATGTTGTCAAATTGATGGAGATGTTTTCTCAATTTGCTGATGTTTTGTCAAGTTGTTTGTGTTGCCTTAAGCTGCAGCACGATGGGCTCTGTCAGACACCATATTAATGACTTCAAAGTGACACACATTCCTGGCTGGCTTTGTTGTAGATGGATTTCATACCTGTTCGTCTGACCAGTTTCATAATATTGGACCACACAGCTCAGGCAGGGCATCACACAGCCCTACAGGTTTGACTCTCAAATAATATCTTGTCTCCTCAGATCAATTAAATGTTAATAGATTTCTCATCTTGGAATGGTACTGTAATCTACATATTATTGAGTCCCTCTTCCCCAGAATTAAAAAAAAAGAAAAAAGAAAAAAATGAGTCATGATCCTCTTCATCCTCCTCTAAGTCAAATATCATTCTTCTCAATTGAGAACAAACCCCTGATACTCCTTAAAGGTGCAGATGCTTTACATGTGATGTTATGCCTATTGTTGATGCTACTAATAAAGGAGAGCTGTGCCAGTGCAGTGCAGCGTGAATGTCTAACCAATAGATGACAGCTTTTCTAGACATAATGGTGGACAAAGAATGATTTGTATGTTGAGACAGAAACCTGTGTCCTGTTTGTTTAAAGCCACTGCAGCATGTCTGGTGCAATTTGTGACAATGTGTCTGTGTCATACGTACAAATAAGGCTTAAAAAATACAAAAATAACACTGAACAAAAAAATGTCCATTCTACTCATCCTATTTTTTTTAAACATACTATATTCTTAAAAGGCAGGTGGGGATAAATATGGTTGCATTGTATGCAAAATTTGCTGTGTTTTGCCTCAAAAAGCAACACAACACACTTTTTTCTTCCTTACAGTATGTAAACATTACTTCCTTGGGTTTCATATAAAGTACACTCTCCTGCATCAGGATTGAAATTATAATGAAAGGACTTTGCAACAACAAAACAAGCCACCGACTTAGTTATCATATAATAGTGTGGAGCATGTTTATCATTTATTTTGGATTGCATTGCCTAATGAGCCCTTTTCACTGCCTTGACTCCAACAACCATCACAGAAATCATTATAATGATTTCACGTATTACTCAACAATATAATGCCTCATACCAACACTGAATTTAACTTTGCAGCCCTTCAGTCACTTAGGGTTTTCTACAATGGCCAGTGAAGTGCTGTTTGCAGTTCTTGAGGCAAATAATTACATCCATGGATATACAAACTGTAGATACACAGCATGCACTCTGAATCCTGTGAGCTTTAGGTGCTATTCCATGCACAGACATGCACATACATCCTGTACCTTCTAACTACTGTAGGCACTGTGACTATAATATTTCTGCTACATCCAATCTGCAACATCAGAATGTGCCAATTTGCTCCCATGGAAATATGTCCATCAACAGGTGTGTTTATTCACAGTTTTACCACCCTCCTTCTGCCTGTGTCCAACATTTGCAGCGTGCAGCACGGCACCATTTTCCAGTTCTGTTGTTCTTCCTGCATCTTGACAGAATGACAGCCTATATAGAGAAACAAAATGCCACCAGCTGTCAAGCAGAGAATAAAACAAAACAGCCTATCTGTTTCAGGTTCATACGGGAGAAGAAAGCACAGACAGCAGTTTGGACACATAAAAAAAATGATATCAACCATATATTGGTCACATGGAGAAGAGAATCAGATAAAACTGTAAATTCCATAATACGTTGTAAGGTGCGCTCTTTTAACCATTTTACCGTTTTCATACCAGATGGGAAAGATACAGTAACAGTGCAGACAGTACCTGGTCCCTTAAAGAAATTCAATCATGATTCTGCAGGAAACACTAATTGAGTTTTATGTCAATATAAGTGATTCTGAGTACTGTCCTTTGGCATATATTGCGTCCTTGTGTTCAGAGGGCACAGGCACAGGTATTCCAGACACACAAATGGTTCTATAACAAGATGACCGACATGTTATAATTGGAAGCGTAGTTAAAGGCTGCATAGCTGTTCTACTCTAATGAATCTGCTGTCAAAACATTGTTTCTTTTTTTTGTTTTTTAAGCCATTTTGTTTGATTTCCATAATGTAGGAAGAGTCAAACATCATCATTTCAAAAAGTAGTATACTTAAAGAGTAGATGGAAAATTCATAACACTTTGAGCTCATAGAGTGCTTAGTGAGACATTATTACCAGCATGTTATCAGTGGTCGTGGGATTACAAAAAGAAGAAAGTCCTCTTAGTAAAGAAAAGGTTAAGAAGCACTCAGCTGATATTGCCTTAATGGTCTATTCATGATCTGTCCTTTTCCATTATGTGGTTGCTATATTGATTTTCAGCTCAACTTTAACCAAGACAGAGACTGCGTAGTATTTGTTGACAGATCACTCTTTGATTAGCAAAGTGGAATCCATTCTCCAGACATTTCTTAAAATATGGAGGACCCACAAATATTGATGGTTCGTAAGTAAATTAAATTACACATTTCTTCAAAATAAATTCAAGCAGATCAGTGCCCCTTGGCTCACCAATTAAAGAAACTAAAATACAAATGCATGTAGTTGAAGACCTGCCAGTCATCCCGACATACCGGGAAGTTACAACCCAACCTCAGTTAAGCCATTATCTGGACAACCTGAAAGCTATTACGAGCAATGATAGAATGGATTCCCATGGGGAGAATAGACGGACAGTTACATAGATGGCAGGTGATGAGGTGGACAAGGGAACATGGGGAATGGTTATGGCCCCCATTCCTCATACTCAATTACTGTGCTGGGCTCACTGAAACCTACAAATGAATTCAACTTATGGCAGAGTTGTCATTTTGATCATGGTTGGATGGGCTGAAAACCTTTAACAGTTGCCTGGAGAGAGCTAGGAGGGAATGATGTCAATGGACATTTGTGAGATGAAAGTACCTTGCATCTCAAAATCTTACCAGTGAGCTCATAAAGCCATGCAAGTGAACAAAAAGAGTTTTCCGTTAGTTGTCTGACTGAAGCACAATATGTAAAGTCATCAATATATAAGATCTAATAACAGATTTATAGATTTTATTTTTATTTTATAAGAAATAAACATTTACCTCTTTGTTTTCAACTGGATTTTGTTCACTTAAATTAGCTCTCTTTAAGAGGTTCATTGTTTTTAGCTTCTTTCTGTCATTTACAACTACGTGATAGCAGTCTAATCTTTTACGATCATTTATGATAGCATAATTCACTGTGAGCTGATCTCAAGCTTTTTTTATCTTAATGTAGACATGACATCAAACCAAAAATGCAGGAAAACCAATGTTTGAGTGGCAAAGCAGCTAACTTATTAGTGGTTGAGATCTTTATTTCTCACATACTATGACATCTTTTCTTGAGTGCATTATAACTATCATAACAATCTTTTACTTCATAAATAAATAAATAAATGGCCCGATAAGTTGGCTGTAAGCTAAATAAACAATGGCTACAGTTATATTTTGTGGCTTTAACTTTGTACTGGAGAAAAAAAATAGCATTGTAAGTCTGTATTCATAAAAGGAGGCAGGTCCTGCCTGTGTTTTGTTGAAGTTTAAATATCATCTCTAAGTTGAGATACACCGCCCCTTAAAAAACGCAGCTCACATTCAGTCTTCC
Source organism: Caranx ignobilis (assembly GCA_021432705.1). Lineage (NCBI taxonomy): Eukaryota > Metazoa > Chordata > Actinopteri > Carangiformes > Carangidae > Caranx > Caranx ignobilis. The sequence goes on from MU269990.1 coordinate 57,915,199, forward strand.
CCTGTCCAAACTGTCTGACTTCACCTAAAACATCTCTAGGTCACACGTAGTACTACTAGTAACTATGCACCCAGCTCTGTGCCATTCAGCCACCTCCATTGTATCATCTGTCAGTGTAAAAGGTTTCTGAGATGTGCTTTTGAAAGAAAACACAGCAGCTGTTTTGTGAAACAGTCATTTAAGTCTTTTGATTATTGTTTGTTGTTGATTTATATTCTTATCGCAAAGATTTCCTCCTATCTTTGAAGCTTACAAAAGACCATAATAGGGTTGCATGATCACAACCATGGTCTGATTATAACCCTGTGAAATATCCAATAGCCAATATGATTGGGGGTTGGGTGTTGGATGTACATTACGTTACCCTGTGAGAGAGAGAGTGTCCAGAAAAGCTAATGTGTCCCAATTTTGCTCACCTCTCACTTCCCAAATAAATTACAAACATATTTGTATGAAATGTGAAATTTTGTGGTTGCAGTCAAAACTGGATGACGTAGTAGTTACGTTTTTAAAGGATGTAAGAAAACAAAGATGTGTCTTATTAGTAACCTACTGAAAACCACCAATGATATCAATGATGAAAGCACTGGAAGCAAATATTCTTCTTTCAATTTGCCTTTGCTGTTGTGAACTTGGACGTAGGCCCTGTCATGAACCCATGCCAAAATCTTGGAAAACACTGAACTAACAGGCCATCTGGATCTCAGGCTCTCTTTTGGCTTTGTGAGCTGAAAAGGAGAATGTAACAGTCAGACGCTGCAGTGTGAAAGGAAGTGAATCACGTTGACTGTAGCTTCAGCAATCTACAACACACTTCACAGTGGCAACATTGTCTCAGCAGGATTTTAAGTGTTTCCATTAAACATGAGGATTTGTTCTTTTTGACCTAAAAATGAATCACTGCTAAAGCCTTGATTCGCTGACGGAGTATTGTATTACAAGGTAAGTTAACATTTGACTGCCCACACAGCAACTGTTGCACATTGGTTTTCCATCAGCCTCACAGTGATAACAGCATGTTCGCATTTATACACCACTAAAGCTGATTAATCTCAAGCCTGACAGTACATATGCCTGCGTTTGCGTCATTCACACACGGGAGAAAAAACTTGGGCCATGAAAACATTACTAAATGGCTCAAGCATATTTTTTGACTGATTTTGCTATACCCCAAACACTTGCAAATGGCCACTGGCTGTCAGAGCAGGGGGGAAAAGCAGCTGAGGACAGGTATATGGTATATTTCATTAGTCATGGAGCCTTAGGGGAGCTGACTACACTGTATGTTTGTCACAGAGGATTGATGACTGCTTTCTATAAAGATAAATAAATAAATAATCGCAGTAATCCCAGAGATGTGACGGCCATAATGTGTGCTGCAATAAAAAGCTGCGGTCTGAGGCTTCTGATAGAAGTTAAATTCACCATGGAATATGTCTCATTTATTTATTTATATAATTGTGCCATTTAATCATGTCCTGCTGCAAACATGCTGCTGAAAGATCGGATTCTCTTTGACTACAAAACTCGGTGGGTTATCTAGTTTACCGCCACCTATTAAAGTATCCTCTGCTTTCAAACACTGAAGAGATGACTAAATGTTTTTTGGTAGGAATGAGTGCTTAAGCAACCCTCAAACGAAAAGCACACAGGCTCCCCAAATATAATTTTTTCTTAACAACACTTTTTTCGCATGCCCAGCAAAACAGCCATAAGACGCAAGATAGAAAGTACAGCAGTTACTGTACTTTATACCAATAAATAAATATACTATAGGTTGACAGAAAACAGAAAACATTACCAGTGCTGAAGCCCTTTTACTCATAATGAGGGTTGTAATGGAACAATCTTTGTTTTACATTGCTATGTCATCCTGCAGTTGTTGTTTTGTGTAGTTCTTTTGTAACAAAAATGAAATTCCACTCATAAAATCCTGAAAATCCTGAGGCTGCACATCTTCAAATGCATCGCAAGTCTGTAGCTGACAAAATTCCTCCTCTCAATACCTCAGCTGAGATTCTCCTATTACTTGGCAGAACCATCATCTGTGTACACAAAGTGTAAGCCAGCTCAGTGAACATCACAACACACCCTACATCCAATGGCTGGATCTGGGCTGGCTCATAGTTGGCATCATCTGCCTTGCCAGGGTTCACAGGCTAATTGTCAGTATGTTCTGGAACAATGTCTTAGGGTGTGTATGTCCCAGTTACCACTTGGCGACAGCAGAATTGTTCTCAAAGAGAAGATAGTAAGTGAACAGTACACACCTCCTACCACTGGTTTTCTGCCCAGCCAGACTTGGGCAAACTGGTTTTAAACCACTCTAAAAATTATAACAAGGTAGTACTGTGAACTAGCACTGTGGTGCTGTGGCATTTACCACTTCCTGGAACTGGTGAAGATAGGGTGTCTCCTTCGATTACATTGTAAAGTTGATGAGCATTGGATGACTCTTACAGGATTCAGGCAGCAACAACACATCGCTTGGAGTACTTGCACTTTAGGGCAGATCCAGTAGGTGTTATCCAACAAATGTTTTACAATTTTATAGTGGAAGATGATCACCTGGGCTGTCTTTGACTCTTGTGGTATTGCAACCACCAATTTTATGAAGAGGTTATTCAGTATTCTCAGTACTCTCAGTATTCAGTACCGAGAGTTCATGCGTTTAGTAACAATCCTCACAAGCTGTGGTATTAAAGGGCTGAAGAGGACCATCATGAAGGCTTAAGAGGAAATCAGACTTGTGGTACCAAGCGCCAGTAAAGCTACCAGGTTTCCAAAAAGTAAACAAGAGATGTTCCCTAAGAGTCAGGATGTCTGCACGACCAAACTAATGCTGCTACTGACAAGCGTGTTGTCTACAATTGACAGCCTATCGGACGGATTAGGATTCTTTGCTTCTGCCAGTTTTCAAGGTTGCTCTATTTTGAGAAAATTGATGACTGACAAAAGGATACACTGTGGTAGCAGTGGTGCGCCCCTATTTGAGATCTTAATAAGTTGAATACAACCAGAGTCTTCACATATTTCGATCCCAACTCACTGCTTGACCAGCTCAGAGAAAAGAATTATGCAACATTTGCAATGCATCAACTAAAGCTCTTGCCACTTCTACCAACCTGAAGGTCATGCACGGATGTCGTTGCAGGTTGTAGTAAAGCCTGAGTCCTGGATTTTGCAAGAGAGAGCTGGCTCTGAAACTTGACATCACCAACCCAAGGCTTTAACTCTGTGCAGCCGTTCAAGCAGTGAAATGGCAAAGGCCATATCTGCAAATTGGACATAAAGCTTTTGATGACATCAGGTATTTTTGAGATAGCAAGGTAGGGCATTTGGTGCATCCAAAAGAGAGAGCCTGTCCCAAAACAACACCCTGTCAGCAAACTAGCCTTTCATTGACTCTTAGGGCCTTCTAGGGGTCAGGGGAGGGATGAAAGCGTCACAGCTCAGACCAGACTTAAGTCGGCCAGTCATCATTCCTGGCAAGCACCATGTCACCTCTCTGATCATCACAAAATCTCAATTTAACTGCCAAATATGACACAACTGTCTTTGATCCTGATTTTTTCCCCAGAATTCTATTTACATGTATCACTATTTACTGCCTTTTTTCATGAGTCACAATCAATGCTGTGTGAAGACCATGTAAAAATAGATGCTTCTTGTGATGCCAATTATATCCCTGTCAATATCATCATTTCCTTTTCTGCCCAACAATGCTTGTGTATTGTAGAATGTTAAATAATACTTGAGAACGCTTTGGTTTGTGGGACAATTAATGAGTGTACAAGGTATTAGCATTATCAAGATCCCTCTCTATCCTTCATGCATGGGAAACATGACACAAATGGATTCATAATGGGACAAACATTACTTACTTTAGGTTCAAGTTGAGGCAACCTCAGTTTGTAAGTAACCAAACAGAAGCTAATTACATCCAATACACAGTAAAAAGATTAAGTGAAGCCTGCCAAAGTGTTTAGAAATTCCATAGATTAACAGAGCTGTAAAGAGACTTTGAAATGTAAAGATTTAATACTGTGTCATCTCTTCATTTATCAATTACACAAATCAACAAGAGGAGCATCTCACCATCACATAAAACTCACACTAGACCTATCCTACTTTCAAATGTGTGGAACCAAAGGGAGTGGAGTTGCTGTTGTTTTTTAGCACTTCCAATACATCTCCTACATTTTAAAATTCAGCTACTGAATTTTAGTATCCTTTCTCCCAACCAGCTTTTTTTCATTCTCTGCCAGCAATGTTATATTTACACCTATGAGCCCATTCGCAGAGAATTTCACGGAGGATGGGGCATGGGCCAGAGTAGAAGCCATTCAATTTTGAGTCTGATGGAGATAATTTATTAATTTAACATTCCTCTCTGGACCTGTTTTAAACAATGTTAAAATGCTCTGCTATGATCAATGTTTTGTTTGATGACCATCACATATAAAAAGTGAAAAAACAGGAAAACTCTGACTTATGTACTTCCTCAATGAGAAATCATGATCAGAACATACTAATCAACACTTCTCTGTTCTGATAGAAGTGATGTTTGTTGTGGTTTTGGTGGGGGTCTGCACTTTCTGGGTACCACTAGAGTTTTTTAAACTGTTATGACTTTAAAAGTGTGACAGAAACCAAGAAATCCCTTTAATGGAAAACTCTGAGGTTTTCTAGGTATCAGTCTGAAAACTGGCTTGCAAGGCAAGAGTAACCTCTTTCACACTTAAAGAGCTATAGATTTTGTTGTCTGGAAGATTACTTGCTGTTTAGTTTTACATGTTCAAGAAACTGAAGTATATAATGTAAAATAAAGTGAACAGAATTTCAGTTACAATAGCAACATGATTAAATATGGAGCCAGTTAAGCTAAATGATGAGCCTGATATAATCAAACAAAGACACTGACATTTCATTACTAATAATGAACCCTTGAATGATAAGGCAAATGCTTTGCCAGAACAGCACTTCTTCGACAGAGGAGTGTAAGTATAAGTCATAAATCCTGAGGATCAGATATTAAGAAATATGTCTTATCTTTAAAGGAGACAGAACTACCTGAAAGCAGATTCTAGTACAATTAGTTAATGTAAGACCTGGTATTTTTCTAGAACATGCTTAATGACTACAGGGAAATTTTATGTATGTACCATCCTTGACACAGAATGTACCTGCAGATAAGCCTGTCCAACATCATTAAAAGCAAATATCTGTCTACCATCAACCGACACAATCACAGAGCTCTCATCCCTCTGTCTCACACTCTTGCTGACAAATTACCAAAACAGCAGCAACACAATACATCTATCTGGCAAGTGAACTCTACATTCTGTCATTAGTTCACTCTTGACCTGCTTATATCAATACAAGCCCACTGTCTGGAGAGAAGAAAGGACAGCACTACTGTAGGCTGTATGTATGCCCACATCCATGACTATGGTTAAAGGTTGCAACAGTAGTTTTCTCCTTGTAAGCCTGTGTGTGTCTGTGTGCATGTCATTATGGCATAATATGTTCCTGGAGACACCTACTTAGCAGGAACTACCACAGAGGATGTTTTGAATACTTACTTAGGCAGATGTTTATGTCTGTTTGATTTTTGCAGAACTGTAAGAAACAGTCACACAAGTTTACAAGCATGTTGTTGACATCAGAATGAGCTAGTTTGAAGGTGGTTGTGGTCTAATGATAAGTACTGACTTCTCATATAATAATGTAGGGATGACTGCAGGGCAGGTCCATCTCTATACTGCAAAATACCATGCAACACAGCACAGGCTTTTCTGGGGTCAACAAAATCAAGAAGCACATTTTTACAAATTTGATTAGACAGCCAAAAGCAAATGAAAAGACATTTCACTGAAAAAGGATTCCGGCTTATGCTTTCAAATGGAACTTCTGAACTTTAATGTTAGACTAATACAATCCACAACCATCATATCTTCAGTCTCATTGACTGTTGCTCTGCTGGCTGAAAGAAAAAGAAAATCTCCATGTGAAAGCACGAGAAAAATAGCAACATGAAAGGAACAACATAAATTTGTGCTATGCTTTAGTATTGACACATAAAATATTAACACTTCAGTGTGCCTGGCTGGTTGGAAACACCATTCCATCCACTAGATTCACTGAAGGTTTCTGGGATTGCATCTGCTACAATTGAAACAATTATACAGTATATGCTGTATTACCACATCCCATCTTGTCTTTAAAGAGCTGATTGCCAGTGAGGCCATTTTTTTATGACAAGGGGACAAGTCCGGTCTCTGTTATATAATTTATTAGGTGGGTCAGCCATTTCACCAGCAATTATCCTCATTGATTTGTTTAACTCTCAGGGGCCCCTTTCCTTCCATTACTTTTGGGATGTAATGTAAAGGGGTTTGGGCAGATTGGTCCCTCAGTCCAAAAAGATAAGCAAAAATGGGATTTTATTCATTATATTCACTCCTGAAGCATAAACCCAGACTTAAAGATGATTATACTATAGAATAATGCAATTTGTAGTAACATTTACATTCATCTTCCCCTAGTACGGAAGCGCATTGCATTCACTTGAAAAATAAAACAACTCTGTTTTTTTTCTGTTTTTCTAAGCCTTTTATTTTTATTTATTTATTTTTTTTATTATTAATCATTATATTTGTTACATAAAAGAATTAGGCTTTTGCAAAAAGATAAATATTCAGAAATGGGATGAAAAAAGAAGAACGGAGAGAAGGCCATGTTACACAAAAATAACATTACTTTTTTTAAAAAAATAATAATTTCTGTCAATCCTCTCTTGGGGTCTGATCTTCAAAAAGAGGCTGCAGTTCTCCCATCAGATCAATACCTCACTGATGTCTGCAGAAGTGTAATAGCCACCATTGCCCCCCAGGGAGTATAACCACAGTTCTGTGCTCAGCACTGGGCTCCCTGATGACCTGCAGACCTGGCCCACAGTTGACCTCGGAGCTAACCACCAGGCCAATTAGCACCGGCTCTCTCCAGGGCTTACCTATCTGTACATGTGATCAGGGCACCACACAGTCAAGCTGAGGCCTGGCTTTCATTCAGCATGTGACCACAGATAGTCCCTGAATCCCGGAGGGTCATCTCTTTACCAGTTTAATAACATGGTATAAACACCACATCTGAACTATGTACTGTATAAAATAATGTTAACAACCCTTCATTACATGACACAATGAAATACAAAAATTATGCATTTGGACAAGACATTTAGGATTATCAGTCAACCACCACTTGACTAACCACTAGATTGTATATCACTCAGAAGGAGTGTTTTCATATTTGTTTTTAGATTACGCTAAACCGTGTTGTTTGTTGTTGTTGTTGTTGTTGTTGGCCATGGTTTCTATGATAACATCATGATTTGGTTAGGTTTTTGCACTAAATGTACACTATTAGGTTTAGGAAAAAGTAATTTGGACTAAAATTAAGGCTGTGTAATTAATTGAATTTTAATCATGAATTCGATTTTGGCTCCAAATGATACGCATAATAGAGGAAGTCAATTTTGGTTGCAATGTTGTGATATAAACTGCTGGGATGGAAATCAAACACTGCTCTCCTGTGTTACATTCCCTCATCTTCCTCTTGTTGACTTTTTACTACACTTTTCCCATTTCCTCTGTTAATATTTCTATGTCCATTAGATGTTGTTTAACAACAGTGCACAAATATGGGTCACAATAACATACTGCACAAATGAAAAAAAAAAAAAAACAATGAAAATGGAGACTTTCTCATTAGATCTCCAAAGACTGATTATATTTGGTTTGGTATGGTGTTGCAGACTAAATGAAAATCTGCCAATGCACAGATCTGACAGTGTATTTCTAGCCTTTGGCGCAGATTACAGTCATGCTAGCATTCCTTGCCCTTGCTACAGTAACTGCACAGTGTGACACACTGTCAGTGCACTTGCAGGGGCCATGTGAGTGATGCAACTGAATTGACAGTTTTGATACAGTTAAATTTTATTTTCCTAGGCACATGCATCTACCGATCCTTTCTGTGAATTGGCCTCAGGTCAATTCTGTACTTCTGGATGGTTTCTGCTTTGAGCAGTACAGAGAATAATGAGAATGCAGATACAGATATATAGAGAGAGGGAGATTTACGGTTAGGTACCACAAAGACTCTGCAGCCAGATAAATCTGTCTCCTAAGACAGAGCCACTATTGCAATCATGTTGCAGTGCTTGTGACATCTATTTCTGACCAACAATTTTGCTATTGTTTCAATGTTACACTGCTGTTCCATCAACCCAAGCCTTTGAACTTCAATGGGTAATTTGCTTTTCTCAAAATTAAAGGTCCCATTCATTGTAATCCCTCGTATAAAGTTACAATATTTGCATGCCGTGGGTCTCTAAGCACATTCATGTGGAAAAGAACAAATTGTCAAATTTAGCTCAAATTAACACTCAAACTAACACTTGATATTAAAATATTTATACATAAGCCTGCAATTCTGTAATTGGAAATGTCTGAAAGAGCCAGTGGCTTGCCAGACATAAATAAATAATACCAAAGTGGGCTAACAGAAACATTTTGTGCTACAATAGCTCTAAAATAACAAGCTAACAAGATGCTGCTCATTCTTATTTTCTGGGAGGTCACCGTCCAATAACCTGTCTGCTGAAAATGAGCAACGGGTATCTGCATTAGTTTATGATCTATGAGCTACTTTATGTTACATTAATTACAAATACATTAAACTGCTAAACTCCATCCTCTTAGACACCCTGCAGTATCTTGTTACATAATGAAGCATCGGACATACACAAAAAATGATTCCATTGTTTAGTATGGCTGAATGTTTTTCACATTAAAATGTTTCATTAGCTGTTTCAACGCTTTTCCAGCAGTAACCAGCCCATTGTTTGTTTGAATGTGCTTTAAACACAAACAGAAACTGCTGCTTCTTCTTTTCTTCTTGCATATTTGACAGTGCAGCCACTTTAAGGCATGTTTGTTGCCCCCAAATGTTGGTGTGCATCACTTTGTTCAGCCACTCTGGGACTTCATTTATTAAACCCTTATTTTGGGTCAAACGTGAATTTGAACATGTTGGGATCGATTTGAGAAATCACTACTTCCAATTAATAACACCTTGTCACTGTTGTAGTTCCTAGAAATATAGTTTTTAAGTTTGTTTTCAGGACCCCAACACCCATAAGAGGATGAGGGATACTTCAAGAAGTTCAGCAAGCCAGACGAATATGGGCTATTGCCTGTTTCAGTTAGAGGCTCGACTGAGAGGCTGCATAACAGGCAGTTTGAGATGAAGAAGGACTTTCATTGAACTCTGAATCATGCTAAGGTACTCCAATGGAGTCCCGGAATAAAACATAGAGTTGGAAATGAGTATAATATTTAATCTATAAAACAGCTCACGTTCATTTATGCATCTCTGAAGAAATATATCAACCCAAAGTCTGATGCTGTATGCTGTTCAATGTTCATGTGAAATAAGGTTCAACTCTTGTTCATTAGATGCAGCAGTGCTGAAGCATTAATAACATATTGCACTGTCTATGCTGAATGTTACGCTGAGTTATAAGTGCAATTTGCTTGCCAAAGACCAGATCCTTGTGCCCATGATGCAATCAAATTGATTATTCTGTTGTACCAATGATCCTGCTCCCCTGGGCCTCCCTTCACCTGTTGTTAACAATGTTCTTTTAAGGGGTTCTGTCAAGTGCTGACAGAGAGGAAAAACATATGGCTGCCTTCATCTGTTAAAGCCGCATGAGAGGAATCCCTAGGAGGCTACTATGACCCTCTCCAGCAGTCTTTAAACCAGAAATTAAGCAGAAATTGTTTTATTACCTGAAGCCACTGTGCTTCCCTGATGTCTTAGTGCTTAAGGGAAACTACACGTCAGTTCAAGCTGAGGGATACAAAATGCTCGGAAGAAAAGACATAACTGATTAACAGACCGATCAGCAGCTGTCAGTAAAAAGATGAGATCATACCATTTTCACCACCCACCCTGACAGATAACAGTCTAATTTAAACGTGTTCTTTTTTTTATTTACACATTCGTTTGAATCATGAGCTGCATGAAGAGGCATCTAATGGATATTTAACCAACTCTTTTAATTCTAAAAATGATTGTAATCACCACATCCAAACGTAACATCCCTCCTCCTTGACGCTACCATGCCGCCCTCTACTCCTCGTGATAATCTGCATTCACATGCTTTGAGACAGCTATATGTAGAGTACAGCAGTTTGATGGCTAATGGTTGCCCATGGGCTGTATACTTCTAGTGGTGCCTTTGAGGTTTTTGAAGTGTGCTGCTTATATGTGAGAGGTGAAAAATTCATGAAAATAATTGAGAGCAAGATCCCTGTCTCATGCAAAGGTTAGTGTGAAACAGTAAAGATATTTTTCACACCACCTGCACAGGTCCTCTCCTTATGCCCTCTGTTAATCTCCCTCTTAACATGTGAAGCGGAGGAGAAAAAATTGTGCAGATGAACCTCTGGAATGTAAAGATTAATACACAAGAAAGTCAAGAATATGATTATATTGCACATGGTACGCCGTGATGGTATAAAACCACTGCAGTCGTGCCTATGCTGTTTATCAGCAAAGACAAAGTGTGTGTTTAAATGAAGCTCAAAGGTGAAAGTCAAGTGTATTCTGTTCATTACCCAAAACTGCCATGCAAAATGTATGGGGATGTAACGATTCACTTGACTCACCATTCGATAAGATTCATGATTCTGGGTTCATGATACGATTTGTTCATAATTTCACAAAATGAGATTGATGACAAATTGTGACTGAAAAAGATTCCTTTATTTCTCCGACAAAACATACAAAATACTGTAATCTGCTCTTATCTTTTCTTTGTCAGATTAAAGAATCCCTTTATAGGGTAAACTATGCAAAACAAGGCATATTTCATTCACAAATATCCTTTTCCAAAAGTAATTAAATTAAGTTTTTAAAACAAATCCCAAATCAAACAAATAAATGAATAATGCAAACAAATAAAATCTCGTTCTCTCTTTCCTAGCTTGGAACATGTTTTTTGACATGGAGCTGAGTCCCCTGCTATCGAAAAAAAAACCTTTCACCCTTCCTGGTATGGAGGGGTATGCCTTTGCTGGAGGCGAAAGCAGTGGGTAAAGCTGAGCATTGTCTTTCAACCACTTGAGTGGACAGCTTGTGAGAGAAATGGGTGTTTCAGTCCTGTACTTATCCATTTCTGCCTCAGTCCCACTGATGGACTGCTGGTTGAGCAAAAGTCGCTCTGAGGAGATCCTCCAACGCTGTCTTCTTGGGAGGAGGTTGCGTGTGTGTTTGTGTGAGTGTTTGAGAGAGAGAGAATAAACTAAGTCATTCAAAAATCCTGAATACAATCAGAGAAAGGGAGCAAAATAAATACCTGTCTATGCCAAATGCACAGCTTTCTCCTTCAGCCTGTGGAACACATCCTGGTGCTGGTCTTCCTCTAGGTGAAGCAGAGTTCTGAATCTGGGGCCCGGTGCAATGCACTCCAGCAGGTAGTTGTATTCCCCAGTGTGTCTATCTGACAGGCTGTTGAGTATAGCTCTCTTCATGTTGCTCACTCTGAGGGAGTCCTCTTCGTTGAATGCCATGCTATGTTCGATCATATGCTTTAGGGGCACAGTGAGTGAGACAGCTAGGTTTTTCTCATCACATAGCACAATGGTGGCCTTTTTCAGAGGTTTAAGAAGCCTTACAATGTCCCCGGCATCACTGATGTTTGAGCCATCCAGGGTATCGATTTCATGGGCATTTCGTCAGACGCCTGTGCACTGGAGAGCTGCTGCCACCGCATCTTTCTATTCAAGATAACATTCAATCATATCCAGACTGCTGTTCCATCATGTGCTGAGATCAATGATTAGCTTGTGCGATGGAAGCTCCAGCAGTTTCTGTTTATATCTAACATGTGGGCAAAACACGTTAGATATAAACGTTAGATATAAACGTGGGGCGCTAACCCGGTTTCTCTAACTGCAACATCCATATTCCTCGCATTGTCCGTAACAATTCCGTGATTAGCACGTTGAAGCTCCCATTCCATTACAGCCGATTTCAACACCTCAGCAGTGTTGACCCTGGTGTGTGTTTTGAAAAGAGGGCAAGTTTGAACCACAAAATTTGCCATATGAGCTGTGATCGTGTGATAACTCTGGGTAGCCCTGGAGCTCCAAACCACTGTAGTAACTGCTACGCTATCTGCCTCTGTGAGGGTCTGAACCAACTTTGATTTTGTTTCATTGTATAGTGATAGCATTACAGTCTGGCTGAAGTGCGGGCGAGATGGGAAGCAGTACTTGGGCTCCAATGTGTTGATCAATAGCCAATAGAATCATTACATCCCCAGAGAATCACTATGGCTGCATGACTCGTAACAGGTTTTACTGTAACTTAGCATTTTATCCATGTATTTTATTCTGTTTTTATTAGAGTGATTGTGGTACCACTGGGCAAGAATTGGCACATACAGCATGACAACTGCAGAATTTTATAATGTAGTTAATTGTCACAGACATCAATGCACTTGTTTGTTCCAAGATTGTTAAAGTGACTACAAGGAGTTTCGGAAAGCAGAAGTGTTTTCACACTACATTTCCTATTAGCCTCCATGCGCATGGTCACAAACTGGTCGCAAATGAGTGAGCTACCCAGAGCGAGCCTTGGGTGTTTTGAAGAGTGAACCAGAGAGCTTTGACTGAAAGATGGGCACTGACGAGGTAATTACACAGACAGGTTTTACTATTAGTAACATTTTGACAATCTATAAAGTGACTACGAGGAGTTTCTGGAAGCAGAAGTGTTTTCACACTACATTTCAGTTGCCGTAAAACCCTCCATCTTTCCAAGGAAATGCTGGGCGAGTCGACCACTAAATAATAATATCAAAATAACTTCAAAGATAAAACGATATATTAATCGATAATGGACACATAAACAAGTGTGGGTAATGTAGATTCATCTACATTAATATGAGACTCTTTTATAACCAAAAACAAACTTCACGGGGTATCTTTAAAAAAAAAAAAAAGCAAAGACATCATCCGATAAGATCCATGTAAATAAAAACTGAGAGTAAATAGACATGGAATTGTGGACCTTGGGCTGGTAAGGTAATCAGAGTCAGACAGAAGGTACCAATAACTCCAGAAAGCAACCAGCCACTTACAGTGGCACCTCTTATTTCCATTCGCCATGCTCTGAAATCCTGTCAACTCTCTCTCAGACAGACAGCAGCTGCATTTCACGCTATAGTTTATACAACTGAGAGTTGCCCACTCACTTTATACAGAACAGGGCAGTGGTATACCATGGTTAACTGCATTTAATGTTTTTCTTTGCTTTGTTTTTTGTTTTTGTGTATTTTTTTTTTTCGACCACGGCTAAAATCTCACAGATCTCCACCTTCAAGCAAAAATTATTTTTATTCTAGCTGCCCAAGATTTCTGCAAGATGACACAATAATACTTGTATCAGGGCACTCTCGGTTGAAAGACCTCCTGAGATAGAGACCTTGGTTTTGACATTTTGGACAACACTGATATGAAATTTTAAGTTATAGGCATGCAATGTTAACAATTATGCTCTGCTCCTGCATGAGTGTACCACGTTTCCTTCACTCCTGCTTGACTGTGTTTCCTGCACTGGCCTGATCACAGCTCCAATCCCACTTGACTTTTCACCCCTCCGGCACCCCAGTGGTGGAATGACCTTGCTACTGGATTTGGAATTATTGAGACCACCCTCTGCTACAGTACATGGCTGAAAAGCCTCACCTCCTGCAGAAATATTTTATGTTATTCTCCTTCCAGCTGAATAGCATCCTCTGACTGATCTCTGACAACTCATAAACATTGTCAAGACCTTGAATTCTGTTTATCTTACTGAGGTTTAGGCTGTATGCCATGTTGATGAACTCGGCATGAGAACATTGAGCATTTAGAGTTGGGTTATTATTCTCAGCTGCATACTTTATATACAGAATCTTATACAGTAATACAATGATAAATCAACAGGTCGTATCATGTATTTTCTTTTACAAGCTCAGTGGTATATTATGAACACAATGATCTGAATATCCAAAATGTGGTCATTTTGGTGTTCGTGGTATTAAGGTGGAGTTAGAAAAGATGTTATGAAATTTATATCTTAACATGACTTGTAAGCCAGATCACATACAGATCAAAGAATGGTTTTGCCCCCTTAAGTACTCATTTAAGGCTTTCATCCCTTTAAGAAAAAGCCCTTTAAAGTGCAGCATTGTGTTGCAGTGATCATGACGGTTACTGCCTTCTGAAAAGATTAGAAGAAACGGTCTTCATTTCAAAGAAGAGATTGAGATAGACATTCATTACTACATCCCACCTTCCTCTACTCTTACATCCTTACATGAATACACTCGCATCATTTGGAGCAATAAGAGGCATCTAGGGTTCAGACTTAACTATCTTGTCTCCCGATAGATGCACCCAGATTAGGTGGGAAAAGATTGGTGTATAATACTGGGGAGTGGAAATCAAAGTGAAGTATCCACTTACTATTGAATTTCATGTTCCTTTAATGCTGTATCTTCAAGAAGATCTAAGGGATTATATTAGCTTTCAGACTGTGAATGGCAGCTGTTTAAGTAGTGACTGAGCTCTGCTGACCACACACCAGAGGTAGAAGATTTGAGTCCCAGAACTTGAACTCTGACTCATGTCAGACTAAAGTTGCGAATTTGAGGATCTGCAACTTGCTTGACCAACTCCGACTTGACTTTGCCTTGATATTCATGACTTCAGACAGAAAGAACTTAGCTTTCTTCTTTAATTTAATATTGGGATTATTCCATTTAGATAAATTAGCTATAAATATGAGGTACCAAGGTACCTACCAAAAATACTAAAATTTGGATTACAAGAGAATATAACACAATGCATGCTCAGCATAAATCTGTATTGTAACAGAGACTCTCAGCACATAAACTCCACCAAGGCCAAACAATACTACATAAAAGTGTTAAAAAACTGGATATGCACCAAATTGAAATGGGTTCTTTCCTGGCCCCTGCCCCAACTTTCTGCCCTCCTAGTGCAAATCTGTTTATCACTTTTTGCTTGACAAGGGTGAAAACATAACCTCCTTGACAGGGGTAATATAAGATTGCCACGAAATGCCAAATACCGGTAAGATTCATAAGGCCTACCCCTATCGCCCAAGAGAGAATAAGGATACCGGTTCCCTGATGTGATCACACAAAAAGGAGGAGTAGGGCTGAGGGAGGGGGCTAAAGGGTGGAAATGGGATTAGGCCTATGATTTGAGACTCGCTTGTGACTTGCTTGTTTCTCCAATCTTCCACACACTGCAAACAGGCACTTGAATAAAAACACACCCTTTGACAAAGTAGTAGAATTAATACAAACAATGCACTGGATTTTTTGACTTGGCTTCTTTCCAATTTCATAGAAGGAAGCAAACAGCCACAATATCAGATCTAACCATGACCGGGATGTTTATATAAGTAATGGGACATCAACACTTCTCAAAAATTTTGTTGTATCGAGTAAATATTCTGAGGAAATCTCTATTCCAGAATGAGTCACTGAAGAGTATCCACGAAGGGATAGGGAAGCTCTTATTTCATAATCTGTCCTAACATGCTATACACTGATTTACAGAGATCTAAGTTTAGTGTAGCCACATCCACACGCACACTAATGACTGATAATAGACAATAAAGGTTATTAATCCCACACTTTGGTGATTTTACAACAGCACATATTCTGCTAGGCAAAACTCACTCACTGTAATGAAAACACAGCTCTGCTCAGGTTGTCTCACAAAGCAGCTTGAATAGCTTTCATGGAATTTATAACAGCTCTTAACTTGTGATTTATGTGGGCGCAAGTGGCCCAAATGATAGCTTTGTCAATATGAGACAGAGATCAGATAGTTCTGGAAGAGCAAAGCATTTTTATGCTTATTGCTTATTCTCCTTTTCTGTCACATGTCAACTTTGAAGCAGAACCTCCTTTTTTAAGTACCCTCAACAGTGTCTTCCTTTGTTCTCTGTGCTCTTCCTGGGAATGTTGACATATGTAAAGAGGCTAATGGGTGTACCAGTCATCCAGGCAAGCACGATGCTTTATGCTTTGATGTAAACATTTGAAATGTCAACCCAGTCCATAGTTTTGCACGAGTAAGCTCCAACACAAATAAGACTGTCAATCCTGTGTGCGTGTGTGTGTGTGAGTCTTAATCTGAAAGACATGCCTCTGCCGTGTTGTGGGTTTGTTTACTTTATCACCAAGTTACAAGGAGCCCCTACTGCTGTTGTACAGCTCTGCCACTGCCCACAGTTATCCCTGTTCACTTCTTATCAAAGATCCCCGAGGTGTGACACCAAACTATTCTTTTTTCCACTAATAACCCTCCACTTTTGTCTTCATCATTCTTGCATGAAATTGGCTATTAGATGGTTCTCCGGGACAGATAGAGACTTAATACTGGCCCTATGCACCAAAAATATGCAGTGGAAAAATGCCGAAAATATGAATGCCTAACAACTAAGATTCTTGACCAATGTGAAGCTAAGTGAGGACACACACACACACACACACACACACACACACACATACATATACATATATAGGGGGAAATGGAGTCACAGAAAGAGGGAGCGAGGGAGAAAGCAGTAAACAGCCTCATGTGGTGTGTCTTTAAACCCCATAAAATGGCTTCAAATCACTGCAGGGACATGTTAAGGGGAGAAGGGGTCTTTTTAGTTTGATGTACTTTGAAGCCATCACTTATCCCTGTGTGGTGATTACCATGGGCCTTTGCAGTGCCCGACCTAACCACAATCGCATTAACACAATCAAATTTCTGGGCACTATTCGTGTCGCCACGTGCCAGCTACCTAATCATGAACATAGAAAAAGTGGAAGAATTATCTATGAGAACTTGGCTGCTTGAAACCCACATACTGGGTCAGTCATCATTATCAAAGCCCATCCTTTCTGGGCTCAACCGAAGATTATGAAAAGAAGGGTTGATGAACAGTGGGATGAGTCAGAACTGGGGAAAACAAAAGAAAAAATATATAAAGTCTCAGCGTGCCTTTCAAAGTTCAAAAGATAGATACAAATTGCTGCTTTCAAAATATGTCTTGCTGCACTTCTCTTCCCACGTTGCATCAAAGGAGAGTGATTATTTAGTAACATAGAGAGTGTGACAAAATGACAATGTTACTCTCAGTTGACGGTCCAGTAATGAGAGCTTTTGGAAGAGGTAACTACTACATTCAAAGTGGGTGTCTGAGTCTCTTTATCTGGATCTTCCAACAACTGCTGTGATATAGAATGGCTACATCTTTTTTAATGGACAAGATACAGGCCCTGCCTGTAGCTGTGGGAGGCAGTCTGCTCCAGTCAAACATAAGAAACATATTCCAGATTGTATAATAAACCTAGTTACAGCTCTGACAGTCTCTCTTTAACCTGACATCCTTTTATTTACGCCCGTATGGATTACTGCAACAGGTGCGGATTTTATGTATTTTTCACTGCACTTGCAGAGCTGTAGATTTAAGATTGAGTAGACAGTACAGTAGATACACAGAAGCCTTATCTATCTAATTATCATCCCATTCCCAATTTAAACACACCTTCACACTTCTCTTCCGCCTCCTCTTCTTTTTATTATTCCTATTTGATCCATTTCCATTCCTTTAGTCTTATGAAAATGAGATACAAGTCTTCAATACTATCAAATATGATGTCCAGGATATACAACATGCACTCAGATGAATAACATTAACTATCCTGCACTGCCCTTGTTATGGTTGAAATCCTGTACACCTCCATTGCAAAAGACTCCACTTTAGTATTAAATAGTTGACATGCTCAGTATCAACATTGTTTACACAATATTAACTGGACTGTGTGTGTGTAGCTTTGTTTCCATGACCTGTAATATCCACAAAAACTTGTGCACATGACCTTTTCTGTTGAAGCTTAACTAATCAACATGTTTGCAATGAAATTAAATCATGTTTTTTGGGTTCTTTTTTCCTGAAATGTTCTGTTAATGTTTACCACAAGATTTAACAAACTTTTTATGGAATAACAATAGGGATTTTAAATATTTTTTAATCCAAGATATGATAGCTGACACAGCCGTCAACAACAAACATAAATTGAGCAGCTCGTGTGTAGGCTGAGAAGCAAAACCCTGGGCAAAAGAAGTCCTTGAAGACCTCACTGCTCCACTCTGCTGCTCCTTAACTTTATTGCTTTGAGCACAAGGTAATACCTGAAAGTGACTCAACATTTTTGAGGGTATCAACA
Source organism: Caranx ignobilis (assembly GCA_021432705.1). NCBI lineage: Eukaryota > Metazoa > Chordata > Actinopteri > Carangiformes > Carangidae > Caranx > Caranx ignobilis. The sequence continues at coordinate 57,933,578 of MU269990.1, forward strand.
TTTATATCCACTAAGCTCCTCTCTCATATGGGGTACCGTAGGGGGTTTTCAGAGTGAGAAGGACATGTAACTGAAAAGCATAAATATCCAGCTAGACAAGTACAACCAGTACAAATGACGATTGTTGCTTCATGACAGTTGCTCACTAACCCCCAACAACTTGCCAATGCGATAATGTAAGGCTATGTATCTAACTACTTGTTGCAGAGTTCTTCTGCCTCCAAGCGGCCAGAAATGATGTTACGCAGTTTTAAACTTAAGTAGGTCAAAGTCAGAGTCAGCTGAGCCAATTGAGATGAAGAGTAGGTACACATTGTGGGAGAGCAATTAAGGTCCACATTATGTCAAGTCCCAGCAGTTTCTGTCGTAAACTGCTTAAAAACCCACATTTTACAGAGTAAATCTATTCTCATGTAGAGCAGTTAAAAGAAATATATTTTTTTTTTTTTGGTCAAAATTTGCATGCAGTCAAAAGGGAGCACAATGATAGCAACTTGACAGGAAGATGAGGATGAAGTTGCTGGAGGGAAGAGTCTGCTATTGCAAGGTAATGTGGAGGTAGTGTCTTCATTTATTAATCACACTATGCTCCGTTGCATGTAGATAGATATCTGAGAAAAAATCTATAGTAAACAGCTCAATACAAATACTGTTTTAATGTCTGAACGAAGCAGGCCACAGCAAGCTACCCATGGTTTCACCTTCATCATTCAAGCTACTTAAAAGTTGGCAGCTTCTAGCAGACACTGATGGATATATGTAGATTTAAAATAATGGAAACCATAATTACAATAATCCTTGGTGTTTGTTTACAAATGTCACCTTGGTGGTGATCTTATGTGAGTCTTGTATTTGTGAAGACTCAGGGGAAATCTGTGAGTAGATACTGAGGACAATATTTGGCAAGAGAGACATCTGACAATCCTCCAGCACTAAACCTGTCACACTGTCAAAGCACCAGCACAACTCCCATATCTCCAGGCACTGAGCAGCGGCCAAGAGTGTGACTACAAAAAAAAAAAAAATACATATTTATTAGTTTCTGTGAAATATGAAAGTGCAGAACTATACAACTTAAGATATTCTGTTCCCTGCGAGTCTGAGGAGGAAACTAAGCAGTAACACCAGTTTGAAAAGCACAGCCACGCAGAGAAATACAGTACATGCAGAATAATGGCTTGATGGAGAACTTTGTGAATTAAAGGCCTGTGTTGCATCATTTATTAGAAAAAAAAAGAAAAAAAAAAGGTCATCCTCTAGTTTAGTAAAGCTGTGATACAGGCCACCTTTCATTACCATGCCCATGTCATCCCAAGATGAGCAATGAGTCCTATCTCTACTGGGGCAACACTTAAAATATTAATATGTCTCATACACTATCCCAGAGGGAGGATGTACAATCAGGAAGAAAATTGGGAATAAATTATGTAGGCTAAATTTGTGTGGTGCTTTTATGTCCTAATTTATAACAGTGGTTAAAACATAGTCAAGGTCTTAAGATTTAAGATCAGCGATTATGTCCTATAGCTTAAATTACCTTTTTTGAATCAAATGGCACCTATTTTTCCTATGAACTAAATATCACCTCTGAAGCAGAAGAACTATCCCAAGGACAGAATGTGAATTGTTTCCACAAATAGTCATGAGCATCAAATGCACCTTAATATGTTTATGTATGTTAGATTTTGCAATTTATAAGTTCCCTGCTGCATGAAGCATGTACACCAGGTCAAAGTCGGGAGAAGCGGAAACTAAGAGGGATTAATCATAGCCTGGTCTACGCACTCTGAAACCTGAATCTTTACATATTATTTCACACTCTCCATTCACACAGTGGATTTAATCATCTCTGGATGTCAAAATATGTAAAAAGAATACATTCCGTTTGACAGTTAAGATGTATTGATGTGTCTGGATCATCACATATTTTCCTGCTTAAAATAGTTAAGAGTTGATAAACAAACTCCCTCAAAACCCTGGAGTGTGCATTAACACGGTGGTTGCTTGTTGTGAAGGTATCCACATCTAATTAATATGCTCAGGTTGTTTGAGGGCTGAAATAACATTACAGTCTTTCACCAAACTTCAATACTGAAACACTCTGGCACAACTAATAGACCTTATCCTTTTCATCTGAATGTGCCACCTGAGAAATTGCTACCTAGGGGTGACATTTAGCATCATACATTGGCTGATGAAAGGTTGGAAAGTCTGAGCATCAGCAGGTTCCATGTCCTGCATGTTAGGTCTTCTGCAGCACCTCCATCTGTTTCTCTGGTAACGCAATTTGCCTTTAATTTCCTAATGTTCCTCTAATCACCAGGAAGGGTGCACAAGGGCTAATAGAGGGGTCACAAGTTGAAGTCTGTCCTGAGGAATGGATTTAATGGAGAACAGAGAATGCAAACTGCATTATAAAATACAGCTGCTTCTGCCTTACAGCAAGCAGAGTCAATGTCTGTTGTGCATCTGACACTGAGACTTAGGTACGAGATGTTGTAAACTCAAGCCATGCTTTCTGCATGACGGTTTAAGATCCCACAAGAGTAAATGTTCAATACGGTTAATTACATACACCAACGCTCTTATTAATGTAACATATTTTAAATTTTCATGCAAAAAACACTTTATTCTCAAACCAGTACATAGAATGCCAAAATATTTATGACTCGCAGTGGGAGAATTAGCAAAAGGTTAGCCATGTTTTTTTTTTTTCTTTGATAATGAATAATAGATTTAAGAGAAATATTACTTCTGGTGCTCACTGAGACCTGGGTCAAACCTGAAAACACTACTCTCCTGGCTGCACTCTCCACTAAGTGCAAATTCTCCCTTACTCCCTGCCTGTATGGACTGGTCTCCTAATTTCCAATAAATGGACATTCACTCAACTCTTTCCTCCAAACAATACTCCTCATTTGGATGTCACCACAACCTTAGCAACTTGTTTTCCACCCTTTTTTTGTATATAGTCACCTCACCTCCAATTACTACTAACACATTCTCCTCAAAATTATGGCACACGGTTTCTGCGCTCTGGTCTGACCTCATGCCTGTATAGCCTGTGTCCTCTATGCACCACACCTGCCTGCTCTAACCTGCCTCACCTCTTTTAAATCTTTACTGAAAAGGTGAATAGTCATCAGCTGCCACTGCTCTGAGTTCATGTGTGCAGGCCTATGATCCCACAAACGATGTGTGAATCTCCAACCCATTGTTCTAGCAACAACATCATTTCGAAATTTCATTTCCAACCACATTCAAACAGCCTCTAGCTACTTCTCCACCCAAAAAACTCTCACTTGACCCTGTTGTATTTTGTAAAATATTGAGCAGTCTCGCTACATCTGTTCAGTGGCGTGGTTTTCAAGCAGATTTCAGAATTAGTTTTACGGAACAACCTCCTTGATCTAAGTCAATCAAGTTTCAATGGTAGCTTTCTTTGATGGAAGCTCTGCTGTGGGAGCTGCAGCCAAGCCCCAACCTTTGACCCACCACATTTTGTTGTCTTTGACATGGGTATTTATGGAGAAGCACTTCTTTGGTTTGAATCATATTTGACAAACACCCTTTTTCTACCTCCTGCCCACAAGCGTGCCCAAAGGATTGATACTGGGACAATTATACACCTTGGGTCTAATTATTCTTCTGCTATGCAGATGACACCCACCTATACCTGTCTTTCCCAACTTCTCTCCGGATGATGGAAGATCACTTTCTACTAAAGCTCTCCAGGACTAAATGAACTAAATAAATTGGGATAACTTCATTTTGGATTTTAATTCATGAAAAATGCCCACAGGAAACATGTATTATTATTCAAACTCTCTGCCCGTTCTACTTAAGGATCTCATGACCCGACACAGACAGAAAAAAAGGCAGATGTTCCTGCTGCAAAGTCTTTGCTCTTGTGGCATGTTTCTATTTGAAGATCTTAAATTATTGTGTTTGAAGACTCTACACTTCAATTACTAGTTGTTGTAGATTTCTTGCTAAAATATGGCTTGTAAAGAACTCTCATGAATTCACATAATTGTCAGGGAAAATCCAAGTGATCCAAGTGGTTATTAATCCCTGACTATGTTCTTCTTTTCTTTACAGTGCACTTGCACTTTTGCAAGTTTTCCATAACAGACTCACCACACTTGACCAAAGTGGTATGTGCATTTTAATAAGAGAGGGGTCACAGCCTCCACCAGAGGCAATACGAGGTTGAACATTCTTTGCAGAGTATGCAGAGTATATATTTTAACCAGTGGGCCTGGTGACCTCTGAACCAGTGTTGATCTCAGGAAAACTAATAATAAAAGGCTGTCATACAACAGCTGCACTACTAACCCGCATCCTTTAAACGGGAACTATGCAAGTCCAGTCGCTTTTATGCTGTTTTACTAACCCTTCTCTTGGCCATGTGCATTTGTTTTTAACGAACCTGGCGAATAAAGCAATCCATGGAGCACTGGATAACGTTACAACAATATGACATTTATATTTGTGTAGTCTAAACCATCATAAACGAAAGATTACGGGTTACGGAGCGTGTTTGTGTCGCAGTGCACAGAGACGAGAGCCGGGACACTGGGGTGGAGGCCAAGTGCTCCACTGATGTACAAGGTTGGTTTTCAGCCAAGAGATGCCAGGTAGAGAGCAGAGAGCCTCCATTCTCCCTCGTAACACATTACAAGTTATGTATGTAACCATCACAATTACTCCGAAGCTGTTTAATTAAGGTAAAAATGTAGCATAGCCACGGGAAAATCCTGCATAGTTCCTCTTTACAGAACTACTCTACTGTCATACATTTCCTCATCTGAGTTAACAATCATAGACTGATTGTACCATGACTTCATCACAAAATAAGTAGGTCCAACAAGAATGAAACACACAAATTAGATATGAACCATAAAGTGAGGGTCAATAACTGAGTCAATGTATCGACTTTCTACAGCACCTGTACAACATAAGTGGAAGTGCCATAACCACAACCTCGGATCTCTTATCATCCAACAATACCAATATGGTACCACCTTTTAGTACTGAAAAACTCTCCGCTTATTGTACAACATCATCGATATCATAACTTGACTTGAAAGTTGACTTTACTTAAAGGCTGATGCAAATAACTCCTTTCTGAATAAATTTTACCTTGGTGCTGGCATCACTGCTCTGAGGGCAAAGCTGGTGTTTGTTTAGGATGCAGCTCAGTTGAAGCTACAGTTGAAGGAGAAAGGGCTTTGGAAACCCTAGGCTCTTTAGATTGAAGGACTCCAGCTGAGTGGAAGAAGTTGCAAACAGCAGGAGCCAATTTCATGTCTAAGCAGGGCCACTTCCTGTGGTTAAAATGCACTTTTAGAAAGCCTTAAAATCTGCTTCTGTGGTTCTCTCTGCGATGAGAGTTTTAACCCTTTTTTTTTTTCAAGCACAGCGATTAAACTGATGGATATTCAGTCAGGTGAAATATTTTTCTTTTAACGGAGAGGTAAAACATCATATGAAAACATCAATCAAAATAGAGTGAAGCTTGTCTATTTGCTCTGACATTAAAATATAAATAAACAGCTAGCAGTTTGATGCTGACATCTGTGGTGACAAATCTGGATTGGAGATAAATGCACACAGTTATCTAAGGGGCCACAAAGTTCACATTAACACCTCATCAGCTACAGAAGACAGGTCCTCTCTAATGCAGGTGTTTTCGTACCTCATCGTGTGTTAGGGGAAGCTTTTTGATTTGTAGGGTTCAAGTGGCACTTGGCAGAGTTGGAACATACTTGAAATATAGTCTTTTGTGTTTTTTGCAAGAACACAGTTTATCACAGCTCAGCTAATGCAGAGAGAGAAATTATGATGTACTATTTCACACTTAATTTTGAGTATGGAACAGTAATTATTTGGACATCAAAGTATAGTAGCTAGTGTTGAGAGGATCATACAAAGATGAAATGACTACTGAAACTGCTACAGTTTCTTGCAGAAGCTGTTGGATATAAATTAGACATATGAGAAAAAGGACACACACTGAGTTCACTTTCACTGGATTAAACAAAGGTGATGCACAATTTTCAGTAGGAGCCTAATCTCATGCAAAGAATACTTTCCCTTTAAGGTACACATTCTGGGTGCACTAGGTTATATAAGCAGGAAATCAATCGTGTAGCAATGTAATCCTGGAGTTCAATAGGGATCAAGAATGCTCAATTTAACTTGTAAATTTTACAGCAGCAATCCCACTCAGCATGTGGTGCTCAAAATCGATGGGAACAATGACATATAAGCAAAATCACATGCAGAGAAATTCTCCTGGAAAACTGAGAGCGATGTGAACCCTCCTCAGCTGACTGGAATCCTGTTTCATTACTGTGTTTCTTCAACCCTGGTCTCTGCCTCCACTCCACTCTTGTCTCTAATGTCCATCCCCAGTAATCTCGGTGGCTACACCTGTCGCGCAACAACTAACCACAAAAATCAGTCCATGTGAAACAGGTGAGGCTAGAAGCTGGGTGGCATTGCGACTTTGCCTCTCTCAGCTTCTCTCAGTTTTTTTTTTCTCTATATTCTACTCTCTTTCCCTGTGCACCATTTTGGTCAAGCTATTGAAGTTGTAGGTAAAAAGGTGACTTCTGTATCCAAACTGTATCTGCATCTATATGGTGGTTAAAAAAAAAAAAAAAAAAGACGAAAAACGAAAATGTAAATAATACATAAGCTTTGCTTGCTCCTTCTATTTTATTGACCAGTTGGACTTGACATGATATATTTGTGTGGACTAATGTCACCTCCTCCAGCAGATCCTCTGACAGTCACCATTCAATTATGAATTGACTCTGCTAGACCTATGCACAATGCTCTCAGTAAAATATGATACATTTCACCAACAGCACATCCTACAGCGCTGAGAATGATCATAAAGTTTATGTTACAGTTTAAAACTATAACCTTTATGATGGTTATTATTTATTTTTTATTTTATTTTTATTTTTTGCACTGATGTTATATTTGGCTGCACTGCTTATGTATCAAACTGGCTACAGTGTACATAGTACCCAGGAATAAAAGGAGGAAAAAAAAAAAGATGTCAAATGGGGAGAGGTTGGAGATGATAGTAAACTGACAGATGCACTCCAAGGATCCAGCAGCCAGCTGTGCAGCACCCACCACCAGGACAGAAATAGTACCCAAGACAAGCAATCTGACGGGGCAGCATGAAGTGCAGGTGCACAGGAGACATCCATATGAAGAAAAGTATCTCTATTAGAGAGAAAATAACACCAGCAAATGGCACAAGTCAGACAGATGTGCCAAAACAGTTACCCAGACAAAGCATGGACAGACAATCTTCACTATTGCAGCAAGAAAGCAAAGGCAGAAAGTAGTGTAGCAAGAAAGGTCTTTGCAATGTTAAGATCCTAATCATGGATTTGATATTATTATTATTATTGTATGATATCATATATTTTGAAAAATGCAAAGATATATATGTATGTGTGTGTGTGTGTGTGTGTGTGTGTGTGTGTGTGTGTGTGTGTTTCGTTTCTTTGCCTCTTAGATATGCAGTCAACACATGCCAGGAAAAATTACTTGACAATTTTTCACCATGTTAGCAAAACACAGATTGTTCACCATGGTTTGGCTAAAGCGGAGACAGACTCAATTCAGGGAATGAAACGGAAACTCAAGTGGAAGGAGACCTGGGCAGTGGCATTTCAGACACAAAAAATGAGGAAAAGTGGCAGAGGGTCAGTGGTGCAGTTAATACTATAATTTTTTTTAGCAACACACACTGGAAGAAATAGAGAAAGACGGTCTGATAGTATAAGGCCAGAAGCCACAGTGGACTTAGTCCAAATAAAGAGAGGAAACCCAGATCCCTCTTCAATTGCAACAAGTGATAGGAGTGTTTTCTGATGCGACACCTCTATCAGACGAAGCCATTCATCAGTTCCTTCTAAAACTGTTTTGTATTCATCTGATTGTTTTTCTGATTTCTTTGTTCCTCACTGACAATGGTCATTATTCAAACAGCCAATCTGATGACTTCAGTGATTTTGTGTGACACCAGCCTGTATTCATGCAAGTCAGAATGGCTTCAAATTAAATTACCCTGAAATCATTTGTTTTGATGATTATCTATAAAAAATATGACTAGTTTGCATCCCTAATTCGCTTTACTAACTACAGCACATGTTTCCATTCAAAACCAGTTAATAGAGTTAAATATAAAGTAACTGAAAATGTGTGTACGATTTACAAGCTTGGACCTGATGCTGACTTTCTCAACATATCATTGCAGCTCAGTCAAGTAGCTCGTCTCACCTTGTGGAGCACATTAACTATGCTATAATACCGCATAGTTAATGTGCAGAGGATCTTAACACTGCACAAGAAGGTCGCAATGACAAGCAGTTAATTAATAATATCTGATATGGCTGTAGCTTTACATAGCAGAGACAAAGCGCACCATTAATGTTAACCTTTCTTTTACTTTACCAGCAGTTGGGGAGAGAACTTGTGACTTTTTGTGGTCTTGAGAGGCTGCAGGATTCATTAACTGACACACCGTAGAAGCCCATACTGTACATTTACTGGTATACTGACAACCTGCTGCAAATGTTCTCCTCTACTTGCCTGGCATTCACTACTTCACCGTCACTTTTCTCCTGCTCGCTTGTTACACATTGCCCTATTCCCTAAAGGAGCTATGCCTCTCTGACATTACCTTTTATGTACATGTCCTTTGAAGAATGAGGAGAGTGTCAGGGAGGATTTGATGCACTAGTCTCATGACTCACAACAACACATACTCACATAGTGTGCAAGTGGAAATCATTAATATCCAGTTTGTGCAAAATTTTTTTAGCAGCAGCATCATCAGCCATGCACAGGTGCTGCTTGGTGAATATAAAGAAAAATTGTGGTGTACGGTCCTAAAAAGCTTATTTTCCAATTCGGTATTAGTATTATTTGCATGGTTGAATTACACTTAGATGAACTCTGACCTTGACTGCTGCATTAGAACTCAACCTATATTATAATACCAAGATCATTAACCTATCCTGAGAACTGAATAATGTCACATTATTTCTCTCACAACCCAGAGTGTCAAATGTGAGTAATTTACATTTTAAATTGTCTTTCATTTGCCTCTTTTATCTGTACATGAAACCATTGCACTCGATGTGAGCAGACCTCCAATATAACCTCAACAACCTGCGCTACACAGGTTATGTTCTTCATTGATTGTTCACACACGTAAGACAAAGCTGAGAAGTAAATCTCCCAGAGACAAGTATACATTTACAAGAGGGAAGTGTTCCCAAAATAGCCTTTAACAAATACACAGCGTCGCCGTGTGTATTCTTCACCTTCGTGCACAGATAGGGACCTTTGCCCATACATCTTCACAGACAAAGTTTGCTTAAAGGAAAAGTGAGGTCAGGGACCTGTGGTGAGGAAAATGCTGACTACTAAATTAATTGCCACTTCTGTAAGGCTGCTAGCTCAGGGCCTTAATTTCTTTTTATGACACATTAATGACTTGTAGTCTCAGTTAAAAGGCTAGCATGTTAGGCCATATTTCTACAGAAACATAGTCCAGTATATTGGAATATGAACAAAATCAAAATCACATGCAGGGTTTTCAATTAAACTGTGATATTGTCTTCGAAAGATAACTTCATTCATGGTGCAAACATGCATAAAATATATCCCACTGTCTACAGCTCAAAGACAGTAAGACATAAAAGTTCAAACAATGATTCTAACTGAATGCATGATTGGATGGGGTCAGTGAATGGTTGCAAAAAACAAAGCAGTTGTGCTGTGGGACTGTGAGACTGCAATTAACATGGAACAAAATCCAAATTCTTAGAGGTTTTCACTTAATTGCACATGCATTATTCTAATGGTGAAAGAGTAAATCATAATTCTATAATTATGTATGATGAGAGATACAAAAGACAGATTTCGTTAATGAGAAACTCATAAGGACAGAAGTTTTCTTTTACCCCCCCCCCAGATCAAAGTCATACAGACTTAATTGCTTTTTTTAGCCTCCTTTCAGTGTACCCTGTAGTCCAATGTCGTTATTTTTCTACACCACACAGAGTTTTTGGTATACAACACACTTTTACACACAAAGTGCTGAAACCCTTAAATAGAGATCACAGGAGAAGTTGATGGTGGTCTAAACCCCTGCTGTGATTTCTTGTTCACTCCGGGCCAAACCTAAAATCTAATGCTGCAGTTTAATAGAACTGAGCACACAAGGGGACGGTGTGTTCCCCTATAAGGCGCTAAAAGATCAAACTGAGGTCTTGTTACAACTTCATGATTACCAATTCAGGATGCCTGAAGATATACTTTAGCTGCTGTTGATTCAGCATTACTCTGTGAAACAGCTTATCAAAGCCTTCCTATGGGCATCCAAACCTGACAAGCAAATTCAGGGGTTTGTTCCGACTGCAGATGAATTGTCGATAGATAAACATTTGGTGTAGAGCTAGTACACAAATTTCACAGTTGTGGAGAGTGAAACAAATGCAGAAGATAACACTTTTGTCACTTATTAAAATTCAATCCCAGTTATTGTTTATGCAAGGCAAGCATAACAGTCTGATGAAGTGGGGCTCACTGTGCTTTTGCTTAAATCCTCTATTCACTCAGCCGAGTATGGTTGCATGTCATTAAACACTCCTATAGGGTTGGCTATTGCTCTGTTCGGCATGGTCTTAATCTGCAGTCAGTCTGCTTGTGATGAGAAGGATTTGCTTCCTGGCTATTTTTGTCTTGTACCAGTAATAGAAACTCTCTGGTGACACTACTCCAAGTGGTCTAGCGTGTTTGATTGTTTTCCCTCCACAAAGCCATGCTCAGCTTTAGTTGAACATTGTCCTTTTCTCATCTAATCTACAATTCTTTATCCTATGTCAAAGTAACTCAAACATCCACAATCTCTGGAATTACACATGTACACCTTTCAAGTGACATCTAAGCCAGTGTTCAGTGCCAAAGCTCACATTGTAGTTGATTCCTAAACAATGAATCTAAGCTTCCATTAGGCAAATACTGTAACTGTAAGCATGGATTGTTGGTAGGGGTGTGACAAGATCAAAACGTGATGATATTTCTTGTTTAAGTGAAAAGCTGTCGCACAGGCACAGGGCAGAAGCCTATCAGACTGTGAGGTATCCAAACTTCTATTTATGGCATGCGGGGTGCAGTAATGCACATTTGTGTGGCAGCATTTTGTAGTGGTGCAATGGATCATTGTTGATCCATGATCCGTTCAGATCGCTCTCCACGGATCGGTACGCAAGTGGTCCGCGGATCAGTTGAAAGTTGTACATGTAGTGTGATTACATTGGTGTGCTGCCCCAGCCAAATAAACAAGCAATTAAAAAAAAAATAAATAAATAAAATAAATTGGCAATTTAAATTAAAGAAAAAAAAAAACTCCACTCATATCTGCTACCTCTATCTTTTCACCTGCAGGAGACATAGTGCTCAAAGGTCTCAACTGCTGCCAGAAAATGTGGGCATGAAAAGAACATGACCATAGCTTAGGCTAGTCTGTCTAGTTGTAGCATGTTGTCAGTATATAGTATAGTAGTTTGCAGATATTGTTTGCACTTAAAAAAAAAAGAAACATTTGATTTTATTTTAACTTTTATCATTTTTAGTCTTAATTTCAATTTGTGGAAAGAAGTTCAGCAGTTAAAAGCTCATGCATGCAAATTTATAAAACATTTCAAAATACATCTGCATTGTTTTGTGACTCAGTTAAATAAAAAAAGTCTGTTTGTCCAGTCATATATTTTGTCATTGTAGTTTTCTTAAAAGTAATGTAGAAATATTGTCTTATCTCGTTCTCTTGAACTCAATATCGTGTATCGTCTTGCCTCATGACCTGAGTGTATCATCACACCCCTAATTGTTGGACAATAGCTCCTTGAATAAAATATTATACAATATACTGAAGAGTACAAATACTGCCATGTTTTGTGCTAGATCTCAGAACCAAATGATAATCTAACAATGTGTCCAACCCATGTAGAAAACAAACATAAAGAGAAATAAACTCAAACGGTATGTCATGTTTCTTTAGTTAAATCGACTGGTGGTTGATTTAACTGATGGTTTTATTACTTCGTCTTACTATGCTGAACTTCTGAGGAGTGAAAAATCCAAGATGACATGGAGATTTCCCAGGCATCTGTTTGTCTTTCCTCTCTGTCAGTGGCAAAGTTTCCTGTGCCAAGGTCTTCAACTCCTCCAATCTCTCTCAGGCTCTGGGGCTGAAAACTCAAAACAGTCTCACCAAAGCTCACCCACATGGCCTGGGTCATGCACACAGCGGCATGCCTCAGCGACAGATGGAGCTTGCAGAGCGAGAGATGCCCTGATTGGATGCAGTACACAGGCCTGCTGCAAGCTATCCCACTATGTGTGCCCACAACCACACTCTCCTGATGTATATGTGAAGCAGCAAATTTGTTCTTGTGGTTGTGAGGTTACTTATGAGTGATGGTTCAGAGGTTACAGGTGGAACTGAGACCTGTCACTTTGAGTCGCATCATTTTGAATTCTGTATTTTCATTGAACTTTCATGTCGCTCTCCAGAAGCCTCAATCACAACATTGTACTGTTTTCATGTATGTGTCGCAGAGACTACTGCTTTTGCATGTATGCTCAAAACTTCAAACTGTATATTGACATAAATACATCTGTTTCTATGCTGAGAACACACTCCACTAAAATTTCACAGATGAAGTGCTGATTGATTGCGAACATTTACAGCACATTATTCAATGCATCTTCCCCACCGAGACTGAACAGATCAGTTTGGTGCGACTCCAGACTATTGAACACTTGTTAGCAAAGACAAAGACTGAATTTAGTCACATTGATCACTTCCAGCAGTGTCAGTTTATCCTCTGAATTATAGCACACAGGGATCTGGGCGACTAAAGAGCGGAGTAGTTGGAGTGAACACCACATGGGTGTAAATGCCCTGAGCAGCATTTCCCACAGTTTGATTTCCAGCCAGCTGAACCATTTGCTGCATGTTGTTCCCCTGTTCTCTTCACCCACATTCCCTGTCTGACTTTAGTTGTCAAATTAAACCATGAAAAATGCCATTTTCTATTTTTTATGCTCTTTGTCTGTTCATGTAGATGGCTACTGTATGGCATGTGTATGAGTGGCCTTGGGTTATCTGTTGGCATCTCAGTTATTTTGTCCATTTCTTTTTCCTGTTTGTGGAAGTTATTTTATGTATTATTGGATCATACAGTAAACCACCTTGTATGAACCTTTTTGTAGACCTCCTGCCCCTTTTGCTTTGCGATGCACTCAATATAAGTATTAGGGAACCATTACCATATTGCACATATACAAAATCTATATCCCCTATTTGGAGCCTATAAAGTGATAGAGTCTTCACTATTGGACACCTGACCTCATTCAATTCCAGTACTTAACATCCCCAACGACATCTCATTGCCACGGATAACTGTGTTGTTATTATGAAAATGACAATAAAGTATTGAATTGAATTGAATGAATTGAATTGAATTGAATACAGGTTAGGCCAGTTTTAAGAAAAATGAAGGATGATGATCAGTTTCAGTCATGTCGGAAAAACAATAAGCACCAAGATGTGCTATTAAAACAAGCTACTTATAGGCCGTATAAAACAATTACTTTGAATGGTCAGTTGAGAATCCCACACACGTCTAATTAGGGTAAAAAGGCAAGCTGTGACCAACCTGCCCCACCAATGTCCACCAAGCAGCTTGTTAAGACAACCAGTAAGACCAGTGTGCTCATTTTCATCCGCTGCCAGAAACACACACTGCAATTCTGCCAGCTGAGAAGCTCCAGCTCCTCTTATCTGGCACGGGAAGACAAAGAGTGTCTCTTTGTGAAGACGGAGACCACGCAGAGGTACAGTTGGCAGTCCATATGTTCGATTTAGCATATAAAGGTGGTCATTGGAAGACACATTAACCTGAATCATCTGCCACTGCCCTTATTTTAATGTTTCCTCTTTCTCATTCTTTCTTTCATTACTTTTGCTGTGAACTGAGTTTTCAAGGTTCATGGCTGCTGCCTTCCAAAAATTGAATATCTCTGTGGATGATTGCATGAGGCAAGAAGACAAAAATTGTTTCATGTGCTTTTTCTATTAACTGTGTATCACATCCCACTCTCCAATGTTGTTAATTTATTTTAGCTGAACATGAGCGCTAATGCTGCACTGATTACTAGTTGTAAGCATTACAGATGGCACACTGACAGCAAAATGGTATTTTCCTCATCTCCGAAACAGATTTATTTTGTTTTTGTTTATTTGTTTTTTTGGGGTTTTTTTTTTCTCTGGCTCTCTGGCTGTCAATATAAGTGGCAGTGGTCACCTAAAAGCTGACTGTAATTCCAGCAGAGGCAGTGGGGTAAAGCTCTCAAAGCTGTGTCAGCAGGTGGAAAAGTCACTTTTTACATGGTGCCACTTTAGGAGTCATTAGACACATCTCATCTGCTTCCTGACTCACAGCACATTTCAAAGGTGCCAAAGAAGACATGTTTCCAGTTTAATGAAGTGATGCCTCTACAGATGCTTTGCTATGATGGAAATGACAAAGCCTACATGGTTTATTAAAGTTAGTGTTTGTTGTAAATCTACAGTACTCTGATTTACGCTCTGTGGCGAGCAAGTGTGATGCAAATCTAGCAATTCATATTTCAGCTGCTGGTGACTCTCTCACCTGCATGGGGAGAAGTAATAGATTTTGATCAACCAATAATGTATTTTTAAGGAAAATCAGCTGATAATGACTGCGGACAATCAATGGGGGCATCTGTACTCATATGTAATGTAATTTGTTATATGTTCACCTTAAACACTAAATTCACTTTAATTTACACAATCCATGTGGTTTCATACAGTACATCCAAAACAACTAGTCACAACATTATCTTAAATTATTTTAAGAAGGTTGCCCTAAGCATAGCACATGCTGCAATACTTTCTAATCATAATTAAACAATTCTAGCTTTTATCAAATGTGTCTGATCAATTCTGTGTTTGTGCAAAATGGCCACATATCTAGATGATTTGACAGAAATTCTTGAACTTAGAGTATACAGCAGATACCTTTGTATCATGCAGACTACACCACAGCATCTGATCATCATGAATGTTTACAGTGTTTGGGAATTTAGGAATAGTATGTTTTCTTTAGGCATGGAAGGTATATTTAACTTTCTTCAACAACAACTTGATACCACAACAGAATTTCAATTGTGTGTGTGGACAGAGAAGGCCGTGCTTCCCTGGGTGGCAGAGGAAACTAGCTGCATCTCAAGGTGGTGTATATAAGCAAGGCAGGTGTGGATGCAGGGGCAACAGTGGTCTATGATTTCAGGTATCGAATGGCCTTGAAGGCTCGGAGAGTAAGGGTAAAACTTCCAAGGACTTTGTAACAGTCCTTGATAATAAAAACATCAGGCTGATTACATACAAAACAATTAAACATGTACTGTACAGGCTATAGAGGCATCAAATGAACATGAACATATTGACATAGACAAAACACAGTGACATGAAAATTTAATATTACAACTATGGTGACTTAAGTTCTCATGGTTTACCAGTTTACACAGCTATTACCAGCTCACTGTTTTCCATATGCTCTGTAAGACCATTGTTTACGTGTGTGCTCAGTCTGCACAGAAACTCGCCTGGCGGTGGAAAAAGGGGGTCAATTGGCATCACATTAAAAAAAAAAAAAAACTTTCTGAAATACACACATTTGGGTGGAAAAACAGACACACACCATATGCCGCACACCATATCTTGAGTGACACAAAACAAAAAGCTTGCCGCTCCTGTATTTGGGACAGAACCGAACATGATTTAAATAAACCACAGCAATCAACCACATTTATAGTGATAGTTAAAAATTTAAATGGTAATACGTCTGGTATTTTACCACGATTTAATATGAAAGCAGTGGTGTTTCATTTCTAGTGTGGCATATGATTTTTTAAGTGACATTTTATTCATGAATTCACAAAGAACTAACTGTTGAAATGAAATGAAATTATTGTAGTCAGTGTTGCCCAAGGTGGCACAGCTCCTGCTTTCTTTGAAAGAGTGGTGCTACAGTTTCCTCTGCACAAGAGGGGTGGACTGGTACACATGCTGTCTGGTGCTGTTTGATATGCATTAGTTCTACAGTGTTTTAAACACCTTTCGCCTTCTCCATTTCTTTTCTACACTGAACATTTCCAGGTTGGAGATACAGCAAATACACAGTCTCTGATGTTGTGGGCTGATGAAATTGTAAGCTGTTGATACACAAGGCAGATCAAGCTGGATAGTGAAGAAAGCAACATTCAGTAAGAAGAAAAAAAGATTTTCATTTAAACATTTTTCACTTTTCAAAGTGTGTAACTTCTGTTTGCTATCGTTTTGCAGTCTGCAACAAGACTGACTCCAGTGCTGCAGCAGCGCAGAAACTGCATGGTCTCCTGAATCAGATGGTTACAAAGTCTAGAGCTTGACACACTATTTATTCCTAAGAGGATCATCAATGTAATGATTAATTGCAACCATTTCACTTATTGCAGACAATTACCTATAGTGTCACAACCAATCCTAGCTGACATTGGTCAGGGCAGATAGGCCACACTCATGCAGAGAACATGTAGAATCCACACAGAAAGACCCCAGGCTCGGAGTTCAAACCAAAAACATCATGCTGACAAACAACAGTGCTACCCACTGGACCAACATAGCACCCCTTTCAAACAACCCCCTTGTCCTATATTGTACTCTTTGTTCTGTATTTCCTTTAAAGTTCACGCTCTTCACTTATATATTTGTTTGTGCTCAAAGAGACCCGCTGATTGCTCAGAAAGGCACAAAAATACAGCCACAGTGTCAGGCTTGGTTACTACTCTCTCTGGCCTGGGTAAGATTCAGACAGAAATATGAGCACAGTGCAGCACTCCAATGCAAACAAATTGAAGACACTACCACCCACGCGCTAAAGGCCACAACATGAAGGGTTCAGGTTAATGAATTAGTGAACCATGGCAAAATTAATTGATTAATAGTTCCTGTAATTTTTCAAAGCAGAAAGAAAAAAAATCATTTTATTTATTTATTTATTTATTTTTTTCATTTGGCATGTGAATATAAATCAGTCAATTCATTTAGATTATGAAAAGAACTTGGAATATGAAATAGGGCTAGAAATAGAAATATGGCTAGAGGATGGATTTCAATTTACTGTCACAGCATGCCTTTCATTAAGCATGCCTAATTTTGATACACCTGCAAAAGTTTATATTCCTTTCAACCTAACCCTCCCATCTGTTGGACTGGATGAAAAGACAATGCTGATTTCATTAGCATGAAATCCTCAATGAGTCAGCTGCACTACTGGAAACAGCTGCACCTGCTGTGTGTCTCTCTCTTTTTTTCCCCACACTGTAATAATTTGCACCTTTCCCTACATCCGGGACTATGTATTGTCTGCATTTCTTTTTTAAAGCATTCAGATTTTTTTGTTTGGTTGGTTTTTTTTCCATCCTGCCAACAACAGCTTTGATGAATTGAACAGAGAAACTGCATAATGATGGTATAGCTCATGCTGTAACATCTACTGTATTCTGCAACTCATTGTGGGGGGGCTTCACTCACAATGAAACAAAGGAAGAGCATATTAAGAACACCTCCTCCCCCATAATCTAAAGTTCAGTGTCCCCCATGATTCAGGTTAGATGGTGTAATGGGAGATGACAAGGGAGGGAGATGCAGTCACCAGGAAAACAGCAGGATGCCAGTGAGCAGAAAGAAAGAACAAAAGAACAGAAAGAAAGATTTAGTAACCTTCATCATCTTCAAGTATTCTATGTCTTCAATTGTCAGATGAAGGTACAGATGATAAACTATTCAATTGGGGTTGAAGTCCCTCAAGCATGGACGAGTAAGCAAAGTTCTACTTTGAGTGAAAGTGACAGGAATGAATTTAGAAACTTCCAAGAATTTTTTGCATTAATTTTACAGAAGTGTGATCTTGTGATATATCAGTCTTTCTGCCAAATCATTTAAATGACATTGAACCTCCTCCAACCTACTCCTCTTCACTTTCATGTTTTTATAATTGACTGAAATTCTCACAATAATGCTTTTTTGGGGGGTGGGGGGTACAATTATTGAATATTAATATTCACTTCTTTTTTTCAGAGACACTGCATAATGAGCTCTATGCAAAATAAGATTGATCATTTTATGTGTACAACAGAGGTTAATGTGGTGCATTATTATTCTGCCAGCATTGCCAAAATTTTGCTAAACATGTACGGCACTTATTAGATTTTATGCAGGCAAATGAAGCACTTTGTAGTGAAAAAGGTAATTTAATATGACTTGCCATGCAGTAAATAAAAAGCTCCTTAGCATAGGTCAAAGCAATTGCAAAGTTTCCCGTTGATCAATTCACCATCTGTTCATTAATGCTAAAATTATAACAATCTGAGAACATATTGGGAACTGCTCTTTAACCAATATTTTCACCTAGTGCTGCAAACACAAATACAGTGTAACTAGAATAAACTGTGAAAGAGTGTTTTCTTACAATACATATGCTTATATTTAGTTTTATATTTATGATGGAATCTGCAATCTTTCACCTGTTATTAACAGTTGGGATGCCTCACAGTTGGAGTGCTGCAATGTGTGTTTTCTTAACCAAAGTACAACAATGCTAAAACTGTCTGACAGTTATTTCCATTTTCTTAAATGCAAGAGTAAGACGAGTATGTTTTCCATGTAGAAGTTAAAATGTTGTGAAGCAACAAAGCATAATAGATCATCAGTACTAATTACATGTGGAAAAAGCTATTTTTAATGTGCCGTTTACCCCTTAATTTTCAGTAGTAATTTTAACTACAGTAACAACCAACTCTGTTCAGTTAGTTAGAATCCAGCAGTCTGTTTTTGTTTCTTGTGTTGATTCCCCTGTGTCTCTGTTTTGTTCCACTGTGAAAATAACAAAGCTCGGTTTGTTTTGTTGTAGCTGTTTATGCTACAGCTCAAGAAAAAAAATACATTCCAGGAAACATATAATGAAACTAATTACCTAATATGATATTATTCATGTCATTGCTTACAAAAAATACTGAAAATTTAACTATACCTTTTGAAAATAAAATGGGGAAAATACAGTGATTCCCACTATATTTAAGTGCTTCTTCTTCATCTCAAGAGAGCTGTTCACTTCCTTTTAGTACCTCTGAGATAATGGCACATTGTGACCTGAGTCGGACATAAAAGAAATAAAAGGTTATGGATGAGATATCTAGTGTAGTAATCTGAGGTCTGCAGGAGCATTGTCTCTTGATGTATTATGTGCTTTGCTTGGTTAAAGTTCGGGGGGCCTATGGTGACCAGCGTTTCCGTGTCAATGCTGAAAGATTGAATGGAAATTTAAAAAAAAAAAAGACAGGGTTCTGGATGCTGAAGTTCTCAGACTGCAACAGCAGGTGAATGCTGAGACTCCAGCTGAGCATTGCAGGAGAAAAAAGCAAGTCGATGATGGATGATGTTGATACAGGTAAAACATCGCTACCTCACATCGTCACCACTGAATGGTTTTCTTCTCGGCAAAACACACTATCTCCGTCTATGAAACCTCTGTCCTTTTATCTTTACCTGGGAGTCTGCTGGTCAGAGAAGGAAGCTCCTCTTGACCGAAGCATCGGGAATGATAAAGTGACCTGACAGCCGTTGAATAGGCTAGGATACACACCATCTTGCCATAGTGCAATCTTCATTGCCAGAGGTTGGTGAATGAGCAATAAAAAAGGAATCACTGTGGAAAGGAAAGTGGCCGGTCAGCATTTGAGATGTACTCAACCATGTGCAGGGAAGTCTCCTCACACGCAATCAAGGCAAAAATCTTGAACTTGGTACAATGGGAAGGCTCACCTCTCATTTCCTAAAAGACTGAGAGGTGAAGTTTTTCCCTTTTGGAGTAGACAGCTATTCTCTCCCTGGTTTCACACAAAAGGAAAAGAGAGAGAGAGAAAAAGACAGCATACCTGCAGTACACAGCAGAAGGATTGTAAAGGTAGGTGGGGGGAAGGGAGCTGACTTGGAAGACTTTGCTGCAACATCAGGCGGCACGGTAGAATGGATGGCCTTGAAAGAGCAGAGTTAACAGAAAACAGCCAGAGAGATGCATCATAGGGCTCTAGCTGGAGGACGTGTCTGTTCAGAGCTGTATCAGGGGGCCCGAACCGTGATTGGCTCTGCCTGTTTTGTCATTTGTTAACTCACCCCCTGCACCACACACTTCCCGGCCCCAAAAAGACACAGTCAGCCTCTGAGCAGCATGGATAATCTCGACAACAACCTATCACCTATCAGAGGCATCTGTTAACATGGAGCATGCCACTTTGTAATTTAATGTGGCTGTTGAGCTGAGCAGCCTCCTCACTGCAGAAACAAGGGCTGGAACACTTTTCAGCCCCTGCACTCTTCATTTCATTGCAATCGCTTCACTTTGCATCTTGACAGTTGGTGGACTGCTAATGGGTTGATTTTTACCGACGCTATTCAGCTGGCCCAGTTGAATTCAATTACGCTGAGAGGCTTGGAGGCATAGACAAATACTTTAATCTACTATAACAAAACTTTTTCCAAATGCTGTAAAGTAGGCACTTGTGGGGCAGCATTAGTGTACTATTCACCTTGATCACACGCAAAACAAGCCATGAAAGGCCCAGAGAGAATCAACATGAAGGGCATTTTGGAAAAAAGAAAAAACAAACACTTTACATGTTTAGAGCAAACAATACTTAAAACCAATGTTACAGTAAGTGCAAGTAAGACACAATACATGGCACAGTGTCCTAAAAACCAGAAATAAGTAACACAGAAGAGTCCTTCTATAGGAGGACATCTAAAAGGTCTCATAACATGAATCCTCCACACATACAAATATATGAAGTGTGTATTTATGCATTTAACCGTATTATGTCATTCATTGATAAGACTATGACCATTGTACTAAACAGATGTGCTGTTGTGTCGACTACCTATAGTAGAAAGAATATGTTCAGATTTTTGGAAAGCATGTCCTCACATGTCGGTGTGTGCATAACCAGTCACTACTGTGCACTATACCTTCCAAAATTCAACTGAAGCCAATATAAACGTTAACCAGACAAGGTATCATAAAAACTTCTCTTTGTCTTATAGCAAAATCCTCCACTGGTGTCAGAAACCTTCCAATGCAGTTTAGCAAGGACGATGTATCTGTGGAAACACAAAGAGCGAAGTGTATACCCAAAAGGCTGTAACTGTTAAAAGACAAATAATGCTGCTAACTCAGACTACCTTTAAACACACCATGTACATTCACTTAAATGTACCACACACGATCACAGGATGATATACAGTACATCCTCTATATAATCTCACATACTCATGTTGCTTGACATGTCTCAGTATGTCAACTTGTCAGGGTACAACAAATACTACTTCCAGGCATCATTGGGAATCAGCTGTCCAGATTTTCTTTTTGTTTTTCATTCATTTTTTGCCACTCTCCAGCACAACCCTACTTCTTTACCTAGCTCCTGTATCTGTACATTGCATCACATCTGAACTGTAGTTCACATGTGATGCAACATTATTTGACATATATCTAAAGCAACTATTTCCATGTGGCTCTAGTACAGTAAGCGAAGGATGATTGGGTTTGTCAGCAGTGGGCATTTTCCAAACAATTTATGTCAGTTGCGTCTAGTTTGACCAGTGCAAGAGCTCAGGAGTTATGGTTGTGTTACAGTGCTGCTGAGGCCAAGCAAAGACACACAACAAATCCTGTCTGATTAAAAAATGGCCAGAAGCATGATTTCACCTAAGTTAAGATATCAACATTAATTGGCTTTCGTTCGCTAGTTTTTAGAACCACTGGAAGGCTTATGTTCTTGTTTACTTAATGCTTCAAACACACAAGTCCAGGAAGCTGAAAGAGCAGCTGTGAGAGAGAGATGAAATTAGAGTGATGGTACTCATGTGGACAGTGAAAAGGGGAAATGAAGGAGAACAGGACACTCACTTGGGAGTAGTATATTGAGCCGGACCTCAAGGTGCACTACAGATCAACCCCTCGTTGACCCGAGGGGCTAATCACAATTTTAAAGCATCCCTGTGCCCCATCCCACCGTGACCCTGAGGGCAGACTCAGAGGCAACCTCGCGGGAGGGTGTCCCCACTGGATTCATTAGAAATGGATGCTGTGTTTCTGTCAGACATGCAGGATGTGAGGGTTTTGATCAGCTCTGCCAAAGGAGAGAAGTTAGCACTGGGCTCACACCTTGATGTTCAGAACTCACATTGGTGTCCCTGGATGCTGCGGTTAGGAGGAGTAACCCTGAGTTCATCGCAAAGCTCTGTCCTCTGTGACTGCGCAATCTGGTGATGATTATTCTCTCTTTTCAGTGTTTAAGAAAAAGCATCTTCCCTCTCCCCTTGAAGGTTAATACTCTGGGTCACTTCATTCTCTGAGGAGGAAATTAAACACAGAGAGTAAGCCTTGAAATATCTGGGTGCATGGCTCCATTAGTTATATCCCATAATACATCTTTGTATTTCATTATATCCTGTGCCTGCTTTCGTCCCAGTAAGCAGTCCTGGAGTTAAATACAAAGATAGCAGTTACTAAGCAAATGGGTCCCTATGCAATAGCTTTTTATTATACCCACCCTCCCCCACCCCTTTTATTTTTCTCACTCAACCAATTGCCTCACTCTGTGTGAGTGCATAAGAGCATCCTCTCGTTTTTTTTTTCTTCCCTAAGGGATAAAAGTCACCTTCTCCAAATCTCATTGAACAAAAAGTCACACAGAAAATAAAAGCTAAACTCTATATTCCGCCTGCACACAGAGTTCAAGCTTAGAGAGAACAGGGCTGGCACTTTTTAGTTCTTTCTGTCAGCAGGAAAAGAGAGAGAGGCATTGAGAGAGGACGAGAAAGGCGAAAGAAAGAAAGAAAGAAAGAAAGAAAGAAAGAAAGAAAGAAAGCGGTACCTTGAGAAAAAAAACACTGATTTTTCAAATTGACAGAGAACTACATGTATTACACTACACACACATGTTTGGAAGCACTTGACTTGGCCTCCATCTGCTTCAGTAGCTCACACCTACTATGCATAACGCACTCTCTGCCGCTCTCCTTTGTGCATTGTGTCTCATCCCAGATGAAGGAGCAGCACATGTGAATCGGGTCATTCTGAATCATTGGTGAAACATGAGAGGCATGCAAAACCTGAATCGCAAAGTGGAGCTTTAATAAGCTCCAGACAGGTAGGCCCACCACTGATGTGTTTCGATTGAAAGGTATTTATTTCTCAGGGGCTTTGCTAAAAATTACCATGACCTTTTGGTAGAGCTGGGCCACGGCTGCTCTTGAGAAATCCTTGTAGAGAAGTTAGGCTGGTATTTTAAGGAATTAATCATTATTAAGGTTTAATGTGATTCATCATTGCACACACTAATCCTGAAACACTGTGAGAACACACTCCCTTCATTTCTTTGTCCTTTTAGTTTGAGCATCTTGTTTGTTATTTGCTCACTGATTTTGTTAATTTTATACTCCCACCGTTAGAACAAGAACCATTCCCTCACACCAAGGTAAAAATAAAAATGGCAGAAACGGCACCACGCTCCATTTCAAGTCAACCTAGAACATGTGACATTGTTATTTCACTGTGTTTCAAAAGACATTGGGGCAATCATTGGCCTGACCACTGTTACCATGGAAACTTGTGCCTCTGGTGTTGATTGACAACTGGCACAATTTGAGGGCTGACTCACCTCTAAAATAGAGGTACAGTACAGCTACTCATTCAGTCATGCAGGCAGGAGAATACCACATGATACATGTCAATGTGCATGTGTACAGTCTATTATATTTGCACTTTTTAAATCTTCACTCTAATGGCGCTACTGGTGTGAAAACTCCATGGCCATTATCTTTATTCCATTCATTTTATTGAAAGAAGTGCTTCTGAGCAAAGAGCTCAAAAGAGTGGCCTTCACTGAGACTCTGCTATTGAAGCAGTTAGAAAATCTATATCTACACCTCCCATAATTTTTGTAAAAGCTTTTATATTAAACCATAAGCCCTGCCATGATGATTGCATGGCTACATATATTGGGGCATTTTTTTTCTCTGCTTTTCAACATACAGCACATATAATATTTTATACTGTATTATCTATTAAGTGTTTTAGCTACTCTTCTATTACAGATGGAATTTATCTGGAGCAATGTTTAAATTGTTCATGGACCCTGTGAGGCCTAGAAAAGTAAAGTATGGTGTTCAAGTCTGAGGGGGAATAAGCCTGAGCGTAAAAGATTCATATGGGGTTGAGACCAGGTGGTAGAAAAAGAACAAAGGTCTATTATGTCAAGATGTACAAGTGCGTTTCCATGCTTGTGTGTGTGCGTGCATTTCTAATATAGCCATACAGAAAATATGTGCAGACTGAAGTAAAAAGCAAAAACACAAATTTCTCTCTCCCATTAGAGTATTTCCACATTGAGTCAGATAAAATGTGAAAACTCATTTAAAAATGCATGTAAGTGTTAAGTCTACACTTGTCCCCGAGTGTATCCTCCAACAGCTGAAAGAATAAAATCCTACTCCATGTGGTGTGTGCTGTGTTTGTTTGCTCATCTAAACCACTGTCTGGCTCTCTCCACCACATCTCCTACTTTCTAAATGTCCATAAAAGGGTTTGTTCCTGACTGATTCTCCTGTCTGCTCATTTATCCAGAAAATCTGCTCATCATCTTGTGCTCGCCATTGACTATGATTACATACATAAACAATGTGTATACAGTTCTAAATTTTCCCCATAATGAGCTGACACTATGGACAATATTGTCCACCTAATGAGCTCGTAAAAGCAATATGCCAACATTCTGCAGGCAGGATGTAAACTGATGGAAAAGAAGTGTAATTTGAGAGACCAGGAGAGGATGGAAGATTGCGGCGATGAACCGGGAAGCAGCAGACAAATTAAGCTTTGTAATAAATGAAATACAGCACATGTGCAAGTACAATTAATGGGTTATTGTGATGCAATTACAACATGCTGCAGAATGCATAAACAGTGACCTTTTCAAACTTATATTCAAACAAATGCAGGTGAGATGTCATATTTTTTTCCTTCCCTCCTCATCAATCTCTTTAAAATGGCACTATCATATCAGATATGAAAGCGAATGGGACATAAATCAATGATAAATAAAAGGTGTTGTAAATGTATTTTTAGTAGATTATGTAAGTGTATGTCATTTTTGGTTTAACAAAAAAAAAAAAAAAAAAAAAAAAAGGACAAATGGCAAAGATGAATGGAACCGACATTTCCCTGACACTCATTGAAAGCCACGAGAATTAATTTCCGAATGATGTTATTGAAATCTTCCTTTGTGCTCACTTGTGTTTCCTTCCCACCTCTTTATTGCTGGGTGTCACTGACATTTGGATGCATTTCTCTGTCAACAGTGAACTGCAGCAGTTGTTTTCAGCAAACACTGTGGAAAGCTGTGGACTAAACTAAAGCCTGAAGCACAAGTGCAAACCTGGAGTTTGTAAGAGGATAAAGAGGGTAGAGGATTTACTATGCGTTCCACCTCTCTCCTCTCATCTTTTTTGTCTCTTTTTCCTCTTCCTTGCTGCCTGCACAGAAGTATTAACCCTTGAAAGGCATTAGAGTTCACAGTCAGGAACAATTCAGGCCAAAAGGAAAAAAGAAAAAAGAAATCAGCAACATATACAGTTTAAAACCCCTTCACGCTTTATGTTTCTTTTTAATTTCCCCCCTGTCTCCACACTGTAGATCTATCCTGTGTTCTGTATCATTCCCTCACCACCACCCTGATTCACTGAACCCTGCCTAGTATTTCCACTGGTTGATGGGTTAATCTCCCCCCCAACTCATACCCAACCCCCACCCTTACTCTTATTCTCAGTCTTATCTGGTCACCCAGGTGTATAAGATAGGGCCCACTGTGCAGTGGTCCGTTTGTAATGGTAGTCTGTGTTGTGTGCTCAGTCACCCTGCTGTTTAACAGATGCTGTGCTTTATCTGAGGCAGACTGTGGTTATTATAGAGTGGGAGGCGGTAAGAGACACTGGTCCTCTGTGTAAATGTATACTGTGGTAGTGGATAAAGTCCATGATTATCTCACCTTGTGCACATGTCCATTTAGATACATGCCAACACATAGTACACACATGCTGATGGGCCTAATTTGTCATGTAGCCAAAGATACTACCGCAGAGGAAACTTGATGAGTGATAATGCAAATTATATAAGAAGAGTCTCTCCTTTACTGTACAGAATAAATTACTTGTTCTGACAATGTGATATACAGTTACAGTACACACACAGCTATTTTCAGTGCAGAGTTCTGTAAACATTATATGTTCAATTACGATGCTGTGTCAATAAGTATCTCATATAACTGTGATAGGATAATTTGATTTTCATGCTGAATTTATATGTACTCTGGCATTGAGAGCAACTGCTGCACAGACATTAGAAAAGTTAGAAACACTTCACATAGCTGTACTTTAAAACTACCTGTTTTATGCAGCCACATTTTAAAGCACGGAGGTTACTGCTATTTAAAATCCGGCTCTTCTGTGGCCATGCGATGACAGACTTGTCTGCTTAAGTGAGAGGGAGTGAGGCATTTAGGCTCCGGTTTGCTTACGAGCACAAAAGGAATGTGATGCCTGCCGCCTAAATTGCGTGGAAATGATAGTGTTCCCCTTTCTTTCTTTTTTTTCCAGAGGTTGCAACACACACTGACACTTGCTTACAATCACAAACACACACACTTTACAGTGCACATGCTTGTTGTAGTCAGTAAGCACATACAGTACCTAGATACATAGCAATGCCCAGATAAATCCATCATGTTGAGCTATTATGCTGCTAGTGGTGCTGGGGAGAATTGCATGCCCCATTCATCATCAGAGCTTTATTTCCTGCTAAAAATAAGCAGACAAATAAATAAGTCTGAGTTCTAAGGAGACTTAAGCAGTTGGAGAGGCTCAGCGAGTTCATGCTGACCGTTCAGGAAATCCGGTGGAAATTTGAAGTCTCATCAGCCCTGAGGGTTGAATTGATTTTGAATGCTGTTTGTCATTCTGTTACCCTATATTTGAAGAACACTGCGAGTGAAAATTGAATGGAGTATAGTGATATAACAAATGCTATTCAATTGAAAGGACTTATGTTAGACACCTGATAAAAATTCATGCTTAAATGTGCCCTCAAGCGTTGTGATTGGCTAATGCCATGTGGGAGTGCACGTCAACAGGATCCTGGGTAGGGTTGATAGGGAAAACAAGTCTTGCACCTAATCTCCCCCACTCCATGGTCACCTCTTTAAATGGGGGGCACTAATAGAATGAGATACCATATTAAGTTCATACACACTCTCAATTCCCCATGGCTTGTTTCACTTCTTTCTCCACCTCTGTGTATAAAACATTTCTATACCTGCCTGTATATATGCTGTGTGGTTGTTTGTGTGAATAAGAATGTGCGAATACAATATGTATTGGGATGGATCAGAACACTTCAGATATTTCATGTTTGAACCATTTTTAACTTAAAACACAATTGAATTGAGTAAGGCATAGGTATAAATACAAATATAAAAAAGTGGCTAGCAGGTCATTCTCTCCACTACTTCTCTGTTTGTGCACGATATAATATTGCTTCCTTTCCCACTGACAAAATCATTACTGAATTATATTCTAAAATGTGATTAATTTACCAGCCTTATAAGTGATTATAAGTGATAGTGCCATGTAGACCCAACTGTGTAGCAAAACAATGCATCTTTCAAATGCACGTCATAGTTCCCCAGGAAGTTTTTTATTTTTAATTAGTATGTGTGACAATCATCCTCAACCTAGAAATTAAACACACAAAATCCAAAAAATGCAAACCTGCGTGTGTGATCTAAGTGTGAAGGAGTGTAAGAGTGAAAGAGAATGGCTGTCAGATACTGAGTGTGTGTGCAGATAGTGTGTGCGATGGACTGTGGGGCAATGGGTTTTATAAACCGTGCAAGGTCGAGGAAGCATCTATCGAAGAACTCTCCCGCCTCCACTGCCTCATTTCCTGACCCCTCACCCACCTTTTGAAAGGAGAGCTTTACTTGTATTAAAGCACCAGCTCTAAGCAGCAACTCTGTTTATTCATCTTTTTTCGCTCTCTCTCGCTCACATCCTCACCCTGCCTCCCCCGATACCGAGCCCCATGAAATCTACACAGCTTTCAAATTAAATGTGAATGAAGGGTATGTTTCCTTAGGATTGCGTGGCATGATGGTTGAAATCCCATAGTAAATGTGAGTTTGGAACCAACGCTATCTCTCGGGCTATAAGCCGGGAAATATTCTGCACTCTTGCACTTCATACAACCTCTTTACAGAATCTGATCCACTCCCGAGGCTTATAGAAGGTGTCAGTAGACCTCTCCCTCTTAACCGTTCCAACATAAATGTAAGATGATGGGAAGTGGGAAAGTTTGCATCAATATCATTATTTCAGCTTCATGTCTGGATGGTCCATTTTTACAAAAAGATTAAAGCATGAATGCATCTACATATAATGAGCAAGACAGTGGGATTATTTTCCTATATTTACAGCAGAGATGAAACGGTATAAAGATTTATTACAGTAACCAAAATAATCATGGTTGTCAGTATCATTGCCAAGTTATCAAACGTAAAAAAGTAACAACACATCACTTGAAATCATTTCACCAAGGAAATGTTTGCAGTTTACCATTACAAAAATATCATGACATTTCTTTTTCAGAGAAGGATGAGGGACCAGAAGCAGTAGCAGTACTGGGTTTGTCTGCTGCATGCCCACTATGTAAACAAATGTATTATCATTAATATTTACCACTCTCTCACATCTCTCAGAGCGCAGCCACTGTACAAACCTGTCACATGCCGAGAACGATGCCGTTTAAGCAGGAACACCACAGTCACACTACACTCCTGGATGAAAGAGTGATCTGCAGCCCTGACATAAGTTTCAAAAACACACAGTCGCAGATCGAAGCGCCTCAGATGGCGGCTCGGCATATAACATCTCACTCCTTCTCTACTGTGTCTGTGTGGGTGCTCTGTGCGTACATGATGACATTGCTACAAACTGAAAGGTAAACTCATGTGGCAGAGTAAAAGGGGGAAAACATAGCAGGTTTACTCTGATTTCAGAACCTGTTTGTATCCACTAAGTGATGCAAAAAGTCTCCAAAGCAGCACTGGACTCTACCGTCTGCCACGCTTTGACTGACACATAACAAATCCACATTGCTTGATGTGTCTGGGAGAATGTTGCTGGTTGATGGAAATTTAACCACTCAAGTACATAATT
The DNA here is from genome assembly GCA_021432705.1 of Caranx ignobilis. Lineage (NCBI taxonomy): Eukaryota > Metazoa > Chordata > Actinopteri > Carangiformes > Carangidae > Caranx > Caranx ignobilis. Next base: position 57,963,078 of record MU269990.1, read on the forward strand.
AACCGCAGTAATTAACAATTATACTGATAATTAGAATTTAAATGTTAATACTAACCATCTGGTATTTCCACCGTCATTTAACATGGAACTGGTCGGAGTTTCAACTCTCATTTATAGTTAGGATGAAATTAGACTTGGTTTTATTCTACTTAAACGTTAAGGTGATTTGCAATAAGACCTTGACTGTAATTAGATAAATTGGGATTATTTCCATCGTCCTTGCATTTGCATCAACCTGTCCTCCATGTGACCACCAGGGCTGATGTCTCCCCCACACTAAATCACACATTGGAAATATTGAAGAACAAAACAGAACATGCATCAAGTCAGAGAGACAGAGTAAATATGCAGTTTGTCATATGTGGGCTAGAAAACTAGTGCTAAAATTGTAATGAGCCTACGACTGTATTGTGGAGGAGTGGATTATTCTGTAGGGATGGTGTGAACAGTTTTTAGGGGGGCTTTTGACGTACACAGTTAAGCTGTGATGCCTCAGCCAGCATTAACATTTTTTTAGCAATTTGAGCTACAGCACAGTTGCTGTTTTTATGGGATCTATCCAGATGGGTTAGGTTTTGCTCCCCTTGTGTATCAATAAGCCTTGGGCATTAACTACAGTACCCTGTAGCCACTGCACCGCAAGATCTGAAACTGCTCTGATCCCAGTCATCTAGCCACTACAATTTAGCCCTGTCGCTCAGATCTTTAAACCAGTCTGCTTCGAACACTGAGTGCAACTGAGTGCTCACCTGCTGCATAATATATCCCACACCTTGAGACCTCTGCAACACAGTAATCACTGTTATTCATGCTGTGGTGATTTTCTTATATACTGGTAAATTAGAGCTTGAGCCCATGTTTTGTAACTATAAGTATATAATTGGTCAGTCTCCAGACCATCAGGTTGAAAGACCCACAGCGTAACCCAGAGAGGGTCAGCAGTGCACCAGGGGATTAGGCACAAGACTGGGCCTTGAGGATCATTAGCCAATTAACTTAATCATTCCAGCGCCCGAGAAACACGACAGGAACAGGCCACATTGATTTTCTTTGGTTTGATGTTCTCTATCTCTTCCTACATCCTTCTTTTCCTGTCCCTCCAACTACTCTCACCGTCTCTTTCTCAGTGGATCTATCATGATGCCATGTACTTCTTTCAGGGCTCCCTGATAGCACCAGCTGACAGGGCTGTAAAGGGCTTTCAGGCAAGGTTGCTACACAGCAGCTCATCAGTGAAAAGGTCTCACCTTATGTTGTCCCATTCCCCAGCTCTGCAAAACCTTTTCAGATCAACCAAGGCATGTACACCTTGGAGGAAAAAAAAAATACTGTTGGAAAAACACAGAAGCCAAAGCACATTTGCCTCCGATCTGCACCAGTACAAGACTGGCAGTTGGTGCTAATTGCACAGATTATGTCTGTGTTGTTGGAGGTATTCGGGGACAAGGCATGCTGACCTTGCCTGTTCAGTGGATGAAAGCGGTATGTGTGTCTGCACATGGAGCACAGGTTGAAGTACAGAGGCAAATTACTGTTGATTAGGTGCCTATGCATGTGTAGCAAACACACATATACACAGACAGGCACAGTCCCATTATTGAGCAAATGTGCATCTCAGAACACATGCACACATGAGCACATGAAGAAAAAAAAATGCAAAGACACAAGAAAAACACCTGCATGCTCATATACACGCACACAAGCTGCTATACTCCTGCCAGGCTTTTGTCCTTGTGTGGTTTTTCTAAGTGCTATCAGTGGGGGCATGCAGCTGTGTTAGGACACACAAAATCCTGCTCTTTTTCTCTTTCTTTTCCTCCTGTCTTTGACTGTGGAATTCCTTGTACTACAGGACACATACAGCAGCAGAATGGCCATAAAAAAGAATCAAAAAAGAAAAAACTAACACAAAACCAAACACTTAATCACACATGCTGTGAAGTATTCTGTTGAACCAAAGCACTGAATACTTTTTTACATAAATGTTCTTTTAAGGCTAGTGTGAATATGACTCATGGTCACACACACACACACACACACCACAAATCAATACGTATCAAATAATGTAACACTCTCAGCTATGAAAAGGTAGCGCCACCATTCATCCAACACTATTAAAGAGAACAATCTCTTTGAGCCTCACAGCAAAGATGGGGTTTATTTCAGGTGTCTTGACATGACCTGCGACTCACCAAATGGTTTCTACACCTTGCAAACTTCAAGTAAAATTGCCTAACATGAAATTTTCTCCAGATAATAAGACATCAGTGGACATTCTTTGAAGGCTATAGTAAGCTTGTAAGTGTAAATTATGTTCTGAAAAATATCAAATATGCTATTGCTGCCATGTTGTTGCTACTCATTTTACACACAACAGATGCACTTTCTGCTTTAAGTACAGCAGGACTATTTTTAACTAACAATGACACTGCTCATTTGCTCACTATTAAATCCGAGCATCAGCTTCATACATACCCCGCTTGACACACTCCAACTCATTACCACCAGTATCAATACTCCAGCCAACACCATTAAAGACCCTGTTAGACCCATTCAGTGCATATAGTGTATTTTTCATAATGGCATACTGAAGATGTGTGTGTGTTTTTTTTGTTTGTTTGTTTGTTTTTGGCGGGGGGGGGGGGGTCTTTGGAGAACAGAGGAAATGCAGCATCTTGGAGAAGGTGCTCTGCTGGACTTCTCTAAAGACCACAGTGACCCCTGCTGGATGGGTCACACTCTGGAGTTGCAGTAAACATAAAGGGAAAGTCAGACTTGAAGTAATTTGGATATTTGTTCTCCGAGAGTGAATTATCTTGGGGGCAGGGTCAGCAGGGGTCAAAAATACTTTGTTGGACTTTGGTAAACTGCACTTAATGTGCTCTATTGATTGTGGGAATATGATTAATACACAGGCTGCTGACATTTGGTGTGTGCTGAGTGAAAGAGAGACAGACATATCAGTGTCTTTGGAAAAGGGGCAGCCTGTTTAACGAATATGATGTTATGACAAATGATTCACATGGATCTGACACAGCTCTCAAAGCAAATTAATCATGCCTTCTCATTATATACTGTGCAGAGAGATGTACAAAAATATGGGTTATAATGATGAATCCAAGCTGTCAAATGGCACAGCAATGCTATAATGCAATATTTATCATCTATCTTAACCAAAGCTCAACATTAAGACTGGTCTCAAAACTGATATCAAGGAGTTATACATAGAATATATTCAAACTGGTGTGGCAATGTCAAAATCCTTACAAGAAAAAGACAAAATATTAAAATCATTGAGGAAAAAAGTATTATTTCTTCAACTTTTTTTCTTTCTCAAAGGAATGTCTCATAATCTATTGGAATAGTGGAAAAGTGAGCAGCACATCCTATCACTGCATCAACCCCCGAGTCCCTTAACATTATTCAAATGACTGGCAGGGCCTAAAAAATTGACAGCAAAGAGCAGCTTGATCAAATGTGATCTGACTTGCTAAATGTGTAATTGTGGCATCTATCAGGGCGAAGAGGAAGTGGAAACTGTCAGTGGATGTCTCCCCCATGGGAGGCCTAATGGATTTACAGTACTGCCTGACAGATTTTAGACTCCTTACATCATGTTTTTTTCAAATATGTATTTTTCTCATTTTGAAAGTGGAAACTCAGGCTTGGCAGTCGAGCGTGAAATGAGTCAGATCTCTTTTGCCTTTTGGCTCTGTTCGGCTTTCTCTAAATGGTTATAATGGTGATATTTGATGATTTCACTGTTTTTTAATTTGGGATTTTTCTTCAATGAAGTTGTAGTAAGGAACCCATCTTTGGTGTCTCCTATTTCTCCAAGGTAAAGTATTGTAATTATATTCCAACTTTATCAGCCAACATATAACATTACATTACACTAGTGTGCAGGTGGTGCATGTAGAGATAACCATATTTCCAATAAGGGCCTCTCACCGTGTGACATCAGGTGTGTGACAGTTTGCAAGCTTAACATAGAGAACTGTACGTGTACATACACTCACTGAACATCATGCACTGTCGACTTAACTCCAAGAGGAGCTGTCAGGTGAGCAGGTTCACCAGCTGGAATCAAATTAACATTCAGATCACTCGGCTCATTACAGTAATTTTCATGTGGCTTCAGATGAGGATCAATTATAGGGGCAGGACAACTGCCCATTACAAGGCTAGCATGCTTATCTTCTCACTTTGAGCCACTGGCTTTCAAATAAACACAATGTAAATGAGCACACAAGAGAACCCCCAAATACTCATTATCTCACATTCACAAGCAATGTGCCATTGGATATTGACTACATTACTCTCCCTGCAGGGTCTCCAAAAGGTTATTTGGCTAGTAGTCTCTAACATGCCTTTCTAGAGAGAATTAAAAAAAAGCCTCTAAAACAATCCCAGAGATGCCACACTAATCGGGTTGTGTGTTTGTGCAATGTTAGATAATATCTCCAAATAATGACTTTTTGATGGAGCATCCAACGACATAACAAACATGGAATGACAGGAGAATAGTCTGGATGACAAGAGCGAAAATGCATTCTCAATGAGCAGGCCTTTATGCCTGATGCTCCCTGATGCTGTTGTTTGACCCCACAGAGCGCAGCTTCCCTTTCCACCCCCTGCTGAGAAACTGAACAAGCTAAAGTGCACTCTTTTGTCTTTGAGCAGCGACACGTTTGTTGTGTGAGGTGTCTGTCTTCTCCTGAAATGGCTGCCCTAATGAAGTCTGGAAAAGTCAATGTCATTTAAAATAAAAAAAAAAAAAAAAAAAGCCCATCCAGTCATCCAGTGCTCTTCAGCAGGACTTAAATTACATCTTTGTCTGGACTGGGTCTGCATGCCATTACTTAACATGAGTCGCACATATTGGCATCTTGAACATCTTTTCATTAATTCTAACAGGTAGCTTATTTTAGACCACTTCATTGGGGGAAAAAAACATGTCTGACATTTCAACTTTCATTGAGCTCTTTAGTGTTAAAGGAATTATGAAAGAAAAAAAAGATATATTATATTTGACATTTTAAGTGGCATCCAAGCCAACATGTTCTTTGCTGTCAACTACTGTACATGACATGACTTGTCTTTACAGAGTCTAAAACTCTCACTTAAGGGCCACGTGTCGTTTTGCTGTGATTGAACATTTAAGTTATTCCTCGTGTCACCATGCAGTGTGTGATTTGTCTGGTCTGTGGCTGTCTTGCTCTTCTTGTGAGGGAAGGAAAAAAAACTGCATTCATTTCCACAGGGGTCTGATGGATTGTGCTCACCTTCAAGTTGCTAGCATTATTTATCTTTTTGTCCTACGCACTACATTTTCATCAAACAGTTCTCCCCTATAATTTGCTACCATGTATCCCTCAATCAAGAGAGCATGGCTTAATGAGACACTTACAATGAGGACAGATGTAATTCACACCCTCGGACTGTATTTATTGGACAGTCCTGTCTCTTCACATCCTAACTGGGAGTGATGAGATGCTAAGTCATCTATCTTTATAGAAAAAAAATCACTGCACCATTAAATATCTTTTTTTTAACATCCTATCAGAATGCACCAGCTGCTGAATAACCTGTGTGGTGCATTGCAATTTAGTACGTATCCCTATTGTTCAGGCCAGGCCATGTTTATACTTAAGTACCCTGACATTCGGTCAAGCAAAACATTCCTTGAATACTAGATGTTTTTTTTTTATTGAAAGGGGAAAAACTATTCTGAAATACAGACATAATAATAGTGATATAATTTACCTTGGCCTTGGCAATATGCACAGTCACAACACAGTGTTTTAACCTTTTTCACCTCTTGTTAGTGATACAGTTGAGCGAGAGCAATGTTTCCCTCTGAGATCATTTTATTCCAAAAAGTTTCAAAGGTCTGAAGGGGAAACTGAGGATTACAGAGAAAAAGTTTTTAAAACTGTGATGTAGCAAAAATATTTCCCCTGTCTTATTAAATCTGCACTAATACTGTATTTTATATCAAAAACTGGTCAGATTGTTTTGAGATTAGGGCCAGCAACTCGCTATATGTTATATAATCATGATATGGTGGCTTAAAAAAAAGTATTCTTTCTGCATACATCATCATCGGGGCCACTCTATTAAAGCTGTTAGTGAACCATTGGAACTGCTTTCATTTCAGACCTTGTAAACTTAGATTCAATGTCTAGGTTGGTGTCATGTGTTGACATGTTTGATGATATTGTCTTTTCATATCACATACAACCTGTTAAGATACGGTACCACCTCCCTCATATTTTATTTGTGCACACCAATGTCTTTGTCTTAGTTCTGACTTAAATTATGCAAAAGTTAAATCAAACTAACATATTAAAACAAAGTGTGCCTGAATGGGAAGGTGACATATCCTTCTTGATCTAGATCAAGGGTCCTGACACATCCAGATACTTTCTTTTGCATCAGAACAGAGCAGCAGGTTGATGCCAGTATTTGCCCCAGTTCCTCCTGGCCTTCCACCTCATCTTGTCTTCATCTGCTCCATCCATTTTGCACTTCATACATTCCTGCAATCATTTACACAGCAGATTATTGCCCCTGTCTGTCCATGATAAAATACTGCGATAAAATGAATACTGCAATAAAATGAATTAAAGCTCTGAGTATTTCTTCCCAATGCTTATGAGTGAGGCTGCTATATTATCATGTTTATATGACACCCGTCCTCCTGTAAACTCTGGTCAGCGGAAACAGAGGCAGTCAGCCTATAAAACACGCTGCCCTCCCCACATCCAAGTATTTATGGGGATAAAAACAACAGGCTTTAAATCAGACCTGAAGAGGGACTGGAGACTATTCAGAGGAGCCATATTGTGTCCAGTCCTTCACTACTGCTTCTGATGAGTTCATTTAGCATCACTTACTGTTGACTGTGTGAAATCTGTGGAAAGGCAAATGTGTGCATGTATTCTCATTCATATTCTCCACATCATTTTTACACAAGAGGTCTGTATTTGATGACTATCATGTGGTTAGAATGTAGTGAGAAATTAACTCATTTGAAGTCTCTTGCCACAGAAGTTATTTATGCTTAGGAGACAGGAGATTTCACTGGTTATGTAAACCAGCTGCTGGAATACATATTTAGTGGAGGCAGACTAATAATCTTTGGTTAAAAAGGTTAAACATGTGACTCATTTGTGCATCTGGTGATGAATAATTGCCCTGAAATAGTCATTATACTGCAGGCTCGTTTCTTTAACATCAGGTATTGCCACTGTCCCTGTCTACTTGCCAAGCTGGCTTTTGTTTAAAACAGGAGGAATCATGTGGTCAGCCCTCAAAGCAGCTTGTGCCCATAGGTGCACTGAGGGCAACATATGATTGTTCTTGTTATATTTGTTTTTTGTGTCTGGGGGGGATGCTATCAATCAGAAGTGAGAGGGCGAGCTGTAATAATAATAATAATCATCATAACAATAATAATAATTCTGCAGTGAGGGAAAGAGGGAAAAAAAACAGCCTGAGCGCAAATAGTCGCTAAGATGACACGTGAGTGAACACTTGGAGCAGAAAGGTCTGTGGAGAGCAGTTGACAGACACAACATATGTAATAAACCATATAGATATAATTAAACATGCTATTAAATGTAAAGGAAATGGTGATAAAGAAATGCAAATTAAATCATAAAATGTAATTTTATTACATTGTTTGGCAGTCAACGTCCTGACTGAGATGACTGTGCCTTCTCTTCCTTATCTACATCATTAAACTGCTCATGTACATGTCTGTATTTGTATTGTAAAATGTGCTGCATACATGCATCATATTGGTTGGAGACAGGGTGGCAGGTGGAGACACACATGAAAGGATCTATGATGATATAATGACATTTAAAACACAGCAAGCTGTGTGTTCTGTGTGCTGTTTATTATTGTCTGCATTGAAATGGACTGGTTAGGAAATGTAAAGTTTAACTACATATTAATTTAGTTTATCAAAAGCAGACCAATTTCAGTCCATACTTAAGTGTTTCTTACAGCTGATTATTACAGTTATTTGCTCAGTGTGAGTTTTGGGGTCTTGGCAGTGGGTCAAGGTTCTTTAATGGGACAGAGTTTGTGTTGTCTTGTTTCTGTCAATCTGACACTGAACTGTCATCAGTGGAGCTAAATAAATTGGTTTCATTTCTTCTCCCTTATCTGCTCCAAAACAAGCCTAGATGAGTTTATTGTGGTGTGTTGAGAATACTGTGGGGGGGGGGGGGGGGGGGGGGGGGGTCCAGTCACTGAGTGCTCTGTGGATAGTCTACCTGCACACTACCTGTTCACCAGACCTACTGTTCTGTTTGAGCCTCTACACACAGAGTTGACTTTTTACAGACACATAGGGAAATGGATATAATTAAAGTTGGGGTTGAGGGAGGTAGACGTAATGCTGGGACCTAGACACCTACACTGGCCAGTCTGTAATTAATTTGCTTTCAGGCCTGTGCCATCTGGTCTCTGTGTAACAGCAGCTTCTGTAGAAGGTTCTCCTTACATTCAAAGTCCAAAGTCCTGTCATGGTATTAATCACCAGATTTGGGGTAATGCTTTGTTTAAATGTCACGAAACCCATAATGAATCAACATTTACATTGCATCCATTGTGTCCAGAATGGTAATCAATACTTGCCCACTTGGCAGATTGGGAAGAACACTATACCTCACATGTACAAGGCATTTTCTACACCCCAGGGGGCATTCAAATGCAACTATAAATGAATCTTTCAGTTGGTGCCCTAATGTTTCCCTCTCTTGTTACCACTTATTCATGAAGAGGTGAGAATCAAAGAAGTATAAAAAAGAGAATAAAAGGGAAAAAAGACAAGGCCATTTAGCAGCTGGAGTAGAGGATTATATTTATTTCAAAGAAGAAGTAGCTGTGTAATCCAGTTAACATTTGGGTGTCTCCGCCCTTGGGGAACAGGAGGCCTTCACATCCACAGTGTTTAAGCAGTCATCATGGCCTCACAGAGCAATGTTCAGTCTCATTACCACTTAACGGCCTTATTAAAGTCCAGCTCCAAACCCCTTACATGACATCAAACGTGTTCCATTAAATTGTGACATCTTGTACAAAGTTGTAGAAGCTATTAAAGTGCAATGGTGAGGAAAGCGCTGGACACAAAAGTGTTCCTTTTTTTTCTGTTTCTAAAGCTTCATTTAGAAAATTAGAGCAGCTCATGGCGATTGTGAAAAGCTTACCATTGAATACTTCCCTTGAGGAAGAGTCTTATAGTAAGTGTGCTTCCCACATGATCATTAACCATAAATATCAAAGTCTCTTGACCCAATCATTTCTGGTGTGGCAGAGCTAATGCAGCTTAATTAAAATCCTCTTAAGCATCACTATGGGTGACCTCTGGAATATGCTGTCTGGATCATCACAGGCAAACTTGTTTTTCATTTATATTTGTCATTAGGTTCTCACATTCATAAGGCAGATATTGTTAATTTGTTTTCTAAATTGTCCTCTCTTTATGCTTTCACCTCTTTCTCATAGATGGCATCAACTGAAAATATGGATTGATGTCTTATTGCTGAAAGGCAGGACTTTCTGATAACTTAAATACATACTTTTATTAAATTTTTTTGATAATGGAACTAGGGGAAGGGGAAATGACAACTACACAGTATGTTAAAACTCATCTCTTCAGTTTCTTCCTTCCATCCACACTACTGCAAGATTTTCCAACACCAAAAAGAGACACAGAGACAGGAAACACTAGTCTGATTTTAGACTGAATACTCTAGGACTGCGTTGTAGTCATAGAAACCTTGGAAACAGTTATGGACACCCACGGTCGTTCCCTGATTCCCTCAATTACTACTGGTGAAGGCAATATGGAAAATAATATATAAGCATTAGTGACCTTGTTGTCTGTTGTCTTTGCTGGAAGCTGTTGTGTAGGTGAACTCTGTATTTTAACACTGCACTATTAGTATTTTGTATGACTAATCAGATGACACTGGCTCATGCATGCTCAGAGTATGCACCCACCCACCCCCTGCACATTGACAGTATACCCACTTCTCAAGGGACCACTACAACACTGGTAATCAAAATGCCAGCTTTGAGAAGTTATGTCCATTATGTCCATTTATCACCCATTAATTCATTCATTCAATTAATTCCTCTTTTTGGGAGCATATAAATAATACAATTCACCATGGCACTTTCCATGAAAAATAAATATTGAATAACATTAAATTAACTATGACCACCCCCCTAATTTTAACACATTGGTGTTTCAGCATTCCTAAACCAACCAAACCTTAACCAGACCATAACATTTCCATCCAATGTTTTGAATATTTTGAAAGCAACTAAGGATAGTGTGCCAAATCAGAAATTGTGATTCATTTTGGAAGGCAATGACACTGTCACAAAGATGTGTACTGTCAAAACAACAGTTTTGTCAATCTAATGTTGCTCTTTTTCTTTTCTTTTTTTTCTTAGTTGTTGGCACAACACCCCCAGCTAATACACTCTCTGTGACCTTCATGGAGGTCCTCTGAGTCTACATTCACAACACTGCTTCTAGTCACTTGCCTACAACATGGAGGAGGGGTGGGGACAAGAATGTAGAACCTAATGCTTAGTTCACATTTCTCTTATTAGATTTATCCCAAAAATATATCAGAGACACTGGGAATAGGAACAACACCCCAGAGGCATTTCAGCCATATATCAATAGCAGTCATGGCATTTAAATGTCACACAGGATTAGACACTTGCATCACAACCACACCTGGAGCTCGTCTTCACATATTCCTCCATACGCAGAAGGCTCCTCTGTGCTTTGTTATACATGTGCAAACCACAGTGATCTCAGGAGAGCAGCAGAGAGCTGGTACGAGCACCAGAGAGGCCCCTCCACCCACCCACCTACCCTCCCCCTGAGGCAGAGCAGTCAATGCAAAGCCCACTGTCCAACCTGCACCTTTCTTTCTCCAGCCTCCCTACGTCTTTCTCCTGGCAAATGATTTGGAGAGGGACGGATCACGCAGAGCCAAACCCCAGTTATCTGGCAGAAGATCACACAGATGGGCCAGACTGAGCCAGCTGAACCCACAGGCAGCTGGGAGTGATGATGCACGGGATGCTTCCTATCAACAGGATGTACTGTAGCGCAGAAGCTTCACAGGCTGACACACCAGACAGAGCCACTAAAGGAGGGCCTGCAAAGAGACCAAAGAGGCCAAGGGAACAGAGAGGGAGCGGCTAGATCAAGAGGGAGGGCCTCCAATCTGCAGAACTGAGGGAAGGGTTGAAGTGGGAAATGAGGGACGAAAAGAGAAGGGAAGCGGGTTTGTGAAAGTGACATAAAAAAGAAAATGGAGATAAAGACAGGGAGAGGAGAGGGGAGATAAGACGTGTGGTGACTTAAAGTGACAGAGATTGACAGGAAACTTAAATATATGGAAGCAGAAAGGGAAACTTTGAAAGAGGAACAGCAAATATTTGGACTCCAAAGGGGCAGAATGTTATGTCTTTTCCCGGGGATATTAAAATGGTTGATGGCGATGGCGATGGAATGGGATGGGTTGGGGGTCGTGGGGGGGGGGGGTTTGCTGTTGACATTTCATTTAATTCAGCACTAGGTCATATTATTTCAATTCTTTTTGTCGTGTATTACATAATGAGGCTTTAATGAAGCGAGTGCATGCAGCTAACTGCAAATGAGGAAGCAAGCCTCAAAACTGTTTCTTTTGTTAAGTGCGGGAGCCCTGACGTTTCTGTGGGGAGTCTTTCCCTAACTTTGCCCTCATCCTTATTTGCTCACCGCTTTCTCTTCTACTATTCCGTCTATCAAATACTGTAACTCAGGGCAACCACATTTTCCTCAGACAATTGCAAAGATGGCAGGTACAATATGGGTGCTGAGTGACTGCAAATGTATAAGAGATAAAGCCTTGGGCATGTTTCTTGTGCACAGAGTATCATCAGCGGGTGATAATTACTGTATTCAAGGACTTTATTGTGATTAAGTACTTTAATTTGCTTTTTCTGTGTGCCCACATTCCTCCAAGCTGCCTTATTTGCTCTTGTTTTATTTCATGACTGCTACATTCCCCAGAGTAACATCTGACAACCTCCAGAGACCAGAAGTCGAGTGTATCAATCAGATATGTGTTTTTACAGTACATGTAGTAGGAAATAACATAAAATTAGTAGTTTAGTATACAGTGCAAAGCTGTGATGGAAGATTATTGCACCTTGCTCATTCAAATGATGTCTTGTGGCAAAATTGCACAGTAGTCTATTGAGGTTGCTATTGAAGAAATTGATACCTTTGCCTCTTCTGTGATGAATTCCTGTGGGAATGATTATTTAATGATAGTGCAAAACAGCAGAGGATGATACCGAACCAGATATTCACTGCTTGAGTTCTGGATGATTTTTATTTTTTTGCCATAAATGTTTTCAGAACTCTGTGGGAAATGTGTCATGTCATCTATTTTTGGCAACTTATCAGTGAGGGGGGGGGGGCTGCATATCACCCAAAAATGGGCCAAGAAATTCAAGGTACACCACCGGTAGCTGTATTAAACACTTTAATCCACCCTTTAATCCACCCTTAAACACTTTACTGGTGAAGGGTGGATTTTTTTTTTTTCTGTCTAAAAAGCTGCTCCTGCAAAAGTGTAAAGACAGTTGGAGTGCCTGGCATTTAAGAAATGGATACTTGGGTGGTATCCCTCTAACAATACCACAGCACAATATGCTTGGAAATACTCTGAAGAGAGGCATGTACAGTGTTGCATATGGTGACAGGCTAAGAAACTCTTTGGCATCTGCCAGATTATATAGCAGCTTGGGAGGAGGAGGATGTTTCACCTACCGAGACAGAAAATAGTCTATAGGAAGGACAAGAGCTGCGCCATCACAGTGCTAAATCTCAAACGCCAACCTCGTGTAGCATTTCTGAACCTTCGTCTAAATAAGGGTCATTTAAAACCCTCAGAGTACTTCACTTTCAAGAACCACAATTCAGATCTATAGACCCATACTTCATAATTATAGCAAAGCAAAGCATTCTTATGCAACATATCCCCTCTCTCCTTTCCTGAGTGACAGCCAATGCCGCGTGCACTATATGCTGCAGATAACATGTAATCATGTCCTGGCAAGCACAACATTTTGAATAAGAGTACAGGGTTGAGGATTTGTATGTGTGTGTATGTACGTGTGTGTGTGTGAGGGGGGTGCGTGCATGTCAAAGAGCTGACACAACATTAACATATTTAGTCAAGCCGAATCCTGGTTGACAAAAATACATGTACTTGAAATGCATAATTAATATAATTCATAGTTCCTTAACGCATGCTTATAAAAATTTTAGACATAAAATAAAATTCCTATGTAGGGAAGCAATTTGACATTTTCTGCCTCTTAAAATTCTAGACAAAAATATAAATAGCACTACATTTTGGTCTGTTATTGTGATACTTAAGGTTTACTATTACGTAGTGATATTTGAGGTTTATTAAAGCCTTCAGATATGAGTAAGAGTGTGGCACAAATCAGAAATCATGTATACTAATCATTTGTGGTATAATAAGAGTGAGCGGGAAGAGTTGATGAGAAAACACATACCATAACACAGAACTTAACTTTAATGAGGCAGAAAATTATTATTGTTATAAATATGCAAAATTCTCACTAAAATCTGCACTTCAGTGTTGAGGTATGGAGGCATAAAGGATGGTGAAGTGCAAATGGTCAGCTCTAACAAACAGCTAAGCAGTATGCACAATTTATTTAGATAAGAGCAGTGATTTAATGAAATGTACAGATCATCAATTCATAGGTAACTGCGAAAATAGCTAATGATGTGAAGCATGTCAATACTCAATAGTCAAAAAAAATGCACTTTTCTTTCTTTAGGGGCAAACGTACCATGTTGACCTAGTTGTCATTTGTACATCACTGCTGATCAGCACTGAACCCCAAAAATGCCTGTATTCACTGCAGTCATTTGACCTGGAAGTGAAGGTCAACTACTGTATACTCTTTCACATTCCCCACAAAAGCCAGATGTTACTGTGTTTACTGTGTGCTGTTTTATTGAGGCTTAGCTCCTTCAAAATAAGACAACAACAATATATATGGTTACGTGGAAACAGACATTCAAGTGGGGTGGGGGTTGAACACCTAACTCTAGTACACACACCTGTTTTCTATTGTGGATACATTATTTCTATACAGCTTTATTATACAATGACAGGATTATAAACCAACAGTGGAAGCGAACTAGGTGGCAATTCGTGCTTTTTAAGCTATTTGCAGAGAAATGTTTCTCAAAATAAAACTTGTTTAACATACAATATAGAATCTGGCTGACAGTGGAGCTGCCACATATATATAGTCACGTAAGATTTTGTATCTGCCAGGCTGGTTGGCACGGAGTCCTGATGAAGCTAGAACAATTCTGCATCTTGAGCAAAACAATATCACTTCTACTGTGTTTTTGGTGAATGTACTTCTATGAAGAATAGAAATACAAAAATAGTTATTTAGTAATACAACTTTGGTCCTGGCTGCACTCCAGATATCAACAGTGACTTTGTAGCTCTTTAAAGAACAAATTCAAGTCTCCTTGATCATAATGATACAATCTTTTTTTCGTCGCTGGCAGTCAAATCAGAGTCCAAATCAAAAAAACAAATCAGCAACTATTCAGCATCACCCTTATTTTAGTTGAAGGCTTTTTTTGTGACACAGAAGTTGCTGTTGACTCACTCTGGCCTCTGGTGGATTTGGGTAAGGGCGGAGAGGGTATTTTGCAAATAAACAGAGTCCCACCAACAGAAATGAAAGAGCCATTCTGCTCACCAAGTGTGAGAGCAGAGCTGGCATATTAAAAGTCTACTAAAGGTTGGGACTCAATGGGGGAATTCTGTGAAAATAAAAATCACAAAAGAGGCGCAGTGATAGCCTGATTAGAGGACAATAATAATGAGATGGAGACAGAAAGATAGGCTGAGAGAAAGAGTGAGAGACTATTCGGTACATTTGACATCTGTAATGTAGTTACAGACTAGAGACTGACTTTGATTTAAAGGCTGCAAAGTCCTCCAGTGGGGTGTCTGTATGGTAGGCTGCTTGGACGACAAGGAGGACCAGTAATTGTTTACAAGTCTTGTAACATGCGGCTTCATTTCATGGCCACACTGAGCAGATGTTTGATAGTGTCATCCTGCCTTGGAGGAAGATATTACACAAACAATCACATGGTAGAATGCACACAAAATGGACGGATAACTCAGATCAAGCACAAAAACACAGCCATCCATTACACTCCTAAATTGTCAAGTCAGGTTCAAGTCAACACAGTTCTGAAACTGTAAATATGAGCTGAAATGTAAATATCTCTCGCTATTATATCAAACACTGTGAACTCTCCCTGGATAAATATTACAGCTGCTAACAAGATGTCAGTAACGCAAATATCTGCAATCACTTGAAATAGCTGACAATCTAATCATACTGCAGAAATACATACTGCAAAGAAATACAGGTCATTAAGTAAAAATTACATAATGTGAAAGTTTGATGATCAATGTCCTTAACTGAAAGGTAACATGACTGATAGCAAGGGCATCTATTGAAGCTATGGCTCTCTGCTGAAAAACTCTATTAGACAGAGATCAATATGTGACAACACTTAAGAATTCCTCACGCTGGTCTGACATTTATTTTGGGATGGCCAGCACTATACCATGAATACAGAACAGTCAAGTGAGGCTGAAGATCTTGCAACTTTTCACATCCTCACATCTTGTTTAAACCAAGTCGTTTGCACAAAGTTTTTTCTCCCCCACAAATCAAATTCTTATAAATTAATTACATTGGGTTCAGCAAACAGCTGAAGATAGGTCTGATGTTTTATGGGACTAAAGTTAAACCAGGGCCTGTGTTCATGTAGCATTTTTTATCACAGCCCGAGCATGTCCTTCTTTTCATCCAGTGTATCTTTTTTCACTCTTACACATTAAGCCGTCTTTGTATCTGCATCACAAAACCAATTTAATAGGAATATATACAGCATAAAGCAGCGACAGGAAAAGGAAACATTTGCCTTTCTTTGTCCTGAACATAAATAGATTGATTTAAGCATGTGTGGCATTCCTTTTTGAGAGATGGATGTACACAAACACATGAGACACCCACACAGAGAAGCTATGAGCCATAAATGCTCTGATTATTTTTAAATAAATTGTAGAATCTGTGTTTGCTATTACTACATTTCTCAGTATTTCAATAGGAACCAGCTGTGAGAGGCTGCAGAGTGACAATAAGTGAATGGTGAAAGTGTTGAGGACTGCTGCACTGCCCAATCAAACTGAACATACAGCAAACTATTCCCGATCTCCTGCTGTTAAAATCATAGGGGCCAGTACACACTGAATGTGCATGATCACAAACATACACAAATGTGCATCAATTTGCATCAGAAAAGGTTCAGACATGAAGACGTTAAAATTATTCAGGCCAATTTAGTTGAATGGCTGCTCACGTTCTGAATATGTACTTCATCACAACACACTTACTGCAAGACAAATGTATGTTTAGTTTTTATTCAACCATATTATTAATTTACATTCTTGACCAATGAACAGTCATTCTGACCTCTTGAAGGTGGACATGACCTTTACTTGATAGTCTACTTGCATCAAACGTAAATGAATAATACATTTTACATGCTGCAAATTACTGGAGGCAGCGCACACAAGGTAAAAATATGAATACTTGCAAAGCTTCACACGATTTCAAACAGTTCAGGTAGAATGGATACTTTTTCGTTTGAAAAAATCAGTGGTTTCTGTGACACATTACTACACATGTGATTTGGATGGAATTAATTTAACGTGCGTGCACAACATAATAACACTCTCTTACAAAATAAGCCGGGAGCAAGGTGAGAGACAGGGATATTTTACTTTATTAAGAGGTAAAAGCACCTATAAGAATTTTTTTCTCCTGCAAAACAATGTCATGAATTCATTTGTTCACATGAATAATTTATAAACACTTAAAAGAACATTACTCTAAGAAGACGTTTATTGTGAAGGGTGTGAAATTTAAATTGAATAAGAAAATAAGCAATAGCAAACTTTATGACTGTCCTGGGGGCTTATTGTCTGCTTTCAACAAACACATGAATTAAAAGGAGTCTTCAATGCATCATTGAGACATGCTTTTGCTTTAAAGTGGTTTCATAAGGTGCCATATCTCTTTAATACGTTAAAAGATGTGTTGCAACACATACAGTATTCAGTAATGGGAGCCCATGCAGTTTTGACTAATGAATGAATTAAGTACAAGACTCATGTTTGGAGCTTACAGATGGAACTAACATTTGTCTATATTACAAAAAAAAAAAAAAAAAAAAAAAAAAACACACTAAATTATACCTAAGAGACACATTAGCTGGTTGCATGCAGCTTTATTAAAAAGCAATGAGTCGCTGAGCAATGACCACAACTGTGTCTGGGTTTTAGTTTGGCTAATATATTTTATACATTTTATAGTACTTGGGCAGAGCTGTATTGGTAGATGTGTTCTTGGCTCTGGTGTGTTTTTCCAGGCAACATATATAGTCACGATTAAAAAATGTAGTTGCCTGGCAAGTCAAGTTTAGGTCACATTAAATTTATTCTGAGGGTCATGCACAGTTTTGTATGGTTTTGCATATGATTTGTGGGGCTGTGCAGTCTGTGTGTGAATACGTTTTTGCCCTGCTGACAACATTGATTTTAATAGCTGAACTTGATTACGGAGTGCCGCTTGAAAACAACAGTTTGAAGAAAAAAAAATAAAAAGGAGAAAACATGTCAGCCAATGGCAACTCAACAGCTGAACTCTGAACAGCACAGTGAGTAATGGATCTTTTAGAGATTTAGGACTATACAAGCCATGTAAGCCTGTTGATCAATAAGTTTGTATTTGACAGTGTCTTGGGAACAGCCATGAACAGAGGAAAAGACTGCGCATCTGCCTATACTGTTAAGGTCTTGTAAAGCAGGTGATCAGTCTTCCTTACAGAGACAGTCAACCCAGGCTGAACTTTCTGCCAGGATATCTCTGAGCACTGCTTAAGTCCTTCCGGCTCCCAGGAGATGCCCCATCCCATCTCTGTAATACATGCAACAGACGCTAACAACATTAAAATTAATCAATGCTTTAAAAGTGCAAATGCTAATTATATCATTGCTCCTGTAAAACAACAGGGACATCGATATGGGCCTTCCTGAAAATTCAATATTATTGTTTATGGACTTCCCATAAAATGACATGATGATCACCCTGTGGTTGCTACAGTTCTCGTCCAAATGAGATCTTAAATTAAAAGTAAAAAGTAATTGAAAACGATCAGAATGAGTCTTACATTTTTGTTACAACTCAACATCCAGCAGATAAATGTGAGCTGGTTGTTTGCAAAAGGTAAACATTTCAGCAGAATTCAGCGCAGTTTTAATAATCGAAGAACACTGCAGCAAACCTGAAGTGTAGGAGACAAGACAAATCCCACAGCAGTGAATGAGTTTTTCTAGCCGTGTCCTCTAACATTTTGGATCAAATCTCACACTATTTTGTCTTGTGTGGATCTGTTGCGGCAGAAGGCTCTCCAGCACACACTCAATACTCTGGTTTAAATGTAGTTTTCAACACAGAGCAGCACTTCAAAGTGGCACTGTCATGAGTGATGGCCAAGGGTGCAGCACTTCGTACTCACAACATGTTTTCACAGTTGTGAGGAGAATTGTGGATAGGATGTTGGTTGCACAGCACCATTAATATAACAATATCTCTTCACCCAAAACTGATGATGACCAATTCCAGACTAACGTTTTAGGTCTGGAAAAACATCCACTTTGACATAGGCTTCCTTCATCAATCAGCGTGGGTGATGCTAACCATGAATCCTACCATGCTTTCGCTGTCAGAAGAGCCATGTTCAGTTCGAGTGCCTCTGCAGTAATGGCGGCATCAGTAGAGAGCACAACACATAAATCAGCAACCAGATTAGACTACAGACAGTGAATAATGGACGACCTGCTGGGCTGCTGTAGGACGGCATGACAGGAAGGATGGTGACTTTACTAGGACATGTGACACTCTGGATAGAATAGCTCAGACACAAGTTCAATAAGCCCATGGAGTCAGTCGATAATTAAATGTGAGAAGATCGTTTCCAAAAAGTGTCAATTAATGACATCGCAAATTTCAACCTTCAGCAACTATAGCCTCACAACTACCCATATCTTAGTGTGGCACTGAAGTCCACAGCACAAACTGTAGAAACATATTTAATTTCTATATACATACAGTAGTAGATACAGTAGCTGAGATGATCCAATCCAGGATGCACATGTTTAAAACTGAACTTTTGAATGCTGACGCTCAAAAAAAAAACAAAAAACACTTAAACTAATCCGACTAGTTGCATTAAGAGGAATGGGGCAAAGAGTGACATGCTACAATTATTTCTCTAAAGCAATATAATAATCCTGTTTCTAATGAAACAGTCAAGAGAAAATGTACATAGATGTATTCATCAAAGGTTATATCATGCATATAACAGAAACATGTGAGTTTCCAGAGGTCTTTACGCATTAGCCTCTTGAGTGCTGCTAATACAACATGTTCCAGTGGTTAATTCTTAGCTTTCCAGGGAGTCAATTTCAATGGTTCCCACAGCAAAAGTCGGTCCAAATCGACTCCAGAAATTTGGGTGTCATGCACTGCTAAGCTGCTCAGCTTCATCTGTGGGTGGCAGCAGGTGCAGAGCTCAAACGAATGAATATGCAAATCAACAGTGAATGTGAACAAAGTAAAGCCGGAGGGGCAAAGGGCAACCAGTAACAAAAACATCAGAAATTTAACAGCATGCAGCACTGTAAACATTAATCTCTAATGAGATATCACTAGTAGTTCACTGTCCAAAGCATACTGTAGTCTGAAATTCAATCGACACATAACAAAGGCAGCCTATCTGCAGCCTGTGAATAAGTGAAGTTTCAAGAGAAGTTAAATCAACAGTACTTTATTTATTTACTGTATGATGACAGGTGCACAAATGAACTCTTGACTCACAATGAGGAGTCCTGGGGGTTGCCTAATTTTACATGTACTGTTGCCTCTGTTGAGCAAACAAATACACCAACTTCCTTTAATTACCAGCAGCCTTTGAGGTAAGCGTCTCAATTTCTTTTTCCAAGTTGTGAAACAACTTACTGTAACTTACTCACGTTCCACATTGTCATTGCTTATAAAAACTACAAGATATTTGTTAAACAGTCATTGACCGTTAACCAACAATATTCAAAACAGTATCATTTACACTAGCAAGTGCCTTTACACATAACACACACTGAACCCTCAGCACTGAGTGTACTGTGTGTATACAGCTTCCCCTGGGTAGGGAAGATATTCAATAACTTATTCAAGTAAATGGCAAATAGCAACCAGACTTTCTTATGTATGAGGAGATTAACAAATATGACTGCAGAGAGCATTGTAACAAAATCCTCCCCCTCCGATCACTGCATATTAATGATCAGGAACAGCCAATAGGTTAACGGGAACTTTTCACAGAGACACAATTTTCAAACCTCAGAACAAAATAACCAGGCTGGGGTACCTCAGTGTCAGAAAAAACAGACAGCTCAGCTTGTCTAGTGGTTTTTGTCAGAAATAGCAACATGCTGTGAGGCATACCATCTTATCACTCCGACCTGCGGTGGAGAATACCTGCTCAGATGGTACTGCCATCCAAGGATATTTCAAAATTCTTATTCTTGGTTTAGCAGTTGATTGTGAACAACAGTACTGCAATACGGTTAACACACTGATATATGTATATCTGTTAACATGCTGCAACGATTATTCTTTTTTCTTTCTTTCTTTCCATTCATGCAGGTTCATCCGTAAAGATAGAAACAAAGACCTTCATAATATGTAGCTTGTAATTTGATTAAGTTCATCTAACAACAATTTGAATTTACTTTTGCAGCTTTACACCAAAAGATATGAGATCCTAATATATCCTAATACAAGAAAAGAACAACAATGTAATGAAATGATTTGTACAGAAAGCCTTAAATTCTGTGCGCCTCTAAATCACACGGCAAGCTGGTGTAAAAAGACACACTCACTCAACTATACAGTACAGCATAGGGAAAAATCACAGCACACCCCAGCTGTCTGCCAGCCTCCAAGTTAAGTACAGTCAGATGCTGTGTTCTCTTTTGTGCGATTTCTGTCTCACTCATGAAGATGTTTTATGTCATCCACATCTTATTGCTGAACAGAGAATGCAAAACAGAAGTGCAGTTCAACTTCAGACCCCAAAACATTTCCCATCTTGCATCGCAAAGCTGCGTCGCTGGAAGAAATGTATGAGCAGTAAAAAAAAGCCAAGTCAGTGAGTGCACGTGATCACATCGTCTTGATTATAGCAACAATTCAAGAAGGGACCCAGTTCTGAGTCCTCTCAGCCTGTGCAGTAGTCATGAGACAAACGGATCTGTACACTGCTGGACATTTGTTGAGGCACGTATGAAAGAGGTGGTGGGGGTGGGGGGTGGAGATGAAATGAGAAGGCTGTGAGGAGGAGTGGGGGGGTGGGGGGTGGCATCCGTGTACAAACAAATACCTCTTTAGAATTCTACACAGCACTCCGCTGCAGCGTGTTTGGTTTCCAGGCAGCACTGCATTATTAATGCACCTATCACCCCCGTCCTCCCACCCTCACAGCACAGAGAGTTGGGTGGGGGACACAGAGAGGAGGGGAGAGAACAAGTTGGGGTGGGGTTAAGAAGAAAGAGAGCATAGATATATGAAAAGGTTACTAATCAGCACACACTGCATGCAATTTCAATTGATCAGATTATTGAACAGATTATTGGAGTTATTTATTGCAGGGAGCGTGGGTGGGATTAACTGTCTTCCACAGCCCCCGACGCAGTGACTTTGAGGAGTGGCATTAATTTATCTTCTCTTACACCATGTCCACGTGTAAACACAAACAGTTGAAACCAGATACTTTTCTATGCATTTGGGCCTATCATCCACACCTGAACAGCATTTTGGTCTTTAAAAACAGATATTTTCAAAAAGTCTTTCTGGGCGGTAGACCTTTCCAAACACCGTTTTCATGTGGAGAAGGAAACCAGAGTTTTTGGTTGCAAAGGGGAAATGGGCTGCTGCTGCTTGCCGAAACACCGGCAAGCTCTAAGCAGGTCGGCAGAGATTATTCTTATCTTATTACGTGCAGTGCGCTTGCAGCATGCGCATCGCGCCGAATGTGTGCTGTTATGGTGTCGCTTTGTGTTTTGAGTGTGAAAAAGATGCTGAACTCACGTCTGTATGCTAAATGAGGTTCTGGAGCTAGGAGGTGCATGTATATCATGTAGAAGGAAGACTGAAACCAGGGGCGAGGACCTAGCCCGGCTTTTACGATGGTTCACCAAAACTGCTGTATATTGTAATCACAATATATTTTTCCATATTGATCGATTCTCGATATTCATCACAATATGTATTTTTTGCTGATGCTGCCAGTTCAAGGAGCACCCTCACTGAATCCTGAAGAAACCAGAGAATGTGTTCCTTTTGGGAGGATGACAAGAGTTCACTTTCATGTTCACTAAGGGTGGAACAGTTCACAAATGAGCAGTTTAATTTGATTTGAGGATTTACATGAGGCCATAGTCTTTCTATTTATTTCATTTTGATGAATATTTAACTTTTTACTCTGACACTTTTATTGCTCTGACTCACAGTAACTACAAGTAAAGTTAACATCAGCTCAGGTGATCTTCAGGTCATTGTTTCACTTCACCACTCTGCCCTGTGTGTGTGCATACAGCACTGACACAGGGACACACACAGACACACAAACACACACCCTGCACCTACAGGAGCCTCAGTCCATGTTCTTCACGCGGTAGATAAGCTGACACGTGCGACGTGTTACTGCAGAATTAACGTCACAAGCAGCTCGGTGTTTTCACAGTTGGAGTTTTCTCCTCCACTTTCTTACCGTCGTATCATCAGGTCGCTCTGACTGCACACTGCCCCTCACAGCAGCAGACAACAGACGATGCTGCTGGAGCCTCCTTTGTCTCCTCTACAGCTGACCTGCTGCTCTACTGGACACTGAACCCTCCGCCTCCGAGCCAAATGAAAAATACTTTTCTCTCGTGCGAGGCATCTTTCCACATGACAACCCCAGATAGGCGAACTGACCGGGCCGGACTCATCTCATGAACCACTCCCCATGTTCACCATCACCTTAGTTGCCATCGCCTCCACTTCCACTCATTTTCTCCCTCTTTTCAAACTTTGACTTTATCCTTCTTCCCTTTAGATTTTATGTTTATTTCTGCCATGTGATATAGAGGAAACATGTCCATAGCCGATAACTGTTATAGATCAAAATTTTATCACGATCTCGATTGGAAATCATTTTATCGCCCCGGCCCTACCATCAGGTCTTAAGCTTTAACTAATTAATTTAATTTCCGTGGTTTTACTGAGAGTCACGCAATCATTTCTTAGCAAATAGCTGCAATGATTTTCCAGAGTCTGTATGCTGTGTTAACCGCCTGAATATTGACTGATCTATCGACTTTGGCTTCAAATTTAACACATAGATATGAATGGTTTCAATCTTCTCACCTAAGTGGAAAGGAGCGAATGACTATCATTCCCAAAACAATAAATTATCATTTAAGAGTTATTAAATTCGAACAGCATTGGAGGTTTACAGATAGAGAAATAAGCTATATCAGTCTTTGGCTGCAAAAACAGTTGTAGAGTTTGTTTTGTTCTTTTTGTGACATTTGCTGACGGCTAAATATAAAATGTCACCAGCCTCTGAACTGTTTGTCTTAGACTTGGCCTGGTCACAGAATAGAGTGACTGACAAAACTTCACTTATTTAAACCAATCTGGAAATCTCATGTAAAGTCAAATAAAGTTGTGCTACAGGCTTTGAAACACTGCAAATACTTCGATTTGAGAGGCGTTCTACAGCCTAGCAATATTATTCTGCCAAGACTGGAGCCTAAGATCATTATCTGATGATATCTGCCTTTATAAATACAGATAACTATTGAAAAATCCTGGCCAAATTGCCAAAGATGGAATCCTAACCATGATGAACAGTCTCTGTGTCTGTCTTTCTCTCTGTGTGTAATTAACAAACCCAGACATGTTTGGAAGGTGGCAGATTCTGGCAGTCAGAGAGACGGAGACAGAGACAGAGACATAAAGAGGGAGAGTGAGTCGAAGAGATAAAGATTCCAATTTCCCCAGTCACTGACATCATAAGAACACATTGTGTCCCCTCACAGATTGGCATGGAGGAGGCCTTAATGCTGCAGCTGCCACTGGGAAAATGTTAAGAGTTAACCTTTAGCAACTTGAATGAGGTTACTTTTCTGAAGCCAGAACGTTTCCCTCGTCTCTTTTAATTCCACCTTTTCTGGGAACTTCATTTCCTATTCAAGGTAATGAGGGGCTGGAGTAATGAATTCTTCTAGAGTATAAACTATGTCCCCCTTGTGACCTCCTGTCTGTAAATGAAACAGTCAGCACAGCACTGGGCGGGAGGTCATTGTGGTATATAGCCCCAGCACACCACTCTACAGGGAACATTCAGGCAGATTCTCCTCTCCATCATCTCTAAATGGAACTGTGCAACCTTTCTTGTTTTCTTTAACCACTTTTAGAAACCAGCTCAATTTGTTCTTATTTTTTTTGGCAATGGAATTGTGAGGCAATTCACCAAGGATGTCAATACCCATTATCTTTTGTCTTTTATTCTGTATCAGCAACAACAAAGAAAACAAAGCGCAGCAGCATTGAGTTCAGAGACTGACTGTTGTCTAGTGTCTCTGATGTGCTACTTGACCAATCAAGCTTTTAAGCCGCCACTATTTCCCTCCCATGGAATTGAAAGCCGTAAGCAGACGAAAGCAGTGGCACCACGTGTTTGTGTAACATCACCTTGTCAAAGCAGTCAGCTTGGATTTGCTTATGGGGAATTTACTGGGTTGTTGATCCCCCAGTAACACAGACTTCCAAGCCTCACCATGGCCCATTGCTGTCATGTATGGATTTGTACCAAACTAATGGCAGAGGGGTTTTAAGTTAAATACAGTCATTATTAGGGCCTAGAGAAGAAGTGGTGAAATAAATTCTCCATTCTCAGTTGGTCTCAGTCTTAACAGTCACACAATTACTGTTTAGCCAACTGTGTTGTATCACTCTATACATTATATTGGCTTTTTACCTCTTTTTTTTTCCTTAGGTAGATGGCACAACGCGCAGAAGATACAGCTCTGCTAAAGCTCCTGGAAAACTTTATCTGCTGCAATACAAATCAAGTCATGTTGATAGCCAACTCTTTACAAAGTAGAATACATATTGGAGGCAAACATATTTATAAGTTCATATGAATCTAGATGCATTGATGCATTGATATTGGTTTGTTAGATATTTGGTTCTGTGCAAATTATGTTCCACCAAACAAAGACTAAAATTTGTCCATTTGATTCAATGGTACAAGTTAGCGCTCTGCTTCCCTTGACAGTACACTTAATATTTACCTCAGTATCTTTAAAACTGTCTTATCTCCATTTTCTAAATTTTGGGAAGCTGTTGCAGGCACATCAGAGGATGTCAGGAAACCAAAGGTGGATCTTCAGGCAAATTACTGTAGTGTAGAGTGAATTCAAACTGTGTACATGCACTTGGTTTAGGATTTGCTTTAACCAATACACTGTCTCTTTTGTGTACACGTGTCAACACTGCAACTCAACAGTGTAGTGCACCGTAGCTGATAAATACAACAGTTTTACCCACCACTTTAACTACTACCGAATTATAATGACGGTGCACAAGAGGAGTAGCAAACACACAGGGAAAAAGCAAATTAAATACAGGGTGTGTGGAGTGGGTTGACAGATAAGAGTGGCACAAGATAGATATTCAAGCATTACCTATTTTAGAAACAAAATTACTTTTGAGTTTTTTGAATATGTAGTTCAATCTTTTTGGACTCATGAAATGTTCTTTAATTTGTGTGTTGTGATAAGGATTATGTGCATGCAGTCTTAATGGGTATTTTTTGTTACAAACCATGCATGTCAAACTGTGTTGGGGACTCAGTAAACCTGTATTCTCATTAGGATAGTCTAGGAGTTATTTATTTATTTTATAGAAACATTAGCTTGCAAATTGAGGTGAGACACAGACCAATAAATTGATTCATAAGCAGACTGACACAAACAATTCAAAGTGAACTTCTCTGCAGTGACATTTAATGCTGCCTTTCCCATGTGGCTTGGAGAAAACAGGGATGATAAGGGCACTTTTAATTATTTCTGCTGCCGTTTTCTATCCCATCCATTGCTCTTCTCCTTCGTCTTCAAATAAAATGATAACAGTTCCCCCAATGGTGATCCAGTGTTTATAGTGAGGAGGAGCAACAATGTAATGAGCAAGATTTGTTTTATTACTTGTTTCATGCTCTCCATCCTCACGATTCTTTCCTTTCAGTGTGCTCAAGTTTCTTCATGTGCGTCCTTCACCTTGGCAGGAACACTGCTATAAACCTGTTTCTTTGAAAAAGTGGCTGGTAAAATTTCAAGTCTTGCCCAAACGGAGCAAACAATTCCAGGAACTGCTGTGTTGTGTTTGCTACCCACAGCTCAGTTTGTTATTGGTGTTTTTGTTTTTATTTTAGAGGAGATTTGGCAGTGTACTCCTATTAATATTTCTTGCTTGACCGATTGAAGAGACAGCCTAGAGCGATGAAAGTCACTCAGGGACTTGAAACTTGGTCACTCAGCAAGTTGGATATGGAGTTACGCACAAAGTGGAACTCAAAGACCCTATCCTCCATTAGGGATGATAGTGAGCACTGATCTCACACAGTTTAAACAGTTACTGTAGCCCCACACACACCAAGCACCAAACAGAGAGAGAGGTCCCTTTTGAAAGTGCGAGTTTCTTATTTTTCCCTTTTCCATGAAAAATTGAGTGCTTTTGTGAGGGCCTAAACATGCTTGAAACTCATTCAACTTGGCACATGGTGGGCCTGGTGAATATTTAAATCTTTTATGAGTTTTGCACATAGCAAAACTTCCAAGAGGTGTTTCAACTACATGTAAGAAATTCAGTAGGAAATTGTGACATGCCAAGAAAAACAGCCTAAACACAACAGGAGGTCAGCCATTGTGAATTTAATCTGCAATGTTTTCAAAACCATGAAGTTCCACTTTATGAGGTGAACTGAAACTTATTTGGCTTTTTCAAACATCTAGAGTCATTTTAATTGTGATGCAAAGCTGTCTGACATACTATAACAATCACGGGTAAGAGTAAAACCTTAAAATCCAGTTCTAATAACACACTGCATCATTGAGCAGAACTGCCTCTGTGCCCCCATCTCAGTTTAGACTGTAAATTGCCATTAAGCATGGCAGGATCTCTACTTAAGCTCACGACTCATAAGAGACTAGCAGCTGGGAATTTCAAATGGATATTCCTGTTTTTGGGTTAAGGTACATGTATCCTGCAGCCTGCCTGCCAACACAGTGTTCGTGTCTGTTTGAGGGCGATTTGAGAACAGCTAAAAGGTGCTGTTGGGCACAGTGCACACAGTCTGGGTTTCGCTCAGTAAAATAGTGGGAAAAAACACTGCTGATTTAATACAAAAAACCAAAAGGATAGTTCAATAAATAATTCAATTAAAAAATCTAGACTTTTTAGATGGGTAGTGGTTTTTATGGTTTGGTTTCTGCTTCTTGTTTGTTTCTCAAGTTTTCAGTGTGAAAGCGAATTCATAAAACACAAGGGTTAATACAGACGAACCTCGGTGTTTCACTATAACACAGAGGTCAGAGTGTCTTCACACAACAAGACAAAGGTTTGTGTTTGTACATTATATTTCCCAACAAAGTGGAGGAAAAGCCCTCTGCTACAGTTATCTAAGTGGGTTTCAGCATCAAGCAGGTCATTGTTGTTAGGTTAGGTTCAGTGAGGGGTTTTCTGTGGGTCACTGACCTGAACAGACTGTGCTCAGAGAGGCAGGAAATGTGAGTCATGCTGGCAGTGTGTATATAAACACCTTTACCCCCAAGTCATAGTGAGATGTCACCTTTGCCGTCAGAGCCACATGGTCCAAATCTTGCACAGGATAACATACTGTTTATTCTCCATTTTACTAGAGAGATGAAAAACTCAATTGTGTCTTGTTTGTGAAACATTTTATATTAAATTTTGTAAAACTAACTTATCTATATCATTCTATTCAAATGGCATCCTGCTTATTTACCACATTCATATGGCAGCTGTTGTAGCGTGTTACTTCGCAGATTGTGGTTTTACATTCACATTATACAATAAGATCATATTATACATTGGTGAATTTCCAGCTACCCATCTGGCCGCTTGCAACATTAAAATATAAAATGTCCCCAACTCTGGAAGAAGCAATTTTCGGAGAATTCTTTTACTTTTGACACTGAAGTACCCTTTCTCTATAGTTCACAAGATGAATTCAAATACTATTGCACAACTGATCTTCAGGGCATCTTGTCCTGAATATATAATATACATATATTTTCCATGCCCATTGAAACTCAGTCATTCTCTGCTCAGTCCACTTCTTAATCAACCTCAGCCCCAAGATCAATAGCCTGCGAAGGACAATCCAATCAAGCACTCATAATAACACACCAATTAAAACATAATCCATTTATCCATCACCTTTAATAAGCATATTTAATTTCCAATGTTATTCTCCTGCATCCCAACTATCTATAATGAGAATGCCTCTTTCAAGGGCAGCTTGGGACAGGTGCCGACAGCACAAACCCAAATCCCTAAATAAGGGATGCACCTTTACTCCTCATTATGAACTCAGCAGCACAGAGTTGACCCTATGACAGAAGCAGCCTCATTGAGATGCTAAGCATTCGCTCACCTTCTAGGGAGTGAGTCTGTCGACCATGTTAGGGCAATGAGGGAGTGCCCGTCAGATACTGCTATCTGAGCTTTGATGTACTACTAAGTGTGCACATCCTTAATGGCCCTTGGCTTTTGTATGTTAAGGAAAGGAAAAAGTGTTACTACCTTCACTGAGCAGATGAGGAAAAAAGTGGGAAAGAGAGGATAATCTTCCACCCTGTAGAACAAGCACAAACCACAACCTTTTCAGATGCATTTAGGGAACTATTAAAAGATCCATTATTGATGGTTCAGCAAAATTGACAGCAGCAGAGATAAATATGGCCTAAAGCCTGCCAAGTGCTGTCATAACCACTTGGCCCTACACTTGTCAGTTAAATGTATGAATTTATGTTGCTTAGGCAGGCATTATAAACCGATCTCCATCTCATCAGAACTACAAAAGCAGGAGTAATCTTATAACAATGTAATAAACATCAACCTTTTGACCTGTATCACAGATACCATGATGTGACTGCATAACCCATCAAGAGCATACGATGTAATGGTTATAAAAATAATCAGGAGATAAACCATTACTGAAAATAAGTTGGTTATATTTTTTGTTTGTTTCACTGTTGGCTAATTTGTCCTTTGTGATATGTTCATTTTTTCCTAATCACCTTGAAGTTTGAATGAAATTGAGACTATGAATATCTTTTAGAAGCAAACACAAAGTTCTACTTAAAAAAAAAAAAAAAAAAAAAAGTGTATAGTGGAGATAAAAAAAAAAAAAAAAAACACTCAAAAGCCAACTTCTGAAAGTTATTTTTATTTATCTTTTGGTACATCTGACCATGAATATTATCAGAAGATTTGAGTGGCCATTTTAACATGATGAGATGTGTCAGATAGCACTTTACTTTTAAGTGTTATTTAAATTAACATCTTTAAGACGTGTCAGACAAGGTGATACTAAATATTAAACTCCTCTGACTGAAGATGCACTAAACTCTAGTGGCTAATTGACGTTAGCATTCTCGAGCTCCAACCTCTTTCACTCTTACACATACATACTAAACATATTCTCACACACACACACACACACACACACACAGACACGGACACACACTGTTATGCAGAAGGGGCTCTTTCCAAATCCGACATCTCACTGCACTCTGGCATCAAAGCCCTTTGTACGAGAGCCGACACCTGGTCCCTCTGTCCTTGCCAAAGAGGTCTAGCGAGTGGGCTCAGATGACTGGAAGAGCTGGGAGAATTTACACCACCCACCTCCTGCTCAACACACAACCATACACAGACTATTGGAAATCCAGGCAAGGACAGACTCTGCTGCCCTAAGCTGCCCCCACTCCCCCAAATCCTGCCCTTCATCCCTACAGGCAGAGACTCACACACACACATACATAGGAAGGGGGAGAGAGACACTGTACCATACACATTGCAGCCGATTTCGTGCATGTTGGAGCAAGCACCAGAAAAAAACAACTATACTGCTGTAGTAGCAAATTAATATTATGAAGGTCAAAGAGGAAGCCTAATTGTTTTGGATAAGGACTAGTTTTTTCACTTCATGGATTTTGGCTGAAAAAAATTTCATTCATTTTGTGCTTTGACACACCAAGTAATATCCAACACACACTTGATCCTAACCCTAGGTTGTGCATTTAACTCTTTCTTAAGACAGGAGCCAGATCTACATTTTGGAGTATTTGGCAGACTGATGTACTGCACAAGAACCAAACCAAGTGTTACCCTGTCATCAGGTCTTACCTTCATCCCTATCTTTGATAAGTTGTACAAGACTGTTCAAGATTTCACTCCTCAGCTGCAAAGACTAAACTGCATGACCACTAAACCTCAGGAGAGTTTTCTTTTTTTTTTAGCAGAACATTTTTTTTAGGAAACTGTGCAAGAATCCTTTCGGGTTCTAGTTTGCTTACGCCTAATTTCCTAAATCCAACTGCCAAACTCTAAACTCTAAATTCAGTATTTCACTATGTTATGTTATCACAAAGTACAGGCACAGATTATGAGTGATGAGGATACACAACTCGTGCTTTTATTTCCAATGTCAAGACATGGACTGTGGAGAGGGAGAAAGAGTAGGATGACATACTATAAAAGTCTTGTAGACTGGGACATGGCAAATAAGTGTTTTACACCACGGGTCCATCCTGACACGCACAATTCAGAGATTCATTTAAAGAGGAACTCTGCAAGATTTTTACCTTAACTACTATTTTACCTTAATTAAACAGCTTCAGAGTAATATGGTTAAATAAATGATTTGTAAATTGTTACGATGGATAACGGAGGCTCTCTGCCATCCATGTAATGTCTCTTGGTCAAAAACCAACCTTGCAAGATCAGTGCCTCTGACCCAGTGTCCAAACACCCCCCATAACCCATAATCTCTTGTTTATGACAGATAAGACATATCGTAACATGTATATGATAAATAACGTTATCCACCACTCCATGGACTGCTTTCTCACCAGCTGTGTTGAAAGCAAATGCACATGGCCAGGGGGAGGGTTAGCAGAACAGCGGAAATTGATCAGACATGCATAGTTCCCCTTTAAAGAGTACACTACAATGAAACTTTAGAGATTTTGTGGGTTGTTAAACAGATTAAACCCTACATTTTTCTATATGTACAAAAGTAACATGAGAAACTTGTCACCCACATAACTACATCTAACTTTGCATAACACCTGCTGATAGGTCAATCCATTGCAGATGCTATGACTAACTGCTGCAGATGTTATGTAGAATTCTTAGCTGATGTATGCTAATTGGAGATCTTAAATGCTCTGTAATTATGCACTTGTACACTTAATTCAGAATTGACATGTATAATAAGCTTTCTGTATCACGTGGACATCTTGTATGTGTTTGCATGTAACTATGTGGGCTGTACACAGAATTTGAGTGTATGATGCCTGCTGCCATTAATAACTCAACAGCTGGCTGATGGGAAACCGCAGTGCCACATCCTTGGAGCTGCTGCTACTGTAGCTGATGAATAGCCATGGCAGTCACTATCTGCCAACCCACCTCCTCTTCACTACACATAATTCCAACTCAAAGTTCTCCCTTGCCTCTGCCATTTTTATGTCAGCGATGTGATGGTTTATATATGATTAATGAGGGCGTAAGTTTAAATTTAACCACGCTATGACGTGCCTTTAAAATAACTAAAACACACCAATACTTTGTTTGAGATGGTGTAAACTGACAACAAGTAAGGCATCCCTTGTCCCTTGAGTTTTTCTAAACCTGCTGTCTCCTCTTTGCTCCACAGAACTTCAGGTGACATTTTCCCTTGGGTGTCAAGAGGGCTGCCATTGTAAAAACCCACTGGAGTCTGGCTGATGATTGTGTGAGCTGGAATCAATTGGATTTTGCAGCAGTTGTGGGGCATCTCTGGGGTTAGTCTGCATACAGGCATGGCCATGCCTCCTCAGCTGTAAGGTTGGGCACTGGGCCCTCTCCACGAAGCAGAATGGTGGAGCACAGTGTTAATCTCTCCCCTCTGCTGAGTCCCAGCTGTGGCCCTGCAGGAGGGTAAGCTGGCGGGGGGGGGGTTATCGCATAGTCCTCTGCTATCACTACAGCCGCAGTTACAGCCACAGTTACACTACTCAAGAGTGATCCACATTTATTATAGCATATATATGCTTTACACGTAAATACAGAAGCAGTTCAAGAACTCTTTATGGTTTCTCTCTGTGCAGAAATGATCTACTGTTGTTTGTGTCTACAGGCTGATTTGTTTTCCATTTCTTTTAAAGTACATACTTTGTATAGAAATGGCAACGGTTTCATAACTATTTAGAGCATACTTGAAAAACCTTAAAGATTCACTCACTTCCTACCTGTATTCTGTATATTCTATCACATCTTACAATGGCCTTCAGTCTGGCATGTATGGTTTTGTTGTTTTGTTGTTTTACTTGCCAAAAGAATTCTTTCTAACTTACATAATCAGAGAAAGAGAAAGTAAAGTTTGTTCAGGTTACATAAGTGTAAATCTGAACTTGAAAGTAACAAGCAGAAATTCATGATGACAACGCCTGACAAGCTGACTTCAATAGCAGAAATTAAATAATGATTGGCTCTTCCATTGATCACTGTGAATCATTGTGCATCTATCCTGTTTGTCCTCTCACAGGGAGGTCAGAGCTGTGAGTCCTGGTACCTGGCACTGGCAGGGATTCTGCATTTTTTGCTCACGGACACTTCAGTAAGACGGATGCTTGCCAAGGGAAGGGCTTGAACCCCTGTCCTGTGTTTGAATAATTGTCTCCCTATTCACACCCCCCCCCGCGCTCTAAATAAAAACGCTCACCAGGGCAGCTGATGAAGGAATAAAAAAGTTAAGATAAAACTGGCTCATACCATACTTTGTGGTTCTGATATATTTGTGCTATAAATCAACATCCAGTTTGTAGAATACAAAGTACAAAATATCAATAAAAGCAAAATGAAACAAATGAAGTCCTGCACTTCATAAACATTTTTCTCAAAAATAACACATACAATATTGAGTGGAGTACACAGCCACACTCACTGAATCCAGTGACTTTATATATAGGAAGCCTGAGGAAAATTGCTCATTGTTATCTTTAGTAATCCATAAGGTCTCTGAGCTACAGCACAGCATGGTCTGAGGCTTGGTTGCTAATCGTAAATTCACAGAAATCTACTTAGAGAAAGGCAAATATCAACAAGTCCTGCACCGGCTTCTCCATTTCCTCATTAGGCTGATAGATGGAAGATAGCTAGCACTGAGAGAGGTGGAGGCAAGAACAGATTAGTCTCTCTTCACAAACAACCACATATCCTTGACTTTTAATTAAAAATGCCATCGCAATTAGACACGGTAGTTTAAAGCACTGCCGAAATAAAAGGAGTTCAGGCACTGCTATAAAGGCAATCCGGCGCAGTTCCAAGAGAATAAAGCTTTTCACTTTTCTCATTGTGAATGTTGGCTTTTTTTTTCTTTCTTTTTTTTTTTTTTTTTAAATGGAAAACTTAAATCGGCTTATAGGTTTTTCGCAAAAGCACTGCAGCAGGAGCAAAAGAGGAGCCAGAGAGGAAGAAATGGAGCTCAAAGTCATCACAGTGGTTACAAAGGACGTCTAAGATTGAGGTCACGGGAGGGAGGAAAACTATTCTGTCAGCACAATAAATGAGAACAATTAATCAACAGTTAATGTGAATCACACCATTTATCCATCTAAACAATCTGGTTTCACCAAGTCGCATTATTGAGGTGATGAATCTGTGTGACTCTTGACATTTGAAATGCTTCAGAGAAGGACAACAGGCTGTAGGGGCCAACAGAGAGGGATCTGCTAAACACGAGAAACAGCCATGCTCTGACAGATACTGTACTTCTCTATAAACGAGTCACCTCCTGTACATGCAGGTCCTGATCCTGGAAACAGCAGCAGCATGTTTTATGAAAACAGGAACTAGTTCGCATATGGCCTACTTAGGATTATTATCTGTTTCATTGAAAACATTTCAAAGTTGTTGTTTTTGTTATTGTATATTTGTTGAAAAACAGGTATTTTCGCTGAAGAAGAAAAAACAACTTTTATTATGCATGATTTAGCAGACTGTTGTTCCTCTACTACCTGATAATGCTCCTGTTGTGGTTTTATCAGCTTTCCCTGCAAAACCTTTCTTCGTCCTAATTGTTTTACAAATTCATGTTTTTATAGCTTTCCCTCTTTGCACTCTTCCATTTTATTACATTAGCTCTTCCTTTTATTATTTAGTCCCACGTTAACGTGTTTTACCTGCATGTGAACAAATGGGAACACAATCCCACTCTCCTCCAGCTTTTCCCGCTTTTTTCAATAGAATAACAAATCAGTCTTGGTGATTTAGTATTCCCCTAGATAATTGGTTTTCTGGAGTGGTGACCATGTGGAGATGAAAAGCATTCAGCAAAGCTCTTAACAGATGCTGTAATTACCTGAGCAGACTTGCACAAGTGCTTGAGCACACCATAGTAGTAGATGCACCCTCTGTGATCTACCACTTACAGAGAGGGAAGGGCAGAATGCACTTGGGCACTAGCTTCATCTTGACAACAATGTAATGCATCACCTAACCGCACCATGAGGCCAAAGGAGACCCATGAAGTGGATACAATGAACACTTACTATTGCAAAATTAAATGTTATACAATACCACAAAACTGAATCAGTTGAAGCTCATAATCTTGTAGCATTATTTGATGGCCACTTGTTTGCTTGTTGGTTGGTCTGGTTCCACACTCTAGATGTGGTGGACTGAATTAGACAGAAACCTTACACTTAATGATGATTTGATTCATTGTTAAGAACAAAATCTCAGCATTTGAGGCTTGGAAACCCTTTATAAAATCATAAAATAACCCAAATTGTGTACACTACAGGCATCTATTGATAATAGATACATAAACCTATACATACCTGGATACCATGTCCAGTAACGACCAAACTCTTGATGGTAAAAATGCCTGAAACAGCAATCTGATGGATTGTCATGGAGCTGGTAACAACAATCACATGCTCTCTGGGATGAACTGTGACAGCTGTACTCTGTTTGCTACAACTAATGCTAGCTGGCTAAGCTAAGATCACACATCACTAATTTTACCTACCAAACCTCAACAGATTAATATTGTCATGCACGTGCTACTATTACCTACACTCAAAAAAATGCTATGCTATACAAGTAAATATGATAAAGTTAATTCTTGTAGTATTGAGCCCATTACATTACATAATTTATATAGTATTATAAGATTCATGAAGATATAGCTTGCATACACTTTACACTTTTAGCTAATTATTTTCCATTAGGCTATGATGTTATAATGTACTGATGTGAATACAAAGTTGTTACTTCTGGATGACAGCCATTCATTATAATGGCCCACATTACTACTAATGTCATTATTAGTGATGGACAGATGTGAACAAGCTCTGCTCTGTGTATCTGAACTTCTGAGGTGTATGTTCTCCAACTTCTCCCCATGGGGATTCATCATTTTGTACACAAGTGTAGGTGATTAAAGGCTAAATCGCTTAAAGGGTCTTGAAGAAAGGAATGGAGTATAGCTATGTGTTAATGTTTGAAGCATGCAGGGTTAATGTGGTGCCACACTGAGAGAGAACTTGTTCCATTTCCCTCAGTATATTCTGCGCTCCTGTTCTCAAAGATGCTTCAAGTCAGGCACACATAACTGTGGCTATAGGGGCCACACTACCAACCAGGGGACATTTCTGTCAACTTATTTCACATAACTTATTTTCTAATTAGATCTAAGGCTCATCCTTCTCTGCATATATCAGTAATGTACTGCTGAACGATAAAATACTGTGACCATTATTGCACAGTTTCAACATTCAGTAATGTCTGCATTTCATTCTGACTGACCATATGTAACTGAATTAAATGCATTTGTATGTTGTGACATATTTTACCTTTATCAAATTAAAAAGAAAAAAAATCAACTCCTTTGATTGGACAGATTGTATAACCAATCAATTGTTCAGCTGAATCATATGTATTATGTTTAAACTGGTTTTACACTATTTCTGTGGAAGTTTTCTGATTGTTGCTGCAGATGCTGATACAGATACATTTTACCCCTAAATCTGTAAATCTCCATCACACTAGATCAGCTACTGGGGTAACTGAATTTAAACTTGCTTTCTCTCTTCGATGATCTCCATTTCTGAAAAAAACTACATTTAATCGAAACTGCAGCCCTACAATGCCATAAAAGTATAGAGAATTTTCATTTTAAATCACACCATACCCAAAAGCTGTAAATCCAAAAAAAAAAAAAAATTCTAATTTAAAAACATACAAATAGTCATACAATCACCTCAGCACTTCACTGAGGATATTCTCTATGTCATGTCCACTGTTGCTGCCAGTTCCCAAAAGCCATTATACGTTGTTTACTAGACAGTGTTTTTATGGCACACACCACTGAGTATACAATATGCTGCACATAGTGTACTAAAGCACAAACAAATATCAGCTAGCCCGCTCCCCGCACGGCTGTAAGAAACTGTCAGAAGTTGAGATGCTGGTGTCGCACATCCTTTAATCACAGGCACATCATGGTGACAGAGCTTTGTGTAGTTTAATAAAGCCCCAGGAACAAAGACAGTCTCCTCTAAACTATCTTCCTCACGTTGCATCTCCGAGCGGGGCTTAGGAGAACTGGTTATTACCATCTCATTGAAGAGGAACCCCTCAACGGCTTGTAAAGTTGCCTGGCATCCAGGCCCTACTTCACTCTACGCTGACAGCCCAACCATCAAAACTCGGCACCTTTCTTTGGAAGCTGTTTCAATTATTCATTCCTTCCTTGGGGTACAACTGCTGTCTCTCTGCTGACACTACCTCTACGTATCTTTTTGTTTGTTTTTTTTGTATGTTTGTTTGTTTGTTTTTCATTTTCTTCAGCATTCTCAGTCTCATCCCTCTTCTGTCTGAGATGAGTAGGTACTGCACTTGAGGAGAAGCCCAGGGTAACAGCAATGAGGGAAACTGAGGATGAAAGAGCAGTACATCAGGGTCACAGTAAAAGGCCCTTAAACAATTCTTATCACAGCAGAGAGCCCAAATGAGATACCTAACCAAAGGGAATAATTATCTTTCAAATGAGGCTAATCTAAAGCTATCAAATAAAAACAAACTTCACTGTGAGTCTATGGAAATGCAATTATTCAAATGGGATGGAAATGCAAATGTGTGGTCTTATGTGGAGGAAACAAGGAGCCAGGAGCAAGTGTCCTCTAAGAACGAGACTCCCTACTGGCTCATAATTTTCTGTAATGGATGTCAATGTCATTGTGGACACATGCCATTTTTTAAGGCCAGCAAAAATGTGGGGAGTCAGCTGGCCCCTAATTAAGAATAAATGTGTCTAATTGTGTTTGTAAATGCTCTCATGTGGCAAAAACATATTCTT
Organism: Caranx ignobilis; assembly: GCA_021432705.1. Taxonomy (NCBI): domain Eukaryota; kingdom Metazoa; phylum Chordata; class Actinopteri; order Carangiformes; family Carangidae; genus Caranx; species Caranx ignobilis. The sequence continues at coordinate 58,001,086 of MU269990.1, forward strand.
ATTGCAGGTGGAGTAAGTGATTCTAACCCAATACACTTTCTGTCAGATTCAGTGAATATTCTCCTCATGGTCCAGTAGTTATTCTCTGTGTATGTGTTGGAAATAAAACTCTGGTATTCCTTCACAGCCATCATTTTGTATATGGAAAATAAACAAGGCGGCTCGGACCGAGTTCCACAACACCATTGCAGCCAGTCAGCAACAGGGGGCGTTCATGTTTGTGCACAGGACGAGGGGGGGGAGTAAAGAAAAGGGAAGAAATCTGGCAGTGAGAGGGAGAGGTGGTAAATCAAGCACATGGTAACAGATAGAGCCAATTTAAGGATTAGCTGGAGAGGAAGAGGAACGAGAGAAAGAAGCAGTCTATCCTTCCATCGCCACCAGACCATGTGGAGTTTTGAATGGGATTGATTGAGAATGCGGATGAGACCAGTGCCAACATTAAGGCTACCCCATGGAAAGACATCTACCAACAGTAGCACGACATGGCATATAGTCCACAACATAATCGTATTGTCAAGACGAAGAGAGGGCTGAGAAAGAGCCAAAGAGTTGAAGGCCAGAGGAGAGGTCGCTCTGTTTCTGCATGGAAGGTGGGTGACATTAGCTGTATGACTCACAGAACCAGTGGGTACATCAATATTTTTTTTCTTCTATTTGCAATACTTAATATAATGATAGCTAATCCCACCTGGTTGGATGGCAAGCAGCATCACATTTGTGTGTTGTATAAAACTGCTTGTCCACTGATGATGCACTTGACATTGGAAACCAACTCATCCTCTCTCGATATTAGCTTTGTAGTAGCAAATGAAACCACTATTTGCTGTCCAATGGTTTGCTCTATACCATGTTATTTGTCTGTAGTTTTTGTCACAGAGTGCATTGATTTGAATTAATGCATGATTCAAAATGCTTGGCCAGATAACGTTGCCTGCCTTTTAGCTTAGCTACTCTCCTCTTTCATTATAGTTTTGTAAAAACTAACAACAACCCTCTCAGTTTTACTCACTTGTATTTGGATGCTGTGTCTGTGTGCATGTTCTTCGTTTTATGCTGGTTTTGATTCTGTATTGTAAAGGTTTGTTTTGCTCATTTCCTAAAAGAAAAAAAACCTATGTTGACAGGACGTACTGCTGTTAAAATGTGAAATGCTAAATGCTAACATACACACAAGGACAATGGTAACATGATGAGCAGGTACAAGTTTTACTACATACACTCTTAGTTGACTGCACTGGTGCGCTAACCTTTATAACATTTACAATAAGACAGCAAAGGCAAAGCAAAGTAGGACATGTTAGACTTTTGGACAGAAACGTTGATCACCAAAGCAACTGAAAGACACTGCAATCATTCATGCCCTGCTGCTAACATCCAAGTGCCCCGTGATGGACAAACTATGTCCTGGCACACTGTTTCCAATTTACCACAAGCATATGGCAACTTTGGTGTTTCTTTGTTGCCGGTTCACATATGTGCTGATACAGATCTGTGGTAAGCTAATACTGACAAACACTATTAACTTGCAAATGTATCTGTCAAGGCTCTCAACTTTAAATATATTACATTTGATTTTTCAATGTATACTGATGTATGTTTTGTAAGAGTGGAGCTCATTGCTTCAAAAATAACAGTAATATCCCTGAAGCACTGAAGCATTTCTTGTGGAATGTGCACATTATTTTTTATCCTCTGTGTTAGACTCTTATGACACATGCACACACACGCACATGTACACACACACACACACACTGCCATCACTGCTGTCACCCCTTACATTGTTCTTGTCGCACTCTGTCTTTTCACTTTGCTTGTATTGTCCCTTATGCTGTCATATAAAAAAACACAGTGCAGGCATATGTAAGAACACAGGGAGAAGTTTCAGAGGATTGTAAGACTGTGGAAAGTATTCCCGTGCTCATTTTGCCAACAATCTCAAGCCAAAGGATAGATTAAAAACATGGCACCAGAGTTGCTCATGATTAGTTTTAAAATATTAGACAAATGGAAGAAATAATAGCAAGAGCCCAGGGATTAAGCTAACAACACAGAGCAGGTGGTTCATTGGATACTGGGTTTTATGTTTTATTAAAATTACGTCTATTCTCCAGAAACTCCAATGACAGAATCAGTTCTATCATCATTAATTTAAATAACATGTGTATTATGTTTTTCTTCATACCTTTGGCAGTGAGTATTTCAGGGTATAAATTAAATCTACAGAAAAGTGAGGTTTTCCAAAAGAGCTCCCAAGTTCGAATGTATCTTTCGCATGCACTTCCTTTCAAGGTTACTCAGAGTCAGTTCTCACTTTGGGGTTCAGGTCACAGACAATATACATTAACACTTTCAGGAAAACTTCACCCCATCAGTTCCCCAAGTAGAATTTTTATTTACTTATCTACTTAGTTCTCATGTGGGCGGAATGCGATGTGGTGTATATACGCTTTTGAATGCTCGTCAATTACAAAAGCAATAAACATCGTTTGTTTGTTTTTTTCAAAAATACATTAGTTTTAGGATTGAAGAGATATGTGTCTGACACCAGTTAACCTTCTATCTAAAGGCCCAAACTTTAACTATAGGTATAGTTGCTGCACAGTCTTATCTCTTTCATACACTATATACCTGGTGAAGTGCTGTATCTGCACATTCTATAATTTATTTCTATTGGTTGCAAGGTTGCTCTAATGGAGTTACAAAGACCCTTGATTGGTTTCCAGTGCCACAGCAGGATGATAGTTCTTCCCTCCCTTTAGATTACTGTGGCCCAACAGCATCGACTGAGCGACAGGAGGCAGAAGATGAGTTAGGGAACGGGGGTGCGCACACACATACACACACACACACACACTCAACATGCTCTGTCAGCATGGTACCACATTAACCTCACATCCCAACAACTCTCTAAGGCTTTTCTCCTTTTACTTTTGATCTCTCCCTCCTCTTTTTTGAACCATACTGCTCTTCTCGTTTGACATTCATCACAAGCATCATCATAAATACTCAATACACACATTTCCTTTAAAGATAAAAAAAAAAGAAAATGCAAAGAAGTTGATCTTTAAATATAGTTTCTTGGCTCTAGTCAGTACATAAATAATTGATCACAGAATGGCTCCAGGGGGTGTTGTGTTCGTGGATATGTTGATTTCACACCAATTTCCTCACATATATAGCCCAATCTCTGTGTTTACCCTGCATAAAATTAACACACACTGGACAGTATCTCCAGTGCTCAGCTGAAGACGAGAGCTGAGATACAGGAATTACAAATAGGGTCTTCAGTAAGTAACATTTGCAAAATGTAAGGGGTAAAATGGCTTGAGAAATGAGGCAGAGAAGGCTCTCATGTTCCGACAAGAGAGAATCCCTGATCCCTCTCCCGCTCTGAAAAATCGCTGCACAGCAGTGTAAACGAGAGCCCGACTCCACCATGAGATCAAAACAAATGTTAAACAACGACAATAGGCTGAACTGAGCAAGTGAGAAAAAATTCAATACAATGTAAAACATAGCAATCATTGTAATATGCAGGACTTTCTATGACTGTGCAAATCTGGAGCAAGAATGTGCTACTGGCAAAACAACACAAATCATCAGTTATGTATTCTACAGAGTGGAAAAGAAGTTCATAGCTTTTCATCTTAGCAATAGTGACAACACCTCAAAGATTTTACTGCACAATCCCACAAATATGCCTCAAAGTTTTTGTCTAAATACATGTCTTAAAGGAGTTGCAAAGTAACATTTTTGGGACCCCCCCAAAAAATAAAAAATAAATAAAATAAACACAAGCTTATTCAAAGCAAATAAGTGATGATGGAAGTTTATTTGTCATAAATTTGTTTGATCTCAGCAACAAAAAAGCTGACAGCAGTGGGGGTGGGGGGGACAGATTAGGTTTGAAGCAGCCTGTTCTGAAAGAGAACTAATAAATCCTCTCGAGTCATTCCTGATTGAGGACAGTAAAGCCAAGTTGTGCTGTGCTGCACAGTGCCCAACACACATTACTATTCAGATGTAAGCATATGAAATAGTCGGCTCAGAACCCCACCCATTCAATTTTTTTTTCTTTTCAGTTGTAAGTAAAGGATGCCTGGCTGCAATTTGTTTCTGTCAGGATGATTAATGGCTCTCAATTATATTACAGCTTATATGGATATGGGAAGGTGCATCTCTACAGCAGCCAATCGATAAATCTGTGGTCCTCCAACCACCCATCCTCATCGCGCCAAGAGATTTACAGGCCATATGCAGCCTTGAATCCCCATACACTAAGTCTTATGCAGATTAATAAAAACGTTCCTTAAACGTGTTCTAACTTGGCCCAATAATACCTTAGGCCTTAATTCTCCAGGCTGACAGCCTGATAGCATTTTTCCCTGTGTGGAGCCACTATTTGCAGTACTTCATGTACTAAAACCAAAGTAAACACTAAGTTCTGTGTCAAGTTTGTTGAAGCAGAAACGGTAACTTTCAAAGAAGCCTGAGCTGCTCCAAGGCATCAGTGTGCTGCATAGTGTAAAAAGAGCATTGCGGCCCTTGAACATGGGAGAGCCTACACTCACCTGATGGAAAAGGTTAGACAAGAACAGTGTATTCCTCTTTCACGTGATCTGTAAATAAATGTTCCTGCCTTAATCAAAACGTCAATGTGTTCCACAGAGTACAAATACTAATTTGCAGAAGGCCTACAACGTAGTGAGCCACAGAAATGCCTCAGCCCCTAATAGAGACGGATTCACCATTAAAATAGTGTCCATAGGTAGACAGCTGTTGCATGTGAGCCGAAACCAGCAGCAACCACATGCCCTGAGATGACAAGGTCAAACACAGCTCCACAACACAAATGCAGCTCCACACACACATGCACGCACGCACGCGCAGAAACACACACGCACACACCAAATGCAGCTAGGCATGACATTCACCAGCATGTATGCACCAGCACCACATCTAGGCTAACTCACCTGCTGTAGTGAAGCTCGGACGCCTGACAGCTCCAGCAGGGCTGTTCACAGCGCTGACGCCGGCAGAAGAAATCCTCCTTCGACCACTAGTGTCCATGTGTCCGGCAGAAGTCACCACGATTGGGTCGACAAAACAGAACGATGGTTATATCCTTCTTCTTCCTCTTCTTATTTACTGTTTGATTGCGGTTGGCAAAACGAGCCAGTGCGGCTGATGGTTTGAATTGACCGCTGTTGGTGAACGCACCCTGCGTTGGTTGGATTGAAGGTGCAGCAGGTCACGTGTGTGGAGTTGTATCACTCCGCCATACAGGTGTTCAATTCACTGTTAATTAGTGCCCCCCCCCCCCCCAAAAAAAAAAAAAATACTGTCTAAATTAAAGTATGTGTGGTTGTCTGAAGAGCACAAAGAGAAGGAAAGAAGCCTTGATAATTAAGTGCACACATTCATATTCATGACCAAATCACAGCCACTCATCATAGACCTATATTTCATATTTTTTAAATATCCTCTCATGATTTTGAAAATATATGGCATGATGCAGAATAAGAGTAGAATCACAACATTTAACACACTATGATTTATTTTGTTGTATTGCAAGCGCATGACAACAAAATTTGGGATATTTTTGGTTACGTTTTGTTTTGTTTGTGTGTTTGTTAAACATTTGATCACAGTGTTTAATTTTTTCCTCTGATGCCACTGACTTGATGTGCACAGCTGAGACATTCAAGTGAAGACATTCAGCTCGCATTGCCAGAACTACGCTCCCACCCACCAGACTGGAGTGTGGCCTTTCTGCGGACGTGTGTGAAGACACACTGATCGCGCACGCCAGAGGAGGGAGAGAGGGAGAGAGACGGCAGCTTGACTGGGCGTAGGCAGAACCAGACATGAAGGCATCTGATTGGTTTTTGCTTTTCAGAACGTAAAGCATGGATTGGTCAGAGTTTTGTCCTGCAGCTGCCACAGAGGTCTGATTATTTTCATTAGGTTTTGAATGAATACATAATGTATTGACTACTCTCATAATAGAAGGACCATTTCACCTAGTATAACAAAAAGTGTTTCCATAACCATGACTTTAATACGGCTGTGGCAAATGCAAAACAATCTATTGAAGGAAATCAAGCAAAGCCCATTTGTAACAATTAATTACAACTAAATGAATCAAAACATAATTTAAACTTTATTTTTCTCTTTGTTTTTGTTTGTTTTAGTTTTGTTTTCTGCAGTCTGAATACCTGCCTTGAATGTCTCGGTGTTAAACCATGCGTTCTGCTTTATATATGGCAGCCTCAAGAGGTTTAAATGACTTGGTGAGAAGAATTCAGTGTGAAATGGGATGTGATGCTGCACAGAGGTGTTCCATTCCCACAGGCTGTGTAGTAAAGCGCGACTGGACTTCACCGACTCCTGCCCGCCTCCCAACCACCTCCTCTCCCTCGGCCTTTCTTTTTCTCCATCCCTCACTTCCTGTCTTGGTCCCCACCTGGAGATAAGCTCCATTTTCCACTTTCTCTTTATAAAAAGCCATTTTCCTTTGGCTATCCTCTCTGTGAATAAAACTCTGAACCATGTTGAGAATTTGCTACTCTTAATTATTGCATAGTAATAAATGAAGTCAGAGCTCCAACTCTCCAGAGTAGCTCATGCTGATCTTCACCATAGTGCTTTACCAGAGGCATTGCTGCTCCCACATCAGTTTCATCAAGCGCCGTGGTTTCGCTTCACTTACAGCTTCATATATATGAGAGACTAATAGAGACTGATTCATTGATATTCCAGCCAAACTGCCCAGGGATTTGGCAGAACAGGCAGCAGCAGAGGAAAGAGACAGACAAAACAAAGTGATAGAGAATGAGAGGGAGGGGTGGAGAGAGACTGAGAAAGTTACACCAGATTTGCAGTCACACGCTGAGATGCCAGGGATGATAAAACCATCTCTCTCTCAGACAGGCCACTGTGACAGACTTGATTCAGTCCTCTCAGATGCACCCCCCCCACCCCCCACCCCTTTCTCTCTCCCCAAACACACATCTCCCTTTTATTCTTGCACTGGTCTCCCACATTCCTCTCCTCTTACTCACTGAGTCAAACATGATGAACAGGAGCAGGGGAGAGATGAGCAGCTGGCGTGGCCTCGGTGGGGTGAGGGAACACATTTGACAAAATCAAATCAGGTCGGTCAAAGATGAAGCCTACCATTCTCCCGGTGGAGCGGCAAATGGTATCAGCACTGCACAGATGACCAGAGTGCTGTGACTGTAGCCCACCCCCCACCCTCCTTCTAAACTGTGAAACTCATGTTCTTCTATATGCTCTGTTATAATGCACATTTCTAAACCTATACCCCTAATGAATCGATTCAGACCCGATTAGATCTTCTGAACCGCTCTCTCTCTTTAATGTCTATTAGAGTTCTAATTATACTCTTTAATGTCTATTAACACAAAGGCCCACAAATGTTCACCATTAACCATTTTTATCAGACATGAAAGACAAGATGAAAGACATGATTGTACTGTTCCTCATCCTCATTGTGTGACGAAGAGATGACATCGTACAGGCCGTCAGTTTTCACACATCCTCTCCCGTGCCGTTGGAAATCAGCTGTCAGTCTATTGCAGCAGCCCCCACTTTGATATGCAACACCTCATAGTGTCAAAGCATCAATTGAAGCCATTATACAGTGTTCAACGCACTAATAGATTTATTAGAGGGCTGGAGCCGGCTTATTACAGAGGATCTCAGGGAAAAAAAAGCAGAAGGCGTGATCTCTGCATCTGCATGCTGAGCCAGCCTCAAAGAAGGGCCATAAATTAGTGTTGTAGGGTGAGAATGTGAAAGAGATATCAACCGACAGTCCTCTGTTCTCAAACCTGGGTGATTGTGGAGGAGGCATCCTTCTCTCTTTCGACATGCATATTCACAGAATCAGGCTCACGTTTTCCTTATCAGAGCCCATCACCATGCCTCATTTTTAATCATCAGCAGCAGACTACGGTTATTACCCGTGTAAATTACCTCTTTAGCATTTGATTATTCACTTTTCCCCTTCTTTTCTTTGTATTTTTACTTTTTGGAGGCAGGAGGCATCAGAAGCAATAATCAATTACGAAAACCTCTTAAATTTCAAACTAGAATATTGTTCTTCCCAGTAATGTCACACTAGGCTCATGTATTGTGTGAATCTGCTGGAAATTAATTTTCCCCTTTAGAGGTGTTCAATCATTTTTTTGTTCTTTGAAACTCCACACCTCTCTGTCTTCCCTCCAGTCCCCTCTGGTCCTAATGAAGTATCCTCAAAAGATGACATGAAGTGAAAATGGTAAAGCTTCAGGCTGCATATTTGCATTTACGGAAAATACTGAATGATAAAGTACTCTGCCAGTCCGGTGCACTTACGCAGCACACGCCATAAAACATCTGTTGAAAGCTTGGCATAATTCATTCCCCAAACACTCATGCACGTACACTAATAAAACTCAAACGCTCTCTCTTCATTTATCTGTATATAGATGCGTGTGGTTCAGTTTGTCTGTCTCTCTCTCCCACAAACAGTTTCACAATGACAAACCTGTCCACGAACTGACAATAGCTACATGACATCTGCAAACAGCTCGGTCTGGTCAGAGAAATTTTAAATAATTAAACTTGAAGATAAAAAAGGAATCATCACCTTTGACATTCATTTGCTACCAGGGCTTATAAATGTTATCAATTTATGTTAAGTATAAAATTGGAGCTAAGGACCACGATGAAGCTTTAGGGTTGTAGGTCTCAAAAATAATTTGTACAAATTTGCAGTCTAATAATATTATCGACAGTGAATTGCTACAGTTGACTGTGAGATAAGCCTTCCCCTAAACTTTCAGCAATTGTCCAGTCATAGCTTGGCAACCATAACTAACCAGCCATAAAACGATTTTTAAAAATGTAAAAATAATAATAATAGAGGCCACTGATATTGAAAGCCTGGCTCCCTACAGTATTTATGCATATAATAACTTTTTCTTCCTTTCTTAGCAAGTCAGTCAAAAACATTAATAAGTTAGCTGCAGATAGAGTTTTTCAACCAACTATTTTTTTTAGCTATGTTTGAAGTCCAGGAACCACTCCTGTAAAAAAAAAAAAAAAAACCATGAATTTCATGTGTTAAATCTGCCACTGTAATTATTACCTCAGCTATGGATGCAATGTTTTCACCCATTCCTGTTTATTTGACAGCAGGCGTGCACAAAAAAGCATTGAACCCATTTGTGGTGAACTTAAAGGGATGTGGCAAGGGCCAGTGAGGAACCCATTAAATTTAAGTTTAAGTCGAACTGGATCATGTGCTATGAATTTGAATTTTTAGGCATATGTTGTTTGACACTGGCATTGGCAGAGAGCTGCAGTGTTTGAGTGCCCTTCCAGCTGAAAACTGTGAACATGCAATGATCGACTGGGGAGCTTCACAGGTGCAGCCACAGTAACCAAGGAGCGGCAGCATGTATTTCTAGTGAAAACTCAATCTGACATGAAACCTACCATCTATTTATACATCACACACCTGCATGTTTATAGCCTTTTGAAACTGCACATGCAAACAAACAGACACAAGAATAAATAAACACATGTCGCGCTGTTGCACTTGCTCCCCCTGTATGGCTTCTTTATGTTCTGGAGGTCAAGTATGGGTCTGAAAGAGAAAAAACATTGTTTTCTGCATCTGTCAAATCACTGCTGTGAGCAGTTAAGCTAACACTGCTGTTCATGGCATACTTTGTGCTGCACAGCATTTCCTTTATATTCGTTCCCTCTTCCCTGTCTTCCAAAATTACTGCTCATTTCCAGTTCTGAGCATTTGTCATCCATTGCCTTTCACATCCACCTCACTGGACATGCAAGGCCAAACAGAACAAACCCAATAGCCAGTGGTGTATGTGCACAATTTCCATCTCTCCCACATTCTGTACATCACCCCCAACCCTTTTGAAATGGTAGCTATGAATCTTCATTGCATCCGATGGTGTGGAAAGCGGCCCTCTTCTAAATGACTATTGATGATGATGCCACACTGTAAGGAATGTGAACACAGTATGGAAATGGTACTGCAAGCCTGGAGGACCGGAGAGAGGAGGGGTGGGGTGGAGTGCTGTGAAACGGATGGGCTGGGAGGAAATGCAATCAGCCAACAGTCTGAATGTAAATTTCCTCTCAAGGGGATATAGTGCGTTACTTATCAACAAATAAATAAATAGGTCCAAAGCATACATGTGAAATAATAAGCTCCCAACTCATCTAACATGTCTAAAATAAGGAAAGAACTTCTCCGAGATACAGAGAACTTGTGTCCCTACCTTGTCCAAAAATGGAAGGGAAAATCCCCAAGTGCCACTTTTAGTGGTTTGAGAGCTAAAATATTTTTTTTACAACATTCAGTGAATAGCAAAAAATGACAAAAGACAAATGATGCTTATGTTATACAGCAGTGAGATTTTTGTTTTCTTTTTTGCAAAAAAGACAATAAAAATGACATTGTATACACATGCACTTTAATCCACGGTAAATTTGTAAGATATATAAAAGATGGAGAACAAATGTTTCTTTTTTATCTCATATTATTCTTCTGACCTTCCCGTGTGCTTGGAAACAGAGCTGTTGAGTGGAGAGAGCTGCATTTCTTATCAAAGACACTGAAGAAGTGGCATCTTATGAAGATCATGCTCCTGCTTTTCTCTCTCTTTCTCTTCCTCTCTCTCTCTCTGTCACACACACACACTCACACACACACACACACACACACACACACTGCTGCAAGAAACTACTTCTTCAGGAAGCTTCTGGGTCTTATGTGTGCACTGGCGATATCCACTCCCCCAAGGCGTGCACAACTCGTCCTTGGTTGTAAGGAACTATGAAAAGTTACCCAGACGGCACAAGAACCATCAGTTTACAAGCCTTGAGAAAGACAAGGGGCTCTGCCTTATAATACAGACGTCATCTACAGCCTCACACTGCATCAGATGAGCTCCCCAGTGATAGTATATCATAAAATGGTTTACTCTGTAGAGACTTTTTTGTTTGTTTGTCGGGTGTTGATGCCTGTTTTGTTCTCTGTTGCATCAATATTACTTTTAGCATTTAGTGTTTCCCTTATTCCCTCATTTAGAGCACATCGCCTTGATGTATTAAAAATTGTCTTCAAAATAGTAGGCTTTTTCACATAAGTGGTCAAAACTTAAATCATTATTGATCACCCTTTCAAAGTGCATGACAGTGATTGCAGTGTGGTATAACTGCTGTTGATAGTTTGCAGGTGCATGTGTAATTAATGAATGAATAACTGACACAATGGCTGCTATAAATAACCACAGCCATGTGTAATGGCCGTGCACAAGGATCACAGCACTGTTGGAGGACCTCATCAACATGACAATGTGGTTCCTCTTTGCTGCTTTGTTTTGTTTTGTTTTGTCTGGTGGAGCAGAGAGAGGTATTCATCTACATACTTGATTAAGGGCTTGTCTACATTCATTTATGGCTACGAGTGAGTGGAAGTCAGGCTTGCGCACATGAATACAGTGTTGAAACGAATGACATTCATAAAACATGAACATGTATTTCTTATATGTAACAAATCTCATGTGTATATTCCAGTCCCTCAGAAGTCACATCATCTTGTCTCAGACTAAAAGGTCCATCAAGTTGAAACACGCTGGCATCACACAATGATGGAATCAAGGAAATACACTTTACAGTGGTGTTGTGATAGCTAGTGACGTATGAGCATGAACTATGTGAAATCAAAGAGACGAAGTGGCTGTTGTTACTGTGCTTTTGACTGAATCATCAGTCTTTCTCTACAGCATCAGGAGTAATTCAGGTGATGGTTGACTGCTCAATGTGAATAGAAAGTACTTGTACCCAAAGCAGTGGGACTTTGCCAAAATGAAAACAAAATGTATGCAAAAGTGCCAAAAAAGCCTTTCAGGTTTTTGTCACTACCAGTCTTCGTACCTCAACATGCACGGTGTTTTTTATTTGTTTGTTTGTTTGTTTTGTTTTTGTGGTTATTTCTAATCTTTACTCTAAAATTTTTGGACCCGTATTTCACACTGTTTTAACATCCTGGTATTTATCACTCATACTACATATCAAGCTGATGAGTACAGAGCATTTAGCTGCTGAAGAGAGGTGTCTTTCAAGAGATGACAATGAACACCAAAAACTGCGCTAAAGGATGTTGGATGTGTAAATGAACAAGTGTTTGCTAAAGGGTTCACCATATCAAGTTGATGACATGTCAATATTGGGTCTATACTTTGTTTCCACTGTCCCCAAGTGGACAATAACTCTGTTATTGCAGGATTTACACATGGAAATAGATAAAACTTTATGTTGTTGATGCTATTTTGTTGCAAAGGTATCACAGGCCCACTCACTGTAAATCCAGATAGAGGTATTCCTAAACATTAAACTGTGAGAAATTACTGTGAATAAACTCTTAACAGTCTGTCAATGTGTATCATTACCTGAAGACACTTGTGTTAAAAGACACAAAAGACTAAACTGGCTTACAGGCTGTGCTTATTACTCCAAAGATCCCAGTGCGAAAAAAGGAGGTCCGAGCCAAGCCAGCCTCCACACCAGTGAAACCAACTTTTACCAGAGGCATACAGTATCGCAATTCTCCCACCAGGGCAACAAAGTCAACCACCACATAACATTATAGACTCTGACAGGGAATACGAGACCCTAATCAAGACCTTAATACACTACCACACGCACAAATCTACTCATGCAACATGGGGAAAAAAAGCAGCAAGTGCCCCTGCTTTATCTTTCCCCCACTTTCCGTGGGCCACTGATATGGAATAGCAAAAAAAGGAAAGCAGTCGTGTCACAGAAGATTTTCTAGAGGCCTTGACAGAACGGATGGGTCTCCATTACCGTAATGAGGCTACAGGAATGGCCGCCACGCTTCCCTCATTTACGCCATCTCAGTCTGCGCCTCCTCCAGGGGATACACTCTTTCCTCTATAATAGCCTACTCAGTCTTCTTTTACTCCCTCTCTCTTTTGCTCTTTGCTCTCATTCCCTTTTTACTACCCCAGAAATTTACAAGAGGTGTGTACATTTGTGTGTGTGTGCATCACGGAGAAATGTATCATGCAGGAGGCTTGAAGTTAATGAAGAATGCTGGTATGTGTCCAGTTACCGACCCTTCATAGTGTGAACAAGGAGCACATAAAAATATCACATTTTTGGGTACTTTTTTAAAAAAGTAAGATATGGCATTTAGTTATGAAGTAATTTAAATGGCATTTGAGGAAAATATTTTAATCTTAATTACCTATTCGGCCATGTTGGAGAAGGTAGAAAGGATACTGGGGTGAAAAAGTAGTCAGTGTCACTTTGAAAGTTTGCTGCAGCTCACCACAGGGAGGAATTGTCCACTGAATCTGTTTCTTTCTTTAGTGTTTTCAGGCAACAAGCAACATCTAAGAAGAGCAGATTACTTGAACTCTGAAATGTGTGCACATCTAGTTCAGCTTCTTTGAGCATGTGTACCAAAAAAAACAAAAACAAAAACCTGAGACCACCAAAAAGAACGAGTCTCTGTCCTTTTTCAAAGACTCCTCGAGAGCAAGGGTTCATGACAGGATTCGTTCATGCAGATTGTGAAGGCTTGCATTGCAAGATGAATGAATAGAAAGTTATTCATCCCAAAAATGAGCCTCTTACTTCTTCATGTGGTGGTGAAAATGCCTCTTCAAGGGTTAAATCCCTTATTTCAGCCCGGTATTCTGCATACTAACCAGGCCATTTATCAGTCAGCTTTCACAAATAAAAGAGGACGAGCTTGTTTCAGTTGTGCAGTTTTATTCGTGTTCCACAGGGTTGTGATCTCTTAAAAGGTCAAGATTACTGCAGTGACTACTGGATGAATCATTGTCTCCTCACAGCAGTGACTCGACACCATTGAGTGGCTGCTCCGAGGCTGTGTAATTTAATTCGATCTTTAGATCTTTGATCTGAGCCTGGAACTTTTGTGAGCTTTGATTTTTGTTTTTTTGTTCCATTAAATTATTTGTTAATGAAACTACGTTTTTAATGGACTCCTGCCTGCAGCTGTTGCTTCTTTCCTTTCCTGGGTTTCCAGGGCTGGCCAACCCTTCCTCTTCATAAAACATAAGAATGACAGGTATGTTATATGACAACATTGGTAAATTATTGTTTACGGTTATTGACAACATCTTTTGTTGATGTCATCCTTGAGCTTAGATTCAGGAATACTCCGCCTGAACAGAAGAAGACAACTAGAAAAAGGGTTGCAAACATACTGATAGTCTTATGTCATTTGTACCTTCTTGAAAGGAACTTTATTGCTTTCTGCACTGTCTGGACATCAATCATAGTAATAGAACATGAAGAAACACTGCTGACATATTAAAAAAGAAAAAAATTATCATGCTTTTTTATGTAAAGCACATATGTGCTAGAAGAATAGAGGATATAAGCTTTCAGTCTAAGCGGGAAATCCAACATAAACCTCAAGGCTCATGCTTTTTATGAAAGGCTTGAGTTTGTATCATATAATCCAGTCCAAGCGATAGTCTTCAAATGTGGTTTAGAGGTATCCTACCTTGTCAGAAATTGATTTGTCACAAACAGTCTGCCTTTTCTTGACAGAGAACGGTTGGAGTTATGCCTATGATGAGCAGAAATTTCAGGCCCCCATACACCTTGCTGAAATGCGCAACAAAAGAACAAACATTTGTCACAAGTCACTGTAGGAGAGGAAATCATAAGGAGCTGCAATGTTTTGTTTTGTTTTTTTCTTGCTGTTGTTGTTGTTGTTGTATGCAATATATTTTCACATGCACATGTTTTTGCATTTCGAATTTCTTTGGGGTTAATGAAATTTCCAGCAAATTGTGGAGGACCTGATGTTGTGTTGGAGGTCAGCAGCAGGTCTTCATGCATATAGGACAACATACTTCATTTGAACTAAATCAAAAGCTGCAGACAAAGAAATGAATCGGAATTTCTGCATCAACATATTAGAGAACCCTCTTCAAAGGTGGGTTGATAAAATTCTTGAGCCAAATAATCTGTGCCACACAGACACACAGGGTTTATCTTGACAGTCAGTCTATGTCTTCCATCCGTAAGTAAATTAGCAATTATAAGCAATGTCCTTGCAAAGCAACCATTTATCCAAACAAGCTCATGAAAATCAAACTACATGCCAGTTTGATCAGCATTTGCAGACCTTGCATTATGTCGGAACTGTAACAATGTGTTTAGGTTCCAGCAAAAATTGTGCATGTGTGATATATAGTATCACAAGTTGTAATGTGCTGTTACAGAACTGTATGGCACGACTCAGGAGGTTAATTCACTTCCTTTTCACAGCCTTCATTTGTGCTCTTACACAGATCCATACAAAATATCACTCACAAACAACAGCCTCTATGTTGAATTCTCCCTTTTCAGTAAGATGTTGTCATGGTGATTGGTATGGCATTTTTTATTTTGCTTGTTGTTTTGCTGTACAAAATGTAGATCAGTTTGTTTCACCATGTAAAGGTATAGAAATGTTTTGTGATTTTAGATCTCTTAGAAAATACCTTTTTGAAAAACGCTGGTCGAAAACTCTCCATTAATACAGAATTTAATAAAAGGGAGTATAGATGCATGACATTCCACTCCGAGAGTCCTCCAGTCCTAGCAGTCAGGGTTTAAATGCTATTGATCCAATTTTAGAGCACAGAGAGGTGGAGAATTGCCCAGCTATACTTACTGAAGTCCTACAAAAGCACACTTCTCGGTGCCTTTTCAATGGCATACAAAATCCTCCCCAGCCTTTCCATTGTTTGCATACACTAATAGGTGGATGAAAGCAGGCATCTCACAAAGAGATGGCAAACACAGGGTCTATGTTTACACATTCCTCCTAAAAGAATGAAAACCTTTAGCTACCTTTGTTAGTTTTAGGTTTTGAGAGTGCATCCACTGTGTTGTGATTCTATAAAATATGTATTTAATCTCAATCATGATGTAAATTAATGGCACATGGTAATTTCACCCCAGGGTGCAGGGTCTCTTGAGTAAGATCAACTAATTAACTCATTGCCAGAAGAAGTCCTTTTATCAAATTTCTCACTCTAATTGGAAGACAGGATGTTAATTTTCAGCGTCTGCATAACGAGCCCAGCACATGCAGTTTTAGTGGTGATTGCAATGTGGTGTCTCTGCCAGACAATGAGTAAACATACTGAAGACTAATTAAGAAAACCTTGAATTCTCAATTTAAAGCATGCGCATCCATGCCCTGGCAAGCATGCACTTCATGGCAAGTCTCAGATCTGACTAACTATTGGACCTCTATGTCACTTTTCCATTTTTAAATATTAGAACAGTAATTGGTTTGTACACAAAAAGGATGAGAAAAGCCAAAGTTAATATAAATTGTAAAGGATTCTCAAAGTCTACAGAACAAGTGGCAGGGTAAAAGGTGATGGCTGTCAGCTGGTAATTCACACTGCAGCACTGCATTACATACACCTGTTCTGAAAGCTGAGCTGACCTGGTAGACACTACGCTGACCCTGCCTACATGCTGGATTTTACAATACAGCAACGGAGTGGATCATTTGCATGTACTCAACACCTGTCTCAACAATGAACCAGTGGCCATCTGAAAGAACATCTGACTCCAAAGAGCCAACTCAGCAGTTCAGAAACTGCTCTGTTTTAATGGTCTCAGATTAATGGGACAGCTGACCCTTTTGGTGGGAATGGTCTGCTCAGCACTTCAGAATACGCCTTGTTCGTGCACACCAAAAGAGCTCGAAAATAAACTAGGCGCTGTTGGTGGTTTTCGATTAACCAATTACACTAATTTGGAAAAGTTACACATACATGAAAGAGCTCTTCTTTAAGAGGGGCTTCTTTTTGTAGTGAGTGTAATGAAGTTATGTAATATAGACCCTAATCTCTAAAACTAATCTTTATAGAGACATGTGGCTGATATTAAGCAGGATATCATACACTGGCAGATCATTTAAGCTTAATTATTTTTACTAAATTAATGCGTTTATGTCTTGGTTATGTGCTTTTATGATATCTTGCTAAGAGTAACAAAGACACATTTCAGAATCCAGAGGTATGGAGTCCATTAGTCCAGTGTCTGACATGTCCAATGAAGATGCTCCACAGATTACATCATACTTTTAGAGAGTTGATTTTACGTTTAATATTGTGACATTATAATTAAATGACTTTGTACTTTAGCTTTTTGAAATGTATTATGGAGTTTCTTTGGATTTACCTTATTCCTGAAATCATATTTGAAAGTAGAAGGGACAAAGAAGTCTCAAGGTCAAAGCGTAAATTTGGCTCATCTTCTATGGCAATGCAGTGTCGTAATATATGTACCGCAATTATGTGGTCAAACTGGCCTGGTAAATAAAATGAACAACAAAATGTCCTTTTTTCATATCGAACTATTATTACAGGAGCTACACTGGCCTTGAACACAACATTCACCCCATTTATTTTTTCCATGATACAGGGCCCATAATTTATTTTCAGGACAACTGAAGAGGAAGAACCTGTTGCTACTATTACTGTAGTTTGTTTAGCTGCCTTCTAGTCTGCCTCGGCTTTGTGCATTTACCATGAGTGATTCAGCATCAGTGAACAACACTGCACTAATTATTTTCCACTAGTTCATGTTCTTGCTGATGGGAATGACAAAGCTCTTGTTCTCTATTAGCTGTTATTTGGTGTTCCATTTCCTGCTCAGTGCACACCTGTTCATTTATGATGGCGCCTGTCAGCTTGACTAGAGTAGAAGCCTTTGGTTTCTATGGCTCCTTCACCTACTTATTTTAATTTAAGTTTGCTGCTGAAGTCTTTACTACTTGTCTCGAGTGAGCATATTTGCATTATTTAAATGCTGCTTATAATATGTTTCGTAAAGACCCTCGTGAAGGCCAAAAGCTGAAATGTGTTGGTCTAATGATAAAGTTCTTCTGTACTGCAAGCGTTGAATATTTAGTATTGATGATTATTAAATTTTAAAATATTTATTTTTGCTGCATCTTGTTCTCTGTATAACATATCAGTGCTACTGCAGTAGAGAAATACTGTTTTTCCACGAGGCCCTCCTTTTCTCACATTTTCCTTCTAATACTACTGTTCATGTGAGATTACTGTTATTCTCTGGTGGGTTTTCCCTTTTATCAGTTCAATTTCTAATGTAAGGACATGTATGTTGTGGAGCCCTTTGATTAAGGGACGCAGGGAGTGATACACAGTGCTCACACAAAAGAGGTCAGACTTTGAGGTCTACTTTGACTAGAAGTGACAATCATCACAGAGGCTTGTGCATTCCCTGTGATCACGTCATTAATTCAAACATTACTGAACCATGATCCATGATGTATCCACATATATCTTCCCACATTAACAAATGTTAGATATTAATCCCTAAAAGAGATACAGGCCATGGTTCAAAGCAAAAAGCATATAAGTCAAATGACAAGTTGCCAGCATGGCCTATTTCATCTTGAACAGCATGCATTTTCACACTGTTTCATCTCCCAATCAACTTAACACATGCCTTGAGATGAATGGAATCCATTATCTTTCCTCCACTTTGAAGGTCAGCCAACTAACTTTTAAAGTTATTGTCCAAAAAAGGACACAGCAGTGGTGGGAAAACATTTCCACTCTCAAGAGCTACCTCACTGGATGTCTGGAAATTTCTCATTTGGAGTTGACAGGGTGCTGCAGGGAGCAGAACAGCATCACTCAGGGACAAGTCTCTGGCTGTGGCTCCTATCTCTCATTTTCTCTCTCTTCTCTGAAAATACGCCCCCATACCTACTCATACAACCCACAGACAGCCAGGCTTGCGCAGCGGTGTGGGCTCCCCACTCACAACAACACAGCGTGCTGGCAGTCTCACAGCAGAGAGCTACTATAGCTGCACCTCACAACAGCATCATTGTGCCAGGTGATGTATATTCGCTGCTATAAAGCTGGGACTGCAAGGTCTGATGCTAGCGATTGTAATATGTATCATCACGGAAGCCTTTTCTAGCGGTAATAAAAATCGTCTTAATTAGGAAGCAAAGCAAAGATGTAAACAGGATGAGTGATGCAGCATAATAAGCTTGGAGGATTCTGTTTCAGACTTTTGATCTGGTAAGGATTTGAGAAAAAAGGTTTGGTAAATTTCTTGCTACAACCCTAATGACATTTCTATGAGCCATGGCCCATGACAATGCCCTCTAGTCCTCAGACATTCATGAAGTAATTAATAGTTGACTTAGAGGGATTATACTACATGAACGCGCCTTTGTTTTGTTGACCTTGGAGAGGTTGATTAATCTCTCTAATTGAGTAGTTGTAAACACTATTGTTCCCACTCTGTTCCAATGTCAATTTGCTCATGTTTGTTGACGACTTCTTGCACAGTATTTTCAAATGTTCGCACCATGAGCGAAGGTGTTACGACAATCTGTTTATCTACAAGCTATTTGGCACCAGTAGCATAGCTTCTTCTGAAACACTTCAGATCTGAAAGCCTACAATAAATGTATTCAAACCAAAGGAAAGAAAAATAGCTTTGCTTGGAAGTCACATGTAATATTAAAATCATGTTTTCAATGTTCTGTTGTCTGTAGCACTCTGCATAGTGGCAGGAAAAAAATGATACTAAATATTCATACTTTAATAGTATTTCTGCATTTTACAATGCAGTGATGGATTTCCCTGTCTATGCCCTCCTTGAAAATCCAGTTTCATACATATTTAATAAGGTCCTCTAAACAATTTTTACATTTTGTCATCTTCAATGATGCATGCCATCAAACTCATAGGGAAAGTGCTTCATCTCACCCCTATTGTCTGTGCCACCGTCACCACACCCAGTTTGTGAGTCTGCCAACTTTTCCAGGTCTGTATTTATTGGGAAATCTTCGAGGCTCAGCTCAAAGGGATGACTACAGTCCCAAAGCACCTATAATGGAGCATCTCCATGTGATATATTAGTAAACGAAGACATGAATTTGAATGATAGGATTGCAGCGCTCAAAAAACACGTCTAGAGCATAGAGGCGCCTCAGCTAAGTGGGATACATTAATCACGACATCCCTGAGGCTGTTTCAGTGCATGCTAAAGCAAATGTTCCTGTTCATTGACAGCAGAAGAAAATGGATGTAGATAAGACACACGTTCTGGTAATAAATCAGTAGACACATGAACACTATGTTTGCTCAATAACTTCTGGCACATTAGTGATATTTAGACACAGGTGCATCTGTATGTATTGAATGTATGGCTTTCGGAGAAAATCCTGAACCACAAGTTGATTTATTGGTTGGTTGGTTGATTGATTGATTGATTGATTGATTGATTGATTGATTGATTGAACACAACAAAAAGATTCAGTTACACTGAACATGAATAGATGAAGAAATAACTAATAAATACTGATAATGAAAAAATCATAGACAGCCTTCTGTTAACACCTCTTGTTCATCACCCTCCCCACTTCAGTCCTGTAACTCATGAAAACATGTTCTTTGTATTTTGTTTTGAACTGTTTTGTATTTGCCTTTTCATTGATTGAACCCCCCTCACTACCCCTTAGCAGTGGTAGAGTACTGTATGTAGGTACTGTACAAGATTTTTGTGGACATGAAAAAATGAGTTTGTCCGTGACCCTTCTTCCATGTGGAAATGTGATCTGAGTGGCGTGCAAAGCAAAAGAGTAAGATGACAGGAAGGAGAAATATGCGACCCCCTATTTGTGCATCACTATAAATGTGTGCATCCAAATGTATGATGGCCCGAGACATTGTCCTGGACCCAAATTAACCTGTGCCATAGTCTATCACTGAACAGCTTGTGACAGCCCATTAGATCCTGACAGAGACACTATAACTCCACTGGAAGGGAACCAACTGAGAGAAAACATGGAAATTGACACTTAAGATACAATGACAGTCAGCATTAACACCATCACCTCTCTCTCTCTTACTCTCTCACTCTCTCCCGCACCGATGCACTTTTTTCTTTTTTTTTTTCAAGTACTCAGAAGTCCTCTTCGAGAAAACTCTCAATTAATTATTTTAATAGGATTTCACTGCCCCTTTTCTCCTAAATTTATCTCACTACATTGGTCCCAGGGAAAGATAACCCCGGACAAATGAACACTCACAAATTGCACAAACACATGATAGAGATAATATTGAATAGTGAATCATATCATTTGGTCTCTTTCTCCATCTTCAGCCACAGGCTTCTAAGAAAATTATAAAAGTAAAAATCTCATTAATTTTGGTAAAAGGATGAAGAAACCCTGGAATTCCTCAATCTTAGGTTTTGTATCGAGTTATATTAATAGAGGACCGCACGAATCTAATCTAGCAAACTTATCTGTATTAAGATGTATGCAGTGACTTGTCTTATTTCAGAGACCACAAGGACTCTAGATCCCTGTGCATCAGTAATTTTGTGAATCTGTTAAATCTTTCTGAAGTCAATAACAATTTAATATTGATTTACTTCTTGCCCTTTGGAATGGACAAGGACATGCTTTTAGTAACATAAACAGCTGTGTTTAAATGGGCTGTTAGCGCAGCTGTTTGTCTACCAGTCCAGAGGAAACTAGATTGCCACAGCTTGTCTCACCACTTTCTAATAGTAGCTTACTGTAGCATCCAACTGGCCCTGAAGACACAGCACCGCTAAGAGGGTGTATTATATGTCATTTATTATAAAGAGAAAGATGGCTGAAGCTCTCGTTATGCAATACCAACACCCACTCCCACCACCACGACCAATATAAAGTGGCAGGGAAGTATTATATTTATCTGAGACCAACTAATGTTAAATAGTGATGTGTTGTCTCTGAGTGCTCCAGCAATTAAGTAAACCAGGTTTCATTTGAAATGATGCACACGGTTGAAATGCACCTTTGACTGAGGAGACTGCTTGGTTGAAACAATAAAGTGAAGAACATTAAAGCCTTTGCAGTAATAAAAACTGCTCAGGTTCAAAGCCTGACCATCGACGAATAAATTAACAAAGATAGCGCACCAACTTTTAACCTCACTTTTCACTTCAAAAAAAAAAAAAAAAAAGGCCATTAATTGCTTTTCCTCCCACCCATGTGGCTGATTTAATTCCACAGAAGAGCCTCCTCTCCCAGTTGGAATCATTTCAATCAGAAAGCCCCCACCCCATCCACCCCCCAACTCCCCCTCCCTTTCTGCTGTTTATCAAAGTCCTAATCAAACTGCAAAGCAAAGAATTTTACTTTCAGACTATCAACAGGTGCAGCAAGTTGCCTGTATATTTGTAACACTGTGTCCTCTGCCAGGCAAATTGACTCTAATATACTTTAAAGGATTAGTATCATTAGGTATGTCAGATAATGAAACTCAAGCTTATACAGATGGTGCTCGCTGCTGCCGATGCCTTGATGATAAATACTGTAAATAGACCAGGTTTCGGAGGACAAGGACTCTCCTGAATGTGCGTCTGCTATCCTATAATCAAGTTCAGATTCCATTAACAGAGCCCTGTCTTCAGCAAAATTTCTCCCTCATTAAAAGGTTTAGAGACTGTATCACTTTTCCGTATCCACTCCCACACGAAAACATGCTCCTGCCTAATTCATTTACCCATGCTTCCTATACACACCAACAGCATAATTGCAGTGGTAATGAACATGCAAAAGCAGAAAATTGAGATGGGAATAACATTAGGAACCCAGCAACGCTCTGTGCTCCTTCCAACCAGACCACCGTCTCTCGGCACATGCGAGCATGGACCACCTTTACACAAACACACACATGACAGACACGCACAGATGCACAGGAAACACTACCACAAATTCGTACATCTGCTCGTTCAGCCGCAGTTTCCCTTTATGGGTCTGATTCAGGTAGTTCCTATGTGCTGTTTGTCCTCTTGAGGCCCAGCGAGGGTCCACAGGGATCCCCCTGACCTTTCAAGTCAAAGCCAAAGCTGAAGGTCACAGAGCTAAGGTCACATGGTTAAAAAAAACAAAAAAAAGTAAGCCCATTACATGTTTATCAACAACAGAAAGGAATGGGGGGAGCTTTCAAAAAGCAATTACCCATAATATTCCAAAGTTGCATAATGGTATTCATATTTCATGGTGGGGTTAGAGGGTGATATTAGAATCAAAAAAGAGAGCGGCTTTGATCAGAGGCTGAAATGGATAAATGGGAGTGAGAATGAAGGGACGGATAAACAGCCCAAGCCTTGAAGTAAATATGTTTCAAAGAGACAAGTGAATGAAACCCCAACATTAGAGTAAGGCAGTGAAGATCACAACATAGTGTGCTTGGTATAAATTTTAAAAGGTGCAGTTTTTCATCTGTATAAACGCCACTTTGAAAGGTTAACACAGCATTTATCAAAATGTATTGAGGGGTAAAATCTCCCAAAGTAATCAACAAGACTGAGCTGATGGTCATAGCAGTGGCTCCATGAGGCCTGCAGCAGGCTCACAGTGATGGTGTTAATATTCAAATGTTTAGCAGGGGTAATGTTTGACATGCTCTGATTTTAGTATGTTGTAAAGTTGTAAATGCATTTTCACCAATAAACTACACACAGATCTATAAACTGTAAAGTTTCAAAACATCCTATTCAAGTGGCCAGTTGACCAGTTGCCCAACATTTGTGCAATTGGTGTTGACGTTCTGCACACTGGGGATGCTCTGGTGTTGGTTGGGTTATAAATGCACAAAGCAAACATTCACACAAATATTCAAGCACTATATAAACCAGTGGGCAGGTCAGGGCCTCCAATCCACCCCACTGCTTTTTATATAGAGACAAGCCAGCGCACCGAGAGGAAACCAACACTACCACAGGGAAGAACATGCAGACACTACCGACAAGACTCCAGCGGAGAATAAAGCACCTTGTTGTTGAGAGGTGAAAGTGCTCACCACAGGAGCCAGAAAATACAGAAGATGGCAACATAAAAAACAAAATTAATACCGCGTATACATTTTATACTGAGTTACTGCCCCAGAGAAGCACCGACTCTTACCACTGAGCAACACAGACATAAGTTAAAGTAAATAATTACCCAGACTTGTACAAGACAAATAGCTCCTGTGCACCGTTCATTAGCACCCACAATTATTCTGCATTTTTCTTATGTTTTTTTTTCCACCAGCAACTGCTGTTTCTTTGGATCAAAGATGTCTCAAATGTTATGTCGCCTTTGCTTCTAGGTATAGCTGTCTGTTCCTCTAACCCAATTAATTATATGCACTTTGCATGTAATGAGGCAACAGCCCCAACTTCATGCTGGCTGGCATGTGCCTCTTTCTCAGAGGAGGAAGGGCAGGGATTAAATTGCATTAGCTGCATAATTATTTCCCTTGGAACGGATCAAGACGAAAATTTGCCGTATTAGCTGTATGCAGTAATAAACTAGTAATGGTAGTAATAGAACTAGTTACTCATTACATGACCATGCGCCTGTGTGTCTAAACCTGCTGTACTCTAAACCTTTAAACCCCCACACTCACTGTAACAAAACGTACTGGGAGATTAAAAGCTATTTCATGCATGCATGCTTTTTGCAGCCCATCCTTGTGTAATGCAATGCAGGAAGACACTGTGAACTATGATTAATGGCTATTTGCCATGTGCATTAGAGATGAAAGCGAGGATAGTGCATTTGTTGTAAAAAGGAGGGGAGACCTTGTCTATCCGAAAAGGTTTTGTTTCACTGAGTTTTGGGGATTTGGAACCAAGAGTCTGGCAGCAGCTCTGAATCCTTACTCACCCAACCTTGAAAAAATAGCACACTGCAGCATGATTACGCCTCTCACATTTTCACAAACTGTCACAAAAACAACAAGCAGAGGACACACATTGCTTCAGGGAGAAATATGCATACTAAGATATTGTTTCCTTTGAAAGTACATCGGAGACCTTTTGCTTTGGTATCTTTCCTTCTGAGTGTTGCTTTTGCAATGCTAAGCACAGCAATGTGTCTTGGAGTGGGTTAGAGTGACACTGTCAGTGCTGACAGAATAGCATTAGTCAGCTATCGCTCACAAGTGACAAAACCAATTAGAATCACCTAGGCAAATTTGGTTTAGGCTTGCAATTACATATGCTTGATAAGCATTATTACCCAGGGAAGGTGCTTCGTGTGTGTGTGTGTGTGTGTGTGTGTGTGTATGTGTGTGTGAGCAGAATCACCTTTAAGGACTTCAAACAAGGCTGAAAATCAATATATAGCTACACATATGTGAAAACATTTCTCCCTCCACCTACATCAACACCACATAAGTAGTATGAGAGTGACATAATGTTTTGCCTTAGAAGATATGGATTATATAAGAATTATACAGTGATGCCAGCTGCTTAATTGGTTCACAAAAGTTAGCACAATATTTTTCTAGGTTTGAGTTCAGTCTCAGTCAGCCTCCATTCTTCCTTTTTTATTCCCCCACACAATAACAGACACACACAGTACAAACTCTGGACCAATGCACAAATCTTCCTGGTGGTGAACATAAAGT
Organism: Caranx ignobilis; assembly: GCA_021432705.1. Lineage (NCBI taxonomy): Eukaryota > Metazoa > Chordata > Actinopteri > Carangiformes > Carangidae > Caranx > Caranx ignobilis. Next base: position 58,026,657 of record MU269990.1, read on the forward strand.
CTTCTTTCAAGGGATCCTCAAAAACAGGTAGGAAGAAATACAGAAATAACAGGACCCTGTTTTAACTGAGAGGAAGATTTAGACTAATTACTTCTCTCAGATAGTTGCAATCATCTGGAAAATTGTGGAATGACTGAAGGTAATGCTGCAAACACTAACTATTTTTTCTCACCAAGTCCGTATCAGTTGTGGAGCAAGGAGGGACCACAACAGAGTGGCAGCTTGTTGTTCATGCTTAATTAAATTTGTTCATCGACTCCCCCAGTAATTAAACTCTGGTGTACTTTCTTTTAACTGTGGATCATCTCGTGGGTGCAGATCCCATCAGGCTCAGTAGGAGCCCCACTGGAAGGATGTGTTGCTTTCAACTTGACTCATTTCTGCAGTATCCCAAAAGTCTCTGAACTTGGACTTTTTGCTTTGCACTCTTTTTAAACAGTATTTTTGCGATCTGTGAACCAACTTTTTCCTCTAGTTTAAACTTTTACACCCTATCTGCACCAACCATAGAGGTGGTGTTTACTGTTTGGATAATTCACCAAAATCCTTGGGAGTTATGTCTGCTTTGACTATTCCACAGTGTACAATTCACAACTTTTATCAGTGCTCTTTACCCATGCAATGAGGAGTGTGTGCTGTACAGGCAGACAGCAAGGGTGCATGGGTATGAAGTATCTCTGACTTTTACCAGATTACAGTGCTGCAATTACCATTCATCTTATTTAAAACTAAGTTTCCCTAAAGTGTTTTAGTGTCTTGAACTAACCATACTTTAATGATAACTTATTTGTCATAACTAAAATCTGCCCTTAACATTTAAGCTGCTAATTGATGTGTTTTTTTAATAGGAAGTTAAGATGAATAGCAGAAGAATTTAACTAATATATATCACCCTTAACTTCTCCAGTATATTACTTACATTAATACAATATTTTTTGTAGTACAGCTTTTCTGAAATGTTATGTTTAAATATGCAAATGAGGCATGGTCTAATGAAATATGTGCTGATTTGCATAGATTTCCAGAGCAGAATCTGAGTGTTGAACAAAGCTCATGTTCATGTTTCATTCTTGTTCTTCTTTCATTTTGTTCTGGTGTTATTAGAGTCAAAGGTTTTTACTGGGTAGAATTTTATCACTCCATAAATCAGAAAAGACTGTCAACAGCCATAAAAAAAAGTCAATTTTCAGCATTTTTTGGAATAAAATGTTGCATAAATGAGGATGTGAGTGATATATGACCAAACCCTCTTGGTAAAAGCCTCCAGAATATAGACAGGAATAAACCTGGAAAATTCAGTGCATGTAACTGCTGGTGAAATAGAGATAAACTCAGGTGCATACACACATACACACAACATGTGATATAAAAGAAATGACGTTGTCACGATCCAGTTACATTGTGCATAAGAGAGACTTACAGTGGTACCTGTGATGACATGGTGCAGACACCAATGGCTGTACAGGACTGTACAGTAGGTTGTGTTGCTGACTTTTGGTGAAGTCCACAGAAAACGTAGTAAAATAAAAACCCCTGTGTGTACATTGGATTTTTTTCTTTCTACCACTCTCAAAGTCTGAGGACTGACCAGTGCATGAAATAATGGAGCTTCTCCTTGCTGTGTCTTACATTAAAAATTGTTAAAATGACTACATGTAATGTGAAGGTGGCTTGCAGCTATGGAGCCCAAACATAATTATCACCCAACTCTGCACTTACTCTCAGTTTTTAGGATCTTGGAAGACTTTATATTAGTTCTCTGGTCCCAAGTTGTAGACTACATAAGAAACACACTGGGTATGTGGGTAATTGGTGAACACAGTAGAACATTTTTCCAATAAAAGAACCAGATATCCCCCTGAGAATGTGGTTGATACTAAAACATTTTTTTTTTTTTTAAATTGAGATGATTGAATTTTAATTGGTCAGGTGGACAGAAATGAGTGAATACTAACTTCAACTCTTGATTCCCAATGGTAAACTAGAAGATACAGGATACTGTAGGAGGAGAAGACCTAAAGTTGCAAAGGATACTGATTTTAATCTAAAAATAAAAGCCCATCATACCGTGTTTTCATAAATGCTACACTATCTGCCACAGCTCTATGTGATAACCCATTGTTAGCCTGGAAATCCTTTGTAGCATAAGTACATATCAAACACAGAAAGCTGCCACGTTACAGTAATCTTCATATACCATCATTTTTCCAGTCTGTGACATGAACTTGGCAATGAGATTGCTATGTACATAGCAATGGGAATATGCAATAAGGGAAAAACCATTTTATTCTGAACTAGGGTGCCGCGCTGTAGAGTCTTATTAATATGTAATATTGCTGGATTACTGGGTGTACAGGCAGCTTAGTTTGTTTGCCCAGAATAGGGTGATCATCCATGACAAGCAGGTGTATCTGCCAGTCTCCAGCTTGCTACAGCATTAACAAGATCCTGACTTGGGAGCCAGACATAGAACATCAGACACAAGGGAGTGAAAGGCTGCTGATCGAAGCTGATGCTGTGCTTCCACATAATTCTGGCCACGTGACCACCAAGACAAATTATGTACAGCATGTAGAAGCATATGTTCTCAGAGCTTTCACGTTGACTGCATATAGGTCAAACTGCATTAAAGTGGAGGCAAATGCTTGTTTTTGTGTGTTGAAGGCGGTAGGCGTTTGAAGATAACTTACATTATCACTATACGACACGGTTTGAGCAATTGTGCAGAGAAAAGAAGAGCAAATGACAGCTGTGTGGAAGTTTCTGGCATCTCACTGGTGGCTAGGCAAAAGTCTTTTTCTCCGCGTTCTGACATTTGTTCTGCGTGTGCACCAGTGTGCTGCAAGTTCAGTTCACCATCATTTCACCTTTCTTGTTGCAGGCATACAATGCAGCTGCAAAGGACGTCTTCAGTGAATGTATTATACAGTGATTTAAACTGCCAAAACATGATCCTTACTAGTCTGCAGCTTAATGTATTTCAGTCCTCTCATAGCCCTGTATCAGCACTTGCTATTACCTTCATCGTGTTAGTGAAAAGCCTTCTTCCTGGTACAATCAAAGGAGGGCTTGGACTTTTGAATCCTGCCTGTCAAAATTCAAATGGACCCTTTGGGAGCAGTGTCATTCATCTCTGCTCAGTCAATAGCTGGCACCTCTGTCCCTCCATTGATTATCAGCTGCAAGGGAGGCAAAGAGGGACGACAGGCAGGCCTTTTGTTCCCACTCCTGAAGGAGGACTGCCAGCAAAATAACTCGCCACAATTAAAATCTCAATACATCAGCTGGAGTTTACTTTATGGTGGAGCCCAGCTGTTATCTAAAGCACTTGATGAAAAGGAGACAGGAGAGGTCCAAATGCACAGAGATGCTTATAGAGCCAAAAATGGTTACCTGCCTAAATCTTCTTGCTTCTCTCTTGTTTAGTGCCTCTTTGTTTTATGTTTTGCGTGTGTGTGTGTGTGTGTGTGTGCGCAGAATATATTTCAGTTTCATCAACAAGAAAGGGATTTTATTTTTCTGTTATTTTCTGCTTTATTTGGCTATATAAATAGCAATTACATTCATATAAAGAAAAACTGATCACCTAGAGAGAAATAGCTCATCTGACAAAGTGCAGCCATCATCCAGAGGTTGAGTTCAGGGTTATAGGTTAAAGACAGCTCGGTGGCAAAGGCCAACAGAAAGGTCAGTGCACTTGTTACACTTTAACCCAGCAGATGATTGCTCATCATGAGAATTAAGTCTCCTTGACAAAGCAGGGAGCCAACTGGACAAGGGTAGAGCCTGGAGACATGAACTTCAGCGTCCTCTGTCAACTTCCATAGCCTTCTGCAGAATGAATAAGCTAACAAGCTGTCATAACATTAGCAAGTGAATATCTGGAGAGTTGGATTCCAAATGCATTGCCCCGATTTGCCCCGTGCTGTGCTGAATGTGCCACCGGCCCCAACAATGTGACATGAACACAAATGGAGAAAAGAGGAAAAAAAAGAAAGAAAAAGAAAGACATCATCCAGTCTGTTGGCCTTTTCCTACAAAAAAAAAATGTTGTGGTCATTTGAATATTAGATTTCCATTACACAAAAATAACCAGTGTGTTCCTCCACGGCAATGAGCCAAGGCAAGATGGGACTGGGAATGAGGTCAGATTTCACCCTGCATTCGTCCAGTGAGGCACCATACCTGTCTTTATGTAACTAGTGTACAGAAAGAAGCACTTTAATGGATAGATGCAGCAAGTAATTCAGGCACTGCATGGAACGTAATGAGGGACAGGACTCAGAGAAACCAATCTTTTTTTCCCACTTTGGTGGCTCCTGTTCTTTCATAGAGCTACACTGCCCCCCAACAGGTCTGAGAAGTACTGCAGCAGAGGTTGGGATACACCAAGGCTTACATAATGTCCTATTTTTTTCCTTTCTAAAAAAAATTGACACAATAATAGCCTCACTGTGTTAGCAACGCTGACCGGCAGATTGCTCTGTCTGCATATAGGCAGGCATGGTAAACTTTGAAGGTTTTGCCACACAACAACAGCCCTGAGATATGGAGGGAAGCCAAGGAAAGCACAAATGTGAATTGATCTCTCCAATCAACATGATGAATGAGGAATGCCAGGCGCTCTTTCTGCAATGCCAGCTTTCACTCTGCAGTATCGTTTGTTCCATTGTGTTTTGGGAGATCAAGGTTTCATTGTCGATATCCCTTTAGCCAGTAAGTGAGGCTGTGTTGTTATTACATAGGTCAAAACTGTATTTACATGGAGGTATTTGTATTTTCAGATGTGGTACTGCAGACTCTTGATGGATTTATTGAACGAGGAATGCAACACAGGTGACTTCAAACCTTTTCATTTCACACGATTAGATGCAGGAAATCTGCAATTTCCTTTTTGTTGTGGAAAAAGCTGACAGGCATGTGCTATATGTTTTTATTTAAAGTCTTGGTTTGCATGATAATGTGTTCATTTTTGTCATTTTAACATATTTCAAAATGATACACATTCAAATTGGAAACCACACTTCAAAGGTATTTTTCTGAACTAACAATAATTATATATAAAAATGTCCCAGGTTTTCTTTACCTGCAGATCATAGGCATAGTATGGTGTGTCACATACATAATTGCTTGATATCACTGCATTATTCTTGCCACCTGTTCTGAGAAATTCTCTGGCTACATATCAAAACAGGTCAAACACAGAGAGGTTTGCTTTCAAGCAACATGTCTAAATTTAATACTTAATGCAGCATTTTCCCTCTCCAGTCCTCACGCTCTTCAGACAACAGGGTGAAACACGACAGATGGTAACATCTGTAAACCTTACCTCAGGTGTCACACCACTGGAGGATCCTATTATATGTGGGCCTTGTGCATCGCTGTTAATACTCCACATAAACACTGTGTTTATGTGTTTGTCGATGTTCCCGCTTCGCCGGGCTGCAGCCTGTGCCTCTGCACTTTTAAAAGAAAGTACAACAAAAAAAAAAATCCTTGAAAGATCTGTTTTTTTGATCATCACTCCTCTTTTTATGATAACATTTTACTCACCACCTTCACTGCAGAGACTCTGGGATGCAGTGAACACCTTGGAGTATCACAAACACAGCCAGGCTTGTTCAGTTAAATGGAAGGTGAGAGAGAAGGCGAACAGCCCCAAACTGTCCATCACAAACATGTGCAGCTGCATGTTTAATACTGTAAGGTGTATTTACAGTGTTTACTTTTGCTTCCATTGCCCCAACAGATGCTCACAGACATTGGAAAGGTGGGCAGGCAAGAGGCAAGAGGTGAACTAAGGCAATGGTGACTGCAGTTATATATGAATATTCAAACTGTAATGTGAAGCACTGCTTCAGACTGTAGTGATTGCCCACAGACAGAGACATAATAAATAGGTTAAGTCAATTTATAATCTTATTTGCATGTTCTGTGTCATGATATTGTTTTACAGGGGGTGATTTATGTCAGATTTGCGAAACAACCCACTGTCACAGATGAATATTAACATTTAAATTGAATGCCCTGTTAGAATATGATCTTAGGAATTAAAGCCAAGGGGAGTCAAGTGCGTGGTAAAGTGGCAGCGGTTGATCTGTTTAGTCTGTATACTTTAATAGGAAGGTTGATGAGTATATGAGCAATGCTGCTGTATTGATTTTGTGATTCCGCCGGAGCAAAAGCAATCGAAGGGTGTCCTTTTACCTTGTCAGATGTCACGTAAACAGAGCACCTTTTCTCATACAGTGTGTCTTTCCTTTCTCAAGAGGTAATGTCACAGGGAACGATCCTTTAACGTTGATCAATTCTGCCACCTGACACAATCATGAGAACAATTAACTCCTGTTCCACCCCTTGGATGAGGGGAAAGCTAGTTGTGCGGATAGATAGGCTTTGTTTTGAGTGCTGGCTTGTGTGCCAAAATATGCTCGTCTCAGTCCTATTCTGCAGCCCTGTGTGTAATGTGTCTGGCACTGTTATCGAGTGGGCTCCAGATTTCTATCCACCCCTCTGGAGTGGCTTTCAAACTTCTCTGAGAGCCCTTTTGTTTTGTGACCCACAATAATTTAATGGACTATTGTGCAGGCTTAGCCAGCAAATTTCGTCCTGTTTTCAGGCTACAACTAACCTGTTCTAAGCTGGCCACACATTGCAGAGACCAGAGTGGGCTTTGGCAGCATAACATGGCCATCATTATGATATAAGCATATACAGAACCACTTCCTGACCCAGTTTAATCTCCCCATGACTCATCTTTGGGTTTTCACCCAAGCGCTCTCTAGCAAGCAGATTCTGGCCATAGCCAATTGTCTGTGGTGCATTAATTATAACTTCATACCAGACACAAGTGATAACACTAGACAGCAACAATGTAACAATGTCCCTGAGAGGTGTGTTAATAGAAGAGAAAACAGAGGAAAATTACAGAATAATGGACAGAGAGACTTTTACTCTCTCTACACTATGATAAAGTACCACATCTCCACAAACGTATCCAAGCATTCACACACCATTATTTCCTAATACTATCATCTGTGTGAGCTTGGCTGGACACATTTCTCTTCTGCGTGGCATCGTCCCATAATCATCTTATGCTCTCTGTCTCTCTGTCTCTCTCTCTCTCTCTCTCTCTCGCTCTCATGCACATAGCAGAAATGTGTGTGCAGAGTGGCTTGGAAGATAGCAGAAGCACAACTGATGGAGAGACAAAATGAGGGGAGAGGATGAGCTTACTCATCCAGGCCATCTCTGCCAAGACAAAACAAACCCAGAGAGTGAAAATCATCTTATCAGGGTGATAGCAGGCAAATAAAGGGAGACTGTCAAGAAATTATCACGTTGGTATTCAAGCCATGACTTGCTGTGTCTTGTCACAATAAAACAGAGGGAATGCAAGTGGAGGCTCAGAGAGGCAGAGAGAGCGGGAGAGAGCTGTTGATCTGTTTAGCCCGTTTGCTTCACGACGCTGTGCATCGCCTCTGAAATGGCTGTATTTGAAACAGCTTTATAGAGTAGAAGTGCAGTGTGCCAAGGCATGCCTGTCAGACCCAGGAAGAGTAGACTTCATGGATGAATTGTGATTGCTTACATACACAACAACACACCAAACATTAATCACAGGCAATGGTCGCTCTCAAAAAACACAGAAAAAAGAAAGGAAAAAAAAAAGCAGTGGCAGCTTTGAGACAGATGCAGAGCCAGACTGAAAGGCAGAGGGCAGGGTGAGAAGAGAAATAACAAGAGTGGAGAAGGCTGTATGTAGTTGAAGGTATGAGGACAGTTTTTTGGCTCGTAGTGAGAAAGCGCGTAGTCCAGAGATTGCGCCCGGTTGAAAGGAGTGTTTGCCTGAAATTTTAATGCAAAGCACGGCTCCACTGCAACCTGTCTGAGACAGCAGGGACTCTCTCAAGTGGCGCTGACAGGGACCGTCTGTGAACCTGCCTGTGGATCATCGTAAACCCTGCACCTGCTCATGACTGTATCACTGTGCCCCACCGCCTTATATGGGCATTAGCATACGGCTCAACGCGCTGAATACATGCACCATTATGCACCATAATTTATCATGTGTCCTGAGGTATTGATTATGTGCTCAATGATAAGGCAGGGCAACATGCATATCGAATATGCATAAAACATGCATCTGCATTCATTTGTCTACAATCTAATTACTGATGAGATGAGCAACAAATAATCACAAACAAACAACAACTTTAATGGAATGAGACTTGCAAAAAATGTAAGAACTCAGTTGATGAGGGGCAGAGTAAGCAGCCCTGCCAAGCTAGGAGACATCTCTGGATGAAAAACGAACACGCCCTATCACTTTTCTTTGTTTGATACAGACTTTTTGCTGCTTTTCACTCTAATTGACTTTCATGGCAGAAGTGATTTGTAATTAATGGTGGTTTTGTAACTCATCTATATCCCTGAACCTTGACGAGACCAATCGATAGCTCTGCCTGTGGCCTGCTCTCTCGGTGTTCTCTCTCTCTCTCTCTCACTCACATACACACACACACACACACACACACAGCACAATCCAGACTTCCCTCACAAGCGGCCATATGTTCACACACATTCACACAAACATTGACAACCCAGGGCAGGGAGTGATAGTCAAGAGTACATTTGTTCATCTTGTCTAAGGTTAACAATAGACTGTCTACTAGAAAGAAGACAAGGAGCCAATGCCCTGCTTTGTTCCTATAAACCTGCTGTACTCTTTTTTTTTTTTTTTTTGGCTTAGTGCTGAAACACAACACAGCCATTATTTATTAAAGCTGATACAATACAGTGCGGTAACGTGTCTGTGAACTGAAAGAGTTACAAGCCTTAAACTTACAACTGTTGCATGTGAGTTGCATTCAAAAACATTGAATGGACATGCAGTGAATGGTTATTCTTCAATGGCAATATACTTTACTAAGTGTCTTAGTAAGCAAGCACTTCATCTCTGCCTGAGGCTACATCTGCACCAATACGATCTTCTCTTAAACAAGTCTTTCAGCTACAGACAAGAAATAATCACCATCCATACCATAATGTCACACAACCATTCTCTGGATATTGATGTGCCCATGTAAGGAGGAAGTAGACTGTCTATTCCACGGTTGGATGCTTAGTTGCAGAAAATGCAATGAATGGCAACAGTGGAAAGAAAGACCAGAGATTAGTTTGTTTGGACCAAGTGTTACTGAAAGTTACACAAGTGTATGGTGGTTTAGGTGGAGCACAGATGGACAAATATAGGGATTCGTTTCAATGCTAAAATTGTTCATCAGGGCACAAATGTGAGTGTCTGTGTCATTTTCCTTAAGTCTCTAGTTCTGTCCGTCAACACTAAAACACAAGCCCAGAGTTTTCCAACTAAAATGAGGAGCTGTAAAGACACTGGGCATTAATGTAGCTGAAGGACTGGGTGGATGTTTCCCGAGGCTACATTACCTGCTATTACCATCACATACCTAATCCTCTGACCAAAATGTCAGCAGTCAAGTTGCATGGTGGGTAACGTAGGTGCAGAGAGAGAAGAGTATGGGGAACAAAAAAAAGTATATAATGTGTTAAAGAAGTACTACAGCAAACGAACGGTGTACTCTTCAAAGAATTATGACTGTCAGAAGAAAAGATTAAAATGTGCCAGTAGCTCACACCTGACTGCTTCTTTTCTTTCCTACCTTGCAGAGGTGGTTAGTGTTGCATCCCTCTGCTCATTGCACTGCTGCTCTTCAGCTCATATTGGTCTCCCAACCTCCCGGCTCACAGCTCATAGTCAGCTCGGGTCTTTATTTGATTTCATGTCTCTTTCAGACAAGTGTCTTTCAGTCATACCCCTTAGGGTCACACCCCTGAGTTGCTCACATGAAGATCACTGCACCACCAAACGTACACTCCAGTAAAAAAAAAAAAAAAGAGGAAAAATCCAGCCCAGATAAATAAAAGAAGAAATAAGACGACAGGCTGGGAAGAGGGGGAAGAGAGAAAGAGAGATGGAGGTTAATGATGGAAACTAACCACATTTTTTCTGAAAGGTCACTTCACAGACAGATGGCAGCCCTGTGCTGTTCTGCTCTGCTAATGTTCCCCATCATAACAGGTCCTGATTTTCATCTTCCATTTCCTTTATTTTGGGAGTCACCCATTCATTTGGCTCCAGGAAACACTCCCCCCTCCTCGCCCTGACACAATATCAATCACACAAGTGTCAGCAAGCAAACAATGCGAGCAGCTCTGGTGTTAATAACAAGCTTATCAGATGAGAGGAAGAAAGAAAACCAGCTGCCTCTTCCACTTCATTCTCCAACATGTAACATGCAATGACATGAACAGGTGTGAGGGAATGACACTAACAAATTAGGAGGAGAGGGGACGTGTGACAGGACGGGCGATCACCTTGTGTTACATCAAGTGTGGCACTGTATTCAGTCGTGTCAGCATTCCTATACCTCACACACACACACATAGTCACAAACACAGTCTTTGGATGGATGCTAAGGAGCCTGAAGAGGAGGATGAGGTTGCTGTAAAAGCAATTTCCCCATGAGAGAAAGGTCTCATAATTCTTGTGAGACAAAGCATCTGGGATGGCTGGGGACAGATGGGGAAAACTGTATGAAATTCAGCAATGTCCTCATTCACTGTGATTGGGGTTTTTGGTAACCTTTCCTCTTGAAAGTTTCTCTGATGTATTTCCACTGTTTTTGAGGGACTTCACATTAATCACGGTTGACAAGCGGCAAGGCTTTCCTGTTGACGACAGTGTTTCAGATGTGGAGTGAGCCTACAGGCATAATGTATTGTGCTGGCAATAATACACGTATCCAGTCATCTCAGCCACAGTGAGATTTCTCAATCACTTATCACTGATGAACATATGTTCAAATGCATAACATTTGAGCACTTACAGTATAGTTATCCATCTGAATTTGAAATGAAAAACATTTTGTTTTAATCGTCATCAGAGCAAGACTTTCTAACCCTGAAAAAAAAATGGCCTCAATGTGCAGCACCAAGGAGAAAATGTCCAGCCAAGCGAAAGAAATAAACAGGAGCTCAACACAGCTATTATGTCCAAACATGGGATTGTTTGGTCTGGTCTGGTTTGGTTTGGTGAGGCATGACTCGCTGATTTCAAAAAATGGTTGTAGCAGGTGAAATGCTGGAGCAGAGCCAGGGACTAGCCTCTGGGGCAGTGATATTTATGCCTCTTCTCCGTCTCCCTCCCTCCCTGTCTTTCTGTCTCTTTCTGTTTTGGTTGCAAAGCTTAACACAAACAAACCTCTGACACTATCACTTTGCTGATTTCCCAACTGTGCCTTTGGTTGTCATTTTTAGTGTCTTGAAATTATTAATCAATATCACAGACTTTGAAAATCACATGCTGGTGAACCCATTTCTTTTTATTCCTCCTATCATTTTGCCCTTTTAATCTAAACTGTGAAAGATGTTTATGTTCAACCAATGAATAGGAATCCTGCAAGAGAAATGCCAGGCGTTTGTTAATAAATCTACTGTTTAGTTATGTTTAATCCATGATTAATGTCCCTCAAAGTCCATATGCACTGCTGGTCACAACAGTTTTTTTTTTGTATTGTAGTACACAGAGTAACTATCACCTGGGTAAGTGCTGTGTTCATCAGGAGCAAATAGGTGAACATTACAGATGAATATGACTGTGTCCATGACTGTCCAACAGTCATGACTTTTTTTTTTTTGTTTTGCCAAGAAGAGTTTTTTGAATCTATTATTTTGTGCAGTTTTGTTAAGTGCAATTTTCCTTTTTATTCCATAAGAAATTCGCTCTGAATTCATCCAAAAGTGCTGCAGCAGCTTTTCATTTGACGGCTTCTTGGCTCATTAAAATGACAGTTTTATGCTGTAAGCAGCAATAATTAATTTTTTGGCAACTTGGGTGCAGTGAAACAAATTCTGAGATACAGGTGTTGTCACTTTATAAGTTTCATACGGTGCATGTTAGCAAAGAGCCACCTCTTAACACATCCAGCAGAAACATTAACATTCATTTATGGAACCTGTTGTGTCTGCAAGTCAGTTTTTATTATGGCCAATATTCAGTTGACCAGTCAGAGACCACTGAGCTCTGACAGGTCAGACTCCCAGCAACTACACACTCTGGGGCATGTTCCTGTAAAACAACAAGTGCTGAGCTAACTTAGAGCAATGCTACATTAAACTAACCAACATGTGAAATGTAATGGTGACAGTGGTTTGAACCCTGTTGGTTCTTTGGTTCAAACTACAATATGTCAGGATGTGTTCAGTATGACTTTCACAGTGGGGATCTTGTCAAAACCCACAAAGATATTTTAATATGATAGTTGTGATGATATTACATGATTCACAATTAGGCTATCCAGGCTATAAACCCACAACAATGACAATAACAGGCACTCTGGCACTGAAGGACGTACTGGGGTCAGTAGGTCTAGGAAGTCAGACCAGGTTTACTGCAGATTAACATCCCTTTTTTTGTGTATACCCCCCAAAAAGTAAGCTAAATATTCAATTCCATTAGTAAGTCCAGTGCAAAGTCTGTCAAGCTCAGAGCAAAAATATATGCATCTTTTTAGCTGCTAAATGTGGGCTGGGCAGGTAGCACACAGGATTTCGTAGTTTTTTTTTTTTTTTTTTTTTTCTGAAAGCAGCTGCCTGGGAAGAAAAACACTGAGGTCAGCCACAAGAGTAAACAGCAACCATTGCAAAGTGTGGAGCCAAAAGAATGACCTGAAAGACACTAAAACACCCTGCTGAGCTGAGGGGAGCTGCAGGGGTCAGATGATGATTCTCCATCCATTCTCCATCTGTGACTAAAGCAACCCTTTTAGGCAATGCATATTCATTAAATTCACTGTTTATATGAAGAAATTATTGACTGGGGCAGCTTTAAAAATGTAGTTATGCAGAATATTTTTTCTAAAAAATACTTGCTTTTACATGTAGCTGGACGCAGTATATTGTGCACATCTCTGCAAAATCTTTTGTCAAATCCTAAAATAGAGGAGTGCTTTTTTTTTTTTTTTTTTTTTTTTAAGTGTTGATGAATAATTTAACGGTTCAGGCTGACGAGATTTCAAAGGTCTGGTAGAAATAGATGAAAATGCAAAACAAATGGGTAATGAACTCTTGAACATGTGAGGGTGCGGGGGTAGGAGGGTGGAGGTGAGGCGAGGTGAGGAGCAGGGAGGGAGCTGCTGAGTGGGACAAGCCGATTGGAGTCTCTGCGCTCCTGCACTGTCAGATCAAAACGCCTTTCTGGGCATCAAAGACACCTGCAGCAGCAGTGTCTCCGGTGATAAAGATGCCACTGTGCCTGCTTTCCCACTCCGATTTTAATTACAAATATTTATAAGCAGCTTAACTGCATGGACAGGGGTTTTTCTTTACCAGGCGAGGGTGTGGGGGTGTCGGGGTATCAACGCAGCTGTTGGATACGATAAGATTATTTACCATTTTTTTGTTGTTTTATTTGTTTATTTCCTGTTAATTATTCATACCCCCACACGATCATCTACTCCACTTTCGCCTGCTCAATACATTAAATGGGGAGGGGGAGGGGGGGTAACATAAATAAATAAAAGTAATAAATAAATAAATAAATTCTTCTCGGGATAAACATTCTCAGTGAAAAGCTAGAGGGTAAACTTGTCTCCCTGGAAATTAGACACTTGTCTTGCGAATTTGAGACGGAGAGAGGGTGTTTGCACGTGAGTTCCACGCAGATTTTCCTTACTTAACAACTTTCATATCTTTAAATTTTTCATCTCCCTTTGCACACATTGCAGGAGGCAAAATGTCGCGTGGCTCACAACTGCTTACCTGACAGCAGCTTCACTTCAGGATACTGCATTTCGCCGAAAGGTTTAGAGCCCATAATGAGGGTGGAGAGGAGGGTGGAAAAGGAGAAAGCACTCCACTTACACCTCACTACTTTAACCTCCATGGTGCGTTATAATCTGAGAGCAGTGTGGATGTAACCTTGTATGAGGAGAATGTAAAAAGGGAGACGAGAAGAGCGTGTGAGAGTGGGAGATGGAGATGATTTTCTGTCTTCAGTGTGCCTCAGAAACTTCAGAAAGCAAAATATGTTGTTTTGCTGTGATATAGGGGTGGTTCAAGAGGTCGGGGGGGTGTTTATCGTATTTGGTAGCGATCTCTTCTGACTAAGCAAACTAAGTGAAAAGTTTCTCTGAGATACTGTTAGAATGTCAATAACTCTACACTTTCTCTAATTCTCTGTTGTTGTTGTTGTTGTTTTCAATCAGTTCATAGATGTCAGAAAGAGTAAGGCGGCTGAGCCATCAGCTAATGGGAATCCTAATGAAGAGCATGAACGCAGGTCTGAATAGTGACAGGAAAGCCCAATACAGCGGCGAGTGGTGACGCCGACAGGGGTTTATTCTCGTCCCTGTGTTCGGAGCTCCAAGAGGGAGTGCAGGAAGGTTTATTTTGTTTTCAAATCGGAGGTGGACAGTAATTACATTTGGTCTCATTAGTAGTTCCCCTTGACTCTGCGTGGTCATCAAGGTAATGTATGCAGTCCTTCCTCTTTGGGCGAAAATGGATTTGTGCTGCATTAGCTGATGAGGCAGGTAAATTACATTATGTCCCCCCAATGTGATCTTAATGTCAGTTATTCTGAGGTGGATCAGCTTCGTGGACAGTCCTAGACTTGTTAGCGTAGGCTATTTCTCTGCTCGTACTCTCTCTCTCTCTCCCTCTCTCTCCGCAGTAACACGCAGTAAGGAGACAGGTAGGCTGCTTATTCTTAAAAATCCTCATTTGAAAGACCTTAAATGAGCCAACCAGTAATTCCTTTTCAATTCGCACTTCATTTGGCAGCAAACAGGACTATTGATAAGGTATTAAATGGCCAGAGCCGGTGAGTAGAAGGGGTGGGGGGGGGTCTTTTTGCAATAGAGTGGAAAAAGATGAAATCAGCAGCAGTTTCATCAGTCTGTCACCTGCTAAAACCTCCCTGTGTCATCTCACTTTGAAAACAGAATGAGGTTAGTTCTTCAGCACATGTCTTTCTTTATATGTATTTTTTTTGCTCAACTTATTTATCTGTTTGCATGCTGGGGTCTCCAAACAGCAAAGTCATCAACAACAGTCACGTACGTAGGTATAACCACGCTGCTACATCGAATGTCTCCAGATCCTCTGTGTGGAAACTAATCTTTGGCAAACAGAAGAACAGCAGCAGATAATGCTCTTTATGATCTGACCTGACATTTATCAAGACACTGATCACTGACTCATCTGTCAGGGCTGTGATGTCTGAGGTAATTTAGGTGGCACATTCCTGTTGCCATTTAAAAATTATGCAAGCGTGTTTGAGTCTGTGAGGGTGTGTATACTGTATGTGCATGTGCATGATGTAACTGTGTTGCCTGATTGGTGTCAATGAATCAGGTGGAAAATTGTTAACCGAACGTCTGCGTTCACCATCTGCACATAAATACTGAACCCTGACATGACTCTTTTTTGTTGAACATGGGTCAAGACATGTTCAGAATACAAGACTGAGAACAGAGGAATCCAGATAGCAGTACAATGAGGCCAAACCCTGTTCTCATCTATTTTATTCTGTACCAGACGAATTATGTTTCCAAGTTGTTTGGTCATGATGATTTCAGTAATGTCTGGAGGGTTTTTCAAATCAGATATTTACTCATACTCTTTGATTAAGTGATTGTATGTGGTGGTCAAAGGTCATTATGGTCACATAACACGCTTTTGGCTATAAATCAAGAATTCACACGCTAATTAACAGCAATGGAGGCATACAGCTGTAAGGCGATGAGTCTAGTTTGTCCTTTGGCCCAGTGAGCATTTGATTTATGAATGAACTATAAAACAATCTAAAAGTGTGAAGGGAAGTAAATAATTAATGTTGTAATCATTTCAAAAGCAGAAGGCAGAGTGAAATTTAGTTGTTTTTTGGAAAATTAGAAACTAAATGCAATTTAGTGTCAGAGAAGCATGTCTCTGCTTTTAGGTTTTGGCTATCCTCTATGTCAGGATGGACATGTTCTGTTGCTGTTTTGGGGTTTTAAAGGCCAATTACAGCAACTCGTTCCACAGATTGGACTAGAGCTTAAACCATAAACATGAAACAGCGTGCAGGGTTTTGGTCTGCAAAACGAGGTGGTGCATCAGAGAAATGTTTCTTTTTATTTCTCATTGCACCATTTGTTTGATTGTTAATTTGATGAAAAACACACATTCACTCTAGGTGTGATCAGTAGCTAACGTTTGATATTAGATGATATGTTCTGTGGGGTTGTCATATTTACTCTGCAATGGTCATCCTGCATGGGTTTAAAATTTTAAACCTTTTAGATTAAACTTTTAAACTGTTACTGTGGGACTCTTCTACTTTATACTGTAGGCCTCGTGAACAATGCCCTATACTCAATTATTCAATATGATATTATTTATTCTGTTTCCTTTTAATGTACATTGGCTACTAGTCATGCAACCCCCCCATAAAAGAACAATGTCACTACTTCACATCTGGAATAACTACACACATTGGAAACACAAAGCAAGGGAAGGGAGCAGGGATAGAGTTTTGCCTTTCTTGTAATATGTATGTTGTGTTTGATGTAATCTCTGTTACCACGGTGTGAAAAGATACAAGAGAGAATTGTAAAATAGGCCACCAAACAAAATGGACAAAGTTCTTAGTCAAGACCTAAGATCATAATATGTGAGACAGGACCGAGGTTAATGTTTTATTTCAGACCCCATATCCTCATGAGAAGCAAAGAGACAGATAAAAGCCAGAGCAAAAACTAGCCTTAAGCCTTGAACCAGCCTTAAGCCTAGCCATGATTTCTTTCCACTGAAAACTTCAGAGAACCCATCCACCCTGTAAAACAAGTAAAATATTGCAGAACTATGTGAAACTATTAGCCATAAGAGTTTCAATGCAGCCCTCAAGGGATTACCACTGGTCCCAGCCACAGGTTCTCTGAGCAAAATGTATCAATTGAGAACAAACCATTGAAAACAGCTGCTTGGGAAGAAAAAGGTAATTCCCAGAGAAAATGGGACATGTAGCCCTGGGTCCTTCAGCAATTTTTGAACATTGAATGAGAAGCAGGAGGCGTTATTCACTGGAAGGACTGTAATAAACAATTCTGCGAAAGATGCCACTATTTCCAGTGAAGGTGTCAGCAGCTCCACGTCGAGAGCATGAGACTAACATGCACAGACACAACATCGATACTGATAAACAGTAACCTTTGGCCACACAGGATGGTGGTAAAATACTGTCATAATGAAAGAAAGAGACAGTGTAGTGTACCTGTGAATGAGTATTTCACAGCTGCACTGTGGCATTGCAGCTTCACTTGCCCCTGCACCTTGCTCTGTGCAGTGCAAGTTCTCACTCGAGCCACAGTGCAAGATCAGCACATAACTTTTTGATGAAATGGTATCCAGTGTATAAACCCTGATCCATATCTGATCCTTTGTTTGTTGTAAGCCATCACTCTGCACAGACTCCTACTAGCAAAAGATGGCCATTGCACTTTGTTAAAAGTGGAAGGTATTGTTGTGGCACAGTGTTACCAGCTGGTGTGTGCGCACGTGTGTGTGTGTCAGGGACACATGTAGCAGAAGCAACATATTTTAAACACTGCAAACAACACAATGAAGTCAGAGCTTCAAAAATACAAGAGTGTAAAGAGGAAATATACTGTAGGTGAATATTATTTCATTCATGTATATACATGTACATAATCTACACAATTTAACAAAGTCTAGATAGAGATCTGATACTTTATGCCTTTATGCCTCTGTGCCTGTGACAGCTGTGCCCGGAGGCAACTTGACTGGTTGGCAGAGGTTTACAACTGTGAGGTGGTAATTCTATGTGATAGTATTGTTACATTTCCAAATGTCATCAACAAACTTTTAAAACTGTTCAAAAAAAAAAAGAAAGAAAAAAGAAAAAGAAAGAAAGAAAAAAACAAAACAGCTAAATATTTTTTCCATCAGAAATTGCAGAGGGGTTCGGAGACCCTTTTTTTTTTTTTTTTAGCCCTGAGTAGTATTTGCAGTCTTCATCACAAGCAGTATACAGCCCCGACAATCTCCACCAAGAAGATTGGAAACATAACAAGAGGAGCTTTTATTTTTCCTGAGAGGCAAAATCCAGGGCAAAAGAAATCTGCAAATCTCTCAGAAGTGCTTATAAAGCTTAAATGCTGTGAGCATATGCTAATAAGTGAAGGAGACTCCGATGAGCAATTCAACATTTTGATCAAGTCAGAGTTTCCTCCATCTGGATTTTGGCAGTTGCACAAGTGGTCTTTTAATGAATGAATCAAATTGAGACTGTAAAAGTGAGTGGGGCAAATGTTTAAATATTTTATTAAATCATTCAATGGAGTCCTAATTTTTGGCTCAGTGTACTGCATTTGACACAGTTGTTTAAAAAATATGTATGACTTTGGGACTGGGACTTGTGTCTGTATTCTTCAGATGATTCACTTCAGTGCAGGGGACAGAAAACATCAGGACATGGCAGATAATTAGACTGCACAACAACATATTTCTCTGTAAATGCAAACTGTCAGTGTGTCTGAATGGCACATACCATCAATTAATTTGACTCTTGCATGCTGCGGAGTTACATAACGCTGACACCACTCGTGCCTCCCACAGATGTAACAATAAGTTAATTATACGCATGTCACTTCTTACCCACTTTCAAGCTGTTTGGAGCATTTGCTTTCAACACACAGGACATAATTGCTGACAATAAGTTCAGAAAATTATGGACGATGAATGTGACAGTGAATCACAACGGTAACAAGAGGACTGGGTCACATTTGCAACAAGACGAGGGGGGTCCAATCAGAACCACAGTAAGGCACCACAGATGAGTCCATGGCAACTTCATCATGCTGTTTTCTGCCTTAATAGATACACATCTTACATATCCCACATTGCGTGCACATGACTGGGTGGGAGTTTAAACATTAAAAAAAATTAGGCCTTGGGGATGCTCGATGGTCGGGTGGTTAAGAGCACTACCCATGTTGGCAATGCCTAACGCAGTGATCGCCAGTTTGAATCCCAAATGTGCTGATCAGTACTGCATGTCATTCTCCCAGTCTCTTTATCTCGTATCCTATCAAAGGCAAAAATGCCCCCGAAAAATTTGAAAAAAAAAAAAATAGGCCTAGAGAATGATTTTAGATTTGGCCCATCACCCGTAAAAGTTAGGGAACCATCATTATTTTTGTCAGGATGTGCAGGAGGGACTGGACACTGAGGTTAAAGACACAGGTGAAACACACCAGGTAAGTCACAGCAGGGAGCACACAGGAAGACAGGACACTGAACTTCAAAATAAAACAGGAACTCAAAAGGGAATGAAAAACACAGACCATGACACATGGTACTTATGGCTACAGTAATAAACACTAACAGGGAACAGGTCCGGGAATGACCCTGGTGATGGTTAAAAGAAACCAACATTGATAAAATACGGAGTTCAGAAATATTAATACACTTTACTGAGTCGCCCTCGGCCTGTTACTGTGCACTCAAAGCAGTAAGCTTAACGAGCGGCAGCGAGGACTGCAGAGAACGCTTATTAGACTTTGTTTTGCTCTGGGTCTTGTCTCTCAGGCTACATACTAATTTATTGGGCTGTGTCCAGAATCACTCCCCTGTTCACTCAGTCACTGTTCCCTGTATAATAGACTCTCAGTAGTTTACTCAATGAGTTTAGAAGAAGGCGATAGGGGTTTACTTAGAAATTCCATTTTTGTCATGCAGCCACTATTATGGAAAAGCACACTAAACTAGTTTCATCAGAATGTGTTTTCTGCAAAGCTGATTTAAATGTAAATTTTATTTACATGTTTTTATTTAGCAGGCCCTCCGTTTTCTAATTTGTTACAGGCATTTTGTCACTTATGTTGTTTTTGGTGATTTATGGGCAGGTTGCTGTTGTTGTGATATGGTCTGGGGGTGGAAGTGTCCACATGGTGATGATTCATTGTTAATAATACAAGGGAAAAGGCAGCAGATTGTGAGCTTCTAAATGTAGAGGTGAGGGTCACTGTGAGGGCAATTTAATTGAATAAAGATATTGAATGTAAATATACAGCGCCATGGCTGCTGTAACACTGTCCTGGGTGTTGATAATTCAGAGAAGAGGGGAAAAAAATAATGGTCAAACAAATAGACACTGAGGTTGAAAGAAGTGAAAGCAGCAGTCACTTTGTGGAATTGGCCACACACAATTTTTGGGGCCAGAAACTTCAGCACAGTGCCATGCTGGAAAACAGGTGAATGTGTCTTGTCGAAAATGAACATGAAAGAGCAGAAAAGTCTATTTTTCTTTCAAGTATTCTGTTCTGCTCTCTGCTCCTTTTCAAGCTCCAGCCAGAGGAGGAAACTGGATGGCGCACACAGGAGGGCTGTAATGTGGTCTCAGTGCGTGCGCCCCTTTGGTATAGTACCCTCGGGTGGAAAACCTCTCAGAATGTTTTGGCACATCACTGCTCCAATTATCAACAGCAGGAGTGTCCTTTCATTTCTATTACATCTTTCCTCCTTCCTTCTTACTCAACCCTTCTTCTGTTTTGCGTGCACTCTCATCATCGCCCCTGGCTCCTTCACCTCTACTTATCCTCAGCACTTTCTGTAAAATCTTCTGTCTCAACAATCACAGCCCTCACCACCATGCTCACCACTATACTGAACGACTCTCACCAGAGAATTACTTTTACTCTCCTCTGGTTCCAGTAAGGATTAGACTGGGAAACGTCTCTCCAAATGGAAGCACATTGGACTCTGAAGATGATCAGACTGGAGAGGATCTGACGATTCGACTCAAGTGTTGTAGCAGCAGACAATCACAGAAACACCAAAATTCACAGGAGAGCTATACCATCACATTTAAGTTGGGAGGCTCTAATCAGAAAACCAGTCTTATTGATTTCCTTCTCCCTACTTTCACTTCCTCCACTCCTCTTCAACTCCCTCTGCTTTTTCATTGATTATTCTTTTTTCTGTCTTTCTTTCATTCCACTTACTTTTTATCTGATCTGACAGCCATTCTTGAGCTTCTCCCATTTCCTTCAGCTCTTCGTTCTTCATCTGTGCTGCAACTTCATGTTTTTACTAAATGAACGTTTTATAGCAGAGGCTCTTTGAGCACTATTCAGTCAAAGAAGTTAAATTAATCATTCATTTGTTATTATAAGCAGCCGTTGTGTCATTCATCATTTGAGATGATCAGAGAATGGATAGATTGTTGTAGAAATGACTCATCTTTAAAAACACTATATTTATATTACATTAAAGATTCTGTAGCATAACACATGGGGTTTTCCAGGCCCTCGTGTTGAAGATCACACATCAGATTTTTTGCAATGATATATTGAATGTGACATTTTTTTCCTAATGCACTGGTTGGCAGTGTACAAATCAGGCATCTTGCTCACATTTTCTGCTCCACCAAATCAGATAGAACGATCACCAATCACATTTGTGGGAAATACCTACAGGTTTGAGTAAATGATGTAGCCCACTGAGGCATCCCTCTGTATGATGTGTCCCAGAGTCCCAGAATTACTTCTAGATGTCTGTGATATTTGTTTCTTTAACCACAGTTTGAAGCGCAATTAATAAAAGTCAGCCAAGCTACCGAGGCGGAATATGAGGGCCCTCGGGACATACTTAATACTTTTTTTTTTTTTTTTTGATAAACTCACCAGCACTGAGTGGTGATATACTGAATTCAAATGGCTTGTGTCAGAAATAATATGTAAAGACTCATTAGACCTTTTTGACAAATACATTTTATTGCCTCCTTGGTGAGATTTAGATAAGATCCATAGCACCATCATGTCAGTGCTGGAGTCAAGTGGTGGCAGTAGCCTAGCTTAGCATAAAGACTGGGAGCAGGGGGAAACAGCTAGCCTGGGTGTCAAAAATAAGCCATCGGCAACTATCAGCAACTCTAAAACTGACTTATTCAAACTGTGTCCTGTTGGCTCAGAAATGCATGTCTGAACCAATGTGATTTAAGGTGGAGTTGTATGCTAGTTTAAGTTGTGTCACTATTGGTTACCTGGCAACATCACTGTGACAACATGACTGCACCTTGCATTTGTGTGTCCAGACATAGCTGCAGCACCCACACCGCTTAGGTCACAATTTGTCATTTTAAAATATTGAGCTACAATATGCAAGTTCTGGACAACAACCTATTTGACTCAAAAGCAAGCAGGTCCTCCCGTTCCCACTGCTATAGCTACAAAAAATAAGGCCTCCATTTGTTAGTTCAGTAGGATTCAGTTTTACACTAGGACAAACTGGCTTCCCAGAGTTATACTGCAGGTAGCACATTACCTGACTAGTAATATAACTGGAAGCATTACCATCTTAAACTGTGTTATAAACTCTGTTGAATTCTGTCTGGTTAAGTTCAGCTTGCTTTAAGCAGTGCATGACCCCTCAGGCTTTCTTCAGGCCAGCCGACAGTCATGCCTGGGCCCAGGACGAAACAAACCCAGCCCTGCCTCCCGTAGTTGAGTGTACTAGCTGCTGACACTGTTCAGTACTACAGAACAAACCTGTATACTCAACATGACACCTGTTCTTATAATTGCCAACAAACAGATTCTTTTATTTATCAAAGTCACAGTTGACTCAATGCTTGTTAGCCTGTTTGCCTGTGGATATTATTCCTGTTACCTCCTGACGCTCCGAAAGACTTGCTGCTGTAAATCGGCAGAGTTGTTAGTTAACATTTAGTTATTCTATTTAACATAATAGTACAGTGGATGTAATACTTATTGCCTCATGATTTCTTATTTCTGATACTGTTTTGTTGTGAGTTGGTGGAGATTTGATAATTAAAAAAATACACATGTAGCATCAAAATCACTTCAGCAAAACATCTCTTGGCTTTAAGCTACATGTGGCTTGTTATTTTTGGATTCTTTGACTTGTATTTAATACATATCATGTTGGTGAGCCCTGCACTCTCCAGGTCTGAAAGAAGCACAATGCCCAAAGCTGGAAAACTGCCAGCAGCTCAAACTAGTTTGAAGCCTTGAGAAGAGTAGTAGACCAGGAGTGTGTTCACATACTGATTGACAGCTCTGAGGTCCCACCCCTGACTTTGGCCTTTTCTGATAAGGCTCCCTGAGAACTGCTACCAGGCAGTTCAATGAGTCTGGGTCACGGAAACCTATGACTGCACCTCTCCACATATGCTTTGGAGCATATTTCAACATACTGTTGCAAGCTAGGCTAAATGTCCCCTGGCTCTAGCTTTTAACACACAGACATGAGGTACTGACCTTCACGTCAAACTCTCAGCAAGAAAGTGAATGTTTCCCAAAATGTCAAATTGTACATGTGAGACCTTTTAAAGTCGATATGATATTATGGTTTATGAGAATTTTTTTTTCAATACAGGCAAATATCAAATTGCCTGCTTAATACATAAAACTTTGTGAACTCCATCACAGTGTGAAATGAACTAGAAAAATTTCGATTTTGTTTTTGCAGTCAATTCAGAGAAATAAACTATTTTCTCTTTTCTTGTATTACTGAATATTTGGAAAGTTTTTTTAGATGACAAAAAATGTTTTAATGTCTCACCGTATTTAAAAAAAAAAAAAAAAAGTTGGCAATTCAAATTCTAATTCACCATTTGACTCTCTGCAAACATGCCCATATGCGTCCACTCTGGTGTGTCACAAGGTCCATTGTCATCAGCAGACAAAACACACTGCGTGTCCTGCCCTGAAGAAAACTTTCCTCAAGTTGGTATTGTTAAACAAACACAATTCATCATTTTAGTGCCAAATGACTGCATGCTGAGAGCAGTGAGTGATAAAATAATGAACTCCTTATAGCTGCGGAACTAAAAGACATGATTCATCATTTTGGTGATCCTACTATATTTCTCTTTACTTGCCCGCTGGGGAAACTTTGTCTTCCCATTATAATTAGCATGAAGGCTCCCTCTGTCTAGAAGCCAGCCAGCAAGGGCACTCCGGGATGGTTGAGTCAATATGTCTTCTCTGCAGTTTTAATACAGAAATGCACGCTGACTGACAAGTCATTTCAACAGGGCTTGATTCCCAGATTCCCATCCCTTCTCTGAGTGCAGTCTCTTATGGAAGTAACTTACACAAAGCAGCTGCATGAACTTACCTTCAACACATTTTCAAGGACTGGAAAAAACACTAAAAGGAAAAACACCATTTTTCCTCAGTGTAGTGTGCATTATTAATGTTACACTCAATTTTACAATTGTTGCAGACAGATAAAATGGTTAACAATAAATGGATAAGGATGTGAGATATTATGGATGACAGCTGGACAAATCATTCCATTCCCTTTTCATTTTTGATTTATTTATTTGTTATTTTACTTATCTTTTGTTGATTTATTTTTGGGCTGAAAAATCACCCACCATTCTATTCTAAGCTGAAAAAGCACAATAAAAAAAAATAAATAACAGAAGGGTAACGACTGAACAGAAACAGATAACTTCCCACGGAGAGCTTCAACAGAAGCTTGACAAAAAGCAAAAAATAGGCTACACTCTGCTCCTACATTTGTGTATAATAGCATTAAACTGAACTAGAAGCTAGAGACAGACAAAAAAAGACACTGCATGAAAACTGTTTTCCAAAATCCAAGTGGTGCAGCCCTCTTGGGTTAGATGGTTAATTGCTGCCTGGTTTATTTTGGATTATAATAGCAAAGTTTTACCAAACAAGTGCTAAATTCTTATAAAGGGAGGAATGTTTTTGATACAGAATACCAATCGTTGCATCCTTTTACAGGTAGAGTCTGCAGAATTTTCCTAAAAAACAAAATATAGACTTATACAAAAGAAATCCTGCTTAATCGTCACCTATATGTGCTTCTACCCACTCGTCGCAGCATCGCCCTTGAGGCTCCTGTTGCAGCTCTTCACTCAGACTGTATTTCCTTTTCTTCATAGTCCTGACAGCTGCTGCACAGTTGAGCCTGAGAAGAGGGGCCCAGTTTGAATGTTGTGTTTACAAACTGCTATGAACGAATCTACGTACTCTACCTTTAACCAGGGACACATCAAGGTTTTGGTTAAATAATGATTCATAATTATCAGTAATAAAACAGTTAATACTTTTGTTGTAGGTCTATATTTTTTTCCTGTATGAAATGAATGATGTGAACTTAACAACAAAGTAAATTACATAGGCTATACAAAGAAAATATTCATCCTATAACACAAGGAGCAGATTCCATCCTTTATCATTTGAAGTGAGTTTCTGTCATGTGAGAGCAGCCAAGTTATGAAAAAGCAAATAGCCTATCTCTCCACATCGGCAATATGAAATTCTGAAACGGTGTCCAAGCCCTGTTTTTACCGTCACCTTCACAGTAATGGAGGGTTTAGATAATCATTCAAAAAGTTAGGAGTGAAATGCTAGAAGTGATTGAAACTGAACACTTTGCCCTTTAGAAGAAGAATGAGCCAAAGTCATAAGAGAAAAAAGCAGCTCACACTTTTTTTGCGGTGCCACCATTAGTGACAGAATTATTTGTAGATGCGTTGCCATACCGTGGCCACGCCCTGCGTATTTCAACTGTTCCACGTGCACTCTGTGCCCTCGTGTTGCTATGCTGGGACTCATGAATGCAGCTGCAATCGCGGCCCGTTGCCTTTTCCTCTGTGCTGTTTTTGTCTGTCCTGACACTTTAATGTATCTGAGAATATAATGAAAACAAATAACACAAACCAGCCACCTCACCAAGTTGATTACTGAGAAACCGTGGGTATAAAGGATGGATTGGTGTTGTTGTATAAAGGTAAAACAAGCGGAGCAGCTCTTCCTTTCGCTCTGAAGGTTACAGAACAACAAGATTAAAGAAGTGTCAGTCTGCAGCCTTAAATGGCTGGCAATGAATGTATCTCTGCTAAGAAAATGAGAGCGCGACCAGGAGAGAGAACGGGAGGGTGTGCGAGGAGGAACAGTGGAGGACGGGGAACAATGGAGTGAAAAGTGAGCGAGATATTGGGGGAGTTTGGTGAGACATTAAGGAGGAGACGACAGTGTGATGATGGGTGAAGAGGCAAGTGATGGATGAGACAGAGAGCGAGGGAGAGAGGGAAACAGAAAGCGAGAGGGAGGACGGGGGAGAGCAATTGTGCTGTTCTTGACACCTCCACAGAAAACACCTTGGCAAGCTGTCAATCAGACAGGCTCGCTTGATTGATTTTCTCCTCTTTTCAATCAACATTTCACTTTGCGTCCTTCTCTTCCTTCAGACTGTGCCCCGATGCCAACGTTCTGCTTTTTTTTTTTCCCACATCCTTTGTGCTGCACACCTGGATCAAACAGTGACTGTCGTATCAGAAGTCCTGGAGCAGCAACATAGATCAGACTAGAAATTTGAAATATGGTCTTATTAATATCACTTCTGCAAAGACAATCAGTCTAACACGAGGTATAGGCTATGCATTTGGGAAAAACTGTAAAGGAAATTAGAACTACAGTGCAGCAACTCAAATCAGATTCCTGCATCATTCAACTGAAGTGCAGACCATATGTGGACATATATGCCTCGGAGATCAGTTCATGTGGTTGCCCTTTCACTCACATCCATTTAGTGTAGGATAAGTGTTCTCTTTGAGTGCTTTTGTAACTTATAGACTCTAGACCCTAACCACCTCCTACACTTCTATTTTGAGTCTGATTCTTTTACTAAAAATGTTTTTAAAAGTGTAATTTGACTGTTAGCATTAATGTATTGTTTTTTGCTTTCCACAGGTAGTTGTGTAGTGAAAATCAGGTATATAGTGACAGCCAAAGGAAGCAGACTTCCACACAGAGCACTGCACACACGCTCTGATGAGCTGTGTACTCATGGATATGGAAAAAAAAACACAAGTCAACACTAACATTAGATGATATTGCTACATCATATTGTCTGATAGTGTGCGTTTGCCAATATACTGCAACATAACATACTGCAGAGCTACTACTGTACATTACGGTGTGTTTCACCTGGACAAGATGAATGACAGTCACTTCCGGCAAATTACTTGTGATGCATGAATGGGAAGTGCACCTACTTTGCTTCTCTGTGTTGACATACAGGAGAGTAAACCTAGACGGAGAAAAAGGGGGGAAAAAACAATGAGTCAAGTAACCTTTTTATAGCAGTCTAAAAGGTTAACAAGCAGCCAATAAAGCCTGGGGCAAAGCCGCTAGTCTCATTTGGAGAGGAACAAAAACATGCAATGTGTTGATCATATGTACGCTCCAGCTGTACTGTACACCTATAAGCTCCATAAAACTCCACAGCCTCTCATCTATCTCTCAGTCCCTCCCTTTATACACAAATTGATTTAATCTGGTTTCACAGCAGTATTTCTAAGACGGGGGATTTTCCAAGAAATAATAGTCCTTTATCTTTAAACGTGCTATCATATCATTTGAATTTATGCAGATGACAGTGTTTATTGCAGCAGTGGGCCTCTACACCCCTGCCGGTTTTCTCTGTACACTTGAGCAACTGGCTCAGATGGGCAGAGTTCCTTCGATTAAAAAACAACAACAACAACAGTGAACGTGGACAGCGGGGGTGTGTCTGAGAGACAGAGCCCATTGATTTCCATGCGGATGGATGAATAGATCAAATGCTTTTGCTTTTTCTCCTCAATTCCCCCAGCATCCGTGAAGGCCAAGGCCAATCAAATAGCCACCAATTGTGTTGGTTTTTCCGTGAAATAGTGGGCCAAGTGGGAGCAGGTTTTGTATTAATCAGAGAGACAAATGGGGGAGGGCATGTGGGAGGCATCTTGGGAGAGAAATTCTGCAGTTATAAAGAGCGAAGTGAAGGGAAAAGCCAGTGAAAATAAAAAAAGGAAAAAAAGGACAAAGAGGAGTAAATATTAAATAACTGCAAAGAATATGACAGACGTTGGTTTTAATGGAAAGGACAAACCTGAACGTGAAAAGCTGCTTGCACTGCTTCTATGCAAAAAGAAATGAAGAATGGTAAACAGAAAAAATGAAAACACCTACATGCATTGATTGTAAAAAAAAGAAAAAAAAGTAGAAAACAGAGAGTACCAGAGGAGAAAGAGGGAAATTACTGGAAGACGAGATATGTGCAATTTGCCCCTGTGCCAGCTGCGACAACATAATAAGGTGATAAAAATCAGACATCTTTGCTTGTTACATTAGCAATAACATCTATCCAGTGTTCAGCATGTATCTTCAATGCTTACCAATGTGTCAATCACTCCGTTCTTCTCACATCCCACCAGTACCAAGACTGTCTAGAAAGTGAAATCAATTATCGTTCAATCCCCCCACCCCCAGCCCATCAATGCTCTTGACCCTGTTGCTTTTCAGCATTTACCATGAATATGAAATTCATGATGTAGATTACATTCCTGATTACAGAACTGCCGTCTTCCTTTTGCAATGTGAATAGTAGGTAGATGTAATCGGGGCCCTGTGGCAAAGGGGTCCTTATTTAGTTTGTGAGTGAAGATAGCAACAGGGAAATGAAAAACTCTGTCTCATTTCCTGTCTGCTACAGCCGCTATGAGGTTTCAAAGCACAAAATGTTTCTCTGGTGATACATATCGCTCAGCCCTTAGACTCCGACCGTAAACCAAACATAAAATTGCTTTTTTCACTTTCTCCGTGTGCCACCACGAAGGCCTGTGCAGAGGAGGGCTCGTGAGGGGACCCATTATGCAAGAAACCATGCATTTCACAATTTCCTTTTGTCCTCAGCACGCCGACCAGGCCTGAAGTCTCATTCACCAGGGTCACACTGATAGCCATAACTCCAGGCCTAATTAGTCCAGAGGAAATATAGTAGTGTTTATTGCATTTTATATCCTGTCTGCAACAGATACAGGCTTCATAAATATTGTAAATCCAACATACCCAGACGGTTATTAAAAATGAAAGCAATAGTTGACCTCCAAACACGCCATACATTTCCTGTCATTGTGTCTCACACTGCACCTGCATGGAGCCTCCCAGGAAAAGAGAAGGATGAGTGAACCTAGAGGAGGCTCTGCATCGTGTCTGAGATCCCCCTCTGCTTCACATTTTTGCCCCGACAGAAACAAGTGTTGATTGTCCAGAGCCTGCAGAGAGCCACCAGGGAGAGAGGCCAGAGATTAAGGCTGACAAGTTACCCGCCACTTGTGAGAGAAGGCATGTTACAAACATACAACATTGTCACATTAGACCGAGGTCCCTGGTGTGGAAGGAGACACTGCTGGATTGCTGAATTCTAAGACAAGCATGGTGCTTTTTTTTTGCTGCTTGTCTGGTGCCACTGGGCAGGAATTCAGTCATAACAGTGCGGTCAGTCATTCAATATTTCACTGAATGACAGCAGAAATGACAAAAAGAATAAAATTGAAAATCAATAGGAGAAGTATGGGGTATTCAAAACAGCTGCCGCAGATAAAGAAGCACATAAATGCTGAGGATGCTTTAGTCCAATGTGCAAAGCTCTACTGGAGACTCCCTAATGATCACCAGCAGTAGCAGCCTTTCCAATATAACAAGATATTTCCGGATAATATAAATTAGAGCTCAGACTGTCCTTTCACAAGGTATGGTTCTGTTCACAGTGTTAAGAGGGTGTGAGGGAGGCGGTTACGTTGAACCAGAACTTGTGTTGTGAGTCTAATTCAATTCTGTGATGGAAGCTGTCTACTGTATTACCTCAGTGAATTACCTGCTCTCACCCTTTTTCCTCTAACATTCAATCTAGGTTTCTATATGGGCGTTATCTCACATTGGCACAATAGCACAGAGGATGGTGGATACTGTGGGGATGTAACAATAATATGAACAGATTATGTAGCTACTCCAAACAGATGTGAGTGGCATGCAAATTAAAGCAACAATATCTGTTTTTTCCCCACCCTTTGTTTCACTGCGTGGACTTGTCACAGTGGATCGGAAGCAGAAAATTCTTGGACTTAAGTTCCAGTGGAGATATTTTTTCATCTCATAACCACCCCACAGTGCCTCTATTATCTTTGCAGTGAGTAGGCTGTGGGCTGTGTGTCTATGTTAGAGCTTTTGGTCAGAGCTGGAGTGCAAAGGCTGTACAGATGCACAAAAGCAGCCACACACACCCCCACTGTCACTGTATCATACCTTCTGTCACTTAGCTCTTCAAATGAACACAGTTCAGGAAATCAGTATCAGGAGGCATGCAAGACATCACTTTATCAATACTGTTTGATGTTGACGATACTGTAACAAAACTGTGATCACATGTGTTACGTATGATGCTTGTATGCACCTATATTTCAGAGTGATGTGTGATCTCAGAGCTTCTTTAATCCTGCTCTGCAGTGCTGCTCTCCAGTGAGTCATCAGTTGCATTTATATTCCATTCACTGCCTTTTTAAAGCAATGCTGAAGTATATCCAGAAAGAAGAAACATCACTCACTGTTTGATGATTACATGTTCGTATGATTATATGTGTGTGTTTTTTTGTTTGTTTTTTGCCGTGCTATTGTCTGGGGATGACAGTGCTGGTCTCTCATTTGGTTGGTCCACTACTTTGTGCTGGACTGAAATATCTTAACAATCACTGGATGGACTGCCATGAGATTTAGTACAAATATATCTATGGGGCACACAGGATGAATCCTAATAACTTTAGTGATCCCCTGACTTTTCCTCTAGCACCAGCATGAGGCTGACATTTGTGGTTTTGAGTGAAGTGCCTTGACAACTATTAAATGCACTGCAGTATAACTTGGCACAGACATGCTCCCCTCAGGATGGGCTGTAATAACTTTGGTGATCCCTTAACTTTTCATCTGGTGTCGACATGAGCTTAAAAGACTTTTTTTTTCTTTTTAACACCTGCAAAATGTCTAAAATTCTTCCCAATTCCTTCCACTTTGTGTTTCATGTTAATAAGATAAGATAAGATAAGATAAGATAAGATAAGATAAGATAAGATAAGATAAGATAAGCCCAATTTGTCCCAATGTGTAGAATAAATAGCAATAGCAGAAATAGAAAGCAGTATTTGTAATAGACTTTGATTAAGATTATGATTAAGACAAGAATAATAAATAAGAAGATCTATAAATATATATACATTTGAATTTAGTTTAGTGCTGAGAGCAGCTCTTGTTGTGGAGTCTGACAGCTGCAGGGGCAAAGGACTTGCGATAACTGGACTAGAGAGCTCCATCAGTGACTAGCTCCTTCACCCAAAATGTGTGAAGGAGCTAGTCACTGATGGAGCTCTCTAGTCCAGTCAGGATGTCCCTCATGGGGTGGGAGTAACTGTCCATCAGAGAGGATCAGTTTGATTATCATTCCCCTCTCTCCAACAACTTCCACCAGGTCGAGTGAACATCCCAGGACAGAGCTGGCCGTCTTGAGCAACTTGTTCAGTCTCTTCCTGTCCACAGCTGAGATGCTGCTCCAGCAGACCACGCCATAAAAAATCACTGATGACACCACAGTGTTGTTTAAGGTCCCCTCACTCCAAAAGACCTACAGCATGCTGCAACTAAGACCGGTGAACAACAGGTCAGCACAATAGGTGGGTATATAATCAAAAACACAATATGGCTCACTGGAATATCCAAGTCGTAGGAGCTGCAGTTCTTTTCATGAAGGTAAAACGTGTCACTATATAATTTGCATTGTTAGCAACATGAGCATTGTGGTGCTACAGAGATGCTCTGGACCACAATTCTCCCCATATTCTCCACACATGAAGGAAAATGCTTGTTTGGCGCAAAATTTAACAAAAATCACTCATCAGTCATCGTGATTTTAGACTGTGTGAAACGAAGTGAAAATGAAATGCAAAAACAAACCTTAGAAAATGAAATTGGGACTCATTTCTCAATCATGAACTGAGTGGTTCTGAGTCTGAGGAATAAAAGAAGGACATGTTGGTTTGCTTCAAGTCATGCATTGTTGCACAAGGTCGAGAAAAGGTCCCGTCACATGTCATTTGCAGCGACTGTCGTCTAATCTCCTTTGATCCACGTTCATGATAAATCGTATGCTTCCTATGTAAAGGTCAAGTTTATTATACATTATACAAGTTGCAATTAAAGAAAGACTCAAAATGTCCATGTTACATTAAAATGCTGCCTCATAACTCATAGCGCAGGAGCAAGGAACGGTTTTCTTTTTAGTACCTCGAAAGTGCTTCTAAATCACTATAGATGCCGACTTGAACTTGAAATACCCTCCCTCTGCTGCTTTTCTGCAGTCTCACCACTGTCCCCGTCCTCGTCAGGATTCAAGCAGGTGAAGAAAAGATGAGGAGCCACGCAAACCAAATTGAGTTTTTCGGCAGCATACATGGAAGTATACAGTGTCTGTTTGTCCCTGTAAATCCCACTGATCCACCACAAAATCCAGTCTCAACCACAGAGGGCTCTGTCTAGGTCCCCAAGCAAGCCCTGGCAGGTGGTGTCGTCCTGAGTATTGGCAAGGTGATTGTCTGCCACAAAGGGACAGAGCGGCTAATTCCTTAAATATTGCACTAGATAGTGAGGGCCTGCATACTGAAACCACATTTCTATCTTTATTTCTCTTTCTTGCAGTATACTTACTTCACTGCTGTGTTTGTATGACTGCATCATTATGTCCCTACATAAATCAAACCTGCCTGTTCCAACAGGTATGAATGTGTTTTGAGGGAGAGCTGCGATGAAATTACACAGACCCTCTGTGTTCATGTACATACCAACAACATATCTATGAATCACATCCACAACAGTCCATTCATCGAAAACTTTACATAATATGACAGACCAGAAATGTCCTTTATCACAACAATGCAGAGCACACTTATAACAGCAGGGGTTCTCTTCTGACTTCAAAGCTTTGAAATGTTCTTACTATTGCAGCTATTACAGACCAATTGCTTGGTTGTCTTCCTCTGTTTGTCTAACAAGTGATAGCAAAGCCAAATACATTGGGTGCAGAACTGCCTGCTTTCTCCCTTAGTCCTCGCTGCTGGAAGTGTGTATGTTCACTCATGTATAGGGAGAGTGTGTGAGTGTCCAAACCATGTGTATGTGTGTGTTCAGTTTTGCAGAAATTTTGTGGTCTGTGTGCAGCCACCACCATAACTCATTAGTGCAGTGGGACCATTGGATGAGGCTCAGTGCTTCACATGTGGTAACAGTGACACCCACAGGAGGAGAAATGTATTGACCTTCCTGCCAGAGGGAAACAAATTCCCACTACCTGCACTGATTATACCCTGGGTACAAGCGGTTCATGGAGACATATTGGGCAAGGGCAAAATAATAAAATATTAATGGCACCGATTTTTTATCCCTATCTTAAATAGGCCAGGAGAAAACTTTCTTAGTAAGGGTATTACAAATGACATGATATGGTGTGACCGGTGGCTGCGTACTCCACAGCACCTTACAGTAGTCCATCTTTCTCTGCACAAAGCAAATCTGTTCTTTATTTGGCATCAGGGTAACTTTAAAATGGATCATCTCAAAGGATGACTCTTGTGCTCTCTGCCATCTTTTTATGATGTGACGCGTAATCATGGGAACCGTTAAAACGATCATCATCTATAAAATATCTCAGGCTTATGGAGAATGAGTGGGATGGAGGTATACAAGCAGTGTGTTTACTAAAGTTGGAGCTCGAGGTTAAACACAGGAAGTCAGCTCCTGAAAAGGAGGAGGCTCTGTGATTGGTCCACAGGGGGATAAAATAGCTGTTCCTATGAAAGTGGGGTGGTTATATGCATTGTCCTCAGCAGAAATTTGTGTTTTGATTACTTTCAACCAAACATATCAAACTCCTTTAATCAAAGCACATATAATACACAGTTGCTATGATTTGCCTTCTTTTCTCCCAAGGTTAAGGTGTTACCTACCAATGTGTTCATCTAGGCTGCAGAGCTGGGTTTTTATCCATATAACCTGCAGGACCACACCTCTTCTGGCAATCCCATAAATACCAAACCTATCCCTCCACTCATCTTTCACTCTTGTATTCTGCATCCCTCTCTCATGATTCCCTGAGAAGGTTCACCATTGCCCAGGTATAGAAACAAAGTTCCCTGAAAGCCTCCACACTCCACATGGCAAAATGTCAAAAAGCAAGAAAACACAAGTTCAACCTGAATCAATATGTTCATTAAATCATTCAGTGATCCCCTGCTGATGGTACAGCCCATGCAAAATAACATACAACTGCAGAAAACTAAATATCAAACAGCTACAGGATCAAAATACCTGTTGCACAATAATACATCAGAAACAGTGGTGCAATGCTGTAACAAACTAACACTAACCAATGCCAGTCTTTTTATATTTCACACATTTTGCACTATACTTTTAAACAACTTTCAGTGATTTTTTTTTTATCTATAATGGAGTATCTTTCAGTGTGATATTGCTATTTTTGCTGCAGTAAATGAGCTGAATACTCTGTGTCAACACCACACACGCACCATGGCACTGTACGGCATTTGTACGTGTTTGTTTGTGTGATTATAGACATCAACACAGGATCTGGGATAGGATTAGGCACATAACAGCATAGAGAAGATGAAGTAAAGTGAATCATCTGTCACTCTGGTTTCCATCTGCCCATGAAATGGACAAATTACTCTGCCCACCATCCAGGCCTGAAATAACATCAGTCAGGTAACTAGCTGTCGCTTCCTCGGTTCACACTGTACACATTTAGGCTGTCAACAAAAACATCACTTTCTTACCTATTAGCATGATCCTCATCAATTACCCATCTGGCTAAGCTGAAAGTATGTTTGTCATGGATGTCCTGTGAATGCCAAATGTTGCCTGCACAATTTCAGCTGTGTTCTCCAGCTGCTGTCTGCTTGGCAGTACATCCAGCTTAAATGGCTAAATGGCCACGTTGCTTGTTGAATCCGGTTGGTAAATGTAGTATTGCGACAAGCCAAGGCTCAGTGTGTCTCAGCGGTGGGACATTTAGCTGCTGTGCTATTTAGAAAAACATTCCAGAAGTTTCATCCCAGCATGGACACAGTGCTTATTACATCCAAACCCTAATGTAGATTTTATTTTTTCATGTGTAAAGTGCATCTATTTTGTTCTTGTCTGACAGGCTGGTGCTTTTAATTTTTATTACATCATGCTTGTTGCATTTCTATCACTTTTCTAGTCTCTAAAAAATTCATGCATGTGAGTATGGGAGGGGGGGGGCAGTTTTATCTGACCATAATCTGGCGGGACAAATATGCATTATTAAAAACACTGAGCGACTCCGGTTGTGAACAGCAACAGAACAAGTGCTACACTGTGAGTAGCTGTGCCAGATGGAGGCACTATGTCTCTATCTCTCTCTTTCTCTCTCTCTCTCCTCTTTTTCTTTCTCAGCCTCATCACCTGGGTGTTACTGTTGGTGCCCCACAAACACCGCACCTGCAAAACAGTAGTGGGGGCAGGCTGTTTGCTTGGGGGTGCCCTTTTATCTTAATCTTCATCTCTCCTGTTGGGGTAGCACCAACTGAAAGGCTGTGGTCACGGCCCATACTTCTCTGCCACCACAGGCAGCGGCAACACCTGGGGGGAGAACGCGCCTGTGCTTTAGTGTCACGGGAACCCCCATGGCATCCATGTAGAATCACTTTCTCACCTACACAGATGAAAAGAGGGGCACACTAATGTATTTGGTATATCACTGGGCTTAATCAAATCAAAGTATCTTCATTCATTAAAAGAAAAACACAGTGGTGTCTTTCTAAATGAAGTGTGCTGCTTTTAATCAAAACGAGGGGAGCAAGTGTCTTTATACAGTTCAGATGAGAGTCATACATGGGTGATGTATTCAATCATGATACGAAATGTTACCAAAGAAATATATGCGTCGTTGCAGTGAGGGTTTTTTTCTGCTTCTCTGAAAGTTTAACAGATCCCCGAAAAGGTCTTGTCCTTTTGGTCCCGCTCCACTTTGCAATCCACCAATTAAAATATGAGGTGACAGGAGCTGTCATTAAATATGCATGGCTTGAGTCTGAATACGCAAATGTGAACACATTCTTTTCAATGTTTTAAAGTACAGTGAACCAACATGCGTGCCGGAAAATGCGTTCCGATTTTCTGCAGTATCAACTCCTGTCGAATCCTGTCACACACGCTTAGTTTCTCTTTCTAGCACAAACCTCTCTGTTTTTTGTTTTTCTTTGTATTTCCCTTTCTTCTATGCTCAACAGCACACTGTAGGTAAACACACTTACAGGTACCTAAGAGGAGAGAATCAGAGTGTGACACATAAAACTTGTGACACGGAACAAAGAGCCTTTGTAAGCTGAGGGAACAAAATGCAAAACGTTAAATCTTTCGGAATAATAACAGAGCTACAAAAAAAAAAAAAACAAGAGTCCCTGAGAAGTCATATCTTTAATGAGGCACTAACACACACATCTAACGTAAATTAAATTAGCTTACACATACTATTTGCCTTCACCTCCCAGGTTCCCAGCCTTTGTAAGCCATTTGTTTCTACAAAGAAGAACAGGGACACCGACTGTAGCAACATCAAATTAATTACGGTGCTACATTCTCACACAGTGAGCTACAAATACTGAAAAGCTGACAACTGTAACCCAGCAAACCTCCCTACCTCCCCAACCACACACACACACACACACTCATTCCTTCTCCTTCACACACACATTATAGCTCTTTTATTAAAGGACTGTTTTACACTAATACATTTAATCCCCTCCCAGAGGGGACTCATAATCAACTCATTTACCAAATATCAATATTCAGAATTTAGCTTGAACTTGTCAGTGTATGTCTCTGGTAGTGTCGGTTTTTATGCAAAAGTAATTAATCCATCCATTTCTTTCTTGCACCTTCATGGTTTTATCATGATTTATCTTATGTCATATGAATGTATATACTGTATAGACTAACCTTTATGAGCTCACTTGCTTGTTTTAACCTCTCTGGCACATTTTTCAGAATTAGTTTATAAAGGCCACACCAGAGAGCAGTGAAACAACATGATCCAGTGTTTTATTTTATGAAACATGTGATTCAAGCAACTTGGTTATGTGGTGAGTGATCTCAGAGCTCTAAACCTCACCTCAACTAGCCAGCCTGAATATGCTACCACTAGTCAGTCACAGCACCTGCACACGCCTCATTTGATTCTTTTTTTCTGTCATTAACCCCCATTGGCATTTTTTCCCTCATTATTATATTGCATTTCAATAAAAAAAAAAAAAAAAAAAAAAAAAAAGCTTGTTAACTTGGTCACTACATGTGACAACTTTGCATTGTTTATTCAAAAGACATATTCATACCGTTGTGCTGTCAGCTAACTGTCTGTAACATTTCTCTTCTGTGAAGCAGTTTTCAGGTTGATAAAAGGGTCATTTTGACCAGCCGGTGCTAATGGACACAAATTTGCTCATGAATGTTCACCAAAGTTGAAAATGAATTTTAAAAAAAAGTGAAGTGCGAGTGAAGGCGCTAACTGAAGCAATGAAATTCTGATTACTTAACTGATTACTTTTTACATAAAAACTGGGCAACTGAAATGCCGGGGTAACCGGTCTTAATATAAAGTGTTGACATAGTCGTGCACTCTGCATGTGGATTTTGACTGACAGATGGTGGGTGCAAACGTATTTGCAGAGTTGGTTGCAACTTATTCTCATTAATGAAAATGAAAAATAGGGACGCTGAAGCTAATTAATCAAATTAATTTGCATATCACAATATAAAAACATAAATAGAGCTTCTGGCAAAATGTGTCATCAGCTCTGTCATGCACATTGTTTCCCTCAAACTTATACCTATACTATATTATTATCAGCTTTTGTCCATTGCGTTGTGACATTTTGTCTCCGTCCTCAAACCTCTGGCAGTGAGGGTCAGTGACAGCTGTGTCAGGTACATCATCATCCTGACCTTCCTTGTAGGACACCACCAACTAGAACATGGTATGATGTCAAACAGAGGACAGAGTCATCCTCTTTGCCTCCTTTAACTCGTATTTGACAGGACGAATAAAAGCATTATGGGTGCAAAAATCTGTGCACAGAAAATGTGAATGCTTTCACCCCAAGTCACTCCAGACACAATGACAGAGTAATGAATGCTGCCACCAGGGGACACTTAATTGCATTCAGACAGGCGTTTGGTGAGATGTGGACAGACAAAGCCATTAAGGGCTTTTCCAGCTTTTCAGAAGCAGGAGGGACAGCTTCTCTTACCTGCTTCACAAATCTGTTGTATTCCTTAAGATTAAAATAAGTGCAGCGTTAAACTGCGAATGATTATCACATTGGCTTTGTTTTGTGTGATCATCAAATGCAATTCAGGAGTGTGACAATCAAATTAGTAGAAATGAGAGCTGACTCGCTGTTCCATTAAAATCAGGCTCCAGTTGTTTCTGAAAGGGTTGCTTGTCAATGTAATTGAATCGTATCACCAGGAAATCGTGCATGGAAATGATAATTGTGCAAAGTAATTATTTTTACCTTTGCAAATTCTCACCAGTGGACATTGGAAGCAGAACGTTATTTAACCTTTAGGAGTTGAACGTGGCAGAGAGTCCTAGCAGAGCCTGCCAAACACAATACATTTGTTTGACTCAATCTGTCTCTCAGCTCCACACAGAGACCGAGCAAACAGCTCTGTCTCACTTGGAGAAAACACAGGCTCCAGCCAGCGTGGCTGCACTGAGAGAGAATTCCATCAAAATGAAAGGCCTTATTAGTTGTGTCAAACACTGATATTCACCAAGGCAAAGTGCACCGAATACAGATAGCATTACATGAGCATACAGCAGGCCATATCAACAGCTCAAGGAAAAATGCCCCTGACAATAACACAAGGGATGTTGTGATGGCAGGCATATGAAAGGCGTCACAGATGATGTCTAATCTGTATTAAAAGACCTGGGCTTGGCTGTAATCACCTCTTCGTCACTGTGCTAATGGAATCCAAAGGCAGATAACAGACACAATGGGGCAAGGAGGGTCAAAAGCAGCGCAACACACAAAAAAAGCAAAAAAAAAAAAAAAAAAAAAAAAGAAAGGGGGGGGGGGGCACACACACAAAAAGTCCTGATAATAGCAGGCAGACAAAACATCACAGCAATTGTGAAGGCCCAGACAGAAGAGGCAGAGAGGAGAGCAGAAGGCACCTGTCAAAGCCAGGGTGGGGTATACGATTATGTACTCCCCTGTGTTCATAAAAGGGAATTTCAATCAATTTGAAGAAGCCCACACTATTAAATATTGACACTCTCCTCCTCCTGCTTGCCTGCTAACTCTTCCCCATCCTTGGTCTGGCAATCACAGACACAGTGTTGATCATAATCAAACAGGCAGCCACTCTTTCCTTTTTTGACTCATTTGCACTGTGAAGTAGGCTGCC
This sequence comes from Caranx ignobilis, assembly GCA_021432705.1. Taxonomy (NCBI): domain Eukaryota; kingdom Metazoa; phylum Chordata; class Actinopteri; order Carangiformes; family Carangidae; genus Caranx; species Caranx ignobilis. The sequence continues at coordinate 58,066,121 of MU269990.1, forward strand.
AAGATTTTCTGCCCTTTACAAGCGAAATGCAGATGCTAATGGAGGACATCACCGGTAGCTCACAGGCTAACACTACAGCTCTGCATGACTACAACATAAGCGGTAGTAAAAATGCTAAATAAAAGCTTAATAGTGATGTCCTGTTTAAAAACTTGTGTTGCTTCAATCTGGAAAGAGGCACCTACAAGACAATCAGGGCCTTTTTTGTGTGCAAACATTTCCTCTTTATTGGCAGTCAGGGGCGGTGGCCCGCTTTTAAGAGCCACTTGAGCTGCGTAACATTTCACCACAGTCAGCATGTGACATATTAAACAAAAGCAGTTATATTAATGAAGTCATTAAATTAAAGTACACTGTAGAAAGCACAGCATAGACCCCAGGCATCATATACACATGAAAACAGGTTGCAAACACTACCTTTACCAATACATCTAATGAACTACAACATGTGGGTGGCGTTCAACAACGTGAGAGCAACGTGACAGTGATTTGGAATGAATACTTTTATTTATTTATCTATTTTACTGTGTAGTGTTTATTTACTGTCTATCTTTTTCTCTAAATGATTTTTAAGGGGATTAACAGATTGGGAAAGAGAGATGAGCCACTAACCACAGTTCTATACGTTGCTCACATGGCGGCTGAGTGTGTCTCAGGAGGTAGAGCGGGTCGTCCACTAATCAGAGGGTCGATGATTTAATTCCTGGCTCTCCCAGTCCACATGTCAAAGTGTCCTTGGTAGAAAAAGCTGCACATAAAAGAAAAAAAGTCTAAGTTTCAATGGGTGAATGTGCCTTGTAATGTTAAAATTCTCAGTACACATGCCCAGTGAGACACACAAGAGCATCTTCTAGCATCTTCAAGATCCCCAGCAGCACAGGAACAAAAACATTTGAGCTGCTGTGTTTAGATTAGTAGGTGGATACATGAGTGGATTATGCTGTGATAAACTCAGAGTATACACGCATACACCTTTTCACCTTGAAGTAGGAAGTGTATTGTTAGTCTCCCTTGTCGCTACTCTTGATGAGCTGTCTACCCTAAAAATGGCTCCCAGGCAGCAGCGTGCACAGAGCCACCACAGAAAGAGACGACACAATAACTAATGTCGATGTTTGTTTAGTTTTTAATGTTTACAGCTTTTGTCATTCATCTGCACTTACAAGGCAGGAGCGAGACAACCAGCTCCTGACATGTTTTAGTCCACAGGTAGCTACAATGTCTGACACCCACAAGTGCAGATGGGGAGGAGGGGAAATTGATAGTAGAGGGAGGAATTGGGAGGAATTAACAGTGTTACGGAGGAGGGAAGAGTGTCATGCTGAAGTAACTCTGACATACTTCTCTATGTATCAGGCTATCATGGGGCATCCCTCACCCGATGACGCTGGCTGTCACCCATCATATGAAATAGAGTAGCAGAAACGTACTTTTATTCTTGCCTGTCAGCTGAGGCAGCATCCAGACAAACCAATTGGTAGGCTACTTAGAGGTTATGTCATGTTTATTTACGGTAATTGTCAAACAGTTGTGTTTTGCTTTGAGGTATAAGATACTAAATCCACGCATCACTGTCACAAAGGTGGTCTCAATCTCAAGTAATATAGACAGATTGATTCAGACAGACGCCAAATGCTCAGTAGCCATTGATTGTGTGGTGGAGGCAATTACAAGCTGCTCAGTGTCAAAGAAACGCAGCCACTCGCCAGAACGCCTCCTTTCACCATGATTTTACGCTTACGGCAGCACATTCGTAATTACACATGCTAATCAAGGTGGGAGTTCACAGTAAGCCATTCCATTATGTCAGCATCTCTGAGAGGCAACAGAAAGTCAACAGCCAAATTACTTCTGTGCCATTTGGCAGAGATTACAGAGACGACCCTCACCACTCCACAGTCCTTGCCCTGCCACTCTGCTGTGTTAAACAATCAAATCAAATCACACACATGCTGTTGATTGAGGAGGTCTCTATTACTGGGAACATGTATGAGGCTAACACTCTTCACCTGCCCTCACAATCAACCTGAACAAGGCTTTACGGTTGGAGTCTTGTAATGGAAGATGTGGCAAGATTAAAAAACAGGAAGAGACCTGGCCTTGACCCCCCGGGGTGCTAAGAAAAATTCTGCAAAGGGGCTGAGCTGGGCCGAGGGTGACCCATGAGCTATGTAAACCATTCTCATATGTAAAATACAAATTATACAATGCCTAGCTGAATACATGACAACTATTTCCTGAGAGATGTCCATCATTATTGGCCAGTACACCCCGTTACTGATGTAAATTCAATATTTAATTAACAGACAGTGTCAATCCTTTGCTTCCATCTTGAATCGGTCTGTAGCTGAAAAAAAACTTGCATCTTTTGGGATTGGCATCACACCCACATATTGTACTTCTGAGTTTCATTTGCTGCCAGCACATATGGCTAAATGTGCACATGTGACACAGTAATCTTTTCCAAGCTGCAGTTAATAAACACAGTTGCCCACTGGCACTAAGTATTTCACTTTTTTCAGGCACAGAGTCACGGCATAACACTTACAGTGGCTGGTAAGCACGACAGAGACAGAACAAGTGATGGACATCCAACTTTTTGACATCAAACTTAGAGAGATCACAAGCCCTCCTTGTTGTCGGTCCCAAAATTCACTCAGTGTTTCCACTTCTCTTTTTGTGACCAGATGAATAGCTCCACTTCATGTTCTCCTTGTTGTTAACATTGACCTCTCTGTAATTTGTGAGGTCCACTTGAGTGGTAAACGTACGCAGCCACCTGGCTGTTTCAAGCGCTCCTGTGGGACATTTTAAGTGCTCTTGGGAGCCCCCTGGTGGCCGTCAAGCTTAGTTCACTAACACATCCAACACTAGTAGCAGGTCAGCTACGCAATCTGCATGTTGATTATCCATAAAAATGGCAATACAGACTATTTAAAAGGAAATTACTTCCCTAATCACACACATAATATGCATTTAATGTTATCTACATAATACAAAATTAAACAACGCATAAACGCTTTCAAAGACTTACTGAGGAACTGTTGCGTGTACTCTCATGGATTAAGAAATACTTGACTTTTATTGAGTTTTCCATTGTTATCTGTATAAATTGTTAAAACTCGGCGAATGTAATTTGCTGTCAGAGCCTCGATTAAAGGAACCATTCTCCGTGAAATAGCAACGCGGCCGTCTCAAAGGCAATACAGCGTGGCAAAATCCTACCTGTCTAATTTCAACATAATGGGAAAAATTGAGGATAAACTGATATTAATGAAGATCCATACGCACAATTAAACAGCCATACTTTCAAATAACAAGAATGCCATTACTACGCTCTTCTTAAAGGACACCTGCTTTGATAGGCCAGTCTGAATTATGACAAGTGACAGTGAGAAAAGTTAGACAAGAGTGGAGACAGGAAATTTCTCCAGAGTAGGCTGTTACAGAGGCTATACAAATGAGCCTATCCCAGTGACTTTTGATGCCTGTGATAAATCATTTCACCAGTAACACTACAACAAGGCTAAGACTCTATGCCATGCTCTACAGCTATGCTAACAGCACTTTGAGACTGTGTTCGAGCCCAGCTGTGATTTAGCTTCTTAGATTCTAACATCAGTACGACAACGTGCTTGCAGTGCTAACATGCTGATAAGCTAATGAGCATCGTCAACGACTAACAACGATCATGAGGATCGTTGTTAGTTTTGCAGTTGTGGTGCTAAATGAGAAGCGAAGGTATCATGAAATCCACATGTAGTTATGATACAGAATGTGACTGTTGGGTGGGCCTCAAAAATTCTGGATGGGCCTGATTGATTTATTCAGCCGTCTTTTGACAGCTCATAAACATAACGCGACGTAGAAATGGGGTTACTGTTCTCACACACACACACACACACACACACACACACACACTACACACTGCCTCTTTCCTGTCTCTCTCAAGTAGTGGGCTGCCTCTCTGTTCCTTTGAGCTCCCAGATGTCCATGGATCGGTATGGGCTTACATCTGAGTTCTCGACGGGCCATTCCAGTACATCCCAGGATATCCAGGATATTCCGGTCCGACCAACCCAATCGGACGCGCGGGTTCGGGCCGAGAATGAAGTGGGGCCGCCTCGGGTCTGGGCTTCAGCACCACTGTGTCGGGCCGTGTCTGGTTTTAATCAATAAGGGGATAAACATCGCACACGTGCTCGACCATAGACCTATGCAAGCGTAACTAAACGATCACGAGTGGCTTTTCTAAGGGCCAACTGGTAGATCACAGATAAACTCGGCTGTATTGACAAACGGCGACTGCGTGGCGGCCGCTGGTCGTCCTGTGGTTCTCCAGGACACGCAGATGGCCAGTCCGCCTCTGGAGGCAGTCATGTAAAAGTGAACGATTTTTAAAAATATTTTTTATACCGTTTTAAATGAGCAAGAAATAACGAAACTGGGGAAAGACATGAATCTGATAGGGTGGGCAAGCTGTCAATCTGGGTGGGCCTACGCCCATCCAGGCCCACCTGTAGATCCACAGGTTATGCCTCTTCATTTTTGATCTGTTTCAGTGTTCATCAGCTATTTACAGTAGGAGAATATGAAGCTCTTTAATGATCCTCTATGTTTATTTGCTAATCTCAACCTGTGTTGGTGTGTGTTAAGTGTTTTACAGTGGTGAACAAGGGAAAAAAAAATTCAGAGCTTTTGCAATGCTAATACCATCCTGAAATAACAATGACGAGAGCAGTGATGTTGAACCAAAACATTAAAGTTGCAGGCTGCAAAACTGAAGATGCTGAAATGATCCATTTGATCTGTTGTTGTAAAGGTGCTGATATTGATTTGGGCAGGCTGAAAACAATACACTGTAATTTTCAAAGAGTTACTTTGAGGCCAGACTGAACGGTTTTTATTCCACCATCAAATCCAAACGCTCCATACACCTTTTTCATTTACTTAAGCAAGTAAAGTGCTTCATAAATATCAGCTATGTTATGACCTGTAAATAGTATCTGTTGCAAAATCACGGCCACCAGCCTCACCTCTGGCACTGTTAACATACATTCCCACAGCTGCTACCTGTCCAACCTGCAGTGTCATCATTCATTACGATAAGATAATATGGCACTCAGTGAAAGAGAGCTGTATGAGAGGAATATCTTTCATCATGCTCTCGTCGTATGGTGTACAGTGTCTAGCAGCCCATAAAATTTAATCATGATGATCAAGTGGTGCTATTGACTGTAGTTGTTACATCCAGTGTCCGATATGTTTGGACAGTCGAGAGCCTCTCAGGCTTTTTTTTTTTTAATGTTGAGGGATCTTGTGCTCATTCAACTGTCCTTTAATCTTAAAAATAATCAACAGCGTGATTAATTGGAAACCAAATATGGGATCCTATCTGAGACCATCAGTTTCACTGTGTAGTTTACTGATGTATGGTATCGACTGCAACAGGGAGCCCTCTAATCAGAATCATGGTAAAATCAATAGCTGGCATTGCCTGAGGTCCTGTTCATGCTTCAGTGTACACATCTGAGGTAAACTCCCCTGTGCTGAAACAGTCCAGCCATTTACTTAAAGAAAATCGAGACTCAGTGCAGTAGGGAAGACTGCAGAGATAAACTGGAGGAGACAGACAGAAATAAAAGCAGGAAAGCACTGAGACAGGTGAAGGAGATGAGGGAGTTTTCAGCAAGGGCTTCACCATGAATGTAAACTGGTATGCTTTTTCTTATTCCAAGTCGACTCCATTTACACCACCTGCATTTTTTTTTCTTTTTTTTTTAGTATTTTTCTTTGGGCTTTTTGCTTTTATATTGACAGGTTAGTTGAGAGTGACAGGAGACGGGGAGACAGAGAGAGGGGGAATGACATGCAGCAAATGGCGCCCGATGCGGGATTCGACTGCAGCGAGGACTATAGGCTCTGCATATGGGGCGTCCGCTTAACCCACTGCGCCACGCGGCGCCCCGTGTTTTTATGTTAATCTCTGAGAACACATCAATGTAGTTTGTGTATGTGGATTGATAATGCTAATTGCATTTGCATTCGTGATCAATGCATCCCTAACCCCCTCCAGGGGCAGATGGGCCAATCGAATCAAAAACCATCCCCGGTGTATCATCAGTGCATATACACCTGTAGTTTCATGTGGTCAGGTAATATTGAATTACAGTCTAATCAATTTTAATACCAGTTGCAAATAAGGAAAGCAGATCAATCAGAGTCAGATTTATTGTATGTGAAGACACCGGGAACTCATTTCTGGCCATTTGTGACTTTCAAGCAATCCAATACACTGACAAATATCATTAACAGCCAATATACAGTTTATAAGCAGATATGATAAAAGACAAACGATGTATAGAATGTGCAAGTATGAGTGGTGGTGGAGCATTTGCACTGATCCATCAAGTTTCCAGCGAGCAGTGGGGGATCAACATGCAGCTGAACCCAACCTGATGCACAGGTAAGACCAAGCCACACCGCTGTCCCACTGTTGTCACATTTCACTCGCTCTACGCTCACTTTCTCCTCTGTGTCATGACCCTTCCATCTCCCCTGGGAAAGAGTTAAGTTGCAGGGGCTGCGTCTGTATGTCAACTGACAGCAATCCCCCTGTTGGCAGAAGTGAGAGGCAGGGTGAGGGGAAATCTAAGATTATCAGCTTAAAACATTGCACTAGGTTGTCTGTTCAACATGTAACAGTCATGGCCCATGAACTGTGACACTGTCCTGAGGACAGTTAAATGAAGAAGACCTAGAAGAGCTCAGAGGAGCTGCTGAGGGACTCCAGGGTTTTCCAACAGCATCTGGTCTGATGCCAGAGTATCCAAGGCAGGCTGTGCTCCTGGCATCCTGCCACCCACCAAGGGAAACAAAGCTCGCTGCTCACCTACACAGAGAAAGGAGAAACATATTTAGTGGAACAGGAAATCCAAGAACAATAGCAACAAGATGAAAGAAGAGGGATTTGGTGCAAAGCATGGAAGGGACACTGTGGATTCGACAACCCTATTCTCCTAACATTCCTTTATATTCTAGTATTTTTGTTTTGCTAAATATATTTCTGAGATATTCAACCTGGGTTGTGGTAACTGGTAGTGCTTCTTCCGAGCCAGATGTCAGACAGAAATAATAGGATGACGGTTGCTTGTGTATTTAAGTGTGCATACAAGTGCAAGAAGCAAAGGACTTCAGGAGATCAGGATTTGGTTATATCTGGTACACATCGCCCCAGCGCACAGAGAGAGAATTTAACTTTTTTTTCTTTTTTTCATATATCTGGAGGCACTGTGGCCTCATGATGAGACGGTTCTGGGTTCAATGACTGGGCCGCTGAGGTCTTTCTGTGTGAAGTTTGCATGTTCGTCTCACGTCTGCATAGGTCCTCTTTGGGCAAGACATGCACATTAGGTGAACAGGCGACTCTAAAGTGCTGAAAGTGTAAAGCGTGAATGCTTGTTCATCCCCCAATATCAGCTGAGATTATTGGCTGACCGTGACTAGAGTAGAGTAGCCTGAGTTTCTAGAAACCAGTTGCAAGTTGCAGATTGTAGATTCATTCATTCATAATTCAGAACACAGTGGTTCATCCAAGGGGCAACATCACTTTTACAGAAATGCCCTGACATTTACACCTGGAATCTGCCCACAACCACAGTCTGACCTGCTGACACTTAGAAGCTTCACTAGAGCAGTTGGGGTCCATCTCAAGGGCCCCACCTTGTGCTGGATGAGGGTTGGATAAGTGCTGCTCTTTCACTTTTCGACTTACCTCAGCAACCCTCTCACGAACCTCCTCCTCTAAACTTTAGGTCACCACTAAAGCAATTCAAATGACTGTTAAAGTATTAAAACAATGAGCCTGAATGTGAAGACCGACCTGTGGTACAACAGGTCAGCTATGACAAGATGATAACCACCGTAGCACAACAGCGCAACAGAGTACGGTGGAAGTACCCCACCGGCACTCTGTACCAATCACCACAAGGGGAGCAATTACCGTTACATTAAATAGTAATAAACACCGCTGCACAGTGATCGTCAGAACATCAGAGCTGTCACCATGTCATCCGTCAAAACCACGCTTCAGGGCAGCAACAGTCAGGTAGTGATACATTACAAGGGACAGAAACAGGTGCTACCACAGATTCTAATTACTTTGTTCTATCAATTATGTACAAATCCTTGCATGGCCTGGGGTCTGCCACACACCACTGTGCCTCCTGCTCACTCTCTGCACCATCCCAGCTGTAGCTACATAGCATAGCAGTCGCCGCACTTCAACAGTGCTTCGTGCAGATGCCTTGAGGGGACTGGAAAGGTTTATTTTTCCAAGGCTGAATTCATACGGATGGGACACATCTCAAAAAATAAAGAGGGAGGGGCGGAAAAACTACATTCTGCGTATACCACTGATCTGAATTTTCTGCATTACTGTGTGTCGTCTCCAGTAACGGGACTAAATTCCTTTTCTCTCCTCTCAGCCCTGTAAGCATCAGTTTAGACACACAGGTGCTCTGCTGTTTTGTGTTTTCAAGCTGTAACGGTCTTCCAGGCACTTGTGGTTTCTGCCTTTGTTTTGCACACTCCTCAAGTTTTCTCTCAGACGCTCAGTACACAAAAACATTATGCTAATGAGCGGGTAGACATCTGCTTCCAGCTCAGTTTTTCTCTAGGTGTTTCAGCATGTGTGTGTGTCACTCATGTAGGAGATGTGCTTTTACTACAGTAGGTCAAATCTTTAAAAACAGAAGTGTATGCGCAGCAGTGTCAGTCTGAACCTGCTGCTACAATGGATTCATCCCTGTTGAAGAATAATGTTTTGTTTCTCCTTTCTTTTCCCTTTCTCTCATGAAATGGCATCATAGTATGATATGATATGCATTAGGTTGAGCATACTGTGGGAATTAATGACTCACACTCCAGGCACAGCATGTCATTCGGCAGTGAAGGAGTGTCAGAAGGATCACTGAAACAGATAGTGTTGTCTCACATTCTTACGGGTTATGAGGTATTACTGCAGTGTATCTGCGTCTCTGGAACCCTGTGTGTACGTATGAGGCAGGCTGCAACTAATAGTCACATTTGTTAAAATGCATATAGGGCTTTTTCAGCAAACTATAAGTGTAGTCTGACAGTGTTTAAAGGATCAGATCATTGTTAATGCAAAAAAAAAAAAAAAAAAAAAAAGTAAAACCATACAGGGAAAAGTGAGAAGGAAAAGGCTTCGTGTGAAGGAAAAACACAACAAAAGAAGAGGAAGGAAGGCACATCAGTAACCAAAAGGATGTTTTTAATTAAAGCAGCAAAGTTGAAAATGTGATTCTGGGCTGTGCAACATAACACATGCATCCTTAGAGTATGGAACCACATTTAAAAGGGCATGCTCTTTCTAATGGAGCAGCACATTTCTGTTTCCACATTAGAAGTGGTTGCCCTTGACCTATTTTTCTTAATACTAGTGGATCAGTATATACTGCCCCATAATTAACAAAAAAGAGTTTGACTAGGCTCTGTAATCAGCTTTAGAAAGATTTTGTGAATTAGAGGCCTTAGTCATGGAGAATAAACTGGGAAAATCATTTCATTCATCTACATGAAGTTAATTATCTCAGAATTTCAGCCATTAGAAAATGGTTTTGCGTGAGGAGGAAATCATTTTAGCAACCACAGATCATTTATTATGGGATTATTAAGGAATTTCTGATGTCCAATGTCCTAATTAATGTAGGATGGATATCAATAAACCCTGATTTTGACTGCAATTAAATGGTTGTTTGCATCTGCTCCAGCTCATATAATAATTAAGATATGATGATTGGTATTTTTCTGGACTTTGCCACTTGGTTTTGTCACTTAAAGCTGTTGAATGACTTTATTCAGGGATTTTTTTTATTATTGTTGGTTTTTATTTTGTTTTCAGAAACCCACATGGTCACTTGTCATACTGAATCACAGTGACACACACCATGTCTTTATGTGTCACATTGTCATCATCAGAGGTGTATCTTGTTTTAGCAATAAAAAAGAATGAATAGTAAATGTGTGTTTTCCAGCTGTTGGAGAGTAGATGAATTTCATCAACAATGTAGGTCATGTTTACCACCATGAATGCTATCTGGAATGCAATGAACAAATCAGTTTTAATCATTTATTTATTATCATAACATATTCATTATTCATTTTGGTTTGGGTATATGACAATTTATTCATTTAACGTATAAAAAAAAAAAAAAAGCATTCTCCTAAAAGAGACTGGATCTGATGTTTAAACTCATTCATCACGAGTAGAGAGAGAGAAAAAAACGTACCATATGTTCACAGGTTGTAATTTCTCACAATATTATGCAGGTTCAACAGACAAGGCTGTGTTAATAGCCTGTTTAATGGTAACTTCAATGATATCGTCTGCAGGATACACTGTGACTCTGTACGCACTCAAGCTGCACCTGCCAGGGAGCAGCAGTCACAGACTGTTAACCTCAAGATCTGGAAGTGTTTGTGAGTCAACGAAGCTTCACAAACTCTGTCACCGACTACTTTTGTCAAAGTTCGATTACATAAAGAACCCCTTAGATTCATCTTAGCGATCTTGAGATTCAGTTAAGTCAGCTCAAACACTGCACCTGGCCCGGGCCATAAGGTAAGCAAACTAAAGCTTATGGTTCTGATATAAGGAAAGGCTCTATACATCAATAATATGCTCTTGTGTATCCAAGTTCACTTGTAAGGTATGTGTAACCATCCTGTTGACTGGAACAGTCAGTGTCTTTTTTTGAATAACTTATCTCAAAAGTTAGAATACTGTAGCTAAACTAATAACATATACATGTCGGTTGAATGATGGCACAGCTCCAGACTCTGAATAAGCTCTTCAGCTGTAAGTCAAGTCTGTGAGAAACTGTCATTCATCAAATGAAAAGTCATTCAGTAGTAGTTTTGTTTTGATTCATCTTCTTTTGAAAGAAGACATGCTGTGCCATTGTCCAATAATATCATAATGGTATTGACACCGGTGCAGCGGATAATGTTTCTCATCTTCCAGGAAAATCAAGAGTTTGTACTCTGTCTCATGCTGCTGTTTCAGATTCTGAAAATAAAAGGTTTTCGATATTGGGCTTTATATATGGTTGAAATGAATATAAAGACCCAAGGAGGGCTAAACAGTGCATGGACAGTCTCATTGCTTCTTTTTGATCGTTTTGAGGAACACTGGAGCAGCAGTTGCATACATACTTTCAGTAACCTATAGTTAGATTGTCAATCCTGTATCTCCCCTTGAAAGATTCTACTCATACTCAGTTACATTAATTTCATTTTTTGATCTTTAATTTATGTCTTTAAATGAAAATGAGCTCTTATATGTGTGCAATGTCATTTTAAGGAGCTAAATCTTCATCTATTCTAGTAGAAATGCTAGCAGTGCTAAACGTATTAATAATGTGATCTTTAATACAATCATTTATTTTTCAGATTTACATACATATGCTGTATAAATTGTTGTAGCCCTATGCAAGCCATCTTCATTGATAGAAAAATGGTGGCTTGTGTAGAGGCTGAAGTTGTGTCTGGCCCTATTTATTATTTCTACAAGTCTACAACACATATTATGATCACGTGGATTATCATCTTCCATATGTTGTGGTAAACAGGAAGTTTTTAGAATTTAAAATGCCAGAGTGAAAACATGCAACAGCTGATGGACACATTGTGTTTTTGTGTTTGTGTTGTGTTTTGTTGCAGGCACCTGCAGCCAGAAATGACCCTGCAACCACTGACTCCAGTGAACTGTGCAGGCCTCCTGCAGCCCGGCTGTTCTCTGCTACAGCTGGATGGGGAAGTTCTCCTGTTTGGCCAGAAAGGCTGGCCCAAGCGCTCCTGTCCAACAGGAGTATTTGGGGTTCGGTTTAAACGGGATGAGATGAAGCTGAGGGCCATCAGCTTCTCCAACGATTCCAACTACCTTCCTCCATTACGTTGTCCTGCTGTTTGCCGCCTTGACCCCTATGATGGGCTTCCAGAGAGTTACCTCATCCACGGCGGCCGTACCCCAAATAACGAGATCTCATCAAGCTTGTACTTGCTGACCATGGACAGCCGTGGCTGCAATCGAAAGCTGACCCTGTGCTGCAAAGAGAAAGAGCTGGTGGGAGAAGTGCCAGGGGCTCGATATGGCCACACAATGAGTATGGTTCAAAGCCGTGGAAAGACAGCTTGTGTGTTATTCGGGGGTAGGTCCTACATGCCTGCAGGAGAGCGGACCACGGAGAGCTGGAACAGCGTTGTCGACTGTCCTCCCCAGGTGTTCCTGTTTGACCTGGAGTTTGGTTGCTCCTCTGCCCACACTCTACCTGAGCTCAGCGATGGACAGTCCTTCCATCTGGCCCTCGCTAGAGAAGATTGTGTCTACTTCATTGGAGGTCACTCGCTTGCCTCAGACTCCCGCCCCCCACGACTCTTTTGCCTCCGTGTCGAGCTTCTGCAGGGCAGCCCTTTGCTTTCCTGTGAGACCCTGGACACTGGTATATCCATCTCTAGCGCCATAGTCACCCGTTTGGGTCCCAGTCACAGATATATCATCTTAGGTGGATACAAAGCTGACTCTCAGAAGAAGATGGAGTGCAACACTGTCATTCTAGATGAGAAAGGAATCCAATTTGAGACTTCAGAACCACCCAAGTGGACTCCAGACATCCTCCATAGTCGCACTTGGTTTGGGGGCAGCATCGGGGACGGAAGCATCCTACTTGCTGTACCCACAGAGGGAAGGCCAGCTCAACCAGATATGCATTACTTCTATTTGGTGAGCTTCCAGACAGAGGAAGGGGGCGAAGCGGAAGCAGGTACAATGGGCTGCAGTCAGGAATCGACAGATTATGATGACTCTACTCCTCTAGAAGACTCTGAGGAGCTCTACTTTGGTCGTGAGCCTCATGAGCTGGAGGACAGCAGCGAGGGAGAAGGAGACACTTACAACGAAGAGGATGAAGAGGATGAATCACAAACAGGCTACTGGATCAAATGTTGCCTGGGCTGTCAGATGAACCCCAACACGTGGGAGCCATACTACTCCACTGAGCTCCACCGGCCAGCCATGATCTTCTGCTCCAGAGGGGAGGGAGGCCACTGGGTCCACGCCCAGTGCATGGAGCTGTCTGAGACCCTGCTGGTCAAACTGTCTCAGGGCAGCAAGAAGTACTTCTGCCTGGACCATGGAGGCCTGCCTTACCAGGAGATGACTCCACCTCGACAGGTCATGCCCCTGAAGCGCACCCCCTTGAAGGTTAAAGAAAGAAGAACTCCTCCAACTATCAAGATGTCCCCTGCCAAAAAGAGCTTTTTCAGAAGACTTTTTGAGTGACTTAATTCTCAATGCATAGTCGCTGGTAGTTAAGAATACTGTATTTGTATAGGGTGTTTTCCACTTTTTATAAGCGAATAAATGATTGATGAATACACTGACTTGAAAAGATAATAATTTGTAAATTGCAAAGTGATGTTTCATATCTGACAGCTGTCTATTTTCATTGGCATCATAAAATGCTTTGACAAATATGTCATTTTAGCAAGTCTATCTCCAATATTTGTAGTCCTGTATTTGTATCAGCTGTATAGCAATCCATTGTTTGTATAGACAATACTGCATTAATGTAAGTAAGGTTTTACGTCCAAACAATTCTTTTAGCCAAATGAAGCTGTATACTTTAATGGTTCTTTTTACAATTACATTGACAATTAATGAATGGAAACTGTACTCAATAAAATTTGTGATGACAATAAAAAGCATCAAATCTTCTATCTTCATGTCATTTACACAAAAGTTGTCTGACAGTGTTTCTGGTTTGTATTTTAATCAGCAGCTGTTTTGTATTCAGTCAAGGGCCACAGTGCCCATTGGAAAATGTAGTCCAGCACTGTGACTCATAGCCAGCAGTCATAATAATGTTGTTAAATCTAATAAAATGGCAGTATATTGTTATGCATGTCAGTTGATGGCATAATTGCCAGTGCAGCCAGACTTAGAATAAAACCAAAAACATCTTTCAAAACACTGTAACAGAAATTGTGCTCACTTGTTCAATGAAAAGTTGATTTTGTTTTAATTCATCTTCCTTTCAAACTCACCAGTAACTAATGCACAACGCACATGCTGTGTTATTGTGTGATAATATCATAATGGTATTGACACTAGTGCAGCAGATAATGTAACTCATTTTCCAGGAAAGTCAAGCTGAGCACTGTCAATGTTTGTAAACATTCAACAAACTGAAAACATAAGTGGGTAGATTAACACTTCCTAAAAGTGGTTCCCAGAGATAAATGCACTAAATTGTTTTTACAATTAAATGAATTATAATTGAACAACACAGACCTTTGGGCATTTAAATCTATAACGAAAATAATTAATTAATATGCAAGTTGAAGTGAAAAATGAATGTCTTTTTAACTTGTGTATGTGCGTGCGTGCGTGCGTGCGTGCATGCGTGTGTGTGACAGAAAATATTTGACATTTGCAGATTGAGTTCACTTGCTGTTTTACATTTCATTGTTATTTTGTATTCAAGAAGTGCAGTGAACAAATCTACCAAAATTCTTTAAAAATATATATATTATGAATTGAATAAACTTTTCCATAAAAACACACCAAAAGACTGAGTCAGATTCTATCCATATTTATTGTTTGGAAAAGGAGTAAATCAAAGTAGAAAAAAAAAACATGAGCATTATTCATCAAAATGGTGTTTCAGTGAAAATTCAGCAGAAATACATGACACTTAACAAGTAAAAACCAACAACATGTGACAGTGGTGCTGAGCTTCAGTATAACACTGCACCAGTAAACAAAGTGTATCATCACTGAACTTCTTCTGCAAGCCTGGTAACAGTATCTGATATTTAGTGTGGTGTGGGAGAAAAAATGAGGAAGAACATGGTAAAACGTGAGCAAGTAGAATATTATGAATCATCCATCATCCTTTACTTTGGAAATGCAATTCATTACAGCAAGAAAACAAATATGAGGCAAGTTGCAATGAAATGCACTAAAAACACGATGTTATTGTACAAGTGTGACAACTGTCCAATCAAATGTGAATATCGCACCGCTGTCACATGGTTAAATCTATGACAGTAAAATCAAATCAAACATTCAATCAAATAGGAAAACAAAATTGCCTGTCACAATTCAAAATGGCGAGGGCAGAAAAAGACAATATAATCAATCAATCAAACAAATAAAGTTGCCAACAAATCAGCTTAAATCAGGTCTCTCAAGCTACAGCCCATCTCTCTCCTCTGTCAGCTGTGGCAATGAAGAAATATCAGCAGAGAAAAAGATCCAGGTTATATACAGTACTTAAAGAAAAATCCCTGCCTGCTAGAGAGTCCATGGGGTATTAGGCTCCGTAATGGACCATACTGTATTTTTATGATATCAACAAAAAGGTCAGTATAAGCTTTATTTTATGTGAAGAATTCGAATAACTATCATCTATCCTCCACTGTGCAAAAACTAAAAGAGATAAAAATTGGTTCAAAGTGACCTGGCATCTATTCTGCCCCTCAGGGATCCCACGATAAAGCACTAAAGTAATCTTTTTCAGAGGGCACTCATGAAACAAAGAACATTTGGGTCCCAGTGATTGCATTTTGCTCCAGCTCAAATGATATATTAATACAGTGGCCACAAATGTGGTCTTTTTAACACAATTTTCCCCCATGACTTACAGCGCTTTCATCTGTTCCATAAATATCCTCTCTATATAAATTCATAAATGTGTCATATCCTTGCGATACAATAAACTGAACCATATTTCACAGACGGCGAAGATAAAGGAAAGAACTTTTCTGCTCGGAGCGAGCAAAAAGAAAGCTGTGTGTTGGTCCTATATCCCACTGCTGTCCAATCTTTGCTAACAAAGCAAGACAACACAGATTTACAGTGTATGTATACAACCTTTCAGCAACAAGGCAGTTCAGATATATGAAACAAGACACATTTAAAAACATGGTGGGAGAATAACATAGTTTTTCATTATGTTCAGTAAATTACTCCATTCATGTGCAAGACAGTGGTCATGTAATGAAAAAGTCAAAGTTGCAGAGATACTTTCATGACAACAAAATATCAAAAATTCAAAAAAAAAAAAAAATTAAAAAAAAAAAAAAAAACACACATCTAAAGGAAAATCAAAAATCATTCACTTCCAGAGACATGTCCTCATCTTCCTGGGTCTCTATCGGGTCAATTGTAGCTTGCAGAGCTTTGGCAGAGTCCTTGTGAGCCTCCATAAACTTCTGTAAGTACTTGGAGGTGTAGAGCCAGTGGTGCTTCAGCACATCCTCAAGTTCAAAGGCCTTCGACTGACGTGCATTCATCTTTCGGAAACGCCTGAACAGTTTGTTTGCTGACTCATTCCCCTCACTGGCCCAGGCGCCTATGGATCCATCTCTCTCTATGATTTCAGGCACATGGGCCAGAGTCTTGTGAAGGTAATTGGTTATCTTTCCATTGTACCTATATTTGAAGGTAGAGGACAGGAGGTCAGCAAAGTGCTGGGAGTTGAAGCTGTAGCGGCACAGCTGGTCGGGGCATTCCTTGGCTGGGCAGGTGGCGCGCCACACAGGCCTCATCTGGAGATAGAGCCTCATGAGCTCCCTCAGGGCCTCTCTCCGCTCCTCTGAGGGCACCAGTTCACACACAACCTCCACAGCCTCTAGGGTCATTAGCCTGCGGGCGTAGTTACCATTCATCCTCATTACCGGTTTAAGCTTCATCTTCTTCCTCAGCTGTTTATCTAGGGCTGCCCTCCAGCTGCGCCTCTCCTCCCGGCTGGGGTTGACCTTCTTATACACCTCCCCAATCTCGTCCTGGAAGATTTTGTAGAACTCAGTGGCATTGCCGATGTCACAGTGTAATGCATCAATTGTGGGCTGGGTCTCCATGAAGGGCTTTGCAGAGACCCCTTTGACTCTGTCTCGCAGTTCGTCTGCTGACTCAGAGAAAGGGTTTGTTCTCCATATTTCATACCGTTCTAGGTTCTCGGCATGACTGCGAGTGATGGAATGTAGCACCATGTTTTGAGAGGCCTCGGCCCGACTGGAGTCACACAGGGTGCAGACGTACGTGGACCCCGAGGACTCCAGACCTTCCATTTCTCGCACCATCTTCTCATCGTATCCGGTGCCTCTGAAGTGGAAGCGGAAGGAGCGAGAGAGGCCACCTATGGAAAGGATGAGCCTGCTCTCTTTCATTGCATTGCGCTCTGCAACCACAGGCCCCAGGAGAGCTGTGAGTGTCTCATGGTCTGACTCATCCACAAACATCAAGCACAGGGGCTTACAGGACAGCTCTGAGTTTGGCCTTGTTTCGGTGAAGATAGTAACCTCCTCCCCCTCGTCTGTCAGGACGGAGACAGACATAACAGTGAAGGAGAAACGTACAGCTTTCTCAGGAACAGCTGGTCCTCCGCCGTGCTTCTCGCTGACATCGCCCATGCCATCACAACATTCCTTGATCATGACAGTAAAGCCTGAGGTGCAAGCACTGTCTTCCATTCCTTTCTCTTTCAGTCCCTCCATGATGTCCTCCTCCAGATCCTTTAATGCTGACACCAGTGCCACATCATAGCGAAAGCGCCGAGTGATGGTGTCAGCCGGGGAGTCATCCACTGAGGAAGCCCATCCAGAGAGACCATTAATAATGCCAACATTGCAAGACGGTGACACATTCTTGAGAGCTGGCTGCCATTCAAACTGGTGAAAGCCGGGGAGAAGTTCTTTCTCTGCTGCTCGGAGGGAGTGCAGGGGCTGGAAGATCTGGCGGCCACTGGTGGCTTTGACAGTCCGATACATCTTGTGATACTGGCTGCAGCTCAGGAAAGTGTTCACCCGAATGGCCAAGCACACTGCAGGATGCAACCCAAAGCCTCTGCCTGCAGAGAGAGAGAAAATAAAGGGAGACAGACTTTCAGAAAAAGACAGAATGAGGCAAAAATAAAAACAGATATACAAAAGAAAAGTGAGAGGATAGCACTGAGACATGAGGAGAATTGTTTAACACCAAACTGTGAAGCCCATTTAAAAAGAACAGCAGTGTCTCAGATTTCCTCATTTGATATCCTGTATTTGGAGTCATTTATATCATGACACAGAGAGAATCAAGAATTTAACACCCAGATGTGAATGTATCATTGTCAAAAGCCCACAAGCCCATGATTACAAAATCCAATATTTCCTAATTTCCAAATGTTATAAGGGGACAGAGGGTTGAATCAGTGAAGCTGGCAAAAGTGATGTATTGGCTGCAGATGAAAACAGACACCAGCTGGCTTCTATTCCCCAGAGAGGACGATGGTGCTGTCTGTGTAATTTGCAGATACAAGAGCTGCTGATGTTGTTTTGATTCTAACAGCCCCTTCACAAGAGTTGTTATTGTGTATTAAAGGGAGTGTGAGAATGAGAGACTGACAGACAAGCAAGGCAGAGAACGAGAGTGGGAGAGAATCGGGGATGGGTTGGGCGTGTACCAGCAGTGGTTCAATAGACACAGATGGACAATAATGAAATGCTTTTCAATCAGAACCTCAGAAAAAGACTTTCGCCTTTCGTCTTTTCAATAGTGAACTTTCAGTCTCATTGTTATTTATGTGATGACTGTATTCCTCAGAGGTAGGAGGAAATATTAATGAATAAACACTATCATAATTTTCATTTGTTTGTGTCCCTCTTTCTTTGGCTCTGGAGAGTCATGCTGATTGAACCAAAGGCTTATAATAGCCTATTACCTTGCATCATGGCCTCGAGCTCATCTGCTTGCCGGTGTTCGTTCCCAGATCTCAGCGCGAGCAGGAACAGTGTCAGACACACAGACTTCAGGTCACCACCTTCCTCTTTGTCTGCGAACGTTCTCACCTGGTTCTTCAGATCCCTCAACCGGTGCTTCTGGGCACGACGGGTTAGTGACAGCAGGTGCTGACGGGGTCTCCCCCCTTTATTGGCTAGCAGGTAGTTATCAAGCTCTGATGACTGCTTTTTTTCATCCTGCTCGTGGTCCCGGCAGTGAGCTTTAAATGAGTCCAACCTTACCTGCTCACCACAGCTGCCTCTGGGGCAAAGCAGAGGTAGGGAATGCAGAGCTGATAAAAAGGCTTTGGCAGGCACAGTGAGATCATCAGGGCCACAGGACAAGTTGCAGGCCGGGCAGTGAGGTCCCAGAACGTGGTTGTATTTTATAATGCAGCTGCGGCAGAAGAGGTGCCCACATGGGGACTGAACTGGATCAAAGAGCAGGTGGTCACACACCAGGCAGGTAAAAGAAAAGAGGAAGTCCACAGGGAGCTTATCAGAGATAAGCTTAGTACTCAGGTGGTCTTTATGGCAGCGGGTGATGTTCCTTACCCACTGCTCTCTCTGGAGGCTGGTTTTCCTCCAGCCTCTGAGCACTGGACCGTGATGACGGTCTCCGAATGATCTCAGGACTTTCCTCTCTCCTACAATAATGCTGTCAGCGTGTTCCCACCTCGTCCTTTTTGCCAGGCTCTGGGCTCTGGGAATGGTCTTCCTCCTCTTCCTCCCGGTACGCTGGAATGAGCACTTCTTCGGGGAGCAAAGGTTACAGGGGGAAGAGTGGGGTTTCCACTCTGGGACTCTTATTCTGGAGAAGCTGCAGACACCGCCTCCTCGTATGGCAGCCATCCAGCAGCGATGGCAGAAGGAGAGAGGATGGACAGCTTCTGTGTCCTCCGTCACGTCCACTTTGAAGACTTTGAGGATGACCTCTGGCCAGGCTGTAAACTTGCAGCCCATTTTAGGCAGGGCAGCTTTACTCGCCTCATCCAGATCCCCGTGAACTTCATGCACAGGTCCTTTGACTTTCCTCAGAACAATTCCACAGAGACGGCAGAGACACCTTAACAAAAACAAAATAGCATTGTTAAGGCCTTGAAAAGAAAAATATATAGGAAATATTGTGTAGTAGATTACAATATAGTGACGTCTCATTACCTGAGGTGGTTCATGTGGGTGTCCATTTCCTCTAACTTCTTATCTACCCTCCGGCCAGGGCCCTCCACATTCTCCTTGCTTTTTCCCCCAAGGCACAATTTCATGACACTCCCTGGACTCACACTATTATCTAATTCTATTTCAGGAGCAGCAGGAGGTGAGATCCCTAACAAGACTCCTTTCTCAGCCGCTGTCTCACTGGGGAGTGGGGCCTTCTCCATGGATCTCACTCTGAATAGTTTAAACTTCCACTGAGAGTACTTCGAGTGGGGATGATGGAGCTCGGCCGGCACAGCGGATCTGGGGCCATCCGTCTCCACTTTCTCCTCGGCCATGATGTGCATTCGATCTTAGACCCTGGAGAGGAGAGGTTTTTAGTTTGATACATTACAAAACAATGAAAATAATTTCTGCTGCCCATGAGAAGCACATTAATGGATAAAGAGAAGAGATTTGAAGGGTTAGATCCTTAGATATCCCCCAGTGTCTTCTCAGCGTTGAGCCCATGACACAGTCTAACAGCTTTACTTGATTCCTGTTGAATTTACACCCTGAAATCCCACTGAAGAGAAAGTAGTGAGCCCTGACCTACAGTGCCATATTATACCATAAGTGGCATTTAGATCTTGTGTAAAATGCATGAGACAAGCATTGGGGGATCGATACAGCACCAAAATCTTCCTTTCTCTTATCTTCAACCCTCTCGCTTAGGGAGCCGTTGTGACTTTTTTCCTTTGACACAGCGAGTTTGCTAAATGGGCAACCTTATCCGCAGCAAGGCTGTCAATCATCTATATTAGTCGTTTTCTTGGCTTGAGAGAGAATTGGAGCCCCGGGAGTCTCCAACTGGCATTTTAAATGCGGATAGGAAAAAAAATCAGAGACACTGGAAACTTATTTCATAAATACAAAGATATTGACCCAACAGGAGAGAAAACAAAACAAGAGGCATCATATTGAATAAGGATCATAAAGAATTATTTCAAACACAGTGTGGTTCAATTTTGGAGCTGTATTTCAACAGGAAAGTGCTCTTATGATACAGCACAGGTAGGATCAATGATACTGCTGCACTGACAGACCTTATTTCACTCCCCCCCGTCCCCCCACACACACAGCCCTGCTGTCTAGCTTCCATTACCAGTTCAGACAATAAAGCAGTCAAACAGTCTTAGAAACTATTACAAAGTTGAGTCTTACCATCGCACACCTGTAGTGCACACACTGTAGCATCTTCCATCTATCCATCTTTCAGTGTTCTCACTATGCTTACTCCCTGGGAGGCTTGAATCTGGCAGTCTCCTTCATTTCCTTGCTCTCTGTGCACTTCACATGCTGAACTCTCCTTTGAGACAAACAGCTGAGCCTATGTGCATGTGTGTCAGCTGGGCTCTTACCTTGTTTTTCAGTCTCAGCTGGCGTCAGCTCTCCTGGGGGTCCTCTCCGCATGAGAGCACAAGGAAAGCCCTGGAGCTGGGCCCCGCACACCACATAGACTGTATGTATTTCAGTGTGTCACAGTTTGCAGCATCCATACAATGGGATTGCTCCTGCCTGTGTCCTTGTGTCTTGTATTTATACCCCCTCCTTTAATGGGATCCCAACAGTCAGAGCCAGCCACCTGATGGAGGCAGCTGATTTAGAAGAAGAAAAAAAACAAGGTCAACCCAAAAACACGGTTGCAAACATGCACATGTACAGAATCCAACAGCCATGCCCTAAACAAACAACTCTCTACCACACCACACTGATCCCCAGCTGGAAACACTTCTATGTCACCTTTATCTCCCCTGTCTCTTATCCATCTGCAGCTTCACCTCATCCAGGTGGCCTCACTCTGACAGAGAGACAGATGCTTTAGACTCATGAAAAGGCTACTAGTGCAGAGCTCACACAACAGAGCGCAAAATAAACTTTGTCCCACAGGCAAACAGAAAAGTACATGAAGTATTGTATTAAAAAATACTTTGTGATTGTTATATTACAAATTTAGACACAGAGAAATTAATTCGATAAAAGCACGGATGATGACAGGAACTGACAGGAATAAACTGACAGACTGTGTCAGCACATTAGCAGCTTGTTAAAGGTGATGATGATCTTTGTTTATCTGCTTCTATAGTTGACTGTCAAACATGTTGAGAAGCATTTAAAGGGCGGTGCAAAGCAAATATATATTAGTCATTTTCTCCTCTTACAATGGTGTGATCTGTCAAAAAATAGATAAAAGGTGACACTGTGGTGATGCCTTAAACAGACATGGCGTCACAGTGACTGTGTGTGAATGTCAGAGAAGGCGACTGAGAGATTTTTTTAAAGTGTGAGAATAAATGAAAGAGGAAAAACAGGAAACAACTTTAATTGCAGCTATGATAATGGCCGGTATTGTTATTATTGTCATTCTAATCTCTCTCTGTATTATTGAGACTTCTCCTCATGCCACTTCTCATCATCTTTCAGTGCGTGTGACGGATGCTGCAGCAATTCAGGTGCTGACTGCTATGAATCAAAATGACAAAGGCGGCAACACAAGCAAGTTGTATCAAGTTGAATACCAATTAACAGTGTGTGTTAGCTGTTGGAGTGTGAATGTTTATCAGACTCTTACTATTTTGACAAGAGAGTTTTCAAGACGACATGAGCTCATATCCAGAGGTACAAAGAGGCCACATAACCACAGCTTGAACAGTTAGGATGAAACAAACTAGAAAAAATATTTTCAATGTCTTAAATGTTCTTTTTTTTATTATTATTATCATTGTGTGAACATTATGTGTTGTATTGCTGTCATGTCATGCTCTTTCTCTCTTTATATATTGTCAGCAGTGACAGAGTATGTTTTAATTCATTTCTCCCAATGCTGTCTCTGTCACCATTCAGAATGAGTTTTAATTAGACAGTATCATCTGATATAATGTCTCAGTAGGTACGTGGAGTATTTGCCTAAGATCATTCTTGTTTGTAATTATCCAGGGGATTAATCTGGTGTATTCGCCACAGGAGCCTGTTGCTGTTGCGCTGGAATTGCCAGCCAACTCATTAGACACACAGTCAGTGGGCTCCAAACAACAGTTGGGTCTCTCCCACTCTTGTCATCTTAACAGGGGAGCAGGATGAATACTGGCAGGCTTTTGCAGCTTCTATTTGGTGCATATGGTCAAGTGTGACCTTAAAAAGCAACGGCAGTATTTTTTTTTTCTTACTGACAAGTGTACTTACAAGAAAACGCTGAAGAGCAAAAATACACAGAAAAGTTAAAGCAAAAAAAAAAAAAAAGTGTTGCTTACAAGCTATTCAAATCCATCAGACACAGCTGGGAGATTTGAAGTACACAGTGCTTGATGTATTACGTATCCAAGAACAAGCAAATGATGGATTGTAGCAAGATGTTCCCAGCCTATTTATAGTTGATATTTAGATTTATGACAGCCAGGTAGCCACATGTTTCCAAGGTAAACGGCACACCTAGCACCATAGCAGAAACAGAGCTGCAGATGTCTGCCTGACAAACAAGCAATGACCCCCTGAGACCCTCATCTCTCTGCGCCTTCTAATTGACTTGTTATTGATCAACTCAAAGACAGTCTGATTTATGGGGAAGAGGACTTGTGGAGACAGCCACCT
This sequence comes from Caranx ignobilis, assembly GCA_021432705.1. Lineage (NCBI taxonomy): Eukaryota > Metazoa > Chordata > Actinopteri > Carangiformes > Carangidae > Caranx > Caranx ignobilis. Next base: position 58,089,752 of record MU269990.1, read on the forward strand.
GGCATGGAGAGGAGTGTTATGAATGTGAGGAGCAGACCCTGAGGGACTAGAGGCTGCAGTTGAGGGGGACATACAGGAGTTTGCAATGCACCAGCAAACTGACAACCTACAGTACAGGTGTGTGTGTCTGTTTTCTTAATGCGACAAATCCGAACAATAGCAGTGAGCAATACACCAGTGTGTGCATGTGTGTGTTTGTGTGTATGTGAGCATGTAGCAGGTGTGTGCAGGCAGTGAGAGGGATGAGTAGGAATATAGCAGGCCTGGTATGTGTTTTGGGAGGGGGAGGGTGGTTTGAAAGGCTGCTGGTCCGCAGGTAACATGAAGGAACAAATCAAATAAATATGCATTTGTCTTGCTGATCCATCTTCACTTTTGGGCCTGTGTGTGTAAAACAAAGAGACAGACTGACAGAGTAAGTCAACAGGAGAGAGGGTGTGAGAGGTGCAAGAAGCAGATAGACAGAGAAGGGGGATACAGTCGTGATCTTGAGTAAAGGAGTTGCACAGGATAACAGGCTTAGCTCAGAGTGGAGAACACAAAAGGGCTTAAGGCTGATTGCAGACTGTGACAAGGAAAGGGGGGAAGAGATCAAGCCTTCCAGGCAGAACTCTGTAAGCTAAGGGTCCAAAAAAAAGGACCCTCTGACAGCTCAAGTCACATCAGCAGCTTAAGGAAAAGTGTCAATAACAGACATGGTCGATGAATTAATTCAACAGCTGCACCACTATCTTCTTCATGAGGGCACAAAATGTCACCATCACCGACAGTTGAATACTCCGACCAAAATTATGATATTTCTAAATGTCATGAAGAATGTAGGCATCTTTATGATTGTATTCAGGGTAAAGAGTGTGTTTCACTCTCATATTGCCACTGAGTGTTGTGCAATATATTGAGTATTTGGTATGCAAATTTTAATTGCCTTTTCATAGCATGCTTAACAGCTTCCTCTGCCTCACCCAGACTATTCACAGTGAGTTGCCTCCCACTGCTGTCCACCTATTCCATCCCTCATCCGGAGACATGATTTGGTAGATCAATACTCAAAGAGGTAGACTTGAATGCAGAGCTATTCGTCAAAGCTACCTGCCAGAATGAACCCCTTACCCCACCACTCAAATGCCCCCTCATTCATCTCCCCCCTGTCTCTCCCTCTCAAAGTCTCACCCTCACCCTCACCCGCCCACCCTCACCCTCACCTCGGCTTTTGTTAATAATCAATTATGTGATTATTCCAATGAGGTGATTAATTGCTGTCTTTCCCTCCCTCTATACCACAGGTTTGCATGCTTATAATCACACAGTGACAGCCAGGGGACAGCTGAGCTGAGTGATGCTGTCTTGAGGCCTCCCATGACCCCATATGACTCGGCTGCATTTGTTGCCTGCTCATCCTGACTGATGGAGCTTTAACAGAGAGCAGAGACACACCACAACAACATCACAGCTTCTACAAATAACATTCCCCACAAGCTGCTGACAGCCTGACACCACAATATCTTCCATGTCCAGCTATCCAAATATTCATTTCATTGGATAGTCTAGTCTTGGGACCGTATTAATTCGTTCCAACTCTTGCATTATAACTTTCCCTGAGGCACTGCAGAGTTATTTTGGTTTTGGACAGGTTCCATTCATCTCTTCTGTTCTGGTGAGTTAGACAATATGGAGAACAACTTAAGCTACAGCAACTGTGAGTGTCCATTTTAAGAACCTCTTTCTGGAGAAGAAACAAATCCTATTGCCATAGCAAGACGGGCTACATAGAGGTCAATAACATGCAAAGATGGCAGTATAAATACTTGGTGCAATCGTGCAGGCAGCCTTGTGAAAAGTGAGACCTGCGTCTGAGCAGACAATCCAGATGGGTGTTGATCCAGCACTCACAGTAAACCAAATGAAATTAAACCCTAAGCCGGATTCAGGAGCACTAGAGTAGAGTGGGGAATCAAGACCAGTGTCTTTAATCAAAATAACAATGCTCTTTAATTCTGTGTTAATTAAATGTAGATTTCCCTGATTGAGGAGCAGTCTCCTTGATACCAGGGGACCTCCAGTCACGTAAACATCCACTCACTGGATTTGCCTTGTGTTTAACCACGTATTAGTCCTCTTTTCTCAAACTGTCTGGTGCTGGTTTGCACAGAAGGTCTGTCAGCTGAGGGATGGTGGCTTGCAAACATCTCCTCAAGATTTCAAACGTTCAGCTTCCATGAAGGGAGGATCTCTTGGCAAATTGTTAAACACCTTAATGAGTGGGTTACACCCGTACAGTTCTCAAATGAAACGAAAGTGACAGTAAATTCTTGGCGCTAAATTCCAGGTTATTTGTCTCTTGAGTGGTCATTCTCCTTCTCACCCTTCCTCTCTCCCCTCCTCAGTCCCCCTCCATCAATGTAATGAGCAAATCATGGCCACTAGGGAGAGATGTAGAGAGAAAAATTGGCCCCATTATATGTCAAGGAGTGTGAAAAGAGCAGCGCTGTTGTCTGTCAACTCTAACCCCCAACTATCTCTGGTCTTAACTTCCCACCAAACACAAAGAGCTCTTTTCTCACACGTAGATCAGCTTATTATTTCCCTGTCTTTTAACTAAAAAGTCCATTATGGGAAATGCCAGGACAGCTGTGCCCTTTTCTACACTAGCTCTGCCAGAGCTCAGACAAGAGAACAATGGACACGGTAACACACGCCGATTCAGGGCTGATTTAGAGTGACTGGTCTTAAACCCGACTTACAGAGTACAGTAATTATAGGAGGTGAAGGGAGGGGCCATGAAGGATGCTGTGGATTGGTGGGGGTCTGGGGAGGGAAGTTGTTGTCATTTGGCAGCCAGTCCATTTGGAGAGAGAAATGATTATTGTAGCCAGAGCCTGGCTGGTGGAGCATTTATCAACTAGTCATCGCAATGATTCACACGATCCAGCAGGGAGCCATTATTTTACCACCCCGGTCTCTCGCGGCAACCTGCTGGTGCTGAGTATGATGATAGCTGTGGGCTTTATGAGCACAGGAACGGGCATACACAGAAGCTGTTTGATAACAATAGTCTGGAAAAGTCCCATTTCTTTCCAGAGAATCATGTGGATTGGAGTACACTGAGAAAGAATGGAAGAGCTGAGCCCAACTCAGGGGTGTATGGCACTTGTTCACTGCAGCAGTATACAGAGATGCCTCGGGAAGGGACCAACAAACATCTGGTCCCTGTAGTCGGGAGGGAAAGTAACTGGCATTGAATACATAAAGATCACAAATAAATACACTATCCACCTGCTCGGCTACTGCTTTGGGACCGAGGAGATCTGGAGGCATTGATACAGTTTTTAATCGTCTGGCCTTCCCCAACAAGCAAATATAACAGCTTCTGCATAAGCAAATTCAAATTCTTCACTGAACAGGGAATATGGGAAAGAGGCAAGGGAGGACTGCAATGGCCTTCTCATACTAACAATGATAACAAATGCTACTCTCCTATTCATACTCCCCTCACTCTTCCAGCTCCAACTTTCCCTTTCGTCTCCCATGGGATACGCATCATTCTAATATACAGAGGTTTTCATCCTTCTTATTTCTGTGAAAGACTGACAGCACAGATAGAGACACACATAGGGGGAGAGGGAGAGGGAGGGGGAGAGAGGTGGTGCCTGTTTATTTAGTCAGACGGTCTCACGTGTGGAATGGATTGGAGCTAGAGAGAAAGCCGTCTGCACTATAGCAGTTGGTGTCAGTGGGTGACTGAATGATGCTGGGCCTCAAACCGCTTCACACGTATGGTGAACAATAAATTGAGATCTTGGACACTGATGAATTACCATCATCACTGACAGGTGTACAATTGCATAATGAAAATGACATGTGTGAGAATGAAATATATCATATATTTAGTGATAAGACTGGGAGTCTATGGTAATGCTAGCAGCTTATGCTGATGATGTTTGACATGTATCTTTTTTTTTGTTTGTCATGTTCATCTTAGCTTAGCATGTTCATATGCTAATACTTTGCTAATTAGAACAAACTAGCCCACCCCTAAGGCTGAAAGAGCAGTGATTAGCAAACATTAGCCTGCTAGCATGTCTTGACAAAGCTGATGATGTTTGACATTCTTTTGTTGTTGTTGTTTTGACATGTTCACCTTCTTAGCTTAGCGTGTTCATATGCTAATAATTTGCTAATTAGCACAAAGTAGCCTACCCCTAAGGCTGAAAGAACAGTGATTAGTTTTTGACCTGACGATGACACCAGATAAAAAGTCATTAGCCGGTAAAAGTTATTAGGCTTGTGTGGACCATTAAATCCATCTACTTACTAATACTGACATTCCCAAGAGTCCTATCCTAATGCAGCTAAAAGTAATGTGCCTGCTATGGAAATTATTTTTTCACTCCACTTTTAGACACTTAGAATAAAAAATGAAAAACTAAACGCACTGCACACTAGGTAGTATAGGAGGAGTCACCCTGGACACAGCCTGATTGAGTGAGCGCATATTTGTCTACTCATTCTCACAGATCTCCTTATTGCCCTCTAGATTATTCACCCATGCAAAATTCTTTTCCCAGGATGGCTGCAACCACGTCTTCATGTCTGCCTTATATACTCTTTTTTTTTCTTCCCTCAGCCTACTCTCGCTTCACTTCTGTGTGCCATTCACTGTCATTGTGAAAAGGTATGTGTGACTCCGCTAGTAGAGCAGAACCCATTATCATAAATAGGCCAATAAGTAACTTCACACAATGTGTCTCCAAAGCAAGCACACTCTATATGCAAAGCAGAGGCGCACTGTTAAAGAAACTGGCGCCAAGTGATTATATTTGTAATTTAATTTCCTTGGTCACACAGAGATAAGAGAAGGGAGCGGCTACAGTTGGCCAGAGATGAATAGGGTGACGAGAATGGGACTACAGCTTCATTGTCTGGACTGAGATGTCCGAGACGACACCTTACGAGGAAGGGTACCGGGGCACACAAGGTAGCCTGCACACACTGGAATTCACCGGTCCAATGTCAAAGACACAAAAACAATGTAAGTACTAGACAGCGAAGAGAGGAGCTCTATTATGCAAAAACACCTGCACTCTCAAATCCAGTGGATGAAAGCAAGTAAGTGCAGGATAATCAAGAAACTCTTTTCCCCTAATGCAAGCCATGTTCTCCCCCCCCTCTCTCTTTCTCTCTCTATCTCTCTCTCTCTCTCTCCTTTCTATCTCTCTCCTTCGCACTCAGTTCTGCTGAACAAATGTAATCAGCCGGGTGGTCTGGGTGGGATGTCAGTCACAAAGAGCAATGGCTCATTGCAGATTCCACAGGCGAGATGAACTGGGTCACTGCAAGAAAAATGACTGAAGGACACAAAGTGTACTCTCCCCATATCCTTGTTCTGCCGCTCTCTTTCTCCCTCCCTCTGTCTGCTTTTTCTGAGATTGTAGGACTGCGGACATCAAATTTCCTGACTTTTCCATTTTCTAAGAGCGTCCACTTATACTGATGACAGTGCAGTGGAGGGCACAATGCTGCAGTGGTCAAACTCTGATTTTGACTACATCAGAACATTGGGGGCTACAGAGAGCTGATGGTAAGGGAAGGAGAGAAAGAATAAGGTAAGGAAATCTGACACTGCACAGGGACAGTGTGAAACTATTTTGTGACATCTCAAATCCTCTCTCCCCCTTTGTTCTCTCCTCCCCTTATCTGTATGTCTGGTTCTTCCCCGCTGCCTTGTCTTTCAGTGTATTTCCTCAGTGTCTTCACTTTGAACCCAACAGCATTAACCTGTCAGGAAAGTTACAAATGTTCTGAGTGAATTATGTAAACCACAGAGAAATAAAACTGCAAAAAGCATGGAGTTCTCTCTTTATTTCATAATTCATCATGCTCCCAGATCGAGCCAAATAAAACTTGACTTATTAAGTAGTCCAGCACATTCTGGCTCAGAATCGTCTGAAATATGCCCGACAATATTTATCACACTTTGTCTACCTGGCAAATAAAAGTCAAACACTCACACGCACACAAATACAAGCACATACATACACAGATTTAGTGTGCTTGCGTGAATGTATGTGTATGTGTGTGTGTGTGTGTGTGTGTGTGTGTGTGTGTGTGTGTGTGTGTGTGTGTGTGTGTGTGTGGATTTCATTACCCAGATGAAAGCAGTGTCTCACCCATTACACCGGATTTCATTGCAGAAGGCAAAGTGATAGATGTTACACCAGCACCACCAAAAGGTGAAAGAAGAAACAACATCTTCCTCTTCTTTCTGTCCTGGTCCTTCCCTCCCTTTCTGAATACAAACTTACAGCTCTGAAAATCAGATTAAGGATGTTTTGCCCTTATTTATCTATCTCAATGAACACTCCCACAGACACGCAGGCGTGCACAGACACACACACTGCCTACTGGGGGGTTGCATGGTGACAGCGCAGCATAATTAGTTGGACATGGCTGTATAATTGGTCTCTAATTGATATGAAGAGCAGCGATTTATCCTAGGTTGTGTTCTACACATGCTGCCGGCCATGGGCAGGAAACGTCTGCGGCCTGTTCAATCTTGGTAGCATCTTCTGATTGATGTCTCTGTAGCAAATGCCCTTCAACAATCAGCGTCCACAATCTCTCTGTCTGTCTATCAGGCCACCTGTTTATCTCTGTGCAGCATCTCCCTCCATTCATCTGTCATTTCTTCCTTTGTGCCTAAACATCTCACTATCTCTTTCTTTCCATCTGCACATTGATTCAGGATGTCTTCCTCTGAAGGCTTTCTCAACCTTTGGTCTGTTTCTCTCAGGAAGGTGAAAGAGCAGCGTTTGTGATGTTGGATGGTGAAATGTGGAGTGTTTGTTTATGAGATGCAGGCAGCCATAAAAGACTGCTAGTGCCTTCAAGGGCCCAGACAGCACATACCAGGGGAAATAACGGTAACTTTAGAAGAAAAAGAAAATCAAAATGTCAAAAGTGCTTTTATTTACCAAAGAAAGCCAGTTACATGGTCTTATAATTTAGCAAATGAGGTTTGAAGAGGTTTCTTTGAAGAATGAGGACTGAACTATCCTAACACTGCTGAGAGGCACAGCTGGACACAAGTGGTCAACACGCAGTGAATTGGATGGATTTCAAGTTTAACTGGAGATGCTCTATAGAACAATTCTGTTCATGGATCGTGTGCTGATGCAAGACGACCTTCAAGGACATTCTCCTCATTTACACAGCAATTAAGCACTACCCTGTTGGTAAATTGAAAAAGAGACAAAAATCCTCTGTGGATTTAATAACAAACTCATTACCAGGGCCCAACAGGGCGGAACTGCCTTTTAATTAGAGCAACACCTGATTAACGCCCAATTAACAGAGCCAGAGCCACTTAATTCTCCCCCACTTTGGCAGGTTGAGAACATAAACATAAGCAGTCCAGCATCAGAGTGCTTCCTCTCCTCCTGGGAACATGTGAGAGAAAAGTAAATAACGACTTTGGAGCCAGTCTGTTGTCTGGTGGTCCAAATGCTCTGCAGAGCTGGAAACTGTATGCTGAAGATGCATGAGGTAAGTATTTCACAGAGGAAACAGATGTAGGACTGGCTGGCAAGAATTCCTGCTTCACTAACCATGAAACTCCTGATGGTCTGATGTAGGACAACTGTCCCATCAATGGACCTTTATGTTCAGTCTCAAAACCTGCTCCCATTGTCAGATTATACCAGGGGTGTCAAAGGTATGGCTTGCAGGCCAAAACTGGCCCGCCAGAGGGTCCAAACCGGCCCCTAGGGTGAATTTACCAACTGTGAAAATCACATATTGCACATATTTTTGTCAACAAATTTCAGGTGGTTCATAATGTTTTATAAAAATATAGTTCATTAACTGTACACATCTTAATAAAGTGCTTATATTTCTTTGCACTAAAATGTTACTTATAGGTTATTATGCTATTATTTTACTGGTCTGGCCCACTTGAGATCTAATTGTGCTGTATGTGGCCCCTGAGCTTAAATATATTTGACACCCCTCGATTATACATTTTGCCTTTACAGAGAGACACAACATGGAAATGTGATCTTTTAAAACTTTTACTTAGGTTGAGTCTGGACAGTACAGGAACAGCACAGTCACACAGTGGTTCAGTGAACATACATACAGTACATTTTGGTAGAAATGTGAATTATTTAAAAAAAAAGCTTATAACCACAGATATTTGTGCTAATTACTGCTCCTAATCGGCAGCATACAGAAAAAAAAAATCAGTGTACTCTGCTCTTAGTATTTCACAGTTGAAATGATGATGTCACACAAGATGGCACTATTTTAACATTCACCAAGTACACTGCAGCACCCACTAAAAAGTTCAGAGTTCAAACTTGGATGTGTTCCCAGTCCAGAGGCGAACCTGGACAACCAAATGAGATTCAAATCTCAACAAGCTCCTCCCCATCACCTTGTCATGGGACTGTTCTCATCTTATATTTGGTGCCAGGTTTCTCTGCCAGTATTGTTGGTCCTTAGTGTGTTTTTAATTTCATTTCAGTCTTAATTGAAAACAGACTGCAGAGTTACCACCACAGTCAACGCTGCAGGAAGCTGGAGCTGACTTCAGGATTCAGCAAATCCTAATTCCTCTAGACAACACTTAACTGCACAGTTAGTCAGTATTCAGTTATAAAAAGCACAGATGAACTGCTGCTTTCTGAGTCTGTATGCATTAATGTGAAACTTTCACACATTTACATTCACATTCAAACATTTTCTCTGTCAGGTCCCCATTTACACCATCCCCGTTCAAGGTGATGACATGTACCTCTTTGGGGTCAAGTTGCTTTCGCTGGTACCAGAGAAATATCCATCGCTGAAACAACGTTTAGGGGAATTAAGTTGAGAGGAAATCCGCCACGACTCCACAGCTTTTTCTAAGTCTGGTATGATGTCTGGCACAACAGCTTGTTCAGCAACAAAGACTATCACCTCCACCACCAGCAGCAGGATCCAGCCTAAAGCTCCGAGCCAGTAGGAGGAGCCAAGGCTGGAGAAGTCTTGGCGGATTTCTTCACGGTGCTGGTATGTGAAAAAAGACCAGCTGAGGAGGAAGAAGAAACCTGACAGAAGAGGAAAAATCAAAATCAAGTATTATTGCATGGGATTAAAGTTATTAAGGTCAATTATTACATGCCCACAGCTTCAGGAAAGAGTTTATGTGATAATGAACTGCAATTCCATGGAAAGTAAAAAGTCTGTTTAAAACCTGCTGCCTTGGAGGGTATGCAAATGAGTAGTACATAAAAGAATTTCTGTAGGTGTGGGTTTGACATGAACTACACAAACCAAAAGGCTATCTGGAAGTTAACTGGAGATGGGGCTATTTTTAATCCTTTACTCAGTGCATATATATTATTTAAAAACTCCCACAACTTCAGCAGTCTAATTATTAATAAAGCAAAACATGAAACCATGTGGTGTGGCTCAGGAAACAAATGTTTAACATATTGTGAGTAGTGAAGTATTGTTACCTGTAGAGGCCATGGCGAGTAGCAGCAGGGTGGTGGGGTAGAGCGCCTGCCCAGCCATGAGGAGAGAACGGGTATTGGAGTAGGAGCGTACCGTCTGAGATGTCCAGCAGAGGGCAAATACCAGACACAGAGCAGCAGTGCTCACAGCCATCAGGGAGGAAAGAATCCCAAATACCCTCTCTGCTTCCTGGGCTGGAAGACACAAAGCAAGCAAACACACAGCACACACAGAAGGTTACCTTGAGTAAGTGATGACTCACTGCTGTGGATGCCTCCACACAACAGCTACCTGCCTACAACTGAAACCACACGAGTAAAATCACGAGTTCATGTACTTTTGCAGCACTGATGCAGAGACTGTAGCTAATTTCAGACACAATCTGAGATTGTGCTCACTGATGTGGACAATGAAAAATGACACATTGCCAAGGAGGGACAGGGGATTTCTTTTTTAGTAATGACCGGCACTGGGGTTTTAATTTCTCTGTTGCTAATAGCAACCTGTTCTGGCACAGCTCTGTCGCAGTCTGACTGACATTGTTACCACCCACCCTTTCATCACCTTTCTTTGACCAAGAAAATATTGACATTTACAGCTATTTTACGATTGCTCATTTAGCTTTTCCTGCTAACTCCACTGACTGAATGACTGAGGCTAATGTGTTGCTAAAACAACACACGTTCAGGCAGTTAACAATTGAATTAATTAGCTCAAAGTGTTGTGTTCTTGCTTTTATGAACTCAGGATGTTTAATTCATGATTCATTGTGTTGTACTTAAGGCAATTCATTCACGGACGTGTTACCTTGTTTCTTTCCTTTAACAGAGTCTATACAAGAGGCTAATTATTTTTCAATGTGTTTGATGTTGTTTTTTCCCCATCTTTTACTTTTTCTAATGTAGCCTATAATCACTGCCATGGAATTTGTTGCCAGTGCTGCTTTTAAAGTTCAAGCAAGAACTTGAAAGCTGTCTTCAGATTAACAGGAAGTGGGTTACATCACTGAATACTCGAGAATACTGTACAGTGTAAGGGCACAGGACTTAGACTGAATTATATTCTTTTCCAAAGTGTGTTTGCATACAAAGTGATGGGACATATTTTCTAAAGGTTAGCAGTGTCAAGAAACAACATTTAGTGTGCTGACAAAGACCAGGTTTCAGCTGATTTCAGCACAGCTGCCTGCAGCCAACTGCGGGACCTTCAGTGAGTTACAAGGAATGCACCTCATTGATACAGGGGCAAGAAGAAACTTGTCCACTAATGCTGATAGGTGCTTCTGCAACCCATTGTTTTTTTTTTTTTTTTTTTCCAGATGCTCTTCCTGATATTGATCCCTTATAAAGCTTGACAGTCAAACATAAAACATAGCAATGCAAAAGGATATATCTATGCCTCATTTTATATGCCACCCATGTCTTCAGTCAGTCAAAGCACTAACCTAAAACTCACAGTGACAGCTTTGGACAGTTGACAAATTTGATTTGACAGCGGCAAAATGTTAGAGGTGATTGAGGCTTGTCACTCACCATTGAAGACTGCGCCATGTTTATGACTTGTTTGGTCACTTGTGGTGTTATTCCACTCTGCCCAGAGTCCCCTCTCTTTCAGCCAGAGAGGTGTCCAGACTGCGTAGCACACACACAGGCAACCTGCCAACCCGATACAGCACTGAGCAAATCTAAAGCGACTGATGGAGTCCCCTAACTCCAGAAACTTCATTTTTCTAGACCACTGTGAGACAGATAGGAGAAACAGAGGAGACGGGAGGACAAAGATGGGTTACTCAAATGGACTTAAGTTGTGTAAGTGTAGGTAAATTGAATCTAAAACCTTAGTGTCATTTTGTAAATCAGATGTTAAAAAAAAGAATAGAATTATAATGAAAGTAAAGTCTTACCTTTGTTGTTAAGGAGGAAAAAAGCCGTCAGGATCAAATAGTAAAGTTAGTCCATGTACGGGAGGAGCTGCTGGTGTTTCCTAATGTACAAACACAACTCAACAAACACATTCAACACTGACACACTATTACTTGTACTGTTCAAGACCACAAGCTCTCACATGCAGATCAAACCCTTGAGCGTTACTCCGCCTCTGTTGTAATGGAAACTCCCCCAGCCAGCACTTAAATTTCCCCGAGAATTCACAAACTCTCCCCTATGATCTAAGCCCTCTGCTGAAAGTGAAAGCATAAAAATAACAACCATACAGTGTTGCAGGAAGCAGAAGTCTCTATGGTTGACAGCAACCAAAAGGGAATAAAGAATAAGTCTTTAGGGAAGTTTAAAAGTTAAAAATCCCTTGTTCGTTGAGACCGGAATGTACTCATCTTGTTTGTCAAATGCAGAGTGTGTGTGGGGGGTGACATATGTGACAAAGCATTTAAGGAAATCCCACTCTTGATTTCTCAGAGTGGGCTACAATGTGTTGTGGCTGACGGCACTTTCAACCTCAGACATTTCTTCCCTTCATCATATATACCACCCCCCTTGCTTTCCCTTGGCGATGGAATATCACCCACGTTATCTAAACGTATGTTAAAAAAAATTCACATTGAAAAGTCTTTAAAATTTGTTTTGTACGTAAGTAAGATCATAGATATCTTTAAATAAAAACAAGAAAAATCCAACTATTTCTGACTGCCATATTTAGTCATGATGAAAGATTATAGTAACACAAAGATGCAATAGTTCATTTCCTTTATTTAACTCTTGTTAACTTCACAGGAAGTACAATACATTCTGATAAAATAAAGTGCATAGGATCAAAATAATAAAAATGTTCAATTAAGGTCAAGAGATTTCAAAACTATTAGAACAGAACATGACTGCTTTTGGTTGATTTACATTTGGCATTCACTTTGACTTTAAGTAAACAAACATAAATCATTTGACTCCGGGCTACAAAAAGGACAAGGCTGTTTCCCTCAGCAGCTTAAAACTAAGGCCTCAAGATTCACATCAAAGAATACTCTTCCCTGTTCCTCCATCCTTGCCTTGCCTGTGTTGAGTTTTGCCTCTTGTCTCCTTCAGGAGCAGCTTCCAAGCCAGCTTCCAGTGAATGTTTCCTCTTCACTCCTCAAAAACAGGCATTAGATCTGACCTTAAGTCAAGTGTTTGTATCGGGCTTTTCACAATAAACGCAGGGAGGGAGAAGGATGCATAAGCACTGCCTCTTGAAATTTGGCAGCTACATTCGTGGCTGTTTATCCTAAGCTTACTTTCTGGCTCTTTGCAGCAGGGCCTTGAATACATCAAGAATCTCTGGGTCCTCTCCTGCAGACAGCTCTGGAGTGTTTTTCTCCAGCCAATCAGAGGAGCGGATCTGGTGCCTGAGAGTACCAATCAGAGAGTCCAGACCCTCTGCGGGCTTCGATGCTTGGCAGTCCAGCAACACAAACTCCTCAGTGGCCAGCGAGCCTGTGTCAGGAACAGGGCTATCCTTCTCCTTCGGCTGGTCTGACGACTTGCTCTGGGGTGATGATGTTGCATTAACAATGGCAGCATTGTCTGGGGCAGCACTGTCCTCTTTCACTGCCTTTTTGCTCTCCTCACTGGCTTCTTTGATGGAGTGTGAATCAGCACTGGCACTTTTCTCTTCCATTTCTTTCAATGCTTCCCTGATTCGCTTCAGGCCTGAAATTACACAAAAGATTAACAAGTAAGTGACTATTATCCAATCAATACTTAGCCCCACACACAAAGCAGGAGATAAACTGAAAAAACACGAGCCATTGATTGTAAATTAAATAATTGACATGCTCTAATCAATATTCTTGCTCATTTGTGAATAAGGAAAAATAACCTGCTACTTGAAATTTGGAAAAACAGATACCAATTTTAATGCATAATTAAAACACAGAGATAGCTACTGCACGGGCAAAAACACTGAGGTCAGTACTGGTAACTCACCAAGCTGGAGGTGGTGCTGTTGGTCTGCGAAGACGATGCGGAACCAGCCAGGCGTGGAGCAGGAGAAGGCCTGACCACAGCTCAACACCACCTTGTGCCTAAGGAAAGTCCTCCACAGGGACAACTCCTCCTCAAATGATGACTCTCTGAGGTACTGCCAACACAGAGAGACAGACACATCAAGCCTACAGGAATAGACACATAATGTTCTCAAGAAATTACCACGTGGCAAAATTACGTTAAAGAGAAGTAAATGACTGAGTTATTTGCATTTCAAGTTGAATAAACAGCCCTGAGATCTTTACATAATGCTGATGTTGATACCTTCCTGAGGTCAGCCCAGATATAAAGTGCAGCAGGCCTGTCCAGGAAGGGGATGTCCATACTCTGCAGCTCTCCTTTCAGGAAGCTGTGAGCAGCTTTCAGTCGGCCCCTGTTCTCAGGCAAAAATTCCTTGCTGATCCACTCTACAACATGAAAATACAAAGTGACAATAGCTGAGTCTAAATCAAATGTTACAAGTCTTTGTGCAATATGATGTGCAGCATAGTCTCATGCTGTGCTCCTGTCATATCAGAGGACGCCGCAAAAAGGGGGGTTATATCTCTCTGAAGTAGGGAAAGTGCTGGTAGAAAATAAATGTTTGAATTGTTCAAAAGCCTGCATCTAAAATAATTTGCACTTATGAATTTAAATGTGTGAATTTTGACTTGTTTTTACCAAAAAGTAACTGAATAGGTGAATATTTTTCCACCTTTCTACAGTATGTTTACAAAAACACACATGAAGCTGGGATTCATACCTCTGTCCTGAAGCAACTGTGCTACCTGGTGCTGAGTGGTTCCCGGGAGACCGTGGAAGGAACCCAGCTGGGCCAGAGCCTCCACGAGATCTCTGTTCTCAGTATATAGGGTGCCTATTCTGATTCCTGACATTGCAAAGTCCTAGAAGGGACAAGAAGAAGAAAATGAGAAGGAGCTGTGAGAGCAGACACCCACAGAAGAAAAGCAGAGATTTTACTGTACTGACGGCAGGGATATAAAAAGTCTCACAGTCTCACACTCTCCTCGAGCACAGCACAGTACGTACCTTGCTCATCCCCCACATTACATGTGTCCTCTGTGGGTCGGGCAAACTGAAATAAAGGCACATTATTAGCAGTTAAGGGGCTGTCTTCAGGCACAATTGGGAAGATTAAGGGTCTAATAGAGTAATCATGCAGAGGTGAGGTTCACACAGTACCTGTCTACACTGAGGACACTGTGAAAGGTGACAGATTTATCAAAGACCGTCAGCATGTACACTTCATCTACAATGGCGTGGAGTTCATTTCTAAAGCAGGAAAACATGGAGAAAGATAAGAATATAATAAGTGTAGTGTTAATAAAAAAACTGATGAGACATTGTTGTTGATTGTTTACAATAAAGAAAACGCAAGATAAGTGTAAAATGGGTCCTTCAGCATCCTGTGTCAGCGTAAAAGCACGGTGGTTTATGGTTATGACAGCTCAGTGCCTGCAATTTTTGATGGGGGGAGTTATTCTGGCAAGATCATTTAGAAAACAATTGATGATGCATGAGACTCCTTGGCACATGGCCGCACTTGACAATATGCTGATGGTTAAGGAGGGTGATAAAACTCCATCACGGATGCATGATATTCAGCACACATGGGACGGAGCTCTCAGCCATAAAATGAAAGGGTTCACACTGGGAAGTGTATGTAGTGGCTTGGCAATGTGTTTAAAGGAGCCACAGGATTGTAGACTGGGGGGATTACAGTGTTAGACCACAGCGTGAGATAACAGTGGGGCAAACATACCTTTTGGCAAATTCCAAGAAGGCAATCATCTCCTCTGGGGTGTAGATCTCAGCCAGAGGGTTGTGAGGGTTCATCAGTATAACAGCTCGAATAATCAACCCCTAAAAGAGGAAGAAAGTGTCTGAATAAATAGAAACTTGAAGTCTTCAATACTTCAAAAAAAATCCCTTAGAAAAAACAGAGCATCTAAGGCCTTTATTAAGACTCTCCGGCCACTTTTGAAGCAGTTCTATGATTCTCTAAATATTCATCAAGGGCTTAAGAAAACCAGAATGCACGCATTACCTCTTGCCTAGCCATTTTCAGACCTTCTTCTAATTTCCCTACAGTGAGGTGGAAGGGCCGACTGTCTTTGCTATCAGCCTTGAAATGATGAAAAAGAAAGAAATAAAAAGAGAGAAAAAGGAGAAATATATTAGCATCCAAATTACGACAGCTGACAATACACTCTACTGCCAGAGAAAACATGATTCACTTTCAGCTGAAAGCAGGCCCATTACAATGGGAGTTATATTATAGTGTGCATACAACAAGCATTTCAAACACACAATTACTGCAAGTAAATCATCTTGTGTTTTCCTACCTCACAGTCCAGAGGAACATGGAAGAGTTTAACATCACTATACAAATGCAGATCCTCAGTAATAACACCGTAGAAAGGAGTAGGAATGAGAATGGCATCTAGAACATAAAAAACACAAAGACCACATGACCTCTAAATACAAGTCATAACTTCTACTTTTCTTTCATAGTTATGAATGGTTCTTTGTACATAAACTTGTGAACACAAACCAAATATGGATAACTCCATTCATGTCAAATCCTCAATGATACAGATCATAAACTATAAACTAACCCATTTAGGTTATTAGTGGTCATTTTCATTGTTAATTTGGATGCAAAATTAGCATTAAAGCAGGGCTTTGCATCCTTGTGGACCATGTTGGTAAAAAAAATAGATGAACATCAGCTGCTTTTCAGACTTATCATTTTTATTATCAAATAGGGCTCTTATTGTGTAAAATAACTACTACATTGCTTAGGCTGTGCTTGCAGTGCAGTGAAACTAAAGAACAAGCAATTCATGTAGCAGCCTAAATAATTTTAAAGAAGTTTTTTTTTAAATGATTACTCCACAACTTCCCCTGTTATATTTGGATATTTTTTTAATGCAAGAAAGGCAAAGCGGAAACTTGGCCGTATTTCCCGTTGCTGTTGTGCATTCATTTGTCTTCATAGAAAACAGATATGGATGTGTTGTACGTGTTTGTCAATGCGTTTTGCAAACTTACCTTTAGGGTCACAAATTACGGCAGCAATACACGAAAAGAGGGAGCCACAGCCATTCATCACCACAACCTGAGCAAACACAAAAGACCTCATTAAGGCACAGAAGGAGGCCTGATAAATATTCTACATATTCATACAGCTACTAAAGCAGCCATTCGTTACATCTGCAAATTAAGCCGCTTGCCTTCAAAACACGATGTTAGTTCAACTGTGGTGTTTGGCATCTTTATAATCATTAGAAAGTTAATCAAATAAATTAACTGAATCCACTACCTTCCTTTTTGAGGATGAATGGCTATAATCCAGCATTCAGAGCTTTCCTGCTGTGGTACAACAGTGCTAAACACTGCACCATCCTCTCAGAAAGCCAAATTGACTGATTACAGAGGCACATAAAAACATAACTTGAGGTGGAAATTAGTTTAGATAGTATTGCACTTTTTTGAAAGAAAAACTTTTTTGTTGTGTAGCGGCAAATAATCATCATGAATATCATAAGAGTCTGAGCTACAAATGCAACCAGACACCTTGAAGAATGGTTTATTTTAGACTTTTAAATGAATTAATGTATACTCAGGTGACTGAGGTGCCGCAGCAGTAATTGTTTTCAGCTGTTATATATATTACACATACATATTTTCCACCTTTTGTACAGTACGTCATTACAATATTGCCCTCTGACAAATTGTGGAGTTCAATATTTTAGTCTCACTAAATGTAAACATAAGTGCAAGTAACTATGTGTTGGTCCATTTTCTACTTCTGTGTGCTTTCCAGAAATCCTTTTAGGTTTTAATATAATGTAATATGTCTCATAGGTACTGGTCCCATTATGTGTTTAACATGACATTGTATATTTGTCACTCACATTGTCAGCTTTGAGTGGGTTTGGAGAACAGCAGTAGTGCGTCAGGAACTTTGCAACCGCCTCTCTAAGACTGAAAGAGAAGACCATGGAAATGTTGAAAGGTCTTGGTAAAATGTAAACACCTCCTTATTTCTGAATAAATATCTTTTTTATTCTCTTACAATGCGTGTCCCCTCCAGTCTGAATACTGCAACAAGGATGGGTCAACGTGGAGCATGTCAGGCTTGGTCAGCTGTAGCAGGGATGCAAATAAAAATTCATTTGTGAGTGTGCACAAAATAATTTAGAATAATGTATATTAGAAGAATCTGAGCCACTATTTATGTTACCCGCTTGTGTAGAAGATCATAGCATAGTTTGTTCTCACTGGTTCCCATGTTGATGATACCCTGGAAATGAGAAAAGAAAAGGTTGAGAACAAATCAGAGACGTTGTAAATGGATTTAACAACATAACACAGACTTACATCAGGGTTGTCTGTGTCATGGTGTTTGTTCATTCCATATTGGGCATAGCCTTCTTGGAGAATGCCCTGATGTTGTCTGATGCTGTTACCACGATTAGACAGGTACACACTACGGCCAGGTGTTTTTGCACCTTTCAGCGCTGCCAAGACATTCTGAGACATCTTGCAGGCCTTGTCAGAAGTAGGCGGTGTTGACATCGTTGTTGTTTCTTGAGAGGAAACAGCCTGCGCCGTGGGAGCTTCAGGAGGTGGCTGAGATAACGATGACAAGACAGAGGGGGCGGCTGTGGTGATCAGTGAAGCTGACAGATGAGCTTGGGGTGAGACACACGGGTCAGTCGGTGTTGTCACTGTGGACGGAGCAGCTTGTCCGACAGCAGCCAATGCCCCTGTGAGCATGCTGAACAGGCGGAGCTCATGCTGGCGCTCCTGTTCCGCCCTCCTCTCCTCACGCTGTTCCCGGCGCTCCTCGGCCTGAAACTCTCTCTCCAGCCGGGCCTCCTCCAGGGAGAGGAGGCGCTCCTCTGCTGACTGCTGCCAGCTCAGGAAGCTGGCCAGGGCTTTATCCAGGCTCCCCTGACTGCCACATCTAGCACCCCCATTGCTCCATGATGATTTTCCACCCCTGCGACGCTTCCTCTGTCTCGCAGAGGTTGAGGGGTGAGAACCGTCTTTACTGGGTGGCTCAGGTGTGTCCAGTGGCCCAGGACCACCAACCACCTGGCTGGCGGCTGTTGCAGAACTAGCAATGTTCAGATCACTAAGATCTAGAAAAATGGGGAAAAAAAAGAAGTCACTTTTCAATTTACTGCCTCAACTTGAACCATTTGGCTCCTACTGCTGCTGTGGACTGATGTTGTTGTTTTTTATTCTCTTGTCCCTTTATTGAACTGCTTGGATCTGAGTACAAATTCTGTTATCTTCATGTGAAAGCATGTTTAGAATGACAATAAATAACATTTGAACCTTGAACAATCTATTACATAATGTATAAAGCTGGTCATAACAATGATGATAATAATAAAAGTAGTTGGACTGACAACCTGAAGGTGAGATTCTTGGATTTGTTGAGCTTTCTCCTCGTCCCAGTGTGTCCTCTGGCCCCAGTAGAGAATGCCCATCAGTTTCCTGGTCATCTCCAGATCCATAGTACATCTCAGGGGGAGCAACACCCGAGTTCAGCATGTTTTCCTCAACATCTTCACATTTAATATCCAGTGGATCTCCTGTTTTGGGGGGCTGACCAAACAGAAACCCACCCGAGGAGGCAGGACCAAAGGCGCCAGCTTGAACTCCTTGCAGGTATGCATCTGGTCCACCCGGGCTCTGAAACACTTGTTGTGCTATGACAGCGCCGCCCAGGGAGGAGTAGGTGATGGCCGGTCGGTTTGCCAGCACTCTGTCCATCACATCATAAAACTTCCAAGACCTCATTTTATGGTTGTCCTTGATACGTCGGTATTCAAGTTTCATTTTTTTGATCTTTTCCCTGCACTGGTCACCTGTGCGATAGATGCCCTTTTCACGCAGGATGTGAGCTATGCGGTCAAACACACGCTGGTTGCGCAGTGAGCTCTCCAGTTCAATCTGGACCGACTCATCGGACCACAGCTGAAGCAGCTCCACAATCTCCGGGTCGGTCCAGTTGCTGCCTCGCTCATGTCTCCTTCCGCGAAAGTCCATTCTCTAAGTTAGGAGACGTATTCTGCAACATATGAAGAGGGACAACAAGTAAACAGCAGCTCTTTCAGTCCAACTCTAAGAACACCAAGAAACACAGGCTTTAAATGTATAGTCTACATCATTTCCACAATGAACGCTAACAGTAATGCATACACGCTATTCTATCCACTTGTGTTGTCTCACCGTAAATCAAAAGTGCAGCTTTTCGGAGGGAGACTGTTATGAAGCTGTCACTCACTTGTGACATCCACGCGACGTAGGCCGACACATGTCACGGCTGGTTAACCCGGTTTGGAGTGGTTTGGAATGGCAAAGCTTTGTCCACTCGGTGCTAAAATGTATACTTCATTTTTAACAGCAAATTTGTCAGAACTTGGCGAAATGGGGAATAGACGCGTACAAAAATATCTACATCCGGGTTGACGGCACATGCGTGCTGTCCTTATTCCGGGATAACTTTGGTCCGTGTTAACGGGGGAGCTGCTGAAAGCAGGCTGGATTTCACTTATACCAGGCTGTAGCGGGGTAGGTACAACCATGCGAGTCACAGACTGAGAGCTTTGTGTTATGGCCCCCTCTACCGTGCGGTGTGCTGTTTCAGCCAAGTGTGTACTTTGACAGATTTCCTCAAGATGGCGGTCACACACAGCGATACAAATCCGCCAACTGAGCAACACAAAGGGTAGGTGTGTTTTGCTTACAGGCGTGTCCCGGAATTCCTATGTAACGACAAAACAATCATGGCAGCAGCTGATGAAAATGCAAACATGTATCATTCTCACAGAAACATTTTTCTAATCATTAGGAAAGTATTAATTGAGGTTGTGTCATCAAATGCCATCGTGTTTTATTAATACTGCACTTTTACCTGTAGATTATTACACGGATTATCAGTTTCTCCTGATGAAGACAGTCAAATATTATCGCCGTATATGAAATTTTGAATAATCATGACCTTAGGTGAGTATATAGTTGCTTCGGGCTTTATTGAAAGCGGCGACCCGCCCTAAATGAGCCTTCGGCGACTATGGTGATACAAATCAAACACACGCGATAGTCCAGTCGGCTCCAAACGTGACGTATTTCCTGGAGAAAAAGGGTTTGTGGCAGTTTGTTGTCATCTCCATCCAATAGAGAACCGTTACATTGTGTTGGCACGCTCTCCCGTATTCTCCCCATTTTTTTTAATCGGTGTCTTTAAATTCGCGTGTGTGTGAATTAATGCAAGCACACTCTGAGCAGCCAACAGGCACGCGAAATAGCTGAAAACACTCTGAAGAAACCGGCCAAGATATAACTGGGTGCGACGGTTTAAGTTAACTGGGGAAATATAACCATGGTGGTGGTGGTGGTGGTGGCAAGTTGGTGGCGGATGACAAGCAAGACGGGATAGTTGAATTCAGCACTTTTTGGAGGAGGATGGGTGTGTGCGGAAATCGTTGTTATTGTTCATCTTATTCACCATCAGGTTAGATGTAAAGTTGAAAGTCAAGCCGCCGCCCGGAAGAAGAACAAGAAGAAGAAGAAAAGAAGGAGGATGAGGAGGCATCACGTCTCGGTCTGTGTTGGCATCTGACTTGGCGAAGGTACGACTTGACACCTGGTTCATTGTTTTAGTTGTTGTGAAAGCCACGAGTTAGACGTATCCCAAAGCAGGGAGGGGGTCTGTGTGTCAGAGTGGGTGGGAACAATGGGAGTATTTGCGGAAAGCATAAAGGCTTTTTTTTTTTTTTTTTAGCACTAAGTCTATTGTCAGCGCTGCTGTGTCCAGTCCTCCCAGTCAGGTGAATCCTTCCCCAGTCTGGATGAAAGGGTTTCTTAGTTCAGAAAAGGTGGATCCTGTTTTGTTTTTTCTTTTTGAGGAGACATGACTTAAGCCCCGATAAATGACCGACTTTGATTCGCATGGCTTTCTCTCTGAACTTTCTTGTTGGTAAGATAACGGCACGTTTGTTGTAACTGTTGGATCCACAGTGTTGTTATGTCCAGCATGTTTTGTTTGAGCCTGGTAATTCAGATTTATGTCTTGCTTTGCTCCCTCCTCTCTGTCTCCCTTGCGCATACACTCTTTAACTATTTCCGTCTCTCTTACTTATTCACCCTGAAGCTTTAATAGGCTAAACCCCTCATCAAGTACTTTTATCTGTGTAAGGTGGGGAATAGCTCTAATAGATTTCAGTTAGTTCAGACAGAGCTGAAGACCAAGCTACACTCTGTTCCCTTTCGCACTGGCATCAGATACAGTACGTGTGTGTCTATTTTAAGCAAAAGCAAACTGTGCACTGTTCATAAAAACTCAGCTCCAAGTGATCAAACCCGTCCTGTCTGACACCTGGTTGCTGTTGTTATTAGATACCTGTGGGGGTAATTCCCAAGGAGATTTCAACAAGGGATGAAGTCAAGGTCACCAGCAACTGAAGCAAACGGTATGGCTCCAAGCTTCCTGCACAATTGGATTACACTACCTCACACCATCAAAGATTACCCTGTAAAACTAATCTTTTGTGCTTCTCTTTGTTTGGCCCAAATCTTCCCCAGGGCAGTGAGGAGATAACGGCTATTTAAAGGGTTGGAAAGAGCGGACTGGTTCACATACATTGTCTGGGCCAGTCCAAACAACACTTTTCCACTTCTGTTGATTCGTCAACAGCTCTTGGGTTTAACAGTACTGGTAATTCTTCAGCTGTTAGGTCTTAGGAGCACACATTTTATAAGAAGCATAAAACAGGAATGCAGTGGAGGAGAAAGAAGTGGGAAGACAAACTTGTCAACAGTATAACTCATCTATAAACTAGGGCAGAGAGTGTTGTGGTTGAGGGGGAAGTTCGACGTAGGGAACAATGCCAGGATTCAGATGGCTGTTAAAAATTGGGTTGGATCTCTCTGTGGGACATTACTTACAGAATTGATTCTTTCTTCTGGACACATTGCTGCTGCCCTTGACAACATTTTATCAGGCTTTTCCAACTGCGTAGTGGGAGCTAAGATGGATCAGCCTTTATTGGTACTAGGTCATAGCATTCTGTTTAACTTCACAGTGTGTCTTGGATGATCACTTTGCCGCTGACTAGCAGGCATGAACCACTGTCCTGACTGAGCACAACAAGCTTGTGCAGTGCTTCTGGTTCTCCAGTCACACTCTAACTCGCAGCAATTTTCCCTCTCAGCAGAGGACGCTTGGCTGTCAGTGGTACTTCACAAATGCTGCAGCCCTCTCCTGTGCCATGGTTTTCTATGAGAGGGCAACGCAGAGCACCTGGTGGGTGTTGATTTGGCTGGTGGGCAGCCTGAAATAGAGCTGGAGTTCTGCATATGGTCTGTCACAGCTTCTCATGCTTGTCATTACTCGTGGAGATCGCCTGTTCGTCCCCATGAGGAGCAGATCTGTTATTCCATCAACTTATGCTTACATGTATCACATCCTTCCAGTGCGATACTAAATTATAGGAAGCTAACCGAATGCACATGCTGTTCGTCAAATACATTTCATGTGCATTATTGGCCATGGTCATGTAACGGCAAGATTCAGCTGCTGTTTATGAAGCAATTGCTCTGGAGCAGCAGGGGGTATAAGTGTTTTCCAGATCATACACATTTTCCAGATGGGTAGAAAAATCAAACTGGCAACTTTTCTGCCTTAAAGCCAATTTCTCTTGCTCAGAGTCCTCTCTTATGTTTCTGTATTTTACAATAGGTAAATCTTGAACAAGGCTATTCATATAAAATCAATATCAAAGTGTTTGATTCAGTGTCTTACACATTGATAATGTGGTGGCATCAATATCAGCAGTGGAAATGTGGGCCAGGGAGATAGAGCCATTTATTAATTATTTCACTGATCTACAGCTGACTGATATGGGACTTTTGAAGCCAACACTGATATGGATATTTGAAACTGGTAAAAGAAATAATAATATCTTGAACTCTTTGGCAGGGAGCCTTCAAATCTGCTTATTTAAAGAGTTGTGATAGATATCTACTTATGCCAGATATTTTTACAGCTGAACAATGAGCTTTATTATTAGAGGTGCCAAGACCAGGTAATAATAGACACCGATAATGAAGAGTTATTTATGAAATCATAAATACAGCCTGAATGAAATTGATCTGTCAGAAAAATTGCGATATCTTCTGCATGTGCTGCAGTTTTCGCCTGTAATGAGGCAGTATCCAATAATAAATATATATATATATATATGTACTGCCTACTAATAATATGCCTTCTGCTTGTGTGCCTGTGTGGCTGCAACTTTCAGTTAGTGTAAACCACAGTACCACCATATTTTCACTGTTGTACAGCCTCTATGTTCAGCAAAACACATTATTGATAATTATATCAGCAGCATACCGATGCAATATTAATACCATCATATTGATATTTGTGTGTGAAAATTCCCTCCAGATCTTTCTAGACCTTACTGGCATAGTAATCCTTTCAGTTCAGCTCATGACACGTCTGAAAAGCTGGTGTTCCACAGACTTGCAAGTCTGTAGAATATCTAGCAGTAAAGAGACTGTTGCCCAAAGGCCTAATGATGATATCGGAGCAATAATGAAGGCGCAGAGATGATGCATTGCTGATTCCTGTTCCCCTTATCTCAGAGTAGTGGGGCGTCAAAGGACAGGAATCTCTCTATGGTTAGTTTGTACAACATAGTGTTGTTGTGTCGGCCACTGAGCAGCTCCACTGGAGCGGTTCAGGTAAAGTCCGGTCCACAAGGGCACCCTGATTGTTCTAACCCAGTGTTATCATAGGGGAAACCTGTTGTTGCTGCTGCTCTTGTGGTCCACAGCTGAAAAGGTTATTTTTTTCAACTGCTGATACTGAACTACACTGGGAGATCTTGAAACAGAACATCCTGAATTAATCATTTGGAGAAGCCTTGTTATTTTAGCATATGACAGGTCACTTATCCACCCCCTGCATTTCCACTGGCTCACTCACACAAGTGTGTTACTAATCTCCAAATCGGTTATGCAACTGACTTTCTATTTTCATTGTAGTTTATATCCTAAAGTCTTAAGTTCTCCTGTGGTTTGAAGGTCGAAGTTTCATCTCAGCTTTAGGCCTTTGATGTATAATGTAAGAGTAAGCAGTCTCTTGTTAACTCTTCTCCAGGTTGTGTTTTGAGATAGGGTGTTATGGGCGTTGTGTCATTATGCACTTGTTTTTTTTCTGCAATGCTGCATGGGGGGGTGGGATACCCCCGCCATTCTCTCCATCTGTTCACTCAGCCCTGTCAGTGACAGCAGACCCCCTGCTCCCCTCGCTTTATTTTTTATTTTTTGACTCCAGCATAGCATCTAATGAGCTCAGAAGAATTGCTCCATGGGAAGAGTGACAGCCCGTGGTCATGTTTCCACCACCTCTCCCGCTGCGCTCGAATCACACCCACTCCTAAATGTATCTGTGAAAGCACAGACATATTTAGTGAGCTTCTCCTCTTTGAATAGGCCGGATACGCCTAACTCCCCAAAATTGTTTGGGCAAATGAAAAGCTGGGGCATCCTCTCAGCTGGTAAAGAGTTCTGAAATTTTGGTCTGTTTTAAAAAATGGAAGGTATAAACAAGCTCACTTGCAAACTAGTCGCCTTGTTACACCCCAGGTTGCCCACTGCCAATAGACAGTCATTCAGTTAGAGTTGGCAGATTTCATTTTTCTCAAGAAAGGGCCAATCATTTGACAGCACTCACACAAACTGTGGAAAATCCAAATTGATGCCCTGAGTAAAACTGGAACTTTGTAATGGATTTTTAATGAATAGTCCAAAGTGACAATTCTCAGAGGTGTTACTTAAAAGTATACAAAGGCTAAGATGCTCCTAGTCACCATATCCCCACACATCCCCATACATGTCACCATATCCCCCCACTCTTTCCTAGTATGACTGGACTGCCTGTGCCTTTTTTATGACTTTCACCAATAACTAGGTGCTATCATTGCTACCAGACTGCTTTTAGACATTTCCACCTACCTGCCAAAATAATGACCACTAAATTGCAGTGCACTGTAAAGAGCATTCTTTTTTTCTTTCACCTGTAATGCCTGTGAACAGTCTATACACACTCAGCCACTGTCAGTGGAGCAGTCTGCTCCACGGCAGTTTTGCCTTACCCTGCACAAATCTCATTGTTTTCCCGTTAACAAGACTCTTAAGTTCTAAAGCCCCATAGCAGCCTCTAAACCCTGCAATCTTCATTACACCTCACAATTTGAAACTGTTTGACAGAATGAACTTCACACTGATGATTTTGCTGTTCGCAGAGCCTTAAGGGATTGGTGATAAAATATTCATTCGTCTTGAGGATTGGCTATAAAGGAAAGACCACATGATTGTCAGAATCTAAAGGGTTCATCTCCTTTGCAGCCTCATACTGCTGAGCAAAGATAACAACAATCTGCTTACAAGATCACAAGACGTGAGCACAATTGACAGTATGATGCAAGATCGGAGCAAGAGACAATTTCACTGAGTGCTCAAAACAAATGGAACATCTTTTAGGGAGCGTGAGTGTGCTCAGTTTCATTGCAGTTTTCCCAATGGAACAGAAATATTCAGGCCTGCACTTTGGCCTGCTAATGGTGGGAGTGGAAAGGGCAGGTGGTCGCCATAACATTAAGAGTCATGGTGTGAGGGCCATCAATATCCAGGTTTTGATACTGAAGTTGACAGCTTGACCCAAGAGGAAGGCTGGAGTTGATCTCCGGCAATTATTTTTTGATATTTCTTGTAAGGGTACACATTTTGGCTCGGTTGTAGTAGTAGAAGAAATATGCTGGAGAATCACCAAATCTATATTGAACTGGACCCCTATGGGAGAGTATAGATGTTTTGGACACTTCCATCCATCAGAGTTGGAGTCTTTGCCAAGGCACATCGATTGTAGCAGCTCGTACAGGCCCAACACCTTACCGAGGCACTTTTTTGACTTTTGTCACCATCTGTAGGCAGTAGATGTCAAAATATAGTCTCTGGACTAAAGTGTTTGGACAGAGAGACAGACTGACAAACTGACAAAAGAAAAAAATACAGACTAGAATGGCAGGGGGAATAAAAACCAGTCCATGTGTTCAGCAGTTTTCTACCAGCCTCCTGCCCTTTCACTACCTGCTAAGAGGGTTTATATTGGATTTCTTTGAATTTTTAAACTTCCTAGAAAAACCTGGAAAAAGTCACTAGTGAACAGAACAGACTTAATATGTTCAATTCACAGTGGCTTAGACTGAGCAACTGCAGAAGCTCCAATTTCTTTCCGCATCAGTTAGTGGCGTATCAGGGATTGACTCTCTGAATGGGACCACGAGGCCACGTTGGTGGGATCAGCAGTAAGAATGGACAGGCATTTAGACCGGCATCACCTCCGTCTTCTTCATCTTTCCTAGGATGAACTGAATACTCCACAGAATTCCACACCTTATCATCTTTCTTTTCACTCAGACAGTTAACTTACCACAAAGCTTTCCTTTCTATGTGTGACTTACAGGCTGCTTCCCCACAACTCAATGAGCTACAAATGAATGGCCTGCAGAAAGTCCTAGTCTGAAAATCTTTTCTGTTTGAACACCCTTTTAAATAATGTTCCTTTTTATCGCGCTTGTTATTTTACTATCCAATTAAAATCTGTTCAACAGTACTTTTTCAACTTATAAGAGGTTGTGTGCATTTAAATTTTGGAGTGCTCTAAAAAGCGAGATTTTAAATGCCCTCTCCGTAACCACCTTGTCTTTTTGTTGCAACAACTGGCTGTGTACTGGTTTTCTTGGAGCCCATCCTGTATTGCAGTCCTGTATGCCTACTGTATATCATTATCATGCATTACCATTTCAGGGCTGAAAAATACGACAGAGCATTGAAAAACAGTTCTGTTTTTGGCAGAGCCCTTGTCTGTTTTCACCTAATATTTATGCTATGCAATTTATGAAGATGTGTGTGTTTTTGTTTTGTTGGAGTTTGACAGTGAGTTAAGTGTGATGCATGATATGGTCTGTGGGTGTGTTGTTTATTTTTGCTGCAGTTTGGGGGTTTGTTTTCTGAATGGTATTAGCAGTAAGTAATTCAGGCCCAAGAGTGACCCAGTTTAGAAGGCCATGTTTGTGTTGATAGCTGGCTCTGTCCTCTCATGTCTAGGCCACTGTTCTACATTGCTGCTGTAAGGTGGAGCTGCCCCGCTCTGCCTGGGAAGCAGTAACAGACGAACGGATCAACTGCCCTGTGAAGTCTTCTCCTTTTCATGGATGCCAAAGTGGCCCTGCTGCACTTATGGACAGTCCTTGTCCTCCTCACAGCTGAACTGAAGTGGATTGATGCTGCAGAGGTCTACACCAACACTTGGGCTGTCCAGATCAATGGAGGGCCAGAGGAGGCTGACCGCATCGCCAGAGAACATGGTTTTATCAACCTTGGCCATGTAAGTTCATCTCACAGTATATTGTATGTATGTTTCTGCAGGAGCCTCTTCCATATTCATTAACCACATATACCGCTTCTTGTGAGACTGAATCCATATACAGCTCCGGCTTGTAGGTGAACATCAATGTTAGAAAAAATGTTGTGCATCAAAGGCAAGCATCAGAGAGCCTGACATGAGACCTCCAGGCCATCGTTTTCCTTCAACAGATTACAAAACTGTGGCCTCCTCCATTTTCTTAGAGCTTAAGTGGGGCGTGCATAACACACGGGCAGGCAGTTGTTATATTTGCAGAGAAGTGTTAGAAATAGACAGGAATAATAGGGCTGTTATTCCAGAAAGGTTGTTATATTTAATTATGATGGAGGTAGTTAAACTTTATTGCAAACTCTTCTGCTTTTGTTTTTGGGATCACCAAATCATTTTAATTAATTGAGCTGTTGCGTTTCACATTTTGCAAATGGGGTCAAGACAGCTCTTATAACAGTTGTTATAAGAGCTGAAGAAAGAATAGTGGGGGGGGCAGTAGTAACTTACTATTCTTTCAGAGTTATGTTAGAGTCCCTTGAATATCAAAATACTCCCAAGACTAAGCTTCCCCATATTTGTGCTCAGCAGTTGACAGTGAGTAGCTATTTGGTCCCCTCTTCCCCTGTTGCTGCACTTGAGACTTAAACTTCATTTGCATGCGTCTTTTGTGGAGCTGCCTGAGTGCTGCACACGCCAGTGAACAGCCTTCTGGATTACTTCTTAGGAATATGCGGAGGAGGTTCTGCATATTCCCGCCCCACTTCTTCCCACCTTAAATAAAGAGGATTTTCTGAGGGAGGGGAGGGAGGTTTGCAAAATTAATTCAAGCTTATCTTTGCTTTCTTTATTTTGTCAAAGATAAAGCTTTGTCTGGAGTGGGAAGCCAGATGTTGTTCCTCCCCCTATTATCACACTGAGCAGTTGTCACATGGGTTTACTACAGTCTGGTCTAGATCAGATGCACGTCATTATTAGATGTTCTTCATTGTCCAGCCCATTCTGTCATGTGACATAACGCTGAGCTTATATTCCACTGGGCTCTACATTTTGCTTGAATCTGGGTTCATTTAATATTGATCTGGATGGCTGCAATTGTTCCAAGAGTCTAAAACTATTGTACTGCAGAGTGAAAGAAAGCTTACATTAGGTATAATGGACCCATAACAGAGTTTTACACTTAATTGCTTCTGTGAATTCTGGATAGAGGATCAATCACTAGACTTAGTGAATTGGGCAAAATGAAATGTTCAATATTCTGCTCACAAGACACATACATATTGTAGACAATCACCTAGGCTTGCAGCGCTATAGAACAAAAAAAAGTGTAGTTCCCTCCAAAAGAGGCAATTCTTCTTTTTCTCATATTGGCCTTATGTAATCACCTTAGCAAAGAGAAAAAAGCTTTATTGCTTATTTTTCCTGTTTGTCTCTCTTTCTCTCATTTCATCCAACCACAAAGGCATTTCCAGCATCTATGCTGCCTATTAAACCACAGGGAGACGTATCGCTTTATATTCCCCCCCCCGTTAATTAGAAATTGCGTCAGAGGAATAGAGCTGGCAATAGGCACAGGGCAGTCTTCTGTAAGATGGCTGTCTGTTACCAAATCTCTGATGCCATATGGCAGCTTGTTATTTTAGTGCATGTGACATTAAGCCACTCAGGTCCCAGAGCATGAAAGAGCAGTTTCACAAAATGGGCCCTAAAGATAACCCATACACCTTAACCCTGGCCAACAAATGTTTCCTTTCTGTGGTTCTGGATAGCGTGACACCATATAGCTGTCAATAAGTCTCCTTAATGAATTTTTGAGAAGTCAGAGCTTTTTTTGCTGTTTGAGTGGCAAAAGTGAGTATTTATTGCTGCAAATTCAGAGGAGGAGAGAAGATGAAGATGTGTAAGAAAAGGAGCCTAAGACAAGGGAAAGAGATAATTGACACTATCCCAATGGGACAGTAAGACAAGAGGAGAGATGTGTGGTGATGTCTGAGGACGTGTGGGAAATACACGCTAAAGGGAGGTAGCTAATGGAGTATGGTTATTACAGAAAGAAAAGCACAAGTCTTGGATGACAGAAAGGATGAAATTCAGTATCATTGAGTATGTGGAATAAGATTTTGTGGGAGTAGATCTTCAGTCATTGTTTCACAGAGGCACCCAAATAAGTTTTATTTTAGTCTGCAGTCCCTGAGTGGGAGCTGTGAAAGAGGGATGATCTACAGTCTGTGTGCAGTGTCTGTGATGCTCTGACTGGAGAGTGAAGGGGGTGTGCGAGGGGTGTGAGTTGGGCAAGGCTTCATAGGACTAGGGGCTTAGAAGGGAAACAGCTTAGTCATTTTTTCTATCATCCTTAATGGTTGTTGTACAGGGCACTTGAAGAGAACAAGGAGGCTGATGTATAATCAGGAGGTAATGGGATTTTTATCACTAATGTGATTACAGGATCATCACATAACTGATTATTTGTTCACTGCAGTGCTCAGAGATGCCTTATTGTCGGGGCTCGTCTGTATGTATTTGCGCATTCACTCATTATGCTTCAGCTTAATTTTCCCTGAGTGGGTGTGAGGGGAAGAAGGCATGCTGGTGCGCGTGAATGTGCGCACGCGCGTGTGTTCAACACTGAGGTTTTAGGTGTAAATGTCATCAAGACTTCCTAGTGTGCACCGGCATTTTACAAGTTGACACAGAGCGTTAGACCTGTTTCTGTATAATGTGTTCAATATTGGAGTTTTTTTTCAATAATGCCTTTGTGTTTGTGTGGGTGTTGCAGACCAGGGTTTAGAGCTAAATGTCATGTTGTGTTCTTGGTGAGCCGAGTCACAATCATTGTTTTTATGTTTTTATGAGGATGGGCATGCTGTGTGGGCGTTGACAGACTGAATCGCCCTGCTCTGTGGAGTAGACGTCTAATGCCAGAGCCTTTCTCTCTCTTTACAGGCTGGCTTTGTCTCTTTGTCTCTCTACATCTCTCCATCAGGGTCTCTCGGTCTCTCTGTCTCTCTCCCTGTTTACAGGTAATTTACTCCAAGCATGGCTGCAGTGTAATCTGGAATAAACAACTTGTAGGATTTGTGCAAACCTCTGCCTCATCTGCTTTTCAAGCTTTAGCCTCTTTAGAAAGTACAGGAAAAGAACACTCGACTGGCTCCCGTGCTGCAGAGGCGACAGGTCATTAAAATCTTTGCCTGCGCTCACCTTGTGTCCGGCGATTGTATTATAAGACTCAAAATCAAATGTTCCTGTTGCAATTTCAGTTTTTCAGACCACTGTTTCCTACCACCACAGTCTCGGATACACAAAAAAACATTCCTGCTCTGTGCTAGGTAGAATGTAATGCGCTCTGAGGCCTTTGTCCATTACTCTGTGCACAATCCACTGCCAATTGTGATGCGCCACACTGGCCAGCTCTCTGTCGCTGGCTCTCTTTCCTCCATCTTTCTCAATTCAGTTTGATTCAAATGAGCTGCACTGGCATGAAATGGAACAAAATAAATACACAAAATTCATCTCACTCTCGCACACTTTTTCTTTCTATCTGCTCGACTGCTTTGGAGGCTGTGTGAGGTGGTCACACATCAGGACTGAGGGAGTGTTTTATTTGTTTAAGAAATGTTCATGACGCTCTTAAGAACATATAAAAGCAGTTTGCTCTGTGGGTGAGGAGAGTTTGATTATTTTTTATTCAAATGGGATTTGCACAGAGAGCTCTGACAGATAGGCTGATTATATGAGACAGCATCTATGCTTTTATCTTGCTTTCATTTGCCTTGAGTGCAATTGGGGTGTGTGTGTGTGTGTTTGGCTAGCTAGCTGATGCTTCCGTCCTCATTTTAATGTAATAGTTTATTAAATGGAACATCACAAGTATCTCTTCCAGGTTCTTTGTCTCAGTGTGTGCCGGTTGTTTTCTCTCCAGCACATACCTGTTCTGAGATTGTCACAGCCCCACATTTTCACGTATAAAGCCCTTACTACACCGTTCTGCAGCATACAGTCTGGCAGTGCCTGCACCTGCGGTATTTGCTGTCTTCTATTTCCCCCAGGACTTTGAAGGGAAAATAAGGAGTGCCTCTGTGGATAAAAGCTGTGAAGTTTTGCTGTTGGCATTAACGAATCTCAGTAGAACGCGTCTATGGAGCTGCTAATATATTTTGGGGGTACCAAGAGATTGTTATAAGAAAGAGCAAAATTCTATCTCAGCAGAATTGAGAGACACTGTTGTCTCAAGTCATTTTCACAATGTCTTTTTCCCTTTGTTCTATATTTAATAGGTGATAATTTTAGTCACTGGAATAAATATTAACTTTAGAGGAGTGAAATTCTTTTGTTTTTTTTACACAGAACTGATCATTCTCACACTGTCTGGCTCTCACTGTAAACAAGGTTTCATATTGACATTTGAATTGACTGAGTAAGCGTGATGGAGCTCAAACCAGTTAAAACAAATGGTTGGCATCCTTTAACTTATGTCACTGCTGCTGCCAAAATAGATTTTATGACAAAAATAACAAATGTGTGAAAAACTGTTAAAGAGGCCTCGGACAGAGAAGAAGATTAGTAGTAATAGGAGCTTGGTTTGGTGTTTCAGAGTATTATGGGATATATAGACTTCAATTTATGTATATTTTTATATTCATAAGTAAGAGTATAGTGCAAGCAAATGTGTATAACATGAGGTATCAGTCTAAGTGTGTTTATATTTTCAGGTCGTTTGGGTTATACTGTTCGTGTGTTTATCATTATTAATTCAAAATATTAATATTCATATAGATTGATTGACAAACATTGCCCCAATTTGCTTCTGCTCTCACAGCACCACTTCCTCCTCAACATCATTAAGCTTGCATGAAATGAGTTTCCAGAACTTCACAAACATTCAAGAGGGCTCCCCATCCTCCTTTTTACTCATACATCAACATCATCTATTTTGTTGTTGTTGTTTATCTCATTTCTTCTTGCCCCCTTTCCCTCTCTGTTTTCCCACAGTCCAACTCACTGACATCCAGCATAACACTGTAAATATAAATCACATGCAGAAAGCAGCATTGATGAAGATGACACTAATTGCTCATCTTGAATGTTAGTAAAATTACATTTTGTTGTTATACAGTTGAAAACAGAGACTGTTTAATTTAGATCGTTCATTTCTTGTCCAAAATGTTTAGTACATACCAGTGCAATACAAAAGCATCACTCACATAATTAGTGCTGCCACACAACTGAATCAAAATCACATAATCCTTGAAATCCAAGTGTGGTGTGAATGGATGTTTTTGTCAAAACCTGTGTTTTGTAATTGATTTAAAAAAAAAAAAAAAAAAAAAAAAAAGCTTGGCTGCAGAGCCCCTGATGGTAAATGAGAAGTAGAACACAGCCTGATGCTGGATGCTCATTCTGAAGTCAGAGGATTTGAATGAGTGAATTATTTGAAAGAGTGAGGTTCAATTCAGTTCAG
This sequence comes from Caranx ignobilis, assembly GCA_021432705.1. NCBI lineage: Eukaryota > Metazoa > Chordata > Actinopteri > Carangiformes > Carangidae > Caranx > Caranx ignobilis. The sequence goes on from MU269990.1 coordinate 58,123,188, forward strand.
TAGTTCTTAACAAGTGTCAGAAGTTACAGTATAATGTCCAGGCTCTTTACAGGGATAAGGTCAGACCTCAACAATATTGTATTGTGAAACCCAACACTTTCCACAATAAGGAAGCACTTGGTGACAGTGGGGAGGAAAAACATTCTTTTACCAAGATGAAAATGAACTGAATGGCACTCAGGTGAGTGACTGTCTGCCTCGACCGGTTGGGTCAAGACAAGAGAAATGAGGCAGAGAGGAGAGGGAACAGGTCGGTTCACCGTAAACTGATGTAATTTATCTTTTACAATTGACATTTTAGTGCATGCTGCTGCTGCTGACGAATCACAAATCTTTCATTATTTTCTTGGCATGTCACTTTGTTTTTGTGATGGTTAGCTATCTTAGGGTTTGGTTCAACCTTCTGCTCCTGCTCACCGTCTCACAGCCATTCTCTAAAGCCATTGTGGCTGTCTGCCTGCTGGCACACCGATCTACAGGCTGTTCTGGCATTAGGTTGCCATGGAGAAAATTGCCAGCATATTATTTCCAGCAGATTGACTCCTGTGTTGAAAAGAGAAGGGGGGGGGGGGTCTTGCCAATAGAATACCATGCATTGTTCTAGATGCCATTTGTGCTTAATTATGAAATTTAAATGAGACGCTTGACAAACTCAAAGCTCCTTTTCATATGCTCGTCTTCTTGTGTTTACTTTGAACTTTCTCTCTCGAATTTTGAGTCAATCATAATTAAATACTGTAAGTTGTTAAATCTCCTAGTACATAGTCTGTTTCTTTTCTTTTGTTCTGGGTATTTGGGGATTTCTATATCTGCTTCTCTCTCCTGCTACAGTAATATCCTCTGAAATCCACAGGGGTTTTGCTTTGCAATCTTCTCATTTCCCTTTTGTTTCTCTTTGCCATTTTTACCTCTTATCGTCTTTAATCTCTTCCTTTCTTAGAACTTCCAATATTTGCAGTAGTGGTCTTGTTTGCAGGTCCGGTCTCCAGTCAGTCTGACTTCTTCATCTACTTCATTGTCTTCTCTCCCTGCGCTCTCTCTCTTTCTCTTGCTCTCTCTCCTCTTTCACTTGTCCTCTCCTTCCTTTCTTCATCCTCCAGCTCCCACTTTATTTCAGTGTTTACTGATCTGAGTGAAGTGCACCTCCTCGTCCCAGAGCTGTCTCTCATTTAAATGCACCACTTCATTACATAGAGCCTGCAGCCACAGACCTTTTAGCTGTTTCCAAAAACGTCTCCTAGAAATGGGTTGGTGCTTTGCCAGAGATCTGCAGAAATCATTACTCAAAAGGTACTCAAAACTGTGTTTTATAACTGAAGAATCTTTGACCTATAAAGCCGTGACTCTAGGTATGCCTGCTACAATCTGCTCACAGGCGACATGTTCGAGGTGTCAGGTTTTGAACTGGAGGAGAGGCAAGGTCAGAAAGAGCAGTGTTGTTTCAGTGGAAATGGAGGCTGGATGACTCAAAGACCAGACAGTATAGATCAATTGTGTTGAAAAGGCTAGAGTCTATCAGACTCCTCTCTGTTCCTCTGAGATATGGAACCAGCCATGCGTGTGCATTGTCTGCCTTCATTCAAAGTCTCTTTTCTTCAGAGGCCTTTTTTTAAAGGACTACTCACATTTATAATCTAGCCATTATTGACTTAGGATGGCTCAGAGTAAATTGAAGATGGAACTTTTTGTGAGGCATTGACTTTTGCTCACAGGGAAGAATGTAGCAACAATTAAATTCACCTCTGGTTTCAGCCACAACACCCACCACATTCACTCTGTTGTGTTGTTCCTCTGCCTCTTCACTGCAACATGTGTGTTGCGTTTTATGGCACGATTCAATGTAAACAACATAGTGACTTAAAGCAATGCCTGTTGCTGATGTGATGATCTAGATTCTATGTCAATTCTTTCTATTTTCGCAGCCAAAATGACTAGAAACTAAGAAAGACAAGTTTGTCGAACCTTGTGATATTTTACACTGTCATTTATTTTATGTTCAATTACACTATTAGCTTGTGTATCCAATAAAAATGTGTGCTTATTTTACAGAGTATTCCAGTTTAATCATAGACAGGTCAGCACAAAGTGTTGTCAACTCAAAATTCTCCACTGTGCTTTGTCGATAAAACACTGGTGCTGTCCGTGGTGCTGAAGTAACAGACGGATTTATACAAACATCTGATTTTAAATTGTCCTCCAAAGCATATAATACAAGCCATGAGGTAATTGTAAGAAACATGTTGTTCATTTTTCTGAAGACGGGAATTAAGTATCATTCTGTACATTACGATTCATTCAGACTTCTGTGAATAGCAGAATATTTTTCATGATCTTTGTGAGTCATGTCCAAGGTTCCTGCAGGCTATTGCTGATCTTTGTATGCTTCAGATGCAACACTGAAGAATATCTCTTCCTGCCTATGATTTCATCACTGATATATTCAGTTGAGAGACAGTGCTAATGCTAATGTAATGCAGTTCTGCAGAAAGAGCCTGATAACAAGTAGCAATTTATTAACACTCACAATCCTTGTATTGTGCTCTGACTGTGTCAGGCTGGTGTTGAATGTCCCAGTAATTCTGTAGGATTTGAAATGTGTTGTTGATTTTATCAAGTAATGTATGACAGGGTTTATCTTAAACATTTGTGTACATTATTGAAAATGCACACAGGTTTTAGAATGGTACCACCACCTTATGCATTTTGATCACATTGGGTCGCTCAGGTTATGTCTAATCCTTGTTTGTCCTTTTTGGTTCTCTTCAATCACTGTTCCTGAGGGAGTTTTGTGGTGGATGAGAGCTGCACATACGTTATGTGAGCAGACTATCAAAGGTGTAGATCAGATGTAATATATATGTGTGTGTTTGGGACCTGTGTTTGACATTATTCATACAAATCGTTCGCTGTTGCACATTTGTACTCAGAGCATATATAACTGTCAGGGTGTTACCCTGTGCGTGCAGCACTCATGTGTACAGAATGATTTGTGTATCAGTCAGCAACGGCACAGCACCAGTTTAAAAGTAGGCTGCATGACACGCAGTCAGATATGTTTGGCTGCGGCGGCACAGGCTTGTGAAGCCATCACGTCAGACTGTCTGCAGACATTTACCATGTCACAGTGAAACACTTAGAGAGTCTGCCTCTTAGTGAGACTGCCTCTGACATGCTCTGTAGGTGTGTAATGACTCATTCATTGCACCGATGCATCAATTATAAATGATGCCAATCCAATGCATTGATCTGCTAAAAGAAATGATCAAATTACTGGAGCTTCGGCAACAATCGATATCAAACACTTTGGAGCGCAATAATCAAATTGAAATGGAACTAGTCACTGCTTCGCCAGGATCGAACAGCGGAAACTGGCACAATTGCAGCTACAGCCACGACTTCTGCCACAGTCAGTAATATAAATGTTAAGACGACTGGCACTAATGTCACTGCTACTACAGCTATTGCTGCCACTGGCACAACTACAAGTGTTATTACCGCCCAGAGTAAAGTCTGTGCTCCACAGTGCTAAGGCAATCAAATATAAAAACAATTTCTTTAATGTTGGCAGCTGTTTTAGTTTTTTTTTTTTTTCTTTTCTTTTTATCAGTATTAAAGAAACAGTTTTGGTTCATTGTTCATTGTTAAATCAAACAGTGTTTCTCAAAATAAAAGTGAATCACATCAAAAAGGGAAAATAATAATAATCCCTCTGGAGGCAAAATGCCAAGTCGCATAATTAAATCAAATCGCTGTCAAGCCAGCAATCCACATACTTATTATTCAAGATTTTTTTTTTTTTTTTAACACCTATAAAAAGCCTCTCTTTCCTTGCAGCTCTATACTGTAAAGCTTAGGACCCCATCCCTTATCCTGCCCACAGGTAAGGAAAAAAAAAAAAACAAGCTATGCACAGACCTTGAGTCAGCCTTGGGCTCTCCTCACAGGGAATAACTTCTAAGCATTCTGCATGCCAACAACAGGGACTATTCACGCAAAGAGCTGCCTTAGCCATCGCTGCATAATCACTTACTCTGACGTATTTTCAGTTAAACTTGTCCTCATGCACTCCTCCATGTTTACATTGTACTAACTAATAATATTTCCTGTTCCACTCCTGGTTTTGTGTGATCACTCCAGTCCTGGCTTTGAGAAAATATTATTAGAAATGTAATATATGTGGGTATAACGGTTCAAGGTTATGAATGAAAATAAAAGTGACAAATAAAACAATACAGTTATACTGTAGGTGAGGGGGAAATTGTTTCCCACGGGTGAGAGTGGAAGATCAAAGTAGTGCTCAGCTAGTATTACATTTTGCTGGGAGAAACCTCCCTATAACCCATCTCCAGTAAAGCCTATAACAGCAAAGAGCATTCAATCTGGTGCTTACAAGTGTACAAACAACAAGTAATTTGACTGTGACTGAGGACTGGAGACAAGTTATTAAGAAGTTATTAGTTTTTTCTGCTGTGTGCCCAGATTCTGTCGTCTGTCATGAAAAGTCTCATATCTCTGGATAACCCGGAATGGAGTATCTTTTATTTCATTTTTCAAATTTCATATCCTGTTTTGACGCCACCATAAAGCCTTGGATTTTTCCTTGTTATTTTTTTTTAAAATGGAAGCAGTCAATTTGGCTTGAATATTTTAAGACCCCATGAAATGTAAAGCAGAGCTCAGTAGTCAGAGTTAATTTCGATAAAAGGGAGCTATGGGCAGGCATTCGTCAGGGACTCGTGGTTGAATGCCTGCGCTGCATTTATTACAGCGATAGTTTTCTTTTAATTGATCAAAACCCCACAGGCAGGTGATGGAAAATCTTAGTTAAATACATGTATTACACCCATGGTTTCAGAAATTTATTGTGAGTCTCATGCAGCTGTGGATTGAAGCGACACAGCTAACACTAAACCAACAAAGAATTTGCACACCTATCGCCCTGGAAACCTATTCATGGTACATCAAGCTCCCTAGATGACACAAGTTCCAGCTCAACTGCAGTGCATCACAGTGCCAAATAAACCATCTATCTTTACAGTCTCTTAAGAAGAAAAGTGGGTTAAGTCGTCATAGACCATTTGAATTATGGATTTCCGTTATGTGTGTTTCTGATTTTTGATGCCTGTGATGCTCCGTAAGAGACTAGGGCATCAATCAGGAACCAGCATGCCAACTTTTTAATCTTTTTTTCTCTGGGTCTTTACAGTGTTAGAGAAGCAAAAATAATCCTTGAACATTACTTTCTGCCAGGGGCATACAAATGACCTCCCTCCTGTTTTGTGCTTTGTTTCAGGGATTGTGTGGGAAGGAGAAATAATGTATTCATTTCCCATTAATAAGTAAAAGACAAAGCAAGTGAAACTACGATCAACTAGAAACCAAAATTGTCTACAAGGATTTATTATCCCGCACAGCCAGGCCTGAAACTGTAATCTATGAGCTCTTGTTTTTCCTTCCTTATCCAAAAGAAAAGTCTGACAAGTCGATATGATGCAGGGGAAAGAAAGGAAAAGAAAAAGTTGTGCAGAGCTATGTGTGCTTTGTGCTGCTGTAAAAGTAAAAAATATGACCTTTTGAGGAAGGCAGAATGGAGAAGTAAAAGGTCTATGTGACTGGAGATATCAGGCCCCCTCTGAAGCGTGACACTTGGTCAATTGCAGGCTGATTCGATTTAGCCAGAGACAAGACAGAGAGTGATAGCGAAATAACAAAGCAGCTGCAGGCCTGCCTCTGTTGGTGATCCGGTCGCTTCTTCCTGGAGTTTCCAGACAGTTGGAGGATTATTTTTTCATCAGTAAGTGTTTACAGTGGAGAGTGGCAGCTCTCTCACATTATATATTATTTATTCACAAGTTATATATTAGCTACCAGCGGGTCATGGCTGAACTGAGGGTTGGCCAAATCAACAGATCCTCATACTTAATTTATTTAAATACATACATGCAGATTAAAATTACATTATAAAATGTATGGATATTTAATTACAATGTGAACATTTGCATAATTAGTGGCCAATGATCTGTGTAGAGCCAGAGACTTATGTATGGGCGGACGGATTGCATGGGTGCTGTCATGCAGCTCCTCACCCAGAGATGCAAGTTGCCTGTAGTAGTTATAATACAGCCAGATCTTTCTCTGCTTGAATAATGTAGAAAGAGTGTCCACCATGTGGAAAGAGTACTGTTCACAGCAGAGTATCAATGCAGAATACTTTCTCAGCATTCACTCCATTTTCACTCCCCACTCTTTAGAATCCTTTTGTGGGCAAAGACAAGGGAGCGGTGCTGCATGAGCAATTCTCTCTGAAATTTAAACGATGCAGGAGTTCTTCACATTGTATGCTCTAAAATAAAACTGACATTAAAGAATGGAGCGCTTGACCCTGAACATACTGAGGGCTCTTCGTTCAAACGGTGCTTACAACCTCTTGGCTCTTAGCCCCTTGATAAAGAGTTTGTCTCAGATGCAGTAATTTGAGTTGGGACTGTGGAAAAAGGCTTTCTGTAGGGCTAGTTTATCAAATGTACAGCCTTTTGTCTGTACTCATGAAGCCTGTGGTCCATGATGCCCATTCCTTTTGACTTACTCCAGAGCTTACTTTCTCCTCTGCACGCTAAGACAACCAAAGCACACCTCTATTTCACACTGCTTCCTTAACTCTGATATAAGATGGACAATTTCCACACATTTTGATTAATGCCTTTATCCCAGAGATTGGACAAGTGAGTTTATTGTACTACTGGATCATGCTGAGGAGTAATGCACCCACTGCTTAAATGCTTTCTTATTAAGAGGTGGGATAGGAAAGTGAGTGCCATAAATTTCTAGTGTACATTATAGCTTAATAGGAAAGATGACTGCATTATTTATGTCTGCTTTTGTGCATGCTGGTAGCTCATGTAAAGCTCCCTCCAATCATGCATCTGCCCTCAATGTGCTGCATTACTCAGATAGTACAACTGATGGGGGTGTGTATATGTAATGTAGAACTATATGTACATAATGCCACATAAGCTTGGACGGTGCAGAAAAATCATCATAGTTCGCATAACATGATGAGGCATAGTAGCAAGTGAATTTTGTTGAGAGATGATTATATACAGTTAGGAAGATTCATTTCAAGCACTTCAAAGCTGCTGGGAATGACCTGTCTGCATTCTGCTACCAGCCCTGTTTTTGTTGCCCATCGGTTAGTAGGAGGATTGTGATAAAAAGCAAACAGTGCAGCACGCCAGGCTGTCTTTATCCAGCCCTCAGAATACGTCTGTGACTCTGTTATGGATGTATGAGGAGAAAATTGAAGAACAAAATGAGGTTAAGAAAAATATAATGGTCCCCAGGATGTTAATCTTCTACTCTGCTTTGCAGGAAGCCTTCCCAGTATGCTCCTGTGTTAAGTGTAATAGAAAACGAAAAATCCAAAAGGTGCTAGTCATTTGATGTAGCTTAGCAGAATGCTTCAGCCATTTATCATTGTTATGAAGGCTATCATGGGACCTTGCACAAGAGTCCTTTATAATAAGTGTTCTGTTCCCTCATATTTTCAGTGCTGCCACACAGTTGCATACACCCCACACAGATATGAGTGGTAGTTTAGTCCTTGTGTTTCTGCTGCATTCGATTTATACACCCTGCTGTAATATGATATCTTTAACCTCTTAAATCATGGAGAAGAAAGTATCGTGGCTGAACCCCGTTTCGCCTTCTCACAAGGAATTTTTCTCTAAGTCATTTTGCAATTGTTTCAGTTCCCGTTTGTCTTTAAGGCCTCAGCTGCATTTCTTTATGAAATTCTTAAAGACTTTAAGTCTCTGAACCTTTGCTTCAGCTGTGTTGAGAAGAAATGGGAGTAAATGTCATGCCCTTTGCAGTGTGTGGATCTTTGCCTTCAGTAGCGCTATAGTGAAGCTTACCCAGCCTGGCTTAATGCTATGTGAGAAAGCTCTATTTATACATGGTTGCTTAATACTTGGATCACTGTTTCAACAATATCATCACACGTGATCTTTATGTATTTTTGGTGGTAAACAAAAATACAGCAACTAAAACTTATTGGAAGGTGTGATCAGGCAGTTAACAGGTTCTTCTCTGCCAGTTCTCATGTGGGCGGAAGATGAACACGTATATTTTTAAAAGCCTGTAATGAAAGCGAAGACTCACAGTAACCGTAACAGTAACTCTTATTTCCTTTAAGTGTCTTTGCAGTTGAAAATGTGTTTATTTTTTATAGAGCATACACATACAGAACATCACAGCAAAGAGAAAGTATGAAGTATGTGTACAGATGCTTACATGGGTACTTTGATAGCGCATTTGCTTTTGGTCTCTGATGCATTTGTGTGGTGACTCGTCATAGTTCAGTGCTTCAGTGCAAAGCTGACTCCCATACAGAGGTTTATTTCAGGCCCTCATGACGCTACACAAAGCTCAAGCCTCCCTGCTCAATACACAGAGACCCAAAGTCTCAACGCTCTAAGTTTTGCTGCCCTCAACTTTTGAGGGCATCAGAAGTTGAGGGCATCAGCTTTTGAGGATCAAGGAGTGGGTGTAATCTTCCATGAATTTGAACAAGGCCTAGTTCAAATATACACACACACTTACACACAGTAGCAGTTGTCAGCTTGCTGCTTGGGCTTTGTGACCACAGCATCGTGTCCTTAGCCGTTTCAGAAAAGGAACAGAGGGTCTTGAGGGTCTTGTTCTTCATCTATGAGGCCACTGAGAGGGCTCTACTTTTTTTGTCAATGTTTTATCAGAGTGTATCATTTAATGAAGATTCAAGCCGTGGAAACATTTCAGCAGTACACCTTACTGCAATACGTGTTTGGAGCTCACAGCTGTGATTGCTGAGCTGAGGTGATTTCATCTTGTTTTGATGGCGTCCTGCTGTTGACGTTACATTTTCACAGACTGTTTTGTTGTGGTATGCGTAATGTGGCGAATTAACGTAATGCTTCAGGCATAATTCACTTGCAGCCTTCCCAAAATCTCAAATGTTATGCGATGAAGTTAGACTTTATAAACAAGCTACAATTAAAATTGGAAATGCAATATATTTTCATACTGCAAAACATCAGACTTTATTTGGCTTTTATGGAAATGAATGTAGCATATTAATTAATATTATCAAGTATTGTGCATGCAGTTGTCCTTGTATGTGTTAATCTATGAAAGCACCTGCACAGGTTGAAAGGAGGAGGAAATTAAGATGTCATTTCATATTATTAACTCTCAGTAGGACTGCTTTCCATTTGGCCTGGTATCATCAAAAATCGGTGCCCCAGGCAAAGTGTTCTGTGTGAGATGCGTTTCTTCTCATCAGATGAGATGATGTTTTCTATTAGTAAGGAAAATCAGTAACTGACACCGGTATTTTTTAAAAAAAGATGATAGTTGTTACTATTCATCTCTGTTATGAAAAGGTCTTATAATCTCGTAGACGTAAAACCAGCCTCATATCTTTGTCTGTCTGGTCCGCTCATCTCTAGAGAACACGTGTGCTCACCTTCAAACGAGAGAGACGTGTTGATTTTGAGAGTCACGACGCAGGCAACAGTGGTGAATCCATTATCAGATACCGACCATGGGTGTGTATCCATGCTTGGTAACTATTATGGCCAATCATCATCTCTTCTTTCCCCATGCTAAAGCTGCTGACGTCCAACATAATTTACTGCCAGGGTAAATTAATATTCTAATGTGAGAGGTGGACAGTTACAGGTAGAAATACACTCTGCATCCCAAATAAGCTGCAAAGATGATGTTGATGTCTCATTTTATGTCAAATTCACGTTGCTAGACATATTGAACATTTTGCACTTTCATGGTTCCTGTGCATAATGGCACTCATTTAAATGAGGTAGACAATAACCACATCTGCAGTAAGGAACGTTGTAAAATTAATGACGAAAAAATAACTATGATTCTCTCAGCCTTGCTGGTGCTAGTGCCGTCATTAGGAGGAAAATGCAGATTTTCCTTGTAGTTACGGATGGAAGAATGAATGGTCAAAGTGAGTCAGGTGGTGCTGTCAAGGAGTTTGGATGGGTTTGCATGCATGCCCTCGCCTAATAAGATGACTCCAGAGGTGTGACATACACCTTCCGTTGTTGACCCTCCCTGGGTAGACAGGCAGCAGATAGCATAATCTTGAAATCAAAATTGTAATGTGCTGCTGGCTCTCCTGTGACATGACCTAACCGAAGGCTGTGGCTCAGGATGTCGCTGGTTCAGTGCCAGGCTCGTCCACAAAATCTGTTTCAAAATGCTCTTGGCCAGGATCCTCAACCTCAAGACTTCCCTCAGTGTATCAACTGTGTGTTAATGTATGTGTTTATTATATGTATGTGAGCTATGAAGTGTGAATGTTGCTTCATTTGAATGGGTGGTAAGAATAGAAATATATAGGTGCCGTCCATTTACAATTTACCTACTGCATCTTTTGACCCACAGCAGTGTGGTGGGTCAGCAAAACGCCGAGCTGCACGACGAGCTTAAAGAAAAATTGCAACAAATAAAGCATCCACAATATCCTGGGATATATACAGCACGGAATCTGACAGTTTTTCTTCAGCCTATATTAAACAGAGCTGGCAGTAAGACATGAATGATTTTAGTAAGGGTCTCAACATGGAAAGGGATAAAATGTAAGCACTGAACGTGTCGGTATTAATAGATGGAACCAGAGGAGAAGTCACAGGGGGCTGAGTGAAAGACACACAGAGTAAAAGGAATTAAATTGACGAGAGCGGAATGGAAATAGAAGTGGAACCTATTTACTTCAGTTTCCAAAAACTAGGGTGACGAAGCCTGACAGAGGCTCCGCTGGCACCAGGGAAATCAACATAGGTGACGTGAAAAAGAGCAACGGGCTGAGTTACACTGCAAATGAATAATCCAGCAGCCAGAGTCCCCAGCGCCTTTAAAGCAGGCCACCATCTGAGGAACGAGCCGGAGGGGACAGCTTGGGGCTGTGAGGTTGTCTTCTGTTATTGACCTCATCACAGACAGGAGGGTGGGAGACAGAGATACAGAGGTGTGAGTGTGTCGGTACGTGTTGGTGAGTGCTTGGTGAGCGCAGGTGTTCCTTCACTACTCTGTGATGTTTAAGTGAGACTGTGGGGTGATTTTTCTCTCCAGGGTTTTGTTTTTCATGCAGCAGGGTTGCATCTCCTCGCTGTACATCTGAAGGTGCTGACAGCTTCCATTTTCCTGAGCTGAGCCCTTGAAGTGAAGGGCACATTCTAGGCGGAGGACGTTTTGCACATTTCCTTTTCAGTAGTCCATCACTGCAGCTATAGCTACTTCCACGGCGCCTCTCTTGGTGCCTCCTGCCTCCTCTTGCATCTATTGATAGATTGACTGATCTGAGTCTATGAAAAATCAATAGGACAACCCTTTGAGTGCTCTTCACATTGATTTTTCATGGACTGTAGTTACTGTACTAACAAGTAACAGTCTTTTCATTCCTTGGGAAAAGTGTGCTCGAATGTGACTCTGCACACAACAGGTTGAAATAAGGTCATGTGTGTGAGTACAAGGGCGCTATTAACATAAATAAGTGCAGGGGGAGGAGGACAAGATTGTTTTATGTTTTGCATGACAGAGTCAAGTGCTGTTTGTGTGCACAATTCACCTCAGATCAGAATTACTTTTAAATTTTTATGACATGGCAGTCGGGGTGGCATTCTGCCTCCAGGCATAAACTAAAGGCCAATAGCATCCACGTTGTACACGTCCACCACCACAACACTTTTGAATACTAAACACCTTAACATACTTGCTTTCCACTTGCATTAAGTTTTTTTTTTTTTCCTTTTTTTAATTCTATTTCCAGCGTTTTTTTTTCCTCCTCCTCATTTGCATGATGCTATGCTTCATTGCCTAAGCTCTTTGTCGGGTGCACTCACCGTGGTGGTACATTTGTTTCTGTAGCTTCTTTAGATCCATAGAGCACTGATCCTGTTCATCTGTTGAAAATGTCTTTTTACTCTAACTCTCTCCCAGCGGCTTAAATATTAACCCAGTTTGATCTCAATCCTTTTCCTTTCCACTGAAGTTGTTTTCATACATCGTCAAGTCTTCTGCTTCTCCCCAGGGGAGAAAGATGCCCCATGTGGTTCACGTTATGGAAAGGATTCTGTTTACCTATTCATCTAAATGTGTTAGTCTTTCTGCCCATCCTCCCTGCTCTTTTCTCTCTCTTTTTTTCCCTCTCGATCTGTCACTCTGTCTCTATTTTGTGTGCAATGAATGGTAACAGCACCATTTTATGGAGAGATGCCTGGCTCACCTCACCCATGGGCTTGTCAGACCATTGCTCTGTAATATCAGAGCAGGTTAACAGTGTGATTACTGATATTACCAATATGGGGAGAAACCAGCCCACTGCTGTGCTGAAGCTTCGCACGAAGCGATGAATCCAGCCCTCCCTTGACTCCATGAATATTCGATGCTCCGATGAAGCATAGTGAAAGTTGGCTGTTTACTAATTTGGTTTAGCACATTTCTCATACCAAGACAGGGATTTGAGATTCATAAATCCACCCGGTGGGATAAATCTCAAATTAAAAAGGCAAGGAGTGATCTGAAATATTTAATACAACTCCCTCACACACACAGTCTCTTCCTCACATGCAAGTTTTTTTTTGTGTCAGTCTCTCTTTCTCAAGGCCATAGCTCAGAATCTTTGGTGTGTGTTTGTGTGTGTTGTGTGTGTTGTGTGCCGGTGCACATGTGGGAATTACTTTGAAAACCAGCATCTTTGTGAGTTGGAGATGTTGGTTGACTGTATCAGTGCTACTTTGAGCAAGGTTTGGCTGAGTGATGAGGCTTTACTCTACGTGTGTGTGCTGTCCTATGTCTGTGTGTGTTGGTGCGTGCGTGCATGTGGCTGTTGATAAGCCTGCTCTGTCCCTTATCTGTTCTCTGACAAATCACCCCACACAGATAAGCTACATCAGGAATGCTACTTTTCCTACATTTCTCATGTGTGCGGCGAGATTCATACTCTCGAGCCATTTAATTTTCTGCTCCAACTCTAAACCTGCATCAAGGCTTATGAAATATCATGTGGATTCACCATGTTTTATTCAAGCATAGAATCGCGGAGTCAGATACCACCATTGATTAGGATCACAAGGCAGCTCTCATTTACAGCGACAGAACAGTATAAATTTATTTTAATGGTAATATCGGCCAAAGGTCAGGCATCAGCAGGGTCGGTATATTTCAACTCTCTTGGCGTTCTCTGTGACACATTCCTTTTGTAGCCAATTCCCACTAAGTTTTCCACCTTACACACTCATCTACCCCCCTGTGATGTATTTCTTTCTCCTGCCTCACTTTCATTTTCCCTCCTTTCTTTTATATCCCGCTGTGTCCTACTCTCCTAGAATAGGAATAAATGTGGCCAGACTCTCCATGATTTAGGATCTCTTTGCCTTCAAGGTCTTTGTGCCTTTCCCACAGCTCCTTGAATAACTACCATTTATTTTTATTAAAGAAAATGTATTCAGTGGCCTACACCTTTCATACCGGCTCTGTTTTGTTACTCGCCATAACCGGAGGAGCGGTCTTCATAGGCATTTTGTTAAATCTTTGCTATTCAGCCACATAATTAGCCAAAGCTGTTTTTCGTGTCTCAGCTTTTACCCAAGAGAGCACATCCCTGGAGCCCATGAATGCGGAGTGAGGCAGGAAACTGAAACAGAATTAGAGCTAAGATGCAAACAAATAATTACCCTTCATTTTAAAACACTCAATTAGCCCCTGTTTCAGAGTAAAATAATGAGCTTCTCCCACTAAGTGCTGCCCCAGAGTTCCAGCTGTAATTAGTCCAAAAGATGGCAGCCCAGTGGCTGACTGGTCACCAACAACACAAATGTTATTACTTATTAAGCCAACAGCAAGTGATCCCACCAAACCAACAAACAATACATTTGCTGTGTATATAAACTGGAAGCAACAAAGAGAGGGCCTATTTCTGTAGAGCTTTGCACTGATGTGTGTGGTGTGTGAATAAAAAACATAGATAAAAGGGAAGGCAACATAGAAAAGGGAAAGCAAAGGAAGAGAAAGGGTTGACGGCGTTGTGTGGCAATCAATGAGCTCTGCTGGGCCGCTGACATTTCTGTCTCAGTTGTGCAACAGAAACTGCCTTTCTACTGTACAAAGGGGCAGAAGAGGATTGTGCCCATTTCGGAGCCTCTTTTCACACATTTGTGTGTGAGACGCACACACAGTCGACTATATTCCATTAAGGTTAGCAGGATTATATGTCTGTTGCAGGCTGTAAATTAATGTTCTCAGTATTTAGAAGGAATTACAATTACTGCTGTGTCTCTAACCGACCACTGAGGCCAGTGTTTTTTCCTTGAAGGATGGGTCTGATTGACGCCAATTCCAATAAGGTGGATTTGCCTCTGTGCACTTTTCACAAGCTTAAGGGAATACACTTAATGTTGAGCTCTGTCTCGGTCAATATTAGTGTAGTGCACCTATAAATTCCCCTGCTGAATACTGCATATTTGTATTCAGTCCCGTCTATGCACACAATCATAGACGCATACACACTTGCACAGCATCATTGCATTAGTCAGTTGTAATGCACACATGCAGTCTCAGTCTGGGCTACATGTCGCTACCACTTCTCTGAATATTGCAACTCTGTGGAGTCTCCCAGCAGAACTTCAGTTCACTGATAAGAAGAAGAAGAATTTGATTTTATTATATGCCCTTCTCTGTCACCTATCACTTGGGGAACAAATTTCAGGCACATTTCCCAACAAATCCAGTGCATAATTTCATCCTCGCTGTTTTGATGGGAGTGAAAAGAAAACTTTTCCCACATTTTAAATCAGCTTGTAACATTGGAGAATTGCCGAAACACTTGTACGCACACACGCACAGCAATACAAAATAACATAAGGTTACAGTCCAGTGAAAGCTTGTCACATTTCTCTTTTCAGCGCCACTGATCTGCAGCCAATCCCCTCTGGCCAATATTGACTGAACAAATGTGGCTGGAGGTGGCTACAGACCAAAGCAGCCACCACAGAAGGGGACCAGGACAGGATACAGCAGGGTGTTGGGTGTAGGAGACACACCGTGACATTACTTTCAGTCACCAAGTCTAACAACCACTGTGGCTGAATCCCCTGGTGGAGTGTAGCAAAACTACTACGAGCGTAGTGTGGTAAACAGTGTCATTCAAGTTTCATCGCTCAACAGTGAGGGGCGGGCGGAGAAAATATACTGGGTTATTAGAGGAATAAAAATCAAATCTGAAACGCTGATGTGGTGAGTGGGCTGAAGAACTGGTGAAAAAAAACAGGCCGGCAACTGGCTGATGCGCCTTTGATGCTTCACATAGCTCTTGGACTGACAGAAAGCTTTTGATAAGCCATCTTAATGTCAGTTGCATTCAAACTCAGCCAACTTGTAGACTCCCACATCCGTCTGTCTCACACAAGCCTGCTCTCTTACTGTATGAGTTCAAAGTTGCTCAAATTAGAAGCTTGAAGGGCTTGTCATTCACATCAGATAACCCCAATTTAGACAAATCTCTGTTCATAAATAATGTCATTTTTAAATGCAGCTTCAGAATTTCAAGTTTTTTTTCTTGCAGCTACATAGGGGAATTCATCCAAGATCAAACATGGAGGAATATTTTTCCACGCTAAATGCTAACGATTATACTAGCACAGGTCTAAGAGGGTTTGGTCTTGGAGTCCTTGCTACTGCAAACTCTAACAAAGGAGAAGACTGTTTCACTACAGATGTATCAAGAGTTTTGTGTCGTCTTTTCATGCTTTATGTGTTCCAGTGGGTGGTGTCAGAGGGAGTTTACCCAAAGATGTGTCTTTTTTAATATTTAGTGAGACAAACCAAACCTGGGATATATACATCACAGAATCTGACAGTTTTTCTCCCCAGCCTATATTAAACAAAGCAGATAGTAACACATGAATTAAAAAAAAGACATGTATTTTGCTAATTTAATTGACAACTCTAGAAATAATTAACCTGTAAACCAAATTGAAAGTGTGGCATATTATGCTGGTTGTTATTGTACTTTCCATGTTTCACAAAACTGGCCAGTGACCAAACTGCGATGAGTGATTGGTGCTGAAAATCAACGTCAAGTCATAAATCATATTTGAGAACCAGGCCAAAACCTGTATATGGAGTTGTGCACCTCTGCCATTTAATGGAATATGTAATCTCCACCTGTTTGGAAGCTGCAAGCAGAGGCTTCCTTTATCTAAGCCAATGGACTTCAAATAGTGTCACACAGATGTTCAGCCTGTCTTAACTACTTATTGCTTATTGAAGAGAAATAGCCCACAGGCTCTAAATTAGAATTTCACACAGATCCATCACACAAAGACCTTTAATATTCATTTATTTAAACAGAGTTGTGATGGCTTTCTGCCAGGCTGTGACAGAATACACACATCTGCCCGTTGTTAGACTCCTGGTGGCAAATTTTAACATGCCACCCAGCTCTTGCTGCATACCATTGTACAGTACACACAGTCTGTGGCCTTGTAGAGTAAAATACCTCTCTGGAAGATGTACACAGTTTTTATATTAAGACAAAGCAATGTGAAATGCTTTGTTTTGTGGAAGTTAATAAAACTGAAGATGAAATCTGCAGTCCACTTATGGATGGCTCAGGTCTTTCAAAGAAAGACCAAAAAGAAAACATCACTTGACCTCACTATACATTTCAGCGCATTGTACACTGCTACAGCTGTAGCCCGTCCTTACCACTGAAGGCTGAACAGACAGATAAAAGCGTCCGTGCTGTAAGTAAACTTCTCATTCAACGTTCTGCACTTGTTTTCTGAACTTTAACTTTCCTCTCTCTAAAATCCACCGGAATTCTGTTAAACTTCCATTCAGGTCTGTCAGATCAGCTTTTGTTGGATTGTCCTTCCCTCCATAATATAATATTCAACACATTTAGAAGAGTGCAGTGTTCTTGCTGATGTCAACAGCTCTCTCTCCCTTTTGCCTTTATACTTGCTTTTCTTCTGTACATGAACCCTGGAAAAGCATATCAGGAAAATGCATTGGTTCTTCAAGTCCACAATATGCAAATTTGGCTTTGGCCAGAAGGAAACCTCTGGGCATGTTTTAAAACACAAATTTGCCACAACTTCTCCCTCGTCTCTCAGAACTGACATGGATGGCTCTTTTCCATATTTTTCTTCTGAGTAGATACACATTTCAGAGATCACAGCCTGAGCTGTGCAAGTGCTAACAATAAATTATAAGGTCTTCTTTATTTCCTATTCCCTCATTTAAATTATTTGTTTTTTAATTGTAAAGGGATTATCTAGTGCTGACTTTGCAACACTGTCTGACTTCTGGCAAATAAATCACCTCACTTCCCCACAGAGCTGAAACAATTATTCACTTCGTTAATCAGTCGATCATCAGTGCTATTAATCACCAACAATTACTTTAATTCATTTTTTAATCACTGATGCCAAAAAGTTTCAGGTTCCAGAGTCTTAAATGTCTCAAATGAGTCTCTTCGCAGGGGTATATTATTTTAATCTCCAAATCTGTTTTTCACTTCACTTTTAGTTCAAAATATCTAATATGAAGACATCACCTTGCACTTTGAGAACTTTTAAGAGATATTTTCAGGATAAATAATAATGAAAATGCCCTTTCCAGGTTGAATATCTCAACAAGGAGTTTAGTCTTTTGGTTATTTTAACTGAATGTAATGCTCAGGTATGATAAAACTTTAATTCAAGGCCACATGATAGCATAGACAAGATGGAGGCTGGAGTGAAACAGCAAAGGTAAAAACATGAGATAGTAATGTCTGATGCTGCACAGTGAAGAGTGTAAAGGGCAGCATGCCTCTAATGCAGACTCAGAGTGTAGTGGCAGGGTGACTAATGACCCACAGTGCTCTCAGTTATCGCTGGTATATATACGCACACACACAGGCAGACAGACACACACAACATATGATTCACTCTGGCTCCGACTTTGGAGAGGCATGACTCAGCTGCACTCATTGGCAGCTACACCAACATTTCTATCACCATCTCAATTTTCTAAGACCCATAGACTCTTGGTCTAAATGAGGACATCAGCACTCTAGGAAATAGGTTTGTCCCAGAGAAAAGCCACCCCAGTGCAGCACAAATTAGCTTTCTGCCCCGCCGCAATCAATGCGAAAGTGGGTCTCATTAATTTCTTGGGTCACATCCTTGGTCACACCTCATCCTGGCGCATCATTCAGAGGCCATTTCCTTATGCATGGCTTTGACATTATTTTCGAGACCCGATGTCTTTGAGGTCAGTGGCTGATTGTGTAACTTACTGACGATGTCACAATGTCAGCATCAGCCGAGGACCTATAGCACAACAGTGTGATGAATGTATCCTATTGAGTCACTCTCCTGTCCAGAGTTAACTGTATTACTGCTGCAATACCATGACACCTTGGTCCCCTGCTGATTTTGTAAGTTTGCTCCCCCTCAAAGAAATGGACAGTCTATAGGTTTTTATGGTAAGTTTATTTTAGACAGCATATCAACAAAAAAATCCAGAAATAATGTCATATCATATAAAGGTTACACATTCATTTACATTTGATCAAGTGAAATAAGCAGGGGATCAAATATTTTCATCGCTGTATTTGTAAGTGTTTGATATCGTGAGTTTAATGATAATTATTTGGAAATGCTTGACTTGACAACATAGTTATTCCATCCATGTCTATGTACAGTACATTTAAATTAGTTACATATTTGTTATGATTTGTTTTGTTTTACTCAATAATCATCTGTCACACAACAGATGGCATATGATACATTCTATTTCTAACCGACTTAACTCCCTATTTCCTCCCCCACCCAACACAGAAACAAGAGGAGTCGACCTGCATATAGAGTGCCTTGTAGATAAATCTATCGTCATGGAGACAGTGCAGTCCTGAAAAGGCATAAAACCCACAATATTAAATTCAAGGATCTTGTGTAATAATTCAATATCTTTAACATAGTGATCAAACACGGTGCGTCTCTCTCCACCATGTATTTACACGGACACTTTCATAGAAGACATGCCTCACACGAGGAGAGATTTTTCTTTCCCGTCCTGTATCCTGTAGACATTCTTTCAAAAGCAGCGACACACGCTTCTCCTTATTCTTACACCCAGGCCTGAAAAGGAGGCTCTCCTGACATGTTCTAGTTCCTGAGAATGATTTGTCTTGCAATCATGGTCATCATAATAGCTGTCTGGGTCAAATACCTCAGTGATGCAGATTAGCAGACAACATGGCATCGTCTCTTAAAATATGAAAGCTTTGCAAAAAACACAGGTTGAATGTTTAATAACGTTAATGTGAACAGTGAATCTCTGTCTGGAATTTATGGATTCTGGGGCATGTGCCACAGTGCACGTACCAGTGTATACCCTTATCCCCACCACATTCCTGCAGAATGGTAAAGAATTTTTTTTATATCGACATTTTCACTGGCGATATTTTTCATCATTTGAGAAAAGTCTTTTTTGAAAAGCTGTCTCTGCAACAAAAGCAGCCGTCGTTTCCATCGTTCCCTCCCAATTGCGTTCAGCAGAACTCCCAAGAGTAGTTTGAGATTGATGTGTGCACACTTTATTTGGAAATTATCATAGCAAGAGATTTAAATACTTAATTAGAAATATTTGACAAATGAAGTCAAATTGGCTGGCGTGCTGGACTGGCAGCTTTAGATCAGCTCTGCCAGACTAGGCCTCAGAGCCTCAGCCTCCGCTCTGGTTGGTCCACAGACAGCCAGCCTGCAGAATCAGCCTGCTACCCCAGGAGAGCCCTCTATCCTGCTGCGTCTGCTCTTCTCCCCCTCACACACATCCATCCTGCCCGGTCGGCCTGTCAAAGCCCACATCTCTCCCCCATTGCCTACCTTCGTCAGCCCCCCTCTTTCTCTCCCTCCCTCCCCCCCTGGTCCTTCTCTCCCCTCTCTCTTCCTCCGCTCCACTGGGCTTGTGAAGGTGAGCTAGTCCCCAGTGGCACTACTGTACAGATTGCAGCACTTCCTCTTCAAATGGAGGCTTCTCTCTTGTGAATACCCATGTTAAAAAAAAAAAAAAAAAAAAAAAAAAAGTGGCTGAGCTGCTTCTTGTCTTCCTGTTCCTGCACCTTCTGTTTGGTTATTTTTGTCTTTCCCTGTGCACTCATCTCTGAATGTCTGTATTATTTAGTCTCTGTCTTGCTCTCAGGTCAGCTGTCCTTGACCATTACTTGGGGAAGCACAGGCTGCTCCATGTGTCACTTTAGAGCACACCACACAAAAGAAAGCACTCCCTGAGGTTTTAGGCCAGTTTCATGTCAGCTGTCACCCAGATACTTGTCCTAAAAAGGTCTGTCTTGAACACGACTTGTGAGTGAACAATGACAGCACAGCAGGCAATGTTTTAGTATGCAGTAGCTGTGAAGTATACTTTGCCTTTAACTTTAGATGCATCTCATCATTTTTGTTAGGTAATGTCCATCTGCAGTTGTGTAATGGATGGCTGTCTGTGTCTCTCACATTTTCTTCAACAATTACATCTCTCACGCTGCCTCCACAGCACGTCTGTGGCTAAAATTCACAGAATATATAATGGGTGCTATAGAGCACTTGTGGTGTTTCATCTTGGTGAAGAGATGCTCACATTATGACAAGCCAAAACAGTAATAGGCCCTCATTTAGCTTTGAATATGGAAATGATGTCCAAATGGACATGTGTTTTCAGCTCTTTCCCACATGAGCACTCTGCATATTTTCTCATGTGTCTGTTAATGCCTTGGTGAGCAGGGAGTGTTAGCTGGTCATCCCCATGCTGAAGGTGAATTCATTGCTTTTTCCCTTTGTGTTTGTGCAGGTTTTTGGAGATTATTATCACTTCAGGCATCATGCCGTGGAGAAGAGAGCTTTGTCTGGCCACAGGGGGATGCACATCAGACTGCAAAAAGAACCACAGGTAAGACTGTTGTCAGCTCTCACAGTGCTCATTGCAGCAACAAAAGGCCAAAAGACAGATTGGATTACACACGAAGTGTGTGTGTATCACAAGAGAAAGGAATGTCACCGTCAATGACAGCTTGTCAGACCCTGAATCTTTTGCAGTCCACACCAGTCCTTCCATCTGTCCCTCTGACCCAATCCGAGGCGCCGCATAGCTGTAAATATGCAAAATATATCCTCCCAAACAAAACAACAGCTGGGAGTGTCTCTGTGTTTGGCCTCTCTTTTTCTCCTGTCACACATTATTTGTACCTGAGTGTTAACTAGAGTGGAAAATTAGAATTGTTCAATCTAACATCAAAATTCAGGAACATTTTACACCTCTGAATGTCATTTCCAGGACATCTGGTTCTGGATTTGCACCTTATCCAACCATAAATTTATACCTAATATACTATAACTCTGCAAATCTCACTTTCTGTGTATCCCAGGTGTAGTTGAGTCAGCATGGAATTGCCACAGTGTTGGTAATTCTATGCAGTGGAAGGAAGATTTTTCCTCCCCCCACCACCACTCACTAGGGTTCCAGAGATAAGCAATCTCACATTCCACTATTTGCACTGTTTCTAAACCAAAGAGAATTCACTTCTTTTCAGATTTGATAAAAAAGCTGGCGTTTTTCTCAAAGACAGTGATTTTAAAAATGACGGTGGAAACCAGAGAAGAGAGAACAGAAGAAAGCACTACTTGTAAATCTGCCTTCATGAATAACCTCAAGCCTGTATTTACAGACGTCCTTGGGTATCTTTGCATGGTGAAGTTTATGCACAGGGTAGTAACACATTTGTTGGTGAATGTTCTTTATCCAGGTTTCTGCATTACACACATCATTCTTGAATCTTTTCCATATCTGAACAATTCTGCAGTCTCTAGATCAAAGCACATCAACCTGAGTCACCTCACACTCAGTAGAAATGATTCTCAAGGAGGTGCCAGATATCATATTTTAAACAAGGCATTTTCTTACACACAAAAATGGTCATTAGGCCTGACATTTGTAGATTATTACACGGCTGTCTTGTAAAGGCAACGGGGGATTTGCTAATAGAACAGGCCTGTATAAAAAAATGTTATTTTAATCACTGTCAGGAGCTCACATTATTTTGCACAAAGGAGATTTCGTGGCAAACACATTTTTCAAATTAACTTTGTACAGCTTCGGTTTTGTGCATCAGGTTTACAACTATAAAGGTTATTGTCCTACATGTTTAAGAGAATGCCATGACCTTTTGCAAGCTGTATTCATGGACTACGTTGCTTTAATTCACGCCTGAGCCGAGGAAGGAAATGTTATATCTGAATGTGCAAAAAATGCCACACACACACACACACACACACACACACAGGTCCTTGTAACAAAACAGGGGACATTTTACAAAGCTCTCTGTAAATGGTTTTCTTTGTTATCTAGAAAACAGTGTCGAAAATAGTGTGTAGTTTTGTCAACAGTGAGAACTGTGGAACATTGTTTCTGATAATAGATGTCGCCTTTGTTTTTCTGAACAATCATTTTGATAATTCAGATGCTAAAGAGAACAGTTTCTTCACCTGTTGTGTATGAAAACCAAAACCAGAACAAAACCAAATCTATTTACATGTTGATATACAGTGTAACAGGGAAAGCACAAATCTGCCATCCATAAACACAAGGTTAGCCCTCTGTGTTTTATTTTTTGTTGTTGCTGTTGTTATTGAGGAAATCTAACCTTTCCTTCACCCCCAGAAGTTTTTACCCACTGACATGAACTCAGACAGCAGCTGTGCCATCGTGTGCAGAAGCCACCCGCTCTTTCAGTGCTGCTGCCACCCCACTCAGCAACAAGCTGTATACCACGTTATCACTGGAAGCACTGGAGGCAGCAGTGGTAATTGCTGCTATTTAAATGTGTCTTAAGAGGTACCTGACTGGTGCTAAAAAGGGGACGGTTACGATGTGAGAACAGACTTGGGGCATCTGTAGCAAGGACTGCTCTTTAGCTTTTACTGAGAACAAGTCGAGGTGGCTGAGAGGGGGACTGATGTGGTCTGACAAGCGCTGAGGCTCCAAGACATCATTAGCGAGATATGGTGACATTCACTGAGGCCAGCGGTGTCAAAGGTCACCCTAAATGGATGTTAACAAGGCTCTGAGAGCATATGGGTTCAGAGGTGTCTGCCTGGAAGCTAGGGTAGTACCATGGCACGCAGATTGTTATGAGACTTAATCTAAAATCTGCTAAATCAACAGCAAATGACATTTAGTATGGGCAGTTAACGAGGTAAGGTTTTTGTCTGTGTTACTTAGGAGGATTTCATGGTGTGCAATACTAGATTTTAGAACTATTAGGGACACAATGCAAAACTGTTGGTGAAACACCAGGACAGCGAATCGAAAATCGATGTGCTCCTAATAAATTGCTGGCAAGGACCAGAATTAATGTGGATGGAAGATGGAAACTGGAGTTTACTCTGCTCTGTTTGTATTGTACGCTGTTTGGCAGGACCAAATGAGAGTGAAAGCATCTTGGGTTTAGAGCTGCAGCCGTAAAAGAGTCAGCGAGATAAAACCTTATCTAATATGAAAGCAGTTTTGACAGAGGAAATTTCATCTCACTGGCTCATCTCTGTCAGAGGGTCAGTAGTTCGAGTTAACACAGCACTTGAACCCACAGCAATACAGGGCATCAAGTCTGTCCCTAGGTTACCTCCCAACCCACACAACCGCAAACAGACCGAACCTGAGGCAAAGTAATGGCCGCTGCCAAAAAACACCACATAATAAGAGAGTGGGCTTGTGTCTTTGTGTGTTTTTTTTTTTTTAATGTGCATTTGTATATTCATATGGGTTAGTGAGTGCATGTGATCCCTGGAAAAGGGGAAAGAAAAGGTTCTGCTTCACCTGCTTCAAAGAAAACGACTTTTAAAGGCAATGAAAACATAATGGTTGGATTTGGATTAGTCATTGCTAAGCTTTGAGCTTGTTACAGTGTTTCCTCTCTGTAATCCAGCTGCTGTCTCTCACATTACCTCCATTGTCTCTTTTCCTCTGCTCTGTCGTGCTAACATGCCGCTTATCACCATCCCCTTTGAATAATCACACAGTAGCAAGATGACATTGGCAGCTGCATAAGCTTTTACCATTATGCTTGCAAGGGCTGTTTGTCATCTGCTCTCCACACCCCACACCTTCTCCATGAGGGAAAAAATCGATTTGTTTTGGGGTGGCTGCTTCTGGTTTTGTACAAACTGCAGTGCAAGGCAGCTTGCTGCATGCTGTGTTTTCAGAGGGACTCTCTCTCTCTCACTCTCTCACTCTCTCACTTTCTCTCACAGAGCGCGTGGTGTTTCTAGGGGCTGCAGGAGGCCGTACAGTGCAATGCTATATATCTGTGTTGTTGTCAACAAAGCACATGAAAAGACCAAAACCAACAATGACTTAGTTTGTTTCACAGTACTTTGTCGCTTTCCCAGCTTGTCTGTGGCACTCAGTCCCAAGCCCACGGCTTCCTGCTGAAGATGGAGAAGAGATGCAGAGACACCGGGCCGACAGATTGAAATCATGTATTTGTTGAGGACTATTATCAGTGGGTAGGATTGGCTTTCCTTCCATTTGAGTTGACATTTAGAGGTCATAAAATGTAAGAGTTATAAAATTATTCAGTTCTTCAGAGGAAGAAGAAAATCAAAGATGAAAAGAATATTCTGCTAGTTCTATAACAAGCCCTTCAGATGTATTTAGGACCCTCAATGGGGAGGGTCTTGAGTCCCAGGTGGTAACCACTGATTAACAATAGCAGAACAATATATGTGGGATCAACTCAAAATAATCCAGTGATATGATCATCATCATAATGAAGCAATTCATTGTTGACTTTTGGTCTTTTAATGGGATTTGTTGACAAGTAACAAAAGGAAATAGAATATCACTAGACTGATCCTTTAACACATCGTCTTTCGTCATGAAGTGGAGAAGGGCAGATTTATGGATCAAAGCACATGCTGTATTTCTACCAGTCCCTCTGTGGTACAGACAATACCAGCGTGAATTTCTTTAGTCATCAGACAGGAAAGCCCTCAGGACACTGTGGGAGAGATGGAACAAATAGTTTATTGCTCAAGTGGATTACAGACCCAACCCATGTGGAGGCCTTCCTGTTGTCTCATGATTGCCTTTTGTCTGGTTTTGTATGCCTCTCACTGTTTGTCCTTGTCCCAGACCTCAGGGTGGTCCTTATTTCTCTGTGCTCTAATTAGCTCTCCATCACTCATTTGATCACATTACATTACATTAATTATATTTAATGTCAGTTTTCTTGATGATAATGTGAGTCATCTATGAGTTGAATGTGCCAATGTTTAATCATTTGCATTAATTGGCTACATAAATGAAACACTAAGTATCTAATGGTAAATGGCTACATACAGATTATCTTCCTGTCCGTGCATCAGTCGTCATTTTGTTCTGATAATAATGTGGCGGGCAGTGGGTGGCAGTGCAGCGAGGTCAGTCATGTGCAATTCTAAATGTAATGAAATGAGATAAATGTTAATTGGTCTCTGGTCACTTGTATAAAGTTAATGACTTCATTCTCTGCGGCTAGGTTTGCAAAAAGGCCTTGGGACGTCGCTGCAGTTGGTTGCTACACTGAACACTTTCATTCTCATTTGTTTTCCATTCAGATCTCACGCTTTTCAACAGCATGAAATCAAGCAAGTAGAGACGCCTCACCACCAGAAACAACCCTCACAGTAACAAGCAAGAAGGAAAACACTAATGGAAAGAACTAAAACACTTGAATAACAAGGCGTACTATGAGGATCTGCCAGGCATTGTGCAGGGAAGTCACAGGTTTAGGCACGTTTCACTTGACTGATACAAGAGTAGGACCAGTTGAAGCTTTTTCACATTCAGCAAAAAATACAGAAAAGAATGCATTTGTCACTGACAATAATAATGCATGGCAGCAATTGCTTAAACAGCTGCACAAGATAAGTGTTTCCAATATGCAAAGTCCCAATGCTACAGTGTTCGGTTCACTCCAAGTTCGCTCTCAGACACAATTTTGAATGCATTACTGCTTAATTTGACTAAGGAAGATGAATAGCTGAGTTTCCAATTTCTCAATTAGAATTAAATGCAGTTGTTTGTTAAAAAAAACAACACACGCGCTTCACATTAGATCCACCTTTCTGTTTTGTCACAGGTTCACTTCTCACTCTTTACGTCACACATCATCGTATCAAGGCATTGTTGATATGCTCGTCCTGGTTATAACATCACATGCAGTGCCTCTCCATCTTTTTTCCCACAATTCTCAAGATTCTTTGCTTTTAAGGTTATAAAAATGCCAGGTTTTATCGGATTTGTCTCACGGCTTAGATATGAAATGCTTAGTTAGTTATCAATACACATAGGAAAATGTGCCAAATAAATATTTGGACACTGTCCACAGATTGGTTGGTGAATGGCGAGGTGTCTGCTGAGGGATGTTGTCATTGACGGTTGCTACATCTTGGGCCTCATCTACTATGGCACACATTCTTTCACACTCACGGTCATATTTATAGAGAGTGGGGGATGATCTGCATGTCATCCAGGTATGGAAAGTTCTGAAACAATGAGCCTGACCAGGCTAATATTAAAGTGCAATTTGTGCATTTGCAGCCAGAGCCACTTTCTAATATAACAATGGAGGTTATATTTTCTATCATATTTGTATGTCTAACATGAAGCACGCTCACAAAAGAATTTCCCACAAGGGAATATATACACCCCCCGTAATATATTATTGTCTTTACAGCATTAATACTCCTCTAGAGAGGTAACGTTTTTCAATTTTGTCGACAAACTTATTTGTGGGAAAAGATCTGGATAGACTCACCTTTTGTCCGGCACATTGATTTATTGACATTCATCTGAGTGTCTAGTGTAAACAGTGCACAGATGTAAATAGTACAAATACAAATACATTTATAAATACAACACTGCTATAAAAATGTTAAACCGTTTTCATCAAGAGAGACGAGAGGAGTGGGGTATTCCTCCACATGTGCTCAATTCCATGTCGTTCGGGACATACTTAAGAAAACGTGCACGGATTCATGCATCTGAATTTTTGCTGTGTCGGCATCTTTGTGCTGGACGATGTCTCAGTATAAAGTCTTTACAAAGCTGCCACCTGGACCCTTGGGTGTAGTGGTGTGACATGGCACATTTTTAACATCCATTATTTATGGTGTGTGCTCCAAATATTTAACCATGAATGAAAATATCAACTCCTGTGGGATTCTGTACTGTCAGTCATGCAGTGAGCAAAATGCCTGTCAGTATGTAGAAACAAGCGTGAAACAGAAGTGAACAGAAAGGCGCTTTGTCGCTGAGTTACTTTAACTGGCAAGTTGACAGATATTAAATGATTAGCTATTGTGTGGCTTTTGGCACAAGTGCGTGGAATTGTTTTGTTTTGTTTTGTTTTTTCGGTTGTTTTTTTCGATAAAACTGCAACTTTGCAACTTCAGGAAAAAAGTTTAAAAATGACATTTCCTCTGTGATATTAGCATTTGCTGTCAGCCACCCTGACCAAGCCCGTGCTTCTCACAGCAGCCTCCAGGACTTCAAAGGCCCCCACTCTGGCACAGTGTACAGAAGCCACTTTTCCTCTGCATCTCAGGATTGAAATAAATTAGATTTGCTTTATGTTTCTGCCTCTCTTTCTAGTTATTACTTTTTGAACACAGCTGAGGCCTTGTTTTTCTGCACCTACAATCTGTGGGACATTGCAACAATTTTTGAAATTCTAACATTAGTAATGACACAATAGCATCCGGAGATAACTGTGTTAACTGAATTTTCTCTGTCTGTGTGTGTGTGTGTGTGTGTGTGTGTGTGTGTGTGTGTGTGTGTGTGTGTATGACTTGGCACTGCAGGTCTTGTGGACAGAACAGCAAGTGGTAAGAAAAAGGAAGAAGAGAGATGTGTTTGAAGACCCGACGGACCCTGATTTTCCCAAGCAGTGGTACCTGGTGGGTGATAGTCTCTGATCTTTGTAGCCTACACCTCATTAGTTTCTCATACTAAAGTTTTTTTTCTCCATAACACTTGGGTTCTTTTAAATATCTTCAGTTTCAAAATCTAAAATGTCCCCAATGTCGTAAGCCTGTTAGTTGAGCTGAAGTGATACATGTGATGCCACTTGCAGTGGCATGCATGTTGTTATATGAAAACTGTGTAGCACCACCAACAAAGAAATTCAGCTAGGTACCCAGGTGAATATATAATTTAGATTTTGATATTCATTCAAAACAGCACTTAAAATTTCAAGGCTGGAGAGAATGTCCTTCTCTGTATTCATATTTGTCAACAGCAAACTGCTGTCACAGACATTTTTTTTCAGCAACTGCTCTGCAATTATTTCTGATTAAACCTTGAAGGTTTCCTTTTTCAGCCCTAGGCAAACAGCACAATCATTACGTTCAGTAATTTCAGCTCTGCAAAATCAACAGCAGACACACGGTTTTAAAGATGTTTTCATTATCGCAGTGATATTAGTTTTCCGCCATGAAAGGGTCAGATATGTAGAAACTCAATTGTCTTTTGGAACAATCCTGTTGGCCTTAGTTACATCAGCCTTACCACCAGCACAGGGTTTCTGGCGTCAAATGTATAATGCAATGCTTGTTAGGATGCTGGGCTGAATATAAAATTAAATGTCAGGACAGATCCACTGCTGAACTGCATCACCTGTGAAATGTTGATAGCAAACGGTTCCTGGCTCTACGTCGATTTTGTTATTCACAGCTTTTCTCAGAGATGCTTCAATTTACCCTAATCTTTCTTTTTTTCCTTTTTTTGCTATTTCATACAGTATGCACAAAACCTCTGACACTTCAATGGATTAATGACAACATTGCCTATCCCAGAAATAAATCACCAGTGAATAGAAGCTGTGAAACCACCTCTGCCATTCAGTATTAGACCTCTAATCATCTGAGGATTAATACCCCTTTTTCTCCCTTTTCAAGTACTCTACATAGCTCTGGCTTAAAAAATCAAACAAAGAACAGTTAGTTGAAGGTGTGTGCCACCCAGTGATGAAGTTTTGTCTCGGTAGTGCAACCAATTTATGGTATATCAAGTTCTTTTGTTTAATTGGTTTATTTGGGTAGAAAGGCTGCACAGGTCTGTGGTAAAGAGTTGCCTAAAAGAAGTTGAAACAAAGAAAGAAAGAAAGCATCTAAAAATGTGAGCTCATCCTGGAAGCAGCCAGTCATCCACACAGAGATGCATGTGCAGAGGTTGTGTCCTGTGGAAGAAATCAGCAGAAAACAGAGGAGAGGGCAGAGGAGACTGTATGTGATGCCTCCCCATCCCTCCATCTCTCTCTGTTTATCTCTAACCATCTCTTTCACCTCTGGCGCGCACATCTCTTCACACTTCTCCCAGCCTGAATTTTTTTTTTTTGTTATTCATCCAAATCACACTTTGCCACTCTCTCTGTATCCCCTGTTTGTCTCCCTCCTCCTCCTCATCCTTTTCCTCCTCCTCCTCCTCCTCCTCCTCCTCCTCCTGAAAGCTTGCATGCTGTGATTTCTTCTGCAAGAGCAGCAAATGATCCCACCAAGATTCCTGACCTGTCTGTCTTTTTTTCTGACAGTGCATCAACAGTAAGATGCTGCACGCTGACAGGTCAACATAAAGAGGTTGACATGTCGGGTGATGCATTAAAATCAAGCCTTACTGTTTCATTTTTTAATGTATAGTGTTGCCATGGCAAAAAAAAAAAAGAAAGTCTTTGCTGGTGACTGCTCGCACCCTGACCTTTTTCTGCTAGTCGGTGTGGGAAGTGTCAGTCACAGTAGATTGACAGCTGAACAAAAGACCTGTGTCTCTTCCAGTCCTCCCCGACACATCAAGACCTGAATACCAAAGCAGCCTGGGCTCAAGGTTACACAGGAAAAGGTGTTGTGGTGACTATCCTCGACGATGGCATCGAGAAAGACCATCCCGATCTCATCAACAATTATGTAAGTCGAAGATACTTGGTAGTGGAAAATAGCTGCTAATTTGTTTACAGTTACAGAAAATAGCAAATAAAAAATGACCACAGAGATAATAATTAGAGTGTGAAGAGAAATGATTGGGTTCCTAACCCCTTTCTTGTCTCTATCAGGACCCTGAGGCCAGCTATGACGTTAATGATGGAGACACTGACCCCCAACCAAGATACACGCAGCGAAATGAGAACAGGTAACTTGGCAGCAAAAGCAACAATCTGGCAACGCTGTGATTAGAAATCGATTTTAACTGCCTCAGAATGAGCTTTCAAACATTATGGCAAATTGGCAAACAGGCGCAGACATGATTCATGCCATCGTGAGCGTGGGAATGCATATCTATTGAATGAGAAACGATTTGGACCAGTATTTTCTCTTTTACCTTGGTCTAGCTCTTTGTTGTTTTCCACAAGGACTAGCTTCCTGTAAATGTCAGTTGACAGGGCATGGACACTGACGAGAAAACACCAAGTCTTTACAGATTACGGTCTGGTGCTTTTGGCTGCAGAATTTACATTTAAAAAACCAATTATATAAAGTTTGAAAGCAACGGTGCAGTCATTCTGCTCAGTCTTGAGAGATTGTTCCTGTTTTTTTTTTTTTTTTCCTTTCTTGCTTCAGCACACAAGCCAAGCTGCTGTAGCTGCATTTCAAGGTCCAGCGTGTACAGCCCCACAGCTACATTGGCTCTTATTTGTTGCTAATACAATACTTGTTTACTCGCCGTCAGTGATTCATGCCCTTCTCTTCCAGTCTTTGGTGATCGCATTAAAACATGTTCGCCCCATATTTAATGGTGGAAGACTAAAGCACTAGCGAGGGCAAATCCTAAATCTTCATCCCCTCCCCTCTCACTGTTTCTCCAAACACTATGGTCCTGTGCCTTAGTCCAATCCCCCTGGAGCAGATGAGAAGCTACATCCCGCCTCTGAAATGCACAGTAGGATTTGTCTGAAATCTCTGTCTTTTCTGGGATGACTGCCACTAAGTCTTTTTGTAGTTGTTTGTTGTTTGTTTCTCTTATTTATTTTGGTTTCAAAGCGCAGCATCCACTTGCAGTTGGTCAGAGAAAGAAGCTAAATAAGCTTAACAAGTTTTTATGAGATAGTTGAAACTATTGTATGAAAATGGAATCCTTTCTGCACAGTCGTATTTATTTGAAATTTCACAATGTTTATCTCTCTAAGCCGCTTCTGTGGTGTACATAGCGTTGTTTGTTTTTCAGTCCACATCTGAAATGCGATCATTTCATCTACGGTATTTACTTATCCCGAAAGAGGTTAGCATCAGCAGGTTTTCAAAGCAGAAGCCTTGTTTCTTGTCCTTGCCGAAAGCTGGAGCAGCCATGCAGAGCGACCCCAGACCTTTCTGTCAGTGTAAAGTAGATCCCACTCTGTCCCGCTGATGGAACAAAGCACTACTGGAGGGGATTACTCCTGCCTCTGGTTCACTTCAGCTCCCCAACTGCAGCATACTATTACACCAGAGATACACGCTCGCACACACACACACATTATATGAGTGCTCAGATTCACACTCAAAACACACTACATGTCACTGGAATTGCCAAAGCAATTATCTTGGCCTGGATCAATTTATGGGCATGGATTGAAAAAGCAAGGGTGTGTCTGTTGTGTCTTGAGCGCAGAGCTGTGGTGTTTGGAGTGACCTGTGGACAAATTATATCCAATGAGTTATGTAAATCACCACAGAGTAATATGAGCCGACAGTGAGTAATGCTCACAACCCCCTCACAATGAGATTATATGAATATATTCATAGGACAACAAAAAGAAAACGAGAGTTGGAGGCAGGCGTGTCCCATCGCCATGAAAACCAGTTCATTTGCACTGATGACACGCCAGGCTTATTTTTAAGTTTTCATCTGAGGGCTTTTCCATCGAGATGCTCTCTACTCTTCAGTTGGCAGTTCTGGCAGATTTCGTTGAAGGGGGTGCAGGCTAAGTTGAAGGCTGGTTGAAGTCAGGCCAAGTGGGTAATCCATTTGTGCTCCATCATGACAGTGTTTGTCTTTTTTTTTCTCTACTTTTGTCCACTCTTCCTCCATTATGTCAGTGTGATATGGATGTATTGGGTTTGGAGGGGGAAATAGCAGGATTGATTTCACCTCTTGTCCACAGCCTGTCAGTAGAGCAAAGCACTGTATTTTTCTAAAAACCTCAATGAGGGCTATATTATGAGGCTATTAATCATGATAACGACGACACACATATATTAGTGTATATGAAAAATTCAGACCGAATTTCATTAATACATCAAACAAAAAATTGAATTTGTAGAGTGATAAACTCATGTCAAATCATCACAACACAATTTCCCACTGAATTATCCTGAGACCTTTCTGAGATGCAGCAGTTGAAAGAAACTGAGGGTAAAGGATCATCATCTTGCCATGCTGGGATTTTAGCAGCTTCCATCACTCAAACCAGATCATATTCATCACACTTCAAAGCAACATGTTACTGTGTAGGTTTGAGGTTGACTTGTTTTCATTTGTTTAAGATCGGAGGTGTTGGTGTTTCTTGTAACATGTCTTAATCTCAGAAATATATGAAGTCAGAGTAAACAGTTAAAACTTCTCAAAGTATATGTGAGTAACCAGCTCCTTAAACTCACTGCACTCTCTTCCCACAATCTATTAAACCACACAGACACTCACACACTGCCCCAGTCCCTCTAACCTCCTGGTGGAGAGCTATTAGCTCCTGTTGAGAACTTTTCACAGCGGTCCATTAATTGAGATCCATATGCCTGAATGGAAGATTGCGTAGCAACAGCCTTTATTAGAAAATGACTGGCAAGCTTCACAGCCTCAAGTGTCTTTCAGTCCAAACCAATCCATCAGCACCTGAATGCTAAAGTGACTTAAACTCAAGGATGGAAGGATGAAGGAAGAGGTGTTGTGGCTCATCTGGATGATGGCATTGAGAAAGACCAAGAAAAGTGTCTGCGTGCTTCTGCCGGCCCATGAAATTGCTTTGTCCTTGGTGACACATGGCTATTTGTTTCTCTGACCATGAAAGTGCTTTTTCAGCAGAAAGACACTTGATGACACGTTGAAATGGAAAATGCACCTTTTTCAAGTTTAATTTCATTAATTTCTAAATTTCTTATGTCATTAGTCAAGGTTGTGCAGGCACTCCCTGCATTAGATAACTGGGGTAAGTACTGCAATTATAATTATAAAGAGGTGAAATAGTGAAAGGACCATGCTTGAATCCAGTGATGTGCTTTGCCTTTTGAAATGTTTGTGGTGATAATCACTGTTATTGTTTATGAATTAACATAGACGGTATAAGCCAGTAATCAGTGCTCAGTAATCTGTTCATGAAATTTAAACCATATGTGGAAGATCTTCCATGAAAAGAAACAGACAAAAGTAAATATATTCTTACACTGTAGTTAATCCTCTTCTCTTGTAAATCTTTACATTTGTAATGTATGATTAGACATCAATTCACAATCAATTAACTCTTACTTAATTCAGCCATATTGCTAAAAATGTGTCAAAATGTGACAGGGTACCGACTCCGAGTTGGAATGTTTTTGTGCTTCACTGTCGAAACAAATACATTTTCAAACATGTTGTCACTGCGGAGTATTTTATGTGCCTAATGACAGAGAAGAAGCTCTGAATCAATTTGAATTCCTGCAGCAACATCAGTAAAAGGAAAACTGGCAGTGGGGTTAAATGCTATCTGCGGGCACTGTGTCCTTGCCCAAACGCTGCCAGACAAGTGGCTTCAGAAGCTTGGAACGAGCCCTGTTCGAGTACATGAATGCAAATGAAAAACGCCTGTCCTGGGCTCTGCAAATCCACAGCCCTGCTGTACATCCACCGCATGCATATCGAAGTCTTTGTGGAGGCAATAAACCCGAGTTGTCAAGGGGGTGATACAGGACAAATCAGGCCGAAGGAAAGCACAAATCAAAGGAGACAGCTTTCTCCCGCATTATCTGCTGTATCGCCTCTGTGAGAGAGTTTGACACATACGGTCACACCTGTACCGCATTGACATTGCCCCTGACATATTTGAGAGTGCAGCATTGTGTGGAATCGGCATTTTTGAAGCAGTTCTATACATGCTCTTATGTCAAGTGTGTTCTTTCATTTGAAAAAGAATTATTTTACCCTCAGTGTTTCTCAATGTAGCAGTTGAGTGTCTGAATTGCAAAAATAGGTTTTCAGTCTATCATTTCATGTGCTATACATGTGTGTTTATTTATATATTTATATTTATCCCACCAATTGGTATTCAGTCATACTGTATGACCAAGTTAAAACATTTGTAGAAATAACGCCTTGGCTTTAAAATAAATGGCAGTATGTATGTGTGACAAAAGACCCAATCAATACAAAACGCCAAAAAGACACAACCACACAGCAACCACAGAGGTGCACCACGTGATTCCTGGTCTTTATTAGAAGAAGGTCATTAGAGATTATCAATAATTATCAAAATCAAGTGATATGCACATCTCTGTAATCCTGATAACAGTTTTGGCTGTATCACCTGGCCCTATTAGAAATGTCTACCAATTTATACATCAAAAACTTCAGATAGCCTTGAAGTGCCCAGAACTTCACCTGAGACAACCCGTGGCAAGCTGAATTGATTAAATATAGTTTAGAAAAGCTCACACCAAAGTTTCTCCAACTCACTGGATGTCAGGTCTGTAACTAAATCATGATGTTTGGCGAACTGTGGTAAGGAATAAATCAGGGCAAAGGCTAAAAAACACATCCACAGCTTTGTGTGATCTCAGTCCCAAAGTGGTCTCACAGGGCCGTGGAGCCACCAGGACACCAGTGGTCGGGCAGATGGCCAAGAGCCAAACGTTCACTGTAACAGATGTTCACAAGTCTCCTGCAGAGCTGGGAGAACCTGCTACAAAAGTGAGTCTCTCAAGAGAATTGCTTCAATCAGTCCTTTTATGATTGTGCAGCTGGATGGAAGCCACTTTGAGTGAAAAACATGCAACAAAGAATGACCATGAATTTTGCCATACAGCATTTGAGGCTCTCTGGAAGTATAAAAACTCTCTGCCAGGGAGACATAAATGCAAACACCGCATTTTGCCTTTATTACAACTGCAGTCGGAGAGAAGCAGGAAACCTGGCCTCAAAGTAAGGCCAAAGCAGCAAGGACTTAGCCTCTGTAGTGTGTGTCCTTACTGTCCTACTAGGTGAGCCACCCAGGTGCCCAAGACCAGACAGAATTGTGGAAAGGGTGAAGCAGCCAAACAGAGGTCTTTAGAAAAAAAAGTGCTCCCTGGTGCACATAATGTCAGACTGGGGCGACAGTTCACCTTTCCACATGACAATGATTTTAAAGCACATAGCCTAGACAGTGCTGGCTTAGGGACAAATCTCTGGCTGTCCTTGACTGGCCCAGTCGAAGCTGAGATTTAAACCTAACAGAACGTCTGGAAAGACCTGAAGGTGGCAGTTCACACACGCTTCCCATCCATTTTAGCCATGACTGAGAGGATCTGCTCAAAAGACGGGATAGACTGTTCAAATGCAGGTGTACAAGGCTTGTAGAGACTTCCAAAAGAAAACTTGAAGCTGTGATCACTCACACATCACACATCATTTTATCAATTTATGAGCACATAAATGAAATGTGATAAAATGCAGAAAATGGCGGGGTATGCATACTGTCCAAGAGCACATGTAGAGGATGAACATAGACAAACATATAGATAAACAAGCAATCAGATGGAGACCGGGCCTACTTTAGTGAATACCAAGCTTGTGTAAGCCCTATTATGAGACTTCATTTGTCATTCTGAGCCCAACACTTGACAGTTTACAAAAGTTTTCTCGGACTCTTGACTGTTGGCAGTGTGTGTGGAAAAAGAGCAATGAGAACAGAAGAAAAGTGTAGGAAAACTGCACATAGAATACAAAAATCCCTATATTTTGCCTCGCCATCCCATGCTGGAGATAAATGTCCTCCACTGTTTACACCGAGTTTATCAATTATTGTTTACAAAGACACCTTTTGTCAAACCTGAATAATGCAATTCTGCTGTCTCTTGTCTTGTTTATTCCAGCGGGGATTGTTTGTTTATTTTCCAGACAGCCAGCAGACTTTTCGGAGGTGATGTTGGCAAGGACCTCGCTTTTAAACCCGGCTCCTCAGGCTTTCTGTCTGTTTTCTTGCTATTACTTTTGGCAAAGAAGGAGACCGCATGATCGGGAGCTGCCTCTCTCTCAACATTTTGATGCAGTATAGCCCATGGTGATTGCAGCAGCAGTCCTAACACAAACCTCATTCTGCAAGACATTACCCATCACTCAATATCAGCCTAGTCAGCTGACTGGATACTGATAAATGGGACATTGAAGCAGTTTTGTCTGTGGTGTGGAGAGATAGTCCACTTTAGACATGCTCAGTGATGTTGAGACATTTGTTGCTTGTCACTCTAGCTTACTTTGACTTCTCCCAAGACGTGAAATGAATGTGCATCTCATTGTCATTTATGTCCTTTTCAGATACCTCATCACTGACAATGGTCACTTTAAACACAAGAGCCATATAGAAAGACTTTTTTTCCCTCTCCTACCACAGCGCTTTATATAGCAGAGTAATAATATATTTTATTTAGAGAGTAGCACAGCTGTTACTGTGTTGCTTCACAGTAAAAAAAAAAAAAAGAGCCATCGATTTCTGGGCCCCTTCTTTGTAGAGTTAGATTTTTTCCCTCCTTGTCCACATGAGTTTCCTCCTACATTAGCACTTGTGAGTCTGATGGACTGGAGACTCCACACTGCCTGGAGGTGTGAATGTTCATGACAGCTACTGTGTCTATTTGCCTCATGATGGACTCACAACTTTGCCCTGTTTCCCTGCCTCCTGTATTGTCTCCTAGATTAAGCAGTCGTCCCTGTTGACACTAAATAAGAATACTCTCAAGTAAGCAGAACAGATTTATTCAGTGTTTGGGAATTTTAGACATTAAAATCTGCATTTTGAAACAAAGACCTCTGATCATCTCCTTCACAAGGCTGGAGGCAGCACCGCTATGTTGGGCCACAGAATGAAGAGATCTCCACTTCACACTCCAGTGTAACCATTTGAACAGACCTGCCTGAGGCCACAGCTGAGCTGAGCTGCGCTGAGCAGAAAATAGCCTAATCCTTTTGGCAGCTCCAATGAACGGACCCTTTTCAGTCCCTATAAAAACAGACAGAAACCAACAAAGCAATTTCAAGTGTCAGATCCTACAGTTTAACCAAGCATGGGTTAGACATCGGTCACATGTGGCCATGCATATTTGAATGCTTTTGTACAAGGCAAACACTGCACTGAGTGTTTGTTGTTACTTTCAACCTGAAAACACAAGTACTCGACAGTTCAATACACATTTTTCTGTTTCAAGTACTGAATGAAAGAGAATACATGACAGCATGGAGAAATAATGTGCTTTTCTTACTCATTTGCTCAAGGCTAATGGTAATATCAAGAGCCGATTTTACACATGAAGTTGTTTACTCATCCTGGAGTGTACGACTCAGCCTGTTAAAACAGTGGTGTAATCTCTTGTGCACCTCTAACCAGGGTCAGCTTGTTTTTGGCTTGAAACTTATCACGAATCTACATTATAAAGCTGGAGGTGTGGAGCTGAGAAATGGAGGAGCCAGTATTTCTGGAGCTGCTGGAGTCTTGAAGTCTGGACACTTCTATTGCTGTTTGATTTTTACTATTGATTACTTTTTTTTTTTGAATCTGTCTCCTGTGACTCTCCAAACTTTATGGAGGAGCAATAATAAATCAGGGGAGCACCATTTGAAGATAGATTTATAGTTCTGCATTATGGGCTTGTGCTTGTAACTACACCAGAGGCTTTGCCATGGCTGGCCTCAGCCTTCTGCAAAATGTAAGTACACGCTGGGGCTACTGTGACTGCTGAAGTAATATGTGGAGGCAGCAAAAACTGTGGTTGGTCAGCCTAGGTTGTTTGTGTTCCCCTGCCAGTTTTTTCCAAAAGTCAGTAGAGACTGTTGAGCTTAATAGCTAAATGAAAAGTTGAAAAAAGAAAAAGACTCCAATATAGATGTTATCTGCTGTTTTCCAGAAATGCGTATCTAGTGAAGCCAATTTCACCACAGACCTTCTCCCTCCCACAGGTCCAGGTCTAAGGCACAGTGAATGAGGGAGCATAAATACAGCGACTGCTTGGAAATGAGACACAGCAACCCTTCCTTCCATCACTCATATCACAGAGTAAATGAAAGAATGAAAACAGTTATTATGGGTAATATAATTAAAGCATAATACACCCTGATCAAATGCACCCTTCTAGTATCAATCGCTGAAATCCAACGCCCACGCCTTGGGTTCCTCCGGAGGAACTCCATTAACCTCCTGTGTCAAGTGTATATCCATCTTTTCATCCACTGCACCACCAGCTTGAAAGAGTAATATCAGAATGTAACTTTTACAACTACTCACCATCCTACCCGAAAGGATTGTTTATTTACTGCAATGAAGTGATGCCTTCAGTAAGGTGATCCAGTTATTACAGCGTAGCATATGAATGCAGGACGTGTCTGCATGAATTAATAGACTGTACATTGTATTGACATGGATTGTGGGTACATTGCATCATGTCCAGAGAGATTGTGTGGGTGACGTGCCCACATTCTTCTGTAAATGACAGGACAGTGGCTTGACCAAATATGGTGTCTTGTCCGGAGGAGGGCGAGATAAGAGCATTACCTCTGCCTGTCCCCTTTGCTTCTTGTGATAAGATAAGGCAGGTCACATTGGCTTCAGTGAATAGAGTGGCTCTAGTTCAGCAGCCTTTTATCACAGCTTTGTTGAAGCTTTGTTGGGTCTTTTCTTCACAGCTTGTCTTTCAGACAAATCGTGTAGCTTTTGCCATCCACCAACAGACATACTAATGATTTTTTTCCACAGTGGTTGTCTTTCTCTAAGAGGAGGATGCGCTCTTATTTGTTTTCCTTCATCTCCCATTCTTCTCAAACTGCACTTAACGCCTGCCCTCACTAGTTATCGAGTCTCTGACCTCTTTCAATCTATTTTAAATGGGTATAGAATGAAGGCATTTAGAAGACTGTCTCAGAAATCATTTAATTTCATGGACATTTGACAGATAAAATTGTGGCTTTGCCTTATAGCCTTGTGTGTGTTTTGACGTGTCTGAGCCTCCCCGGATATATTAAGCTGTCTGGCTGTTTTAGCTGAATTCAATTCGGGCCAATAAGTCATTCACATGCGTACACACACACACACACGCACACGCACACACACACACACACACACACGTTGCATGTGCACTTGCAGATAGTATTCAAAACAGCTGCATCTTGATGCGTGCAGCTCCTCTATAAATGTCTTCCTAGGCCTCTGGCTCTGTGTTCACTCCGCCTGTCCTGACTGATTCCCCTGCCTGGCATCACATATGTGGCTACAGCTCCTTGGTTGGAGGATATACAATGCGTTTTTGGACCATAAAGTTGTTTTTGTGATATATATATGTGCAGGCACATGCTGCTAAAACTATTGCAGTGCAAATATCCATTGATTTGTGTCTTGAAAATACCACACATTTTTGATTCAGGTTTTACTGCAACTGACCGGTCAAATTGCAGCACTGATAAACACGTTCTTAAAATATCAAAGCGTTTTTTCCTTCACAAGCAGACACTGGTGAAATCTTTTTAAACAAAAATCCTTGACAGTTGACAATGAAGTTGATATTTGCAGTGTAATTTGGCTGCAAATGTCTACACATTGTTAGTATGTAATACTCTAGGGCAAACCATCTGGATGGACCACAGTGGCTGTGTGTATGGGCCAGTGTGGATCATAGCAGGTTGTCTGACCTGTATATTTAAGAAGATTGAATGTGGTTCCATTTGAAATTAGTGTTTCATATCTGTTTATGTAGTGGCGTTCCTGCAAAACACACAGTGGCTTGTAAATTGTTTTAATATGTAGCTAGATTCTTGACTAAGATAAACAACTCCATGCCTAAAGTGGTTTTCAGGATTTTTAAGCACCATTTCCAAAAAAAAAAAAAAAAGAAAAGCTCATATTTTGGAACCTGTACTGGATCCTTTCACATTAAAAGCAGAGACTTGCGTGCAGCAGCAGTGACCCACTGCTACATTAAATCACAGAGGAAGCACTTAGTGTCTTGTAGGTCTTCATCTACGTGTGTCTGATGTTATCAGGTACATTCAAATATAAAAAATCCAGCAGGTTAAGCTGTGGCAGGTCTGTCCTGATTAGCATTGATGCTCAGCTTTCTCTATGTCACACGCACATCAAATCTTCTCACTCACATCTTTGTAGTGCGGGAAAAGTGCAGTTATTCAGAGGATGGCTAACAGTCTTATAGCAGTATTTTTCTTCTGACTTGAAATGACTGACAGGCACCATTCAGCTCCCACTCTGCAGTGTTTCAGCACATAGCTACATGATTGATTTGAATGGACGAGCTTGTAGAGGCAGTCACTCAGACATCTGTCAAACACGTAGTGGTGAGCTATAATGTAATGAGTGGGCGGGTCCTTAAAGAGCCGCTCGCCTCTTCACACGCAGACACAATCTGTGATCTATGAAGCCTTTTCATACACTAGATGTTTCTTAAATTATCAGACAAATGAACCAATTGGTGCCTGTGAACTGTAATGAATCCCTAATGCATACTAGATCATTACTTTGTTGGATGCTGCGTTGGTTCAGAAAAAATGCTGCAGCTCAATTACTGCCCCATTTCAAACGCTGCAACGTGATGGTTCCCCTACACAGTGAATCCCAATTTAACTCCTTAGTGCAGATGTTGGAGCTGTCAAGTCACCATCCACTGCCACCATTTACACAATACAGAATGAGCTAGTTAGCAGTAAACGCAGGTAGTTTAACCTCGTGATGGCAATCATAACATTTTAATTACACTTGTGATGTATTACACCCTGCCATATGTTGTGCCAAGGGCCTTGTGTAAGGGCATGTCTTTCAGTGAAAAATAAGCCCTGTCAGGGCAGTTGATAGCTTCCTTAAAAATCACTTTAATGCTTGCTGTCATTGACAGCCCGGGTCATGTAATAAATGATTTGCTGGGAAGCAACTTAAGGCTTTTTTTTCCCCAAACACCATCTTTTTTATGTCCCTGTGACAGCCTTGGCTGGAGGCATTATGTTGTCAAGTTTCCCATTCACCATCAGACCTTTCATTACATTCTTATGAATGCGGCAACTCATGTTAACAACATGAGGGAATCAAATTTCAACCCTAACCCTATCAACTGATTTGATTTTGTTTGTCAAAGGTTTTGGTCTCAACTTTTCAAACTATCACTATTACCAGAAGAAGTTAAAGCAACACTGTGTAGTTTTTCAACCTTAAAAGAATGTTTCTAAACTCATTTAAGTGGTAGAAAAATGGTTAATAGGATGAATCATGCTGCCGCTGCAGCCTGAGCAAGGTCGCGCCGTCTGCAGCTGCACTCTGTAACTTTCCTCTCTGGGTAGGAACACAGCGCCACGTGGTCCTGGTAAATCGCAGTTCTACTAAGCTCCAGAGACTGAGCTCAAGCCCGGTCTCCCTGCTCCTCTCACCCACAAACGACTGCCCTGTGTTGGGCCGCACGGCCGACCAGCCTCTCCCCCAGAGCTCCGGTGACACACAAAATCCTCTTTGCTTGGCACCGGCAGCGGTAGTGGTGCCAGTACTGGTTCCGGCGAAGGCGACTGCAGCCGCAACGGCAACAGCAGCAATTCAGTGCAACCCCGCTCAGGCTGCAGCAGCAGCACAATTCATTCTGTTAACTGTTTTTCTACCACTTCAATGAGTTTAGAAACATTTTAAGGCTGAGAAACTTGCTTTAAACTCAAGGGAGAAATCTAGGTTGGTTAACTACAGCTACTGAAAAAGATAATGTCGAACTACTCTGTAAAAAAAAATGGTCAAATTGACAACATACATGTGATACACAATGATTGAACAAAACGTAATTAACAGCTGTTAATGACAGCAAATGCCTACTTGTTCAGGTTATGACAAAACCAAATAACTTAAACTCTGCACTAATCCTGAGAAAATGGGATGTCGACTTCAGCTTTGTGGGCAATAACTGCTTGATTCTTCCTCTGGCTGAGATTCGGGAGGTTTAACCATGATGATATTCTCTGAGCGCTGATTAAGACCGGGCCGTGGCTTTTGCAAGCGCAGGAGGATGGCACGGGCATGTCTTCACAGCGTTCAGGATGAAAGCAAACAGGGACACGGCTGATCGAGAGGGTTCAATTACAGAGGAGAAGCTTTGGTAAAATCAAAATGATGAATTCCTTTCCTTTTGTGGCCCAAACCTTTTGTAGTTTCACAAGTTAGATTCACAATGTCACACTGTCAAAAACAAAGTTAACGATATGAACCATCACCATGAACACAGCTGAAATACCAACAAGTCACTGCAAATTGTAGTCAAACTGCTTGTTTAATTACATACAATTCACTACTCATAACATTGCAACTTTTTAATAGTGTAAATCAGAATCATAAGGTGAGGCTGTGGCCATATTTCCCACAAGGTAACTTGTCGGCAAATGGATACAACCTCAACGCGGGTATTCTAGTTTTGTTCTGTGTTATGCTCTTTGACATTTTGAATCCT
The DNA here is from genome assembly GCA_021432705.1 of Caranx ignobilis. Classification (NCBI taxonomy): domain Eukaryota; kingdom Metazoa; phylum Chordata; class Actinopteri; order Carangiformes; family Carangidae; genus Caranx; species Caranx ignobilis. Next base: position 58,165,943 of record MU269990.1, read on the forward strand.
CAACTAGGAAAGTAATTAAGAAAGTAAGAAAAAAGAAAGAAAGGAAGCAGTGATCCTATGGTAAAATGTTGTAGAGGGAACAAAGCTGAGAATTAGCGGGTGGGTAATATATCACAGAGCTACACAGAGTCTAATCAGGATCCCAGCTGGAGGCGTAGCCATGCTCTGACCCTGTGAAATGACTTTGTCCTCTGCCTCATCATCAGGGAACTTTGGAGATCAAAAAGGAAGTCATTTTAAGCACTTCCAAAACAGTGTGGGTGTAATTAGTATTGTTCTAATAACATTCATGCAGCACGTCTCTGAGACAGGTGTGAAACTTTGAACCTAATCAGATATCTGCACTGTAATCAGGAGACAATCTTAATGACCTATGTTAAATGCCAAATGCTCATTGCATGTCATCCATTCTCCGATCTGATCACACTGCCTCAGCCCCAGAAATCAGTCCAACAAATTAAATCCATTTCACTAATCGTTCCTCTTTTCGCCTGAATTCAAAGCTCTAAAGGTTTCAATTTAGACTTTTCATTGTCTTGGATCTGTGGTTGATAAAGCTAATTTTTTAGAGTCGGAGCAGCTTTCATTTTTGAGGAGTTTTAGTGTATTTGATATATAAAGAGAATTCTACAGGGAATCCGTCTGCTCTCTCAAACCCTAGACTGGTTTGAAGGCATTCATGACGATTCAGTGAATAATTAATGGACATCGATAACATCTTATATCTGGTTTGGATGTCCTCTAGCCAGTCACTGTCAAGGTAACGCTGAAACCAGCTTTACCTTGACAGTGAGTGGCTAGACAGGTCATCTTTGATTGGCAGTGTCTGTGTTCTTTGAGATTGTGCAACAGGAGAAGAGAGTCAGAAGAGGAGCTGTCTGAACTAGATTTCTTGGATGTTGGATGGACTGTCTACTCATTATATTTTTTGTGTCTCGCGTCTGCTGTGTGTAGATCTCAAACCCTTGTACATGCTGTGATATGGTATAACTACAATACCCGTCAGAAAGGCGCATAAATATTTACCCATAAAGTGGTTAACTTGACTTTCTCCCCTTGAAAACTGGTTTACTGAGAGTTTAAAAATTCAAACTTCAAGGTATCTGCTTCTTCATCAAGACTGTGTGGACCTGTTCTTGTCGAGATTTGACTGGCAGTTGTGACAGCAGGAGCAAACCACCCAACAACTGCCATCAAATAGTGATATAAATGTCCCTAGAGTCTTACTGGTGCTAAAACAGTGAGTTCCATCACCTGTTGGCAACTGTCAGACCATAAAGACACAAAGATACAAATATAGACATACCTCATTTAAAAGAAAGCAAACTGTTAAAGCTCAACTTTCACGCTCTTAGAATGCTCACACTCAATACAATACATTCACCTGAACGAACTGCTGCCTATTGTGCCGTGTGGAAAAAAAGCTGATACTTGTCAATACTTGCTATTGCACATCACGTTAACCACAAAGGTCGCTGCTCTCTGTTCGTCCGTGTTCTCGTAAGTCAGCCTTGGATTTGAAAACTATTTAATCTGAGTCACCGAGCTTCCTGGCGCTTATTGCTACAGCTATAACGTAAGTCGGTTGCAGTTACAAAATGGGCCATTGAGTTTATCCCTCTCTTCTGACTGCAGTGTATTTTTAGCAGCACTTCAGCTCACAGTATTGTTTAAAAGCCCAAGACAGTTCAAAAGAGCTCCTTTTATACAATCAACAGTTAGTTGAATCATTACCATGCCGCCACTTGATGCATAAAGTGTCTCTTTTTCATATTCTTCTTTTTCTCCTGGCTATTTCTTTTCTTCTTTCCTCCAAGACATGGGACTCGATGTGCAGGAGAAGTCGCTGCTGCAGCCAATAATGATGTGTGTGGAGTGGGCGTGGCATATAATGCGAAAATCGGAGGTGAGTGAAGCATACCCTTGGGGATTTATTTATTGAGAACAGTATTTAATTTTAAATATTATTAATGTAAATGAGTTTAAGTTTATGGTAATGTGGAATAATATGCACAATAACAGTCACATTCAAATTAATTAACCTAGAAGTAAATTTCTTTCTGCAAGGATCCCTTTAATCTGGGACTTGAATCAGAATCATAAATTCAGCAGTGTCTTCACATTTTATTAAAGACCCAGTGATGTAATTTTAATGGTGATCTCCATTATGTTTTTAGTTTTTTTATTCAGGGTGACTGCTTTTCCTGACTCATTGACTCCGTTCTTCAGAAGTGCTTGATCTGTTACTAAGGAGAAGAAAACATCATTTTCTACCAGGCTTTTCTCAAGAAATGAGAGGGACATGGCTTCGTTAAGATGAAGCCTGTGCATGCCTGAAAAACCAAGTGTCTTTTCTTGCATGACATAAAGATATAAACGCCTGAAAAGGTGTTAAATGCCTCATCTTCAAGGCTTTACGCAGATTATGTCGCAGAAACTGGCAGATTTCAAATGTACGTTTCTGACAGACTCTGATCCTAATTCAACCAACGCATGTTACATTTCATCCTACCACTATTTGGCACACTGCCTGCAACTCTTCCACTGTCTTCAACCACTTAGATGAAAAAGAAGCTCAGTTTTTTAAGTTGTTGCTTTGTTGTGTCCTTAGTGATAATAAGGAAACAACCTAAATTTAGTATTATAGCGATTCCAAGGAGACCCAGTTTCATTTCACAACCCAGTGGACATCTGTTCACACCACCGTGTAAATCATCTGCCTGAGACGCTGGTCAAAATAAGACTGTTAGCGCAGGCTCTTGTTTAAACAGTAATATAGTTGTCAGCGTGTGCAGATATGCGTTAAGAAAGAAGATATGTGAGGGGGAAAAATAATATTTTTTTCTCGCCTTAAAATTGTGCACTTGATAAAGTATTCCAGGGAGGCTTTTAGTAACTTTTGTCACCAAACAATCTGTCAATGACACGGTGGCAGCCAACAAGACTCTGCGGAGCCCGAGGAGCCCTGAGCAGTCCCATTCACAGATGTTACTCATAATTCTCCTTCTTTGTCTTCATTACCATTCATCTCCCGGCAGAGCCGTGCATCGGCCCTGATCTCATAAATTACTCCTCTGTGAATGTGTTCATGGGGTCAGTGGATTGTTTATAAACAGCTGTGATTTGCTCCCAAATACCCATGCAATGTGTGTATGCACGCGTGAGCGCAAGCAGCCAGTGTTTGCAGGGGCTCCGAGATGTGTGTATCCTCACTGAGCAATGACTTGTGATTAGTGCTCAAAGCCTGTAATTGACCCTACTTAGTGTTCCCTTCCACCTACTGTACCTGTTCTCACACACACACACACACAGCCACACTTACAGCGGCATCTTTGCCTGCTACCTCTGACTTACCAGAGCAGCAGGGGAGCTCTCACAGCAGCGTCTTAATAAAGAATCGTCAAGCCGCAGGAAGTTGATGAGAATTGTTACAACAGTGATTATCATTACTGCTGCAATGCAGGCTGTGCATTATGACCACTAGAGCAAACATTGTGCTTTATGTCGCAAGCTTATTCCACTTAGGGTTTTTTTTTTTCAGGCTACTCAGTATTCAAACCTGTGTTATGGTAAATCCCCACGTGCACAGAGTAATTATTGCTTTGGCTGCATCCCTGCTGGCGTGTGTGCGTGCGTGTGTGTGCCTGCAGGGGCCACGCAGATTGACTAGAATGGATGATTGAAGTCTTAATGTGGACGTCATCAGTCGTAGTGTTGCCTCTGAGGTCTGGGGTTCCTCTCGCAGTAATGGACCTTATTTTAGATTATTTAGTTCAGAGGAGTGATCTGAGGCTGCTGACTTCAAAGGGATGCATTCAGGTATGATGAAAGGTGACATTTGGTGCTACCCTGTGGACATGCCTGTGTGTTGAAAGCTCGGTAAATTCTCAGCTCATTTATATCAGCATGTGTGTGTGTGTGTGTGTGCGCGCGCGCATGTGAGAGTGTGTCTGTGTGTAGATATTCTACAGTCTGTTAGTTTTGTCCTTTCTGTGTGTTTTGGTGCAGACAGGAGATGGTTTTTCTTGCTGTAACAACCAGCTGAGTTTTTTGTTTACATAGAGGTAAAGTAGTGTAGTATGCACTGAGGTCACATCTGTGGGGTGAGCTTTGCACACATACTCATTAAAACTGGAACTCTCTGAAATCATTTGGGTTTTTTTTCCTGTGAAGTTTCTTTGGTTTCTCCAGTTTCTGTGTTTTGCTTCGTTTTTGTTGTTGTTTTTGTGGCTGGAGATAAAATGGGAAATTGCTTTCTGAATTTTTTCCACTCATTTTTTATGACAACTTTTATGTTCTTGTCATCTCAGTTTTGACCCCACTCCACCCACCTGAAGCTAATACACCTGCCTCCTCTCTATCATCTGTCGCACTGACTCTCTCCCACTTTTGCTCTCACATTCTCTGGTGTTTGAATAAATCTCCTCTGTGTAACCTGTTCTTTTCTCAGGAGTTCGTATGTTGGATGGAGAGGTGACAGACATGGTGGAGGCTCATTCCCTCAGTCTCAACCCTCAGCACATTCACATTTACAGTGCCAGCTGGGGCCCAGAAGATGATGGCAAGTCCCTGGACGGCCCTGCCAAGATGGCTAAGGAGGCTTTCCTCCAGGGAATCACAAAGGTGAGTCAGAGCATGAGTTTGAGCTTTTAATCTTGTAATATCTTTCCTGTTTCTTATTTATAGTACCACTATCAAATTCACATCAGCTCTTTAAAGGAATACTTAGAGTCTTTGGGAAATGCACTTATTTGCTTCCGTGCTGAGAGTTAGATGAGAAGATGAAATCACAGCCAGCAGCCAGTTAGCTCGGCTTAGTATAGATACTGTAAACTGGCAGAAGCAGCTGACCTGAGTCCGCCCACTAGTCCCTGTAAAGCTCATTAAAACTAGCTCTATGTGTATGTGTGTGTGTGTATGTATATACATATATATATATTCATATCTGAAAAGCTCTGAAAAGCTTTCAAAGAGTGTTGCCATAAATTTGCTGTATGGTTCAGAAATTAGTAAGGGTATGAGTAAGGAAAAGGAATGAGTTCAGGCTCAGTTTAAAGAGGAGACAAACATAAATTGATGGGTAAGACAGATTTGGACACATCAGATAACTTCCCAGGCTCTCCAGGAAGGAGAATTAGAAAATAAATTGGAACAGAAAATTGTCAAATAGGCATATGATAGGCCATAAAATTTTCATTTGTCTAATAAAATATGACAATTACATTGTTGAGCTTCAGATGGGTTTACTTGCACAGAGCCAGGCAAGTTGTTTCCATTCTCCCTATGTCACAAAGCTAAGCTGGCTGCTGGCAGCTTCATATTTACTGCACAGACACAAAAGAGATTTCAACCTTCTCATCTAATTCTCTGAGAGAAAGCAAAACAGCACTTTTGCTTTAAACACCATATGTAGCAAAGTGAAGTCCAACTATTCAGAAGTTTGTTGTTCAACATAAAATATGAGATGAGCCTTTTGTGAGCATTTTCTCTACAGTGATACTGTCACTAATTAAAGAGGGAGATCTCTCTGATATATACTGAGGAAAAGAGCAAAATTCAAGGTGACTTTGTTAATTGCCCTCCCACAACTCCTTTAGAGTAGGATAAAGTAAAGCATTAAAGAGCATGACATATTATCTGAGGCCAAAGGCATCATATCTCATGGTTAGGCAGTGCTACATCAAAATGCGCCAGCGGAACAGCTAAATGATAAATGTGAGATGGGAGAAAATAGAAGCCGCAGTCACTGATGCAGAACAATAGCAAAATTCAAAGGCCACAGTAATCGGCGTGTAAATGAACGAAACTGCAAATTTTAGGTTGAAAGGAATGATTCATATATCACATCCCAAAATGTGAAATGCTCCACATATCACAGTTGCGTTAGTGAGGAAAAAATGCCTGACAGCAGCACAACAGGGCCTTTCTGATTCAGCGTGAGTCCTGGCAGTCAGATAACCCGTGGCACTGAAGTGTTATCGTCTGTCTCTGTAACCTGCAGAAAAGGCTGCGTCAGGTCATAAATTGGGCTGGAAGGTTGAAGAGTATTAGCCACAGCTTCATGGCTCTACAATACGATGCAGAAAGCATCAAGTTTCCAGTAGAGGCACATTTATTCCAACTTCTGAACAGAGGTCAGTCGAGAGATGGAGAAAACGCTTAATGAATAATCCTTTAGAAAACAAGCTCACTTAAAAGTGTGGGCTCTGGTCAAATTGAGGTCCCTTTGTATACACAGGAGCTGAGAAGAACACCAGAGAAAACTGTTTTGCAACAACAGTGATGTGAAAATAAAGATGCAAGTGTTTCTGTATTTGCCAAAACACCACAATACTGGAACTGTGACAGCACTTTCATTTTGATTTAGTCAGGCCAAATTCAACGAGACAGCAGAATGGACAGACAATCACAAATTTTTAACAAAGGGGTAAAGCAAAACAGTCGTGCCGCTTTTGATATCACACTGTGTGAGAACAGCAAGCTTTTTTTTTTATTATGTATGTGGGTGAAACATTATACGTCTCCTTTCTCTTACCTTTTTAATTTGGTTCTCACCATCAGCTGTTTTATTGTTCTCGCTCTGCATGTGGGATGCGAGAGAGATCCCTCCACTTTCTTTTATCTCCTTCCTTCGCTGCATGTATTTTTTGGTTCCTTGTTTTGTTCTCTAGAACGAGTATGTCAGCCACCCACTTTGGTTTAAACAAGGTACAAGAAGAAGATGTTTTTATCTTTTGGTTCTATTCACAGTGTCTCCATCACAACTTTCACAAAATATTCAACTTTAATAGTTTAACTAATGTAATTGCTGAATTGCAAGTTCATCAAAAATACCTTTATTTAATTGGCTATTTCTGTTTTCAGAGTTTCAAGTCAAAGAAATAAGAAAAAAAATATTGCTAAATATACTGTTTGCAAGTATAAAACATGACAGCAGAGAGAAAACTAACAAAGGCCAAATTAGAAAAATAAGTCTGTAATACTTTAACAAAAGGCTGAAGTCCTCCACCCAGAGGCTGTTTCAGAGCCATGGAGTCCTGACAGCAGATGCCCTGGTGCCCTCTGTCTCTCGGCATCAACTGGCCGGCAGACCTCAGGCTGCAATCTGCAGCATAGTGAGAAAAGGAAAGTCAACAGTGTAGGACGGGGGCAGACCAACTCGTACCTTAAAAATAAACAGTAGAACTTAAGTATCGATCCTGAAGGTTATAGGTAACTAGTGCAGTGAGGCCTCGGTAGAAAAAGCACAGATCTGCAAACTGTTTAGTATGAGCTGAAAGTGCTCCATTAATTCCTGGGGGCACTCCAGTGAATAAAGAGTTACAGTAATTTAATCTGCCAGAGACAAATGCATGGAAACAAGTTTGTGTGTTTTGCAGCAAAGGGAACAATCTAATCTTTGCAACATTCCTGAGCTGACAAATGAAGCCTGTTGTAACTTTGCTAAAAACGTTCAGTTCAATTTTAACAGTTATAAACCACCCCAGGACGTGTAGCGGCCTGCTGGCAGTCCCCACCTAACCAGACTAAATGTATGTCTCCTGCAGTTGGTGTGCTTTAGGAGCACACAGCCGCAGTGCCAGATACCATGTTGTCATTTATCAGGCCCTTAAATTATATTCAGCTGGAGCAGATTTTGTAATTACATTTCTTGTATTTGTTATCTGATGTTCTGCCGCAATAAGCCAGCTGATATTATGATGTATTAATAGGAGTTGTGCCTTAAGCGGTTCAGTATTTCTGGAAGAAAGCACATAAATGACAAGGCATTTAAGCGGCAAGAAAAACGTCTCTGTCAAAGCCAATATTTCACACTTCACACAACTCTCGTGAGTGTTACTCTCTCTTTCATTCTCTCGTAATGTACAGTGTGTGAATTCCAATTGAATAAACCCATATATCTTTCTGCGTGTCTGTTTGTTTTATACCACAGGGACGTGGCGGACTGGGCTCCATCTTCGTCTGGGCTTCGGGTAATGGCGGCCGGGAGCAGGACAGCTGTAACTGTGACGGCTACACCAACAGCATTTACACCCTGTCCATCAGCAGCACCACGCAGTCCGGCAACGTGCCATGGTACAGCGAGCCCTGCTCCTCCACCCTCGCTTCCACCTTCAGCTCTGGAAACCCGGGGGAGAAACAGATAGTAGGTGTACACACACACACAGACAGACTTTGAACATCATCTTAAAATCATAAATATCAGCATTCCAAAAAACAACCATCCATTTCATACTTTGCCTTTTAATCAGTCACGTTTTTGAGCGTACATCAGCATTGGTCTTGTTTCTCTCAAATCAAAAATGGGCATCAAACTGTCAAAATCAGAGTGAGTGATGTGTAACATACAGTGAGGGAAGATGACAAATTCTGAGAGATGTCACACGTTTCCTTCAAGCTGCTTGTCAGCTGAAGAAAGACTCGCCTCAGGGACGTACAATAACATTAAGCAACCGCAAATCTGCCGTTCCCTCCAAAATACACCAGAGGCATTCTGCAGGCGAGCAAACACAACTCATCAAATGGGTAAAAATTGAAGTCATCTTAGAATACACCGACACACCACAGTGGCTTTGTGCTGTTGCTGTAGCAGTCAGGGCTGTCATTTGTTGCAGGTTCATGCCACTTCTCTTTCTTTCTTTGTCAGCTTTTTGTATGTGCCACATTTGCGTCTAGACTCTCAAATCACAGGCTTTTAAACAAGTCCGACGTGGACTAACAAGTAGCTCATTTTGCGGGACAAATTTGGTCAGTTTTCATCTCTGGAGGTGAGAGATTTTGCCAGTAAGAGCCAGAGAAAAACAAAAGTGGCTCCAACCGGGTTTAATGGCCTTGTCTGCACTCAATGTTGCAATTGAACTTGTCTGGTGTTAACCACAGGGAAGGCAGTGTAGCTGTTTGCAATACTAAACATCACAATGTACAGTGTGTGCCCCTCACAGCATTTTGCTTGATTTAGTGTTATTATTGCAGCACAACAGAAATTCAATTAGTGTATATTGTATTTTCTCTGAAAAGCCAGGATTTTTAGGTGATCAAGCTGCACAATTAGAGGACTGGTTGTTACTGTGAAAACGCTCAGTTAATACCTTTAACTAATTGCTTTGGTAAATGTGTTCACAAAGGTAAAAAATATAATAATTGTCACAGCTATCTGTTATTTTCAGTGTGATTAATCTGTTAATCATTTTTTCACAATACTAAGCCTGGAATATCCTCACATTTGACAAGCTCAAGGCATCAAATATTTGAATTCCTTTTCTTGTAAGTGCTACAATAACTTTAATATTTAAAGTGCTGACAAGCCTCTACTGATTTGACTAATAGTTTTGTTGACTCGCAACAAAAATCAGTGAGTGCGATGAAAGCCATGAATGAAATATGACAGCGTTTCAGTGTTATTTTGTCCAGTTCTGAGATCTAACAGTTGGCCAGCGTGGACACCTGCCCTGCCTTTGTTTACTCCTCTGACACCTCAGCATCTCTCTGCAGAAATGGTCATTAGCTCCACAATCTGTCAGGCAAAAAGCTGCAAACCAAGAGTCTGTCCTTAACCTTCACAGCTCGCCTTGCCCTGTGGCTTCTTTGTCATTTCTGACATGTCCTCACCATGACCCAGACAGGCCTCATTAATGTGCTGGCACTGGCAGAGACGGAGAGCGGAGGTATACCCAGAGTGCGAACATACTTTGTCTCACCACCGCCCGACCTGGCTGGGCTTTTTTGGCTGACATTCACTGCCCCGGCTGTGACCCATTGGCAGTGATCCACAAACCTGAGACTATCTCCACCTCCTCTTCCTCCTCCTTCTCCATCTTCTTACCATATTCGATTGCTGCAGGCAGAACTGCTGTTGTCCCTGGTCATCCTCTGTCTTAACACGCAACCTCTCTCGCCATGATTCTCATATGATGTGGAGAAATTTACCATGTAATGTTAACTCTCTTTCACCCTCTGTATCTCTGTGCACTTCTCTCTCTTTCTCTCGTCTCCAAGGTGACCACAGACCTGAGGCAGAAATGCACAGACTCTCACACAGGGACGTCCGCCTCAGCCCCGCTGGCTGCTGGGATCATCGCTTTGGCTCTGGAGGCCAAGTGAGTGAGAGCAAGCACAGCCTATTCCGATAAACACCCTAGCTATTTTTACATCAGAAAATCACAGTAGGAAAGATTCTTTTCAGTTTCATCTTGTTGTAAACTTGATTACACCAGGGTTTTTGTGTGTGTCTGTGTGTGTGTCTGTGTGTGTCTGTGTGTGTGTGTGTATGGATATTCGTGTACGCATGTCTGGGAGTTGGCTTTGGCAAAAATCCCAGTCCAGAAATTCTTTCCTCAGCAAATTAAGCTTTTGATAATCAGTTAATTAGCAAGACAAATCAGCAGCTGCAGCCCACGTATAGGCATGCCTGTGCCTGAATACCTGCAGGGCTGGTAGTGAGGATTTTCAACTTGAAAATCTCTCTCATTATCGTTCACTCAGGACTCCAGGTGTCAGAATCCAACTTTCTGTCAGCAGCTCCACTGTGTTCTCCATTCTACTTGTACCTGGTGTGTTTGAGGTCCTCTCATCTCCCCGCAGCCCTCTGCTCTGCATAACTCCCCTCATTTCCACATTAATGATTAGCTGACAGGTGTCACGGCTAATATCAAAAGGGAAGGGCAGTGACTCACCTGATGGAGCTCAGATTTACACCATGTAGACTATCTGTCACTTTCAACAGTAAACTATAGTCAGTATTTGTCGGCGAGCAACCGCCCCCCCACCGTGCGACACACAGGCGCGCGTGCACACGTATCAGCACCCCTCCTGACAGGCAGCAGTAATAACAGGGGAGCTAGTTTATCAGACTGGGACCACATTGGAATCCACAGAGATGGAATCATTTAATAGGCAGAGTGTTTTGACTCTCTGGTGTTTTATTATTTTATTATTTCCTGCCTTTCCTTCATGACAGTGAGTGAATTGTGCGTGTGTGTGCATGTTTATATCTGTGCACGTGTGTGTGTGTTGGGGGGGTCTTGTCCATTAATAACCCATAAGAGAAGGTGAGATGTGAGTGCTGATGCAGAGACGGGCGGAGGTGATGCGCCACACTGAAATCCTATGTCTATTTCTGTCGGCAGTGGTGTTGCACTCAGTAAAGCAGAGTGATTCATGATTTGATTATCTTAACCCACAGAGCGGTTGGTCCCCCCCCCCCCTTACACACACACACACACACTGGTGACTTAAATGCTGTTCAGAGTTTTGCTTTCCCTTCCATGCCTCTAAATAAATCTATATTTAAAAAATGATAAAATTAAATAAATAAATTTATTGGGATTCTGCTGTGTGGAAGGTGGCCCTGCCCCCCCCCCCCCCCCCAGTCCCTGACCTCATTAGAAACCATCATTACAAAGAATCTAGACACAGCTCTCAATAGGATTGTATCCACTGTTTTACTCCCCCAGCACAATAGGTTATGGTGCACCTTTAGCACTGCTCTTTTACACTGATGTTAAAACCATAATGTGAGCCGGTACCCTTGTCATTGTAAACTGACACATCCCCCTTGGCCTTCCTCTACATCCCAGAGTAGTATTTCAGAAATATATAGCTCTCCCTTTTTTATATACATGCTCAGCCAGATCATATTCCAGGTGTTTCTATGCGCTCCTGACCCTTTTGGCTCTTTGGATTTCCCCCAGCTGTATTGTCATACAGTTTAGGTCAGCAACACCTGACTTCTCTCATAATGGGCATAATGCAGAGAGTCATATCTTCAGCTATTGCATGACAGAAAGTCAATACACTTACTCTGCTTTTCTCTGTGCTTCCTGTGTCTGTGCAGTATGAATCTGACCTGGAGGGACATGCAGCACCTGGTGGTGAGAACGTCCCAGCCCGGACACCTTAGCGCCGGAGACTGGAAGACCAACGGAGTGGGACGCAGAGGTTAGGAGAGGCTAGCTATTTGGAAGTGTGTCATATGGTGTTATGTTTGTGCTTCATTCTCGATGGAGCTCTGAAAAAGATTGTATGCACATGAATAATATTTGTAGAGAAACCGTTCCATTTTCTATTTTTAGCAAATAAAAATCTATTCTGCTCCAAGTAAATTCATTTTCCTGTTTGGTTTGATACACATAAGCACACAGTAATAAGCTCTCACTCTTAGTCCCAGAATCCCTGCTATGTTTTTATGCTCCCAAACCCTTGGATACTTAGCTTGCACAGCCTGCATTCAACCAGACAGAGTGTTACAGTTTGCCACAATTTTAGCCAGTCGGTAAATTGGTCATCTGTGAATCGTGATTGGCTCTTTTGGTGCTGATTTCTCCCACTCTCTCCCTCTCCGATTGCCACCACCAGGCACAAACCTGCTGTTCTCTTTATCCCTCCATCTATTTTTCTTCACAGTGAGTCACTCATACGGTTACGGGCTCTTGGATGCGGGTGCTATGGTGGCTTTGGCGCAGAACTGGGCAACAGTGGGACCACAGCATCAGTGTGTTCACACCATGCTCACAGAGCCAAGGTTAGGAGTGTGACTGTGTGTGTGTGTGTGTGTGTGCGTGTGAACTGCAGTGAGTTTTAGTCTCATTATGAACACCCGGTGTTCCATCATGCCGCTCAGCCTGATAGATGCCACCACATTCTCCTCGGAGCGGGGACAGTTGTGTGAATTTGTAGCACCGAGCTGTTGTCTGTGTCCTTTTCTGCAGCCACACAACATTAACCACCAACCCCACCACCCCACCACCCCACACCCCCTCCCTCCCTCCCCCGCTTGTCAAACCTGCAGAGACATTGGGAACAAGCTGGTGTTCAGCAAGAGTGTGGATGCCTGCTGGGGACGACCAGAGTACGTCAATTCTCTGGAACACGTTCAGGCTCGCCTCACTCTCACCCACAACCAGAGAGGAAAATTGGCCATTCATCTCATCAGCCCACTGGGCACCCGCTCCACCCTGCTCTTCCCCAGGTGCACCATAAAACCCACCTCTGTACACACCAGCAGCCAAGGCTTGATATAAATCTCTCTGTATCTCTTTCACACACACAGACAAACACAATATGCATACACCTCAATTTGACTTGCACAAATACTCTGAGGGAAAAACACTTTCTGCGACCAAGCACAGAAACGCTAACACAAACACTCTCCTCTGTTCTCTCAGGCCTAACGACTTCTCCTCAGAGGGATTCAATGACTGGGCTTTCATGACCACTCACTCGTGGGATGAGGATCCTCAAGGGGAGTGGACCCTGGAAATAGAAAACGTAGCGGCTAATGGACGTGACTATGGTAACCCCACTCACCATCATTAATTGTTCAGTCTGGGCACATCAAGCCTGCGTCTATACCAGCATCCACTGCCCCCTCATCAACTCGAGCCTTCTTGCATATTTTCATGCTTCTCTAAATAGCCTCTCCACTTTTTCTCAGCCCCATTCCTTCTCTAATGACGCAGTTTGTACCAGTTTTGGTACCAGAGGGAGCCGCTCTACGAAACCCATCCAGATTAAAACTTAACAGCTGCTGGGCAAGAGAGGAGATCCTTCTGCAAGAAAGTTGTTGGCAACCTTTTGATTAGCAAAACTCCAGTATCTGGAGATTTTTTTTTTTTCCAACAGTCGATCTGCATTTTCTTTTCTTTTTTTCCAAACGGCAGCGTATTGTCATGAAGAGTTAACTCATTAAGTCCTAGAGCTTTCCTGTGGCTCTGTTTACTCAGAGCGGCAGGGAAAATGAGATAGCCGCGCATCTCCTGCTCTGACGCTGTTGATCCTCCTCCAGTGTCGTGTTTGGTCCGCTCATATCTCTTGTTTCCTTTCCTCCCGCCACCACCCAACCCCCCATTTCATCTTCTCAGCCATTTCGCACCGTTCCCCCTCTGCGCTCTGCTAAATTGATATTCTCTTCCTCATCTTAATACTCCCCCTAACTCCCTTCCCTTCTCGCTCTCTCCCTCTCTCACAGGCGTGTTGAGTCAGTTCACCCTCATCCTGTGGGGCACCGGACCCAGCGTTGTCAACCCCTCGTTGTCTGACTTCCCTCGGCCGTCCAACAACAGCTGCAAGACCTTCGACGCCCAGCAGATCTGTATCGGTGAGATCACTGGAGCTTCCTCCGACACACAAACTTTGAACATTGAGCCGCTAAAGTTGAATGGACTCATTGGATCTGGCATGCAGGCACAGTTACGAAACAGGCTCTGGGTCAGACTGTTGGGTGTTTTCGACTTGTGAAAAGCGAATGTTGTGAATACAGATTGCCCACTTACAAGCCTCTTGTGCATCTGTTTACACGCGCTGTGAATATGCACGTTGCCATATGTCACACTGGTTTGAATCAGAGAGTGGGACGTATGGAGGAGCAGCAGGGGAGATTAAAAATTGTGTGAGCGCGAAAGGTGCTACGCTGCTGAAGGGGATGACTCCCTCATTGAAAGGCAGATAAGGTTGGAAAGCCTCTCTGTGCTCCCAAGCATTCGGACACTTTCCTCCACAAATCAAACCTATTATTTCAGTAATTACCACTAACCCCCAATTTTACCAGCCCCATCATTTCTAATAAGATCCTTCACACCCAAGGTTCCTGAGAAGGACTTTGTAATTTGGTGATAGTTCTACAGAGGAGAGGACGTAAGGTTCAATCTGCTACAGCTTCCACTTACTAGTTGTGACCTTTTAACAAATTAGCTGTTCTGGATGTTTTGACAAATGTAGAGAATAAGCTCTTTTACAAAGAAGTGACTATTTACATTGGTTTAAGTAAATCTCTGTCCCTGCAACAGTTGTTGTAAATCCACGCGTGCTTATAGGCTTTATCCACCTGATGTACAGCAACTGGTGCATTATTTCCTGTGTTTTGCTTGTTTGTATATTTAGATTTTTTTTTTCATCAGTTAATATGCAAAATACAGACTCAGATTCAGATGTTCAGAATATAAATATATCTGTTAAGTATGTATTTCCTGACCTTTAATAGCTGAATAATTATGTGATTATATTAGTAATGACAATAATCTTTTTGTGAACATTAATTATATACAGTGTATATAAAGAGGTTATTAGCGTGGACATTCAGGATGTGTTTTTTTGATTGTTTGACCCTTGACCTCCCTTTGTGTTTTCATCTCTCCATCCAGAATGCAGCCCTGGCTTCTCCCTCTTCCTCCAGGGTTGTGTGAAGTTGTGTCCGCCAGGCTTCACCTCAGGCCCGCAGCTTCTCAACCTCTCCCTGGAGAACTGGGTGGACTTGTCCTCCGTCCAAGCCTGCCTGCCCTGCAACCCTGCCTGCCTCACGTGCTCCGGCACCGGACCTACTGACTGCTTGTCCTGCCCACCTCACAGCCACTTAGTCCTCACCTCCTGCCTGCACCAGAACCAGGTCCAGAGGAAATCTCCTCTACCTGCGGGACTCCAGGATGACGGAGCCCAGCCAGACATCACAGCAGCGGTGGATGACAACAGCGGAGAAGGCGAGGAGCCCCCGGGGCTCAACGTAGCTCCGTCCACCCAGCTGCCCGTCGTCCTGGCCGTGCTCAGCTGTGCCTTCATCCTGGCTGCCTTCATCGGGGTCTTCCTCCTGCTGCAGATGCGCTCAGGGGGCACTTCCCTGGGCTGGAGGACCAAACTGCCCTCTGTGTATTCAGAGACGAGGGGGGTGCGGGTGGGCTTTGGGTTTGGCTTCGGCCAAGGACGGGGGAGGAAGACGCGTATATGCTACAAGGGGATCCCCACTGTGTGGGGGGACGAGGACATGATCGCCTACGAGTCTGAATCAGACGGTGAGGACGTGGACGGTCACAGCGAGAGGACAGCTTTTATCAAGACACAGAGCTCCATCTAGCTGAGCCTGGGTCTGCTGTTGTGGTTTCTGACACCACAATACTCTGGGTATATCAGCACTTTGACCCAACTACACGAAGGAGAATCACAGCCTCAGAGAAAAACAAAATGCAGGCCTTACTGTCCCATCAGCACCCGTCCAACTGCATTAAAGAGTCCATCTTTTGTTTTTCATGTATTTATTTATGTCAATTGATTAATATCTCAAAGTCAGGTGTATTTATTAATCATTTGACTCAGATTTAAGGTGTTATTTAGTTATTTCACTTCATTTTGATTCAGTGAAGCACTTTACCGTATTTCTCCCAATTTGTTTAACATTTCAGTGTTGAACTTCCATCACTAAAAACAGGGGATTTCAGGAGATAGATATTACAAAGTGGTCAAATATCCTGAGATATCCTGAGATATTCTCAGTCTCAAGTAGAGTTAAAGCCCCAGAAACAGAGACTACTACAGTTCCCATAAGGCAGCTCAATAGAGTTTTTCGTTAGATCCCTCCCGCTTGGTAAAATCCTGTTTTCTTTCAAACTCAACACTCCAGGTTTGCATCGTACTCTCTCTGAAAGACATTGATTCCTCAGAGCCCAAGACAAACAAACTCCAGCAATATCACCATCAGGAATCATCTCTGCATGGAGTACAACAAAGTTGAAGTGTAGAACAAGCAGAGTGCTCCTTTAAACCTGCACTTCATCAGATATGCATCTGATGTGTGCTCAACACAAGCACCTGGTTGATGCAGTTCTAATAAATTGGTTTTTCACGCATTTGATCGAATGTGGGTCAGAGGTTGGGACGAGATTCTCATTAACAGTAAGAAAACTTTGAAGATTTTTTTGCAGCGGGGCTGGGACACCAAAACAAAACATCCCGCAGGCTGTTTGATAAGCAGACAAGTGCGGAGGATGCTCTGTTTTCAATCATGCCACAGTGGGAAACTGCCACAGCAGCACAGGCACATGATCAGATCTATCAGTCACAAAAAAAAAAAATCTTACACACTAGAAGCAGGGTGAAATTTTAAAAAATAAAAATAAAACCTCTTAGATGACCTTTACGACCTCTTTCTACTTGGTTACAGCTGCTAAGAAATAACTTTATTCTCTTCATTTTCCCCATAGAGCATATTGATTTTAGGGGTTTCTCTCCTAGAGCGTTCTCATCAGAGTAAAGCTTTTTCCCCTCATCTTTCTTTTGAGAGCGCCATACATTTCAAGACAAATACCTGCTTTGTTTCCCATCGATAACACTATAGATTTGCCGCCACACAAGCTGAATCAACGCCTGCGGCTCCAAGGGGCAAGATGGAGACAGAGATTATGAAAAAAAAAAAAAAATTAAAGAGATCTTGTATTGCATTTTCTATGTTTGTTTTATATCCTTTTTTATTTAACTGACAATGGATGTTAATATTGTGGAGATAAGTTTCATGATGGAATAAAAAAACACACACACACACACAACTTTGGCTGCTGCATAGATGTACTGCTTGTGTCTCTCCCCTGCCTGCCAGATTTTTTTTTTCCAACTTTTAGGCGTTTGTGCATTTTAAATTCACCAACAACCACACAGTGAACGCAACCCAGGAGAGCAGATGGTTCATCACTTCTTCATGGCTGTATATCATCGTTGTTGTGTAATGAAGGCGCCAGCTTTCTGTCGTCCATATCCAGTTGCAGGGAGCGCCGCTGCCAAAAGACCCTAACGAGAAACTATGTTGTCAAGCTCCCAATATGGCAGCCAGCAGCCTCCTTGAAGTTTAAAATTAATATAAAAGGAAACGGTTTGTATGGACGTAGAAACAATGTCGGCTATCTCCTGTTAGCAGCTTTTGTTCATTAGCCGCCTCGCACTGCAACACCCTCTACAGAGGCCTGCAACCGGGTTCATGGGTGAAGGTACATTCATTCTGTGGCGCCATAATTAGATCTGCCGGGACAAGTCGCCTCACGGTTGTGCCACTGGGGTGCAGCACGCTTTGCATTATAAATACTGTGTGGAAGTGTGTGTACATGTGTGAATGGGCTGAAAAGGAGGGGGAAGGGGGGATGAGCGTGTAACCCTTTTATCTCCACAGTAACGGCTTCACTCTGTGTTTGT
The DNA here is from genome assembly GCA_021432705.1 of Caranx ignobilis. NCBI lineage: Eukaryota > Metazoa > Chordata > Actinopteri > Carangiformes > Carangidae > Caranx > Caranx ignobilis. The sequence goes on from MU269990.1 coordinate 58,183,886, forward strand.
GTGAGCTGTGTGCTGGTTTTCATGTCTGCTCTTTAGCTTGTATTAATTAGCTGTCATGTACTGTACCCTGCTGTCTGCTAACAAGAGATTAATTAATACACCACCAACAAATCACACACACACACACACACATTAGTGGGATTCACATTCAGGCCAACTGGACCCAGATTTTTTTTTTTTTTTTTTTTTTTGCATTATTATATTCCAGTAGGTCTGAGGTTATTTGTGCTGGATTTGGTGCTCAAGGATAAAAAAAAAAAAAAAAAAAAAGGTAAAGGTAAAGGCGACACAGCACAGCAGGACTGAGAAGTGAAATGCAGAGGCTGAGCGTCCCCAGGGTGTCTCCACAGGCACCATCCTCCCCTCCTTGTGACTCAGACCTCAGGGATCCCACACTTTTTTCTCTCTCTCCTCCCTTCTCCATGCCCATGATGCTGATCGTGAGGTGCTTCTTTTCATGTTCAACTCCCTCTAAGGTGTTGTCACCAGCTCCTTCAGCATCCTCTCCTCACGTGACGAAAACCCCTGCTCAGGTTCACATGATACAGGGGGGGGGCTGCTGTCTCTCATTACTTATCAGCCTGGAAGCATCTGTATTCTGGACTGTAGCACTCACACTGACTCAATGTTGCCCCCTAGTGATGCAATCAAGCTCCTTATGAAAACAGCAGAGATTGAAAAAGGTCGAGGTAGAAGAAGTGAAGCACACAGATAGTGTTTTGATTTTTAATCACTTTTTATTCACCCACCACCTCTTCCTCCTCCCCCACCAAATACAGAAGATACTTTCTTCATATATTACCTCTGAACGAACAGGGGAAAAAAAAAAAAAAAACAGCGCTACAACAGGTATCACATTTAGAAATTAAAATAAAAGAAGGGAAAAAGATATTTATACAGAGACTCTGACGCATACAAAAACAGCATTAGGGAAGGGTGTGACAAGGTCATAAGACACCGGGAGAAAAGTGCAGGATGCAGTGAAGTCTGGTCTGTCAGAAATGTTAACTGCAGCTGTGGGGGGTAGATGTAGGGAGGGGAGGGAGTGGTCTGTACTCTGCAGTGAGAGCAGAAGGGACAGGATATATTTAACCATGGCAGACCAGACATCAGGCCAGAGAGAGGCAAGCAACTAGAGCAGCAGACCTCCTGTGGACAACGGAGGAGATGAGCAGGTTAAAAAGGATGGGACACAGTGGGACACAGGTCGAGATAGCGGCGCGGTACAAAGTGAGACACACACACTTGGCATGTACACAGGTGGGTTTGTGTAAAAAAAAAAAAAAAAAAAAAACGTCCGGCCTCGGCTTTGGACATATGACGACACCCTCCACACACGGCTGAGATGCACCGAGAATAAAGGCCCAGTGCCTGGAGACAGCCTCGGGTTAAGAAGCACTGAGGACCTGAAAGTTGAAAAAAATCAACTTTGTTCTGCGTTAAGGATTCCTCTGCGTGTGTGTGTGTGTATGTGTGAGTTTGTCTCTCGACTCTAGTTGAATGTAGACATATTCCAACTCTGAAATTTCAACATCAGAGGATAAAACATTCAACAGCATCATCTCTTTCCACACACTTGCAGTTGTCAGGTTCCTTTCCTGTTAGTTGTACTGATCTTTTGTTGTAGCAGTTAACTGTTAACTTACAAGCAGGAGATGATGTAGTGTGTCTCCTCAAAGACAACCAAGTAGCTACTTGACAAAAAAAGTAAATCTATTTCTTAAAAAAGCAAAATGAAAGTTTTTTTTTCCTAGTTTGTTTTTGGCCAGGTGCCTAGAGTCTTTTCACCACTATTCATTTTGTGCAGCTTTTTCATTTTCTTTAACCCACCCATTAATTTGTGCAATGCATCGTCACACAACAGACATGTCAGCACAGACACTCAAAACCAAGGGTTTCTCTGGTGTATATCATTTCTTTTTTTTTAGAGAATGCTTAATTTGGTCACTGTTTCAGCATGAAAACACAACACACTCCAAACCTAGTGTGAGGTACTGATGTGGAAAACTTTCTGGAAAGACTGGGTGTTGTCACATTTATCTCAAATGAAAGCTTTCAATGCTCTGAGCTTCAGAAACCTTCATTATATACAAGGGAGAGAGAAATATTAATTAACAATTTCATTCAAATTCATGTGATTTATTTCTAAGATTTTCAATGAAAAACTGAAAAGTGCATTAATTATGAAAATGATCATTGATTGAGGCCAAAACAAACAAAAAAATCTGTGTATAGAGATGATAATTCATTTTTAAAAGTTGATTGAACTGTCCCTTTAAGTCAAATGCATCAACAGTAACCCTCCTTTTCTGAATCCAGATGTGACCTATTGCTCGACACAGACAACCAAACTCATCATCGACACTTAACAGTACTATGAATGGTCCCTGATAGTGAACACCATAACCTCGATATTCCCTCTCCTCCCAATACAAAAGGACAACCTAAAGTATTAACATTAACATAATCTCCAGACACACATACACACATACCCCCACACACACACACACACATACACATACTGCTATATCAGCTGTTGCGTGGCATATATGAGGTACAGCACAGGAATGACAGACAGGGGTGTTGTATAGCACAGACCTTCCACAGTTTTCTCATCAGCAGAGAGGAAGCTCGGGAGGAAATGAAAAGAGGGGCAGAAGGTCTTCAGACTATCTACAAGCAGGAGCAGCGGACAGAAGGTAAACAGTCATCCCATATGATGAATGATCACATTGTTATCGTGTAGCGGCCGACACGAGACTCTTGGACTCAGACGTACGAAAAGCTTAAGAGCCGCAGCTTGGGTCTGAGATGGAGACAGAGACCACACATTCTCTTTGCTGCATTCGAGTCTGTCGGGAAAAAGAAAATTAAACTGCAGTCGACATTAGATTTATAGATACAAAAACAAACAGCTGTGATGTGCGACTTCTTCACTGCGTACAAAAAAAAGAAAATTGAAAACCCATACACGAAATAAAGCTTTGTAAATTGCACTCTGATGTGGCACAAGTCCCAACCCCCCCACCCCTTTTCATCATTGGGATATTTACATTCAGTAGTTCAGTCCAGGATGGAGCGAAGATAGAAAAAGACACAAGTTCTTACAAAGAAGAACTAAATGAGATTTCAGTTTCGATTTAAGAGATGCACAGATACTCGGGTCGTATCTGATGAACAATCCTGGCAGCCTCCGTTGTTTTCGGAACGGCTGCGAGTTCACCCTGGTTTCGCTGCTCTCAGATGTCCACAGTAACAGCTATCGCCTGCCCCCTGCTGTGCAGTCAGTCCTGTTACAGTGGACCCTTCCTCTCCCGAGCTGTATTGTCTGTGGTTCTGCTTGACATAACAGAGAGACCCAGACCCCTCTGTGTCCAGTCTGTGGCCCCTGCATGGGCCCGGCCTTGGTCCAAGGAGTTTTCTGGGTTGTTCCTTTTTTTTTTTTTTCCTTTTTTAATTTTTTTTTAACTGCCTTGTTTGGTCCAGACGGCTCTTAGCGCAGTTTGAGCTTGAAGGATGAGATCTCCATGGGATCAAGAGTGATGGTGGAGTCGTTGGCCAGAGGCGTGCCGGCGTGCATTAGTGTCAAGGACATGGGCTGGAGCAGCTGCAGGTCCAGGTTCTTGAACAGCCCTGATACACTCAGCTACAGAGCATGAGAAAAGAGGGACAAGAACATTATGCAGTACTTAACCCATCCTGGATTAAGTAATCCTGGATTTAAAGTTTTACTGAAGTTGAAATAGAAAAACATCCATAAAATCCTTAAATTATTAAAGGTGTGTTTAAGATGAATTTAATTGTGTTTAAGATGTATTTCCATGCTATAGTTGGTTGAGTTCTAACTGCTTCATATTAAGTTTGGAAATTAAAACTGTTACAGACCATCATACTTCATGAACATAAAATGTTTAGTGCAGGTATCTCCAAACTCATTCCACAAAGTGGCTGCAGGTTTTTGTTCCAATCAAGCAGCAGCACACCAGACTTGACTCAGTTAATCAACTGATCTCAGCCTTCAGACAGCTGATTGGTCAAACTGTGTGCTCTTGATTGGTTGGAACAAAAACCTGCAGCCACACCAGCCCTTTGTAGTTAGTTTGGAGATGCCTGGGTTAGTGCATAAAACTTAATATGAAAACTAACTAAAAGTGTGTTAATGCTAGATATGAGATGTGAGTAAAATGTACAATTGTTTCCTCTTGAATAAAGTGGAGTTCAGGTAAAAAAGGAAAATAGACAGACTACTGTACTGTATTTAGGTACAAGTATCCAAGTCTGACTTTTATGCAAATGTGTGTGTGTGTGTGTTTGTGTGTGTGTATCTAAACCTGACCTGTCCCTGTGTGGTGGTGCAGTTGAAACCCAGGTTCTGAGCCTCCAGGCCACAGTCCAGCGCCAGTCGGTGAAGAATCAAAGCTGTGTATGAAGATGGAGAGTGGGGGTCCTGCTGCTCACACACACAAATAAGCATTAGTTTCAAAGTCAACACATGAAATGCAGAAAGTCAAACTGATTTCTGATCAGCGCGTCTCGTCACCTGGCTCTGGATGCTGCGCAGGTTCAGCAGGTGAAAGTCACAGGGGAGGATGGACTTGAGAGGGGCGAAGGTTTGCAGAGGAGGGATGCCGCGTCTTTTGGGCAGGACAGGCAGCGCCAAGACCTCGTGGTTTAGGATGGCGTTGGTCATGTGACTGAGTATTGATGGGAAGCTCATTGTTGCACTGTCCGTCATCTGGAGGAGGCAGAGATAGATTAAAACCCGACTCTAGTTGCTCAAGGCTCTGATTTAGTTTGTCAGTCTAGGAGGTTTATTTCTAATACTAGTACAGACACAGTGCTAATCCATCCACATTGAATCTGCTACAGCAGATCTATATGATGTCAAATTTTAAATTAAGACTACTTTAAACATTATGTTTGATGTTTGTGCCAGGCAACAACAACTTCATCCCAAGTACCATCAGCAGTTTTATCAGAGCAGGATGATAAAACTGCGACCAATGCCTTCCTTCCTCTGCCAATGCGAATTCATTTACTTGATGAATGATATCATTTGTTACTTTCAACTGTGCTGTCGTGAAGACGGAGAGCTTTGACAAAGGCTATGAGATGGAGGGAGGCAAAAAAAAAAAAAAAAAAGGAACTCGAGCTACAAGTGTAGACTACAAGTCGAGCTAGCAAGCATCCCCACTGTTGCCAAGGCAACATTACCTCTTGAACTCCGTCAGTCAAGAATTTGGAGAGGAAAGAACGAAACAGGGAAGACAGTTTGGCAAAGAAGCCATCGTACTGAAGGCAATGGAATGGAAAAAGAAGAGAATGAAAATAAAATTAGAGAGCAGGGAGGATGACAGAAAGACAGATGGGTCGGTAATGAGTATTGAAAAAAAAAGATACAAAGAAAGGTGTTAATGAACACAAAATGAAGGACAAAACACTGTTAGATTTAACAAGCCGGCTCAAAGAGCAATTTAGCACCGCAGTCTGGTGTGATGTGCAGGAATTTCAAGGGTGTTCACTCGGCTTCAATACCCGCCTCCGCTGTCATCTTACTGACCTTGTTGCCTGTGGATCGCCTCTCCAGCAGCAGTCGGAAGCGGTTGGCCGTCTTTTTGTTGTCCTTCAAACCCTGGCCCAGTCCGCGGTTGTCATCTTGCATCAGACGCCGGTCCATAATCACCTCAAGTTGGCCTGAGGGAGGAGACAAAGCAAAGGACAAGAGCTCTGATAGAACCGGGCTGTGTTGAACTTTCAGACATCAGACATCGATGACGACAAAGACTCTGAGCTCTCCGACATTTACAAACGCCCCCATTGTTCACATAGGCATGACAAAAGGATTAGCTCAGTACACAAACATGAGAATATGAACCATTTGGCTCCATGGAAACCACTTGAAAGAGAAGAGGAAGAGATAAGAGCTTCAATACTGTTCCATAAAAACGGTAGAGACAGTAAGCTAAAGAAAATACATTTCCTGAAATAACCGTTGTTTTAAATTCAAAAAATTTAAAGAGAAATCACACGAAATCAAGTAAAATACTGATAAGATACAGACCACTCTCAAGGCTGCTGACACCCAGAGACTGAGCTGTGTGCAGTGTGAGGCGGTGGTGGCTGTCCTGGATGTAAGCCTGGCTGGGCATGGGATAGAAGTTTGCCTGCAAGGGAAGCTTCATGTAGTGGCGTCGGGGCTGCATCTAAACATGGAGAACCGCACAACACGTCAAACTGATAAGATCGTTACATTTCTTTACACACTGTCAGAACATCAAAGTCATTGGAGTTGCAACCGACCTGGAAACCGTTAAGGTCTGTGTAAAAGATGCCTCCAGTCTGGATGTCAGTGACTAGTCGCATGGCCAGCTCCTTATTGGTCTGATCTCTGATGTCCACCAAGGTGGTGATGTCAATAGAGAAACCATCCACACCTATAAACACAAAACAAAACTATTCACAACTAAACATGGGCCCAAGAGGGAAGTAAAATGAGAGATGAACTGTAAATGTGGGCCAAGTGCTGCTTAAAATAGCACCATGCAGTTCAGAGTGAGAGAAACAGGCATCAACACTATCAGCTAAAAAAAAGGACCTAATTGAATAATAGACTGTCATTTTGCTAAACATATTGAGCCTGGTTGAATTGTACCATCTGGTGCTTTTAACTAAATGTGAATAGCCTCAACAAAAACCCATTTGATTTAATGTTTTGGCAGTTCCATGTGTTTATTACCTGGCACGTTGTGGATCCGAATGGTCTGCTGAAAATGTTGGTAGTGAGCCACCACCTCAGAGAACAGAGGGCCCTCCACAACGCGCACTACAGGTGGCTCTTTCTGGTTGTAGGGCTGAAAGCAGGAGGAAAGCGAGTGGAATCGTGAGCAGAAAAAGTGCTAAAAATGGCAGTTGGATGGAGATGGGGAGAGAAGTAGGAGGATCTACCACTGGAATAAGTAATAAGATACTCTAAGGCAACTAATCCCCTACACACCTGTGTATTGTTTTAAAAATAAAAAGAAAAGATGAAGCAACACTGGCTTCCTGCCCCGAGCTTCCCAGCATGATACAATACACGAGGGAGACTCTATCAAAGCCTTCTGAGAGATAAGTAAACAACTGAGAGAATACCTTTGCTTTTCCATCAGGGAGGAAAAGGTAAGCTCCACTTTTGTCTTTAGAAGGGCGAGTGCCGTAAACCATGAACTGCATCTGAACCTTCACTTCCTGAGGATCATCCTTGCGCTTGATACTCTGCAAATGACGGTGACAGTGAAGGATAAAGAAAACGAATTAGATGAGAAATTTAAGAGGCAACAGAATGTGCTATGGTGGGGGGGGTCAAGCTCATGGTTTTTACCTCAAAAAGATCAAATTAAACACTCGATTCAGATCAACAATGACCTCAAAAACACAAACCTCCAGGAGGCCGGTTGTTCCAGAGAAGCCAAGTGTGAGAGACTGGCTGCTGATGTAGAAGGTCTGGGGGTCAGACTGCTGAGAGCGGACAGGGAGGGGGTCTCCAGCTCGGGCAGTCGCACCCCGCCCGGACAGCCTGAGCAGGGTGTCAGAGCGGATCGTCATGGGCGAGTCCGGAGAGTCGTAGAGATGGAAAACAGCCAGGCCCAGAGGCGGCAGCCGAACCATGAAGGTAGCCTGGACACAAGGGTGGAAGGACGGTTGGATAAGTTTAAATGACAGTAGTAATATGCATCAAAATAAATAATATTTTTGGCATTTTGTAGCACATTATAATTCATTTTCCCTTTTAATCAGAACAGGAAGTGCTGACCAGAAGGCATTCATTAAAAGCATTTAAACTTTAGCAACAGTGTGCTGTAATTAAAATATGAGAGATGAGACTGATTGTTTTTCTCTAATATTCAAATTCAGAACTTTCAGGGGGCGGAGAGAACTTCATCTGTGCAAACCAAATTTGTCTGCAAAGCTGCAGCGAAGCAACATGGATATTTTTACTTCTGTAGATTCAATATATGATTTGAGTCGATTCAGTGGGTGTGGGGTTATTTTTGTAGTTGTTTTTTGCTTTGACAACAAAGTGGTGGCTCGCAGGCAGACATCAAAACAAAGGGAAGAAAATACACTGCATGTTCTTTTATTTCCTGTCCTGTTCCATCTTCAGCTGACAGACAGACAGATACACACACACAGTAAACAGTCTGGCTCTTATTGTTTGGCTTAAGGTGATTTTGACATTTGGAGCCAGAGGGTGCCAAACCACCCACCTCTCAAATCCACCACCTGAGCTACAGCCACCCTTGTTCTCTCAGTCAAAATTCTGAGGCCTGCAGATTAAGATTTGCTGAAAGTTGTAATTTAAGATGATAATTGCATGCTCTGAAAAACCAACACACAAATATTGCATAGTAAAGATTAATTCATTAGGCAACAAGCCATAATGGAATATAGAGAAGACTGCACAACCAGTTCAATGTGACACTCATATACAGTGAGACTCGGATTGACAGGCTGTTTAATAAAAACCAAGGAAAACACAGATATTGCCTTTTCCATTCCATACATCCTTCTTCCTTGTCAAGATTTGGTGTCTACAATACCCACAATGCACCTCAACTGCAAACAGTTTGGTCAGTGATTCAGCCTTCACCAGCTGCTTGCCTTCATTTTTGTGACATTATGAAGTAAAGTTATCTTCCGCAGACTAAGCCACATTTTTTTCCTCTGTAGTTTCCAGCCCAAAACGATGCTGACTCAAGAGACATCACGTAATTAGATTTCCCACAGCTCCCTCCTGTGCCAGAAAAGGTATTATACAACTTAACATATGGTGTAATGCTCCCTGTGTGCACTAGCCATGACAAATTCCTTGCCACTGCCTCACACAGACACACACTTCAACCGTTATGCAAAGTACGAGTGAAGCTGCACTCATAAATGCAACATGAAGAGACTTTATAGTCTACACTGTCTTTCCAGCATTAGCACATAACTATAATGACTTTGTGTTTGAATTCGAGCGCTGTCACGATGCTGTTGAGAACAGGGCGGCACTGGGGGCTGAGCACTGATGGAGGACTGCTGCTGACACTGCTGCTAATCAAGTGATGTGTCAATTCCACTATGTCGAACGCAGCAGTTCCACTGAAATGAATTAAGTTTCTTACCTCAAATACCTCTGCGCTCATCTGACTGGCAGAGCTCCACTGAGCACTCAGCTGCACGGGGAGGGTCTGTCCATCCTCGGTGAGCACCCGCACCCTGACGGTGTTGACCAACACCGTCACGACACACAGGCGCTCCTGCTCGATGGGGTTGAACAGGACCAGGTACCTAGTGGGGGGGTAAGAGGAAAAAGCAATCATAAGCACAAGTTGGTGGAGGAGTGGCAGAGGGAAAAGGCAGTGGAGATGAAAGATGCAAAGGGATGAAGGCAATACCTCGGTCCTGCTGGGTCCAGCTCTATTAAAGTGCGCTGAGGCAAGGAGTCTTGAGTAGCACGCCTATCATCCTACAGAGGAAAAATATAACATAGGAAACCAAGTGTCTCAATAAGGCACAAATATAAGGGGTTTTGAAAAGTTTATTATACGGTGGCAGAAGTGTCACTCCATGCTTCCTCTTACCGTCTCCAGGAAGGGCTCCGTCTGGTAAAAGCGATAAAACTCTTTGTTCTTCATCACCAGGAAATGAGCAGCATTGATGATTACTCTCTTCAGACCGATGAGTGAACGCAGTAATCTAGGGAGGAGGAGGAGGAGGAATCAATGGCTTACTGCAGCAGTCACACCAGATGGCTTTTCAATACTTTTGCTTCAAAGTATTGAATGGGAGAGGATTACAGCAGGAGGAAGCAGAGTTTCCTGTGCCATACAAATGAAAGAATTTAACCTATCCAATCCATACTGTCATTCCTCTCTAATCCCTGGATCCTCACCTAGTGCCGTAGTCAATGACAACATTCTCCTTTGCAGTTCCAGTGATGGCATCATGATGCTGGAAGAGGGCAACGGACCGCCTCGCGTCCACCAGCAGGGCATAATCTGAGACCGGGTAGCGTCCCTCCATGCCGGCGTGTCGAGCATTTGCAACCGCCAGGCTGTAGAGGATCTCTGCCCCCCTAAAGGAAACTGACAATCATCACTGACAAGTCCTTTAACATAAGATGAGGTAGCTTTATTTAGTCAGCCAAACAAGTGTTGGCATTGGTGCACCATTGACTGACTGACTGACTGACTGACTCCTTTTCCTTTGTACATTTAAATTTGCACTCCATTATTTTTTGACAATATAAACTGAAGATATATATAGATATATATATATATATATATATATATATATATGTTGAAAGGTTTGACACTAGAATATGTAAGTGTGTGTATATATATACACATACACATACATACATATATACACTAGAATACAAAATATATAAAATTCAAGTATTTTGTGTTGCTCTGCTCTTCCTCAGGTGCTCTGTCATATTTGCCTGTATTTTTCTCATATCTGCAAAAAAAAAAAAAAAAAAGCCTCAAACAGCATCAGATAAAAATATCAACATGGATTGAGGTGTGGGTTAGTGTTAGTTCACAAATTCAAAGTCAGTCCATTTGGGAGCAGCTTCCATTTAGGTTAAGACTGTGCCTTTAGTTTGCATACAGGAACTTAATCTGCATTGCAAACAAGATGTAGGTGTCACATCACATCTGTCACAAGGTTAAGTCATCCTTTTCAGGATTCACATGCATAAACAGCAACAATATAATTAAATATAAAACACAATGATATGCCCCACCTGAGGTGCGACTCAATCACACGGTCTAGGCTCTTGTAAAAGGGCCGAGAGGTGAAATAGCCGGTCCAGTAGTGGTCTTCACGGTCTGCATAGGCAAAGAAATCTCCACTTAGCACGGGGAAGTCTGCAGGTCTGGATCCCTGGGCCACTCCATTTGCTTTGTATACAGCATTGAAGTAGTCTGTTAGAGTCCCAAACTGAGCCTGGAGACAGATGACATGTTGGAAAAAATAAAAAAAAAAAAAAACGAAAAAAAACTCAAACACAGGAGATTTATAAAAAGCCTTCATTATTATGTATGATCCTTTCATCTTACATCACATCCTCTGAACCAAACACTGAGTTGTGACAGATTCTTTGTTCTGTCAGCACGATAAAACACCACTGCATGATTCATTATCACAAGAAAAGTTTGGGATACAGCTGAGACATGACACAGCGGGACGCATATATATATATATATATATATATGGCAACACGATTGATGACAGTTGACAAATTATTATCTCACCTGTACATGCATCTCTGGATGAGAATTCATGTAGTCAAAAATCTTCTGGTAGTTGACGTACTGCTGATCCCATTCAAGGGCCTTGTCATAGCGGAAGTCATCTCCCAGAGGGACAAGAAGCACCTTGCTGCGGTAGAGTTTGGACTTCTTACGATACTGATCCAAGAGCAGGTTTGCCCTGATTGACAGAGAGGAGGAGTGAGTTATAAAAAGTGTGACATATCTTTTGGCACCACAACTGTCCTGCTTTGCAAATGCCAGTTTTCTAGGAAATCACTATGACCTTGGAGAGGGGAGGATCCCATTAGCCCTGGGGTGTTTTTCCATCAGCCACTAAAATGTACTCTGGAAAGTTCTTAAGGTCCTTTAGAAGCTGCGAAATGTGACTGCAAGACTATCTGCAGTCTGTGTCCCTCCGTTCATCCACGCTCCCTGGCTGGCGCGAGTTCAAGTTTAGTTTATTTGGAGGAGAGCGCTACAGAAAACACTGAAAGTTGCAACAGCAGGGACCAATCTGCTGCAGACGCATGTGTGAGCAGCTGCGACCAGATTTCAACATGTCAACATGTAACAAACAAAAACAAACTGGGGTGAAAATTGAGGATTATCTTCAACGAGTAGACTGTTGATTATTTTCCCAAATTCTTTGGTCTATAAAAATAAAACCAACAGACAAAAAGGGGAATTAACACAATTATTGTTTCCTCAAGCCCAACCTGACATTTTCAAATGCCATTCTCCACCAAATGTAACAAAAAAGCAATCATTCATTATCTTTAAGAGACAGGAGTGAGAGCATTCTTGGCATGTTTTTTGGTGCCTTAGGCAAATAATTAACAATCAAAGCAGCTGACATTTAAGTTTCTGACATCAACTTCATGGTTAACTGACTAATTGCAGCTCTAGTGTACACCAAAACAAAATTCAAAAAGAACACTGTGGCAGGAGAGTGGCTGCTCTACCTCAAACAGACAGACCTAAAATCTATTACGGTTACAGTTATAATAGTAACTTCCACCATGAATTTTCCCAGAGTAAAAGAATAACTACACCTTTCTGCTACGTTGGCTTCCACCACCGTTTTCGGTGGCACTTTCCACGGACAGTTTATCCGACCACCTGGTAACCTTTTGAAGTCAAACTGGCAGCAGATTTTGGGATCTGGCCCACAAGTGTGAGGCACATCGTAGCTGTAGAATGGCATCATGTGGCAAAAGATGTCTGTGCTTGATCCAGTGTCTGTTAAAGCAGTAAAGACAGTAAGACGGTAGCCTTGAAACACCAAATAAAATGCACTGATGAAGTCAGCTCTGCTATGTGTAAGAGGGCCATTTACAATAATAGACGCACCAGTGCCCCTAAACATGGTGGCAATTCAGATTCCTACAGTATTATCTGGGGGCTCTCGAGTGTAATTCTGGATAGGACAGCTAAAAGTAAATGGCATACTAAAAAAAACATTAATCAATAATATCTAACTGATATACTGGAGGATTCTTCCATTAAGGACAAAGGGGTAGTACATTTTCAGCAGACATCCTGTTCATTGAGAAATAATAATGGGGATATCTCATCTGAAGTTGTTACGTACTGGTTGTCCTTCCAAAATTCCTCCCTCTTTCTAAAGGCCATGAAAAGTTGTATGACTCATCCTGCAATGAACTTAACAAAGATGAGGATATGAATCAGATGACATTGATGGCGCCGGTCCACTCACCCCAGGCCTGCCTCCACATGAACTCCAGGCTGCGTGTGGAGGCAAAGTGCTTTTTGATCGAGTAGTGAACCCTCTGTATGAGCATGCTGGTCAGGTTAGCCCTCTTTAGCAGATAGGGCATCGTAGCACTGTGACCAAAAGGGTCCACTGCCCACCCACTGTGAGGAGTTATACCTATGACAGTGAGATAGAAACAAGCACTTCAGTTTTTATTTATATATATATATATATTCAGATAAAAAGAAGCAACACATCTTTCAGGAAATCCTTCTCCTCAGCAGGAAGCGGTGAAAGTCGCACAAAGTATTTTATCTCCCACTGTGTGTGAGGCTACACCTGCTCCATGCAGGATAACAAGCTCAGTTTTCACTATAAAGTACTATAAAGGGAGGGAGGGGTGGGACCACTTTAACTTAGACTTTAATGTGAAAAGAGTTGGGATTAAGGCAAAAAAACATTTCAGACAGAAAAAAGCTTCTTAAATATTTAAGCATCACTCCACTAAATGTAAATGAAGAAGGAGAATTTTAAATGGATTGTGTACCCAGATTTCTCTCCAGCCACTGATGGCCTTCGATGAGCTGGTCTATCATGGCAAAGTAGTGAACATTGGCTTCATCCGTCATCACCCAGCCTCCCGTCACAATCTCTAGCTGCCCTCCAAGGATCAGTCTGTTGAAGAGAGAGGATTAAGTAGCAAAGGTGAGGATAATCCCACCCTAAAGAGGCAGAGTCACATTAACCAGATAACAAGCTATTTTTAGAGAATCCACAGGCTGCCAGCAGATACAATGAGAAGACTGTACTTAAGGGCCAGGAGGCATCAAAGAAATCTCAATTAATTCTGGATTGCGGGGAATATATTGGAAAGTCTGTATGGTGTGACTCACTTGCGCACGGCCTCCTGTTTGTGTACGTCTGCAGTCTCCCACCACTTGGAGAAGAACGAAATCTCTGACCAGATGAACTTTCTGCGAGGATCCTCAGGCAGCTTGGCCACCATGTTGTTTAAAATGTGCTGCGTCTGGTCGGTGAAGTACTTGTCGAAAGTCTTGATCCAACCTGACAAGACGAGACGACAGATCTAAAAACAAAATTCACGCAACATTTGGCAAACAGACTGTCCAATACAAAAGTGGACCGCCTGACCCAAAACACACCTCTGCCCCCCCTCCCCTTCATCTCATGGGCCGACACAAAGAGAGGAAGACAGGGCAGGCAAAGAGAGTCAGCACTGTGAAAAAAAGCGCTGCAACAGATCAAAAATAAAACTCATATTTTATTCAAGTAGAAGTGTTCCCCTCAGAAAGCTATTTAGCAGAGTGGTTTCAAAGGAAGTGACTAAAAAGCACTTTCTATGCATTTTTAGCGTGCAACAATGTCGAGTACCTCAGCCTATGAATACCTTATGAAATACTTATGAAATATTATAGGATAATACATTTTCACAGAGAAAGGAGCTCCACATCATTCTGGACTTGCACATGATCGTAGATACTGTCAGGTGATAGTACAGTCAACTACAGCTACAAACAGTTGTGAGGGACATGTCTATTTAGTGCAGCCTTGCGTTGTTCATTCGTTTGACCTGCTTACCAGGATTTGACTAAAATCCTGAAAATCCTTTCTTTGCATTGAGCCAAAATTAGCCCATTAACAGCCAACCTGCTTTCATGTTTCGTCAGTGTGAGCTTTTATTATTGATGTCTGGCTACAAAACCTCACCATGGTATATAAAACTTAGACACTGCTGCATTAAAAAAAAAAAAAAAAAACAGTTTTAATCAAATTTAGCTTTAAATTAAGTCTGTTCTTACTGTACTTGCAGCCTGTCAGCATATCAATAACTGTCACATGGGTAAACGTGTGGCAGATTGGTAAACAAGTTTAACAGAAATGTCGGTCTAAAATAAAATCTGAGCCAATCCTACCTATAAATAGCTACAGCTTTCCAATGCCAATATCTTTCTAATTCCATTGTTTGTGGCTAAGCCGTCAATCATGTCACCATTATGCTAATAATAAAAATGAGAATGAATGAATCTAATTTTGAATGATTTTTTTACGCCCTCACCACCACCCTCCGGCCCAGGAAATGTCTGACTGTGCCTGGTTTGTTTGTGTCTTTACAAATAAGATGCTATTTCTAATCTCTGGGAAAAGAAAAAAAAGGGTTCAGACACACTTCAAGCTGTGTCTCGAGAAACCGTTTGATCAAGAGACTTTCAAGCTAGCACTGAGGCATGTTTAACATTCAGCTAAAGTTTTGCTTTGTGTGTGCCCTTGCAACTCACCTGGGTCGTTGTGGGAGTGAGGGACCACGAACACTTGGAGCGGCTCATTGTCCCACTCATCAGGGTCGTAAGTAATGTCAAAGCCTTGTTTCCACACGCCACCATCAGGGTTGTCAAATTTCAGAAGGGAGTACACATCCAGCATCTAGATTGAAACACAAACAGCGCAGACATAAGAATTAACACCTACCATGTGAAAGCACCAACAAAATATACGTGTTGGTCATTTTTAGAGACGTTGGTCACGCACCTGAACATCTGGTTGACCGTGGCTGCCTACAGCAAACTGGCAGTCCTGGGGTTTGACAGCAAGGAAAGTGGGGCGACCGTCGAATGGTAGGACCCAGGAACCATTGGCACTTCTGAATGGCAGGTGGCCGCTGGGAGACACAGCTCCTGTGTCTGTGAGCTCCATCACAGAGTCCTTTATGTGACTGATGATTTGGTGGTTTTCCTCCAGGAGCTGCTCCAGCTGCTCTATCCGGTTCTGCAGGACTGAGATTTGGCTCTAGAAAAAATCCCACACAAAAATAATAAATCACACAGCGGCTGCGTAGCATCATAAAACATCTGCAGATCAAACCCACATTCCTCTCCTCTGTTACGCAGAACAAACCTCAGTTTTAAAGACTTTGAACTAGACAATCTGTAATAAAAAATTCAGCATAGGTAACAAATGGCAAGATCTCTCTGCAGTGTAATAAGTGCATTTTGTGACATGACTATTAAGATTTGAACAGTCAACAACAAGATATTCCAAAAGAAGTGCTTCAAACTTAACAGCAGAAAGATGTTTTCATGCAATATATATATCAGCACTACAGCAATTTTTCTCACCCGGGGAAAGTTCCCGCCATTCTGTCGCCTTGCAGGGTCATGTTGGACTCTATCCAACATCAGATACAGCGAGAATACAGCCACACAGAATATGGCCCCTCCACACACTGTCACCTGTTTCCTCAGCTTCATCCTCTTCTGAAGCAATCTTCTTTCCGGGGTTTGAATTTGAAAAATGACCTTGACTGAGGTGAGGTTTTTTTTTTTTTTCCCCTGGCGCACAGGAAAAAGTCCTTGAAAAGCAGAATGCAATCTGTCACAGTGCAAAATAAAAAGGGAAAGTAACCAGCTACACCAGTGTTAATGGTTCAGTTCCACTCCTGCGATGCCTCCAGTCTCCGCTCACCATACTGAAGACCACAGTGAAGGGGGCTACAGCAGTGATCAGCAATAGCTGGCAAAGTCTGTCAGCTCTGGCCAAACCACAGCCACCGGTGGAATCCTTCAAAGTAGCCCTTGTGCTCAACCATCCAAACTGATGAGACTACAGGAAAAGAAAAAAAGTGCCACACAGAAGGGGCATTGGACAGGGACACTAGTGTCCCTGCAGCATGATGTGTGTCGCTGTGGGCCTGCTCTCCTGGGCCAGTCCCCACTCCCACAGCAGACTCTAATCCTGCAGTACAGCCGGAGTCCCCTTTTGCTCAGTTGGCCTCCAGTGCCATAACAGTTTGCACACCACGCTTGTGGCAGTGCAAATAAATAGGCTGACAAAAAGACCAACTTGGCTCAAAGCTGCAGCTTTTCAGTCAAGTCTCAACTCTGCCCGAGGCAGCTCCAGGAATTAAAATGAGACAAATGTCATTCTTCTCTCAGCAGTGTAGTAACTGCATATCTACAGTAGCAGCATACGCAGGCGTCTTTCCTTGATCACAAGCGCCAAAGTTGAAATCACATCAGAGGGTCTTCTTCAGCTGTTGGACAAAAAAAAAAAAAAAATAGATTAAATGGAGCATCCAGAAAAAAAATGCATATTCACCCTGCCATTTCAGGACCAGGACTGTCACTGACAAGAAGCACAAGTGACAGGGGCTTTGCAGGAGAGTGAGAAATACTTCTTCTTTGATCTGACAAGTAAAGTCAACAGCGTGGGGAGCCAAGCTGAGCAGTGTGGCCTGTGTTTCCTCACAGCGCTAATAGGTGTTCCTGTTTCCCTCTGTGTGCAAATCCAACACAATCATAATCCGCTCACTTCTCAGGCTGGGACTATCCCTGAGCATTACCACAGAGAGTTGGGATAGTAATCTGGCACTTAGGTTTGCTCTGACTGAAAAAAACAGCTTCAGTGTCAACAGGAAGACGATTACTCTCGGTCAGATGACCAATATTATTTCCGGCATGAGAGCCTTTGTCAGTTAGGGGGTGGCTGACAGAGATAACCAACGACTACACTCATGTGACAAAATACGACCCTATTAAACACCGAGCTGCTCGCATTTTTTTAAACATGTTAGCATCGAGGGAGACATTCATACATATTGATTATAACTTGGGCAATCTATCAAAAGCCCCACAGCCAGTGTTCTCAGAGTTACTGACTGGTGGGTGGCATCTCTGTTAAGGATTAACTTGAATGACTTTTAGTCGCTGGGCAGTTAGCCAGGCAACACTGCGCTGTAACCAACTTGAGAGCACTTAAATACCCGCATGAAACATCAGGTACACGGCAGCTAGTGAACGCGTCTTACTGGTTATGCCCTTAAGTATTTAAAGTCAATATATAGCGTGGATGTACAACGGAAACTACATATGACAACTATACTGCTAAACCAGCTAGCCCTAGCTAACAGATCCCCCGTCCAGATAACCACGTCAACCCGACCAGTTTGTGAGCTACATTCAAGAGCCATATGTCAGTTAGTGGACGTTAGTGGACGGTTGGTTATTTACTGATGAACGTGGGTGAATGGCAGTCACGTCTGTCTGTCCGTCTGTCTGTGCCTGTGAAAAGCCCGAGCTGCTCGGCTCATTTATGTCCGACGTTACTGACGATAGCAAGTATTGGCTTGATAACATTAAGACAATACGTGGCTCATATTCCTGGCTAAATATTCACGTAGCGTCTAAACCTCGACTGAACGTTCACGCGCAACCTTGTGAGTCTGTCTTGATGAGGAACAAAATAAGAACACGGACGTTACCCATCAAAGGAGAGTAATCCGGGAGAGTGCAGTGTCCAGCGGTGTGTGTGTGTCTATGTGTGCGTGTGTGCTTTTAGCTTCGGTCTGACAGATTACCAAGCAGCTAGCCTACCAGCTAGCACCGCTGAGCTCCTGCAAAGGTTTGTGGGAAAGGAGGAGCTGCGCATCAGTCGATGATTGGTCCGCAGCTTCATCAGGTTTTGAAATAAGTGCACCAATACGTCTGTACTAGACGACTAAATGCAGTCAGTGGGTATGTATGGGTATCTGTAATACAGCATTAGTTGAAAATTTACTTAATACTTAATTAGCACCAGGTTCTCATACTTTGTGAACTCATCCTGTGTTGATCTATCAAACAGTCCTCATGCTCCGGACTTTTGGACCGTTTACAAAAGCACAGTCAGTACAAACATATGAATGTTTGTCTAAGAAACTACGGTTACACAAGACATGTGCACTAGGAGAGGACACAGTCTCTAGAAAGCTCAGTGTTCAACACCATTTACAACACTTTGTCACCTACTGGTCTTATGCCTGTCATGACCCAGTTATTGTACTATTGAGAACAATCCACTTAGTAGTTCAATTAAAGACGTGTGTCATGATTCATAATGACATTAATACAAAAGGAATTGTTCCTATGAATCATATACTTGGTAAGACAAATATAAACTTTCATGTGTTAAAGGTGAATGTTGTTGTTTTCCAGTGCAGAGTCACCATTTATGAGTCAGCATGATCACATACCTGTTATAGTAGCTAACAGGATGTTTTTAAACAGGATGATGTAAAACCTAGATCATTTGAGACATGAAAAAAAAATCCCCCCAAAAATAAATGAACCACCACAAATAGGGGATGCTTACCTTTTTTATATGAATAACATGTCACTGGGTTTTGACTGTGTAGGAGACTGAGGAATACAGAGCACTTTTCACTTCTGCAGCCTGTGCAGCAGAGTGAAATAAAAAAAAATGTAATTAAGAGAAAATGATTGAAAAATAATCATAATTCTGTCATAGGTCTGACAGCACTGCTTGAGGTAAATGTTAAGTTTTGCTCCATGCAATTTTTATAATTCTGCTTCAGAGGGACTAATGTGCATGGGCCACTTGCATATGTGCTGCCTCTTCTGTCAACCAAAGATAAACACCACTAATCTGACTGAATGCCAACCACTTTGCAGGTAAAGCAAACCTGAGAAGCGGAGTGTGGAAAACCTAATGACACTCTGCAGGTGAGTCACATTTTTATGTTGTTTTCATAACCTAGATAATTCGGGAGCAATTTATGTGTTTATGGAAAGAAGAGCTCAGCTGACATTTGAATAATTAATTGGCAGACAGTGAGGGACATGATGGGAACAGATGGTATTGTTTTGGCTTTGCTCTGGTCAGAAGAGACTCATAACTTTTTATCTGATTCACAAAACCATCAAAATGCTGAGTGCAATGCAATTGTACTGATTTAGAGTGTTATTTCCAGATTTGAAAAGAAAATAGCTGTAGTGCCAGAGAGAGTGCACCAACAGGGTTCTGAAAGCATAATCTCTCACAAAACAAAGTTGTGATAAAGAATAAATGTTTGCGCAGCTGTTTTTGATTTTGATTACAGACTCTTTTCCTTTGGTCCCTGGTGCTGCCGCTGAGCTCTGTGGATCCCCTGTGGATCTGTTATGTATGAGGTCTCACAGAAAAACCCTATGCCCTGGGGAGATACAAACCAACTGTCCGCACTGGATAAGTCTTCTAAAGGCAGAAAGCTGCATGGTAATGTGAGAGTCTTAACAGGTGAACCTGAGCATGAGGGAACCACCTTGTCTCCACAGCAACAGAGGACATACAACAATGGTGCTTGGCCAGCCCGGTAAACGAAAGACCCCAGGGGACTGATGCAGGAAACACCATACCAGAACACTTCCATCTGTGTGTCCCATTTCTGGTCACACTGTAATTCAGCAACAAAATGGAAGTGCTGGGTTATATAACACACACAATTTTATTTCAAATTTTATGTATTTGCAAACTCAATTGCAAACAGTCACATTTTTTCTTTTGCTGAAAAGGGTGAAAGAAATTTTAAAGCATTTTTGATTCATCACCATTGATAAAAATGTATCATCTCCCTATAAATTTACTGACGCACTTCAGTTCAGAGTCAGTGCCCACTCAGCTGATTACTGTACCTTGCTTATAGTCTGACATCAGCTGTTGTGTGTTGCTGTTTCTTCTGGCACTTGGAACTCAGGTGTTACTCATAATGCAGCGATGGCTCCATGATCCCATTCAGCGGCGTACATGAGCCATGGTGGCTGGACAGTGAGTCAGCATCCAAAATACCTGAACAGGCATGACACTGAAGCACCAAAGTGCAACTCAGCCATCATTAATTAATTTTTCATTTCCTACTGTGACAAGTCATAACATCACCTGCAAACAAGGCACTTCTGCTCTCACTGAAGAACCCTGCTCAGCTGGAGGATCATATTCACAGAGGATATCTAAACCTTACTGGTGGGACCTCACAAACTCTGTATTTCTAACATGCTTGGTATGTGGGTATAGGCCTTTAAGGTGTTTTCCCCCTACAAGTTAAACTAATATGATCTTGAGTTATGCTTTGCAGAGGCTGAAACCCTCCAACACTATTTTAAACAACCTGTACCATTAATGTTTCTTAACTGAAAGCATGAAAACTTAGACTGCTGGCTGTCAGAACCACTCATCTTTTACTGCATAAGTCGCTTGACAAAACCGTCTGTGTGTGAGAGAGAGGAGTCAAGAGCAGCACACAATGAAAATTTAACCAAATAAAGCAGAGATGCAGACCGAGGTGCTCTGCTGCCCTCTTCCTTATATGGCAATGGAGCGTGAGGGGGAAGGGGGCTGGGCTGTGCGTAAACGTCACTGACGTGCTCCAGACACCCGGAAGCGTCATAAGATGTAACATGTTTGGCAGAAGTTAGCCGTGTTTGTGACCAAGTAGAGAAAAAATTAAATAGATATTAGCAATTCTACGTAACGCTGTGTTGTGTGTAGCGCTTTGAAGATGAGTGCGGGTGAAAAGGAAAAGGTAAGATAGCCACAGCTCGCTGCTTTTAGCCGTTTTAGCTTAGCAGTTTTCATCCATACATTTTTGTCCTCCGGAGCCGATGTTGCCAACTTCTTCTCTACAATCCAGGATCCTGCAGCCCTAAAGGAGGAGGGCAACACCCTGTTCAAGGCAGGGGACATGCAGGGCGCTGTCTGTTGTTACACTAAAGCTTTGAAGCTGAGTGACAGTCCGGCAGACAGCGCTGTTCTGTACCGCAACCGCTCCGCCTGCTACCTGAAACTGGAGGAGTACAGCAAGGCAGAGGCGGATGCCTCCAAAGGTGGGACACATCACTGCCGAGGATACTGTACAGCTATTGAAATCACTGAGTAAACCATATGGCACAAAGGAATTCCTTGGTTACGCTTCAAATGCTAGTTTTATTTGGTTGGCACGTGCTCAAACATCTTTATTACACGGACAAACCACTTGAGACCAACCGTGTCGTTTTCACCGGGGTCCTCCACACAATACACAAAGCACAGTAGGCTACCTCGGAATCAATCCATTCATCATAGTTCACAGTGTCTTGCCAAGGCCTGGATCATATATAGACCATGGCTCATTCCAGACTAGGATCCTGACATCAAATGTCAAGTGCAGAGATGACCATAAAAAAAGAGACCCAGATGTAAACAGTAATAAAGGAAATATTTTCTGCAGTATAATACACACCAACTGACCAATCTTGGATGAAAGCATGTATTCACACATATGCTGCTGTGTATGTCTCTAAGGCAAGAGATAGTAGGACTTACAGCTCTCAACAGTGTTACAAGAACTGGCTGAGGATTCACTGATACACAGTTATATAACAAATGTCTCTCTGCACTTTTCAGCTCTTGATACAGACCCAGGTGATGTAAAGGCCAGGTTCAGGAGAGCTCAGTCTTTTCATAAACTTGGGCGGCTCGACCAGGCCTTTCTGGATGCCCAGAGGTGTGCTCAGCTGGAACCCAAGAACAAAGCTTTCCAGGATCTGCTCAGACAGCTAGGGGCACAGATCCATCAAAAGGTGATGTTGTGTTTTTCAACAAAGTGGATGAAGGATTATAGAGATTTGGTCATGCAATTCTAATTGCACTGTGGAGGAACGCTTCCTAATCATGCTGTTTTTTCTCTTAATCCTGTAGTCAGCACAACTAAACTCCACAGATGCTCGTGTGCAGCAGATGTTCTCCCTCCTCTTAGATGCCTCTGCAAAAGACTCAGATCGACAGAAGGTAAGGATGGCTCATAGGAGTTCTAACAAATTTCACTAATTGTCTTTTGAAGTGTTTTGATTTTTCTTCATTCCTCTTGATCGTCTGTAAAGCTGTTTTGCACTAAATTGATTTTGCCGATTAATCCATTTCAGGCAGCTCAGAATCTAGTTGTGTTGTCCCGAGAAGAGGCGGGAGCTGAGCAGATCTTCCGTAATGATGGAGTGAAGCTGATTCAGAGGCTGCTTCTGTCAAAGCAGGAGGACGTGGTCCTTTCCGCTCTGAGGACTCTGGTTGGTTTGTGCACAGGGCATCAGTCAAGAGTAAGTGTAATAGTATCCTCTGAAGTTATACATTGCGTCATGTAGGAAGTCATTATCATAGAGGTAGCCATAGTGACACCTCTCTTATTTGTACTGTTATTCCTTTTAATTTTGTTGGTGTATATCTACATCCAAGTGGAAGTGTTTAAAATGTCAGGAGAATTTATTCACTGTGCTAGCAACACCTTTTAATGCTGAAGTCTGTATTTTATTCACAGACTATGGCTATAGTGAATGAGCTGGGAATGGAGCAGCTGTGCACAGTAATGGGATCAGGAGCCTCCACTGTGTCGCTGGCTTCCTGCCACCTGCTGCAGGTGATGTTTGAGGCTTTGACAGAGGGCATGAAAAAAGAGATCAGAGGGAAGGATGAAGCCATACTTCCTGGTGAGTTTGGATTCTGATCATGTGTATAGATGGAGACGGCTATACATAAAAGTTGACTGACGGTATAACAAATGCTTTTTGTGAATGTACCAGCTGTCTGTCCTGTACTTTCAAGGGTAATTGATTGTGTGAATTTGACACAGAACCCTCCAAAGAGCTTCGCTCAATGTTGCGGCATCTCTTGGGAATGATGCCAGCAGCTAATGTGTCGGGACCTGGCAGAGACAACGCCATCAACCTCCTGGTCAAACAAGTACCCCGCAAGTCCTTGAAAAACCCTGACAACACCCTCACATTATGGGTGATAGACCAAGGTATGAATCATACCTGCATGTCATCAAATCGAAACAAAATTGCTACAAAGCCATTGCCATTTCAGTATTTCTTTGTAGTTGCAGTACCATGACAAGTAGCAGAAGTGTTAAATCTATATTTTCAAACATCAAATGAAATCTGGCCATGGTTGGTCGTTTCAAGCTCATTTCAGTCACCATGTTTATCTGGCATTGTTGCAGCTACATTAATGAAGTCCTTGTCCCTCTGCAGGACTGAAGAAAATCCTGGAGGTGGCTGGGACAGTCCCTGAACTCTCAGAAGGACCACCTCTTACAGACAACTCCCACATGAGCTGCTCTGTCTTGCTGAGCAAACTCTATGATGACCTAAAGAGTGACAATGAGAGGGAGAATTTCAACAAACTGTGTGAAGAATATGTTCAGTGAGTTTATCACCGAAGATTGTCTCATTATTAGCTGCAAACATGAAAAAATATTATTACAAACCACGAGCTAACAAATTCTAACCAGATGTTTCTGTGGGTAGGCAACACTTTAGCCGGTCTGGACTAGATGCAAAGCTGCGAGCCATCCAGACTGTATCGGTGCTCCTCCAAGGACCGAGTGACGTGGGTAACAGAACCCTGGAGATGTCAGGAATGATGGACGCAGTGATCTCTCTGTGTGCTTCTGAAGATGTAATTCACCAGCAAGTAGCTGTGGAGGCTCTCATCCATGCTGCAGGCAAGGCCAAGAGAGCCTCCTTCATCACAGCCAATGGTGTGGCACTTCTGAAAGACCTCTACAAGAAGAGTGAGAATGACAGAATACGAGTGAGAGCCCTGGTGGTAAGTACCGCATACAGGTGGAAAAGAGCTTATTACTGAAGAAAGGTACAAGTAACTCTTTGATGTGTGTTGTTACGCAGGGTTTGTGCAAGCTGGGATCAGCAGGAGGGACTGATTTCAGCATGAAGCAGTTTGCAGAGGGATCCACGCTGAAGCTTGCCAAGCAGTGCAGAAAGTATGTGGCTGTGTTGAATTTTCAGTCTGCTTATAGATTAAGAAAAATATGTCATGAAAGGTTCATATTGTTGCATAACATACCCTCTTGGATTTTAAAATAAGAAATAAGCTCTAACTCTTTCTCTGTTAGGTGGCTGTGTAATGAGTCTCTGCCTGCAACCTCCCGCCGGTGGTCTGTCGAAGGTCTCGCCTACCTCACCTTTGATGCTGATGTGAAGGAGGACTTAGTGGAAGACAAGGGCGCTCTGCTGGCCATGTTTGAACTAGCGAAGGTTGGGTTGATGACTGAAAGTGTAGATTTTGGTATAATACAAGTGATACATTAACATTAGAAGGCAATCATAAAGTCAGATTCCTCTCAGAAAAGACTCTTGATTCCTGGGATTTGTATTCTTATATACTATATGAAAGCATTACAGTCTACTTGTTTTAAGTAGTAGCATCAACAACCTTCTTTTTCTGTATATTCCTGCAGTCTGAGGATAAAACAGTGCTTTTTGCTGTTGGCTCCACATTAGTCAATTGCACCAACAGCTATGACGTGGAGAAGCCGGATCCTCAGATGGTGGAGCTGGCCAAATATGCAAAGCAGCATGTGCCTGAGGAACATCCCAAGGTACTGTTTTATTTTCAATTTCTTTTTGTTTTTGTAGAGCTAACATCACACAATACTCCTTTAATACTACACAGTAGCCCAACCACCCCCCCTACAAACCCCACCCTGTCTTTGGCTACTGTTAAAAAGTTATATTTTTACATAATACTGTCTTTTCTTGTGGCAGGATGCAGCTTCCTATGTGGAGAAAAGGCTGGTGAAGCTGCTGGAGGCTGGTGTAGTGTCTGCGTTGGTGTGTATGGTCAAACAGGAAAGTCCTG
The DNA here is from genome assembly GCA_021432705.1 of Caranx ignobilis. Lineage (NCBI taxonomy): Eukaryota > Metazoa > Chordata > Actinopteri > Carangiformes > Carangidae > Caranx > Caranx ignobilis. Next base: position 58,209,344 of record MU269990.1, read on the forward strand.
CCCTCACTGAGGCTTGCAGAGAGTGTATCGGCAGGTAGGAAAATAGCAGTAAGTCTTTTTCACCCACTGTTCACGCTAGATTTTCCACTTAATGCCATTTCTCACGACAGGGTGTTCTTGGCTTTGGTGGAGCGACAGGAAGACAGAGGCACAGTGGTGGCACAGGGTGGAGGAAAGGTAGAGGATAATAAATATACTAAGTTTAGCCTGCGCACTAATCTGAATATTTTGCTTTCGGAGGTTCACATGCTGTGTGTTCCCTCCACAGGCTCTGATCCCACTGGCATCAGACAACACAGATGTGGGGAAAATCAAAGCGGCACAAGCCCTGGCAAAAATAACCATCACGTCTAACCCAGAGATTGCCTTTCCAGGAGAGAGGGTGAGGAGAATCTGTAATTGGCCTCGTTAGTTAAAAAACTGTTAAAAGTCTGTCTTGTTTAACCTTCTGTCTTTCATGTTTCTAGATCTATGAGGTGGTCCGCCCACTTGTCAGTCTTCTAAGTCTTGAATGCACCCTACTGCAGAATTTTGAGGCACTCATGGCTCTCACAAACCTGGCAGGCATCAGTGACAGACTCAGGTTGGCCACTAGGGGGAAGTGTCTCCCAAGAATACACATACAAAACATGGTCAATTGTACTAGGAGCATTATAACAGATTTCAAGTCTTTTGGGGAAAGTGTCACTGCATTTTCATCCCTCTGTATGCTGAATGCTTACACATAGTCATTAGTCATTAAAGTATGTGACTAGGCCTGATGCTGGCATATTTTATTGCTTCTGGATTCATCATCTTAAAATGTGACACCCCTTAGTCTTTTGACTATATTTCATAATTAACCTCTTATTCAGACATCACAATTTATATTGAATATTGTTTCACAGGCAAAAGATCATAAAAGAAAAGGCTGTGCCAAAAGTCGAAGGCTACATGTTTGAGGAGCACGACCTGGTCCGAGCCTCTGCCACAGAGTGCATGTGTAATCTGGTTTTGAGCACAGAGGTGAGACATATCATTAATCTTAGATTCAGAGATCTGTTTAAAAAGTTGAACTAAGAGCAGTGGGGGGCTTTTTTGTGTCCAGGTCCAAAAGATGTACCTGGCAACAGGTAATGACCGGCTGAAGCTGCTCGTCCTCTACAGCGGGGAAGAGGATGAGAGGCTGCGGAAAGCTGCAGCAGGAACATTGGCCATGTTGACTGCCGAGCAGCCTGAACTCTGCGCCCGCATCCCCGGAACAGTAAGCACACCAGGGCAGCAGCTCACTGTCCCCACACTTCGCACAACTCAGCACTGTCACATTCTATAGCTCCTCAGTTTCATACTTTGGCAGTTTCACACGACTTCTCGCTGTCCTCTCTTCTCAGACAACCCACTGGCTAGAGATCGTACAGGCGCTGCTGCTCAGTGAACTATCCGACCTACGTCATCGTGGAGTCGTCATCGTTCAGAACATGATGCAGGCAGAGAAGAGTCTGGCTGAGACGCTAATGGAGAGTGAAGCCCTGGAGATCCTGTCTGTCCTGGCAAAGGGAGGAGTGGGCACGCCAGTACAGGTCTCAAAAATAGCTCAGAACTGTCTGGACAAGGCTGTGGAGTACGGCATCATCAGAAACAGGGAAGGAAAGGAAAAGAGCAAAGGAACCGAACCCTGAAAACACAGCTGCTGTGTGTGAATGTGCCTCCTGGCAATGTTAAAGTGCTTTAAGTATTATCTGGGACCAGTGAAATCATTTCACTTATGCAGGAAAGTCTCTTTTTTTTGGTCTGGATCAGTAAATGCTGATGTTGAAATGCTGGCATCTTAACCCAAAAGGGTTAAAAGCAATAAGCAACTGAGTGAAAAAGAAGTATAAAATAAAAATCAACCAGATTCACATAGGGCTGTTTTCTTACACACAAACCCTGAGAGCTGTTTGACAATAGTTTTCTGCTGACTGTGTTCATTTTCATGTTTATTCAAGCACATCCCGCAAATATGCATAAGACCAAGACGGACTTGTATTTTATAAATTCTTTATTTAAAGACTGTAATTTTCACTTGTGTAATAGTTTTACCCAAAATATACTTTGGCTCTTTTTGACACTGTTCACACTACTTTCATATTATTATTATTTTTATGTCTGACCTTTTTAAAAACATGACATTTCATTAATATAAATCACCCAGTTGTGTGTTGTATTACCTCACTACATTCCCAGAGCTTTCATTGTGCTGAAATAATGATAATAAACTTCAACACTGAACTATATTGTCTCTTCTTTTGGGAAAGTAGAATTTCCAACGCGAGGGTTCAGTGTAAGAGCCCCTCTGAGCATTTTTTTTTTTTTTTTTTTTTTTTTTTTTTTTTTTGTGCGCGCATGCGTAGTACGTACCGGTTCTACAGTCACGAGTGCTCAAACTTTGCGGGATAACTGCGCGGAGAGGCTCAGCAGTGTTCCTATGACAGACGAGGTAACGCGTTTTCAATGCGGTGGTTCGGGTTTGGCTTTAACGCATTCGGACAGATATGTGTCCATGAAAAAGTAGCAGGAAGGGACGTGGCCAGTGAAGTCAAAGTGATCCGTCCGGCAGAGCTCGCGGACGGAAGTGGCTGTAACTTAAAGACCAGTCAAGTCAAAGCGAGCTGGAGTCGTAGAGCATCTTTGCATTTGATCGGTGAGTCCTAAGCGACTCTGTGACCCGTGGTCTGACACTCCTATCATTTAACACAAATAAAAGATCACGCTTAACACGTGCATTGCCCCTCTTCTCTCTGATAGGTGACAGCTGCTGTGTGTGTCTGGCAGGTTTCGAGTCAGTCATCTCCACTGAGTCCTGTGGAGTTTCAGTGTTAGAAAACAGAGGCTGTAAAGATGCTCTCATCAGTGAATCGTACTTGACTCTTGCCTTCCCGAACAGGATTGAATCCTGGGACCTCCAGAAGAAGGAGAAGACGCCATCATGGAACATGGAGATAAAAAACCACTCAGAGAGCTCTGGTTATGTTTACTTCAATATCTCATGTAAGCTTACAGACATCAGATGTATGCTGCATGGCATGACAAAGGTTCATCTTGCTGCTTGCAGAATCCCCTCTGAGCCTCCCATTGGTCCCCGGGGGATACTTAGCTATGAAACCTCCCCTCTACCGCCCCTTATCCCCGGACCTGAGAGCCAAGAGCCTGGCCCTGGGAGAAGAGCATGCCGTCCTTCTCTGTGCTACAGGAGCTGTGTACACTTGGGGACTGGGCAGGTAGAGGTAACACTATTTGCTTTTCTTGGGAATATGAGCAATAGCATCTTAATGAGAATCTTCTGTTTATTTGACAGTCATGGTCAGTTGGGACATGGAGGCCTCATGTCTGAGCAGGAGCCCAGGGCGGTGGAGGCACTCTGGGGGATGTCCATGAGCTGTGTTGCAACAGGAGGATGGCACTCTGTTTGTATTAGTGGTAAATGTTATATAAAGATTAAGAGTGAAAAGGGTAACACTCCTCCTTTTGTAAAGTTGAGAAAAAAAATGTCTAATGATATTTTCCTCATAGATGGGGGTGATCTTTACGTGTGGGGCTGGAATGAGAGTGGCCAGCTCGGACTTCCATCACGAGGTCTGAGGAAAGCAGCACAACAGCAAAGTAACCAACAAGCAGGTTCAGTTGCCTCCTAAGTAAATGAACAATTCCCACCAAATCACATTAACACCTATTTCTACTCACTTACTGTGCAGTATATCAATGCAAAGTTTTTTCCTATCATCTGCTGAGGTTTATTTCACCTCAGAGTCACACTGCAATTTTTTTCAGTGTTGCATGATGATTGTTAAAACTTTCAAAGTGATGCCTGTCAATTGGTTAGCACTAAACAGGACAATATATTTGACACCTGTGGATTCTCTATATTTTAAAAAACCATCACTTTTCTGTTGCTGTTTTTTTCCACATGGAAAGCAGGTGTACATCAACATGTCTGTCAATTGCACACAGGAAATATAAATGTAAACAAACATACACAATTTGAAATTTTGGCACTTTGAGCACCATAAACTGAATGGCATCAGGTGACACTGCATTGGGGTCAGCTGCAGCAGAACAGTGAAAAAAACAGTATGAAAGACAGAGTAACATGTTCAGCTATAAAAGCAATGTTACATTGACTGTGCTCAACAGGAGCATTGTGCCAAGATACCAGATCATCATCTCCTGGTGAAGAGCCACGAGAGGAGGAGAAACACGAGGAGGTATTCATATCCATTCAGGCTTTCCCAGCTCTGCTGGATGTCACCCCATCATGTGAAATCAGTAGAGTCAGCTGCGGCTCCCGCCACACAGCTGCTGTAACAAGTAAGGAACATCTCTAGTGGATAATACTTATTTACATTTTTTTACAAGCCACTGTCATATACTCCTTATATTTTCTGATTTCAGCAACAGGTGATCTCTACACGTGGGGCTGGGGTAAGTTTGAATTTGAACCTAGGTGACAGTGAAATTATATTTTACTTGCTTGGAATATCTAACTTTTAAATGAACACTCCCAGGAGTAGCGCCAGTCAAATTCTGCTTGGTGAAAAGACATATGATCAGAACAAGTTAAACGTCCCCTGTCCATCTTTCCCCCATTACCATTTCAGGTGAATATGGCCAACTTGGACACCAGACTGTAAACAGTTCAGATGAGCCCCAGTGTGTGGAGTACTTCAGGGAGCAGCAGATGCATGTAGTTGATGTAATTTGCGGGACCTGGAACACTTTTGCTGCCGTCATCGAGGAGGAAGTAGCTTGCTCTTAAAAAAAAAACTGATAAACATGAACCCTGGACTTTGGACAACATACCAGAAAGTGAAAATTATAACTTTGGATTTTGGATTAAATATACTTTGTAATATATCAAATCCATTTGTTGGATTAGAGTGTATAAAAAAAAAACACTGGTGATTTTGTTTTGTTTTTTATTTTCTTTACATATATTTTTAAAAATCACAAGATTTAAAAATTTCAAAAACCATACATAAAAACAGTTAAGACGAAAAAATCCACAGGTAAATATAATTTAAGGCACACATTGAATATTACTCTCATACTCTAAAGATTTAACACTATATGTGAATTTAAGGGTGATGCATTTTCACAGCCCACTAGGGGGTCTTCACAGCACAATCTTGAAGGAACTGTGGAGAAATGAAAACATAAAGATGCAGTTTAAGTGAACAAGATTTTGTCAAATCAAATGCATATTAATATAAACAATAATCTAATTTAACTTACCTGACAAAATCAGGTGATCTTGAAATGACATGTTGAAACTCTGAGAGGTTCACAGTTCCATCCTTGTCAATGTCTGACTCGTCAAGAATCTAAAACGCATATAAAGGGAAGATCTGTTAGTGCCGAACTGCATCCACCAGCTGTGCTAAACATCCACAGTGCTTCCATACATCAGCAAAGAGAAGCCTCAGTGAACTCACATTGCTGATGAGCTGCCGCATTTCATCTTGGGTTAGTCTTGTGTCATCTGTCTCTCCCGTGAGACAGTTAACCAGCTTCTCCAGATCCCCACCGTCAAGTGTGCCATCATCATCGAAGTCTAAAATACATATATGTATACAATTTAGTTCCTTATACAAACTGAGTGGCTTTCATATATACTTCAAAACCAACTCTTTAAATCAGTTTATTTACCAAATATACGAAATGCATAGTGGGACTTGATTTCCAGAGTAGCAGAGTCACTGAAAGCACTCAGTAGATCCAGGAAGTCCTCAAATGTGAGGCTTCCATCTTTCTGTTCAGATGTTGAGAATACATGGCAGATTCTTGTCCTGAAAGGGTTTGACTGTGACAGGAACAAGTACAACGGTCAGTGCAGGTATCAGTATTGAATCACGTCCTCCATAACACAGAGAGAACAGGCCAGTCCTTGTCAATCCAACTAACCACAAAGTATTCCACGTATGATTAAAATTGAACTTAAATGTAATTTTACCTTGAGTTCTGGCAGAGTAAGGATCCTCTCCATTGGGACTCTGACATTTGGAAGGTCTTTCTCATCTTTACTGAGCAGTTCAGTGAATCTCTTGTGAGCACTGACCGAAAAAGAAAACCACAACTTTAGTTATTTATTTCGACAACCAATGACACATTCAATGATTTTAAACACGATTATCATGTAGCATGCAGTCCTTCACTTACAGAAGAATTTCTTGTTTTGTCAAGAATGTCAGTTCCTAAAAGACAAAGTTTGTATCATTATTGTTATTATTATGGTAACAGTGCACTGAGTGTGTCAAAATAGTCCGATTTACTCTATTTCATCGATGATTTAACTGACATTAGCAACAACATTAGCTTCCACTCTTTATCAGCGTGACGACAAGTGACATCAACGTTATATTAAGTTTGTAAGATATAACATAGACCTCAAATAAATCATTATGTTCCATTAATGACAATACTTGAATAGTTTTGTTGTTATTAAAAACCTAGGCTCTGTGAGATAATATGTTATTCTCGGTATTTACAGGGCTTGAAAACAACTGTTCGCAACTTTAGCCACTCGGTTTTCGTCTGTAGCGATGTAATGGCAGCTTTTGAGGACTTTACTTTGGACACTTACCTGATATTCTGAGAGCAAATCCTTCCCAAGTTGACTTGCCGTAGTTCCCATATTGAAAGTTTTCACGAAGATGTACTTTTGGGTGGTAGAAATACTGCTACTACTCCTGAACAACTTGTTGATTTTACATCGCTTACTTCCGGTCTCTGGTTACCGCATTCTATTTCCTGGTTGTAGCTACGTAACTGTTTCTGTGGTGACGTACTTGAAAACAGCTGCTATCGAGGCAGCTCAACAATAACGAACAGGTGACATTTAGCACTGCACTGAGGAATACTGTACCTTTTAAGTAGCCTACGTGTTCTTTCATGAATATTTCCCATGTTTGCTCATACTTTACGAGCTACTTATACTCCACCACTTGTCAAAGTGCTAATAAATGCTTTTCAGATAACAACCTTATAAAATACAACACATTGCTAAGGATTAAACTGTTGAATTCAACCACTTTGGAGAAATTGACCATCTCTATCTGTCTAGTATAAGCTAATTTTTCACAACTAAAGTGAAAATGAGAGAGAAGTGGATAATTAATTAATTTTTGAATAAGTGTTTGTTTTTTCTTGTTTTTCCTGCCATGAATCATTTCACCACTTTTAATTTGTGACCCTTTGGTGGAGCTCGACTAGAACAAAGTGCCAGAACTAATTCAGTGTAGCTAGATAAAAAATTCAAAACTAGCTCTATCCATAAGTGTAAAAATGCTGCTTACACATTGATGCAGCAGACAGTCAACATGTATCCATCACAGAGGACAGAACCAGAGACGTTCTATATTGTGGCAGAACCTATTTTTTGACCATTTTTCCTTTTATTTTAATAATATTTCTGTTTGTTTGTCAGAGAATCAAAATCTTCCAGGTCCAGCTGTTACTTATGTCACTTAACATCGGATTGCATTGTCTTTGTTTGTTTTTATTGTTTAGCCTGTTTGAATTGATTAGTTCATTCTTTCTCTCTTTTGTAAAATGTATTTTCCACTTAAAGTCCAAGTAAACCCACAACATTACTAATCATCTTTGCTTTATTGTAGTTTCACCACAAATATTGTCATTTTTGCAGGAGAAAAAAACTAAACTAGTGTTTTAGGACATTATCTTCTATACACAACATTAGCATGAGTCATCAATTCAGCTTACAAACATTAAAAAATACTTAATGATATACCTACAAGACAGCAACTATTGCCACTGTATTCATTAATAGATCATCAGCTAACTGGTAAAACATTTAGGGAATAGAATATAATTAACAAATGTTTACAACTATGCTAATTATACTACTAATGCATATACTGTAGATGAGAAATAAATGAGGATCCCAGCAGAGAGATCAGGAGATGATTAAATTAGCACTGGAAGAAAGACAATCTAAGCCCCTGGATTTGTGTCCCAGTCTGTTGTATCTGAAACAGAAGAATAAAAACTATTACCTTTCAGGTACCAGATGCAACCAGAATGTGCAAACATATCTTATCATTATCTCACATCTTTTACGCTTCAATGCAATTACATTACTTTTTTTGTTAATAAATACAACAACTCTTCTGATTTTGTTCTCCTCAGATTGTACCTGTCATTTTCGTTCCCTCCTTGGTCTCAGCTGAAACACCGATGCCATACTCATTCTCCCCAGTGACTCTGAAGAAGTAGATTCCTCCCTCCTCCAGATCTGACACCTTATAGGACAGTCGGCGGCATTTGTCTGTGAGTCTTGTCCACCCTTTTCTGCTGAGGTCCCGAATGTCCACAAGGTAGTGTTTGACAGGAGCTCCTCCTTCATTCTCAGGAATGTCCCAGGTAACAGTGGCAGAGTTCTTGGTCACATCCTTTACTGTAATATGAGCAGGTGGACCAGGGGAATCCAAAACCCTCACATTCAAGGTCAAAGAGGCAGATCCAGCGATATTTTGCAGTTTGACTATGTATTTGCCAGAGTCATCACGTGTTGCCCTTTCCACTGTGATAGAAGTGGTGAAACTGGTGGTGTTGATGAGACCTCTTACTCTCAGATCCACATCTGCCTTGTCCCATGACACTGTGGGGACAGGTTTACCTGTGAAAGGCACGGTCAAGGTGAAGGAGCCGCCATCCTTAACAAGTAAAGTCTTCCTCATCTCAGGTGTGACATCAAACTTGGGCTCCTCCTCTCTCTCGATGGCTACTTGAGGGTCTGTTTCTGGACTGGGCTCACTGATGCCAATCTTATTTATGGATCTGACAGTAAAAACATATTCTTCCCCGGATGTGAGTCCACTTACAGTCAACTCTGTTTTATCTGTCTTATGAATGCCAACAGTCCAGTCTTCTTCTGCTGATTTTCTGAATTCAACTTTATACCCTGTGACCTCTGCTCCACCATCAAACAACGGCTTGCTCCACGACAGAGTGATTGAGGATCTGGTTGAATCAACTATGATGGGCTTTGTTGGAGGGGAAGGTAGGAACTTGGGATCCTCTGCGAGGGTGAGCGGGCATGGGAGACTGGGTTCACTTAGGCCTGCAGCATTCTCAGCAAAGACTCTGAATTCATACTCACATCCCTCATGCAGACCAGAAGCTTTGACTCGTGAGTCATACACTGGCTTTTTGTTGACTCTTACCCAGCGGACGCCCTGCTTCTCCCTCTTCTCTATGATGTAACCACTGATTCGGCTACCACCATCAGAGGCAGGTCTCTTCCAGCAAATAGTCATACAGTCACTGGTTGCACTCGTGACCTCAACATCCATCGGAGCAGATGGGATAGTAAAAGGATCCATCGCCCTGATGGGCTCACTTTCCAAAGTCTCACCCTCTCCATATTTGTTCACTGCCCTCACTCTAAAGAGGTACTCATTTCCTCTGAGCAGCTTGGTTATCTTACATGTAGTTGCCATCATGTTATCATACACAAGAGTCCAGGAGACACGGCTGGTTTCACACTTCTCCACAATGTAGTGCATGATCTCAGCACCACCAGTCTCATGGGGGGGTCCCCAAGACAGGGTGCATTTCTCTGCTGAGAGTCCAGACACATCCAGAGGTCCAGCAGGTGGGCCAGGCCTATCTAAGACTTTGATGGTGATAACTTTGGATGTGGTACCGCCAGTATTCTGTAGTGTCAGGGTATACTGCCCAGAGTCTTTCCTAACACTTTCTCTGATGAGTAGAGAGGTATGTGACTTTGTTGCACTTAGCTCAATTCTTCCCTTGGTGCCAATATTTCTACCATTCTTCAACCAATACACCGTGGGATTAGGGCGGCCAGATATGTCAGCATCCATTATTAGGGAGTCTCCTGCTTTGACAATGACCACCTGTCTAAGTTTGTCCTCCAAGATAATTTTGGGTGGCTCTACATCAGGCTGTACAGTCACAGGTCCTGTGGTTTCAGAGGGTGCACTGAAGAGATCCGCTGAATTCTTCGCAATCACGCGAAAATCATACTGTTCACCCTCTGTGAGGCCAGTCACCTCCAGGAAGGTGTCCAGTAAGTTGGTAAAGTTGCACTTAAGCCAGCAGCTATCTGGCAACTCTTTCCGCTCAACAATGTAACCAGTTATTTTAGCCCCACCGTCATATTCTGGTTTATCCCATGAAAGGGAAACTGAGCTGTTGGTTATATTGGTGACAGTGAGGTTGCATGGGGGGTCGCATTGGTCCCTTGCAGCTGCAGGATCAGATGGTGTGCTGCAGGGTCCAACACCTGCTATATTCTCAGCACAAACACGGAACTCATATATCAGGCCCTCTTCAACACTTGTTACCTTGAACTGGTTCTCAGTCACTGGGCTTCTGTTTAACTTTGTCCACAGAATACTACTTTGATCTTTGCATTCAATATGGTATCCAATGATAGAGCTACCACCATCACTGTCTGGTTTACTCCAAGCAATGACCATTACAGACTTTGAGGCCTGTACCACATGGAGGTTGACTGGCGGTCCAGGGGACTTGAAGGGATACTGGGCAACAACAGGTTCAAATTCAACAAACTGGCTCTTGCCATAGCGATTCTCTGCAGCAACACAAAACTGATATTCAGTACCTTGTGTCAGACGGGAAATTTTGATTGATGTTCTTGCAATGGTAGCTGACACAGTCTGCCACGATGTGCTCCCTGTATCTCTCTTCTTAACAACATAATTGGTGATTTCAGATCCGCCAGTATAATGTGGTGGCTGCCAAGACAAAGACACAAAGTCAGCACTCACTTCATCCACACTCAGGTCACATGGTGGTCCAGGTCTTTCAAAGACATTAACAAAAATTTCAGCAGATGTGCTTCCCACAGAATTGCTCAGAGTCACCTCGTAAACACCGACATCTAGCCTGATGGCATCTTTAATGATGATCTGAGATGATGAGTCAGATGTTTGCACATTTACTCTGCTTGTCTCTTTCAGTATGTTGCCATCTTTTTTCCAGGCTGCAGTTGGTGGTGGTACACCTTTGAATGGAACCTCGATCTTTAAATCGTTCCCTGCCTTCACACTGAATGTGTTGGAGAGCAAATTAATAATGGGCCCAGCACTAGTATCCTTTACAGCAACGGGTGCCGACAGTGACTTTGGTTCACTCCTTCCCTTTTCATTCACAGCGCTTACCCTGAAGAAGTACTCCTTTCCTTTTGTCAGCCCAGTGACAGTCACTTCCAGTGCTCTACTCTCTGAATATATTGTCCATGTGTCATCTCCCTTGGCTTGCATTTCTACTATATAGCCTGTGATTTTACTTCCACCATCATGGTCTGGCTTCTCCCAGCAGAGTTTCACACTATTGCTAGTAACATCGCTGAGTGTGATTTTGCCAGGAGGCAGAGGAGCCTCAGACACTTTAACAGCTTCAGCAGTCTCTGCTGGAAGTCCAGCCCCAAACTCATTCACAGCCAGAACACGGAAATAATAAAAGCATCCTTCCTGCAGATTGTCAATCTTGTATGAGTTTCTGACACAGCTGCTACAGACACTTGTGAAGGCCTTTCTAGCCTCCTCTCGCTTCTCTACAATGTAGTGTGAAATCTTTGTTCCTCCATCAATGAGCGGTGTCTCCCAAGAGATAGTCACAGAGTCTCTCTTTACCTCCTTCACTTCTAGGTTTGTTGGTGCGCTGGGAGAGTCTAGTACTCTGACATTGATGAATGCAGATTTAGTGCCATTGCAATTCTCAGCAGTCAACACATACTTTCCTGTATCGCTTCTATTAACATTCTCAATCAGCAGCACTGTGTAGGAGTTTGATACCTCAATTTGAGCTCGTTCACTTAAAGCACCACCTTCCTTTGACCATTTAACCTCAGGCTCTGGTCTTCCTTTAATGGTAACAAACAGACGTAACGTGGAACAGGCTCGAACATTCACAATCTTCCTCAAGGTCGTGTCCAACTCAATCTCAGGGGCCTCCAGTTTTTCTTCTGCTTTCACAGACCCAGGTAGATCCACATACTCTCCAACGCCAGCAGCATTCATTGCACAAATGCGAAAATTGTACTCTGCATTTTCTTTCAGTCTCTTTACGGTGTAGATTGTTTCCGCTATACCTGTGCTTGGTGTGCATGCAGTCCACTCATCCTCATCTGTTTCTTTAAACTCAACTACAAATCCACTGATGGCTGCTCCACCATCATAGATAGGCTTTGACCAGGTCAGAGAAACTGTACTGCTAGAGTGGTCCGTCACTTTTGGGTTGGTGGGGGGACCTGGTGGGTAAGTAGCTTCACAGACTTTTATATACTCACTTGGCTCACTAGGTGCACCCGCACCAGCAGCGTTTTCCGCCATCACTCTAAACTGATAGTAATGTCCCTCAGTGAGCCCTGTGCATCGGAAACGCAAATCATTCAGTCTTCTCTTGTTACATTTAGTCCACCTGACACCCTCTTTGTCACGCTTCTCCAAGATGTATCCATCGATCTCTGAGCCCCCATCACTCTCTGGCCTTTCCCATGTTAGTGCTATAGAGTCACCAGTCACTGCACTGGCCATAGGGGTAGAGGGTGCACTAGGTGTTGTGAAAGGGTTCTGTGCAACGAAGGGGTCTGACTCCAAAAAATCACCAACACCAAATTTATTCACTCCAGCTACTCTGAATATATACTCTTTGCCAGCCACCAGTTTTGTCACTTTGTAACTGACAGCTTCAACTTGAGTGTCAACCCCTGTCCATGTGACACGGCTGGTCTCCCGTTTTTCAATGATGTAGTGGGAAACACTGGCACCACCATCGTTTACAGGGGGATTCCAGTTAAGGTTACACTTCTCTGCACTGACAACTTTCACCCTCAGAGGCCCATCTGGAGGACCAGGTCTATCCAGGACCCTCACATTAACTGGCACAGATGTAGTTCCACCAATGTTACTAAGGACTAATACAAAGTGGCCCCCATCCACTCGTGTGCAGTCCCTCACAGTCAGGGTTGTGTGAGTGAGGGTGTTTTTGATCTCCGTCCTCAGTGTAGCCTTGTCAATTTCTTTTCCATCCTTCAGCCACATTACATCAGGGAGAGGCTTCCCAAAGTAATCAGCTTCAATAACAAATGTCTCACCAGCCTGGACACCCGTAACGCTCTTGAATTTCTGGTCAATGAATGCTGTGGGTCCTTCGATTACATCCTGAGCTGTGATTTTTACACTTTCTGAGGGTGCGCTCCAGACTCCAGCACCATTCTTGGCTGTTACTCTAAATTCATAGCTTTGGCCTCCCGTCAGACCTGTGACCGCAAATTGATTCTCAATAACATTGGTGAAGTTCGCCTTCATCCATCTGCCATCTGGGAGCTCTCTCTTTTCCACAACGTAACCTGTAATGGTGCTTCCACCATCATACTTGGGTTTCGCCCACTCAAGTGTAATGTTCTCTCTTGTGATTACAACAGCTTCAGGTTTACCCGGCGAATCACATGGGTCTCTTGCAACATAAAACTCTGATGTCTTGCTAGATGGACTGAGTCCAGCAATGTTCTCGGCAAAGACTCTGAATTCATACTCGATGCCTTCCTGCAGCCCACTCGTTTTGAAGCGAGTATTAGGAATAACAAGCTTGTTCAACTTGGTCCATAAAATGCTGTTCTTCTCTTTACGTTCAAGGTGATAGCCGATGACGGGGCTGCCTCCATCCCTGGTTGGAGGCTCCCATTCAACAACCATGCTGTACTTTGTCACTGTGGACACAAGGGGGTGCCAGGAGAAGCAGGCACACTGAATGGAAACTGTGCAATTACAATAGGAGAGGTGATTGCAGTACTCTTTCCATACCTATTTTCTGCAAACACTCTAAACTGGTATTCACTCCCTGTCTTCAGCTTGGTGACCTTTATTGTAGTTCTCACTGTTGTTGCTGACACAGTCTGCCAATCTGTACATGTAGTTTCACGTTTCTCCACTATGTAGTTGTCTAGCTGACATCCTCCTGTGTATTCAGGTGGCTCCCAGGAGATGGTAACATAGTCAGAATTGACCTCATCAATCCTCACAGGTCCTGCGGGTGGGTCAGGTTTTTCAAGAACAACCACAGTGATTTCTCCTGTAAATGTCCCAGCACTGTTGCTTGCCATGACTGAGTATTGACCAGAGTGCTCTCTGGCAGCATGTCTGATATGAAGAACTGTTAAGGAGGGGGTAGCTGAAATCTCTAGCCTTGATGACTCTTTTAATAACTGACCATCTCTTTTCCATTCGATCTTGGGCGCTGGTTGCCCAGACACTGGGATCTCTACTTTCAGATTTTCACCATTCTTGACACTGAATGTGCTGAAAGTTATCTGGAGAGTTGGCTTAATGGCATTTTCTGTGTCTGTCGCAGAGCCAGGTGGTAGCCTTGGGTTGTTTTCTCTGCTCTGTGCAGTGTCAGATGGACCTGTTGTGAGGATTAAATAAGCATACCTAATCATTCATGATACATGTGGTTATTGATAAGACAGATCATCAAAAATCTATGGCTTTGAAATGCATCTGAGTGAACCCATCAATGCTTTTAAAAATATGGATGAATGACTTTGTTTGGTTTGCATGTAATAAAAATTGTGTATTCTGAAAAATAGTAAATCACAATACAGAGAAGACTAACAATCACAGTAATGGATATTTACTTTATTACCCTTTAAATCTCTTTTTTAATATAAGGTAGAGTATGAATGAATACTATCTAGGTCACTAAGTGATAAGTTGAATTCATGACATACCTCTGACAATGCGTGTGGAGGATGACTGAGAATCCGCTGCCGTGAGCTGAGGATCAGTCTGTGGGGTCATATTTATATTTAGTGTGTGAGCTTTATTTTTTACTTTCTGTAAAGCTTCATGATCACATACAAAAAACTGCTATCATCATCAACATCATAGGATTTTGACAAAAGTCACATTATTGAAAACCAGTTATAAAAGGGAGGGGGTTGAGGGCTCTATTACTGTCTATTACTGTGTTGGGTTTGATGTGTTGGTAACAGAAACTCTTGATGGTGATAAAAATAACTAGAGGCATGCTGGACCACACTGCCATCTGCTCAGATAAAACTCTATTATTAAGTTTCAAAACTCTCATAAGGTTTAATTAAAGCAGTTCCCTTTGCTAAGAAGCACAATAAAAACATTTCAAAGAAGAAAATCTGAGCTGCCCTCAACTTTTGCTGCATTTCAATAACTTTTAAAATATTCTTTACAAGTATTACATTTATACACATAGCTGTACTTACTGCGTCTTTGTTCGCGTCCATCCTTCCTCTCACTTGTCGTTTTGTGAGAAATGTAAAGATATAAAATCCAGCTAGTTCGGTTATGAAGCATCCACTGTGGTGATCCCCGACACTCTGTCTCAGACAACGACAGCTCTGCCAATCACTGCCTGCTTTATCTCCAGAAGCATGTGGTGACTAAAATAACCATGCTGCCTGACTGGCCAGCTGCTCATGCTTTCAAAGTTAGTTGAGCCTCCATAAGTCAGCCGGGGAAAACTGGGGCATTGCTCAACATTTAAATATTGTACACATACCATTCTAGATATCTGGGGTTTTCCCACATGGCTTGACAGTTATGATAACTTCTAGAAACATTTTTTGTGTGTTTGTTAATTGAAAATGGTCAGCCCTTATGAGAATAGGTAGGTTAAAGGCTACAAAATACTTTTGTCAGGATACCTACCTTACATTTGCCTTCTTGAGAAATATGTGGGCTACTGGACTTGACAATGTTTTTCTCATGTATTAATAAAGAACATGTAAAGAAAAAAAACTCTCGAGAATAATAAATTAGGGAGGTGAGGTTTAATTTCTGTGGGTCCCAGCACAGGTAGGTGCAGGGAATGAGAGGGCAGATGAGTTTGGCAAAGAGGCGTCAACAGAGAGGAGGGATAGAAATGGGGTTAGTATCAGTAAAGCAGAGGTTAAAAGTGTTATCTGGGGAAAAAACATCCAAATAATGCAAGAGAGGTGGGACAGAGAGGGCAAAGGGGGTCGTTCATTTCAAATTCAAAACAGCATCAAAGCCAGTCGGGCAGGTACTGGACACTGGAGAAAGGAAAGTTAGGTCACTGTACACAGAACAGGAGGATTGGGGAATTCAGTTTAAAAGGATTGCGAGTGAGATTTACTTTTTATTCATTTTCTTTTAGTAACACAGACACATAACATAACATAACATGACATGACATGACATGACATGACATGACATGACATGACATGTTGAGGATTTGGACATAGGTAAGACAGCAGAGTCAACCTAAAATCATACGTAAAGCTTCTGCTGTTGGAAATAGGGAAACTCATTTAAGGCTTTGACCTGATTATTGCCATTCAGGTCTTGCAGTTGACACATAGGTGAACTATTTTTACCACGTTTCCTCATTTTGGTTCATCAGTTTAAATGTGATTCTCTCCATTCACAGAGATTTCAGTAGGACATGTGTACAGGCTATGTGTGCTGTGTGTGTGTGTGTGTATAGAAAGGAATCAGAGTGTCAGTCTGTTGTCTGATCCTCACTCCAGAGCAGAAGGTGGCGGTAATGTACCAAATCCTGGTTGCCAACCGCCGGAAAGCTACAAGAAGAAGAAGAAAAAAGGCAGCAAAAGAAGCAGGAGAAGACGTGGAAGAAGCAGTCCCTCGGCTTCAGCAGCGCACCTCATCATGGCGCTCCAGTTTGTGTACACCAACCAGGATTTTGTCACAGATGTGCGGCGGAGCAGTGACAGCAGTTCCGGGATGGCACCAGCGCCGACAAGGTTTGACACGAGCCTCCAGGCCGGCTGGACAGACAGGATGGAGAGGGGGCTTTTCCGCTATCATCTGACTGACTTAGAAACACGCATCGTGCCGGGTGCGAGTGGCTTCGTTGCCCAGTTGAACATTAAAAGAGGGACAGAGAGGAGGAAGCCTCAGGAGATCCAGAGCATCCAGCAGGAGTTCAATGCCGGCCAGTTTAACTTCAACAAGATCAGCCCTGGGGAAGTTATATTTGACATGATAAAGGACACAGGGAGAGACCCGGCGGAGTGTCAGAGTGGACAGTCGGGTCAGCCCTGGAGGATGATGGTGCTGGTCAATGTCAGTCCTCTGGAGTTTGGACACTGTCTCTTTGTCCCCAGTCCGTCACGTTGTTTACCGCAGATTCTGAACAGGTTCAGCATCCAGGTGGGGATCGAGTCGGTGCTTCTGAGCT
Organism: Caranx ignobilis; assembly: GCA_021432705.1. Taxonomy (NCBI): domain Eukaryota; kingdom Metazoa; phylum Chordata; class Actinopteri; order Carangiformes; family Carangidae; genus Caranx; species Caranx ignobilis. The sequence goes on from MU269990.1 coordinate 58,226,570, forward strand.
CCGACCCTGGCTTTCGTGTGGGTTTCAACAGCTTAGGAGCATTTGCGTCTGTCAATCATTTACACCTACACGGCTATTACCTGGACTACGAGCTCAAGATCGAATCCATGCCGGTCAAACCACTGCTTCCCGAAAAGGGATTTCACCGCTTGTTGGGCTTTCCCACCGGCTTTCTGTTTTACGCAGAGGCACAGGATGTGGACAAAGTCGCCACAGCCATCTCTGAAGTGACAGACTTTCTTGTGACTGACAATGTTGCTCACAACGTGTTCATGACTAGAGGGTGTCCGCCTTTGGATCTCACCCAGAACCACGACCATCCCTGTTTAAGAAAAGGCGTCCGCATCGCTGTGTGGCCCAGGAAATCCTCCTTCGGTGCCAAAGACAAGTCTGCGTTCACCGTTGCGTTTTGTGAGCTGGGTGGACATGTGCCATTTAAGAACAAGCAGGACTATGAGATCGCTGAGAAAGACATTGTAGACACAATTCAGAAGTATCTCCTGCCTGATGAGGAGTTTCACAAGTTGGAACAGCAGCTTACCCGTCGTTTAATGTAATGAAACAAACAAAGACAAAACTTTGTGCCAAAGTTGCACATTTTAGTTTTCAGTGGAGACATAAGGTTAGAACATATGGAAATATCTTGACTGGGGGGATTATACTTGTTTGACATAATTGCTGATGTCACTGCTGCAAAAAAGAAAATGTAAATAAAAACATTTGATCACAAAAAACAACAAGAGCACAACAAGAAATGTTCCTCTTTCTTTCTCTATTCGCTATGATCTAATGCAGTTACCATCATTAACTACTGATAAATGACAAGATTGGTGGAAAGACCTTTTCATAGGAGTCAAATGGTGTAACCCAGGGATGGGCAGGTCATTCCACACAGGGCAGCATGTTTGGCTGCAGGTTTATGTTCCAAGCAATCAGCAGCACACCAGACCTGACTCTTTCAAACATCTGATCTCAGTCTGCAGGAAGTTCATCCAAGAGTGTGCTCCTGATAGGTTGGAACAAAAACCGCCCTTTGTGGAATGAGTTGCCCACTCCTTGTGTAACCAGTTATACCAGTTGACTCCCATATGAAAAGCCTTGTCAAAGGTCAACCTAACTCTAACCCTGTTATTTCATTTTAAAGGGGAACTATGCAAGCCCGGTCGCTGTTACAACATTCATAAACATAGATTACGGGTTACGGGGCGCGTTTGTGTTGCAGTGCTGCCAAACAAGAGCTGGGACACCGGGGCACAGGCACTGATCTTGTAAGGTTGGTTTTCAGCTAAGAGACTATGTGGAATGCAGAAAGCCTTGTCATGCAGCAGTTGTGATCATCAGTGATCCTTCTCTGTAATACCATGTCCTGTCAGTGACTGCTTAAATGGTGGTTACACCACTTGAGACTTCGTGTAGTAACACGATTCCCCAATTTAAATTTAAATTACTCCATTACCTTTATACGGTGCCGTGAAAAAGTATTTGCTTCCTTCCTAATTTCTTGCTTTTTTGCACATTTGTCACACTTAAATGTTTCAGATCATCAAACATAACATATATTTGGGTGTTTGGCTTGCCTTCTGGCCCCCAAATGAGAGAATTGACCAAAAAAAAATCTGTGATTTGCAGGCTCCACAGGTCGAAATCCATGTAGTTTTACGAGCTGTTCCCTGACTTGTCAGACAACGATGTCATTAGTTTTCGAATTTGCACAATTCCACCCCTACCTGCGAGTACCTGGGGGGAGGGGGAGGGCAGGGTGAGCAGTCGCTCATTTGCATTTCAAGGGACAGGCACTGACACCAGCCGATCTGAACAGGGCTGTTCTGAGTGGATGAGAAGAGTGCTGTGATGTTTGATCCTTGGGGTATGGTGGTGTCACATAAAGCAAAACAAACACTTAATCAAAAATACAATTATTGTATTTGTTTGTTTTTTTTAGTTGCACCTCTCAGCATTGTTATAATAGCTGCTTTTATTTTGTTGTCCAACCTTGTTCATCCCTGTCACATCTGACTGGGAAGTTAGAGTGGGACAAATCCATCATTAATTTTACTCTTTACACTTAAAACAGGTGAGAATACCTCCTGCGAAGACGTAAAGTAACAGAAGGAACATGGACTCCCAGAACAACAAGAGAATCAGGTGAGCTCACATATAGAGACAACTTATTGAAAAGTTACACCAAGGCTTTGTCCACACGAAAACAGAGCTTCCCCAAAATTATCTTTTTCTTGTTCGTCTTGAAAAAATCTCTGTGAAGACAGCGCTGTTTCCAGAAATATCTGCGTATGCACTGATAATGACTGAAAACGCTGTAGTACATACTCCAGGCCTATGTAGAGCGTGTGGCGCTGTAAGACTGCCACACATACACACCAAACACAGAGTGACCAGTGGTGGCCATGGCCACTATTAGCCACCCCGTAGCTCCGCCCCTATTCTGCTGCTTCTCCTCTCTGTCTTTCAGTGAGGGGCGGGGCTGCCCCGCGCTGCGCCCTGTCTCCATGGCTGTCTCTCACATGTACGTAAGGAGTGCACGCCGACGCCGCTGCCATAGCTCTCCATGTGCTGCAGACGGGACGTGAATGTGGGGCGACTAAAGCCTTCGTGAGTTATAAAGTCATACATCACTCCCCAGTGGTAGCCTACCTACAAGTAACCTACTACTTATTCAACATGCTTAAAGAGTCATATTTCCCAAAATGCTTGTTTGGCTGACACTTGTTAATCAGAGCACAGTAAAATGAAAGCTTTTTTTGAGAAACATTGTGTATCTGTTGCAGTCAGATGACAGCTGTCTGTGGATCCTGTTTATCTTGCCATAAATTACAAAAACTTCTAGCTGAGACAAATCAGTCCCAAGCCCCTGTCTAACATTAGGCTACCTGAATGTAGTGAATCACAGCAGCAACAGGAGGAATCACTCATTCAGCTTGATTTTAGTGAAAATTTGAATTGGTTTCCAGATATTGAGTTTATTGTGACTTTGCTGTTCCACAAGTCTCCATGGATACACCTTAATGTTTACCGTCGCACACTGTGACTGTGTCAAACAATGGCGACAAGAGATTAATAGCAGTTTTCCTCAGTTTTCCTGACCTGTCCACACATGACTGCTGAAACTGGACTTTTCAAAAAAGTTCACCCTGGACTCCAGTTACAAAGCACTCTGGTTTCAGGAGCCCACAACTGCGGTTACGTGTGGATGAAAGGCCAAACCGTGCAGAGAAAAACATGGTTTCAAAAATACCCGTGTTCGTGTGGACGGCCCCTCAGTCTCAAGGGTGGGATCATTTATCAGAAAAGCAGTCTAGACTGACTATCGCTGATAATGTGACAACAATGTGTGAGACCGAACATGTCTGAAGGTGTGGCTTGCTGCGCTATGGCTGCATCAGGGCAAAACAAAAAATTATAGAGGTTATCAAAAATAATTTCACTGAAAATAGTTGAACAGGTCACAGTGGAGTAAATGATTAAATTAATGGCTGAACTCCATTTTGCTGCTTTGGCTGCAGAGCCATTGGTTCACTGTCTTACTGCAGTCAGTGACATACGTGCTTTTACTGCTGAAACAACTCATGATGACGGCTGTGAAATAGACATAAGAATGAGAGATGTGTAGGTGTAGACTTTACTCTGGTCCTCTTCTTAGCACTCACATTTTGGGCTAATGAAACACACAAATACAGCCCATGTTAAAGTCTCCTCACCAAGCCTGACATTGGTGCTCTGATCAAGAGGGAGCAGTGTTCGACATTATCCCTGAAGAGCACATCATCTGCCAGAACTGCATCACCAAGGTTGCAGTGCTCAGCCAAGCAGTAACATCAATGAGCACAGATACCCGCTCATTCATTTTAACGGGGTTCCTCAGTGGTGAGTATAAAACCAGTGCATTGATTTACTCAGCTTATATATATATATATATAGCCCCTTTCATGCAAACATACAGCCCCAAGTGCTACACAGAACAGAAGATTAGAAGAAGTTTAAAAAGTAAAAATAGACAATGACAAAAGGTGAAATTACAATAATAAACAATCAAACATTTTTAACTTGTTGAAATAAACCTGAAGAATAAAAAGGAAAAAAATATGAGAATCCAGGATGAAGACTTAAAATTCACGACAGGATTTCATGGTCAACAGTGCCAAAGGATTAAAAGCTCATCTGAATCAAGTCGCTGTAACCTATGCTGTGTGTGGTGTGCAGGGTTTTACGAGAATATTGATTCAAATAAAAGTGTTAATTTTCTTGTTTTTCCTGTAACTTCATCTAAGAAAGGAACATTTGATATGAGTCAGTGGTTATATTGTATGTTCAGCTGATGTCATGCTCATTTTTCCCAGTGAGAAAAAGATTTCACAATATATTTTTCTTAGAAGTGATTTTGTCCTACTTTGATTAAGAGAAGCCAGTGTTTTAGTTCAGGTTTCAGGTTTAGGTCATTAACCTTCGATGTTGCAATGATAAGACTGGTTGAGAACAAAAATACACACCTGTTTATAATAAACAGTCTTTGTAGGACCGTGTCACAATGAGTTTCCATAAAACATTCTACAGCCATCTGAGCTACCGGAGTATCAAGACCTCCTGGCAGTCAATGTGCAAATATTTATAAATATTAATATTTAAATTTTTATTATTTAGCCTTCTTTCCCCACTTCCTCCTGTCCAATGCCCTGTGTGGTGAGAAATCATAATACTTGGCACAGGACTTTGTAGCTTTGCTAAATAAACACTGGCTGGCATGAAGACATCTGTTATAAACAATAATATGTCCAAAGAGAGTCGCCCCCATGGCCACCATTCTCCTGTATACTGGGTCTTGTCAGTGTCTGGTCACCACCAGGTGAACCCTGCATAGATTGTTTAGAGGCTACAAATATGGTTAATGCTGTTTCTGTTGAGAAAATGACCTCTACAGTGCTTACTGAGAGATGAAAATGCTCTCATGTCCAGTCTTTGTCTATGTAATATCTTTGCTGTATGTATGCTGGAAATACCATATGATACCCCATGCACATCTTTACGTTTTCTATTAATAGAATAAAATTAACGTTTTACATTCAAAACACAATCATATTTGAGTTATACAGCAATCAATAATGAATTTATTTTCAGGTAGTAATCAATCAAATGGCATTAAGGAGCTGCTGTAATGTCCTCCAGTCCTGTGTAGCTGACATTCTGACACACTGCACATGTATGGAACAGGTACTCCCTGAACATCCTCACTATTTACAGCTGACAGTCCGTTGTGTATACTCACTATTTACATTTCGCAATGCACGTGTAGACTCACTGTTCACGTTTGACCGTCCATATGTATACACTTACACTTTGTCTGTTGTAGCGCAGCCTAACGCATGCTGAGCCGACATGCTTTACGTCACCATGGTTATAACCCAAGAAAATGACAAAAACATCACCATAGTTTGTTTACTGAGAATACAGCAGAACACCTGATCGCTGGTCAGACTCTCCCCGCTTTCATACCAACTGCAGTACAGTTGTACAGTGCCTCCCTTAGACTAATTCATATGCACTCTGAACCCTGTACTTGCACTGTCTAGCTAGCTATTTAGCTACTATCAGCTAGCTTAGCAGCATTAGTACTGAAAGCAGAAAGAAACCTCTAGCTTGACTCTGCTGAAAAGCAACTCTCAGCAGAGCAGAATCTCTGCTGGTTGCCTAGCACTTACATATAAGATGTAAAGTGTCTGTAGAGTTGTTGGCAGTCAGATTGGCAAGAGTCAGACCAGTTGTGTCCCCCTGCTATATATGTTAACATTAGAACTGTTTGCAACAGCAACATACTTATATAGACCATATATGAGTATGTATTTAATCAACTCATCTCACTCTTGCTGAGAAAGCAAAGATGCCTTCTTCTATTTCCGAAAATCCTGAGCTGCTTCTTTGATGATGATCACATCTTCCTGCATGAAACCCCTGGATGAAACACAGTGGTTTGCATGATTTCTATCATGTTCAGCATCTAGGTCTGCAGCTTTACCGTATGTCCAAACGACTGCAGCAACAGATATTCTGAGAGGTCTTCAGTTACTTCCAATCAAGAAGATAAGAGAAGGCTATACTTAGATTTACATATCTTAGTGAACAATTCACCAATATTGGTTAGTTGCATCACTTTTCATTGATATTTAGTTTGTTGTTGTTTTGGGTTTTTTTTTTTTTGTTTGTTTGTTTTTTTTTTTTACCACAGTTTCATGTTTACCGAATTCTTTCAACACTAAAGAATGAAACTCAATAAAATGCTTAAATATATAAATCTAAGTAAAATTGATTACTTTACAATTTGTTTGTACAACAGCACAGAAACAACTGGACTTAGTAGAGGAGAAAAAAAACCGAACCCTTGTGTCAACCTTGAGCCCTTGGGTTGTGCCGCTTGACAAAGTCAAACCTGTCATGCATCTTTCTAATGGGGCCCAGCATGTATACAGATTATTTACAGTTAATGCTTCAGAGGACAGACAAGAACATCCACACCCCCTTAACTAGCAGTGAGAACAGAAAACCTGTAGGTGCTTTACAAGCCTGTCTGTGTATTTACTAGGGATAAGTGTTATATGTTGCTCAAAACTGACTGTTTGTCTTTCTCTGGCATGTAAAGAGTGTTTGTGAAATAGGACGAGTGGGTTCCAAGAAAACTTCAAAGGCACATGATCCTTCTTCTTCTTCTTCTTGGCCTGATTACAAGCACGTGCAACCTGACCATGTTAATAGCATCTCTCACCTGTCTGAGTGTGTTTCCTCTCACCACAAACCCTTTGTAGCCCTAGAGTTTGATGCTGCTGTATTGTATTGTGGGTTATGTCAGGATAAAGTTTTGACAAGATAAACAATGAAAAGAGACATGTGGAATCATAAGATGTCCAAAGTGACAGATCACCTTAACACGTGTCCTCACGTGAAAAGAGTCCACATCCCAAGTGCAGTGTGGAGGGTGTGACTGCAGGGGAGTGTCCTCATATTAAAGCAAACACCCATCTCTGTTCATCAACATTTGAACTGGGGATGCTCATAGCCTTTGAAGTGTCTGTCCCTTTTGCCAGTTTCAGCTCAGTTGAATAATTCAGCAACTTACACCTTAAACATATACAGAGAAGAACCTGAAACAATGGGCTGCGTTCAAAGCTTCAGAGAGTTGTGTGACCGTCAAAAAAATACCAATGTTCGCCTCAGTCTCCCAGCAGTTTGTTTCGTATGGCAGATAGCAATGATCATCTTGTTCGGGGTGTTTATTCGTTACAATGACGAATCAAGTCCATTCTGGATAGAGCACAGAAAAGCTAAAAACATATCGAGTGACATTGAGAATGACTTCTACTTCAGATATCCAAGTAAGTGAATTCATTTGGATTTTTTTTCTTTCTGTTTCTCATACACTGTCCTCCAAATGTCTAATATCTGATTTCTTATATTTCTATTTTTACACACCTGTTGTACCTTAAACCAAGTGTCTACATGGATCGGCCATACCAAAGTTAACTCTGAATCAATAGTGATTTGATTTCAAACTTTAATTGTAATTATTTTTCCTGCTTTTATGGCTTGATTCAGTCAAACAAATACACAGATTATTCAAAACATTAAAACCAGTCACTTGTTTTAATGTTGTGGTGTGTCTGTTTTTTGTTTTGTCTATTTTTTTTTTTTTTTTTTTACCACATTTCTAAATCTTTTTTATTTTACTAATATTATGTTGGAAATTGTCTGTTTTCCTTATAGTAAAATACATCTTCTACAAGACCTACTGGGTTGATTAAACTGATTATGTTGACCTAACATATTATTCCTTTCTACATTGCTGACAAGGATGTGACACTCACAGGTGCACGTTTCCCTTGGGATTCAACTCCCCCTGGCCTGTTTTCCAGCTGACAAGTCAACGTCTTTCTCTGTGTCTGGCTTTAAAATGTCTCTTAATTTGCAGTTATATACTGTATTGGCTAGAATTTCAGATGAGAGTCTTGTCCTGAGTGAGCTATGGGTGTGGTTGTACTGTACACCACCCAGGGTGTCAGTGTCAAGCTTTCACGAAGCCATTTCAGATATGTATGGTGTTGGATGTCGGATGATAGATGTATGTCCTGACACAGGTCATTGTCTGAGTGCTATTAAGCTCTCATCTTGAAGTCACAGGACTTTTTTTGTTTTTTCAATACAACAGCCATCGCCAGATTATCAGGAGTGTAGTCTGAAACATCTGTGGCCTTTGTTGTTGGAGAGATGAAAATATGTTCTATCTGTCTGTGGTATAGCGTTTACTACACTGGATTGTTTGCTGCAAATTTTTCTATGCAAACTATAGTGTCTCACAGTGCAGTGGGAATCTGTTGCGTGCCCTGATATGTGTCGGGTGGTCACAGTGTTGCGTTGTAAATGATACTGGCTTTTTTATGCTGGTATCAACATACTGTTGTTTGTCGGTTGCAGTAGATGTTACAAGTTCAGCTCACAGTTTATATCAGCTGCAGGGGATTAGTGCCTGATTTCCCCTTCTTATGCAATGTGTACTAATATGTGCCTGCACTGCGAGGATGTGTTGTGAAAGCAAACACTTTACAGTATTTATTGCCTCCAGTGGCATATGAGGTCACCTTTAAATATAGCTATAAGTTTCATATAGACCAACCAAGTGGTGCAGTGTATCTGTAATAAACTAAAGATGGATAATAATAATTAAAACATGAAAGGTATAGTAAAAACCAAATACAAAGAAAAATGACACAGGCCAGCCTAAACCAGACCCGATTTAACACAAATGTCTAGGATGTAATGATAAAGTGATGACATTTTACATCTTAAACACTTCAGATCATTATGCTCTAACTCAAGAGGGGGGACATTGAAACCACATTCATATTTCCTGCTTGACCTTTCATCTCTCCCTTCCCCCACCTTCATCCTAGGTTTCCAGGATGTCCATGTGATGATCTTTGTTGGATTTGGATTCCTGATGACGTTTCTCAGGAGGTACAGCTTTGGTGCCGTGGGCTTCAACTTCCTCATCGCTGCCTTTGGCCTCCAATGGGCGCTGCTGATGCAAGGCTGGTTCCACTCTCTGGACTACAGTGATGGGAAGATCAAAATTGGAGTTGAAAAGTATGTCTTTGGTGAATGAAAAGAACCTCCTCTTTTGATTCTCTTTCATTTTGATGATGGTTTAGGCCACAACTAATAAAAGAGCGATATAATGCAAACAGTCAGAACTGTGGAAATCAAAAGCAAGGACTGTTATTGAAGTCCAATTCTTTTTTTTAGTTAAGTGAATATGTCTGATGGGAGTACATTCCCATGTGAATGGTTATCATAAACAAAAAAAACACACCAGGATCAACAGTGAGGTGGAGAAACCAGTCTAACGGATACAACATAGCCAGAAAAGATGTGATGTTTGTGGACTCAGTGGTTGGAAGGTAAACAGAAACCCGGTTTATTGAGAAATGATGATACTGTTGATGTTCTGCTAAGTCACAGTGTCAACAGATTCAGTTTGTGTATGCAATACAGAAGAAGTGAAGGCCAGAATCAGATAATGTGACACTGATCTTCAGGAATTTTACTCTATTGAGTCGCTTGCCTGAATAAGAAGACGTGCCAAATTAAATCTTGCTTCATATTTGACCAGCACAGATTATAGATTTTTTCTTGTTGTCTCATTTGTCCAAAACATTATGTTGTTCCCCCCCTCAGCCTGATCAATGCTGACTTCTGTGTGGCGGGCTGTTTAATTGCCTACGGGGCAGTGTTGGGCAAAGTCAGTCCAGTCCAGCTGATGGTTCTGACTCTGTTTGGGATCACACTGTTTGCAGTGGAGGAGTACATAATCCTAGACCTCATACACGTAAGTTGGAACCATCACTGTTTTGCTGTTGTGTTGACATTGATTTTGGTGTAGGATTCCTAAAATGTACTGTAATTGCTGCTATTATAGTTAATATTAAGATTTTCTTAATGAAGGCCAGAGATGCTGGAGGCTCCATGGTGATCCACACATTTGGAGGATATTATGGTCTTTCCATCTCATGGATGCTCTATAGGCCAAATCTGGACCAGAGCAATCGTCTGCAGTGCTCTGTCTACCACTCAGATGTATTTGCCATGATTGGTGAGAATGAGTTTCAGCTCGATATCTCGTTTGCACCCAGAAAAAAACATCCCTCCCATTCTTCTGTTATGTGATTAACAAGTGTCTTTGACCTCTATCTGTTAACTCCCTGCTTTCTGTATAGGCACCCTCTTCCTGTGGATGTTTTGGCCCAGCTTCAATTCAGCCATCACAGATCACGGGGACGGGCAGCACAGAGCAGCCATTAACACCTACCTGGCTTTGGCCTCAACCGTGCTCACTACAGTGGCCATCTCCAGCCTCTTCCAGAAGCATGGAAAACTAGACATGGTAACGGAAAGCAGCATTTGCCTGTCATTTCAGTCACCGATATGGTCAACATAACTTTGAGCTATTTTGTAAGAACAATGAGTTTATTCTAATTGGGGGTATACGCATTTGTAAAGTTGGCACGGTCAGCTGAAATAGATCACCATGAGAAGGTGTCAAATGTGATGTGCATTATCTGTGCCCCACCTAAACAAACGTTACCTTGCTTACTGTGTGCACATTGTTTTCACCCGATACAGTGAACTGATATCAAAGTGATGCACAGCTTCTTTTGTGACCATTTTCTCTCCACCTGTGTCTCAGGTTCACATCCAGAACTCAACGCTTGCCGGGGGTGTGGCAGTGGGAACAGCAGCAGAGTTCATGCTGATGCCCTACGGATCTCTGATTGTAGGATTCTGCTGTGGTATCATCTCCACCCTGGGATACATCTACCTCACTGTATGGGATTTCTCCTCTGCCCTTGATTACTGCATTTTCTGCTCTAAAGTCCCCGGTAAGACTTTAGACTCAGCTAATCCTAATTGATATGTCTCTTTTAGCCATTCATGGAAAAGCACCTTAAAATCCAGGACACATGTGGAATCCATAACCTCCATGCCATGCCAGGAGTTATAGGCGGGATTGTAGGAGCCATTACTGCTGCAGCTGCAACTGAGTCTGTTTATGGCCCTGAAGGGTGAGTGTGCCTTGGAAACAAAAACCCAGAGGTCAGGTTGCTTTCATTTTTAATTTAACTGAAAATTATGAATGATGTTGATGTATGATTATGTGTGAAAGTATGAATCACAGAAAGAAAGTAGCAGCATTTACACATTTGTTGCAGAAAAATATTGTGAATTTTCCTTTTTTTTTGTATTAAAGGCTGATTAACACCTTTGACTTTGAGGGAGATTTCAAAAACATGGTACCTACACGACAGGGCGGTCACCAGGCTGCAGGCCTCTGTGTGGCAATCTGCTTTGGTATAGGCGGAGGCATTATTGTCGGTAAGGAAAAACCACAGCTGGATCATACCAACACTATATTTTAATAACTAATGTTACTGTGTTTGAAGAAGATGGGTGTGTTTAAACACAGTGTATGACAGATGTATTGTACTCTTCTTAGGTTGTATCTTAAGACTGCCAATCTGGGGAGATCCTGCAGATGACAACTGCTTTGATGATGAGCCGTACTGGGAGGTAAGAGAGACATCTTTACCACCTTAAAGATGTTTCTGCAGTTTGAAATGGGAATTAATGGCAGATAGACACCAGACATATTCAGGAATGCAAGTGTTTTTAATGATAAGTAGTGTTTTCAGAGAGGTACAGTTTGGAGATGCATCCTCATCATTCCAGGCAAAAATTACAATAAAATCACATCCCGAATAGTCAGCATTAGGTCCCTTTGTTCAAACTTTTCTGTTTAACCAGAAGAATTTCAGTGATTTCTTGCTACAGGGTGATAATCAGGCCCTGACCGTAGCCCTAACCCTCACAAGACTTGTACAAAAGAAAAAATAATTTCTTAGATATACACAGTACAACTAAAAAAATATGTCTATGTAACAGATATCAGAATCTACAAGTATAACTAAAACAGATTACACATCCTCTCTTATGTTATGTTATCCATGGCCGGTCACATGTTATTGTTTTAGGTTCCACACCCTGAGGCTGTTTTTCCACTTATGTCCTTTACTGAATGAGCTACCGTCATTCTCCCACCTCTATTTACAAAAGAAACGGCTCATAATTTTCCATTTTCTGACATTCTGACATCACAGCTTCCTGATGATGAAGAAGACATCCCACCAGTCCTGCAGTACAACAACCACATGCAGAACAAAGATGTGTAAGTGTCCGATGACGTGGTCTGATAACAGCATTCTGGTCATGAACACATGCTTTTTTCACAGCAAACAAGCGATGCAGGTAAGTGGTTTTTATTGTTGAGAAATGTGTTGCATTCAATGTCCTCATGGTGGCAGCACATCCCAACTTGCAGAGGTTTCATGTGACCAATTGTAATTCTGCCCTTTGTTGGGAATTTGTGTTGAATGCGATATGAAGACACAGTGAAGGGTGTGTGTGTGTGTGTGTGTGTGTGTGTGTGTGTGTGTGTGTGTGACAGCATGGCACTGCTGACACACAGGCCTGTGCTGTCCCCACCATTCATTGTGGACTAGATTATAAAATGCTGACGCACACCCTGTGCTCTGCTCTTCCAAGTGAGGCTCACCTGGGTTTTTTGTTGATAGGGGTTTTTTTTCTTCTCAGCACAGCTCTGCATGTGCAGCTCTTCAAAGTGACCTTGAAGTTATGCATCATGAGTCACATTTACTGTGGAAGTGTAAATGTTACACTCAGGGGAAAAAAACCCAGAATCATGGATCATGCCAGATTGTATTAATCAGATCTATGAGTGGTACCTGCTGCCTTTTATGAGCACAGGGACACGTCGAAGTCAGATTTTGGTGAATATAAAAAAAGTATTTTTGATTAATGCAGCCGATAGAAAAAATAAATGAATTGAACCTTGAAACCAAACTTTATTCAGAAAATATTTGACTTGATAATAACTACATTTACATACAATTTAAAATATTATATGAGATCACAGTAAACTATAAATTGTCATTGTGTGATTCCTTTTTTTCCACAGAGTGGAGTCAAATTTCACCATGGAGCAAAGTGACCCGAGGCCTCGAGCCTGATGGAGCTCTGTCTGTATTACACGACAGGCATTTGTTAAACAGAAATATTCATTTGATACTGTTATTAATCCTCAATCAAAACTTGTTATTTTTCAAACTGTGAATATGTTGACAGACATGTTATCTTTTTATCTTTTTTTCCCTTGATGTGAAAAAAATAATTAGCTTTTCTCATTCCACAATATATTTATTTCCAGTTCCATTTATTTCAAGTCCACAAATATTAAATGAAGTATTTCTATTCAATATCATATAAAATGAGTGGAATTATCTCGGCTCTAGTATAATAATATTTTATTTCATTTAAACACTGGGAGGGAGCTAAATTTACAGAGAGAGCAGCTGCGTGTTTCTCTTGTTTCACACTGAACAAGATGTTAGCAGCTCACTGCTGGCCTACACTGGCGTGACCATAAATGTGAGAACATATCCATGGTCGTGCAGGAAATATTTGAGTCCATGCTTTGTATTATGTTTGCTTCACACCCATGAGTTGCACTTTCAGGATTTTTCCACTTGAGCTTTCACACCTTAATTTGCCCCGAGTTAAATAGTTCCTGTCGGTGTGGCCTGTGTTGTCCTGTGACTTTAATGATGTTTGGTTAAACTTTATTTCAACCCCCTCATTTAGCATTTATACCCATTGTAAACACTTAGTAGTGTTTCACAACACAATATAATGTCGACATTTTAAGTGTTTATTAATGTCCAGTATTTGTCAACAGTTTTTATAAATGCACATGGAGAGGTGGTAATAAAGCGTTACCAGATATTTTCATCATTGATCTAAAAATGAATGATTTTGTCAAAAGGTGATATTTGTACATTTAGAAACTGTAGAATATTTATGTCATGCTGTTTTGAAAAGTGAAATGTTTGTTAATGGTAATTTTGAAAATTAATAAATTAAAATAAAGAACAACTTGTATACTGCCTACATTATTTGAATCTGACAAATTAAGATGTGCAAGACTTGAATTAAAATACAGGATTTACCAGTAAGAAGCAGGAAGTGGAAGTGTTTTTTTTCCACATTCAAGAACCAGCAGTGTCTTGTCTCGAGTGAGGTCAGACAGAGGGTGAAGGTCAGGCGGTTATTGCACTCTTGGGACAATGTGGTGACCGACAACAAACCAGAGGCCTGCCTAGTCATCGTGACCTCGGGTCAAAGGGGAGCTAAAGAGCAAGGTCACTGACAGGGCTGCACACACATGCTAGAGTCAATCGTTTTAAAATTGATTAACAGAGAGAATTCCTGCGGGTTTGTGCAGGAAATATCGCTGCTCTTTTTGCACAAGGATTGGTGGAGAAGAGAGTACTTTTCAAAAGTTTGCTGGTCTTTAAATACTGAGGATATTTTCTCTGCACACTTTAATTATGCAGCCTGTTTGTCGAATCATTTTCTGATGATGGCTGTAATTTCCACGTGCTCTGCCTATACCCACCTCTGCCGAAGCCAGCGGCAGCCCACGGTGGGAGTGTGGATGATTCCCACACATGAGTAGCAGTGAGGAATCCATCTCCTCATCCAGTCTCCTTGCTAACAAAGGCAGGCTTAGTGCTGTTTTCTTTTGTCATCAGTAACGTGTTTGAGTAAAGGAGGTAATGGTGCCACAAGTGCTCCAATTAAACGAGATGCAGCCCTGCTGGGAAGAAAGGCTCCCCTGTTGCCCTCAATCCCCCCCTTACCCCCCAATACATATACACACACTCACACACACACACAGACCAGGCCTCTTCTCATCCTAACCCCATGCAGTTCCCGCCCCAACTCTTCTCATGTTTATTCATCAGCCACTTAAAGGGCAAATGCAGAGGACTGTTAAAACTAACTCAGACTTATTTTGAAATGATACCAGGCCTTTTTCCCTCTGGGGTTGGGGGAGCCAGGCAACATGGTACCGTGACAACAACGACTACAGATGTGACTTTCACAAACTGTACAGGGACGGCAGCAGAGGAGCAAAACTCGGGAGGCCACGGAGAAAGTGAGATGGAAAAACTTTAGGAAGCAAGCGGGCATGAAAAGTGGGCGGGACAGACAGAGAATGAGGCCTCACTTTCACTGCTGATGACTGACTGCCTGCCATACGGGCTCAATCACAATCTTTGATTGACAGGTCGAGGGAAGGAGAGGGTGGGAAAGGGGGTGCAGGAAGAGAGTTTAGAATGGGAGCTGCACAAAACATACTCCCATACAGGGGGCCACGGAGACGCTCATTAATGATAAAGAACATACCAGGAAAAGCATGTTTTCTCTGCATGCCAGCGATGTTGTTTGTAGGTTGAGATTAGTTTGTAATCTTCTATACGTCGTGATGTAAAATGCACAGAACACTACAGGGCTAAATACAACGTGGGAGGTCGTGTTAGAGAGCCTGGTTGTGGCTATTTGGCTTTGTGTTCTTTTGTTTTTCAGCCTTATTCTAAGAATGAACATTGTCATATTTCTAAGCGTGATCAGACGTGCTGGTTCACATGATCATTTTAAACTTATAGTTCACAGATATGTGTCAGTCACTCTGTGGTTAAACCCCACTGCATTCACTTACAGTTACGAGGTACAGCGGTTACAGAAGTACTCGGGGATCCATGTTCACTCCCTCATAAAGAGAGCTGTAAAAGCTCCTATTGAAAGCATTCAAAGGTCCATAAAACTGTTCATAAACTATTCAAGCCCTTACTCTTTCCCCTCTTTACTCAATCTGCTCACGTTCTGTGCAGCTTCACTGTCCCCTACAGGTTACTCCTCAGCAGGTGCATCTGACTTCTGAAACCATCCTCACTGCTTGGATCTGGACTTCCAATCCTTGCACTTGATGAGTACCATTAACTACATATATAGTTTTTCTCCCTCATCAATCCTGTAAGTATAACTACTGTTCTTCTGCTCCTTTATGTCTGAGAGGAAAATAAAATCATTGTATTTTAATGCTTGATCAAAGCTTTGATGTCTTCATGAAACATGATGCATGCCCAGCAGTAAATAAAGCTGCTACCATGCACGCATGGTAATGCATCAATATGAACAATAAACTGTAGGGAGCATTTTGCATCATTAATATGTGAACTTTTGAATTTTGAATTGAAATTTAATTTGATAAATAAACTTTTTATATATATATTTGTACTGAAATTAACCTCTAAATGAAGAGCTTCCACTTGAAATTTGTTTTTTAATACATCCTCCTCCCATGAGCTCAACCCTTCAACTGAGATCCAGAAGATGAAAATACAGAGGCCTAGTCTATAAAAAAGTATTTCAGTCGTCTCCACCTTTACCAGCTATGCCAGTAAAACTGCTTATACACCAGCTCATAATTTAATAATGTTGAATCAGTTACAGAGGCCATTTTTCTGCAGAACCAGTCATTTTGGGTACTTTGCCAACATTTTGTGGAGAATTTGAGATTGTACTTGTAGTGGAGTGTTTTTAATTATTCTACTGTTACTTTTACAAACCCTCTCATGAACTGGTGACCTGTTCAGGCCCACCGGAAGGATGGATGGATGGATGGATGGATGGGATGGATGGAATAATGGTACTTTTACTTTAGTTAATGATCTGAGTATACTCCTTCTTTTGCCCTTCAGGTTGCAACCTGTTGATGAACCGTGCACCACTGGCTGGCCCAGGTACCCCCAGGCCTCCCCACGCCACTAACTGTCCACAGAGGCTGCTTAAGTGTCCCTATCGGACCACAGTGGAGAGGAACAGCAGATTAACCATGATCCTATCCGCTCACTGCTAGCCCCTTCATACGCTCCGTTACACCAGCATTTAAAAGGAGGAGGGGACGCCATTCAGGCCCATGATATGAATCCCAGACGCAGGGACAAGAACAGAGCTTTCACCCCCGTTTCACAGAAAAGACCCCTTTCTGGCACCCTCTAATTCTGGTTGCTACGGGCTTCTGGGTTCAATGGCGGACTCCTGTTGTGAGGGGACAAAGCCTCTCAGTCATCCGGCCATGGTTGCTAGGGGAGGCAGAATGTATGGGGAGGGACGGACTGCCGTTGTCCCAGACGAAATGTCTCTCTTAAGGCCGCTGAGATCTGGTGATTGACAGGTGGCTACACGCTCCACTGCAGATCACCCGGGAGGTCTGGGGGGCCTTATATCTGTGACCGTGTGTGTGTGTGTGTGTGTGTGTGTGTGAGAGAGAGAGAGAGAGAGAGACAGGTTATGCTGGTTGGCAGGGTGAACAGTGGGGTAGAGGGCATACAGCCTTCAAGGTTTCTGTTATTATGAGTGGCACCATTTATTACCTGTAGAGGGAGCTGCTTCTGCCGATCAGATGCTCAATTCCCTGGCGATAACCTACTGTGTTGGCGTGTCAGCCCCTGCACCTGGCCAACGGTGGCCTTAGATATTATTCTGAAGTAGAAGTACGAGGTATGTGAAAACACAGTCCTGCATTCAAACCCTACTTCACTGTGCAGAGCCATCTATGAGCCTGACGCCACAAATCGTCTTTACATTCATTTGCTGAAGAGTGAATGTTTCCCTGCGCTCATAAATCTCTGTATCTGTAGGCTGAATCTGAATATTCAGAAATGAGTATGACCTTTTGTGTGTTCACAGATTATGGACGTTTCATGGGGAAGAAGTTTGTACAACCAAGATGTCTGGCACCTGCAAACTGCTTACAAAATAAATCCGAGGGATCTTAATGTGATTAGTGTGGCAGGAAGGAACGAAATCAACCTCCTCCACTTCCTCACACATTTCTCTTCTTGTTTTTTTTCTACTTTTCTTTAATCTTTGCCTTTTTGTATTTCTGAGATAATGGATCATTTGGTACTCAAAGACTTACGTTTATGAAACTGTCTGAGTCGTTTAAAGGGGGAAATGTGATAAGGCCCCCCTGTTAAAATACTGGGTTTGTTTGTTCTTTGAAAGGCTCACAGACCAAAAAGACGCCAGTCGCTGGTTTAATATCTAACACTATATTCAGTATTTCCAGATGTAAAGTCTAAAAAACATAATGTTTTCCAAATAACACTGAAAACTGTGAGAGTAATGAGAATCATATATGACTACAGAGTAAATGTCTGTACACAGATAATAATATTTAGAAAGCCACAGACAAGAACATATTCACTAGATATATATAGACGGTTATAAACAAACATTACTGAACGAACTAATTAACACTGATGGATACATTTATATAATAACTGCCATAAAACAAATAGTTAGTCCATTTTGAGGCTGATGACCTACTGTGGGAAGTAAAGATAAAAGCTTTGGTGTAAACGAGACGTAGACAGAGAGTATGGGTGTGGCTTTGTGTTTATCTGCATCTAAAGGATTAGTGATATTCACATTCGTGTCTCTCCTCCTCCAGTGTGGGAACCATCGCCCCACCAGGCTCTAGACATCAGCGGTCCCCAGTTTCCTCCTCCAGGGCCACAGAGGTGAGTGGGAGCAGACATGTTGGGATGTGGGGATCTAAAGGGGTCTCACACACCACACCGTCTACCCTCACATAGACGTCTGGGACTGTCTGGGTTCTCCACTCCCAGACTGGGGGCCTTTCCACCCATCAGATGCTGCTTACACCCATCCCCGACAACCCCCGTCCCCCTGCTCCCCCCTCCCCTTGACCTTGACTCTCTGTCACTGTGGCCCTCCAGACAGTCTGGGGTCAAAGGCTAACACAGCAGCCACACATCAGACACGGTTCGAGTCCCTTGTGTCCATATAAAAGCTGAATGGTAAATCACCCTAAAATCAGCCTGTTGGAATGTGGCTTTGAATTCCTGCAGAGATGAACCCGAAGACCTCGAGGAGACTTTTAGAAATCACTACAGCTGAATATATAAAGATTATTAAAAGAAAAAAGAAAAACAGGAAGATGGAATTAAAGTTAAATCGAATGTTCAGTGTAACTCAGTCAACATCTAAACAGTGGTTAGATACAGATCCCAGATACAGAATCTAATTTTACTCTGGCCTTCAGGACAATCATCCTCTGGCCCCATCAGTTGCCATTTCCAAGCAGCCATGCTACATTTTACCTTTCACCTTTGCCTGCTGATTCACACCGTCCTTGGCCAATCACAGCCTAGCAACCAGAATGTCATGACAGATTTGTGAGAGAAAGGAACGGCTGCAGCCTCACGTGGCTTTTTGAAAAATGCCACCCCACACGGTGTGCAGCTCTGATGAGCCTTTCCATGCCTCATGCGAGCATGCGCACAGCACCGGTTGTGTCTCAACACGGGCTCATCTCTCTCCTTCTTTCTCCCCGTCCTGGCTCTTCTTCCTTTTGTCCTTGGCTGAATAGTCATAAATGCATCTCTCTCTTCGTTATTAAAATAAATATCGTTCCCTCCGTTATTCTCTCTCTGCTCAGAGCTAAATTTGTAAAATCAGCTAATTTCTTTGTAATACATATTGAACCACTTCCCATAGTGTTTGACATTACACAGCTAGATCACGTCAGAAGAGTGACGTGCAGCACCTTAAGATGGAGCATCAGTGGATTAAGCTCACATTAAATGTTTTCAACACACACACACACACATGCAGGAGACATTGAAGCTCAAGCACACATGTGCACGCACACCTTTCCATCCTCATTCATACCCCCTGGAGGGGGATCAGATTCATTTGATGCTGGACACAGACCAAGCAGGTAAATACCTCCAACAGTGCAAATACCAGTAGCGGTATAGTGGATGGCGCAGGTGCAGCAGCCAAACCACTCTCAAGCATCAGCTGATGCCACCTGCTCTCTAACCTCTTGTTCTAACAGGAGGAAGCTTTTTAAAGGTTTGTAATTTATTTTAATTAGCAATCAGTGAAATGGTCGTTAAAGCAGAGCAATAAGCACAAAAGGTCAAGAACAAGCACAGTTTGAGAGTTCATTGACTTGCCAGTATCAGTTCTGTTGAATTGACTGTGCTCTAAAATAATGTGGCTTCACAGAATCATGTTCTGGCCACATTTTCGTTACAACAAGCTGAGAAAAACATCGTTTATTGTAAGAATAAAAAAAATAGCGTTGATGATCAGGTACTTGTAGAGGGACACATAACACACACACACACACACTCACACCCGTCTAACATAAAAAAGTTGTGAAGTTTTTTTTTTTTTGTTTGTTTTTTACTTTAACGTGAGTTAATCATAATTCACATTCGTGTCTTTTTCCGGTCCAAGTAGCCTCTACTCTCTGTGTCCTTTCAAAATAAATCCAAAAGTACCTGTGTTTATTTTGAATTAACCTTAATAATCGCTATTTAAAATCTCACCTGACAACCATTTGTGCGCCATGACACCTCTAATAGGAGAGTGTAGATGGCACGGGTGGGGGGGCTGGTGCAGGTGCCCCCCTCACAGGACCTGCGCTACATTAACTGTATTACAGCCTGGGAATGAGCTGCAGCGGGAGGCGGGACTCGCTGCACTGATGCTATTACACACCAATCAAGAGACGCAGCGCTGCAGTAAACACTGATGGAGAGTCGTAAATAAAAAGGCGTAAATTAACCTGCAGCCAATTAATGAGCAAGAAAAACAAGAACGACTGGATACACGTGTTTTTAAGCATCAACATCAGCGACAGAAACACACCTTTTAAAGATTGAACATTTTTTAATCTGTATAATTAAAAAAAAAGGGCAAATCTCTGAATCGTTAAGCTCCTTTATATCTGAATGAGCCTTTAGATTTCTTTGGTAAAACGCTAAAACTTTAAAACCTTTAATGGGGAAATGAGCGTTTTTGCGCAAAATCTTATTTCATCTTGATCCAGTGGATCTTTATTTAATTTCCGTGCTGTTTCATGACCAGGAAATGTGCGTGGACCTTCATTTTTTAAAGACTTTTATGAGTTCGTGATCAAATTTGTTTGTGCATCTGCTCTGGGATCAGTTTCAGTCCCCTCGGTGCCTCATGTCGTGTAGGCCCACTGCTGAACTTCATCCTGCATTAAACACGTACATGCATGCACTTTATGCTTCAAACCACTTTTTACTTTATGAAACCGAGGAAACTCACGTTTAGTTTTTTTGCATTGCAGAGGCCACATTTGTTTTAGGCCTAATACATACAGACCTTCTGTAGCCATTATGTGTATACTGCATATCATATGGATCATCATCATCATCATCATTATTATTATTAATGAACTCAGATGTAACAGTGACAGGATATTGTGAACATGATATATTTTACTGTGTACTGTCATATAGTGGTTTATACAGTAAGATCAATGTGCTATTAATTTCAGCTGGTGGCAACATTATAAAATAAAATTAAGGGGGAAAAAGTGCCTCAAATCCAGAGTAGTTTGGATTAAGCATCAGCTCCTTGGAGGAGGAGGAACCAATTGATTATGAAGAGACCCAGACTCTTTGGAGGGAGAAAGGGCCCCCTGTTGTTTCAAACCAACTCCTCTAACTTCCCAAAGTGCAGGGGCCCAGTGGCAGGCAGGGCTGTGTGTGGAGAGTGTGTGGCTCCAGTAAAGTGCGACTCCTCTGAAGCAGCAGTGGGGCAGGGTAGGGCTGGGTTTTTGGTGGTGAGGAAGGGCTTGTAGGATACATTAAATCAGCCTGATTAGGAGTTTTAGGAGAGGGCACGGCTCAGGTCCAACTGAAAGGCTGCCGCATATTCACATCCTTGGAGAGAGGTCAGTGTCAGAGGAGTTGACAGGCCCCATCTCCATTCTTATGCTAAGGGGTCACATTGGCTCATTCAGGGGACTGGAAAGGCATAAACAGCTCCTAGCGACTTTCCCACCAAAAAGGTTTGGATTCCTCAACTTGAGCCGAAAGCTCCTGCCTCAGTGTTTCTCCCTGTTGGAGCTTCTGAAGAGGATCATTTACAGATATATACTTATAATAAACTCTGAGTAATTTAACATTTTGCAGAAACGAAAGTACAGATTTTTTTAGACTCAGACTTCAGTCAAAGCTGTTGCTGTTATATTCAAAGCAGATATAATTTTGAAATTCCTCCTGTAAAAAGCTCTAATGAGGTGAAGCTGTACTTGTTATGACACATTAGGAGTCTAGTAGTTTTTAGTGCAGGTCTGCTTTAGCATTGTCAATCACTTGTAAGTGATTCTGTCGCATCGTGTCTGACAAATGAATCAAAGTGATGTCATGTGATATCACCTGCTGTTCCACCCACTACCTTTCTCCCTAAACACCACGTTTTATTAACCTCCTATATATAGACTTCCTTGTGCATTTCCCTGTCCATCTCTGAGTCCACTGGTCACTGGGGAATAGTAGGAAATAGCCACTTAATTAGCAGCCCTTGACCTCTAGCTCTGGCTAAGGCGGCTCCTGACCCCAGCATCTCTCCTGCCTGTTTATTGTCCTCTGGGGGACAAGTCAAGATCACGACCCCTGATCCCTCGTGACCTGTAGGGACTTCGCCAACAGGTCCCTGACCAGCTGCCCCACCCCACAGGACACTCATCAAAAAGCAATATTTAACCATATAAAATGACTTGTTCAAGCAGTTACCTCTGCAGAAGTACAATAAGATACTGAGGCTGTCCTGATTGTTCCTGCGGTTTTCTAATATTTGTTTACAGAAGGAAACATAAAGCACACATTTGCAAAGCATATCAGACGGAATATGAAACATTTTTTAATGATGAAAATCATGCCAGTGAAACAGTTTTTACAAAATCATTTGAACATTTGGGCTTTGGTTCCACCCAGCCTCTGCAGAGGCTGATTTCACTAATTGGTTTCCATTCATCCAGAGAGGGGAACTAATCACCAAAATCAGCCTCTGTAGTGTTTGGATGGGTTGGAAACATGCTGACTCCTGAATGGGCCTCTACGACTGAGCTCTCCACTGCTGCAAGAGTTTGACTTTTCATTGTAACGGATGGGGAGGAAAAAGAGTAGTTTTACATGCTGTTCACACCAAAGCCACTTGTTTAATTGCATTGCCAATTCATTTTCTCCTTTAATTTTGTCTCTGCAAGATGGTGTATGGTACATATAAGATCAGTTAAGTATGTTTTTTTAAATTTAAATGTTATTGTTTTTAACTTATCTATCTATCTATCTATATCTATCTATCTATCTATCTATCTATCTAAATGCTAAATGACAAACTTAAAAAGGACACAGATGGTTTCATTTGTCACAATACTTTCCACAGTGGTACAGTGTTCAAATACTGGACTCACTATAATGGACATGTCTGTGTTTTCCCTGTTTCCACATAAACAGAGGGAAATAATCCCCTGTTGACCCTGCGTGTGTCCATCTGTTGTTTGACTCTGGACATAGATCAGTTGGACACTGATTGAGGTCCGATTGACACCAGGACAGGCTGTAATCCCCAAACCTGATTAATTGTCAAAAACTGGGTCTCGATGCAGAGAACTAAATTTGGATTTCAAGTAAACAACACATTGAAATATAATCTGTTTTCAGATTTTTTTTTTTTTTTTAAAGAACATTTTCTTTTCATTTTGTTACAGTTAAGGCCTTTGGAAATCTGCACCGCGTGGTTGTAAAACGAAAAGGAAAATACCCGTTTACATTTTGCCTGATAAATAAAATATGAAGGCAATGAACCAAACCTTATTATATATTTTAATAGTGGGCAGGGTCATTGTGTTCATAGAGTTTTATGGCTGATGAACTTTTTCTTTCCCCACACTGATTCAACACACGTCCCCCTGTCTGCTCCTCCTAATTAAAACTTAATGTGAGGTCACTCCAACACACACACACACACACACACACACACACAGATTTATGAATCTAAAAAAAATAAAAAGAAAAGGTTCTGCAGACTCTGACTTGTCGACACTTTGGCACTTTTTTAACACACTTTTTTAACAAAATGCTAAGAATGAATACAAATATTTGATATAAAAAAATATGTTGTTTCCTCTGCTGACTGACTACCAAAATAAAACACACTGTTGCTAAAAAATAACAAAACAAAACAAAACAAAATAAAACAAAAACTGGCTCCAACACAGAAATGACATTTTCATAATCTTTATTTCAAAGAAGTGTCATTTAAGACAGTGAACATCATTCATTCATATTTCATTTTAGACATGACAAAAATATATTTAATGATAGAAACTTCCATGAAAATACATATATATCACAGGGTGTGAAATAAGTGCAAACATTTTTATTTGCAGTTTTTGAAGTATTACACAAACATGTCTGATTAAATAATGTCAGTGTTAGAATACAGAAATAACTTGATATTTCCATTCAGATTTACACAACAAGTATTTCGTTTTTACATGGATCTCTTCTCGCAGCGTTTAGCTGACAGATCGTCTCTAGAGTTCATGCTCTGGTGAGTCTCAACAATCTGATGACAGCATCTCTCTGAGTTCGGTCCACGGTCTCCTCGTGCCAAAGCAGCTTCCTGCAGAGTGCACAGAGTCTCACAGATCCTGTCCGGTCCTGAGGAGAAATGATGGAGGGAATCATTAGCATGAGAATCAAACTCTCAAATAAACTTCTCCACTCTGCATGGAAAAGTGATAATATTTCACATTTTTTGGAAAGAAAGAAAGAAAGAAAGAAACTTTCTCTCTGTGATTATACAGTAAAAGCAAATTAGATTAGTCAAGGACGTAATAAAAATCAAAAGCATGCAAAGTGCTGATCAGTCAATAAACACAGAAAACAGTTTCCATAAAAGAGATTAAAACAGAAACCAAAGGACCACAAGCTAAAAGAACCACATAAAAAGGGAAAATGAACTCGCTACATAAAAGTAACGTCACATAAAAGTGAGTCGGCTAAAATTTGTTTGAAGAACAAGAATACAGACGGTAATGATCATTGTGCAAACCAAAGCTCTTTAGTTGTTCCATGTGTTGGGGAGTATGTTTTGACAACACTGAATTTGTGGTGTGAGATTTTTTTTTTTTTTTTTTTTTTTTTTAATTTTGAAGACCAGAAATTGTAGACTCTGTTTAAGAAAAACAAACTTCCTTTTCATGCCCTGTAAAAATAGGCCCCTGTGCTCTGCATGTTGTTCTTCTCTCCCATTTTCAGGCTGTATGCATGGAGGGATCTTAAGGCTTTTATCCCCACAGGGAAC
Source organism: Caranx ignobilis (assembly GCA_021432705.1). Classification (NCBI taxonomy): domain Eukaryota; kingdom Metazoa; phylum Chordata; class Actinopteri; order Carangiformes; family Carangidae; genus Caranx; species Caranx ignobilis. Next base: position 58,251,773 of record MU269990.1, read on the forward strand.
CAGCCCAAACTCTTTCTCTGTCAATTTTCACCCACTCCCTAATTCAGACGAGCCCTTTCTCCCACCAAACCCACAATGAAGGATTTGTTCTCATTCTCTTTGTCCACCTCTGATATCTTTTTTTTGACTGCTCCCTCTCTGCAGACGGCATGCAGCGTATGCAAATACATGCTCTTTTATTCGCCAAACCCCTCCCCTGAATGAATGCAACCTTAAATGAGGCCACACTTTCACACATTTACAGAGGGGGCATGGAAACATGCACATATTACAATCAGTGGATATGCATGCCCGCTCTGACACGCAGTCACTCAGACATCCAACACTGACCATTTTAAAAATGAGCTGGCACAAAAAATACACTGATGTCAGAGATCATTTTGTTTATACATCTTTACAGCTCTTGTATCCAAACAGAGATATATAAACAGAGAGCAGCAGTAGTGTAGAAGCTTAAAGGTGGCTAAGTCTTCATGGGCATAGATCAAATATCTCAAGATTGGCCATAAACTGCTAGTTCCTGAGGAAGAAAGCCTTTGTTTGGTCTGTAATTTAATTGAGAGTGATGAAAATTCTCCATTTTATGTTTCAGTTCTCTCCATGTGATGATTTTAAAGGCTTTATCTTTTAACGATACACCCTTTATTTTCTGTTGACTTCTGATTTCAAGGACTCGAGGCCTTGCGGAAGGAGGATTTGTAGAATTTGGAGACAAAGTGTCGTTTCACCTCAGTAATGCCACATCCCGCACACACACACACAAAGAAAGGCAAAGTGTAGGATGAGGCTGAGAGAGCAGACAGAAGCGTTGAACAGAGGAAGAGGTGTGGACTGTGTGACTCTAAAGTTGGGATGAATTACAACGGCGTCTGATGAACATAAAGCGCAGCTCTCGCAGCTAATATTCCCAAGCTGGCCCGTGCCATCTGTGAGCATGTGTGAATGGGCTGGAATTACTGTGTGTGTGTGTGTGTGTGTGTGTGTGTGGGGGGGGGGGGGGGGGTGGGGGGTGAAGTCTGCTGGACAGCTCTGACAGTTCGGCCTTTTCAATCGTACATTACTGAGTCAACCGGCCTCTTTCCCATAGCAACCTAAACAGAGGTCAAAGGCTATGTACCCCCCATCCACCCATCCACCCACCCACCACCACCGCCACATCCTTCTCTTGTACTCTGGGGTGGCCACAGACGCTCTAAACTCCCTGACCGGCTGCAGACAGAATGGCTGCACCATGAACTTGAACTTGACTGAGAGATCAGGAGTCACAGGTCCATCTGATGCCACAACAGAGACACACAAAACCGAATATACAGTCATTTGGACTTTTTCTTTTCTTTCTTTCTTTCTGAACATCTCTGCTTTTCACTGAGTTGTACTGTACTTCATAAAATCAAATAACAAGAAAAGAAAAAGAGGTCACACCAAGAATTCCTCCTAATTCTCTCCTCAACCTAGAACCCCATCTCCTCCTGATATGATACAAAGGGCCACTGCATTAAAGGCTCAGTCACCTAATTCTCCCCTACTTTCATTGGGGGCATGCAGGACCCCTACTCAGGGACACCACGGCCAACAGGCATAATCTGAAAAGCCTGGGATGTAGAAACTTCTCTCCATCTTCCCCTAAGATACTTAACATCGGGCTTTGTACTAGATTAGTCTCGGCCAAAGTTGCATTAAAGAGCCCCGATGAGCCTCGCTTGACCCACATTGGACCTCATCCAAGACTATGGGCAGCCCGTGAGCTGGGCTTTATATATATCACAGCCGAGCCGTTAAAACATTAATAGTGTCCACACATAGTGAGGAGAATCCAAAGAGGTAACCCAGGAGCTATATGGTATTAACATTTTATCGCTACTATGGCTACGCTGCTGCACCCACACAGAATGGGAGGTGAGCGCTGGCTACTGTCACTTCATCATGTCACACATTATAATTTCCTTGCTCTGAAAATCCCACATAGAAAAAGCAATACATGGTTAATAATGAATAACAGTGGAAGGAGAGAAGAAAGAAAGGAAAAGGTAATCATCTCCATTCTGGCATTTTCTGGAGGGGATATACATTTTTCTGTCAAATTTTAAGTTCTGTATAAGAGGGAAGGAACTCAAGTATGATGAATGAATACTTAAGTATTGAGCGGGGACAGATTCAGGGACGTTCAGATCCTAAATCCTCCTGAAACAGTGTCGAAGCCACTGACCTCGCTGCCCAGCCACTCTGCTCTCAGACAGCCTTGATTGAAAACTGTCTTTTGTTTCAGAGCAGATTAAAACCAGACTCTTAAGCATTTTCACCACAGCAAAATCAGGATGAGCTCAGTGTATTTCATATCCGTGTCTTCTCCCCTTGCTCATTTAATTACAGAGATCTCAGTAATCATTATACGTATAAATATTCTTCGTGCATTTGTGCACGTGTCACTCATTTTGTACATCCTCCAAATGCTACCGAAAGTGAATGCTCATCCAGCTGGCACTGTGACGTTTTCCTGACAAATCTGCATCAGACCACACTGTCTGTGTCGACTGCTGCAGCTCTCACATACATTTGCAGACCGACCTCCCCCCCTTTACTCTTGTCAAACACACACACACGGTCGTCCATGCCCAGCTCCTCGTGGCTGCAAATTGCTTTAGCATGGGCACTGCACAAGCTAACGCAGGCTAACTTCATCTGCAAATGCAGAGGTAGCACCGGTGGCTCGAACATGGCCGCCCATGTCCTGCACCTGCTTCCCGTGCCTCCTGTACATACACGTGTAGATTTGTCTCCAGCATCTTTAACGCTTTCTTGATGAACCCAATATTTAGTTTTACTTTCCCTCCTCCAATTGCTCCTCTGTTTTCCCAAACTCCAACCATGGAGATCTGAAACAGAGATGTATCATGGAGGAAGCCACAGTATCTCCAAGATTAATTTCTTGCCTTCACCTGGCTTTCTCTCTTCTGTCAAATCTGCCCGAAGCTATGCGCTGTATATCACAGATGAGCAGCACAAATGCAATTATAAAGACAGCTCTGAGTCTTTTATATGAATAAAGAGAGGGAATAATCTTTTGACATGTGGGGCTGCACATGCCTTACATATCTTGTGGAGGCGCACGTACAGTATAAAGCTCATTAATAATCATTATCCGCCGGTTACATCATTCAGCTTGCTAGGCACACCCATCGCCTTAGCTGAGTCATTCGCAGCAAAACACTGTGCCTTCAACTGTCTTGTGAGATTTTTGGCGATGTCTGTCTTTTGATACAACCTGACACCGATGCAAATGTGACGATTCTGTTTGCATGAAGGACACATTGCACCCAGCTGGTAAAGTGAGCAAATATAAAGGAGAGCACGGCTGATGACAGGGACACTGCAAAGGTGTAAATCTGAAATAAAAATCACACTCTCAGTGTAAAAAAAAAATGCAAAAGTACATCTTAAAATAGCAGTGCATTACACCTCGGATACAACGCAAGGGTAAACCATGATGTGCTGTGTGACTGGGTACAGGCCTGAGTGCATGCTTCTATATGCATATCATGAATGCATCTCTAATGCCAGAGAAATCCTTCTCATTTGGCAGAAAAAAACAGCATCTCCATGCCTTTCAGACATGCAGAGGAGGCTGAATAGACTAATGAACAGTCAGGTGGCACTCCAGGGCCCGGACTACACCCCCTACCCCCCCCCCCCCCCACATCACACACATATCAAACACACATACATTCGCGCACACATTAAAACTCAGCGGCTCGCCCGACCCTGGCGATCCGCACGACAGTCTAATGTCTCAGGCATCTGCTCATGTCTAGTCTGGAGGGTCTTTCCCACCCTGCCCCCCAGCCCAGGCCCGCTGCAGCACCAGCTCCCACAATGGTGGGAAAGCGGGCTTTTTCAGAGGTGGGGTGTGTGTGTGCTGGAGGGGGGGGGGGACTAAACAGCTATTGAGGGGGTGGGAGTTGGGGGGGTGGTAGAGTGAGAGAGAGAGGGGCTGAATGATAATGTGAAAATGCACTGCGCTGTTCATTAACACACAAGCGCTGCAGCTGCACATGTTGGCCCTGGACACACATGCTCACGTGTCTTCTCTTTTTCGGCTTCAGGTTGCTTTGCCAGAGACACCAGGGGTACAGGGCAGCTCTATGCCATGATAAGATTCACACTGAGAAACTGTGTGTGTGTGTGTGAGGTGATGGGGACATAGCTGGTAAAGACCCGAATCCTTGATATGTGGTGGTTCTCTGATTGCCCTTGTCAAAGTTTGGCAGAATATGACATTTTTATGTTGGTGAAGTGTGACATTTTCTAATCGGTCGAGCAGCTGGTACCAGCACAATTACATCGCAGTTGTGATCAATATTCAATTGCTGAGACCTAATGTCTACAAAGATTACATATATTCAACATGAATTCAATATGCATGTGGAGTTATGTGGCTTTAGAAACATGTATGTTGTATACACACGTGTCTCGTTGTGTAGTATCCCAATATGGACATTTCAAGTGTTCTGTTGTGTTACATTGTTATGTTTATGTCTTCTTAAGCAAAAACAGCTAATATTCAGTGCTGATGTTGTTACACATAAGGAAGCCAAAATATCTTTTTGTTCATAAAATAAATTAAATCTGAGCTCATATTGGCTCAACTTTCTTTTTAATACCCAAGTGGGGAATTATCCCAGTATGCCCAATCAGCTTCCTTCAAAATTCACCTAAGGGGCTCAGCGCATTAACATCCTTGAGATAACGTACAAAATATCATAATGTGAAATTCATAAAATCAGTTCTGCATTAATTAATCTATGAGGTTTATCGGGTGGAAAGGCAACGTACACCACTGCCTGGTGTCATCAGGAAGTAAAGAAGCACCATGACAAGAGAGGATGGCAGATTTCCCTCAACCAGTGCCAGCTCATTAATTTTGTTTGTGGCCCAGCACCCCTTCCCTCCATTCTCCCACCAACTACCTCACCCACCCCCCCTTCACATCACCCCTTAACTGCTAATTAGCAGGAGCAGAAGATAGAGGGAAGGGAGAGGCCATGTGTGACTGGGGAGGAAACTCTTCTTCTTTACCTCATCCTTCCTTCTTGTTCCCTGAATCACACACACACACAATCACACACACGATCGCATACACATAAACACTCCCCCACCTCCTGCCCGCCAACGCCATTACAAATGGTGCCCTACAGAAAACCATGATGCAGCTCACCTCGTATGCCAGCCCTGCCATTTTAGGTGTCGCAGCAACGTCTCCCAAGATGGCTCCTCTGAGCGCGCCCATACTCCAGGGATACGCCAGGGTCTTTGTCCGCCTCCTGGCACAGGCATAAGTGTCCCCCCGTTGGCAGTGCAGATGGCATTAGAGGCTGTGGGGTAAAAAAGGGTGCGGGGGGGAGAGGAAGGAGGAGGAGGGGGGTAGGGTGGTGGTGGTGGGGTGCCAATTCCGGACTCTCTCTCTCTTCATTTGCTTTTAAAAGATGGTTGTGCCCTCTCTTCAGGAGCCGATCATTCAGCGTTGTTAATCGAAAACCTGTGACGAGAGAGGACAAAAGAGAGAAAACACGTGAGTAAAACATGAGAAATGCATTTTCCTCTGATCATTGTCGTCCAACACAGCCTCGTGATTGAGGTATCTTAATTAAATAACCCTTAAAATCAGCCAGCTCTAACGAGATTCCCCTTGTCCTTTCTGTGTGTGTGTGTATATTTCACAATAAAAGCACAAGAAGGGTCATTATAGGTGTACACGGGCTGAAACAAAGATGCCTTTGACCATCCCATAGCAAGGTAAAACCTCAAGCACATATGCTACCTCTAACAGAGAGAGTTCAGGCAGAGACTTGGGCTTCAGCCTTTTCACATCCAGTATCTCACTGTGAAATGAAGCAATTAGCCCAGTTTTACAGCGAGCTCTGCAGCGATAGGTAGTTAACAGAGTGAATGAAAACTCATCTCACTTTGGTGCTCTTTAGGCTTTAGAGGCATTCTCTGGGCTGAGCGTATGCACAGCGCACAGTGCTGAAGTACCAGGTTGAAAGGTGCAGCTCCTGTCTACAGGATGGGCCTGGCCTTCTCATTGAAGCAAGACACAATGTTTCCCAAAGGCTTCGAGACTCGGTACAGCTTTAAATACAGACGCCAAGTGTTTTTTTTTTCTTTTTTTTTTACCCTGTGTGTGTGTGTGTGTGTGTGTGTAGGGTGCTACACCACTCAACAGCATTATTAGCAGTCCTGGAGACTCTAGTGCCTGGACAAAGTGTTAGCTTCCCTTTTCTTTCATCTGTAAACAAAGGCTAACAAGTGAAATCTAAAATGTGTTCTTGTTTTTTTTTTTTTTAACAAATGGAAAATACTCTTTCAAAAAAAAAAAAGAAAAGTAAATCAATTCAACAGTGGGCTGAAAAAAGTAAAAGATAAAGCATAAGTATCTGCTTGAGTTGACTCAATTGGCAGGGCAGCGTGCCAGTGTGTCCCACAGCAGGTACCTCCAGGGATCCTTGACAGAAATCCTGCCTCATGGCTTACTGGGCCACTGTAATAGATCTGTGCCATCGTTAATGTTTCCACTGCGACAAGTCAAAATGTCTGCTGGGAGAAAGGCCAATTGCGGCCTACCCACTACTACCACCTCTCTGCCTACATTAGTCTTCTCAGTTCCTCTCACATGATGTTTCTAAATCTTAGGTCTTAGCCCTTGAAATGGAGAAAGTGTGGGAGTTCTTGTTTTGGACAATACTATGTTCCTCCACCCACTGGGCGACCTGTTTAACATTCAGCACCATGTTGCAGAGGATCTGAATGAACAGCAACCATAAGCACCCCCCCCCCCCCAAAAAAAAACAGGGCCAGTTACTGACTGTGGACCCTGAGGCAGCTCATAACACCCGATCCACAAAACACACTGAAGTGAGATTAAAGAGGACGCAACAAATACATCGGAATCTATCAAACCCTGCAACACAGTGGTAAATAACAAGTTGGTTCTGCTTCGTACTTTGGATGTATAGACGGACATTTTTATTTTCTAAAGAAAACTGCATAGTGACATGAGTCATCAGGGCAGCATGTGGTGAATTTAATTAACGGAAAAACATCCTCAAAATTTGTGTTTTTACCACATGAATAAAAGAACAGATTTTATTATTATGCTATATACATACTATATATCAAACCCACATATGTAGAGTATTATTATTTTTCATAAGCCATTTGAGAATATTTATGTGCTCATTTTCTTAACAAACTTAAAGCAAAAACTGTTTTCTTACCTTTTAGGAGGTGAAAGTCAAAATCACAGTCAAGGTGTTGAATTAAAAGCGTGAAGACCCCCCCCCTCTCCCTCCTCCTCCTCCTCCTCCTCCTCCTCCACGGAGGATACATTGTAACGGAAGTCATTTCTACTTTCGGTTATCTAGCTTTATGACAGGTATTTAACACTCATACAGCTAGATAACCAAAGACAGAACCAGACCTCCACTCACTCTCTGCAGCTGTGGCTCCAGACGTGATGCTGCTGTGATCTGGAAAGAGGTGAAGAGAACACGTGAGCAGGCCCAGAACAGCCAACACCAAATAACTGACATTTCTTTAATTACAGACAAACAAAAGGGGGCGTGGATAAAAGGTGTTACATTATTACGCGTCAGGCTGCAACATATTTTGTCGCTTAAAGAAGCTAGAAATAAAACACTTTGCCGTCAAATATCCATGTCGTCATACATAATGTGTCTAATCAAAGGCCTGCTCAGTGTTGACCCGATTACCTATAGTGCTTTAAATCTGTGTAAATTTGACATTATTCTCCTATTTGTAAAATATTGTGTGTGGCCTATCTTACCTACATCAGCACCTCATGCATGTACCATTGTGTTTCTGTAAGTGCATACATTTAATCTAAAAATGTCATAAATAGCAAAGTAAAAGGTTTATTTCTGTTAGTGGCTGATGGGCTTTAAATCTAAAACTTTAAAATGGCAAATTAAAAAATATATATATATAGGTTATAAGACACGAGAGACTTAGCACGTGCCAAGCTGCATTCAAAAACATCCACCTGCACCTAGTTAAAACACTTGAACACATCATTTGCAGGACGTGCCTGTGTTCTGCAGCGCTATCCCCTAACACTACAGCCCTCCCTCTCATACACTGCTATACTTCAGGGAAATATTAATAACTACTAAATGCAGTGTAATTTTACACAAATTAAATCTATTTTTGACACACATGTTCAGTGACTCGTGTTTGCCAAAAGAACTGGGAGGGAAAAAAAATGAAATTGTTGTAAAATTATAGAAAGGCTACATGCTCGGAGCCTGTCAGTGTAAGTATGGATAATATGAAGAGGTTTCATTTCCATAACAGCCTACTTTCTCAGTGGATGACCATAAGTAGGGCGGCCTGCAGGAAGCATGACCATGACCATGAACCTGACACGGCCTCAACGTAAAGAAGTGGTTCTTTGATGCAGCAGATTAAATGATGCTCCGAGATTGTCAGATGCCTTTTCTCTTTTTTCTTTTTTTTTTTTTTTTTTTTTTTTTTTTAATCAACCAAATCTAAATTGAGCAGGGTTTTAAGATGCTTTAATTTGTTCTTCCCTCTTTAGTGCTCCTGGGGGCAAAGAATCCCTACTTTTAATGAGAGTTGTGATTGGCCTACTTCTTTTAAAACTGGACTATTTCACATCACAAGGATAATCCGCATAGGCTATTATAGAAACCAATTTGTTCCTAGTCATAATATTAGGCCGAGCAGCGTGGTTTAATATTCGGCCACTTTATAGAACAAGGGGTTTTTGTCTGTCTAGAGACCATACACCTTTTCCCCTCGTTTTAAATTAAACGCAAGGGCGTATCTGTTGGTTAATAACACGCATGGAAAAACAGACTACTAGGTAATCTCAATATCAATCCTCTGTCTCCGTAAATTCTCTGCGTAAAGACACATGGACATGGCACGAGAAGAGATTCAAAGCAGGTATATAAAAAAAAATTGTAATGCTCTCCGTGCAGATCCTGCCTATACCCCCAGACGCGTTTCTTACCTGTTTCTGGTGCAAAAACAGACTCTGGAGGAAAAGTGTCCGCAAACTTCAGCTCGTGGTGAAGTCCCCACATTGATTTTTCTGCGTTTCCATCGGGCCCTGGTGACGAGTCGGCGCCGCAGCTCTCTGATGAGGAGCCCAGCCTCATCCTCGGTCCTCCAGCTTCTGTCTCCTCTCCAGCCTGCGCGGCGCGCTTCCTCCACTGTAACACAACTCGCTCCTGCACTGACGTCATACCAGGCGGCGGGTTGACCAATCACAGAGTCTGCCGTCACCGAAGATCGTTCGCATAAGACGACATCCCACTCCTGATTATTTTCTTTGGCCTTTCCTTAATTTCTTACTACTACTCACCTATTCTACTACTACTATTACTGCTACTACTGCTACTACTACTACTACTACCACTACTTCAAATACTACTACTACTACTACTACTACTAGGCTAGTACTACTTGTGATGATAATGATGAGAATGATAACGATGAGATTAATTTCAGTCCGTTTAGTAACTTTTCTGGATTTTCTTTTTGATAGATATTTTTGACCACTCATTGGTCTGAACGTTGAGACTGAAACCTCATCTTTAATCTTGGAAATGATACAGCAGTTTACAAAAGAAGACCATCTCAAAGCTTTGACATCTGATCATTTCATATCAGCTTTATAAGTAGATAAGGTAATGTTTCTTGGTTGTATGCTGCATATTGCAGATTGTGATGTAGCCAACTATTTCTAAAGAAGAGCAATTGCATGTGAATTTTATGCATCTCTATTGTAATTCAGCATTTTGTTTAGGCGACCAACATGGTCTCAGATCATAATTTCCACATAGGCTATCTCCAGTTTGACAGAAAAAATGTAGGCCTATATAGTCTTTATGTTGCTCCACTGCCATGTGATCTAATAGTTACATTTCAAACTGTTTCCCTTTTATTTTTCATGCTGTGCTGAGCTTTCAGCACAGCATGAAAAAAGTGTACAATCCAAGATTTGCAATACTCGTGAAAATACTGCCACCGTGGTCCACACCTATGCTACACAATTCAACTCTGGTGACTAAAGTTGGTTGCAATTTTAACAGGTTAGTATTTCTATTCTTATAAACGATTATGGACAAATTTGGACGAGAAGTGCACGAGTACACTTCCCGCCGCCCACACTCTTCAGGGGGTTTCACGGGCTGGGAGAAGGTGGTGTGAGCATTCCTGTCAAATAGACGATCTCTGAGGTCTGAGGCGACTGTGGCGAGTGCTGGCCATGAGATCAGGAGCCACGGCCAAGAGTTGCACGAGCAGTTTCATCCCAGTTTCTACAGAAAACGTTAAAATGTGTTAAACTGCTCTAACGGAGTTGAAAAAACATATCTACCCAGGATGACGTGAATTTTATTCATGTTCACAGGAGCCTACATTTAGACAGAATGAAGAACACGATGAATATAAGTTAGGCTTCTCATTGCCCCTAACATTTAATTTCTGTACTATGTGAATTAAACATGTGTTTCCTAAGTATATGACAAGAATAGTTTCTGAAAAAGTCTGCACTACAAGGCGGTTTGCAGAAGGGCTCTTAAAACTGATCAAATGAATATCTATTCTTGACCTGTGCACTGAATTTGATAACAGATGTTTGTAGAGACATTCATATTACACTGGCTCAACGTGGCCAACGCAAATGATCACATTTCCCCCAGATTATATTTGGAATCACAGAGGGATTAAAATTAGTTGCACTGTGTGACCTGTGGTTCACAAATTAATATCTCTGGCAATCAGGTTTTCATTGAAGATGATTTCATTTTCAAATGATGGATAATGGGGGAGAAAAAAGCAATGAACAAGCCTCTGAAGGATTTGAAGCGATGCTCTGATAAATCTGACTGAATTATATCATTTTTTCTTAAGTTTCAAGTCAAACACAGCTCCCTTTGTTTTATGTTCATGATCTTCAGCTCATTAATTCTCCTCAGAGTCCATTGAAGGACCGAGAATCTGCCCGCCACAGCAAGCAAGTGGTTTTCACATTTCCATCAAACTTTTAATCACCATTTGTTTATTCACATGTTACATCCTGAGGTGTCATCAGCATTTTCTCTCGACAATTTTAGAGGTGCAGTGGAAGAATTTCAACTAAGTCTGGAGACGGAGGGGGAGTACAGCTCCCTTTTCTTCTTTCACGGAGGTCAGTTTTTTTTTTTTTAATGAGTACTAATACAACAGGTCTCCTTAAATCTGATTTATCTGTATTTTCCCCTCTAGATCATACATGAAGCCCTTTCAACAAAGACATTTGCCACTAAGATGCTTACTGAAACCAAGACAAAGAACAAGTCCAAATCTAGATTATATGATTTTATGGGATATTCCACCAACCACAATAATTCAGTCATAAAAAAGATAAAATGCACTTATCTTTTATTGAAATAATAGTCAGACTGATCCATGAGCAACATTTGAACAGGCAGCAGCATGAAACAAAGGCATACACAAGGCACACAGCCATTCAAGTAAGTAGATGCAGTTTGGGAAAACTCTAGAGATGAGGCAGCTTTCTGTGTCTCTTTCTCGCGCGCACACACACACACACACACACACACACACGCATGCATAGTATCATGGCTGTAAATCGAGGAGGTAATCTTCATAGTATTCCAAAGATGATGTCCGGCTGGAGGAGGAGAAGTAAGAGAAGAATGTGAGGCCAAGTTCAATTTACATAGACATAGGACAACTGCACCCTTCATGTTAAATGCTGCAGTCATTCACTCACACGCTGCAGGAGGTGCTGCCCTGTAAAAGAGCGGGAGTCTGGAGGCTGGCCATCTTGTCCCACCGCCTTGCAGCGAAGGTAACCGTAGAGGTTAGCCGCTTGGAGGGAAATGCTGGCTACCACAAGGGACTGTGGGGGACAGACAGGCAGATGCATTCAACACACACATATTATGTCATATATATGCAGAGCATGCACACAAGCAGCATGTGTCTCACCAGCCATTTAATCTTCAGGGAGAACAGAGACGTGAAGAAAAAGAAGGTCCAAATGAGAGGGCAGATGATTAGGCCCAGCCAAAATATCCTCGCCTCTGCCTCTGTCCCAGTGTTATTTCCCCGGGAGGTCTGTATGCACAACCACACAAACACACACGCACCTCATGTTAAACACACCAAAAATGCTCTTCTACATTCAAAAGGTCATACAACAATAACACTGTCTCACTTTTTTGGCCTCAAACACCCACAGGCTCCTTCCATCATCGTCGATTTGATTCCACCACCGCAGCCCTACCAGCAGCCGGCCAGTCACGTTCTGAAACAGCACAGGGCAGGAGTAACAGAAATCAGAAAAGAGGCAGAAAGTGACTAAAGACCAATGAAAGGGTGAGAGAGGGGTGAGGCATATGTAGGAAAGAGAGAGGGGAATTTGGTAGCTGATGTGGTTGACCTCTCACCTTGACCGACCAGAAGTCAAAAGAAAGCAGAGTGATGATCAGGATAAAACATGATGCAAAGTTCTTGCTGATCCAATCACAGAGCAGATAGGCGACAATGGCAACCACTCTGAAGAACAGGTGGAAAAAGGAGGCGAGGGGGTGTCTGCAATGAAACCATACATTAGAGACCATGAAAAAGGAGTTTCAACATGCCTGTGAGGCAGGAATGTTTAAGAGACACTTTGTTGCACAACAAATATACCATTCACAGGACCAACAAAGACACAGACACTTGTGATTTTGAAACTCATCATCAATCATATTTTATAAAAAGGACTGAGAGCGAGTAATGAAATTGTTCAGATTTGAATACATTTTATCAAAAGGTATGAATAATCTTAAAACCCACTAATATGTTTTTTTCGTTATTTTTATTACTAAAAAAATAAAATAAAATAAAACACTCAGCACAAGACAAATGAATGCCTACATGATGATAACATATGATATGAGCCCATCTCCTGCAGTGCACCTTATTATTGCGCCTCTCCGCGCCCTCTCCTGCTCGTCAGCAGGAAAGTCCAGCTCTACATCCTCCGTGTCATCCGCCATCGTCTGCCAAGAAGCGAGGACGGGAACAGGAAAAGGCACTACACAGCATTTTAGACAACATTACAAGAAAACTGAATATAATGAGAAAAACACAATTTATGTAATGATAACTGTGAATGTGCGAAGCTAAGCTAAGTGTCATGTACGGGAGAGTGTTGCCATAGCCTACCGTACAGGAGCTGAAGCCAGGTGTTGCAGTGAAATGAGACCGACACCGTCTTCTCCTCAGTCACAGCTTCGGCTTGCACACATCCACATCAGCAGCATCCCTGGTTTAAAAATAACCCCTAGGATGGATGCTTCAATAAACGTGCAGACACGGTACAGCCTCTTGTCGCACAGCGGTGAAGCGTGTCACACGTCGATCCCGGATACGCATTTTGCTGAGCATAGTTTCTCCAGGGTAGAAATCAGCGGGAGATATCAAAAAGGAGCGACCGCGGCAGGACTCGAACCTGCAATCTTCTGATCCGAAGTCAGACGCCTTATCCATTAGGCCACGCGGCCCACGAGGTACCTCATAAGCAAGAAGATCATATTTTTATATTTCATCACACAGCTCATTTTAAATGTGTGGGGTATTATTTTGTGTGAGCTTGATATAATACGGTAGTTTGCCCGCCGCGGTATCAGTGGTGCAGTCAAACACTTTTAGTTGCATCCTTAAAACGGTGCAGTCATCCGGGCCGCTTGGGGACGCTCTCCGCTCCTTACTACATCAGTCTTACCAGGCTGTAGCGGTTGACATGCTAAAGTAGCACACCTCGAGCGATTTTTAAAAACATTGGTTGATTGTTTAAACGTTATATTTGATAACACAGACCAGGTGAGGTGCCTCTAAGTTGTTTTTGGCGACCGTCGAGCTAAGAAACCTAGCAAACTGACAGCTAAACGGCTAATGTTAGGCTAATGTTTTGTTGCTCTTAAAACAGCCCTCGTGTGCATGCGAGGCGCTTGTAAACATACATTAACAACGTGGTGGTGCGTTAATTAGGGCAAATAATGTAGAAAAGTATGTCTCCAAGAGTTTATCTTATAGGTGGTTAAGCTAACGTTAAGTCCAGCACTTTCTTAGTCATTCTGTTGTTACTAGTTGGGGAAACTTTTTAAAGTAAATACTAAATAATACCTGCACGTTGACGAATAGAGTCAAGCAGGGACATTCATTTAACTGAATAGCTTTACCTGTATTTACCAAAAAAAAAAAAAAAGGGTCACACGCATTATGTTTCATTTAAGGAGGGCAGGATATTTAAATACACCTAACAATACCACAAAAGCTAACCTACACTTCATAAGTAAAATTACATGTTATATTTTTGGCCTGTACATACCTGTCATAACTTGGGTCTAACTAAAATGTTTCTTGTCACTTTGCTGATGTTATACCAATGTTTCCCAGCTCTACTGTGAGGTTCCCATGAGGTGATGCTGCATGTATTGCACTGTCCTCGGCAGAGGTCTCTCGTTGCTCTAAAATGGATGTGTCTCCGCTCAATGTACTCCACCAAGCCTCAGTCCCTTCAGGGCGAGAACTCCTCAGAGATTCGCATGAATCCCCTCAACATTCAGATGCTTTCAAAAAACCTCCATAAGCAGATATTTCGAGGGCAGGAACCAGAATACAGAGAGGAAAATGTGGAGCGAAGCATTAGGCATTTGCAGAAACACCAGCTATGGGGGAAGGAAACATCACTGTTGCCCGATGTTGAGCTGAAGCTTCCCCAGATGTACGGCAAAAATATTGATGAGCACTTTCGTGTCTTGGCTAAGAATCAAAGTCTTCCCTATCTTAATGCTGCAATCAAGCTGCACAAGGCCCAGCTCCCTCCCATGCCACAGGAATGGAGCTATGAGGTTGGGTGGACACGCTATGGGTCGAATGGGGAGAGGGAGAAAGTGGATTTCCCAGATGAGTCTGCAATGGTATTTGATGTGGAGGTGTGCACAACAGAGGGACAGTGTCCTACGCTGGCTGTAGCTGTGTCTCCTACTAACTGGTGAGGAACAAGTATTACACTAGTTATATAAAATCTTTTACTGAGAAGATTGATTAGCTTAATTGTGGTGTTTTGTTTAGGATGCTGTTGTTTTGATTCAACTGGTTAGGTCTTTTAACACAGTGTTTGTGTCTCTGACTTACCAGGTATTCCTGGTGCAGTAAGCGTCTGATTGAAGAGCGCTATTCCTGGTCAAACCAGCTGACCCTTGCTGACCTTATCCCACTTGAAACACCTATAAACTCTGCCTACCCTCCTAAGGGCAAATGGAAGAACAGACTCATAGTGGGCCATAATGTCAGTTTTGACCGATCATATATCAAAGAGCAATACTTACTAAAGGTTGGTTTTTTCATAGTTTTGATTCTTAATTTCAACACATCTTTCCATCTGCCTGTTTCATATTTGTTGGATCTTTGAAAGGAAAATAATGTGTTTTCTTAACTGAAGGGTTCAAAGACACGCTTCATGGACACCATGAGTCTTCACATGGCCATCTCGGGACTGACTGGGTTCCAGCGCACACTGTGGATGGCCAGTAAGCTGGGCAAGAGGAGGGGCCTTCAGGAGGTCAAGGAACACATGAAGAAAGCTGGTCAGAAAAGGGACAGCCCTATGGTTTGTCTTTTTTTTCTCACTACAGTTTTTCTACAAAATGCATTAGGACTGGTAGTGTTGCATTTTCAGGAAAACTCAATTTGGGCCTTGGTGTACAGATTGGCTCCTGGGACTGGGTGAACATCAGCAGCATTAATAACCTTGCAGATGTCCATGCACTGTATGTGGGAGGGCCGCCCCTGAAGAAAGAGGCCAGAGAGACCTTTGTGAAGGGCAGCATGATGGATGTCAGGAACAACTTCCAGGTCAGAGGTTCATGACAATTTGTGTCAGACTGTCAGTAATCATAAGCCTGATTAATGTATGTTAAAAGGTCCCCTAAATGACTTGCATTCATCATGAAGTATAGGTGGCAAATAACAAAGCCTTTGCTGACCTCTACAGGAGTTAATGCAGTACTGTGCCATGGACGTCAAGGCCACACACGAAGTTTTCACAGAACAGTTTCCTCTCTTCATGGAGAGGTCAGTAGATCCCAACCAGAGGTTTCCCATTGTTTGACAAGCCAGTAATCATTATTCAGTGTTTCTCAGATTGACTGTCTTTCATAAGGTGTCCCCATCCAGTGACACTTGCTGGGATGCTGGAGATGGGTGTGAGCTACCTTCCTGTCAATCAAAACTGGGATCGGTACCTGGAAGATTCTCAGGATGTTTACGAAGAGCTCCAGAGGGAGATGAAGAAGTCTTTGATGACTCTAGCAGACGATGCCTGTCAGCTGCTGCAGGATGACAGGTGAAAAGAGCACCTATTAAACATCATGTTTTTGAGTGTTCCTAATTTTGGTCATAAATGTGTAACAAGTTATAAAAAAGGGTAAATTTACATAAGCTATAATATTTGATACTTTTACTTAAGATACAAAGAAGACCCGTGGCTTTGGGATCTGGAGTGGGATGTGCAGGAATTCAAGCAGAAGAAAGTCGCAGCCAGCAAAAAGAAACAATTGAAAAAAGCAGCTGAAACACAAGTTGCTACTCCTCTTCCAGACTGGGAAGAAGGTAAAGTCTCAAGTACAGGACCACATTAACAGCTATGCTAAAACATGTGGAAAAATAACAGATGAGGTAATACAGTTGATTTGCTGTGATTAGATCAAACTCCGCCATCTGAAGAGGAGATGGAAGGCCCTTGCCACAGCAGGCTGGCTGTCGAGAAGCTAAAGGAAACGGTCAGTCAACTTCCTAAACGAAGGCAACATCTACCAGGACATCCGGCGTAAGACTCCACAAAGCCATACATAGTTTATAATAGTATCTTTCAAACTCAATTTCCAATCTCATTTGCTACAGACAGGTTAAACCAACCCTTATCCCCTTTCCTGTGTTATCAGGTGGTATCGTAAGCTGTGTGAGAAGATGTCAGATGAGGACAGCTGGTTACCTGGAGCCAGTCTGATAAGCCTACAAATGAGACTGACACCAAAGCTGATGGGTCTAACCTGGGATGGTTTCCCCCTGCATTACACAGAGAAACATGGCTGGGGCTACCTGGTACCTGGGCGCAGGGATAACCTACATTCTCAGGAGGAAAAAGCGGGGCCTGTGTGCCCACACAGGTAGTTGAAGCACTGCTCTTGGTGTAAATGCATGGCATGGTGTTTCTTATCAAGTCATGAAATAATCAGGATAATCATAACCATAGCTTTCCTGTGAATCACTTAGCTTTCTTATATTCCACAGAGCTATTGAGAGAGTTTACACAGAGTACTGTGAGAAGAACAGCAAAGAGAGTCCTGAGTATCTAGACTCCAGCTCCTCAGATGACCTCATGTTGCTGGACAGTGCAGTGTGGGCAAAGGTGCATACGTCATTAAATCTAACATACTATGAAAGACTACTAGATACTGCTGCATGACCGTACCTGGTGCAAATCCATCAAATTGTGTCTCTTCCGATGTTTAAGTTTATGGCTACATGGGAAAAAAATCCTCAGAAATTTGCTTTGCCTGGACCTGGTGTCGATGCTGTCTCTGACATCAGGTCCACATGCTCAGGAATGATCATGACTGAGTGATGTGTCTTAATCTCATCCCAAGGTGGAGGAGTTAAGTTCCCTGGAAAGTTTGACAGAGGAAAATGGAGTCAGAATGATGAAAAATGGACAGAGGATGAAAAGCACGGTGAGTGAGTTGGTCTTGATTACATTTCTTTACAGCGACTCCTTATATATCCTTATTAATATGGTCTCGACTAACCTGCTGTGTGTTAAATCAACATATTTACTGTGATTCAATGAAAAATATACTTTGTATTTTGTCGCAACAGCAGTCCCGAGATCCAGATAATATCCCAGAGAAGAGACAGTGCCATTACCACCAGGGAAATGGGCCCTACAATGATGTAGATATCCCAGGGTGCTGGTTTTTCAAATTACCTCACAAGGTAAAGTTTCAGCTGTTACATCACATAACCAGGCTTGACACAATGTCACTGGATGGGCTGCTTTCATCATATCACTAAATGTTTGTGTTACAGGATGGTAATGACAACAATGTTGGCAGTCCTTTTTCCAAAGACTTTCTGAGCAAGATGGAGGATGGTACTCTGAGGGCAGGAAGGGATGGAACCAATGCTACACGAGCGCTGGAGATCAACAAAATGATGTCCTTCTGGAGGAATGCTCATAAACGTATAAGGTAGTTCTTGTCAGTATGTGCACAAAGTTATTCATCTTTTTGGGTAATGGGTCAGCTTTATTAAATGTAAAGATGGCAAATACATGAATTTATTATGTCCCTTCTGTAGCTCTCAGATGGTGCTGTGGCTGCGAAAGGGAGAGCTTCCACGTAGTGTCATCAGGTTCGTTTGGTATATCAATTAGTATCCTGTTTTTTTTAATCTTCTCTGTCGTGGCGAAAAGCCACGTACATCATTTGTACATCATTTAACAACTTTCCTGCCTCCCAAAGGCATAAAGATTTTGACGAGGAGGGCCAGTATGGTGCCATATTACCTCAGGTCATCACCGCTGGAACGGTAACTCGTAGGGCTGTGGAGCCAACATGGCTGACTGCCAGTAATGCACGGGTAAGAAACAGACTTGACAGAGAAAAACTGCACAACACATCACTAAATTTCATTCATCAGTCTCTTCAGGAGTTTTGATTGTATGGACTGTATTTGGTGTCCACAGCGGGACCGGGTAGGCAGTGAGCTGAAGGCCATGGTGCAGGTACCACCTGGGTACCACCTGGTTGGAGCAGATGTTGACTCTCAGGAGTTATGGATTGCTGCGGTGCTTGGAGAGGCTCACTTTGCTGGCATGCACGGTGAGATTTGTCGCTTTCAAATCTTATTATGTTCTTAGAAAACTGTATTAGTAAAGCTACAGAAAGCTATGTATTGCTCTCATCTGTCTGTCTATCTGAATTCTAAATGTGCCGATCAAACATCTCAGGCTCCACGGCATTTGGCTGGATGACCCTTCAGGGAAAGAAGAGTCAGGGCACCGACCTGCACAGCCGCACCGCTGATGCTGTGGGTATCAGCAGAGAACATGCAAAGGTGTTCAACTATGGACGGATCTATGGTGCAGGACAGCCGTTCGCAGAGAGGCTGCTGATGCAGTTCAACCACCGCCTTAGTCAGGAAAAGGCTGCTAGGAAAGCCAGGCAGATGTATGCCATAACAAAGGGTATCCGCAGGTAAGCAGAACAGCTCGAATAGTTGTGTGTTAATGTTTTATTTTTCATTTGGCTAGGTTTGTATAAATCTGATAATGTTGAATTAATATGATACATGTTTTTGTTTGTATTTTTTTTTATCAGATATGATCTGTCAGAGGAGGGTGAGTGGCTGGTCGATGAACTGGGCATAGAGGTAGAGAGGGAGGAAGATGGAAGTATCTCCCTGCAGGAGTTGCGGAGGCTCTCTAAACTAGCCTCTAAAAGGTGGGGGGCAGACAAAACGTTACACAAACACAACAACTTGTCAAGAACTGCAAAATATTCACCTGCATTCTCCCAATTTTCTCCGTTCTTTATACCCCTCAGCTTGCGGCGGAAGAGGTGGGATATTGTCAGCAAACGTCTGTGGGCCGGGGGTACTGAATCAGACATGTTCAATAAGCTGGAGAGTATAGCTCATTCAGCCGAGCCAGCCACTCCAGTTCTAGGCTGCAGGATCAGCAGAGCTCTGGAGCCCAAGGCAGTTAAGGATGAGGTGAGAGGGATGAGTGGGAGAGAGCAAGTGTAAACATTAAATTAATCAGTGTGATTTTATTCAGACTTGTGTCACCTCATTATCATCATCATCGAATTCATATCAAATTATTATCACATAATAATCCCATGCCCTCTTGATGGACCCTGGGTGATCATGACCATGTCTATTGTCAGTTTATCACCAGCAGAGTGAACTGGGTGGTCCAGAGCTCAGCAGTGGACTACCTACATCTCATTCTGGTGGCAATGAGGTGGCTCTTTGAGGAGCACCAGATCGATGGCCGTTTCTGCATCAGCATCCACGATGAAGTGCGGTACCTCGTCCGCAGCGAAGACCGTTACCGAGCAGCCCTGGCCCTTCAGATCACAAACCTGCTCACCAGGTATGCTCAGAGCTTATGTGTTATTCTTCCCTCTCAAAATATCCACTGTAGAATTGGGTAATAGACTTGACTTGTCTTCTGAGTGAGTGCATTTATCTTGGCAGGAGTGCATTTGCCCATGCATTAGGCATGCAGGACCTTCCCCAGTCAGTAGCTTTCTTCAGTGCAGTCGACATTGACCGGTGTCTGAGGAAGGAGGTCAACATGGACTGCATCACCCCCTCTAACCCCACAGGCCTGGAGCGGAGATATGGCCTACCGCCTGGTGAGTGCTGCACGTCATCAGGCTTAATCTTATTTTTTATCCATGTATATCCATGTGCTAGTCTAAAATCAAAATCACATTGTATTAAAGCCAAACAGCCATATTAAATTATGAGCAATTTCTCAGTAGTTACTAATTTGAGGGGATTCATTTCCAATTTGTGCAGTGAATCATCAACATTTTTACCCCTGATAGACATTGGCATTATACAAGTCAACAAAAATACTCTTAAAGAGAGTACAGAGGAAAATAATATTTATTTCAAAACAAAACAGCACTTGGACAACTCTAGCTTGAAAATCTCTTTAGGATGCATTTATGTGTATGGGAAAACAGAGTCTTCCATTACTGTAACCAGAGATAGACAAGCTAAAACCATCTCAAGCATGATATAATGACAACATTTGCCCTGACAAAATTAGGGCTGGAAATCTTCCAATAATGTAAAATGTGAAATATATACAAATTACAAATTTCTTTTGAATAAAGTGAAGAAGGGAATAACACAACTAGACTGTTAAGCAGTGTGTACAAACTTTCCACAGGTGAAGCCCTGGACATCTATGAAATCATCAACATCACTAAAGGCTCCCTGAACAAATAAGGATAGCACTTAATGGACACCTGGCTGCTGTAACTCACAACTCACAACTGTCCATCAGCGGGCAAAACCCAGAGGAATTTGGACATGTGTTTGTCAAACGCAGGAGCTCCTAAGCATCAGCTTGCTTTTTTCGCTTTTTCTGTTTGGGTTCTTGCATTTCCTCTGCGTCCTGTGACTCTGTGGCCTGGAAAGAACAGAAGAAGAAACGGACACTGAAATCTCACCCAGTAGAAGCCTGGTGAGTGTTATATGAGACATCAGCAGAACATCTCATGTGGGAAAACATTTCAGTGATCATCTGTGTCAGCTTCATTGACTGATGTAATAAAACAACAGAGTTGAGCTGTGGCACTGCCAGTTACAGTATGAGATGGAACTTGCCTCCTCACTGTTGTCCTGCTCTTGCAGGGCTGCATCCAGAGTAGCAGCATTGATGCGGAAATCTCTTGAAGTGCTCAGCTTAATGTACTGCATCAGATTTACCTGGAGAACATGTGGGGTGGTGAAACACTGTTAAGTGGTCTGATTGTTTGATTTCTACTGGTGACGTTCAAGGAGAAAACTACTTTTTTGAAAGTCTCTTCATGTATTTTGAGAATCCGACTGTGTCTTAGATAATTCAGCACACATACCTTTGACTTCTTTGACAATGTGATGAGGTATTTCTCATACTGTTCAATGCTGAAGATCAAGTCAGGGATGGTCTTTGTCTCTCGCAGAAGTTTTGCCTTGCAAGAGAATGTTTTGAAAGAGAGTGTCACAATAAATCACAACCATTTCAGTTACAATCATAGCAGACTGTGTGTCCTTACAGAAGCAGCAGCGTTTACTTCAATCCTTTTCTTTTTCTTTTTGTCATCTGCACCTCCACCACTGAATTCTCCACTCTGATAGAGAAAACAGATGTTAATTGACCCAAACATAAAGAAACTAATCAGATCATCATGGGTGTCTGAACTGAGCTGTACCTGTGCGTATGTGATAAAAGAGTAGCACTGTGTCGTCAGGTGTGATCCAGACAGTTTGACCTAAACAGCATAGGAAGCATTAGATTGGGATGATGTCAGACACTTGAAGACTAAAACCATGAAACAATATCTCAGACTCACCAGCTTCTCAAAGCGTGTTGGCAGCATGCTGTGCTGGGTGGCACACACCTGGATATACTAAAACAAAACATGGAGATAATATAATTGTTACACTGGTTCAACTGCATGAATCCTCACAGACACAGACACCAAGAAGTGGATAAATACGCACATATTTGACCAGAGTGGTGAGCGTGGTGTATGTGTGACACAGTACTCTCAGCAGAGTAATGGTGCAGTTGCCAGAAGGCAGGGCCGTCTGGACCAGCTCATTCAAAGCTGTTAAAAGAGTCCCGAGCTGCAGTGCCACAGCTTTCTCTATTGGATCCTGCTCTCTTCCCGTCTGGGTGGCTTCGCCTACACAACATCACAGATCTTAGTACTGTCCACTGACGGAGATAAATCCTTTCCTCCTCCCCTCTCAAACTCTCACCATTAATCCAAGTGAGCGCCACAGTAAAAGGTTTCTTACCCGAGCCAGATTTATCAGAGGCAGTGTGGCTTTTCCTTCTGGCAATCAGCCAGTCCACTTCATCAAGCACTCTGTCAACCTGAGACAGGACCAGCAGCTGGGGAAACAGATTTAAATGATGATAAAGGCTGTGAGCATGCTACACGATCTTACTCTGGGATATCTGTGTCACAACAAATCAGAAGCCTCGAGTTAGAAAACAAACACTCACTGCTGTGGTGTTAGCAGTCTTCATGTTGACAATAGCAAAATGAGACTGTTCCTCCACCTCCACATCCTGATGATAGAGAAGGAAACACAAAAATCACTTAATTCATAAAGTAACTCATCAGTTTGTTGTCATCACAGTCAAAAGCATGATCCATGATTTACAAATTCTGAAATATTGCACTTTTTGTATGTTACAACAAAGATGTTGGCTAACAGTTAGCTCTGACAGCTGGAAATTAAATAAGTCAATAGTCACTATCTATTCACATAGATAAATAGATGGATAGATGAGACTATGATCAAAGGTTAGATATGGACTATAATTGGCATGGCCTTTTAGTTGTGCATTGTAAACACTAATACATTGCTGGTTTGTGGTGATGCCGTGCTCTAAGTGCATGTACCTGATCGATATCCCCCAAATGGCTGTGGATGTCTTGGCAGAGCTCCAGCAACAGACCTACAGGACTCTTATAGAGAACATGTAGGTTGAAGAGAAGCGAGAGCAACGCCTTGGAAAAAGCAGGATCCTCTAAAAAAAGGAGAAATAAATCCTTTACTATAAACCCCCTCACTGTGCCTGAAATTGATACCAAGCTCAAGGACTCACCAAAACTGGTCTCCTTGCAGATTTTCACAGTCCATGTGATCATCTGAACAAACTGTGGATTTAGATGTGCGTTAAAGGAACAGGTACTACTGAATTTTTCACGTGAAGTGCATTTGAGTGAGTAAACCAACCTGTTTGGAAGAGGGCTTTAGCTGGCGAGAGAGCACACTCAAGATGCTGACCAGCAGCTGAGCCTCTTTGCTGTTAAAGTCCTCCTCTCCTCCACTTAACTGAGTGAACAGCGCTCTCTAGTGGCAGAAAAACATTATTGGATTTTTAGTGGTTATGCTCAGTGTAATTATCCACCATTTATGATGTGCGAAAGAATGTCAGTGCAGAAAGATATGAAGCTAACAAATATTTGGATTTTAACTTAAAAATGGTTAAGAAAAAAAAGAAAAAAAAAAGCAACTGCACAAATGCACCTGAAATTGCCGGATGTAAAAGGAATTCATCTCTGTAGCTTCACCATCATCTGGCTCTGGATCATCCTCCGCAATGTCTGTAAGAAACACAAAATGTGATGAATTTCTGGATGGTATTGGTACAAGATCTAAAATTCCCTGCTTTTACAGTCTGAAATTTGTGTGTGTCGAACCCATGTTAGAGAGGAGTTGGGCCATCTTGTCTGGATAGCGCTGCTGGCAGGTTGTGAAAATCCTGAGCAGACCTTCCAGACACAACTGAGACAGGCTCGAGCTCTTTTCCTTCTTCCCTGCCTCCTCCACCACACTGGGGATGTTAGTGTAACGCCACATCATCACACTGGAAGGACAGTGACACAAATCATGGATCACTTACTGGTCCAACCACGAAGAAGACAATTCAACTTAATGCTGTTATTTAGGCCAGGGGATTTCAACCTCGTCATGTCACACAGGAAGCGGAAAGTCCTGTCTGTGTTCTGTCCATCCGGGCCGTCTGTGTGTCCAGTGTCCTCCAGCTGCTGGATCTTCTGTAAAGCTACACTTAAGGCATAACGCACAAATTCTCCACTTGAACGCAGCACAGACAGAGCCTCTTCTTTGCTCTGAGTATTGTCTCTGCAGAAAAATACAATTTTGTTAAGTTTGTTTTTTCCATTTTGGCAAAAGATTTTATCGATTCTAACAAATATTTGAATGTCTCACTGTTACATATAGGACACACTTTACCAGGTGAGCCACCAAGGTGCCCTGATTCTATATTATATTTCTATTTTTATCTTTAGCTCTTCCACTTGAAACTGTCAGATCAGTAATCTAAAAGCATTAGAGAGCATTTACCTGAAGAGCACAGTGAGGACAGTTGATATGAAGCCCAGAGAGAGTAAACTGCGGGGGGTCTTATGTGAGGGAACTCGTCCTTTTCCAGATTTCTCCCTCAGAACCTCAGACAGCTTGTGGTAGTGGTTAAACAGCTGCATGAACTCCTCAAAGCGGCTTTTACTGCAACACACAGAGGCAACAGCATGATCTTTTAAAAATCTGCATTGTAAAAACCTTCATGCTACACAATATCCATACTAAATATGGTGGTAAGTTGTTACCTGTAGTTGGCTTTGATAAAGTTGTACTCCATAAGAACTTCATACACTCCCATCACCAGCACCGCATAGATGTTGTTCTTCACCCCAACATTAGATCCCATGGAGAACTCTGCTGACTTGTCCTGATCAACACACACAGTATACACAGTATAACAGCACAGATGTTTATTTCCAAGAGTTTCCAGCCAGATTTAATTTTATAGACTTTCAATAAAAGGGCCATTAGTGTTTCTCTTCTTACTGCCTTGTACAAGTCATTCCAACACATAATTAGCAAGACTAAGGTAATGTTATTAATGCTGACCATGAAAAAAATGCAGCTCCAACAGAGTTAAAGACAGAATTTTGTAACATGCATACCAGTTCAAAGTCCTCCATTTCACACTTGATCATGCGTCTTGTCATACTCTCTAGGATTGTCTGTAATTCAGACTGGTATCCTTCCTCCTCTTCCTCCTCCCCCTCGTCGCTGTCATCAGTGCCGCGGTTGGCTGATCGCCGCATGTTCTGCAGCCACAGCAGGCAATGTACAGTGCAGCTCACCAGATGGGCCTGAGACAGAACAAACACTATTTATAGCTGACATCGTCAAGACAGCAGGAGCAAAAAGTCACACATGCTGCAGTGCAAGCAGAATACCAGTGGCTCCTGGAGGCAGACTTGGTCTCCATGAGCTGTGATGCATGGCTCCAGCTTCACCGGGGGCAGGAGGTCTTGTTCAGGCTCATAGTACCGCTTCAACTGAGGACACACAGACATCACTTACAGCTCCCACACGTATAAAAACATTAAATTACATTTAATGGTCTCCATTCATCTACCTGTGAGAAAAGGGTCTGTATTATGGAGCTCGCCAGCTGGGAGTTGCGACGGAGTACATCATAGAACCCCTGAAAAAGGCGACAAGTTTCACTCTCCATACCTCAGTCACAGCTCCACAGGATATTACAATAGCACTTCTTTTGGACATAATTTGCTCTTTTGCACATTAAGATTAGCAATTATTGATAGTAATGTGGCAAAATTAAAATAAAAAAAAAAACAAATACATTAATTTCTAAAAGCAACCTCTAACCTCATAAAGCATAAGGCGCACATCAGCCTGCTGACTCAGACAGCGACGTAGGCTGCTGAGGATCTCCAGACAGAACGCCTCATTGGCTGCAGAGTTGTAACGAGAATGAACATCCACTTGGACCTATTCAGGGGTTTGGACAGACTGTTACCATTTGATAGATCATGTTAAAAATTGCACATATACCCTTATTGCGCATGCAAATAGGCAATGGCCATATATACATGGCATGACTGTACCTGGCTGGAGGAGATTGTTTGGCTACACTGGCTTGATGCCAAGCTACCCAACACTTTGAAATTTTTCAACAGCAACAAGAAGCCAGACACCGCAGACTTCCTGCCATCCAGTTGGCTGGTAGAGGGGAGAGAAGAATAGAAATTCTTATTTGAGATGTTAAACTGCATCTCTTTCATATTGCCATTACACTTGTTTTCAATGTATTAACCAAAGCATGATTCATTAATGACAATGATTAATCTCAACTGATGAGGACCACAGGAGCACACACCTGGAAAACATGGCCTTCCGGAGAACTAGAATCAAAGCGTCTTTCAGTGACATACTGACTTTGAGCAGAGGCTGCAACAACAGAGAAAAATGATTGAATGAGGTAAGGGAACAGAAACTTCTGTGATGTATTTGTGTTTGTGTTTTAGGTACCTGTACAGCTTTTAGTAGACCCTGAACAGTGGATAAAGGCAGGTATGACAGGTGGTCAAATGTCTCTGTGACCTTTGAGGACGACTCCAGGAGCATCATGGGAGCAGAGACCACGATGTCAGAGAAAAGCTCTGATGATAGTAAAATGAATACACATAGTTAAAATCTAATCTCACAGTAGATTAGACACCGGTTCATATCTGAAATCTGGAGGATGTATTACCCAAGTAATGATTGACAGGGGAAGCTGTCTTTGTGACCAGTCGATTCAAGACCTGTTCCAGTATCTCACCTCTGAGAGGCTCATGTATCTGCCACAGAACAACACACATCCTCTGATGGATATCAGTCATTTACATAGAGATAATTCCATAGAATAAAAAACAAATGTTACCTTAAATCCCTGGAGGAGCACCTGACCTCCCAGCTTGCATGCCAGCTGAGTTGGGGTCCTGGCCACACCAGCAGACCCCTCTGTAGTCTTGCCAAATGGTCCTGGCTTGGGTCCAAATGTGTCCATGAGGAAGAAGCCTAACTGCACCAGCCCCTGGGTCACATGATCCCAACCAAACACACTGCACAAGTGGAAAAAAGATGCAAAACAAATCTATTTCATTCATTTTATTTTGAGACATAAGACTAAGGAAAAATCTGTTTTTCTTATTGTGACAATTATTTTATTGCAATGTAAGCACATGAGTAGTTTAATGTAGCTTGGTGCTCTGACCTGTTCTTGACCGTGTCCAGTATCATCTGGGCCACACTGCAGTGTCCAGGCAGGAGGTCCTGTAGGAACTTTGACCCCTGCTGCAGCTGCTCATCCTTGAAGCTCTTGATGATTGCAGCCTTCAAAAGTTCAAATACCTACCCAGACCAAGGTAAGTAGAAAGAAAGAAATGACTTAACAGAAGACACAAAATACAATAAGAGTCAAATTAATATGAAGAAAAAAAAAATTAGAAATCAGTTCAATTCCTCACCTGCTCTTCATAGCGCTGGATACGTGCCACTGAGAGCAAGAGGGCAACACTGAAAGGACACATGTCTCCATTTGACGTCTAGAGGAAGAGGTAAGAATTATAACATTTTCCACATTACATATTTATTCAATAATTGTCTTCAATTCAAATGATTTTAGACAAAGAAGGCATAGATAACCTTCAAGCTTTTGAGGAATTCTTTCCCAAGTTCATGGTCGAGTCGTATAGCAAATACTATATGGAGGATGGCAGTGCCCTCGACATGCCTCAGCTGGTCCTGCGGAATGGACTGGACCTCTAGATCCAGACTCCTCATGAACAAATAGAGAAACACAATAATAAATGGAAAGCAGGCATTAAGATTTAGAATAAATTTTCACTTGTTGCGTTGTGAGTCACTCACTCTCCATGTTTCTGCTCTTCTTCCTGGCGAGCATCTTGCTCCTTAAAATACCCAATGACTCCATCCAGAACCTGTTTCTTACAACCCTAACAGACAGCACATCACAGACATTTACATATTGAATAAAAGGTAGACAACATAATTTCCTGCTGATGAATGCACACACGTACCTTTGCAGTCAGAAGCAGCAGTTGGTAAAGCAGCGGTGGAATCTCTTGCAGATCTAGTTTGGCAAACATCCTCAGTACTTTCTCTATCAGGAACTGCAGCTCCTCTGTTGACAGG
Source organism: Caranx ignobilis (assembly GCA_021432705.1). Classification (NCBI taxonomy): domain Eukaryota; kingdom Metazoa; phylum Chordata; class Actinopteri; order Carangiformes; family Carangidae; genus Caranx; species Caranx ignobilis. The sequence continues at coordinate 58,280,216 of MU269990.1, forward strand.
GGCACATCCCTACAATGAGGCAGAAACAACAAATGGCGTGCCCTGAGTGGTGGCAAAATAAACAAATAATAGCATATGTAAAACTGTGATATCATTGTGAAACATAGTAAAAAACAAGGGAACTACAATCTCCTGTTTTGATTCTGAGAGAAAACTAGTAGTTTGATGGATTGATAGTCAGTGGCATTACCTGAACATGGTTGTCAGGTGTATAACACACTGTGGGTCCCATCTGCATGGGGAAATGAGTCAATCAATAATGATGATTTCAACATAAAAATGACAAGAATATAACTGACAGAACACTGTCAACACCTCCCTTACACATGTACATGCAGTTTAAAATCTGTGTGCCCTCACCTGCTGGAGCAGAGGCTGTTGATCAGCTGCTTCTTGTATTCCTCTCCACTGAGCTCTCCTAAGGTTCAGTTACAAGTAACCACAAGACAGAGGTGAATTGTCATTTAACATTTCAATGTTGTAGAAGAGCTGCAATATATATTTGTATAATACTGAATAACAACATTACTGTGACTGGTAATTTGCACTTACCTTTGCCATAAGACAAGACTTCACAGGCTGCAAGGGCAGTCAGCACAGTAGGAAATAGCTCCAGTGATTTTCCATTGCCTAATTTTCCCATCTTAATGGCATCAACAAAAAGTGATGCCAGTTGTGCAAGAGAGGGTCCAGATAATGTATGGGTCTGTGTATACCAAGTAAAAGGCAAACTGGAATTAGACAGAAACTATTACAGTTAGGTTTGTGGTATACAGTGCAGACAATACGAAAAAAAGGAAAGGGAAATTATGTTTCCAGTTCAATCAATGCCTGCCTAACCTAACTGATGCGGAGGACAAAAGGGAAAAAGGGAGTGGAGACTAGAAATGTAGCAATCACAGACAAGTGTTGTTTCAATCATTCAGTCTGTAAAGATTTCTACATTCGTAACAGCATTTTGCATTATGCTGATGTACTGAATCAATCCATGTCTTGCATTCTTGTAGCCAAACCGTTTTAGGAGCTGAAGCTGCATTTAGTATTGATGGGTTATTTGATTGCCTTCTCAAAACCCAGACATAATAGAAGCCTGTACAACCACAGTCCTGGCAGAGACAAGAAGCTACTCAACCTTATTTTCTTGCCAATACTATAAATTGATATGGTAGAAAAGTATTGTAATTAAGCTCGGGGATTTTTTTTTTTTTACCTCAAGCATTAGCAGTCCAATAATATCAGACACCACTTCGGTGTGAAGGTTGCCGGACTCACAGAGGGGGATGCAGTGTTCATAAACAAGAAGTCGGCGGTTCGATCCCTCAGTGGAGCTGGGAGAAGAGCCTAAACAACAAAACACACTTTGTTATGAGAGACCGTGTTTTTCCTCTATGGCATTTTTTTTTTTTTTGAAAGGATGACAGGGAGTAATGACCGAATCGATAATCGATAATGACGAGAATCGATCCCGTGCCTCTGGGGCAAGGTTTGGAAGCATTCTTATGATTACATAATGAAGCGTTATCAAACCTAATACAGTTTACAGTTACAATACAGGTAACTTTCTGTGATACTCCTGAAAAAGGATGTAGCGATGTGTCTTACAGTGGTGTTGGTGTCTAACCATTCACATACTGACAGTGGCAACATTAAAATGCAGATGTACCTTCAAATATGCCTTTAATTGTGGCACCGACCATTCTTCCCTTCAGTGCGCTGTTGGTGATCACAGTGGTCAGCTAGGGAGCAGATAATGAAGAGGTGAGCATTTCCGACGGGATTTTCAGACAGTGTCAGTGTTTTTAATGTGATCTGTCATAAACCTGGTCATTAGAAATAACTACCTGGTCATTTTTGAGAGTGGATATGTACTTCTGAAGTTCGGCGGTACTGTCTCCTCCTGACAGTAAGAGGATTTTATCCATTTCTGCCTTCATAGTGGACCTGCAAACGGACACTAGTAACAGGCAAACCTAGAAAAATCAGTCCTCCGTTTGTTGTTAGAACATTAGCTTGACCAGCGGAGTGCACGAATGAAATATTTACCTCTGTTTGTCGCAGTTTTAAAATCGACCAATACAAGTTAATATAGAAGCGTAGTCCGAAAAAGGGTCAAATCACGCATAATGTGTCTTCAGCAGTGCTTTCATAATATTTCATGAATTTCCCGCCAGTAGACACTTCCTGTTTTGTTTCGCGGTTGCCACATTCGACTCAAAGTGTCCCACAATCACAGCATTAGATAATGTCTGTTGTGTTGCATTGTAATCGATAAAACACAATTGAATGCATTGAGTACAACGTATGCTAACATAAAGTAATTTAACAATAGATTCAGTTTATGTAACAGACGGTTAAGAGTTTTAATCCATTCACAAGCCAAGGCTGCGTTGCCAGGTCACATAACTTTAAACGACTTTTTCTCCGATTTCTTGTAAAAGTGTGCTCGTCTCTCGGTTGTCTACTTTCGCGCAGCATTTCAAAGTGACTGTGGATTAGTCTGCTAACACAAGATATGGCTGTGTCGTACTTAAACCCTATTATTTGTCTATGGTGGCATAAAGCAAAGGCACTGCAAAAGTCGTATATCTAACCTTTAATATGACACGTGACCAGAAGAGTTTTTATTCCGGGCCAGTGGCGCAATGGATAACGCGTCTGACTACGGATCAGAAGATTCTAGGTTCGACTCCTGGCTGGCTCGAAATTTTTCGTTTTCCTCATCAGATCTTCGTGAGGAGGTCACACGGACCAATGCGCTGAAACCTTACGTATGTAAAACTTTACCCTAGTTGATCTCATTTGATGATTGAAAAACAGTGGCGGTTTGGAGAGACCATACCCGCTATGGAAATCACACTCCAGCACATAGACTGTGTTCAGTACATGAAAAATTAACGTGTTTGTGGTAGAAAAGCGCAGTGTGTGTAGAAAAAAACACCGTGTGAATATCTGAGTGAATGAAACCTTAAGTGTAAAGCGATCTGAGTCGTGAATGTGGATGTTTTTCAGGGCGAGGTAATTAAAGGAAATAACTGAAAACAAACCACAAACATGGCTGAAGAATAATACTTTAATGTAAGTAAACATATTTAACGAAAGACTTTCCCTTCTAGTCACAGCATGATATTGCTATTTGTTGTTTTTTTTACTACTGGCTGTGTATTGCTGCTGTATGTTTTATTTAAAGCACATGCAGGCAATTGGTACTGGATATGGAGCTGAATTATCAGCCAGTTAAAATTGGTAACAGCACCAGTTTAACTGCATGTCCACATGCTTTAGGTAGGACATTCAGTTGCAAGTGTATAAGGAAATTAGTACTAATTGTGGTTATAGTGAATTATTCTTATACAGAAGTACTGTTTGCAATTCATTTGCACAAGCGGAGTCAAACACATGATCAATTTGAATGTTATGTTTATGATTATTTATTTTTCTTCAGAGGCCACTTAGGAAGTCTGAAGCTGTAACTGAGACATGTTGTCTCACTGGATGTCGAGTATGGATCCTCTTCGTGCACCTGCGTGACAATAACAAACCGTCCATGAGTCGCAGTAGGACGCAGAGGAGGAAGCAAAGTCACCACGCTGTGTACGTGCACCGATGTGACGTCGGAAGATGTTTCTGCTCATGCTCGCGAGGACAGGAGGAGATCAACCAGACTGCAGCTGATAGATGTGTTGTAGTGATGTAATGTTGCCTGTTTGGTGACTACGGATGGCTGTTTGTGCCAGGCTCTGCGGAGTGGGTCAGTCGCGAAGGTGCCGGAGGCGACAGCGGCATAATCAGCAGGATCAGGGTAGCGATTCCGACATGGACGAGGAAGAAGGGGAGCGGATCGTAGGCAAGCGGCAAGGCGACGTCTGCGGCGGCATTGGAGGAGGAGGAGGCCCGGAGAGCGGCGTCGCCACTGCAGGGCCGAGTGACGCTTGTGAATATGGCAGCGGTCATCATGTCAACACGGAGGGCTTTCTAAACCGCACGAGCACGGGACCTCCGCACCCGCAATCATTAGCGGAACTACCGCCAGAGCTCCTGGTGGAAATATTCTCCCTGCTCCCAGGTACAGCTCTACCTAATGTGGCCCTGGTTTGCAAGAAATTCAGACAAATCCTCAGCACTGAAACCATCTGGAGAAGGCGGTGCATTGAAGGTAAAGTGTTTCCTCTGCATGCAGAGATAATATAAACACCAGCAGCTCAGAGCGTCGAGCCGCATATTATATCAGTTGTGTCATGTGATCACCCTTTATCGACAGGTTTGCGTGTGCTAGAGAAAGAGAAAGAGAGCGAGCGCTGGCTCATCGAAAATGCATGTAAAGTATTCCCATCTATCAGGACTGGGATCGTGATGAAAATGAAAGTAATTGTTGCGCGTCAACACTGTTGAAAAAACAACAAAACGGAAGAAGGAGAAGGGGAAAATAGCCTCGGGCTGTTTGTAGGCCTTTCTATATGTAACCCAGCTGAAATGGCTTGTTGATGCAGGGCTGCTACACCGGTCTCAGCCTTTTTGGGAGACGTGAACATTGTTATGATCATGCTCACCACCACCATCCACACCACTTGATATGGTTAGTTATGAAACAACGTAACAATGGCAGGAAACAAATACCCTACTATAGATCTCGTGACACATAATCAGACTCACGTGGTATGTACAAATGTAAAGATACACTTAATGATTCCCTCATGTTTTGAAAGGCCATGTCAAACAGTATTGCTCTGTTTGACAATTGAAGAATTATATTTTTAGTATTTAAATAATTGACTTTTGAAAAAACATTGATCATATTTTTCACACCAGAATATAACTTGTTAGAGATCTTAAGGTAAATAAAGTAAGATATTTTTAATGTATTATCTAACCAAAGAAAAATATTGCTACAAAGCAGCTCTGTTTATTGTGTAACATTACCCACAATGACCAGCTCACCCAGATTTGGATAAAAGTGCTAAATGCACTCATCCCGCTATTTCCTCAGGGAAGTTAAAGGCAAACATATAAAGTATAAATGGCATCAGACAGGAGTTTTATTGTCTTGTGGTATTGTTCTGTTAATTAAGACAATAAAATACCACCTAGTTTCTTTCTCAATGGTTGTGACCTGTGCAGGGTTGTACACTGAAAGGTCACCGCCATGCCAGGTATGAACTCTGTGATTACCAGTTTTCATCAGTGGATGGAAGTAAATAAGCAAACAGAAAAAAAAATATTTGAAACATTGGAAAGGAACAGTTGGGGGTAATTTAATAGGGACAGCAACAACTTCTATTGCTAGTGCTAATAAGCTACTTGCAAAGCCAAGATATTTGACTGAGTGCTGAAAATTAGCATACAAAAACACCCAATCATATTTATGACAAAAAAAATGCGTCTTAACATTTAATTTTTATAGAGTGATTCTTGTGCTAGTGACTGCGCACTAAAGAGCTGCTTAGTTCACTTTCGCCTCAGGCATCCAAGTGTTTAATAATGCTTGTGAATGAAGCCGACGTGATCAGATCACGTCCTTAACTGCTGACTGGAGTTTAAGCTTGAAATCACTGCTCTAATGTATAACACCATGGTTCACATTATCAGTTCAATAAATATGGAGCGGATCGACTGCACTGTTTGAAAATTAGAGTTGCTGTACATCTCATTTCGATTACCACTAACACTGATAGAGACACTTGGCATGCATAGCCACAGTACATTTAAATTTAATGTTAATTTGTTTTCTGCCTGCAGAGTTTGGTATGAAGGAGGATCTGAGGAAGATGGAAGCTGGAGGAGTATCAAGCCGGGAGCTCTATGTTAAACGTGAGTACAGCCGTCTCTTAAAACAGCTCTGAGGTCACAGATCAATTGATCCAATTAATTATTTGGTTTCTTCCTAGTTCTGCTCCATCATGTTATTCACCAGTTGCAGTCACAGATCTCCCTAATCCTGACTTTGATTACATGCAGATAGGAACCATTTTTTGCTTTGCCTTTCAGATATCAATGTGGATTCTCTCTTCCACAATGACTTTTGATAGTACAACTGTTGGTTTTTTTTAGCATATTTTTTCCTCATTAGTTTAGCAGCAGAAAAATTATGTTGCATTTTGAGATAACACTTGCTGCAAAACGTACCAGACAAAGTGGCAGCACCTGATTATTTTTGGCACGTTTACTAAATTCATTATTGTGCTGCGTTGGCCTGAGCCCACCGTGGTCCATGGTCGCTCTACACATGCCTGTGTTGTGCCTGTCCAGGTGTAAACCCACGGGTGAAGTCTGGGCGCTTTGTGAAACTCCTCCCGGACTACAAGCACATGGACTATAGAGATGTGTACACACACTGTATGTAGACAGACATCAATATTGATGGCTGCAGCATGAGGGGTTGGGTGTTTGTTCATTTTATTTCAAAGCAAACAGTTGCAGCACTGTTACGCATGCCTGAAATAATTCCCCACTGCAGTGTTTGCTTTTATATTAAGTGTGAATTTGCAGGCTGTATGATTTGGTGTGCCGTGTGTGTTGTTTAAAACTTGACTGACAGGAACATGGTCAGTTCACATTTTCATCTTTTTGGGTCTACACACACTACACAAAAAGTTGTCCACTTGTCTTCCTAACCACGCACAGTGCAGCTTGTAGCAGAATATGACTATGACTGCAATAAACTCACTACTATGGCACAATATTGTGCTTTTGTGTTGCAGTGCTTCACCCATACAGACATATTTTGGGCTTATGGCAGCCTGATATAGGTCCTTATGGCGGATTGCTCAATGTTGTGGTAAGTAGTATTTCTCACTCAAGACATTTAATAAGATGAGGAACAACTGCTACACTTTACAGTTTGATCTACAAAGTTAAAGCTGGGGTAGGCAGGATTTGTAATGAAAACAAACTACAGCTCCTGGTGTCTTTGACCAATCAAATCTATTCTTGTCTAGAGGTTCCTAATTGGTTGAAGGGCCAGCCCTACTCTGTCCTAACAAATCGGGAGGACAGAGTAGGGCCAGCCCCTCAACCAATCAGGAACCCCCAGACCAAAATAGATTTGATTGTTCAAAGATACTGGGAGCTGTGGGCTTTGCAGGCTGCTGCATACAGAGACATAGCGAAACATCATCCCTAACACACAGACCTTTTCCTTAGTGATAGCTGAATGGGAAAACACAATTTTCTTAAAAAGTTAATATTTTGTTTTTAAATCAAATCCTGCCTAACCTAGATTTAAATGCTTAATTAACATTTATAGTGGAGCAATATTTAGCAGCTATTACTTTGGCAGCCTAATTTAATTTAGGCACATTTCAATGACTGATAAATCATTAAAAGTGTTTCTCGTTCAGGTGGATGGGTTATTCATCATTGGCTGGATGTATTTGCCACCTCATGACCCCCGTGTGGAGGATCCAATGAGAAGACGGCCACTATTCCGTATCCACATGTGGGAGACCAAAAAGGCCACTGTAGAGTGTATGTACGGACACAAGGGACCCCACAAAGGAGACATACAGGTACAAGGTCGCAACAGCTCAAAAGCTTCTGTGTGCACCTAAGGAAAAAGCCTGCCAGAATTTGGAGCATTTTTTTGAATCGGATAACTCATTCTACTTTAATTTGAGGTCAGTGGCTTATCAAAGTAGGTCATCCTTTAATATGTGTCATATTCTGTTATTTTTAGACTGTCAAGAAGGATGAATTTTCAACTAAATGTAACCAGACGGATCATCACCGCATGCCAGGGGGCAGACAAGAGGTGGGGCAGCTCAACCTACTGACCTGCTTATGACCTATTTGGAATAATTCACTTATCTTCACTATTTATCATGATATACAATAATTACATGTTGTGTAAATACACGGTATATCAGTGTGTGCGCACATGTGTTCGTGTTTGCAGGAGTTCAGGACATGGTTGGAGGAAGAATGGGGTCGGACACTGGAAGAGATCTTCCATGAACACATGCAGGAGCTCATCCTGATGAAGTTCATTTACACCAGTCAATATGAGTATGGGTCGTGGTTTCATGTTTCTGAACAGTAATGATAACAATGGCCTTTAATCTGAGGAGATGGTTCTGATTTCTCTTGTGGATGAATGTAGAACCTATCCATGTAATTCTGACAGAGACTCAGGGAAAGCTCTGGCTTCAATCTGCTTTCTTTTGACAGTAACTGCTTGACGTATCGGCGGATCTATCTTCCCCCTTCCATGCCCTCTGACCTGCTTCAGCCAGGCCTCTTCAAAGGTACCTATGGCAGTCATGGCTTGGAGATTGTCATGCTCAGTTTCCACGGGAATTCTGCAAGAGCCACTAAGCTCACTGTAAGTTGGAGAACAATCATTACCAGAGGTTGTGCTTGCCCTAAATAGAAACAAACTCAGTCCAGTTTTCTAAGAAATGGAAATGACTCATACACATGTTGGCATACTACAGCTGAAAATAATCACAGGTTCACTGTAACTTATTAAACATCCTGTAAATATCCTACAGGCCATCCTCCTCCAATCCAATAACAAACTACTCTGCCAATATTTCTGATGTCAGTCAAGCTTTGAGCAAGCACTCATACACACAAACTGCTTTTAAATGTTAATATTCTCACAGTTTTGACACAGCAAATGAAACATTAACCCACAAAATTAATCTGATAATTGTGCAAACTATAATTCCCACCCTTCCTGCAGGGAGACCCCAACGTTCCTGCAGGGCAACTCACTTTGGATATTGACCTGAATCGGCCCGTGGTTCTTCCAGACTTGGAGCACCAGCGCAAAATAGAGGAACTGTCTCGGCTTGTACTGGGAATACACGAAGAAGTGCAGAGGGAAGCAGAACAACGGGCCAAAGGAAACCCCACCACAGTCAGTGGTACAGCAGAGGGGGCCTGTGGTGGTCCCAGTGAAGCAGAAGGGATGGACATAGACCACGGTGCCTGCTCAGACAGCTGCCAGCCAGGCCCCAGCAGCAGCAGCAGCACCACCACCACCACCACCACCAGTCCTCCTGATGCCCAGCCATTTATCCTGCCTCTGGGGGTTATGGCTCGCAATGAGGTGTACCCACGCACCTGTAGGAAATGGTAAGAGCTCATGAGTGCACACAGGTGGACTGGTGCCTGTAGATTTCCACCAGAACAACAGTGGTCTTAGACACTGTGTTCCTATCATTCTTGAGTTGTTATGGAAATTGCTTCATTGTTGAAAGTTCATGGCCTAGAGCCTGAAATCATATCAGCCTCGAATGAATGTTTGTCAGTAAGTGAGTGTTGGCTGAACATCTATTATGGGGAAGCTTGTTGCCTTGAACCATAGAATTATAGCTTTATAGCTGAGAATATTTAATAACATTTAATTGACCATATAAAAAAGATTATGGTGAACTCTGGCTGCGACATTTAATTAAACCGTGTATGATGCACGATAGACAGATGGTTCAGAGTTCCTCTTAGGTGCATCAAAACAAAAGCAGCTGTTGGTCTGTAACTAACGATTTATTACAAGCAACCTGCAAGAGAGTATAATTGCAGAAATCTGTTTTATTTGGTTGCATGCTCATATGGTATTATTATTATCTGATTATTTATTTGCGATTTGAGGCCATGCTAGTATCACCTACTCATTGCAGGAAAAATGTTTTAATGGGATTGTTAAAAACCTGTCAGTTTGTCAGTTTTGTCTTAATCATTTTAACTGGTTGCTCTCAAGCTGGATTGATATTCCTACAATAATTATAAGTTCTTAACTATTAAATTAAGTATCTATTACCCATTATCATTTTCTATCTAAGTACTGTCTATGAGAACCGAGACTGTGAATTTTTAGTTGATATGGTCATCTGTTGAATTATTGATTTATTGACAAATTGATATTCCACCATTTCAGCTTCTATGGGACAGGCCTGATCGCTGGGCATGGCTTTACAAGTCCAGAGCGCACCCCGGGGCTCTTTGTGCTGTTTGACGAGGACCGTTTTGGTTTCATCTGGTTGGAGTTGAAGTCTTTCAGTCTGTACAGTCGCCTGACGGACCATCTAGCCCACGCTCACGCCCCAAACATGGAGCGATTTGAGGCCATGCTGCGCAACATGCAGTCCTGGACATCCTGATGCACCAAGCTTTAAGTCTCTTACCACAAATACAATGCATAACAACAACCATTACACACGAATCACCTCTGTCCTCCGCTGGCAACAATAGTATCATGTTAGCTCATGACCTTAACTCTCCAGGTTCTATCTGTGTGTGTTTCACAAACGTTGGGTTTTACTGTCTAATTAAGCTAGCTATATCACCCTGACCTAGCACTCCCACACTCCTGTTCCAAGACAAGCACTTTTAATGGTCTCTGGAGGCAAAGTTTATCACCTCACCTCTATAGAACCGTAATCCTTCAGTGCAGCATGATAACAGGTTGCAAGTTCTTTATTTATTTATTTATTACCTGCAGGAGAAAAAGAATGATATTTCACACCACTTATTATGGATCAAACTGTATGTGCCTCTGATTCGAAAAACATGTCTGTACTCAGCAGTGCTTGAAGAAGATAAAGGTGTCCAATGTAATCAACTATATAGTATTATAATAATGTCAGTGCCCAACATATTGGACTGCATGCTGCGTTTTATTTAGATGTAATCATATGACATTCACAATTATCGGATCATGATGTTTTACTTTTGTGAAGCAGCATGCCTTGCTTTTTATTAATTTATGTTATTTCTTTTTTTTGCTTTTGAGACATCAGAATTTAGAAAAAAACAGCATCTCAGGTGTTTTTCTCTTTGCCACACGTCATTAACAGCCAGGACAAAAAGTATTTATGTGTATAACTAAAAAACATGTACAAAGTGACATTCATTTTATTAATTTGTTCAATAGAAGTGCAGAGTGAGTTTTACAACTGGGCAATTTTCTAACCATTGACAAGAGACAACTTGCTGTCTTATCAAACACCGTAGCTTTATAAGACAGTGTTAGGCAGACTGATATGTTTTTGTCCTTTGAACTTTTGAGATATCTTTTTCAGTGATATGTTTTGGCTCATGGTCTTACATCAGACATATGTTTAATATCACTGCGCCACCATGAAATATTATGTAAGTTGGAAAGATGTATTGCAATAGAATAACATAACCTATACATAAGCTGGAATTAATCAAAGTATCAAAAATATACAGTTTATGTGCTTATATAATTATGGTCTGAAACAGAAACTTGTCTTACCTTTGAAATGTATTGCATTTGTTCTTTGTTTAAATGGCTGACACAGTGTTTGCCTGGCTTCATGCCTGCAAAGCTCTTCCCTCCACTTTTCCAATTTGTTTTAAACCTGAGACCAGGCTTGCAGAACTTAACACAAACTAACAGCTCAAAGTGCATCTCGAAGTACCAAGTAAGTGTCTGTATGTCTCGTTACGGCCTGATGGGGATGCCCAGTAGCTTTCTTACTCCAAGTGCACTTGTCTGGGCAAAATAGTGAATCATTCAAAACCACTGGCCAGCACTTTTATATCAGACTGCAGCTTTACTAAAATTTGCAAAAAAAAAAAAAAAAAAAAATAGACTGCTGGAGCATCATTTGTTTTATTTTTTGTCACATTGATTTTCCCCCCAATGGTAGTATGTTAGTTTTATACATTTTCTGTCTGTAAGACCTCTGTACCCAGCTATTTGAATGATTTGCCTTTGAAAAGTGTTGCTTTGTACTATTTTCAATGCCATAAGCCTAATTTTGCGAGAAAAAAAAACAAACAAAACAAAAACAAACTAAGTTTGACCTATTGAACTGCTCACATTGGACTTCAGGGAGCTTTTCAGCTTAAGCGCTCTTCTCAGTAATAAAACCAAGAAAACTGAAACGAACCCGTTACACCTGTTTCTTTTGTCTGTGTTTTTTTTTTTCTGTCAATCACCCCGCTGTAGCACAGGAAAGCCACTCTCAACTTTCACCCACTACAATTATCTCAAGTGCCACGGTTGAGTTTTAATTATGTAACTGTTTGTTGGACTTTGCTCAACAGCCCTATTTCACACAAGCCCTGTGATGAATTAACCCCAAAATAGCAAACCAACAAATCACTGCTAGTGCAGTGCATCAGAATACTATTATCTCAGATAACTCATGTTGACTCTTTCACATAAATAGGATTATAGGGTGCGCGTGAGTGTCAGGGAGACAAACAAAACAACCAAACCCCTTCAAAAGACTTTTATTTTGTAGAAGAATCCAGAGCATTAAAATTAGGCACGTGGAAGAAAACAGTCTTTCAACTACAGTGTTTCAACTACTGCCTTGCACACTTTCACAAAAGTTCACCTGAGGAATTTTACAGTCATCTTAAATTACATTTTGTAAGGATGTCCTTTCAACATTTCACATATTGTATGGAACTGAAGTTGAAGACAACTGGACTTCTTTTTATTCTTTAAGAAGTTTCTCCTCTCATCCAAAAGGCTTCTTCTAGTTTCCCTCAACTTCAGCACTCAACGACTACGATGACCTGGATGTCTAAGAACCTTCATGGACATAATGTATGGTACTTTGTAATTAAGTAAGTACATTTTTGTTTATTTCAAGGTGGTTCAATGGGAAATCTTTTTTTTTTTTTAAGCGATTGAGCTGACTTTTCTACAGCTCGCTGCGCTCCATTTTTTCCTTCTGTTCTTGGATCTTCCCTGGGAGGATCTTGGTGTGGAAGTCAAAGCGATTCTTCTTCAGGTGATGATGGACTACCTGCTCCTTTAAATCAATTAATAGGTACTCTTCTTCTGTGCCATACTTTGGCCAGTGGACAAGGCCATCCCCATTAGGAGACCTGTTCACACACACACACACACACACACACACACACACAGGTTATTAATAAAATGGTCTTATATCCACATCTAATGAAAACTTTCTGTCTCATGAGCGTCTGTTCCTACCCTGTGCGAGCAAAGTTGCCCCAGTAGCTCATCATGGTTTTGCTGAACACCTCCTCCTCTTCAGGGCAGACACCTAAAATAATGACAGTCCTGTGAAACCCTTTTCACTCCAGGAAGCCAAGGACTGCTCACATATCTGGTGTTCTAATGATCCAGTCATTTTTACATTGCACTTACCAAGTAATCTCACATCGCCAGTTGTAAAACAGAGTCCTAATACTGTAAAGATTTCATCTCCATGGTCACATCCAACAAAGCTTGGCCTTTTTGCCTGCAGCATTGAGGGAGCATGATGGTACTCATACAGGTACACAGTGGCGCCTGCATCTGGTAACAGATAGTGTTATGTTTATGAAAGTGTGAAAAAATTGCTATTAAATAAAAAGTTCTGAAATAGGTTGAATAATTATTGTATGAAGAATTACCTCTGTGGGCACTGGCAACCTTGATGGCTGGGATGGTAAACATCAAATCTCCTAGCATCTCAGTAAACCCATTTCTAATTTTCTCACGGTCTTCACTGGTTCCAGTATATTCTTGTAAAATCAGATCTGTGGTGATGGGCTTGAGAAAATGATGGAGACATCTGTCAGAGAAACTTAAGCACAATAAGGAAATGGAATGTCAGGCTGTGTGTATCTTACATCATATTGGAAAAGAGTGAGCATGTTTATGACCTGCTCTTTATCCATCCCCTCTGTCCAGTTTGGAGGAGCCAAGACCTAAGAAAAGGAAAAAGTGACAGTTCAGACACAGAGGAGCAAAACAAAACTATTTCATGAGTAGATCTGGGAATCAGTATGCTCATAAGTCACAGAAATTTTATTCACGATTCAGCATTTTGCACTTACACTGGGAAGTAACCAGCCTACTTCATCACTATTAACACCGGTCATGAATGGTACAGTGAGAAGTTCTTTTTTACGCAACAGCTCATCGACTGGTTTTGGCAGGAAGTGTCCATCAATATTTACAGAAACTCTCAATGTTGCATCCTTTAGAAAATAAAATGTATAAGAGAGACAGTTATAGTTTCATAAAATCCAAACATTTCACAGAAATATATATATATATATATATATATATACATATATATAAATAGGACACTGTGAGCTCAAGTTTAACTAATACTTTCACATTAGTGTACGTTAACTTGGTATAAAGTATCTCACCTTACTAAGTTCCAAGAAAGTATTAAAATCAAGGTTTTTCATGCAATGGGAGATCTTCTCTGTGTTTTCCAGGCTACAACCAGATATATTTGCAACCATCTGAGGACAGAAATAAAAGGCATGTGTCACAACAACTTAGAAATATAATGATGTACTCAATCAAGAATGTTTACATATAAAACTAGCCACATTGATAATTGACCTGCGCAACAGGTAGAGGGTCATTTATTGTGAGTACATCCATTGCAGCAGTGCCGCTCTCAGCGATGCCACGGTGGAACAGGCCATCAGACAATGGTGAGAGGAGCTGTTAATTCAGAAGAAAGAGGACATGACAGGTTGACAGAGACATAACTGTGCGATACAAATGAATTTGTTTATCTAAAGGAACCCTCTCTCCGGACTGATCCTTACCAGAAGGGATACGCTCACTCCACCAGCAGACTCCCCAAATATAGTAACTGAATCTGGGTCTCCACCAAAGCTCCGAATGTGCTCCTGGATCCACCTCAGAGCTTCCACCTGGTCAAGCAGCCCGAAATTCCCGGATATGTGCTCATCTCCAGTGCTGGATGGAACAAACAATTATCGTTTACCAGACTGCATTCGCACCAGCTGGTAAAAGTGACTGTGACTGAATTTTGAATTTTTGTCAACATGTGGTATAGATGAGATCACAAGCAACAGAGCGTAATCCTGTGCCTTGTGACTTGAGTGCTTCTTACCTGAGAAAGCCCAAAACTCCCAATCTGTACTGGATCAAAACCACAACCACATCCTGGTAGGCAGCCAGGGCAGAGCCATCATACACAGAGGCTGAGCCAATACCAAACCCCCCCCATGGATCCAGACCATGACCTGGTAAGGTAAAGAAAGACCCTTATTTTTTCCATGAAGATTAAACAACACATTTACTTTATTAGGGTTCTAACCCCGAAGGGGTAGAACCCTTCTAAAATCCTACCGGTTTATTATTATTATTATTATTATTATTTGTCGTCTGCCGCTTGAGCTCAAATTCCCGTGAGCTGGAATAGGCCAGAAAGCTGAAACTTGGCCCAATGATTGGAAATGATGTGCATCAACTTCTATTAAAATATGAGCCCAGTTGGCCAGATGGTGGCGCTGTAATCAAGGCTTAAAAATGACTTTTTTGGAAGGCCACGCCCCTCACACCATAAGTCCGATTGACTTGAAATTTGACACACAGGTCCAGCTCAATGTGCTCTACAAAAAAGCCTCTGGGACCATTAAAGTCCGTCATGATAGATTTTTTGCTAATTTGCATAATGTGAAAAACAGTAAAATGAATAGAACTTGTGAAAGATTGACTCTATCAACACCAAATTTGGTATACAGCCTCGGGGATGAAAATACAAATTTCTATTATAAATGAGCTAGATCGGATCAAAAATATGGCCGCCATGGACCAATGAATCTCCGCGATGGGCGGAGCTTAGAAATGATTGGCCATAACTCCCACACCCCTTGCCCTATCGTCACCAATCTTGGTGGGTAGGGTCACAAGGTGACTGGGAAGCTGCCTACCAAAGCGTTTTGAGCTCAGCCTAAAGGGGGCGCTATAAATGCCGCACATGCATATCTCAAAGACCATTGAACAGAATTTCACCAAATTTGGTATGCATACTCTAGGGGGGACTGTTAACTTATATCTTGAGTGCCATGTTGATTGGTGAAAGTGGGCGTGGCCTGTTGGTCGTTAACTGCTGTTGTTTAGGTTTTTTGAATTTATGATGAGCTGGAAGGACCTAGGGACATGAAAATCGGTACATGGATTATAAATGACATGCAAATGCTTGTCAAAAAATTTGACCCCATTCGGCCTAACGGGGGCGCTGTTACATGGCATGTGAACTTCAAATGGCTCTCCCCGCCCAGATATGAGTGCTATTGACTTGAAATTTTACACACATGTCCTCCTGATGGTCCTCTACAAAAAAGCCTCTTGCACCATTAGGGTGATTATGACGGATTTTTCAATAATTTGCATAATGTGAAAAACAGTAAAATGAATAGAACTTTTGAAAGATTGACTCTATCAACACCAAATTTGGTATACGGCCTCGGGGGATGAAAATACAAATTTCTATTATAAATGAGCCAGGTCGGATAAAAAACATGGCCGCCACGGACCAATGAATCTCCGCGATGGGCGGAGCTTAGAAATGATCGGCCATAACTCCCACACCCATTGCCCTATCGTCACCAATCTTGGTGGGTAGGGTCACAAGGTGACTGGGAAGCTGCCTACCAAAGCGTTTCGAGCTCAGCCCATAGGGGGCGCTATAAATGCCACACATGCATATCTCAAAGACCGTCGGACAGAATTTCACCACGTTTGGTGTGCTATTGACTTGAAATTTTACACACATGTCCTCCTGATGGTCCTCTACAAAAAAGCCTCTTGCACCATTAGGGTGGTTATTAGGGATTTTTTTAATAACTTGCATAATGTGAAAAACAGTATGAATGTGAATATAGGGATTTGATAAAAGCCTTCAGTGACTGGAGTCACCAGAACTGCCTCATGCTGAACACCTCAAAGACAAAGGAAATGATCATGGATTTCCGTAGGTCCAAGCCCACTCTTCAGCCAGTCAACACTTGTGGAGTGGACATTGAGGTGGTGACAACCTATAAATATCTAGGTGTTCATCTTGATAACAAGTTGGACTGGTCTGTTAACACAGATGCACTCTACAAAAAAGGGCAGAGGCGCCTCTTTTTCCTTAGAAAGCTTAGATCTCTAAACATCTGTAATAAGATGCTACAGATGTTCTATCAGTCTGTGGTGGCAAGTGTTTTATTTTATGCTGCAGTCTGCTGGGGAGGAAGTTTAGGAAAAAAGCAGGCAAAGAGGCTGGATAAGCTTGTCAAGAAGGCTGGCTCTGTGATGGGAGTAAAGATGGACTCTCTGGAGGAGGTGGTGGAGAGATACACAGTGAGGATGGTGGAGGCCATACTGAACAACACGGATCATCCACTTCATAACACCTTAATGGATCAAAGAAGCAGCGGATGGTGGACGGCTCCTATCTCTTGGGTGCAGGACAGAAAGATACCGTAGATCTTTCATACCCACAGCCATCAGACTGTTTAATTCTAATGCAAATGGAAGATGAGCTAAAAGACAAATCAATTTCCCTTTGGGATCAATAAAGTCATTTCTATTCTATTCTATTCTATTCTATTTGTAGTGGATGTGATAATAGCCACATATATAGTTTTTTTTTATTAACAGACACCCCCCCTTTTTCATTTGAATATTCGAACCTTTTATTTTTTACATTTTGTAATAACCGTTTGCACCAGTAGAGGGTGCTCCACCACCAGTGGATCCAAGCGTTCTCTGTTGGTGGGATGTATACAAGTATTGTTTTGATTTGAAAAAATGTCTACTGCCTGAGTCTTCATCTATATCTCCAGCTCCTCATTATTCTTGTTGGGCAGAGAGTTGATATTTTGCATGATGACTGACGGCAGAAAGGACCTTCACTTCATCTCCACTTCCAAGCCTTTAACCTCTGCACCACCAGCATAGCAACCACGAAAACACCTCCTCATCCCAGATGGAACAGGGTGTCATCCTCCTGAAGAATCTCCTCTCCCCACAGAAGTATCCATCAGTAGTTGAGAAAAACATACAAAAACACAACAAAATAAAGCAAAGGTTGAGTAAAAGCTCACAGCCACTAGACTTTGCTTCTCCCAGTTGAAGCGCATGTTCTGAAAGTATGTGACTACCAAAACATTTTGAACTGGGCCAATATGGGGTGTCACAAATGTGTGAGCGAAAACCTGGTTTGGAGATATCTGGGCCTGGTAATGGGTGTGTATGGCGTGGAGCCTTTAGGAACAGAGCGGGCGCTGTCGTCGACCGTGGCCGGCTCTTGGGTGCAGGACAGAAAAATACCGTAGATCTTTCATACCCACAGCCATCAGACTGTTTAATTCTAATGCAAATGGAAGATGAGCTAAAAGACAAATCAATTTCCCTTTGGGATCAGTAAAGTAATTTCTATTCTATTCTATTCTATTCTATTCTATTTGTAGTGGATGTGATAATAGCCACATATATAGTTTTTTTTTTATTAACAGACACCCCCCCTTTTTCATTTTAATATTCGAACCTTTTATTTTTTACATTTTGTAATAACCGTTTGCACCAGCAGAGGGTGCTCCAAGACCAGTGGATCCAAGCATTCTCTGCTCTGCTCTGCTTGCTCTGTGCGGGCGCAGACAATAGAGGCGCTTAGCGGAAGCGACAGTAGGTAACGAGGGAACGTGTCCTAAGTTTGGATCCACAGGTTGGTAAAGTGTATGGTTGATACAGTTTTGTTAAGTTGAAATGAGTAACAGCATGTGTTAAAGCACTGAAGTTAAGATGAATGCTTTAAGTTGTGAAACACTTACTATATTGTCGTGGTTCGTGATCGGACGTTCACGTCCCCATGAGGTCGGTTGAACAAGAATGTGTGTGTGTGTGTGCTTGAGAGTACTAGTAGTTGGTACGGTATGTTGTAATGTTGATTATATGGAATGTGAACTTTGAAGAGCGGGCGCAGACGATAAAGGCGCTTAGCGGAAGCAACAGTAGCTAACGAGGGACCGTGTCCTATGTTTGGATCCACAGATTGATTGGTTGCTCAGTCACACCGTAGCTCAGCCGCTCAGTGCCCGCCGCCTGAGCGGTTTATGCTGCCGGCCAGGGACCCCTAGCTCTGGCGCCGGTAACATATTCTATTCATTTGTTGTTTCATGGTTTCATGGTTTCATTTCATATCACAGCCACTAGACTTTGCTTCTCCCGGTTGAAGCGCATGTTCTGAAAGTATGTGACTCCCAAAACATTTCGAACTCGGCCAATATGGGGTGTCACAAATGTGTGACCGAAAACCCGGTTTGGAGATATCTGGGCCTGGTAATGGGTGTGTATCGCGTGGAGCCTTTAGGAACGGAGCGGGCGCTGTCGTCGACCGTGGCCGGCGAGGGTCGGGGTGGCCGGTTTGGGCCTCAACAGGTTAGAACCCGGGGATTGCCGCTTGCGGCTATATTTATTATTATTATTTGTCGTCTGCCGCTTGAGCTCAAATTCCCGTGAGCTGGAACAGGCCAGAAAGCTGAAACTTGGCCCAATGATTGGAAATGATGTGCATCAACTTCTATTAAAATATGAGCCCAGTTGGCCAGATGGTGGCGCTGTAATTAAGGCTTAAAAATGACTTTTTTGGAAGGCCACGCCCCTCACACCGTAAGTCCGATTGACTTGAAATTTGACACACAGGTCCAGCTCAATGTGCTCTACAAAAAAGCCTCTGGGACCATTAAAGTCCGTCATGATAGATTTTTTGCTAATTTGCATAATGTGAAAAACAGTAAAATGAATAGAACTTTTGAAAGATTGACTCTATCAACACCAAATTTGGTATACAGCCTCGGGGGATGAAAATACAAATTTCTATTATAAATGAGCTAGATCGGATCAAAAATATGGCCGCCACGGACCAATGAATCTCCGCGATGGGCGGAGCTTAGAAATGATTGGCCATAACTCCCACACCCCTTGCCCTATCATCACCAATCTTGGTGGCTAGGTTCACAACGGGACTGGGAAGCTGCCTACCAAAGCGTTTTGAGCTCAGCCTATAGGGGGCGCTATAAATGCCACACATGCATATCTCAAAGACCATTGAACAGAATTTCACCAAATTTGGTATGCATACTCTAGGGGGGACTGTTAACTTATATCTTGAGTGCCATGTTGATTGGTGAAAGTGGGCGTGGCCTGTTGGTCGTTAACTGCTGTTGTTTACGTTTTTTGAATTTATGATGAGCTGGAAGGACCTAGGGACATGAAAATCGGTACATGGATTATAAATGACATGCAAATGTTTGTCAAAAAATTTGACCCCATTCGGCCTAACGGGGGCGCTGTTACATGGCGTGTGAACTTCAAATGGCTCTCCCCGCCCAGATATGAGTGCTATTGACTTGAAATTTTACACACATGTCCTCCTGATGGTCCTCTACAAAAAAGCCTCTGGGACCATTAGGGTGATTATGACGGATTTTTCAATAATTTGCATAATGTGAAAAACAGTAAAATGAATAGAACTTTTGAAAGATTGACTCTATCAACACCAAATTTGGTATACGGCCTCGGGGGATGAAAATACAAATTTCTATTATAAATGAGCCAGGTCGGATAAAAAACATGGCCGCCACGGACCAATGAATCTCCGCGATGGGCGGAGCTTAGAAATGATCGGCCATAACTCCCACACCCATTGCCCTATCGTCACCAATCTTGGTGGGTAGGGTCACAAGGTGACTGGGAAGCTGCCTACCAAAGCGTTTCGAGCTCAGCCCATAGGGGGCGCTATAAATGCCACACATGCATATCTCAAAGACCGTCGGACAGAATTTCACCACCTTTGGTGTGCTATTGACTTGAAATTTTACACACATGTCCTCCTGATGGTCCTCTACAAAAAAGCCTCTTGCACCATTAGGGTGGTTATTAGGGATTTTTTTAATAACTTGCATAATGTGAAAAACAGTATGAATGTGAATATAGGGATTTGATAAAAGCCTTCAGTGACTGGAGTCACCAGAACTGCCTCATGCTGAACACCTCAAAGACAAAGGAAATGATCATGGATTTCCGTAGGTCCAAGCCCACTCTTCAGCCAGTCAACACTTGTGGAGTGGACATTGAGGTGGTGACAACCTATAAATATCTAGGTGTTCATCTTGATAACAAGTTGGACTGGTCTGTTAAAACAGATGCACTCTACAAAAAAGGGCAGAGGTGCCTCTTTTTCCTTAGAAAGCTTAGATCTCTAAACATTCTATTCTATTCTATTCTATTCATTTGTTTCATCGTTTCATTTCATATCATTGCATTTCATTGTTCATGAAGAGGATGATCTGAGTTGTTCAGAATGGCCTCCACCAGCGTGTATCTCTCCACCACATCCTCAGTGAGTCCATCAGGGAGACATGACTGAAGCCAAGTGCCTCAGGATGTTTAGTCTGTATCCTAGCAACGACTTGATGGAGAATTTCACATGGAACTTTGGCAGTAGCCGTTGGTGGGATGTATACAAGTATTGTTTTGATTTGAAAAAATGTCTACTGCCCGAGTCTTCATCTATATCTCCAGCTCCTCATTATTCTTGTTGGGCAGAGAGTTGATATTTTGCATGATGACTGACGGCAGAAAGGACCTTCACTTCATCTCCACTTCCAAGCCTTTAACCTCTGCACCACCAGCATAGCAACCACCAAAACACCTCCTCATCCCAGATGGAACAGGGTGTCATCCTCCTGAAGAATCTCCTCTCCCCACAGAAGTATCCATCAGTAGTTGAGAAAAACATACATTGACACAACAAAATAAAGCAAAGGTTGAGTAAAAGCTCACAGCCACTAG
The DNA here is from genome assembly GCA_021432705.1 of Caranx ignobilis. Taxonomy (NCBI): domain Eukaryota; kingdom Metazoa; phylum Chordata; class Actinopteri; order Carangiformes; family Carangidae; genus Caranx; species Caranx ignobilis. The sequence goes on from MU269990.1 coordinate 58,301,760, forward strand.
ACTTTGCTTCTCCCAGTTGAAGCGCATGTTCTGAAAGTATGTGACTACCAAAACATTTTGAACTGGGCCAATATGGGGTGTCACAAATGTGTGACCGAAAACCTGGTTTGGAGATATCTGGGCCTGGTAATGGGTGTGTATGGTGTGGAGCCTTTAGGAACGGAGCGGGCGCTGTCGTCGACCGTGGCCGGCTCTTGGGTGCAGGACAGAAAGATACCGTAGATCTTTCATACCCACAGCCATCAGACTGTTTAATTCTAATGCAAATGGAAGATGAGCTAAAAGACAAATCAATTTCCCTTTGGGATCAGTAAAGTAATTTCTATTCTATTCTATTCTATTTGTAGTGGATGTGATAATAGCCACATATATAGTTTTTTTTTATTAACAGACACCCCCCCTTTTTCATTTTAATATTCGAACCTTTTATTTTTTACATTTTGTAATAACCGTTTGCACCAGTAGAGGGTGCTCCAAGACCAGTGGATCCAAGCATTCTCTGCTCTGCTCTGCTTGCTCTGTGCGGGCGCAGACAATAGAGGCGCTTAGCGGAAGCGACAGTAGGTAACGAGGGAACGTGTCCTATGTTTGGATCCACAGGTTGGTAAAGTGTATGGTTGATACAGTTTTGTTAAGTTGAAATGAGTAACAGCATGTGTTAAAGCACTGAAGTTAAGATGAATGCTTTAAGTTGTGAAACACTTACTATATTGTCGTGGTTCGTGATCGGACGTTCACGTCCCCATGAGGTCGGTTGAACAAGAATGTGTGTGTGTGTGTGCTTGAGAGTACTAGTAGTTGGTACGGTATGTTGTAATGTTGATTATATGGAATGTGAACTTTGAAGAGCGGGCGCAGACGATAAAGGCGCTTAGCGGAAGCAACAGTAGCTAACGAGGGACCGTGTCCTATGTTTGGATCCACAGATTGATTGGTTGCTCAGTCACACCGTAGCTCGGCCGCTCAGTGCCCGCCGCCTGAGCGGTTTATGCTGCCGGCCAGGGACCCCTAGCTCTGGCGCCGGTAACATATTCTATTCATTTGTTGTTTCATCGTTTCATCGTTTCATTTCATATCACAGCCACTAGACTTTGCTTCTCCCAGTTGAAGCGCATGTTCTGAAAGTATGTGACTCGCAAAACATTTTGAACTGGGCCAATATGGGGTGTCACAAATGTGTGACCGAAAACCCGGTTTGGAGATATCTGGGCCTGGTAATGGGTGTGTATCGCGTGGAGCCTTTAGGAACGGAGCGGGCGCTGTCGTCGACCGTGGCCGGCGAGGGTCGGGGTGGCCGGTTTGGGCCTCAACAGGTTAGAACCCGGGGATTGCCGCTTGCGGCTATATTTCTAACTGAGCTCACATCGGAAGAACTGGAATCAATACAAACAGCCTTTAATCCAACTAAACCATGAAAGTGATGACAAAACATGACTAGATATTTTGAGGTCACGACATTCTAGTCCGGCTCTTAACATAGGCATCATTATTCATATTGCCAGTAACACTACTTTCAACCATTAAAACAACTTCTCAAGCTGAATCCTGGAAACTGAGCAGCATCATTTCAAAGGGCAGGGAGCTTTTACTCACTGGGAGCTTGGCATCTTGAGCTCTGTTTGCAGGAGTGTAGATGTTGAGGTAAAGACAGTCTTCAGAGACGTCTGGAATGTCTACCGCCTCAGCGCTGAGTTTCTCCAACAGATCAATAGAGAACTGTCTATGCTGAACACACCTGAAAATAATATTTTTCAATCAATAACTATTGGACGTGATTACCACAATCTTGCTGTGCAGCCACGATTCTCAGTGGATGACTTACATATGCGGCTGCTTGGTGGCATCTCTTACTCCTTCCCATGCCTCTACAGGCTGAGGTGCAGCCAGTCTCAGAGCAGGGCCTAAGGGGGGCTTGGCAAATGGGACACCCAGGTAGGCATGGACTCTCGCCTCCTTCCCCTTCACACTCACATGTGCACCTCTCAGGCTTCCAAGCTTTGTGTGGACTTCAGGTGCTGCTAGGATATTGAGGTTGTGTGAGAGTCATAATGTGTCAGTTCACAATTTATCAATTCAATTCCCCAGGGAAAACAATGTTACAGCTGGTTCGACTGGTTCGTTGATGGTGGATCGAGGCAGTGGGTTGTTTGTCAGAGCAACACACAAACTCAGAGGATCCGGTCCATTCTTGTTTTTATGGCAGACAGACAGCTTAAACAATGGCACAGGTGGGGGCATAGGCGGCCAGCTCCTCTATGCTCCAGAGAAGAGAATGGACTCCCACAAACTGTGGGCTCCACCACAGATTGAGTTTGATTTTTTTTTTTTTTTTTTTTCAGCTGTTTAACATTTAACAGAATCCACCCCATTCACCATAACTTTATTCTCTATAGAGTTCACAGAGCTACGCCCTCGTTTAACTTTAACCCACTGGATTGGAGGTGTGGAAACAAGGTTGTGAAAGAGAACAATATTGTGTAAAAGGAAAACGCATAACGTTTCATAAACTCAATACTTTCTCACCATATATGGATCTGGTTACCCTGAGTCTTTAATGAAGACAGCACTTCAGAAGATTATCCATACTAGTTTAAACTCTGTGTTTTCATCTGTGAACGCAACATCTCGTGAGTAAAGTGGGTGCAAGGCAGCTAGTAAAAGACCGTGGTTTATTTTAGATCAGAGAGGCGTTGTTAGTCACAGCACGTAGCAGCGAGGGTTACAATACTGTTGCTATACAAATACACAAAGAAGCGCGTTGTAGTAAGTCTGATATCACTGTGCAAAGTAGCCTACATAGTTCCGTCTGACTTACCTTGTGGGTCTGCAGCAGCTGCAGCAGCAGCAGCGCTGACACACAGAACAGACAGAAAGAAGAAAGTTTGCTCAGCGCTGAACTCCATGGTGTCTCGCCTCCGTGCGGACTCTGCAGGCAGCTGAATGGAGGACGAGCCAATGTAGTGCACGCGAAAATACCTGCAAGATATGACGATGACTCAGCAGCCTTCCCACTACAGCAACAGGTGACCAACTGAAGACATAAGTTCTGCCCCCTCCCAGTTGCACCCAGTTGCCCCCCTCAGCAGGTCACCACAGCCCTAATCATACGGGTGAAAGTTAAGTTTTACAGTAACAGATTTAAGTGGCCATAAAAGATTATAGCTCAGAGTTTCGTTGTAATTCACATTTGCTTAACCACCTCATGGTTATAGGCTATACACAGTGAAACTGAATTTACAAATACCGCCTAATGTTTCAACATATAATGAAAAAAAGCAAGAATATTCATTAATTAAATAAATCACTACATTTTGGGAAATGGGTTGACAAAGATATATAGAAATACCAGAATATGCAGTGGGTTTTGATGTATGAAGGTGTGTCTCAATGTCAGACATGAACAGAAAATTGAAATGTCTAAATCTCTAAATATAAAATAAAATTCAATAAATACAAAAATAAGTACATTTTCAAAAGTATAAGATAATATTTACAAATACACTACTCAGCCTTTTCATTGAAGCCGATAGTAGCAGGAGGACCAGCAGAGGTCACTGGAGTAGGCAGAGGTGACACCACTGCACCACCCTGCAGCACTGGTTCATTCTGGCCAGTCGTCGTATCAGGTTTTCTTTGGTGCCACCAAAGAAAACCTGATATGACGACCTGATATGACGACCGCGCTGCCACAGTAATGGTAGTGTGATCAACACTGGAAGGTGCCATATGTGACAGGGACAGTGCAAAGCAGCACTGGGGCTCCACAGGGTGAGCAGACTTTAAACACAACCCTGTGTCTTTCTGCATCTTGAAGAAATATGTGGATGGCACAGCTTATGTGGTACAGTACGTGAACAGACCGACTTTCAGAAGCCATATAGCTCAGTGGGTTCAGCAGACACCCCATGTGCAGAGGCTACAGTCCTCGCTGCAGCTGGCCCTGGTTCAAATCCTGAATCTGGTGGGCCTTTGCTGCATGTCATTCCCCTCTCTCTACCTCCCCATTTCCTTTCTCTCTCAACTACCCTATCAATTAAAGGCAAAAAGTCTTAAAGATATACTGACAAATATATCTGACAAAATCTGCATAAATTATGTGACACAGTCATGTCAATATCAGAGTCTCAAATGAATGTTTTTACCATTTTGTGGATTATAAATCTTGATTTCACATTATGGAGATTTTACACAAGATCAGTGTTCCTCATCAAGTGTGCGGTGAGTGTATGTCATTCATAAATGTATATTAACAAATTCATCCCAGAGCCTGACAATATATATGTGGATATTAGAGTTCCTGTAATACTGTAAACATAATAGTACATGGATTTTTAAATGTCTTCATATACTTTTATTATAAATTGAATACAGTTTATATCATAATGTATGCAGTCACAATGTTATACCGTATTACTTTTCATCATGCTGATATTTTCAATATATGTAGACATACATTTTTTATCAAACATTTACATCAAATACATCAGCATTATGCACAAGTGTTTCCAGCAGACACCCTGAAGCAGGGGGGATATATACATATTAGTATATTAATATCTCTATTTCCACCACAAATCCACTATCAGCTGAACTCCTGGCTAACTGTCTTTAAATGGTTGTCCAGTTATGCATAAAAGCTCAAAAACTCAGAAAAAAAGAGTTACATGATATTTTGTCCTGGACAACTTGTCTGAATCTGTGTGGCCTCGTTATAACCAGCAGATATTAGGGGTGTTGCCAAATACGTATGCATTCAAAAAGATTTTCAGAAACCATCAGTCTTAAAACAGTCACTTACAAATACACGTTTGTACTTTTCGTGGCACTGAAGACCTACCCTGACGTTATTTAACGAGCCCGTCCAGTAAATTAAAGCGAGATTATTTCTGACCGAGCTATTTTTAGATGATTAATATGAAACAATTGGTTTAACAGCTCAGTACCACAGTTTCCACCTGTTACAATGAACCAAGATGCACAGTAATTAACGTTAAATTTGATGATGATTTTTGCGACTTGTCTCGTCTGTGGTGACTATCGGTGGCTCACTCCTCCAGCGTGCGCCTGGGATCCCCTCAATGAGACAGGAACCGTCCATGTGAGCAACACGCGAAGGCAGGGGCTCATCTCTCGCGAGGAACAGCGCCGTTATCGAAATCTCTACAAACAACACGAGAATTCATCATTCACACGGTAATATAACCCAATCTTACACGGTACATGTGTTGTGTGCCAGCACTGGGGGGATGAAGCAGAATCAAAATGAAATTTTATTGTCATTTCTTCCAAGTGTTTACGATTTTTGTATTGCATTTCACGGCCTTTAGGCCCCACTAGCATGCTAATCACCACGCTAGCTTAAACAGCGAATCCTTACACCTACTTTAGCTAACGTTAGCACGCAAATCCGATTTTGAAGCGCCAGCTAATGTTAGCTTGTCTGTTTCTGTTCAGGCTAGCGAGCTAATGCATATGGGAAGGGGTTTCCACTGAAACGCGGTAGTAATAAAGTCAGCTTGAACAGCTTCATTGTAATAACTAAAATGCTCAAATTATGCCAGTTTTATTGTTTTATTTTGCCCGCGCCACTTAGGGCGTTATAAGATCCCCGCCCAGTTAGCAACCTAGCAGTAGCATAAACAGTGGAGCGCTATTCTAAACGCAGTTAGCCAGGCTAGCACGACTTAACCAACGCTATGTGATATTTTAATGGGTGTACCATCTTAGAGGGTAGCACCCATAGACTGTATGGTAGCACCCATGGACGCGGGGTTTTGCCCGAACAGCTGCATCTTACCCTGTTTCCCTCCCATACTACCAGTACCAGAGCTAGCTAATGTCATCAGCTAGTTGATAAGATCCCGGCCGCATTTCCAGTGTAAAGTTAGTGGCCCATAATAATTTATATTGGACTGACATCTGCAATCTTCCATGCATACACAACTAGAAGCATTAACCCAAGGGAAGACTGACACATCTTAAGTTACCTGCCTCCTCTCACCAATACACAAACCGTTAACTGTCACTGTTGTGGTTAGACCTGAATTTTCTCCCTGGAGTTTCCTTGCAAAAAATAAAAATAAAATAAATAAAAAATCTGATAAAGAAAATACAATTATTACAATGTTGAATGCAATTGAGTTAATGTCCAAATGTATACCTCAATGTGTTAAATAAACAATGTAAACAAATGTTAATGTTATAATGATTCTGTAAGATCAGTGTTATTGCATCAATCAGAAATGTGATGAAAAATCTTTGATGGACACTTTTGTCCATGTGAATGTTAGTTCCTCCATTTCAGAAGCTGTACAATTAAACTTTCACACTCAACCTTACAATGTTTTGTACCTAGACAGACACATGAATTCAGATGAAAGTGTAGATACACCCATGGCAGAGTTACATGCATAGCAATTAAAAGAAGGGAAACTTTTTTAATTGATGTGATCTACACAAGTCGATGTGTGTCTGTACAATTATCTTAGAAGACAAAATAGTGATTGCATAATCAAGAGCAAATGTAATTGCAATATAACTGCTGTGGACTTAGAGTAGATACGCAGTTGATTAACAGATAAGGCAAAGCACAGACAAACAGTAGTGTAATGTCAGTCAAAAGCAGCGGTATATAGAACATAGGGTAATCAGTCATACATCAACCGTAACGGATGAGACTAAACGTTACCGAGCACAAAGTTTAATTTACATTCACATTGATCAGTTGTGTTTTTTTGGGTCAGAGGTATACATTGTATATATTTGAGATCACTTAATTTGTGTGTCAAGTACTATTGTTAACTGTAAGAAGGACCTAAGGAAGATATTCTCCCTTTCTGAGCACATCAGTGAAAAATATTTTTGCTGTCCTTTTTTGTTTCAGCTCTGACCAATGGCTGAGCAAGACCTGGATGAAATTGTGCAAATAACAGTGGAGGACTTTCACCAGAATGACCGTACAGGTAGGAGTCTTATGAAAACCTATTCTGATCAGGCTGTTAACATTCTCTCCTTTTTGACCAGATAAAGTTAAGTTCAAATTAAACAACTGTAACACTGTTAAACATGCCCTTTCAGCCACTGACTATAACTATTATTTTAAATGTGTATAATGCACTACAGAGGGTTAGGGTTCAGTTTCAGTGGATGCTTGATACTATTGCCTCACATCGGATTAGAGACATAGCTTTGCCCCAGATTGAAAATAAAGAATAATAATAAAAAAGACCCATTGATTATATTTTGAGGGTGTCTCTGTGTATGATTCATGGCAGACATGTTGGACAGTCATGAAGACGATGAAGAAAGGCCTCAGAGGAAAAAGAGGAAGATGAGCAACAGCCAAGAGAACAACCAAGACATACATTTTATCAAGGTACCAGCTCTGACGTGTGTATTTTTGTATTTTCACCATATTGGAGATAAATTGCACATACAAAATCTTATTCTTTGTCTTCCCAGAACCTGTTGGTTTCATTCACCACAACAATCACCCAGCGACTGGAGGGAATCGAGTCAAAGTTGCAGGCTCTGGATGCCACATGCAAAGCCCTTGGGCGCAAACTGGACAGCATGGTGCCCTGTGCCAAGAGCCCTATCCAGGTTCCTATGGTTGCAGGCTCGCCTCAGGGGGCCACTCAAACTTGGAACAAAGTGCGATGGTACTTTTCAAGTTGCCCTTCATCACATTTTGAGCCAATTAAACATTGTCTCCATTCAGGTGTAGGAATGCAGTCCTTTGAATATGAAATAAAATGATCTTGTCAAAGTAGGTGTAGTTTTTTAAGAAAGTGAAGCCTTTTGTGGCAGTTCATCAGTGTGTTCCCAACCTCTCTTTCAGCGTTGTTCCACAAACAAATGTGATAGTAAGCAGTGAGCACCCAAAGGCCACTAGCCAAGAGGACACCCCGCTGGAGAACTTGCTCAGCAAGTAAGTGGCTAACATTCACAATATATGTTTAGTCAGAAATGTGAAAATATTTTCCAATGCAGCTCCTCATAAACAAAGATGGGGTCATTGTTTAGCAAATATTAAAGGACAATTCTGGGCAATTTCAACCTGGGGCTATAGTATCCTAACATTTAGGAGCATATAGGTAGTCTGATATGATATTCCTGTGTTTATGACACAAATGGGACTACCTGTAAACACACTGAGCGTGTCAACATGAGTCTTGTGCGAGACTCCGCGAGACTTTGTCTGCTCCGTTTGCAAATATATTGGCTTGCTTGAAGTAAACAAACCCCTCGGTGTATGTTTGAGCAGCCATCTAACGCTATATGTGGAAAAAAATGCAGTTTTGAAGGATGTGAACAGCGGAAATGCTATTGGTTCCCATTTCCGCTGCCGTGGTGATGCAGGGACAGACACAACTACTGCAAAACAGGAGCAATTACAAAAGAAATCTTCAGATTCATTCTTTTAGACCTAAAATGTTAGGATACTATAGCCTCAGGTTGAAATTGCCCAGAATTGTCCTTTTAACAAGACTTTTCTCAGTTTTCAGTCCAGCCAGTAGTGGCCCAAACAATACCAGGTGTCCACTGTCGGAATTTTTGTGTGTGTTTGACCTGCTCATTGTATATTTGTGCTGCTTTTCAGCACTGTGACAAAGCGGCGGCAGAACACAATCCTGGTAAAGGTGCCAGGCCCTGAGGAGAGTCAGGAGGAGCAGGAGAGTGGCTCAGAAGCCAGCGACTCTGTTTCCAATGGTGGCCACTCCAGCAGTGCGCAAAATGGCCAAAATGTCACACTCATCACACTCAATTCAGAAGGTATGACTAAATGCTGTTGATATGTATAGAGAAACACATACAGTATGCATGTTGTGTTATTGGTCTTTTCTCATTTGGTGCATTGGGGTTCTTCCACATATGCTTTGTGGTAGAGGGAATGATCACTGCAAATTTTTATGGTCAGACAAAGAAAGCACAAATTTAAATCTGCTACTCCAACAACCAGCCTCTCTTCGCTGTATTCAGACAGTCAATATGATTTCTAAGTCTTTATTTCTCAGACTAGCAGGTGGCTACCACCCATTTCTTTAATAACAAAGCAGTGGCATGCAGTCCTCATTGTCAACACTGCAACGCAGAAAACAGTTCAAATATGTTACAAGTTTAATAATTACCTCACGTTTAACTGTTTATAACTCCCCTAAATAACTGCTTTTAATGTGACTTATTTTATGTACCTGACGTGACTCTTTCAGATGGTCTCCATATTGAATGGAAAGCAAACTATGCTGATGTGTCATATTCTTTTCCCTGTGGTTCCATCTCAGACTGGATTGATAAACACTCTGATTGGTCATTCATGTTTTCAGTAGCTTTACTCAGTGGTTCAGGCTGGGCCTCACAGACAATGACTCACTTGTAATTGTGCAAACATCAATGAAGTCCACATTGTGGTGACATTGTCTGTGACTGTTGTTCTGTTTATTTGCAGTGGACTTGGGACGTTCTTGGTTATCTTTAAACGCAAACTATTGTTCATTTATTGCTGCTGTGGGTTACCATGATAAAATAATGTTAGTCAGCATTAGTTAGATAGTACCATATGGTGTTGAGAACAGAGTGTCTCATGCTTTGTTTGTGACTTTGTTTGGGCTTAACAGCTAACACATGCTCTGAGTGAACAGCCAAACCACATATTCTGCTTTTTAATATCTTTGATAATAACACAGGTTTGCCTATAATTCATGCAGTTTGTCTTTACTGCCACATGGGTGTGCTATTGTATTATATGGCAGGGAGTCTTGGCTTTACTCCTAGTCCACAGGCTGCAAGTTGGTTGAAAGCAAGCTGTGTAGCTCTGTTTGAAGAACTGTTCCTCCCCTCTACTCTAGATGATTATCCAGAGGGCACCTGGCTGGGTGACGAGAACAACCCAGAAATGCGGGTCCGTTGCCCAGTGTCTCCAGCCGACATGCTTCACATCAGCACAAACTGCCGCACAGCAGAGAAGATGGCATTGACGCTGTTGGATTACCTGTTCCATCGAGAGGTCCAGGCCATGTCAAATCTCTCTGGGCAGGGCAAACATGGCAAGAAGCAGCTGGACCCACTAATGATCTATGGCATTCGCTGTGAGTCCTGACATCGTAGCCATCAGCTATTTACAAGTGTATCAATTATATGCTACGTCAATTCACAAAAAGTGAGTTTTAAAAAAGCATCATGTACCAGCACTGACTTTCCCTCTTGAGCCTCAGAGATTAATCCAGAGCAAAATATCCTTGAGAGTATGCATAAGGGATGACAATTTGTTGTTCTACTCCTCAAGTGCTTGTCAAATTTTTCTGAGCTGTTTGAACTTGCCAGTGTGAGACGTCTTGGTTGGCAAAATCACCCACTTATGACTGCCAAGGTGGTGTCTGTAATGTTTATCTCATGATTCTTACATGATTTCTTACATGATCTCTGCACAATCAAAATTGTACTTATAAATTTCACTCAGCTGGAGCCTTGAACCCTTGCCCCAATAGCAGTAAATGAACTCTGAGAACTTCCCACATTTCGTCTCTGTTCCATTACAAAGCGGCACTGAATTGAACACAGAAATAGACTGCAGTCTGTATTCCCAAGGCGGGTTACAACAACATGCATTCATCAGTGCACACACACGCATTAATGTGCAACACATTTTATAACATACCAGACTCTAAATGACAAGCACATGTCTGGTAGAAAGATCCTAATGGAGTCACCGTCAATTCAGTGAACCCTTTGATTCCTGATTAAGCCGACTTGGGGTTATGATGGTAGACAGATGGATATTTATAAAAGTCTTGTGGCTATATACTATATTAACATGGCTCATATTGCATTTTAAGGAAGGATCTCTGTTATCTGTAGCGTATTCTACAAAAATCCCCCAGGGGACTACACTAGTGTTTGTGTACATGGTTACCTGTGTTTCCTCTCAGCAGTGTGTAGTAACATGCAGATTTGGCTTGACATAGAGGTAAGCAGAGGTTGGAGCAGCACCAGGTAACTTTTGGGTGACTCATTCTGATTGTCTAAGAAAAAAAAAAGGAATTAAGGAGCACCTGTCATGCCTGCCTGTACAGGACCCATCAGCTGTGAAATGGCTGCTGCACACTGCCACCCCACTATCTGCAAATACCCCTCAACTCTTCTTCTGCCTAATTTTCTACCCTCAGGTTACCTGTGTTGTTAATTTTTGTGGAAATGAGCTGTCAAGTGGCTTACTCCCTTTAAACAGTCCATGTCACAGAAGTAGACGGCCACTAAACAAGCAGCGTCACGTCTCACCTGCGTATGTCTCCTGTATCTCGACTAAGAAAAGGATTAGGGACAGTCACTGGCCTGGTGTAGACTGTGGAGGAGAAGTAAACAGAACCAGGGTAATTATTCCCATCACTATTCAAGGAAGTTTACATCCTGTACAGATTAAATTGCAACATTGCAAACAACTTTTCCCCAAAATCAAACAGATAGCTTCATTATGTATGAAAGCCATTCTGAGGCAAAAGGACACTGAAGCACTGGAGGGGACATAGCATTGGGAAATGTCATTTTGTCCGTGTGATAAACTAACAGTTTTTACTGTAATTACACTGTGATAACCTTTGACCTTTCCATGACCCCACAGGTCACTTGTTCCACAAATTTGGCATCAGCGAATCAGACTGGTACCGCATAAAGCAAAGCATCGATTCAAAGTGTCGCACAGCCTGGAGACGAAAGCAGCGTGGCCAGAGTCTGGCTGTCAAGAGTTTTTCCAAACGCACACCTCGCAGTTCGGTCACAGGTAAAGTACTGATTATTATCAGAGGATCGTGAAGCATGTATTTGTCTCTGCTGCTTTATTGTGTATCATGATAATCACAAACAAAACTGATTTTACAGAAGCGGCATATAAAAGTGTACTATTATGATGAATCATGTACTTGCAGAGTAGTGAATGCAAACATGATCAAATCACATTCAAGGCAAACACTTTTTATTGAGTATAAGAAATTAAAGCACATTTGGATCCCTCTGACATCTTTCTTGTGAATTGCTTTGGGAATGAGCACATTTCAAAATTTATCTCTATGGTCAGAGAAAACACAAGACCTGCCTTGCTCCACTTCCATATGTCTTTGTCAGCTGATAACGTTGCTATGTTTTGTGGTTGTTTTCTGATCAGACATGATGCACAGATGTGAGAATCAAACACAGACCTCAAAACTGAGACATCTGCTGCTGTTTCTTTTGCTTACTCGCCAGTGACGTCACCACTGGTTTTTAGTTCCTGTTGGTTTCTGTTGTAACATCAATCAGCTGGTAGTTATGAAAACATTTTAACTTTGTCTTGTCAGCAAAAAAAGAAGATTGTTTTTCAACTCTGAGCTGTTAATATGAACTTTTTTGGTATTGAGATTTTTGTTGGCAGTTTTACCATAACAATTGTGAACTTCAGATGGTGCTAAACACAACTGAGGACTGGATTGGAGTATTTACTTTTTGCAAGCTTCAAAAAAGTTCTCTTCGAAGTTGTCTCAGCTACCTTTCTTATAATTGCAACCTAAGTTTATTATAGATTGCTACAAATGAATTGTTGTTTTTTTTTTTTTTTAACACAGCACTGTTCATGTTTATGCTAGTGTTCATGCAGGTTTCAGTTATGTAAAGTTTTTATCATTAGCTGTTTTGAACTAATGGACAAATAATTTAAAATCCCTATAATTATTCTATTACTCATATGCAGAGAAAAAGACAATGAAGATCATCATCAAACACAGTACCCACATACTGCGATGGACACAGCTATATGAAATCTGTTTCAGGGCCTAAACCCACATTCAGATGTGTGACAGTGTCAGTGTGTATTGCTGCAGATGGTTGTAATCTGCACACAATGCTTGCTGTCCTTCTCTCCCTGTGAGCCATCACCTCTCACCTCTGACCAGGGAAAAGTAAGACTGCAGGGGAAACCCAAATATCCTGTGAGCACACATGAGCGGTGGATTGTCAGACCCTGCCTTTGCGGGCCTCACACACCCCAGAGTGTACAGCTAGTAATAGTTCAGATGGTGCAGGCACAAACATGCAAAGACGCACACCAAACAATCACTCCTTCCATAATTAGATTACATGTTAATGGACTGGAAAGAGGCACTTCATCTACTTTTGAAACCATTATTTACCAGTGAACCAGCAAGTAGAACTCAGTCCAAAGCTGTAGTTTCCACAAGCCACCTGCGTCTTGCTTCCTGGTTTGGCAAACAAAAGTGCTGAGGATTATTTCCATAATACAGTACATAACCATAATAATGACAGATGGGAGACAGCCTAACTTTTCAAAGGAGCGGAACAGAAAGCAGAACCTTTGAGGTGTATGTGATGTCTGCTGTATGTTTTCTGTCATTTAAAGCTAGATTCACTTTTTTTGATGGTCATAACACTTGCCTTTCTTAGCAATGTTAACCCCTGTTTGCTTTGTTACAAGATGTTACCTTAAATCCTTTCAGCTCTCACCTCTCCCCTGTAGCATTTTATGCTGTAGCCGATTTTGATGTCTTACAAGAGAATGTGTAATTTTACTTATTTTGTGGCCTGTGGTGTGGTGTAAACTCTGCTGTCACTGAGTACCATGCTCTCTTTAACTGCTGTCATTGTGTCTGGATGTGTCTGGGTTTGGAGTGTCACTGTTACGGGATGGTGCAACGTGCTCATGCAGGAGTTTCAGACTGCTGGTGTGATAGCGGGTGTTTAGACTGAGGCCTGGAGTTTGTGTTTGGCTGCTAGACCATGAGTGTGTTTGGATGGCTAGCTGGAGAGTCCTTGTTGTGTATTTAGGCGTTGGATGAAGTATAAACATGCCATCATCCAGCAGATGGCCTGGGAATTATCCAGGTTTTTTGTATTTCGTCTTTTAGAGGCCCCTTGCATGATTATATGTGGGTGTGGGTGTGGGATTGTGTGTCTGTGTCTTGGAGACCTCATCCTTATTTTTCATGTATGCTGGAATCAGCTGTTAACCTACTTCCACTGTAAACATGAGCGAACCAATGACCAATATGCCTGTCCTTCTAACCAGAGGGAGGCATCGCAGAGGAAACAGCCCACATGGAGACCGCCACCCAACAAACCTTGCACTACACGCTGGCCAATCAGCAGGTCCAGTTCCACCGTATCGGCGAGGATGGACAAGTTCAGGTGGTGAGTATCAGACATTAGATCCTTTATTCTTTCTCTGAATCCATGAGCAGACGTTTTAGTCACAGGCAAACACAAAACAACATATTCTCCTGCAGTTAGTTGTGGGTGTTTATCCTGCTCTCTCTCAGTATTTATCAAGTATCTATCCTATAAGGGTTTCATAAAGCTGGGTTTGTAACATATATGACCAGATCATACCTCTCACCACAGTGACAAATACACCATTCTGCAGAAATGTAGTACAGCTTATGTCAATGAAGGAGTGGTCCATGCTTGGGGAGTGGATGACCCCTGTACAGCCGCTAGGGTCAACGGTCTCAGTCAGGCCCACTATCGCGTTATGTGTGGGCTGACAAGGAGGAAGTGACTGGATATCTCATATCTAGTCTTGGCCATGAAATCTTGTGAGGGACAAGAGTTGAACCGGACACTTAATTAAACTCTGTGGCCTGCGAAAGGTTTTTAAGATATCACAGCTTATCAGATATCACAGAGTTGTTGTGTGTGTGTCTGTGTATTTGTGTGTGTGGTATTGATCAAATTCTTTGGAGTGCCTGGTCTTCTTCAAGGGTTTTTATTGAGGTTACACTCATTGATTGAATGAGAGCACCTTGGCTCAGTCTTGTCTACTTGTTGTGTGTTCCAACAATCAGTGACAGATACACACACAAGCTGCTGGAGAGTATTTGACAGGAAAGTGAGTTAGATCTTCCTGTCCTTAGTGCTTCGACTTTGTGCGTCTATGTAATTGTGATCATAACACACATCGGGTTACAGTTATCATATTGGACTATTAGAGAACATTAGAGAAGCAATATCTGTTCTGCACCTTGACTTATTGATGCGCCCACTTTATGAGATGACAGTGCCACAAAGCAACCTTATACAGTGGTGAATATGTCTACTGTGAATAGGTTGCTGGATGATACATGGATTGGAGGTGCTGATGATGAGTGACTCATATGAGAAGGGAAAGAAAAGGCATAAATGATGGAGGGCGGACAGACAGGAAGAGAAGTTCGGGAGAAGGTGGGAGAGTGGGAGAGAAAGACTGTCAAGAACTCACTGTGCAGTTATTACCCTCCTGATACTGCAGAGTATTAAAGGGTGCAGCTGAGCATGAAATTTACGAGTACTGTTAGTACGCATGAGGAAATAAACTATACTTACTGGCAGTGATATCGTCCTGGAACCATAATTACTAAACAAAATTTGTGTTGTGTTTTTGCCAGACTACACAAACCCCACAAGGGGTGCTCAGTCAATTAATTGTATTTTGTATATTGCAGCTAAAATTAAGCTTGAAGGACAGGTTCACAAATGCTCTAGTGTGCCTTAAAACAATACTTACACACACAGGATCATTGAAACAGTTTAGTTGGGTATTTTCATCCCTCTTGGTCATACTTGCTGTTAAAATATGCCTTCCTAATATGATTTGTAAGTGATGATGCACAAAACTCACGGTCCCTATTATCCATCTACTGCAGGTAAACAGGGAAACAAAGTGTTTCTTTATAAAATATATAATTGAATTAAAGGACATATATATTATGGTGATATTCATTATGGTTGAAATGGGAGTTTAGGATGAAAACATGCCATTTCAAATGTCAGTATCTTATCACTTATCATATTTGTTCAATTGTTCCAGTATCTATTGTCTCTCATCCTTCATCTGTGTCTCTCAGATTCCACAGGGTCAGTTGCACATAGCCCAGGTGCCACAAGGAGAGGAGGTGCAGATCACACAGGACAGTGAAGTAAGTGTGTGTTGTATGTGTGCGTGAGAGTGAGACAGAGAAAAGAGAAACAATCAACCACTCCTTTACTTGAGTCATTCTTTGTGTTATATAAAATTTCTCTGTCACTCAGGGGAGTTTGTCTCCAAACAGAATATAACAGTGAAGTCATGCTTGAGAAAGAAGTGGTTTGTTGGGAAGAAAATGAGCCTGGTCTTCTTTAGTGTGGGAATGTCAGCATGCCGTGTTGGAAGTCTTGGTTTTTAACTTGGTCGACTCCTGCGTAGCGAATGACTTGTATTGTTTGACTGGCTATTTGAAGTCATCCTTAATGTTATTGTGAGCAAGTATTACTGTAAATACATCTGTGGCTGTTCACCTCTGTCTCGCCGACAGTCCAGAAGTTCTACTGTGTAGATGCATGCTGCAATCATCCAATCATCATAAGCTGTTATACACATATTGGCTGCTTTATTAGGTGCACCTTGCTAGTATCAGGTCAGACCCCCTGTTGCCTATAGAATTCCTTTAATTCTTGGTGGCATGGATTCAACAAGGTGTTGAAAAACTTCTGGCTGTACGTCCATCAAGCAAGTATCCTGTTCAAGAAACCAGTGAGATTATATGACCTTGGGGCATGGGGGCATTCCTGCTGGAAGGCGCTATCAGGAGATGGACTGAGTGATAAAGGGATGGATATGGTCAGCAGCAATACTTAGGTTTAAATCACCTTTCCTCTCCACAGACAACCTTACCATGTCTACAGGTGTAAATGCATTGAGTTGCTGCCTTATGATTGACCTGTTACATATTTGCATTACCCTGCATATCAAAAGGTATACATTATAAAGTGACCTGTAAGTGTATATATGAACCTGTGGCAGGGAAAATTAAATTTAGGATTTTTTTAATATTACAAATGATTGTAAAGGCATGAGCAATCAGCGATCGATGGATGAACCCGATGGGAAATCTTCCACACTGTTGCATCCCAGGTGCATTATTCTGCCAAGTTACAGTATCCTGTGATGAAGCTTTCTGTCAGACTGTGAGCTTGCCAAGTTTTTGCTTTGAAAATAAGGGCTGGACTTAGTAGCTTCAGCTGTGTGGAAGAAGAATAAGTCTAGCTGTCAGCTACGCCCATTTGTATTTCCTTATGAATTTGTGATTGCTCAACTCATGTTGTGTAGATGCTATGAGAGGAAAGAATCAAATTATCAAACTGTTATTTTTCATCTGCCAAATAAGTATACTTATTTTTGTGGCTTTGTATGTTTCTGTTGCGAATGCAATACCTGACAATGTTTAGTTCATTAGTGAATTTTAGCAGATGTTCCTTATAGAGCATCTTAATGTTTATATATCTGCCTGTTTATGCATGAGGTTATGACTTTTGTTTCTACACACTGACCAGATGTCTCGTGTCGCCCACTAGACATTTCTGCATGCACACAGAGTGTCGGCCTGCCAGCTGAAATCAGAATCTAACTCCAAACCACAGCGAGTGCTGAGGAGGAATTTCCGCATCAGCATCATTGTTAATGATTTTTTCAAGGAAACGGGATGGAGATTTATTTCAAGGCGCCAGTCTGTGTACACAGTCATGCATACACAATCACATACTGTATATGATACGTGCCATACGTGTATGACAGCTTGAATGCTGTGCAAAAGCAATTGACACCTTGAGCAAGTGTTTTTCTCATTTCCTCCTGAGTTGTGCTAAAGGACGCTCAGAGGAAGAAATGCACAATTGAGTGAGAGAGACGGAGTGAATTGGAGGCAGAAAAGCTCTAAAGCTTTTCCTGCTCTTTGTGGCTGAGCCCAGATCTTTTTTTTCTCTCCTCTCTCCTTCCCATTCCATGATATTGTTTGTTTTCTGGAGTTCAAAGCTTAGCAACAAAATCCCACTTCTCCCAACTGCCACTCACAGAATATGTTTTCATTAGGAACGGGCCTCCTTTCATCATAGACATTGGTTTTAGTGTGCTCGAAAAGGAAATGAGCTGTTTGAGAGATTATATTGCTCTCTGGCCATATGGCAGTGCAGACACTGCTACATATATACATGAAATACAATTAGCAAGCAAAAACAGCTGAGACAGCTGAGGGTTGGCTAAATATGGCCTGTGTGGTACCGTCTCTCATGTGGTTGTGTTAATAACCTTGTGGGTGTTCAGTGATTTAATGATGGCCATGGCGTCTTGATGAGACTGTGATTAGCTTGCGCCTGTGCAAATATGTTCCTGTTTTGTTTATGGGAGTCTAGTTGTAGTCAGAAATGATAGGACAGATGACACAAGGTCCAGGACACTGCATCCACTTCTCATGTCTTATAATGTCCCTTATGTCATTATGTGGTAAGACCGCTCTGCCAAAACCCTGCATACCCAGAATCCTGTGAAGAAGTTAAAACATTTCTCAGATACTATTATTATCGTGCATTTGTTAATCACAAGAAGAAGAGGTTCAATTTAATGCTGCTTCATGGCTTGTATTCCCTTGTGACAATGCAATAACGCACAGCAGTGGGCAACATGCATTTTTTTAATGATAGATTAATGTTTCCTAGTTAAAAGGCAGTTAAATGTGTGTGTGAGGGTGATGTCATGACTTGTCATTTCTCTATTTCAGGGAAACCTCCAGATCCACCAGGTGCATGTTGGTCAGGATGGACAGGTAAGATTACATTTAAAGTAGGTTAAATTAGGGGTGCTCCGATCAGGGTTTTTAGGGCCGATCACTGATCGCCGGTACCACTTCTCATCAAAGTGGTAAGTCCGCACCGTGCAGAGTTTGCACTTGTTTTTTATTTGTCAGAGTTTCACACAGAACATTCTGATTGTTGTAGGAGTCTTTACATGTTTCTCCTTCTGCAACATTAAAAAGGGAACATTTAAATTTTTTCAGACAAGAAGATCTCATAAGTCTCATAAACTATTCGATTTTTTCAATCTGAAAAACTATTCAAATATTCAAAAATCATTTCCCATCCCTAGTTATAATTGTGTTGTGCTAAATGCATTGCAATTATACCGCATACTCCGATACTATGCAAATCGGCTGATGCTGATCGGGTCGCCGATCGATCGGAGCACCCCTAGGTTAAATAGTATGTACTATTATGTTTGAGACAATGAACCGATAAATCCTTTTATGCAAATCCATTAACAAACAGAGGCGGCATAACAGTAACGTGTCCTGTGAGGTTTTGTGTTTTAATCATGGCTCTTTGCGTTTTTGCAAAATTTCTCATCATGTCCTCCACAAATGATTCAAGTGTCCCAAGCCTTTTATCCAAAACTCCATACTTGCCAAATTTCTCACTCTCCAACCTCTAGTGATTGAGAGTGGCAAATTAGTGCAGCTAAGCTTATTGTGAAAGACTGCCCATGACATCATACTGATTCTGACTATTCACTTTACTCAATGCTAAACACATGCTGAAGTCACTCAGTTGTCCAATTCAAATTAGGCTCAATATACACAACCCTACTTCAATATAAATCATTTTTAATATTTAATTGTTGTTTAATCAGTGGTTAATGTTTTACTATCAGGATTCCAATTACATCACTAAAGCGGTGGGATATTGTATTTCGCCCTCCTCGTACATTACAGCCTTCAGTGGTGTTTCTGAAAAAATGTGTGCTGTGCTTTTTTTTTTTTTTTTTTTTTTTGGCTAGCTTTATTTGAGCAGTCATTGCACAACAGCTTTTCATCGTTTTAGCTGTGTTTGTTTTTCCATGTGACTGCACCCGACAGATGCTGAATGTTTTTGCCATTCAGGGTAGTGACCCTTGGCGACTTCTGTGTATGATGACATCACCCTGTGCCTGCTGTTTTACTGTTGCTGCGAGTGTGGTGACTCTGATAGAAATATTTTGCTGAATAGTTTTCAGCATTTTTCCAGTTCACTATTAATGATACTCTCATTCACATGGCACTCAAATATTACACGAATGTCCATCTTGAAGTGTATTGTGGCCCTCTGGATGGGACTGATAGAAAAGGCAGCTGGTGAAACAGAATGCACTAGAAACCCCAGGTAAATACACAATATATTTAGTTACATTATAACAGCAGGACAAGTCTTATAATCATGAATGTCACTGACTGACTGACTTGAGTTAGCTCCTTGATTGTTCTCTCACTCTGTCGCTTACTCTATTACAACAAGTGGAGGTATTGATAGGTGGAGGAGATAGTAAAGCCATTGCTAACTGCAAAGCTAAGCAAGACTAGCAGATCTAAATAGAATGTCAACAACAGAAACACCAGCAACTTACTGGAGTGTGTCAGCACAGCCATAAACAGCTGGCTAAGGAGTAAAGTGTCTCTGTCCACTCGCAACACCAGAGGGCTTTTAATTTGGAACGATCACTGGAAGCTTTAAGTTTGTATTTACATATGATGCAGTAATTTTAACAAGGCAAATGGGTGCAACTGAAATCAAGGCTTCTAATTAAAATGCCAGAATGATTAATTATCCATATCAAACTGAGAGAATTACAAATCAAGACCTGCCTCTAATACAGCCTCTGCAGTAGACGTTAAAAAGGTTTTGGTCACACAGTACAGTTATTTGTGGATTCCAGCTGGAGGCTGTGCCTGGTGAGAGACAAAACAAGAAAGGAAAAATACTGTGTATGTGATCAAACAGATAAGTGGCTGAACCTGGCTGACAGTAGGATGCAAATAGGATGCCATGATATCAGTCCCACATTGACCATATGCAGTCCAGCCTAGTTTTGACCTAGTCTCAGTATTTATTTGTATTGCATTAGTTTTGTATTAGAAATATAAGCTCACTTGTTGGTGAGGGGGAGTATATAACCCACTTATTGCCTCATGATGATATGCTTAGTAAAAACTTTCCCCAAGTGCACTGGAGATCTGTCACCCTAAAACAAAATAACACTGATGCTGATCTGTAGTTGCCTGGATGCTTGCATATTGAAAGTGAAGTACTGCTAGGTTAACCTGCATGTGTATAATGATTTTAAGCTTAGCTTAAACGGTTAGTCATGTGTAGTAGTTATGAAAGACTTCTCACTTTGTAAAGTCAAGGGAGTATAAAGTGAAAACAGACATGAGGCACAGTAACATGTCATAATATGGTCAGTTGGATGTGTATCAGTTGGCTTATAACTTTTGGACCCTATAACTTTTAATCAGCCCCAACTGCCTGTTTTCGCAAAGTCGTGCACCCACCTTTTTGCACTGCTGCAATCTGGCCACAAGCTGTGAAGCTACACTCCATGTTTTTTTTACAAAGTACAGCAAGGGTAAAGCTGTATCCAGAGATGCACTTGTGAAGCTGTTTTCCCTCATTGTTATGACTCAGCACCAGCGACAGCCATAGCCGGAGGCATCATGTTCTCGGGTTGTCTGTTCCTCCCACAATGGTGAACGCAATATCCCAGTAACAGCATGAGTACATTTTTTCAAAATGGGATACAAACATTCACTTAGACTAAGGGCTGAACTGAGTAGAATTTGGAGGTCAAAGGTCAAGGTCACTGTGAATGAGCGTGACACAGTTTTGGCTATAACTCAAGAACCCATTTGCACATAATGACTCAATTTAAAACACATGTCTAATATAATGAATTATGAAGTGATGACATTTTATATCCAAATGATCAAAGGCTAATTTGTGCAAACACTTCTAGCCACCCCACTTGATGATAATGTTAATGATAACAGTGATATACCATTAAGAAACATACAATACTGACCTTTCCACAGACTGACGAGGTCTTTGTGTCATCCCAGTGTTACTGTATGTCTGTGTCCAGCCCCCTCTTGAATGTTTTGGACCAAGGACCCTTCCTGCTACTCTGTTCTTCCCTGTGAGATCCATCGAGTCTTGATCAAAACAGAGCCGCCCTGTGTACAATTTCAGGCCACATATGGACGCTGAAGACCAACACATAATTTCACATTCATGAT
This sequence comes from Caranx ignobilis, assembly GCA_021432705.1. Taxonomy (NCBI): domain Eukaryota; kingdom Metazoa; phylum Chordata; class Actinopteri; order Carangiformes; family Carangidae; genus Caranx; species Caranx ignobilis. The sequence continues at coordinate 58,323,629 of MU269990.1, forward strand.
TTCATCATGTTTGTCTGGAAGTTAGGCTTTAGGACAGGAAGTTCTTTCTCACGCTGCCCATCTGGTGATTATACTGTTTTCGTGGCATTTTGTTACAACAGGTGTTTCTATGTAACAGCCACTAGAGGGTTTTTTCCTCCTAAAATGTGAATGGAAGGTGCACACGTTCACCATTGTGGTCATTACTAGGAAATTACATTATTATTTCTTCTTCTTTTTTTTTGTAAAGGTAATTAATACAACCTTCCTTACTCACACACCGCATGCTAAGATGCACATTAATTAGGTCACTAAACGTTTCTAGGGCTCCTCAACCACTCAAGTGAACTTATGCTGCACCTGTAGCCTCAGACTCCTGATATATTTCTTTTTAACAAAAATGGTGTAATTCTGCTGATTATCCAGCACTCATTGCAACACGGAATAAAACAGTTCCAAAGTTGATAGTGTGTTGATAGTGTTATAAACCACTGTGCAATGTTTTGGCTTCTGATAGGCCTTCAAACTCATGCAGCTATGACTCAAATCAGCTGTACTGGATCATATTTCATTCTCTCACCAGTACCTTAAACAGGACGCCTCCACTGATGTAGGCCTGTGTGTTTGAAGGCCCAGTAAGACCACATTAGTGCTTACTTCCAAAGTTTGTAGTAAAACTGGTCAAAAATAGAGTCTTTAGCCATAAATTCAGACGTTCTGCGCTGTACTTGCCACTTTGTTGGCTCACTCATACACACCCTTTTCATAATTCTGAAATTTTTTGGCATGAACTGAAGGCACGATAAAACGCAGGAGATTTTCCATCGATATTATGCCAGTGACGAGACTTTAGAGGCTTAGGAGTGTAACTCAAGTAACAACCGTCTTTTCTTTAACTAAATGAAGTCCTTTCTTTGTTTCATTGCAGAAAGAGGTAATGTGATTACATTTACAATGCTTTGTAAGGAATTACTGGGCCTCCAACAGTGAAAAAACGTTAACCCTATGTAACGTGACATGTTAAAGTCTGGTTTGAACGAGGAGTTACGAGCCACCCACCAACTGGAACCATGTGCTCTTGGCTTCTCATTTTCTTCATTTTACAGTGTGCTTAAGATCTCTATCATCTAATTTGCCGATAGGTTCAAGGCGCTGTTGTCTATCTTGTTTGTATGTGCATTTGTGATGTGTGAATGCATCTGCTTTACATGAGGGTAGCCTTTTGTTGTTTGTGTTTTTTTTATTGGCTGTTTGGTTCCGTGTGTGTTTTCAATTGATTGAGGTAGTCACCGCACATCCTCATACTCCCTCTCTCTCACACACTCATAAACACACATGCATGCCCGCGTCCTCGGATGACCTACTTTGCTAAGCCTGACAGCAGCATTCCTCCGTCTCTCTCTAGGATCTTTTGAACAAGTTTTGGCCCGAGTTTGGTTTAGATTTTGTACAACAACACACATTTTCACCAGTTCTTCATATCAGTTAACAAAGTGTCAGCAGATTTACAACAGCTTTATCTGGTTCAACCGTTCTATTGGATATACAGAAGTTATGCCATGCACAATATGCATCAACTACAGGCACTTTTTTGTAACTGCACTGTGAAATACATATATGGATTAGCTCCTTGCAAGTAGACACCAAAGCATCCCAGGATGTGAGAACTAAAAACTGCACAAAGGCCTCTATTCCCCTGGCAGTGTCTGGGAGTCTAGTCCAATAAAAAGCTCTTTTATTTTCCTTTTCTTTTAGCTCATACTTTGATTGGGTTTGTAAAATGATATGAGTGCAATGCCAAAACAAACATGCAGTGACTTATTCTTTAAACCTCATGTTGCAGGTCGAGCTTTTCACACACATGCAGTGGTACACTACAGTGGCAGCGTCTCCTCACTTGTATATTTTCATGAAGCAGAAGGCCTGGCGAATCTTAGGTCAGCTCTTAAATCTGATGAATCCCAGAAAGAACACTCTGGGGAACGAGAACCCAAACAAGTATGACATTAGTGATAATGCTTCATTTAAGGAGATATATCTCTTTGGCCAGATATGGTTGCATACAAATGACATTTTACAGGCTTATCATGATTGGTGTAGTGTATCTTGGACCAGAATGTCCTAAGAAACTCAGGCAAAGACAATATGGATCAGACCTAATCCTGATGTGTGCTCTCTTAAATGTCTAATTTGTATGTTTACAGAGAGGCCTACATCAAATAGGCTATGAATGATGTCACTGTTTTTGTAATCTGGCAAAATAGTGCTGAGGCTATGTTAGTGTAACCTAGCCCACGCAATTCATCACACAAGAGCTCTCTCACTTCCTTTCTTTCTCTGGGGCAGTCCTCCTCTTATCCCCATCTCACTCTGGCTTCTTTTCATCTTCCCCATGCTGTGCAGCCGTGGCTACACCTGCCTGCTCCATCCGATCACCCCAGATCACAGTAACTGTCAAATGTTTACACTCTCAGGTTGGATATTGGCCACATTTACACCCATTACATAAACGGAGTTGTGGCACTCTCAGGTTTTAACAGCTTCACACAGATGTTTCTTCACTCTGCGCCTTCCCTCTCTCAGGGTTTCTGGATTGCTACACATGTTTTCCTTGTTTGTTTGTAACCTTCTTACTTTGTGTTTATTTGCTGTTTTTGAAAGCTATTTATCAAAGTCCACATTTTGGTTGTCCAGCCATCAGATTTCAGTTTTTTGTGGAGCTCATTCCAGTTGTGATTGGCTACAAGAAGCATCATTTATTTACTGGACACAGATTCATATTATTACTTAAGTATTCTTCTGGCTCTTGGAAGCAGTTGAGTAATGGATCATTTAATCACTTGAACGCATGTCCAATCAACCCTTCTTTATATATAACAGAGAACACATATTGTACGTTCCCATCTCAGATCCATCGTTTAATTATCAACAGACTACACAAAGTGTCCCTAGAACAAATGGGTATGAAGTGTAACTTTACATAATGGAAAAAAAAATCTGTACACTCTCGCTAGTTTTGTAGTTTTGTTTCTGTTTATGAGGCTGCTATTTTCTCTGCATAATGATCTCCGTGGGGCCAGTTTCATGCTGCCGTCGTGACGTATTCTTGAGGTATTTTCTCATGAATCATATGTCTGACTTGAGAATAGAATAGAGGTCTTCCATTTGTTTATTGGCTGCAGTGATGGAAAACTTTTGGGGTTGATACGTGTTGTGATATGATGAGTCCTGCATGTGCAAAGTCTGCATTTACGAAATAGATTTTTTCCCATGCAATCATTGGAACAGGAGAGAATTTGTGATCACTTGTCCAAAAAATGGACAATTATCACACTTATTCTTTCACACAGCTTGCCCTTTGTCTCTGTCAGTATTAGAGTAAATTACCCTGTCCTGTAGGTGAAATCCAGTGCGCATGATTTGGTTTCTGTTGCATAATGCTCCAGGTTTCTTTTCAGTGAGGCATAAGTGGGAGGGTTTGGACTGCTGTTAATGGATAAGGGGTCAAACCCCAGGTTCAGCTTTACTGACAGAATAAATTGAGGTGTCTTTGTAGTTGAGGAGACAGCGGTGTTAAAATGTTGAGAGGTCTGCAGACTGACCTCTGTTTCTGCCCTCTGTCCGCCCATCACCCTGCAGGAGATTTACTACATGCAATGAGCAGAACAGAGTCCTGCACACATCTCATCATTCGCTTTTTGTGTGTTTGTCTAACTCCTCATGCACACATCGAGCCTGTGCAGTTTAGCTGCAGATGTTTGTGTATCCGGTTTCATGCCAGCCTGTGCCAACTGAGCTCTGAACTCCGTGCAACTGTGCCTGCTGAAACGCAGAACAGGATCCAAGGTTCTCTGGCAGCCCATAAAATCCAGCTAATGCAGACGGAAGAGAAGGCAGACCCATGAAACTATAAAATAACTACTCTTTTACTGAGCTCTCTGTCTGTCATAGCCTCTTATCTAATGCCCCTCACTCTCTCTGGGCTGTGATCTTACCCTGCACTGATGCAGACCAAATGGAGGATTGGAAGATGAAAAGAGTGACTGATGAGAAGGAAGGGCAAAGAAAGAAGATGGAGAGAGAGAGCCAGTAGAGGAGAACGTCTGGAAGAGATGTTTTGTCCCATTCGTGATTGGAAACTGACACCGGTTGAGCTGTGAATTGGACAAAAACACACCATCTTAAAACAAACTCATGGTACCAGGGACTATTTCCACAATATGATTTCAAGATATCTTGGACTGGTCTTTAGTGTTAGGCCAGTCTTAATTTTGCCCAAGGATTAATCATATTACCATGCGAACATGGTAATCAGTTACACCTGCAATGACCAGTATCATGCAACAGTAAGAAAATATGGCTCACAATATGCGGTTTGCTAACGTAGTTATGTACAAAGGCAGAGAGTGTTTCAGAGATTGTAGCCATTTTTTTCTCAATCCAATTTTTCCTTTCATTGGTTCACTCCCATGTAAAATGTCCTTGTACCTACTGAATTCTTCCAAAATGCAAGATTTTGCTGCTGGGGTAAACAGAACTGAGTGGTTGAATGTTTTTTTTTTTTTTTCCTTTAATTTACCCAGAATTCATTTCACAATCTGCTCAATACAGTCAAGAACTAACCTGCTCTGTGCAGTGGATAAATTTGAGCTCTGTCTTTTATTGTCGTTGTTTGTTATGTCTAAGACATAGTCAATATAAAAGCATACACCAAGGTTATGTTGGCTCAAACAAGTACAAAAGAACAAAGTTGTCACAGTGTCCCAGGATATCCCCCCCTTTTTTTTTCTCCAGTCCATTTTTGCTGTCACTCTTCATAGCATATATGAGAAAGCAGAAAATAACAAAACTAATCTATCAACAAAAGAAGCAGCAAATCCATTGTTGAGTGAGCTCAGTTTTTGGAGGACTCCCCTGTACAGATATCTTTAAACCCATGTGGTCTCAGTCTAAAAAATCCAGAACATCTCAAGAGACAGCCATAAACCTTTACTAAAGTTACTAATCCTGTCATCTGCCTGCGTCATTTACTGATGATCGATCCAAATGCCGCCCATTGAGGGGGCTTTAGATGTGACTGTCAAGAGTTATGAACCCATTCCCCCCACCTCATTCCCTCCCCAGCTGAACTTCTGCCATCTCTTCCTGTCAGCACATGTTACGGTGCATCTGGAGGATCCTCCCAAGTGGCATTGTTCATAGTCAATGTGGGAACTGGGTCACAGAACTGAGTCCAGCTCGGCACCGGTCCCTACGGTCGTGCTGCCAGGACCTGTAAACACAGGACCAGTCCAGAACCAGGAGCAATAAAGCCAGTTTCATGTTAGGGTGAAGGCACAGAGAGGAAGAGTGATGTATAGATGGGTTGATGAAGGAGTGGTAAAGAAAACAGGAGCCAAAAGTGCGAGTGAAATGAGGTAATACAGAGAGGGAGAAGGTTAGATTAGTGTTTTGATCTCTGAACCCATGTTTTGATCTCTGAACCCATGTTATGCTGCAAGTGTTGACGTTCTTACAGTTGGATGCGTTTGCGAGAGACATCACTTCCTTTGATGTCAGCTGTCAGTTCGATTTGGTAAACATCTGGCGCTCTAGGACAGTGTCTCGTGTATTTGTCATTCCTCCACACAAAGCAGATGCTTGAACAATGACTTGACCTCACAGACTCTTCTCTCGGCCCAAGAATGTTGTTTCTAGTGTGTAAGAGGTTGCTCGGATTCCTGAGCTCGAGGAGCATAAAAATGAGATGAAAAGATAGAAACAAGATGTTTTATGACCAGTGTTTATTGTAAGTGGGATGTATGTAAGCAGTCAAGGATTTACTGGTGACTAGTGGTGGATCCGGTTTCAAAGGAGTAGTGGTCTGCTTTGTGTCCTTGTGGCATTGTGGCCTACAGATAAAGGGTCGTAGATCGGGGAATCCTTAGTTTTGTGTGTGTGTGTTTGTAGTTGATCAGCATTTCTGAGCAGCAAAGAGGAGGGGTACCCCCAGTGGTCTATTCTTTTGTCTTTGTGGGCAGAGCTCAGGGTTGCTGGCTGTATGAGTCAGAGGGACCAGATGTTTTACACCAGATGTATTTCAATGTCTCACCATCAGCATGGGCTGGGTGTAGCCTGACCTCACCAGTCCAAGGCCTACAGCGCTCCCATCAAAAAGCAGTTTCTGCTCCAGCAGGATCCTGAGAGGGACATGCACACTGGGCTGATTGTAACCAGGCGAAGGTACTACTTTGTCATGTAAACAAAATGATCAAGGTATTCCAGCATACGAGAAAGTCATAAACAGAAAAGGCATACAGTAACTTCATTAACAGAACTAGATTACTCATCAGTCTTTCAAATTACTCTTGGCTTGTATCGAGAAGAGACTGTCAGATGTTATTTTGTCTGCACACGCACTGTAAACATGATGTGAAGTGAACATGATGCAAAGTAGTGTCCTTTGGAAGCAAAGCAGCGTGTCTTGCAGTGATGGAACAATACAAGAACCTATTCTTGTTGACATAAATGTGACTATTGTACAAATAATGATGGCAAGGAAAAGACAAGGCAGATGGTTGAGATGAATCTTGCATTGTGCTGTCCATACTGGACGCACTGGACATGTGCAGTTTAAACAGGAAACAGATTGTCTACTCTGCCATTGCTTAGTTGCAGAAAGAATGAAGGAACAAAAAATACACACACACACACACTTAAAATTTGTCATTCATGCCACAGCATTCACCACTGATAGTTGTGTCTGATGATAGCCAATCAAGAGTCTGCATCTTTCTGCTTCCAAAAGTCCTGACTGTGATGCAACCTCAGACTTCCCAAGCTAAAACAGGGCCAGCTGCGTTTCCATTCATTATCATCATTCTAAGTTTTTCTATATAAACAGCAATAACAATTTTTACAATTCATAAACAGACATAATTGTTTGTGTGTTCAATGTTTCCCTTAGTGTTGTTTAATGTCCTTATCATTTATTGTGAGGAATTGTGTAAACTGTTTCAATGTGATTTTAATATTCACTGGTCACAGTTTTACACAAGTTTCTGGTTGCCTAATTAAGACGTCCTTCGTCCCAATGAACAGACATTACATGTGGAGGGATTGTACTAAAGTACATTGATGCACATCAGTGACTCTTATTTGCCTCAGTCTCACTTTCCGTAGAATTGCTCTCCTTTGCTTCTTTCTTCTCTGTGCCATGCTAAATAACGTAGCAGAGGCTATTTTTATATGAACACTGATGAACTAAGGGATTTTCCAGGTATAGCTGATTGTCGAGGCGGAAATAAGGCTAATGCGCATGCATCAATACCGAGTTTTATGCATGTGACATGTGTAAACAAAGTGAAAACATCATCACATAAGTGCAGATCTGGCCTAAGATGCACCACATGACATTTAATATGAAAAAACATCTTTGTCTCCATCGCTGTGCATTCAGAGTCAGTACTAGGTCACATCACTTGTTAAGATGGGTATTTTGTTCTGTGTGATATTTTGTCAGTAGAGTTTTACAACCTGTGTATATCATCTCCTCTGGCTCTGTTGATTTAAACGGGATAATTGGAAACATGATAAAGTCATCATCTTAAATCATGAATTTTACAGACATTGTAAAAATGCCTGTGTCAATTAGGCAGGCCAAGTTTGTATGTTCACTAGAGAACAGAGAAAACCTTGAGCGAGACTTTTCCTCCTTTTCGTCTTTCAAAGCGGTCTGACTTTTAATTGCAGCTGTTATTTTTGTCATTAGCCCCTTTTTTGATTTGCTGGTTCTGGATCAGAATTGCAGTCGAGCTGGTTTTGCCATAAAACCTCTCAGAGCCCTGTCTCAATCTGACCCCCAATCTGCTGGTGGGATTTTTCGGAGCAAAGGATGCAAAGGGAGGGTTTGATTGGATCCAGGTGTCGAGCTCTAGTGTAGAAACAGTGTGGGTGGAGATGGGAAGCAGTGTTACAGGTTACAAGGTCAGGGGTCATGCAAGACTCAAAAATTAGAACAAGTGTGCATTTAAAAGGGTGACATGTAGACAGGAGATGAACACATCAGTATTATATGGTAGTCTGACTTGTCAAAAGGCATAACGTATAACTGCGAGTAAGTGAGAGAATTAACACATAATGGAGGCACAAAGCATTATATTTTTTGGCCTGTCTTTTCTTTTTTGACTTGTATAACAACTCCTCTCTTGTATTCAATTGTATTTCAAGCTGAGGCGCAGCTGAAATGAGAATTGTCCCCGGACTCAGAGGTAAAATAGAAGGCATATGTAAGTAAGAGAGTTAATGACTGCAGTGAGACATATTTAGGCCAGTATGTTCACTTTCCCAGTCTGCACTAAACAAGCACTTAGACCACTGCTGTGTCTATGGGCATCTTTACAGCCAAAGTGACAGCCAGGTCTTAGTCACCCACCTTCCTCCGCTCCTCTCCCGCCCCACCCACTCACCCGGAGCCAGTATTTCTGCTTGGACATCTGTCCAGGGTTGGCAGTTGCAGATGTTGTTGACGGCTGCGAAGCTGAGAGGAAGTTCCAGCTACTCCAAAGTCCAAATGTTTCTTTTTTCATGTCCTTGTTTTGGTTGTTTTTTTTTCACGTTCGAAAGAAGGAGGTATTCCTCTGAGAATGATAGAAACCAGATTTGTGTAGCTTACTTTTTTTTTCTTTCAGAAGACAGAATGACCCTCTTTTGTGTCTATGTGTTTTTATTTCCTCTAAAACCATGATCTTGTGTTACGGGAGATTCCAGTGCGCTTTGATCGCAGTGAGGGTGAAGCTAAAATCTTTAAAAGCATACTCAGACACAAACACACACATGCAAACTAAGCGGGTGACTCATAGCATCATCCGATTCACAGCTGAGTTTAACCGAGACCTCCTGAGAGCCTGGGAATCAATGCCAGCCTGCACTAAGTATGTGCAGTATGTTTTTAATTGAGGCATTACTCTGAGATTTTAGAGAGGATATGGCTGGGAATTCGGGCACATTTTTATTTTTCAGAACAATCCATATTTTCTTAAATGCTTGAGTCAAATAATCGAATAATTTAACAAGTTTCATATGATGTAAAAGGAGAAAAGTGTGTTGAGCCCAGCCCTCATCTCTGCTTGTCTGAGGACTTTAAAAAAGTCTTGTTTATCCAGTTGGTTATTGTCTTTCAGTCTTGAAATGATGAATGTTTTTTGACTTGAGCTCGTGCTGTTGTTCATTTTTGTGTCTTTCCTCTTCTTTTGCTATATTGCTGTGTCCTGGATCCATTACTAAAAGCGTTACAGCATCAGCTAAAGATTTATTTTTTTCTTTCCACTTTTTCTCAAGGCCGTGGCAGCTTGCAAAGCTTGCAGAGAATTTAAGATTCTCTTGATTGTTCAGTGCTCCTCTCGCCATTAATGTGCTGCGGTATCATAGCCCTTTAATCCTGCTTGTCTGCTCTGCTGTTTGGCCCACCAGCACAGTGGTGGGGCCAGCAAGCCAGCCAGCCAGCTAGCTAGCTAGCTAGCCCATGTTTCTGACAAATTGAGCTTACAACATCAAATCTAAATATATTGGATTGCAATTTAAGCGAGTCTGCCCAGCTCTTAGTTGCAAACCGATGCAGTTAGGTAATCAAGACAAGACTATTAAGTTTGTTCCAGTGCTGCTAGACGAAAGCCCCCCTCAAACATTTGTCACCTTGTTGTATTACGTATTAGTTTCTACCAACAGTCTTGCTTTGTTTGTCATTAAACATAATCTCTAAGCAGAGTCATTTTCTGCTTCATAAAACCTTTCCTTGATACCTTTTTTTTCATTGTTTTTGTTTTTGCATCATTGCCAACCAGCTTAATGATGATTATCTCCTATTAGCTGGATGAGAGGTAATTATCATCAGTACTCACAGAATTGTTTAATAGTGCTCAATAGTGTTTTACATGAACTTCCAACCTTGAGGTAATCATAGACAACAAATCCATATGTTATGCTTGTTGGGAGTACACTCTGAGCACAGTTTCTGGGCGGCTTCTGCACATTACTTGTGGCACAGATTTAATTTTTTTTTTATTTGTCTTTGACTGACTCACACTTTAAAGTATTTTCACCCAAATAGTGGAGACGAGTTGTTCTAACAAAGCAACTCATGGGACAGGATGTGGGCCTGAGAAGTTCCTGTGTAATCGCTGCAGAGATCTCACACACCGTTCCAACTCTGTAAATGCTTTTGTGAGCCTCTGTGTGCTCCTTCTCACAGCTGAGAATGCAAACTGCTCTCAAATGGAGGTTGAGGATCTAATTGAAGGAGACAAGTGTTTAAGATCTCAAGTGTCAAGCATAGCATCCCTTGAATCCCGGTAATTGTACATTTCGATACACTACTTTGGACAGTACAGGCCCCTTGCTTGACATTATAGACACACACAAACATGTGGCTGCGGAGAGACAGCCCTTGACAGAAACCATGTTTGATTCCTAATAAGATAACAGAGTGATGAAATGTGGAGATAAGAATGCATCGATATGAATGCCTGCCAGGAAGACTCACTAGAGCAGCTGGTTGTAGGTTTGGTTTCTCACTGTTCTCAATAGGATGACTGAGTGAACACCGTTGGCATGTATATAGTCTCTCTGGAATAATACCAACTTAAGCTATATGCTGTATGTACGCTCCAAAGGAATACTTTGACATTTCAGAAAATACAATTAATTGCTGGTGCCAGAGGGCGGCCATCTTAGCTTAGCATAAAGACTGGAAGCCTGACTCCGACATGTCCAACATGTTAATAATGAGCTTAAAGGTACCAGTAGGACTTTTTTGTTGTTTTTTTTTACCTTAAATAGAGCCAAGGTCATTGTTCCTGTCTACTTTTTGTCCCTTTATGCTAACCTAAGTCGCTACTGCAAATTCTGTTCTAATTGTACTGACAAAAACAAATACAACTGTCTGTTTACTGTTTACACCAACACTCCACCAATTCTCTAATCGATCAGGAATGTTTTATGGTCATCAAACACTGTGATTCATTTGACCCAGCTTTAACAGCTATATTAAGAGTATAACTCATACACCCTCGAACCATGTCTGTGCTCAAAGTGTCCCAGTCGTCTGATCACATGAGTCAAACAGACTTGTTACACACTAATAGCTTCCATCGGGCCATCCGAGCCTGGCACATTGTGGTGATGAGGCTGCAGATTTTGTGGTGAAACTGGCAAAGTTTGTTTGATGATGAGGCAAACAAGCAGGGCGAGGGGGGGGGGGTTAACTGAACCTTTTGGGGCCATCACTAACTCAGAACTTCAAAGCGAAGGTCGGGCCCAGGGTTTGGGAGGCGGTGTGGGACTTTGGGATTGGAAGGGTTAGGGGGCAACAAACATCATCTGTAATTGAGGTTTGTGAGGTTTGTTTTTTTTTTCTGCAGGCTTGCATATTCTGCTTTTAAATTTTTTAATGCCTGTTCAGCATGTCCCAGATGGTCCCAGCCAGCACCAAGTGCAGCAAGAAGAAGGAAGATGGAGCTGGAGACAGAGACGTCACATAACATTACAGAGACAGCACACACAAAGGCAATATACATGAAACCTGCCAGGAAGGAGACACTGAAGAGGCCTGTCTTCAAGCCAAGGCCGTGAAACTTGGGGGAGAAATGTAAATCAGAGCATGCAGTCAGTTCATGTAGGAATGCCCTTTATTCCAAACAAGTTACATCCTCCATCACACACACACACACACACACACACACACACACAACACACAACCCATTCCCCTCTGGAAAACCTATTGTTGGAAAGCTCTGGGCCATACTGGGGGGTAGCAGTGTAGTCTTTGACCTCTTGTCTGGTTAAAATGAACACGCACCAGCACAAAGAGTGAATGTTTCCCTCCATCTGTCTTCCTCTGTGTTTGTGTTGACAGGATGATTGTACGTTAATTTGTATGTGTGTTGTCGCATGGGAGTTATGCTATTTAAATTAACAGCAGTGCTCTGCTAATCCCCAAGTGCGTGTATGACTGTGTGTTTGAGACTGTGAACTTGCACAACTACACATCCTCTGAGTTTGTGGCTGTAGTCTATATATAGGAATTGCCTCAACAAACTATAGGAATACCCCAAAAACACTCCAGCTGCACTGCACTGCTCTGCTCTGTAATTAGTGCGTTGAGACTGCAGAGCTCTAACGTGGCCTGGCTCACTTTCAACACTGCGGGGGATTAGGATCCCCTTGTGATGTCTCACTACCCATTCTCTGCCAATTCTTTTTTATTTCTCTTGTCTAGATAATGAAACAAACCCAAATACACACAAACACTAACTAGTACATCATGTTTTAAAGTCCAGGAAATCAAAACTTGTAAAAAATAAAATTGAATTGAATGGACCATAAAGTTCCTCCCCCGACTGGATGTATAAACAGAGGGTGGGATGCGAGGGGGTGAGAACAACGCGGCCGAGATGTTTATTTACGTCACTCAGATACCACCGCACGACTCTTTCCTTGCCACACAGCTACTTTGTGTGTTTGTGTGACACCGTGCTTGTACACATCGATGGCTGCAATCAATAAAGGAACATAAACACATCAGATAGCGCGCAAATGAGGCTTTTGGCTGTTTGTTTTTATTTGGTTCCTGTTTCCACTCATGTGCGCTCTAGGTCACTGAAGAGTCGAGCAGATTGATGCTTATTTAAAACTCGGCTGGATGGAGCTGTTGATGATGATGATGATGATGAGGCCACACAGCCAGATCTATTTCACTTTGATAAGATGGAAAATGGACAGAAAATGCCAGTGATGGCTGACACCCCTCCTCTGTCTTCTGTCATCTGTCATAGGTGCTGCACGGAGCGCAGCTGATAGCGGTGGCGTCAGCTGATGGAGGGGCCACAGCAGTCGAGGGGTCCTCTCTCCCCCCTGACATCCAAGTGCAGTACGTTCAACTAGCCCCTGTTGCGGACCACACAGCTGCCGTACAGGTAAAACAACATGCACACACACGCACACACACATACACATACAAAGGTCAAAGTCTTCCAGGCCTCCTTACATGTGTACATAGACACAAATTGTGTTCGTAACTCAATAGCAATCCAAGTGCTGCAGCAGCTGTCATTAGTGCGAGGTGAAACAGACCCCAGTGTTAATCAAAATCAGCCCCTCTTCACAGTCCATAACAAATAACTGTGTTCTCAACCTCCTTATGATCTACACTGACTTTGTAATCAGTCCACCGGTTGTGCCCTGAATCTGTGCAGTGTAGTCAGCGCTCAGCAGAAAGATCCAAATCTCATTATGTTGTGTATTTTGGTACTCGGTGGCTCAGTCAGTGCTATTTTCTATTGGATAATCAGTGTAACTGTAGGTATATGTTATCAGCTTTGCGAATTGTTTTTTTTACCAAATGGAGCTAAATGCGCAGCACTCATGAGCCTCATTGGTTGTTTTTTATTTTACATTACATTTTCCGTTAATTGAAAACACTGTTCTTCCAGGCAAACAACACACCACCAAGTCATAAAAAAAAACCTGATACAGAATCCAAAGGGGATTTCATTAAATGTGCTGAGCCTATCAAAAGAGGCTCTACCTCTCTGCCAGCAGTGGCACAGAAAACTAAATTCTAAGCTCAGTGATGAAATGTTTCTCACTGCAGTGCACCCTGGAGCTTTTTAAGAACCTTTTTTGTTCATTTAGTGAAGTGTTTTTTTTTTCAACAGCATTGGTATTTTTACCAAAGACTCAACAAGTTGAATTTTATGCCCATCCAAGTGTCAAAACAGCCAGTCACCTCACATCAACTGCCTGCCAGTTTTTTCTGCTCAATACATCCACGGAACAGTGGTTCATTGTGCTTGTGTCAACCTTTCAAAAAACAGCTTTTAATCTAAAAAAGTGAAAAATCCATTCTTTTTAAAGATGGAAATACATGCTCTTTAAAAGGAAGGCCCGATGCTTAATTGTCTTCATACTGAATAATTCAACCCCATCCACCTCAAAAGAATTAAAGAGGAACTATGCAGGATTTTTACCTTAACTATTCTACATTTTTACCTTAATTAAACAGCTTCGGAGTAATTTTGATGTTAGATATATGACTTGTAACTTGTTACAGGGAGAAAGGACGCTCTCTGCCTTCCGCCTAGCATCTCTTGGCTGAAAACCAACCTTGCAAGATCAGTGCCTCCGCCCCAGTGTCCCAGCTCTCGTCTCAACAGCGCCACGACACAAACGCGCCCCGTAACCTGTAATCTCTTGTTTATGACAGATAAGACTACATAATAATACACGTCGTAACATGGTATATGATAAATAATGTCATCCACCTCTGTATTGAGTGCTTTCTCGCCGGTTTCACTGACAAAAAAATGCACTCTATACACACTTTTTTTCTGTTTTTTTTTTCCTTTCTGCTCTTTTATCAAGAAAATAGCTGACTAGGAGCCAAAATGTCTGGTTGTTGGGCCCGACACGTGCCTTCTGATACACTAGAAAGATTTGATTAGCAGCATAAAGGGGGCGAACACATCCTCAAATATTTCATTCATAATTACTGAAATGTTGAAATAATATGAGTATAATTTCAGCAATTTTGCCAAACCACTTGCAGGTATGTTGAGTCTGTTTTTCTCCCATTGTCATTCAGCTTTCAATTTTCATGACGGGTGTTTGGACAAACAGTAATTCACTGTGATAAAGTGGAGTGGATGGAGTGTTTGATGGGAAGTGGTGATTAATTGATATGCCTCCAACCCCATGTTGAGAAGCAGCCACATGTGGAATCAGGATTGTGTCCAGGCACATGGCACAGCTCCCTTTCAAGTGGTCAGTTAAACTGTGAGGGATAAAAAAATAACACCAGCCTTTATTCTCCCGGCTTTTGTTCTCCTCATATGTGTTGAATATAACATATTCTCCCGAACTGCTTCTTTTCCTCACATCACAAGCTATAGATGGCCACCCTTTAGTCAAGTCATTGTTTTATCGTTATTATGAGAACTTCAAATGATGTCTAGCTGTTCCCTTACTAATCTGGTCCTCTTGCAGACTTTGTAATGGGATTGATCATATTCGCCTGGCTGCATGACATGTGGAGAGTAAATGTGCTGACCAGCTCCACATCAGGTTTTGGGATTTCCTCATTCAGACTTGTGTCCTCTCGCTACGACCCTGTCTTGTTGTCCATTTGTTGTCTTTAGTTGTCTAGGTAATTGGTTCCGTGCCTCTGTGAGTGTGCAGGCAGTGAAAGCGCTCTATGTTGATTGGATTTTTTTTTTTTTTTTTTTTTTTTTTGGGTGCAGATGATACACAAACTGATAGACCCTGAAGTGATATTTATTTGTGTATTCATGAGCTTGCATAAGTATTGCCACCCTGTGTACTGTATTCCAAGATCTGCGCTCCATGTTTCTTGTTGCAGCGAGCAATCAAACTGTTTGTTTACTCAACTGATTGGTTCAAATGGATTTTTATGTCTAAAAAGAGCTCATTTTTTCCCCTCATGTTTGATTGTGCGCAGATCTTGTTGAAAATCAACAAAGAGGATATAGGTCTGATCAGTCATCAGCTTTCTATTTAATGGAGTTGGGGTCAAGTGAGGAAGCTTTGATGTAGTCAGAAGGACCGAGTGAAACCGTCTGCGACCAATGTGGCGTCAGTTGATCAAACAGTATTTAAAACTGTCAAAAGCAGCTTCTCATTAGACATCATTCTCAAATTAATATAAGGTGTTAATGGGTCAAGAAAGAAGGCCACAGCTGAGACACATGCAGTATGTTCAAATGGAGCTTTCTTTTGGTTTTCCATTGTTTAAAGTATGCTTTAAAGAAACAAGCAAGGATCAATCCAAACAAAAACTGATAACATGACATATGTGATGACATGTAATGCATGCAATCAAAAGTCAAGGATGGAAAGAAAATAAAAGACACAGAGGAGCACTGACTAATCACAACAATAGATAAAAACTAATACTGTATTGAAGGCACTGTGCAAAGTGTCATCAAGTCAATTGGCCAATGTGGGAGCATAGACGCTTCAGCCCGGCCTGCCTGGTAAAGGGAGGCCTACTGTCACAGTTGGATTTTGATGCCCCACAACGTAAACATTGCTGAGTTTCAGTTCGAAGTTCAGAGCAAGGTTAGCCCCCCTCCTGTTTTCTCAAAAGTGTTGAATCGAGAGAATTGCTCTCATCTGTTTCCAGACATATGGAAGCCTTTATAGAAGTTCTTGAAAAATTACTTAGTCTTTTGTATTTATTTATCTCCGCATTTTTCCTCTCTCTTTATATAATAGTTTCCATTACACAAACTACATGAAGTAGAAGGGTTGAGAGGCAAAAACACAGTGATATTTCCATGGGACATTTCTGATGCAGTTGATGAAAATATGTGGTCAAATTTTGACTCAAAGATTCTTCTCCTGCTCACGTCTCAAGTCTGGACCGTAGAGGACAAACAGCCTGGTTTGCCACATTTCTTCCGAAACTGTTGCTGATACATACAGTTCAAAGCAATTGACCTGTCATCTATTATTATTTTTATGTCCAGTGTTTCAAACTGACAGGCATCAGCGCGTTGATTCCAGCCCATGAGTCTACAGTAGTTATTACTGCATTATTACCTGATTACTCAGTACTCATGGGTCAGGCCACACTCATCATGTCACCAAACCTTCAATTTGATCTCAACTAAACGCTTATGAATAAAGTTTCCATGGTGACAAAATGTGTCCACAGACACACAGACACCTGCCACCCACGATACCAGCCTCTCTTCTGTCGT
The DNA here is from genome assembly GCA_021432705.1 of Caranx ignobilis. NCBI lineage: Eukaryota > Metazoa > Chordata > Actinopteri > Carangiformes > Carangidae > Caranx > Caranx ignobilis. The sequence continues at coordinate 58,340,362 of MU269990.1, forward strand.
AGCTGCAAACATGGTTCCATATGAGTTTTTCTTGGCGTCTCTGCTGCCAGTGGTTACAGCGTCTCAGCCTGTTGTTGCATTGTGTGTGCTGGTGTGGTGCAGCTGTGCTGGAGTCAGCACTGTTGTCTAGTGACAGCGTGCTGGTCCGGAGCGAGGATTAAATGCTGCAGGTGTGTTTGAGGGAACCTTTGGCGTGCGTTCGAGGAAGGAGTGAGTCACTCCGCGTGGTCATCATCCAGGACTGAGTCATGAACCTCTCATCTTTTCGGGGTTTTTTACCCATACAATACCTCACTCTGTCTGACCCTGACCACAGAGACAGTCTGAGTGTTAAAATACAAATAACTCATCTCTTGTCAACCACCTGTCACTCTGCTTCTTCTCTCATTCCTTTCACCGTTCTCCTCTTTCTTCTCTCTGATGTATCTCCTCTCTGATCTCACTCATCATTCCTCTGTTCAAGCAGGATGTTACATGATTAGTACATTTCATGTGCAAGCTCTCACTGCACTGTCTTCCCTCTCCCTCTGTCTTTCATGTGTCCCAGGCTGCCGAGCTGGCCCCAGCCCTGCAGACGGACATGGAAGTAAAAGAGGCCATCCAGGGTGCCATCCAGGGTGAGAATGGAGAGGTGGTCCAGATCGTCACCTCCGTGGCCACCTGAGAGCACCGTGTCTGCTTCAACACAACTCACATCTCTGTCCCTACAGCATGGCCTGACGAGGCTCAGTGGAACATCAGAGGTCAACAAGTACATACAGTCTGACAAACAATCAAGTCAGAAGACTTTTTTTTTTTTTTTTTGAACAAATACTGAACATCACTGATGAAATGGAGGGAAGAAGCTTGTTCTTGTTTTTTTTTTTGTTTTGTTTTTTTTTGGTTTTTTTTTCCTGCAAATCTGCTCAATCCCTTGCCAACCAGATGTCGCAATGTGGAAATGTTCACAGAGAGCTCAAGAAGACCCTGATACTCTAAAATCAACTGCGGTCTTTCTGGTGTTTTCCTCACCAGAACGGCCTGGCCCACCGCAGAATACACAGTGGGATTATTGTCTATCCAGGGAGGATGCTGCTTATGTAGCCCATCATTCTGCCACTTCATCAACACACACTTGTTTACATCAACTTTGGAAAATAGTGGTTATTTGGAGTTAAGCTGCTTGGCTGAAACCCTCATGAGGGTTTGTAAGAAAAAAAAACTCTGAATCCCACTTCAAACAACTAGGACTGTGCTCCTTTTCTCACCGTTTTCTGTTATTTCTTGTAATGGCGGACTACAGTGGAGAGCATGTTTAGCTGAGGACAGCTACACTTGGTTGTGATTAATGTCACTGTGTGAATTAGTCCATACTGTGTCTCCTGGCTGTGAGCCCTACCTTCCTTTATTTCGTTCATCTTGTTTTCATATTTCTTTAGCCGCACAGCTTTGTTTTGCATTTTGATTTATCTTATTGTAATATGCCAGAATTTTTGGAGCGCTTTAATTTCAGAGGTAGAAGACCGTTAAGTAGAGGAGATGGAGCCAGTGGTAGACAAGTTGCTTGTAGGCTTGTAGAATACCAACGAAACCCTTGTTTTGTCTCTGTGAAAGATACATTCATGTGAATAAAACATGTTTGTGGTTGCCATAAAAGTGTGTTTTTATTTTGGTTTCTGTCCTCTTTCCTCTTTATTTCCACCAACCGTAATCATCAAAGTAGCTGCAAAGTTTTTCAAGACTTGACTCTGCTTTCATCCGTTTCAAACAGACAATTGACGAAAGCATGAAATAATAGTTTGGTTTTTGAGGTATTGTTTTATGTTGAGCTAATTTATTTACCATTTTTCAGAGTAAATATATATCATGACAACTTCAATAACATGTAACAGGATTAAGCTACTGTATTGTCAGCAATCTTGACAAAATGGCAAAAACAAGCTATGAGATTTTTTGCCATAAGACTTGTTATGTTGCACATAACACTTTGTGATCTGTAATTGCTTTTCTTCACAGTCCCCAGTGTGCCCACACTATGGTTATGTTCTGTCAGTAAAAACAAAGAGAATGTATTGTTGTGTTGTGCTGGAGTGATGCTCTTCTAATGATGAATATCTGTGCAGCTAGAAGAGAAGAGAGAGATGAGTGAGACACACAGCAGAGCCTGTGTGTTGGTCTGGGGAAATTTCCCATGCTCAGTGTGATGTAATAGTATATTTTGGAGTTGGGGAAAGAACCAGGCGACAAAATGAACTTGATAAAACAACATCCATGGTCTTGGCTACTTCCTCTTGTTTCCTCTCAGTCTGTTGTTGCTGTCTCTGACCCTCTTTAATCTGCCTCTTCATCTTGTCTCTCCCCCTCTTTGCATCTTCGCTTACTCCACCAGGGTTTCCCTCTCCCTCCTTTGGAAGGCCTGCTATAGTTAATTTACTGTCTTAAACAATATACACTAATCTGGGCTAAGATTTCATAGAATAGACCACTGGGTCTATTCCTTTGAAATAGTCGTGATGCAGCTGAGTTCAAAAGTTGGCTTGGACAACTGGCCCCCCACCCCCACCCCCTCACCGCCCATGACCGCTCCATTAAATCTTGGACTTGGAAGGAAACAGACTCCAGATCATAATAGTCTTTTTACTCTTCACTTTTTTACAACCCTGGGCTGCATCCAAGGGCTGGAGTGGTCACCATGGCGACGGGCCCTCTCTCAGGCTGCCTCAGAGATAACCTGCTGAAAAGTGATAGATGGCGAGATGAGATTATTTGGAAGCAGAATGCATGTTTGGAGAGAGGGAGTGGGGTGATGGACAGAGACCAGGTGTTGTATCTTTCCCCCTCTCGCCAGCTCTCCTGTGTTCTCTTCAAACTGACGGCAGCTCCGCCGGCATCTGCTACAACATGCAAGTCTACCTGCCACTGTTGCTTTGACACCAGCTGCACATATTCCCCAGCTCACACTTTTTTAATAAGGTTGGGGGAGTTATCTCAGGATGTGTAAAGATGAGTGAACATATTTGTTGAGGCAAAATGTCCAAACACCCTGTTTCTATAACACCATAAATCAGCAATTGTTAATCTTGGGGGAAACAAAGCTTCCCACAGCCAAGGATTTATCTGTCTCATGTCAGTGGACAGATTACAGCCGAGCACCGCTGTCACAGTTGACAGTGTGTTCACTTTTTAAAATTTATTTTTATTTATTTTATTTTATTTTTAATTTTTGGATTCTCACTTGCTGAATATTCCAGAAAGGTCAGAAGATGTGTTGTCTTTGAAAACATCTCTGTCCGTTCATTGACGTATTCAGCTTTATATACAGTACATTATGGGGATCACGGTTATGTGTTGTTAAATTACTCAGCAGCAACGTTTGGACCTTGGCAACATGTCTGTGGACATCTGAAGATCAGATTTGAAAGAAGACAATAATGTAAATGCTCAGAGCTTCTAAAGAGATATGTAAGATCATATATCAGTTTTACTTTCCTTTGCATATGATTTCATTTATTACTCTGAAGTTCGGTTGAGTTTTTGTTGTTGTTGTTTACATGCATAAATAGTAATAATAGAAGTTTTTACAGCATTTAATACACAGTGGCATGAAAAAGTGTACAATCCATTTGCATTTCTTTGTCACAAACACACTTATATTAACATAAGCTATTCGTATCTTTTGTGTCTTTGTTGAAAACACCCATCAGACATTCACAGTGCTGGTGGAAAAAGTAAGTGAACCCCTGACTCTAATAAAGGATTGAACCTCTTTTGGCAGCAGCAACTTTAAACAAGCGCTTCCAGTAGCTGCAGATCAGACCTGCACAGTGTTCAGGAGGAAATTTGGACCATTGCTCCTACAGAGCTGCCTCAGCTCAGCCACGTTGCCTTAGCATGTCTGGTGTTAGTGGCTATCTTCACTTCGCTAGACAGCATGTCTACTGGGTCAAAAGGCAGATTGTCTTTGTTTTATGTCATTCTGTAGTGAACTGGTTTTGATGTGTTTAGGATCCATGCTGCATCATCTCCTGCTGCTACCTCTAAGCTTCAGCGGGTCAGACAACCATCCTGACATTATCATAATTTAAGAGACCTTCGATAAACCTGGGAGTTCATTCTCCCACAAATGATGGCAAACTGCATGGGCCCAGAAACAGCAAATCCCCCTGATGCTCCCTCCTCCCCGCTTCACCTTCGAGATGGTGTTTTAATGTTTATCCTCCTGAACATTTTCACCTTTTCCCAGCATGTGTGTGATTTTTCTTATTCATGGAAAGCAATGGTTTTCCCTCTGTCCTGCCATGGGCACCATTCTCCATGCAACCATACACTGTGATTTGGGTGAAGTAAAGTCATGAACAGAGACGTAAAGCAGCTTCAATGATTCCTTTAAGTGTTTAAAGTTTCTTTTAGAACTGATAATGTGTCTTGTGCTTTTGGAGTCATCTTAGTTTGAGAGAAGCCACAGATCTGAATTGCCTCTATTCCCACTGGGAAACATAATATAAGTATTTTGAAATTACTTTGCAACCCTTTCAGTTTCATGCAAATCAACAATTCTTCATCAAATCTGATATCTCTTATAGTTCACATCAGTAAACATATACCTGTCTTCATATAGGTCAGAGCAGCACTAAACCACACCTCAAATCTGGCTTGGACTTCATGTTTGATAACTCCTGACACATTTGCTTGTTTTGATGTATTACCCAAGAGGAAGACATACTTTCTCCAGCCTGTGCTATGAACATTTTACTGATGTTATCAGTTTGGACAAGAATAATACGCTGATTCATGTGTCACTAGGTGAAACAGATTGTGTTTGTTCATAATTACAACTTGGATGAAGATCTGATCACATTTTAGGACATTTTTACATAACCTGAGGTTATTCCACACATCTGACTGACCTTATCTCACCACTGTGTACAAAACACCAGTGCCAATGGTTATATTAGAAAATGAGAAATCAGATCATATGAAAATTACAGTCATTTATAAATGTCTATATAGATGGAAACGTCTGTTCTGGATCTTCTACTAACCCCAGTCTAGTTTATATTATAGTTTCGTTTTTTTTTTTTTTATAGTTTATAGAAATATTTCTTTGTTCCAAATCACACAGCCAAGGATGAAATGTGGTGATTTATGGAGTTCTCCATTCACAAGTGTTATTTATTGGTATTTGAACACAGAGGAGAAATCTAAATATACTGTGGAGTACAAATACTATTTATAATCTGTAAGTATCAAGACAAGGAGAAGTAAACTTGCTGTTAAGAGCAGCGCTTAATAACTGCCCTACTACTGGTTGTAACAACTTGTTGCACTGGACCTACAATGCTTAATGTCTTAACTAGCTCTCCTATGTAGATTAAAGGTGGTGCAGTTGTATGGCCTACATTTAAGTGTTTTGTTTTGATTGTAGGAGGTTTTGTTTGCATCCTAAATGTGCAAATCTATTTTTTTTCCTTCTTTTCCTTAGTGTTGCTCAATGTTGCATCAACTAGTTGTGGATGATTGTACTACAGATTAGCTCCATTCCTTCCTGTAGTTTTTGTTGTGTACAGCCCCAAATGCACGGGTGATAATTCATTAAGAAGCTGCCGGGAAGTAGTGAGTGTCCTTAAGTCGTGGGTGCGCAGAGAGCAGCAGAAACTCCTTGGAAGGGAGGTGCTGCTTCAGTTTAGGGACCAGATGTGAGAGAGAGGAGGGGTAGCTACAAACTCATCCACACTGCGCCGGCTTCAAAATGCTTCCTGCTCATCGACTGTCCTAAAAAACAAACTCTTCTCTGCTCCGGCCCCTTCAAGTGACTTCTTATTATTATTATTTTAACCTCGAGGGTAAGTCTGAATTTTTTTTTTTCCTGCATCGTTTGATTGAAATTCCAACTGTACGTCGGCGTCCTGAGGGAGACTTCAGACGTGATGACGTGAGGGCGTAACTGCCGTTGAAAGCCTCACGCGATGCTCACGGGGCTTCTCTGCTGCTCCCACTGTATGATGACCTGTATATAACTTCATGCGAGTCTGTCACACACTCGGCTTTAACTAAACGTCTTCATGAGAAGAATGAAGCAGGTGGATCATTCCAGCAGCCATGATTACACAGAAATAGGAAGGGAAGCTGATTTAGAGGATTATGTCACTCTTTAAATCTTTCTGTTGATAATTTATAGGCAGAAAAGTGAAACCTTAAATCAAAATAGTCCTGTATTTTAGCCTATTAAACTTCTATATAATCTCATAAATCAAGATGGGTGTCACTGCCTGTGCATTATACATATAGGGTATTTGCTTTTAATTTCATTTTTTTTTTTTTTTTTTTTTAATAACATACAAACTAGATGTGACATGATTTATTTGAATAAGGATGTGATGTGTCTTGTTGTCTGGCCTGAGTGAGAGAGGGTGGGTTGTGAAAAACAGAGAAGTCTCAGATGACTAGCAGGCCATGTCTGTTTTATGAGCCACAATGGCACAAACATCAGATCTTATTCGCAGATATTAGTGTCTGAACCAGAGGCATTTAATCAATGTGTCAATGTGGTCTGTTGGAGCAACACATTTTACAAGCATTGAAAGCCATTCTGAGTAAATATCATTACAAGTTATTGAGAGCTACTGTTTAATAAGATCAATGCTGCCTCTGTCCATGTAATAAGATTCCTGGGGAGTCCTCTGCACAGTACACTATTTTGTGGGTTTATGATCCGAAAGTACTCTGCGACCTGGTTGTCAATACCTGAACCTCATGCAGTAGCAGACTCTGTGCCTCTGTGATTTCTCTCTCCTTATCATGGAATTCTCTCTGGCACATGGCAGATGCCAAGTTGTTGAAAAATCCAGACTGATAATGTCGGTGTAAATATGCATCCAGGTAATGATAGCTTCACTTTAAGAAACATGCATTGTTCTTAAAATATAGGTCAGAGACAGAGAGGATCACGTCTTGCAGTGTATTTTTGTGCACAGATTGTGAGTTTTTACACCAGAATGGTCCTTTGTTTTCAGAGACATTAGGGACTGAGAGAGGTCGTCCAGTTTGGACAGAGGCCGACTCTGATTCCATGGGAGAACGACTGCTTGTTTGTTAACGCCAGAAAGCTCTCACGTGATGAAAGGAAACTCCGATTTGCTTTTCAATGAGCAGACATGTAAGTGCTCTAAGAGAGGCTGTGTTTGATTTACCTCCTCTTATCTTTGTTATGGTTATAAATATGATTATGCCAGATGTGGCATGCGGTACAAGGCTTCGTCTGGAGCCATAAATGATTGATATCACAAAGCATGTTTTCTTCTGGTCTAACCACACCAGGAAGGTCAGCCCAGGAAAACAGGGACGAGAGATTTCTGGAGCTGTTGAACACCAGTGACTGACACTGCATCCCACCGTCTCTGGTTATGTTCACACATTAACCTATCAGAATTCTCAGAGATTGATTGTGTGTCTGTGTGCGACTGGCGAGCTCATGTGGAATTACAGTATATTTTTTGTATATGCAGAGGAGAGAACCATGTTTTATTGTTTTTTTTTTTGGAAAGTTTATGAGCCTCCATAGCCTTCATAAAGTGAGTTTCTTGCCCCCATGCAGCAGAATGTCTTCTTGTCTGAATCTGGGATTGTGCCTTATGCTATAAGCACAGAGTCTAGGCCCAGTCATTCACTGTCTTACCTAATTCCAGCCTGCATGAGAACCAGCCTGCCAGCAAAGTCACTAGGGGACAAAAGACAGTAAAGCCCAGCTCAGTCTTCGAACATGTCTCTGGCTAAATGGGCCAGATAAATTACAGCAGCATAGAGTTATAATGAGTTTTTGCATTCATTGAAAACTGAGTCATAGAAAGATCAGCATTGGATTGAATCAGCGTACATGACTCATAATACTTTTTATCTGGGAGACCTAAACTACAATCTGATCTCCATTTTCTGCAGGGCTAAAGAGAAAGGTATGCATGCCAGATGTTTATAACAGAAGCTTTTTCCAGCGCATACTTTTAAAATAGTAAATCATTAATTACAGCTCTCATCTAAGTTAATGTGAGGAGTCATTGCCAGCTTGTTAACATTTCATATACAAGCATCCATTGAGGAGAGTTTAATTTTCACCTCACCGGTCTATCATGGATATTTGCCTTTTTTTTTTTCCTCTTTTGCATCTTTACACAATTACATAAAATAGTTACAATCCGCCATGACTGCAGGCTTATACATTGGAAAGTAAGAGGGGAGATGGTAGGGAGAGTGGGGGTGACAGGTACAGATGATAAACTGGAATGGTGGTGAAAAAGAAAGAAGCAAATAGTGCTTGATATGTGGGTTCATACTGTTCACAATACATAGGACTATATAGTCAACTCATCTGTAATATGGAAAACACTTTCTGACACTAAAGGGTAATTTTCCCAGCACAGTTTTTTGTTTTGTTTTGTTTGTATGATGCATGATAGAAGCCTATATATTGCTTTGTTAGTGACCATTGGTCTTACATCACCTTCACAATTCATTATGGATTACAATATAAGGTATATTAATTATCAATATTAAACAATAATGTTGCACTAAACAACAATTTTCTATTTAAAAAATACATGGAGTAATGGTGACTTGAGCAGAGTGAGGTTACACTCACCCCACACGTGTCTGTTGTTTGTGTCACTCACTGGTACTCCTGTCATGCAGCACTTTCTAAAAAAGTGCTAAATGAATGACAACAGTCTCATTTCATGCAAGTATCAAGTTATTTTTGTTCATTTTGCCTTTTCCTAATGTGATAGTGTCAGAGGGAGAAGGACAAGGACAAAAACCGGAAATAGTTGGATTTGAGCTCGCGCCGCTGAGGTCAAACAGACATATTTGGTGTGCGCGCTTCCGGGGAAGGAGAGCGTGATTCACGCTATGTCTTCACGTGTGAATGGCGCGAGCGCGCACCGTGTAGGTTCCTATTTAAGTGCGACACAAGTTGACAACTGGTGCACCTGTGTTCACCTCTTTGTGTTCACATTTTTCTCCAGTGAAGAAACAGCCTTTCCAGCTTACAACAAGGCCTCCCGCTAAGAAAAAATGATACCAGTGTTTATGAAGACTAAGAAATACCGTGTCAAATCCCGTTCGGCCGGTCGCCCATCAAAACCCCCATTAAGTAGGCTATCTTCGCCCCAAAGAGGGCTGAATATCTTTCCTAATGCCACCGTGAAGGGAAAACTGGACAGGATTTATGGACATTCATACAAGCTGCTAAAGGTTTCAGCTTCACTTTAAACTGGCCTTTCCTCTCCACGAAGCGTAAGTAACTTTATGCTACGTAACTCTGTTTCCATTATTATATCCATATTCCAGAACATGCGCTTCCACTGGGAGCAGCAAAGTCAGGTAGCTCTGAGTTTTTACTCAACCTTTGCTTTATTTGTTGTGTTTTTGTCGTATTTTGTCAACTACTGATGGATACTTCTGTGGAGAGAGGAGATTCTTCAGGAGAGGAGCTTCTGTCATTCAAAATGGCTGAAGTCTGGAGGACGCCACCCTCTTCCAGCTGGGATGAGGAGCTGCTTTCATGGTTGCTGTGCTGGTGGTGCAGAGGTTAAAGGCTTAGAAGTGGAGATGCACTGTAGGTCCTTTCTGCCGTCAGTCATCATGCAAAATATCAACTCTCTGACCAACAGGAGTGATGAGGAGCTGGAGATATAGGTGAAGACTCAGGAAGTAGACTTTTTTTCAAATCAAAACAATACCTGTGTACATCCCACCAACGGCTACTGCTGAAGTTCCATGTGAAGGTCTCCATGAAGTCGTTGTAGGATACAGACTAAACATCCTGAGGCACTTGACTTCAGTCATGTCTCCCTGATGGACTCACTGAGGATGTGGTGGAGAGATACACGCTGGTGGAGGCCATTCTGAACAACTCAGATCATCCTCTTCATAACACCTTGATGGACCAAGAAAAGAGTGGTGGTGGACGGCTCCTCTCTCTTCACTGCAGGATGGAGAAATATAGAAGATCCTTTGTACCTTCAGACATCAGGCTTCTTCATTCTTCTGCAAATGGCTGATGAGCTGACAGACAAATGAATTTCCCTCTGGGGATTAATAAAGTAATTCTTATTCGTATTCGTATTAGTGATGACTGCAACAGTGGCCATGGTGACGTTAGCTTATCTACTGCTGGACTTGTTAGCATGTTGCTATAGCTAGTTGGCTAACAGTTAGCATTGCTATGTTTGGAACATGGCTGGGACTAACACTAACGGATTCATTGTTTCTTTTTGTTGTCTCTCTTGTACAGCAGGTAACTTAATTCGTTTGTGGCTCTTGCTGTGTGTTTAATGTATCACTTTGCTTTCCAACACTGCTGGGAACATGCCTGGGTGGGGGGTGGAGGGGATAAACTGAGGCCCGAGGTATGGAAGAAGATGAGGCATTTGTTTTGGTCTGAGGTGCTGTTAGTCTAGTGTGACATCTAGTGGCATGGGAAACGTGATGAGATTGTGCTCAAATGATTAGGATCCATAATTTATATGATCAGTATGAACTGTTGTAATGTAATGTAATTATTGTTGTCTCTGTTAGTGCCTTCCTCTTTGGCTTTGGGTGGATGGAGACCATAAGGAAGTGCTCTCTAAATCACCATTTGAGTGCTGAAATTCCTGTTTTCTGTGTTTTTATTAAACATCTGTTGATGCAGCTATAGCAATTTACTGAAATAATTTCTTTTTTTTTTTCTTGGATTCTGTGTTGATAAAAGCTTTGTGGGCCAAGCTGCATAGCTCATCCTAATTACCATGTTCATTTTCTGCTATCTATTCAGATGAAAATAATTCTCCACGCCCAAGCAGCTTCTCCTGGGAAAGACAACAATACTTGACATAAGATGTTTAAACATCACTGTTGTCATGAACCAGATCAAGGTTATGCTGGGTCAGTATCAGTTGTTGAAATGTGGTAAATACCTAATTCTATATGACATTATTTAGGATAATTACTCTAAAGTGACCGGAGTGGGGCTCTTAAATACATACACACCTTAATGCTTCCTATGCTTCCTAACATATCACATGATTGTCCTCTATTTTTCTGCATCACTTCCAGAAAGTGAGTGGCAAAACCAAGAGAAGAGAAAACTATAAGCATGTCCTGTCACTGTGCTGCTTTAGCTGGGAGAAAAACAGGAAACAACAAGGGGGGTGGTATGAACCTCCAGACAAGATGTATTTTGGCTGAGATGTTGGAGTTTGGATCCAATCAGGGTCTGGTGCTGTAAAATGGACAGTTGCTCTGGATTGTGCTGTTATGATGCAAGTGTTGAATGACCCTGACCCAGCTCTGATGATTACTTTAGCAATCAGTACTTGAACAAGGACCTTTTTATTTAAAGGATCCGGCCTGCCTCCACCACTCATCTTTACTTAGCTCAAGAAAATTAGGTGAATGTCAGTGTACCCAGCTGTGTCTTGGCTCAGTGATAGTACAGTGCAATTAGAGAGTGAGAGACAAGCTCAGGAAACACCCAAAGGCTGTGTTGTCACTGCAGAGTATCATGATGAAATGAATGTGGCTGGCAGTGGCCTTCAAAAGGCCCAGGGAGAAATCACATGTAAACCTGAAGGATTAACAAAACCTCACAGCCTCTACTGAGGGAACTTACGAAACCTAACACAATGTTAAACTCAGCAAGTTCAATCTAAGGGCAAAAGGCAGTCAGCTTAGCAGCAGCATGCATCATGGCCACCTGTTGTGTATTTGTATTAGCAAACAAAATGCATTTGATTGGACAGTGTGTTTTTGAACTACAAAAATTTAGTGTTATCAAGGATTTGTGTGGTAATGTATTACTGTAGTGTTAAAGCTCTGCAGTGAATGCCATAAGTGATACCATCTGTGTTTGTTGTTGTTATTGTTGTTGTTGTGTGCGTGTGTGTGTGTGAGAGGGAGACTCAAAAGGAAGCATTCAGAATAATTCTCAACCATCTGGTACAGCTCTTCTTGATCACATGACCACTGGTGGAGGAGTTTGGTTACAGTACACACACACACACACGTGCGTTAATTTCCTGGAGACCTACCCTATTCCTAATCACTAAATGCCCCAGCCTACAGTGATAGTTTGGGTTATTTGATGTGGGGTTGTGTAAGGCAGATTATAGCTACCTATGGTCAGTGTATTAGCTGCAATATTCGGATCAGCATATTGGCATTTAAGAGAGGCACCAGGAAGGAAGCTGAGCTAAATCCTGCTGTGGATGGGGCCAACCGCAACAACATGATTTAGCCACTTAAGAAAAGGGCCTACTGAAAGAAAACAATATCTGGTGAAGCACATGCTTTATTTAGAATGATTTATTTTGAAAGAAGAAACAACCCTTTTCTTTCATAATGTTTTCTCTACAATATCACCTGCATAAATCTTTAACCACCATTCTTGTTTTCAATTACTTTGTATCCTGAATCATGCAGATTCATCACGTCTATGATATTCAACAATATTTCTGTCTACCCACTGTGTGGGCGCCCTAGTTATATTGAATTTATTGAAGATTCTTTCAATTGGATCAGACTAATATTTTTATGAACCCATTTTTCCAGTGATGGTACCACACAGAGCTCAGTCTGTCTCTCTCATTCATCCTGCCCTCTTCTCTCTACTTTCCAACAGTGCACTTTGCACATGCACAGGAGTGTCAGCGATGAACAGCCTGCAATTAAACTTATGATGGATATGTCCTGAGGTGGAATCAGTAGGTTGTAAATTATTCGTTTTGGTTGTAATTGCGCAACTCATTTATGAAAATTTGGGTCACAAAGCTTTTATTGATGTTGTGTGAAGGCCAATTGCTGTCAAAGAGATTATGGCAAATGTGTACATGAGAGGATTGATGAGTGCAGATTATTGAGCAGGCCCTCACTTTGTGTTTTTGGCTCTGAAACATTCCTAGTTTATGATGCAGATTAATGCAGAGAGTGCTACATGAAGACACATTGACAGAAACATGACATTGGATTCCTGAGAATGTGTATGTGTACTGCAGGTACTGTGTGCTGTGTCTGAGGTGTTGACTTGCTCTGTGTCATTGTTCTTGTTCTGTTTCTGAACTTCTAACAATAAAGGGGCAGCACTTTTTGTATTGCAGTATGGACCGAGTTAGTCTTTGCCTTAAATGACAATAATAATGTAACAGTAATAATGTCTGTGTGTGTGTGTGTGTGTATGTATGTATGTATGTATATGTATATATATATATATATATATATATATATGTGTATATGTATGTATGTATAGTGGTTCGACTGACTTTCCTTCTCATACATTTCTCGTAGAGTCTCAGTGCATTAAACCTGTTGAAGCTTAGTGTCCATATACTTCAATGCAAAGAATAGTTCTTTTTCACTGCAGTAAAACGAGGTGGTCATTGGATAAATGCTGTGATTTTGTCCCTCCCCTCTGGGAGTGAATGGAGCAGTGGGCAGGACCTTATCTGCATGATAATTTGAGGACCTGTCTAAAGCCGGAATCCCTTTTTGATGGACAATTATTTGGAGACATACACTGGCACTGGAAGATTTTCGAGTTCAGTCCCATTCCAGATTTTGCAAAAGAATTTGGGAGGCAAACGACAGCTCATGTCTTGGTATTTGCTTGGAGATACAGCCATTGTACATATCATATACTCCAAATAACACTATTATATATATATAACACTATTATAGCTTTTCCTTGTTTCATTTTCTCAAATTTCTTTTTTTGAGTCATAGTTAGTTCGTTTGTTCATTCATTGTGTAGCAGCCGCCACTGATTTGCATCTCTTACTGACCACCCAACATCTGCCACCAGATTTTCTCATTCATTTGCATCTGTTGTGCTGCAGGGGATGTATTACCCCGACATTCCTCCATTTTGCTTTTGTGTTTCAGAAACCGGCACCACCTTCTAAAATGTGCTAAGCTTATGAATTGAACTTAGGCATGTGCAGAAAAACCTGACCGATCTGCTGAGGGAATTTCCAGTTTCTACCCTCTGATTTGACATAATTGTAAACAATATGATTACACAAAATGACCACCAGTGGTGCATGTGATGATCCAGTCCATTGTCTGAAGTGATGATTCATTTTTCTGAAAGTTCTTCAAGTGGTTAAATGCAGATGATATGGTGTCAAGCCAAGAGGAGGAGATTTCTACTAAAGCTATAATTGATGGAAAGACAAAGAAAAACAGATTGCACAAAATACTTTTCATAGCTGCTGATAGTGTCATGGTGTGTAAGAGGGAGTGGTGCTGTTCTGGCATTTTGGAACAAGGCCTAAACCGTCTGAAGGTGTTGTTGCACAAATAGAGGAGGAAGTGCAAAAATACTTCAGAAAGATAAAAGAACTAGCAGAGCAGTTTCTCTTCAGTGTGTTTCTCGGGGAAATTGTTTAAAATTGAAGCAGTATACTGACTCTGCTTGTGAATAAACTGAGAATGTGCAGTACAATGTAAAACCACTTTAGTGAATGTAAATGTCCGCTTTCACCTGTGGTACTAACAAACTCATCCTGGATATTCCTTCACGTCATTTGATTATCTTGTTTATTTTGCATCTGTGGTCGTGAAAACACTTACTGTGGTTAAGGGTTGGATAACCAATCTCATTTCTATTCCTTTACTCATGCACTACTTCTTGCACCGAGACAAGGAAGCAATTAATTAATTAAACTCAGTATCAGAGTCAATAGACCACAGTGTGCTGTGTTTACAAAATGTGCAGTATTTCTCTCGAAATAACTGTCTCTCTCCCACTGTTTCTATCCCCATTTCTGTTACTCTTTAGCTGTGCAGACTGAAGTTGAGAAGTTCACACCCCCTCAGTGGTTTGCTTATCTGGGAAACGAAAGAAATCATTGACTTGAGTAGATGAGGCGGGTTGAAGGAAAGAAGACAACAATCTTTTCATTACTGAGTCATTTATCCACCTATGACATCCTAGGATGAAAAGTAGTGCTTTAAGAATTGGGTTTCTGGTGAGAGAGATGATTTTTTTCATGATAATCAAAATGGATAATATGTAATCTAACCTCTGTGTGTGTGTGTGTGTGTGTGTGTGTGTGTCTTTTCTAACTTTTTTGGTGGATGGATTCCTGATTTTCTTTTAAATTTTATAGTCTGTTATTTTAAGAAGGGACATGGTTTGTAAGCAAATGCAAAATACAGACTTTTTTGTTATTTATTTCTTGGCAGTGTGCACAGAAGCAGGTCCTCAAATCAAAGGGAATGGATGTATCACTGTGAATTACAGCTTGACAGACATTTTTACATTATGCACATCCTTGACTGCAGAAGAGGTTTATCCCATCCCAACACAGTATCAGTTGTGTTTGTTAAATGCTGATACATCATATTTACAGTTTGATATTTAATATATTTGCTCAGTACTGTATATGGTCATTTGCTTAGTTAGATGAATATGTTCAAACCACTGCCATAACTGTCCCCTGAATATAAAGCTACAGCCAGATGCCAGTTGTCTTATCTTAACTTAAAGATTCCTCTACGAGCACCTCTAACAGCCCACGCATTGATTAACTTAAAACAATGGAAGATTGATGACACATTTGTTATTCACATGAACTGGTTTCAGAACAATGATGTGCAATTTGAGCATTTGTTTTAGCTGAGCCAAACACTTACCAAACAGTATGCTAGACATGGCAACGGGCCTGTTGGCCTTGTCCACATGCAGTGATTGAAGTGAGAGCAGACCAGGTAATGGGAATAGTTTTGTGGCTAGAAAAAAAAATGGAAATATTTAGGCACCTTATTCAATTGTTAACATTTGATCACCTTCAAATGCTTTATATGTTCCGTTTAGACTAGCAGAACGGCATTTTTGTAGTGATATGTTGAGTGAGTCTCTGTGTGAACAGTAGTTTTGACTAATATTTATAATGGACGCACTCGCATCTATGTATTATGATAAGATATGTGATCCAGGTTATTACCGAGCAGGGCCTCTGCTTTGAGACATACGGGTGTATGAAGTCACTGCTTGTGTTGAATGAATGTATTTTGATTAGACATTCGATTGCTGTCATTACTGATCCATCTCTCTATTAGTACTATATATCATTTCATCTCTCTCTGCGGTGATTGCTTCCACATGTTAGGCCCCGGGGCCTCACAGGCCCACACAGGGCTGTAGTATCTGTGAGTTAGTATGGTGGTTCAAGAGCCTCTATAATGGGCTTAGGCAGTCAAGAGTCCCAATGGATGCATCAGCGGAGGGGACATGGAAGCCTGCTGATGAAGAGGTGGGTGGGTGACTGGTTGGATAATGCAAGGACTGTCAGGGGAGCAGTGGGAGGATAGGGGGGCATGCAGGTCGAATTGAGAAAAGAAGGGGATTTGGGCAGACACATCCTTGGGCTTGCCTGATGCTGATGAAAGAAGCTTGGATGACGGGATGCATAGAACAGATGCTTCCAGCTAGAGCACCACACATGCATATGTAAACATCCACTACATACACGAGTATGTATATATTTATGTGTAGCTTCTGGGAAAGGTGGATTACCCAGTGATTAGTGTGTGTTTGGTGGCATGACGTGGTTTGAATGACTCCAACAAAGCCCCCTCACATGATGGTTCTTAAAGACAGGATATGTTTCATACAGCCATAATAAGCACAGGGGAGATTTGGTTGTCAGTTGTACCCCAGGTGGAGGCAGTGTACATCTGCCTAAATGATCTGTGTCAGGAAAAGAGCAGGAGAAATGGAGAAAACAGCTGTGGACATTCGTGAAGACACAAAAACAGTCTCGCCATGATTTTCCATATAACATCTTGCAGTATGATTGGATGGCAGACAAACCGTTTGGCAAATTTCTTCATCTTCTTGGCGAGTTTCCGTGGTGGTGGTGGGAAGCCAGAGGCGTCAGTGGTGAAGGAGACCCCAAACCTTTGAGGGGAGGAAGACAAGTGAGCCTACAAGGGAAATAAATTTGAATCACTGTGTTGTGATTTGCAGCATCTTTATTGGACAGAGGAACAATAGTTGTTTTCCAAAATATTACTGACTGTTTTGAGTCAGGTCCCTGAGCCGGTTGAAAATTTTGTTTTTGTTTGTCATTTACACATAATTATACATGGGCTGATAAGAGATGTTGCCTTCGAAGGCCCTGATCCAAAATCTGTTCTTTGTTGTGTTCATTTTTTGGTGTTATACTTCAGAACATTTGCTGGCACAGCGTCTTTGTTTTGCCTGTTACTATTTTGTTAGGTTACAGGTTGCAGTCATGAAGACATTGCTCTGAGAACTTTCTGCGAACAGCTCCGTTCTCAGATAACAGTGCTCAGCAATTACCAGCCAACCGAGACAAGCGAGCGAACACCATCACCCAAACTGACTGAAAGAGGCCAAAGATATTTGGTTTCTTGGGTGTGAAACAAAAAGACCCTTAAGTTTGTGGGATTTCTGTCTCCACAGTTCACGGTAACCTGTTCACAATGATTTGATAAGAAAGACGTGTTATACAGGCGTTTGGCAGTGACTCTATGGCTCGGGTGTCACTACTCTGCGCTGGCATGGTGCCAGAGAGCAGCGGAACATCATCCTCATCAGCCAGTGTTTCAGCTGAACTCAGTCTCTTCTGTCTCTTCCAGAGAAACATCCCCGTGTTTGGTGTGGAAAAGTTACATTGTGCAGTACATGGACCCTGAAAGAGGAGGCCCTTTGGGTCTTTGAAAAATAACAGCTTTCCGATACTAAACACTGAGCACAGCCAATCCAACTTGATTCAAACCATGTGCATGAAACGAGATAATGCCTTTTCGGAATAGTCTATGAAGAATGGCGTTTGTACTGTAGTGTGTGCGGTTGTCGCTGTGGCCTGAGGGTCTGAGTGAAAAGCTCGTATTGTGGACGAGGACTCATTTGGTTAAAGAATATTTAGATGGCAAGGCTGCAGTGGTTATAAACAAACAGTGCCTGTTTGTTTCAATGCACAAACATGTTGTAGACAATCAGATAAAGATTATACATGACTGTGCATGCACAAAACACACTACACTTCAGATGCAATTAACCATTCACCTGTGACACTTTCCGACCACCACACACACACACACACACACACTCTTATTACTAGCAGGTTTTTAAGCTCAGCAAACTGCTGAAAACCTTTATTTTCACCCTCCTTCGCTGTACTCTCCTCTCCACCTGTTAGTGATCTGTTTCATGTGTCTCACGTGTCTCTCAGGCTAATCAGTTGTGGCTATTGGCATAGAGAAGCACGTTTCTCTAACCCTTGTTTGCCAGCATTCACCCCCTTCCTCTGTCCTTTTTTTCAGACCTAGATGCACGCTGTGGCTTTTCCTGTGTACATATTGCATAGCTTGTATAAGTGTCTCAACTACTGTACTCTAATTGCCAACAATGTCTTCCATATGCCGTCGTTACACTCTTTCTTCGAAGTTTCCACCTCAGGATCAGAAATTGAGACCCTGAGATGTCACGGAGTCTTCTAATAAATATAAGCATCACGTTTACTACATAGCGTCCTTATTCTTTGCACAAATATTTCAAAAATGGTTAGTCCACAGAGGGGGATCCCTCTCTCAGAAAACTAATCACCGCATATCAGAAAAGTGCTAGCAGATGATAGGAAGAAGTAATATGTTTACAGCTCTCATGGTCTTGACTTACCGGTGTTGTCCATGACTTTTTAAACCTTAAACTCTGTGATACTTTACTGGCCAAAAACAAAATCCAGCTCAGGCTCATGTTGCATGTTAAGCCACACTGCTGACAAACCAGTGCTGAATCCAGTTTAATGAAGTCCTTCCAGAGAAAAAAAAAATAAAATAAAAAAAATAAGTGCGCTAATTACAGCTCCACAAGCCACATTGCTGTGTCAGGCAACTGAGATTCAGATTTACCATTGAAAATCCATTTAAAAGTAAAAGTTTCTAGGTTTTGATTTTATTCTCTTTTTGTTTATGGCTCCTTTGTCAAACTCAACCAGAAATAAATCACAGGTTGTCACCATCCAGCTGGGCTGAGTTCAGTTGGAATTCAGATGGGGTGCCTAGCTGTTCTGTAATATGAGTCATTGTCAGCGTTTCCACTAATATATCACTCGATGCTGGAGGCTAGGAGGAGAGCTTACTTTTTATGTTTCTCAACCATAAGCTGATTTCAAAAGACCTTGCATGCTCTCACAAGTAACTGTCTCTATCTTTTAGTCGCAAGCCTCCAAAATCTCCAAATCCTGCTGTCTTTTATTTGGTAGAGCTGATTTTTACCAAATATTTTGCTGTTTGTAGTGAGCTGAAAAGTGCTGTCATATGTGGAATCATGCTGTCTTTTATTGCTTTACTGGATATGTTATTGTCTTGAAGTAGATCTGTGAATAAATGAAAACAGCGATTTGATCCCTTTTTTAAGAACTCATCCCTCCTCCAGCTGATAGCAACACACAGAGAGAAAAAACAGCCGAAGGCCTCACTACAAGCCACTGTGTTTTCATTGGCTCCCTCACACTTGGTGGCGCTCTTGATTTTAACCCGGCGTGTTTGCTGTTGCTTTATACCCCATCCCAAAACATTTCTATCATTTGACTGTTGTATGGAAATCATGCTTCTGTCATCTTTTGTGGCCTAACAGTGACACCAGTGTTTGGCATGCTATGTTCTCTTTCCTGATTGATTAGCATGGTATAATCATTATTGCATTGTGTATTGCGCCAGAGATATTCAGGGTTTGATGCAGCTATTGAGGTGTGCCCAAGAAACGCTTGCCATGCCATTGTTTCATGCTTAGTTTTCTCATGGAGTGTCAAGGGTTACTGCAGGAGGGGTGTTTCTATTGGGATCCTCTTCATCCTTATTCCTTATTCAGAGCAGTGTGTTAGGAAAATAAACTAAATTAAAACCCTACTCAGCTATAAACAACTATGAAACAATAAATAAGGATGCCAGGCAATACACCAACACACAGCTCTCCCACTGCTACACACTGGCCCTGACTGGGCTCTCTCTTTCCTCTGTGATACCTCCTGCTAACCGATGAGTGGGAACAGCTGTGTGTAGCTGTACACTGTAAATTGAGATGGATGTAGCATTGGTGACATCACCAGTTTCTGAAGAGCAGTTTTCAAGCTGTCACCATCCTGCCAGTACCTGACTCCACCAAACTCCTGGCTAAGGGGGGCTGTGTGTGGAGCCTGGACTCAGGTGCATGCCAGCGTATGGCAAGCGCATGCCCAGGCAACTGTCACTCAAGGCAGCACGTCTACAGTAATGCAGAAGTTTAAGCCTTGATCTAATTTAAACAGAACATAAACAATGTAAACTAACTAAGTGTTGCAGTAGGCCAGTGATGTGTAATCCTTTCAGTGATATGTCTCAGTGTGTAACTGTTTTGTCTACACTTGTCTGATAGGAGAGCGTGACCAAGCTGCTGACATCAGCTGCAGAAAGAGGCCCTGCTCATACAGAAGCTCCAACAGTAAGTGCAGAATTATTTAAGCATGTATCAATAAACAGTTTATTTCTTTGCCTTTGTATTGCATGCACATGGACTGTATCGACCCTTTTGTGTTGTGCATTTCTGCAGACACACCTGCGTGCATGAAATCTGTCTCTGAACAGTTTACCTACCCTACTTTGAGAAGGATCATGGCTTTTGTCAGTAGTTCTAATGCATTCAAATGGTAAACCAAGGTCACGGCAGAAATCATGCCAAAAGACATAAAAAATGTCCATAGACACTTTTCAGAGTCCACAGATACCAGTGATGCACTTCTCCAATGTTGATCCAGATGTTAGAAACAATCCTTGCTTCATCCTAAATTACTTAATAGTTTGCAAAGCCTCAGATTTCTCGGATTTATGAGGACGTAAAAGTGTAACAGGGAAGTAGTGTTTGGAACATACTGAACCTATGAATCAAGGGTGACGGAGAGGATTATTTTATATTTAGATGCATTTGCTTGACACGACACAGACTGTGGGGCCACATTACTGGGATTATAGCAGGGTTAATGTTCTTTGTAATGGTTAATTTCAAATTGAATTAAATGGAGTTTTATTTTCCAACCATTTAAAATCCCTTTTGAAAAAACTATTGTTGTAGGTTATATACTAAAAACCTTGATGATGGGCAACATGCAGTTCAGATTATCCTTTCATGTCTTCAAAGCCTTGAATTATCAAACTAATACAGTCTGGTGTGTCCTTGATGGCTTCACATGAAATTGATTTGGCAAAACAAGTTGATTGATTGGGATTGAATCTCTAAAAAGATCTTGTCAACAGCAGTTTGGTTGACTTGACTTCCATCTGAAAGCACTGTAGAGAAATGGCTGGCTATAAATGTACTTTCAGAACAATACTTCATTCAACATTATTTACAAAACTTAATGCTGAATTTGCATATTGACACACACGTTTCCCATTGTTATAATTCATCTTGTCTGTCATGAATATCCAGATGCTCAACTTTTCTTCCAACTTCAAAATGCATGTGCGAATTGGAAGAAACTGTTTTAGATTACCAAAGGCTACAAATACACAGTTTTAGTTCAGTGACTTTTTGATTGATCCATGTGGAAAGAAGGATGATATGACTGACAGATGTTTAGACAGGATTATCCTTTATCAAACTTTGCAGTTACTGATATCTGGATATTTCACCTGGTCAGATTGTGACTTTGATGATATTTTAAAGACTTGTTCAGTTGAAATGCGAAGTGCTAAGGACAGAGGGGTCATGCTCAGAGTGGTACATGTGAATGAAACTCACAGTAGTGAGACACCATATTTTACCCTTCATGACCACTTGACCATTTTCCTGTCAAGGAGATATGGCTTTAAAACTTGCTCTTCTTATTTTGAAAATCTCATAAATTGGGTTAAGGAATGCAAATCTGCTCTACTATTGGACTACTGTTTGTCTTGGTGCACCTTACTATGAAATCCATGTTGATTATTGTGAAGGACTTGTTGGATGTTATCAGCAGGCAGCTGCACACTCTGTCAGCACCCTGAGCTCTCCTGAGTGCTTTGTACAGTAGAAACTGGAAAGCTGAGGAGTCATTAGAGAACATTATCTGGTCATGTCCAGTATAGTCAGCATTGGTGGTCTGTGATATTAGTTCCAGCCACTAGGGGGCAGTGGTATAGTAGTAGTGATGTAGATGATGATTGATTATGAATGACTTACAGGTTTTATTGTATATTTTTAACCGTTGTGCATGTTTTAAAAACTGAGATGACATTGATGCAGTATATTCTGTCAGCTCTCCGTCTCTGAAGAATTTGGAAACAAGTACTGATATGCCCTCATCGGCAATGGATCCTGCGCTGAATTTAATTTTCACTCATTTGCCAAATATTTGAATCAAAATCTTTGAAACTGACTTGATGATGAGCCCTCAGAGCTGCTGGTATGCTAATAAACCTGAATCCTTAAATTGCTACCAGGTGGAATACACCACTCTTCTCCTGTGAAAAACAGATAACCTGCAGATTGCAGGTAAATACATAATTGATGAGATTAACAGAGGAAATCTGAAGAACGTGCACACCAGGCTCAAGATCTTGGAATTATGCCTCTGTCTCAGGCCTCTAGGTCTTTCTAACACAGAGCACAGTGTTAACAGCATAACCCAGCTAAATATATAGCATTGATTGATACTGCCCCTGGTGGTTTGGAAAATGCTGTTATGCTAAACTAACCCAAAATGGAGCTAAATGAACTGTCCATAAACATAAATACATTGAATTAAAGGATTAACAGCTCATATTTAAGTAATAGATAACAAATGTCCAGCAATGAAAAACAAAGCCACCATGGAAGCACTGTAACCATTACAGTCTTAGAGCGGTCTGGTGTGTTTGCATATTGCGTCTGTGTGTTGAGGTTTTGTCAAAGCCATGCAAAGTGATAATCATGCTAATGACAGAACTGCCAGACAGGAGGCAGGGCTCTGAATGCTGTGGTGCAGTCTTTGAAAGGGCCACTGTATTTTAGAGGCAAGTTTCACCTCTCCTTCTCAATGGATCATTACCCCAATGTGTGCAGTGATTTATGAGCCCCATTGCAAATGCTGGGAGCAGTTCCTGTCTGGGGGCTGTCATCCACCCACTGATTGCCACTATTTGTCTATGTGCATGTCCATTTGTGTGTGTGTTATGTGTGCAGGGCCATGACAAAACTGCAGTGGGACTGCTGTAAAGGTTTGTTAAAGCCTATATGAGCTTGTCTCTTTCAGTCTGTCTGGAGGTGGGTGTTTTCCTGTCTGCGTGTGTGATAACCTGTGTCATCGCAGGTCCAGAGTTTCACTCTCGGTAACTGGATGTAATAATATTTCACTCAGCTGGATGTTGACGGATTGTGTTTTAAATGAATGAATCAGTGGTGTTGAGTGTGTCACTGAAATGAGTGCACACATGCTTCCATGCTGTTGGACCTGATCTTAAAAGGATCAAGTAACCAAAGGTTGAAAAAAGACCTGCTAAAAGCAGTACCTTAGTGTTTTTTTTTTTGGGGGGGGGGGATTTGTCATGCTAATATGCAAAGCTTTGTGTCGAGCTTTGTGCAGAGATTTGCTCTGTTCTGCTTATCTTGGGCGACGTTGAACATGTTGTTAGGACAGGTCTGTGATGTACTCTTGCCCTGATGAATCTCTGCCAGCATCGACTCCCATCAGCCGTAGACCATATGACTGTGGAAACTATTAGCCTGTGTAACTGATGCGTATCTGCCTCTATGAGCAAATGTGTGTCTTACACACTAGTGTACAGTGTATATAGCATTTTTTGACATATTAGTCATCACTGGATGCGTCTGCCTGTGTAGATGTTTGTACTGTAAACAGTTTGCATTAGTTATGTGGAAACATGCATTCCAGAGATTAAATTTGTATATGAAAGTGTGGCTGAATGCACTGCATTCCCTTCTAGGTCAGTGCAAGCAGCGATGTGAGCACTTGTGTAAGGAAATGGCAGGTGTATCAAAGTGTTTTAGTTATATTTGTGTGTCTGATGTCTCTTGTTTCTTTCTCTCTATTTCTCCATGTGTGTGTTTGTGCGTGTGTGTGTATGTGTGTGCGCATGTGGGTGTGTGTGTGTGGACCACCCAAAGCCTTTGAGGTCATAACAATAACAGGCCCACTTCCTTGCAGTGATATGGCAAAGGTTCCAGTTGAGGGGCTGCAGACGGGACAGACGCTATCAGTCCATATCACAGCAACAGCAGCCCCTCTGTTTAGTGGACTTGTCACAGTTCGGTAGAGCACCCCCACCCCCACCTCCACCCCACCTACTACCATTATTTGCCTTAGCAATGTCCCAAATATGCCGTCATAGCCCTTTAATTTGTTTGGTGTGAGAAATAGGATGTTCTTTTTTTCTCCCCAAAGTGGCAATTAAAAAATCCCACACACTGTGACTTGCAATAAAGAATTTATTTGCAATGTTTTAGCGGTAGACACCACCACCATCATTTTTTCAAACACATTTTTATTAAACTCATTTTTGCAAATCAGAAACATAAAATGACAATGCAGAGATCATAAACCAATGCAAAATGCAGACAACCAAACAAAACAAAAGCTGCGACCCTGTCCTGGACCATCATCACACCATGCTATGACTGTCAATCCTTTCTTTATCATTTGAACTTAAGTGGCTCCCAGGTTTCCAAAGGAGGGCTCCTAGATCCAGTAGAGTATATAAAGGATCCATCTTTAAAGTCTGTGGAGAAAACTTCAAAGGGGCTGATAGTTGTTGCCACTGATTTAGAATGGAGCTTTATCACTTGGGTGCATTTTATAGCAGTGTGCAACTGAATGTGCGAAAAGTCTGTGTTACAAAAATCAGCAGGTAACTCATCATTTTCTCCCACCTGGCAAGCCCTTCCACCAAGATGTGAAGGGTGCTTAAAGATTTTTATTAAGCTGTTGAACAGTCATAGTCTAATACTGCCAGACATGAGGGCAGCTCCACAAACAATGAAAAAAAAAAATTAACCAACAGCAGACTGACATTTAGTACAAAGGTCTGGATTCATTCAATGTCTGGCTTCAGGAGCAACATAAAGCCTGTGTAAAATCTTAAATTGCCTCTCCCAGGCTGAATTAGATGCTAGGACAGTAGAGGGCTGGCTGCACAAGACATTCCAGGCTCTGGTTCCATTATAGTGCCCAAATCAGACCCCACTTGTCTTCAACTTTGACTGAGTTGTCTGACTTAAGGCTGCAAAGGACCTTATAAAGCCATTTGCTGATGAATGCTGCATATTATTTACCAGTGGAGACTCTATAGTGGAGATTGCAAGCAGACCAGTAAACCCTTTTGACTTGGAAAGACTACCTGTAGAAATGTAAGGAAGATATCACTGGTGACACAACATCAGTTAAATTTGGTGTTTTCTATCTGAGTCTAAGGAAGTCGCTCTACATGTTTTGCCTTTTTAACTTCTGCATAAACAAATACCTCTGGTTAGACGGCATTTTCATTTTTGTGATTCTTTATTTTGTGATTCTTTCTCCTCCTGGTGAGCGAAAATACTCTGTGGTAATTAATATGATAATAAGTGTGGTGGTATAATTTTTTCCAGGCATCACTGTGAGCCATGTTGAATTGAGGTCTGAGTGAGGTTTCAGCTGGAAACACTGAGGAGAGGCCTAGTACAGTATGTCTCTGTCAGTGCTTGGCCAGTAAAAGAGGGGAAATAATATTTGTTTTTTGGAGAGGAGAGCGTTTTGCCCACAGCCAGAACTATTCTTATTTGCCCAGATAACTTGAGCGAAAATGTATCTCTGTTCACCTTCGAGCCGTATTTGCTCTGTGTGGAGCAGCATAGGATTCATTACTCCTTCAGCCCTGAGACAATTCTGCTTTTCTCATGAACTTGGAGAAACAACACAATGACACATTGTATGGGAACCACAGATTCTGTACTGCAGCTTAAGGTTGATGATTTATTGCACTGTAAAGTTTAGCCCCAGGAATCAAGTGCGCTAATGCATTTGATCAAAAGGGAATTCAGTTGCAGAGCTTTGAAACATTGTTTTCGGATTACACTTCAAATTGCTTTCTCAACACCTCAACCCGTTTAGGCTGCTTATGTGCGAGAGGCTGATTTATGATGTTAAATGAGAGAGGAGCACTCACCTGTGGTTACACTGGGTGCAATATGCTACTCAGATGCCCATGGCTGCCAGTCCCCCTGTCTGTCTAGACGGGGTAAACACCAGGCTTTATAGACCTGCCGACTGACAATCACTTATGATTGGGTTTGTGGGATCTGAGAGGCCGGGTCAGTTAAAATGATTGACAGCCAGTGGCATTCTTTGTGTGTGTGTTTGGTTTGGGGTGGGGTGGGGGTTGTGTTGTAGGATCTGGAGCAGTGCTTTATGGCTGATGTAAAGCGATCTCGGTGAGGAGAATGTGAGGTCTCCACCTGCACACGCTGTTATGAAATGATCAACACAAATAGTGCTCATAAATGTCAGGTGGATGGGGATACAGCAAATCTCTTGGGCTATGAAAAGAACCTTTCCCACAGCCAACAATAACATCCGTAACACAGCTGATCAATCATACCGGTATGAAGGCAGATAACAAACACCCTGGGACCTTCCTAGGAAAAAGAGCATTGGTTTTGATTTCCCTCCAAGATCCCCAGATCCCATGTCTCCCTCACTGTGCGTGGTGTTGCTGCTCTACGCATTCGGTGCAAACAGAGAATGGTGATGGTGATGGTGATTATTCTTGTTGCTATTTATGTGTTTTGCTCTTGGAGTTGCTGTGAGATCTGACGGCAGCTGGTTCCCTCTTGGGACGCTACAAAAACCCCCTCACAGCACGGGAACTGGATAACAGGTATCCCCACTGTCAGTATTACACAGATACAGATACAAATGTTTTCTCCATCCTCAGTTTCTTATCGTTGTTGCATTCATTCAAAGTTCATTAATTTAAGTCACAGAATGAGACTATATAGGCATCAGCTTTCTAAGTATGAGTTGCTCTGTGTGATGAATGCTATCACTTGCATATCTGTCTTGAGAGAGGGCTTTAATGGCTGATGACTGGAATTGGCTTGCTGCTAATTGAAGCAAGATGCTGAAACAGAAGACTCTTTTTTGCAATATGGTGTTAGAATGAAATCTGTCTCATATTATCTATATAGACCACTCCATCACAGACTGGTCTCTGCATCAGCTGTTCAAATAAAACAAAAATAGCATGAGTATGCAGCACCTTTTTTTAACCTACCTATATGGGTTGGTCGGGCAGTATTCTCTGACTCTAGGTGTAAGTTGCAATACTACATTTTAGCACGTTGAGGTTAAATAATTCCTATTTGTTTTAAACGATGAATAGGCAAAATGAAACGCATCCTGGCAGCGGGCGAACATGCCAGGAGAAAGCTTTGGTTAGTGGCCAGGACTCTGCCATATAGTGAGTCTCGCTGAGTAAGCAATAGCTCTGAGATCAGTATCACAGTTGAATCACAGTGCCAAAGGTCCCCCAAACTCTTTTGCACCTTAATACAACTTTAGGATGTACTTAGCAGCATATGTCTGTGTCCAGTCATGCTTCTAAAGAGCTAAATCTTTCCCAGTCTGTGTGGAAAGATCTATCAGAGTTCAGGATCAGTTTCAGAGAAATATCCTTTCCTGTCTCCTTTTCCCCTGGTTTAGCTTTTTGTGCTAGCCTCACCTCTCAGTTAGACTGATGGGAAGAGGAAGTGAGAGGTGAATGAGGAAAACAGTTTGTGTGAAAGAGGGAGGAGGCAGACGTAAGTTAGCACATTGAAGTGACAGAGATATCAGTGTGATTTTTCTACAGCTGAGGGTTGGCAGGGTCAGTGCACATTGGTGCGCTGCCTACTGGAGGGCCTGCAGGGCTTAGTGTTGGCAGCCTTTACAGCTTCTAGATATTGCTTGGCGTAAACAGCCAAACCACAGGTTTGTCTCAGGTTAGTTGAGATTACCCTGACAGTTGTATTCACAAGAACAATGAGGGCAGAAATAAGTGCTGGAAAATTCACATTCCTTCATATTCACATTTATGCTAAACCAACTCAGCCCCTACATCTTAACCAGCTAATGGTTATTTAACAAAAAGAGGGATTTGACTTAAAATGTTTACCGTCTTTTTCTTTTTTTCCTCTTTCCTGTGTTTGAAAATTCCCTCTGTTCACACAAGACTGAGCAATATGTCTTTTGTCCACAAGAGGGTAGACATTCAGCATGCATACAGTGCTCCCCCCCCCCCTCCCCAGTGTCACAGTGTTGGACCAGTTTCAGCAAGTGACAGAGGACACAATGAATCCTATCTGACTGTGTTTAAGATGACCATGTCCTCATGCTGTGTTTTAGTTTCACTACTGCATGGTCACTGAGAAAACTCCTTAAAAGCCAAATGCACAGTCATACCCCCTCAATGCCCCCAAACTGCACTTGAGCACAACACAGAGTGACAGAGAGGACTTCAAGTCAAGAGCACGAAGCCATTGTCTGTAAGGACCTGATTATTACTCAGTTTCTAGGTATCATTGTTGTATTCTCAAGTGTTCCACCTCCAAAATCTTCACTAACAACTCAAAATGCTTTTGATTATATATTCATGAAGAAAAAGAAGAATTCTTTATTGTCATTATGCATGCGCATAAATGCATGACCTTACATTAGAAAATAAATGGCAGAATGAGTGAGCAAGCAGCTTCCCTCAGCCACATGCTCTTATGCTGCATGACAGCAGGAAGAGACTTCATTAATACAGAGCTCCAAATTGTTGCACATCTCAAAAAGATCGGCACGTGTGACCCTCAAATCCTACATTTAGTTATTTCTTTACCTCATTATTTTTGTTAGGCAGTCATGTCCTCATCAAGTACGATGCCTTTCATCAGTGTTAGGCGGGAGGTAAAAATTTCCACATTTTTGTTTCTCAAACAACCTTGAACAGAGTTGAGTTTGTGTTGGTTATCCCATTATATATGCACAAGCTGTACTCTAATTAGGAGAACATGGTAAATAATTTGAAGTAAACATCTTTAGTAGATGAACGAGCCTAGCAGTGGTGGATATTTGATGTAGTTTTGCTGTAATATTTATAGCTGGCTGTGTTTCCAGCATCTCGAGGCTTCAAATCAATTTGTGTTTAATGTGGTTCTTCATGGCCATCACGGCTACATAAACACATGCATACACACAAACACAGCAAGAAGGCTTTAATGACATATACACTAGGCCTGACAATGAATGTTAAAACATCATCATCCTGTTCACATTATCTCACTGTCTTCACTCGATGATGTTACATTTTAGTGGTTAACATGCCATGATATGTCATATGTATATGTATATATATATATGTCATGAGTTTTGTAAGACCTGCTGTAGGTTATGTCGGTGTCATGTCAGATATCTCAGTGTGTGTCATATGGGTGCAGGAGATGCCTGATGTCTGAATGTGTCTGTGGATTTATGACGGCCCTGGACTTTGTCCTCACTCAGCCTGACGTTCACGCTCCTCCAACATACTCGGATGTACTATGCTGCTTCTCTCCCTTTCTTTCTCCCAATGCTTATTCCTCCACCAAGATCCCACTACACCGCTGCAGTCATATATCTGCATTGTGTATAATCCCAAAACATTTTTTTTGTCCTATTGTTTCTGGAGCCACAGTTCTTCTATTGTCCCTGCATTGTCACACTTTCCAACTTAGACTCTCAAGGGAAATTTGTTGGCTTGTGTTGGCCAGATTGAAGCTTGTGTTGGCAAGATTGTATTGGCAATACACTGGACGAGGAGTTCAAACTAGGGACATTTCCCGCAGTGCATAAAGGTGGCCTGTTTAATCTCTTACTCTCAGTGGCTGAGGATATGTACAGACAAAGCCTAGATTTAGTTTCTCGCAGTCAAGACGAATAAAAAAGATGCTTCTGTTCTCTCAGAAGACACTGCACCAATGCAGCAAATAAATATATTTGCTATCTATCATCCAGTGTCACTCTTAAAAGGGGCCCCTATTGTTTTTGAGATGACCTGCTTCGACCTCCCTCTGATGACATCATTTCATAAAGTTTCAAATGATACACTCGGGGCATGTGTTCATTTTAAAAACACACTGTGGAATTCTGCCCCCACATTTGCTGATATCATACCCATGAAGTGAATGCCATTATGGTTGACGAAAGATACATAACGGTGTATCATACTTGTCTAAGATTGCGTATGCACAGTAAAGACACTTTGGTATGTTTGTAGTAAGCCTAATCCGTCTTCATTTGTGTTTGAACTTGCTGAACCCCACTTTCAGACTCAAGCTCCCTCTGATTGACACATCAGAAAGCCTGGACACGTGCCATAATTCACTCAGCTTTTCCATTCACATTCCATATTATTAGATGCCTTCATAATGTGATCTTAGTAAGGTATAAAAACAATACTTTTCAAGTTTCAGCATCTGGGCTTCAATGGACTACTCAATACCTGTCAAAAATGTGGAGCAGTGGAGTGTATGTTTTCCAAGATGGGAGTGTGTGTGTTGCACTCATCTGTTGAGGACCATTTGTTGCTGTTGCATAGGAATATTCTCCCCTGTACCGATCGCTGAAGTTTGACGGTCGGCACATCTCCGACTGTGTTGTTCAATCGCTTGTGTTTGCAACTGCTGTAAGGGTCACCAGTGAACGCTGGGTGTTGCTTGACCTTGACCGGGAGTGTTAAATCACTCAGTTGTTGTGATATAAAAAGGGGAAGGGAAGATTTGAAGGAGTGGGATGGAAATCAAAGGCAGACAAAAAAGAGGGACAGTGCATGGAAAAGAAAGCATAAATCAAGAATAGGATGAATGACCCACTGGTTGAGGTCAGAATTAAAGAGAATGGCCTTTTGTGTTTATTGCTCATCCTAGAACGAAATAGTTGACATATTTGAGAATGGACTACAGTGGGAAGATCATCTAATATGTTTGTTTTGGAGTGTCAAAAAGGAACAATACCTTCTCTATTCTGCAACAGATGGAATTTGGAGTCAGGTTGGTCACTCAGGAAGATCCGATCATTCCATTGTTATCTGGGAGAACGATGGTGATATAGTTGTCCTTGAAGACACAAGGGGACTGAGTGCACCTGGACAGGAGTCCACAGCTACAGTAGTCCAGTGCCTTGCTCTTTTTTTTTCACGAATATTCCCGAAGCAATAAGGCAGCGAGCAGCGTGTTATGTAAGAGGTAGAGGTAGAAGTAGCCTCTAGGGGTCTATATCTGCTAGTGCAAAAATATTCATGCCATAATGCTGAGGGTGGGTGCAGTATTTTTGTCATCTGTCATATATTGGAATAACGATCGCTTAAGTAAAAACTGAGAGCAGATTTATGCCAGATGATTTTTCTTTTTTTTTTTTTTTTTACATGAAGCAGAGCAAGGGAAATGGAAAGAAAAGAGGAAAAAAAACAGTATGAATGATGGGGGATTGAACAAGGATTTAAATATGCGAGAGGCACTACTGTGGACTGAGGGATTGTTTGCTCATGTCACTGTTGAGCATAAAGAGCAGTCCCCTATCTACCCGTCATTCATATGAGGACCTGGGCAGTCATTCACATCTTTTCTGCAATCTGATCTAGGGAGTTTGGGGTAAATGTCTCTGCACAGTGGTGTTAAGTAATGAAAGGGACTCATGGAAAGTGTTGTTTAACTCAGCACTGCTTGCTCCCTCTCGCCAGCTGGCTTAAAAGCTCATGCATATAAATATTCATGTATGCAATTAAATCGTGAAATGCTGGGTCAATGTCAGTTATTGGTTTTGTTCTTTCCTTCAGTCTCGGGGCATGACTCGAGCTAGGACTGTCTGTCACATTGACTTTACGAGTAGTGAGGGAGGCAGCTGGTGAAAACAGGGTGTTTTGGGAGCAACAGAGGACAGGAGCAATGAGGGAGACCAGCTACACTGTCATAGATGTGGGTTTGGCTGGACACAGAATTGCAGTCTGACATTGTGACATCATTTGTTCAGGAAAATTAAGTGACAACAACAAAGTGTCTTTTGTTATGATGGGACCCTACAGATTAATAAAACCATCTGTAATGTTGCCCCCACCAAGCCCACAATCTATCAACCAATGCCAGTTCTTACTCTTGGTTGCTCTTGAAACAATGACAGCTCTTAAATAGCACTTTTTTGACAGAGATGCAAGTCTGCATGTGCAGACAGCACTGCCACATATAAGGTTCCTGGTGGGGTTAAACTGGTCAAACAAGGTCACGGCTGTCATCGAAAACTTCACATTATGTTTTGTGTAAACCCCATTTTGTCACAAATGAATCGAATTCAGAGCAGTTGTGTGGCACTTGTACTCACCAGACACATGTATGCATTCAGCAGGCATACCAAGGCACAGGCCAGGTCTGTCACCACATGAATGCAATAAACACAATTTGTCTGTCTCTAATTCCATCATATGGTCCACATCCAAGCTGGGGCTCCATTTATTATCAGCTCTGTGCTGGAATTGTTCACAGGCCCGAGTTAAGCCCAGAGATTTAACTCTCCTTCTCAGAAATGAAAATTTCCAACTTTGAGTGAAAGTGAAGGAAAGGACCATACTGCACCACAGTGAAGCACCCTGCTGACAAACCACAGTATATGCTTGGAGGCAGTTGCACGCACTGACCTGGCTCAGGCCAGTGTAATCTGGATTACTGTCAGCAAGGTCTTTGTTGTTGTGCATGCTGAAAATCTGGCTCCTCAGCAACTTCAAGTGAGGAGAAATCATACTGAGCAAAGAAATGTCGTCAGGGCCCATTCATTGAGAAAGCACCAGAGTGCAATCAGTGGTATTTAATTGTGCACACATGCATGTTCATAGGTGTTTGATTTAAATGTTGCTCTTCCGTGATCACAGTTACACTAATTATGAATTCATCAATGGTGTGTGTGTGTGTGTGTTAGATCTGTGTTATCAGTACAGGTGCGGTCACAGCCTAAGGCAGAATAAGAGCTTCAGTGGAAAGTGAGAAGTTGTAGCGCCAAAGTCAGGGTGTGTTTTTATTTCATTTGGATGTTTTTCAAACCTCAAATCATATCTGCCGCAACTGAAGCACTTGTTGCATCTTTTCTAACATTGCTGTATCCATTCCAGTTTCCAGCTTGTAATTACATGTGGTTTGTTGACAAAGAATTTGTGCCGTCTATTACAAAGACATTGTATTTAATAAAGCAATCTTCCTTTTTCTATGGGACAGTAACATCTATCAATATTGATTTAGTATAACTTTAATTGCATGTTAATACTTGTATGCTCACAGTAGTATTTGGTGTTGAGATATTTTCATTATCTCAAAGGTTGCAGTGGCTTAAAAGTTATCTTTTGTGTGCTCTGCTGTATTTTGCCTATATACGTATGTGTGTGGGTTTGTGTGTGTGTGTGTGTGTGTGTGTGTGTGTGTGTGTGAGTGAGAGAGTGATGATGGGCTTTAGGTGACATATCTAAACAGACTTGACATTAGGGCCTCTGCAGTCATCAGAGGTGCATCACTCAGACACACTGAAGTGTCAGCCTTTGAAGATTATGATGTGCAATGCAATAACATGGATCTTTTTCCATGTTGTTATTACAGTTTTGTTTAGAGTATTGGGGCTCTGCACATGGAAGTTATTACCCTGAGGGCTTACGAGTGCTTTTCCATAGAAAGAAGGGCGGCTGGAGACCATCTCTGCATTATGCCCACGGGCTTGTTTTTCCCCCAAGCCCCTTGTCTCTGTGGAGGAGAGGAAGGACTGGTTTCCTTTTGAGGCTAACCATAAAGAGTGTGAAACCTGTCCCACAAGAAGTTAAAAGTTACTCTTAAAAAGAAAATGCCACTTTAAAGTCTGTGATCAGAAGTTGCAGTATATGGTTGTAATGTGCACTGTGTATATCATTCAAAGGTGGTGTCCTTTGCATTATTAATCGAACTAACCAAGACTTCCAGTCCTCCACCAAGACAACTTCAGCCCCCAGAGGAATGAGGTCCAGTGCTTTCTGTCACTTTCAGCACACATCATCTTTCCATCCGAAGCTGGACTTCACACTCAAAATCATATCCAGTCTTGCCATGATGGAACATCAACCACCTCTTGACTCTCAGTTAAGAACCATCTGTGCTCTTCCTTGCCCATCCAGAGATGATCCATCCAGCTCTGCCCGGTTGCTGGAATCAGTGGTCCAGACTCTGCAAGCCTGTAAAGCAGAGGAGAGTCATAGGAAGCCCATCTGGACTCCATCAGTGCTAGGTAAACAGAGCCAGATCCTACATGGAGCAGTGGAGCCAGGCCTTGGCTCCCACCCACCATCACAAAAGAGTCGGGCAACAGCTCAAGATACAAAATGATACACACATTGTCATTAACTCAAACCGTGTGCAAAAAATGCAAATCTGCTCAAAGCGCACAAATGTGCACACTCTCACCCTCGTGCCATTTCAGTTTAGTCCTCCAGTAGAGCAGAGGAATTGTAAATCTTCTCAAAGGCCAGGTCAAATGTTTTCCTTTCGTATTTTTTTTGTGATCCATTAAAACTGCTTTAATAATGTCTACTGCTTTACTGGCCTATATCTTTGTTAACTTCCTCCTGCATCTACCACACACTAGCAGGTGCTATCCCCACTGTGCCTCAAGTCAAAAAGATTTTGTTTCAAGTATTCATCAAAAAGAGAGAATGAGGCCCACAGCGAGGTTCAAGGGAACAAGAAAGGTGTTATTGCATTTAAAGTACATTTTGAAAAATGACTTTTGAAAGTGAAAAAAATAGAGACATTTTTGCCACCTGCAAACTAAGTGAAGAAAACAAGTAAGAACACCGTTGGTGTGCTGTGACATGACCTCTAAACACCTTATGTTTATGTACGAGGAGTGTGTCCACAGTTGAGTTAATGTTGCTGTCTTTGTCTTGTTGGCCGTCTCCACCTGGCTCTCTGTGGAAACTTTCATTAAGCTCTGAAGTTATGTAAAAAGGACTCTGAAGGAGGATGAAGTAAAACAGCAAGTTTCTACATGTGTTCTGATCATTCCACTCTTTCTCTTCAAGACAGCCATCACAAAAATAACAGACTTGTTCCTAGAACGCTTCATCTCCCGGTGGCCGGTCAGCACTGTGTATTTCTTCCTGGTAGAGTATATCATCCGGCTTTGCTTCATGTTCCAGCATCAACGTTAACTGTTGTGGACCTAACCCGGCCTTGTTGTCACACACTGCAAGGCTGAATTGTTCCACTGGCTCACTGTGAACTCTACACTTCATTACTTTGGTGCTTTATTGACTTGAGATGTTTTTCTCTCCTTCAAATAGAGAGATTAACCGTCCCAGCCTTGCGCTCACTGCACATTTGATCTTTTGTTCTGTGCAGTGATCAGCCTTGGAACGAGGACCAGTGGCCATAAAGAAGCTAACTGTTCTGCGTCCTGTTTCTGGGGAGATTTATTGTAATAATCAGGTTGTAAGCGGTTCATGGCCAGGGTAGCGACATATGGAAATACGCAGTGGTAATAATGATAATAGGCCTGCTTTATGAACACTGACATTCAAGTCTCAATTCAAAAAAAGAACAAAACAAACAAACAAAAAAGCAGAAACGGAGACCCAGGAGTCTGTGTTGTAGACGTCATCAACATGCCACAGTTGGAGATGGTTTGGACCGTAGATTTAAAGCTCTCATCTGGAGCAACTGTTGGTGAGCTGTTCACTGGGAACCTGCTCCCAGATACTGGAAGCACTTTGGGCTTAGCGGCACACTGAAGCATATCTGTCCTCTGCTTGTTCCCCTGCTGCACAGGGTTTGTGACCCTCAAGTCAGACTGCTTCAACCTTCACATGTAATTGGAAATTTATGTCTTTGAACACTACTGTACTGGAGTGAAAAGCTCCGTCCATTTCTCATGATCTCTCTTGTTTTAATATTGTGGAAGAATTTTTTTGTTTTTTTTTTTGCTGATGCCAAATTTTCACATTCTGCTTAGCCCGTGCATGGCGGCTATAGCATGCTTGAAGTAAAGGAAATAAACTACATTTATGGCCTTGGAGTAAGGCAACTAAAACACCTAATAAAAAGGTGAATGCTTTTTGCAGGTTTGCGACAAGGTGCAAACTCCGGTCTCCCTCACACAGAAATGTCAGCCGTGCTGCATACCCTAACTTTCTGCCTCAGCACATTCAAGCAATATGGACACTAACTCAAATAAGAACTATATTCCAGACCCACCTCATTTCCCAATCGAATGCAGGTTTTTACATTAAGACAGGAATTCGGGTAAAGTGCTGACAATCTAGATTATGAGTATATGAAAGGTGAAAAGTGTGGAAGAGAGGGACAAGGACGCAGAGGGAGTGATTGTGAGAGAGACGTCGGCCATAGCTGTGCATATATCC
Source organism: Caranx ignobilis (assembly GCA_021432705.1). Lineage (NCBI taxonomy): Eukaryota > Metazoa > Chordata > Actinopteri > Carangiformes > Carangidae > Caranx > Caranx ignobilis. The sequence goes on from MU269990.1 coordinate 58,376,743, forward strand.
ACAGGTCTGTACTTAATTTCTCTGTGCTGTGGGGAATCCATTACCTTTTACCAGGGAGAGCATTATGTTGCTCATGAATACCATGTGTCTGTCTGTCATGTGTACATAGGAAACATTTATTAGATTTAGCCTGCTGAAAATGAAGACTGCACCACATGTAGGTCTGTCACTGTTTGAAATTGACCAAAACGGAGCGTGCAGCATTACTGTTCACGAGCATGTAAAAGTCTACTCTACAGTGCCTCAGACTCCTGGCACTTTTTTCACATTTTATCCTGTAGCAGCCTTTTAATGAATTAGTATTTTCCCTCATCAGTTCCTCCTCATAATGGCAAAGTGAAAACAGGATTTAGGAAATTTGTGCTAATTGAATAAAAAGGGAAAAGGGTGGGTGATGGGTTATGAAGAGGTCATATAATTCAATACAACAATACAGGCCTAGAGACACATTCACACCACATGCAACAACAACAGATGTTTATTGAATGTCATATTTGATTATTCAAAATGAATTGCAGAGCATTCGTTTCATAACGATAGTAATAACAACAGTCACATGAATCGCCACAGTGGGTTGCGGTGATCAATATGGGCATCAGTTGCAGGTCTCGTTCTCCTGCTCTCAGCTGAGCGATGGCATCTCAGCCGTCATCACATACTGTGTTGGATTCCATCCCTTCACTGGTGGTTCATGTAGGCTGATGAACTTGGCTTGGGAGGTAGCTGACGGTCCAGATGCAGTGGTGAACATCCAATGCCTTCGGTTGCCAGTCAGACTTCTGAGAAACTGCTTCTGGTTGATGCATACTATTTTCGTGTTGTCTTTCAGTGGAGCTGCGCCAAGTTTGCCTTCTGATATTGCAGTCAGCACTTTGGTCCTGGGTCGTTCTCCCATTCCAACAATGAAACAAATGCTGCGGGTGATCAGTTTGCTTGCATAAGCCACTGATGTGGTGTGTTTTTGTAAACTCTCTGAGAGTAGGGCTAACTTGGGCAGCACATCATCCATAAGTCCAAGTCTAAAACCAACTGCTTTGAAGTCAGTCATTTTAACAGACCTCCATACAGATTCTTACCAGAAGCCAGTCGCTTCCCATCTGTATTTGCAAAGTTGAAGTGCTCACTTAATGACTTGGAATTATTCCAAACAGCAGACACCTTGCAAAAGGAACTGGCCACCCATCTTGTGCTTAATACACAGCTTAGTTTTCCCACTTGCTGTTGTAATTCGGCAGCACACTCTCTCAGCTCTCTTTGATTTTGGTGTGATCGACTGTAAACAGTGTGCAGTGTGTCCTTGAATGCCTGAAATTGGTTCACGCCACTAGCCGGTGATTTAGGCAATGCCTAGTCAAAATATTGGGTTACCGCTCTGACAGCTGTTTTGCAACGCCAGATTTATGCCCCAAAATCACACTTGCACCATCACTTGCAAATGCAACTAAGTGGTTCCTCAAGTATGCATCATTAAATCTTCAGACTGTGAAAAATAGGATTATCTGATCTGATGAAACAAAGATAGAACTTAGGCCAAGCCGTTCAAAGTATCACAGCAGCATCATGCTGACGGGGTGTTTTTCATTGGCAGTTCAGGCAGACTGGTCAGGGTTGAGGAAAGGCTGAACAGAAAATCCTTAATCAAAACCTGTTTCAGAGTGTGAAGTTCCTCAGACTGGGCTGAAAGTTCCAACAGGGCAATGACCCTAAAGCACAGAGACAACACAGGGATGGGGTTGTGCACAACCGGCCCAGACAGAGAATGAGAGTAGATCCCCAAATCCAGGTGTGCAAAGCTTGTTGTGTCACACCTAAGAAGACACAAGGCTGTAATTGCTGCCAAAAATGCTTCAGATAATTTAAAAGTAAAGGATGTTAATACTTATGTCTGTTTGGTGTTCAAACTTTTGCTTTGTCATTACGAGCTACTGAGTGTGGATTGGTGAGGGGTGTTATGACTGGTCGTTCATTTGTTGTTTTCTACACCTACAGCTCTCTCTCTCCTGTGACAGCTCTCTCCCTACTTCCCTCCTTGCCTCAGAAATTCCCCAGCAGGTGTGTGGCATTTCCCCTGCAAGTGTGTGAGATGAGCTGCAGGGGTTGTGATCGATTATGTGACTGGGGCTGCCTGCTGATTGGCCGGCCACTCATTTTAAACCGCTCCTGATTCCCAGCCTTTGGCCTCTCACTCTCCCCATTCCCAGCCGATCAGCAGCCTGTGTAAAACTGTTCTGTGTCATAGAGAGTCTGTGTTGGAAAGTCTTTGACCGGGGAAAATGAGCGGGGAAGCAGGGAAAACAGAAGTTGTAAAAAGTAAGAAAGTGAAATATTTTCATGAGGCCTGTATAAGAATTATGGATCAAAGTTCAATAATTATCTTGGGGAGATAAATTGCTAAACTTATTACAGAGCAGGAACTAAAAGAGATATACATTTCAACAGAGAAGTGGTATGGTTTTGTTGTTGATTTATATTTAACCCATTTTGAATAATTACTTGCTTCATTCCAGCAGCAGGTATACCTTTTTTCTATGTCAAAAGTGATAAGTGTTGGAAACCCACCCCACAATTTTAGCACGTAAGTCATTTTAAGTGTACCATAAGCCTCAGTCCCTCACCACATTCCTGTGCCACCCAGACTCCAAATTACTGTAAACTAAACCAAAGCCACACCATGGCAACGGAAGGGTGTCAATTTGGACAGGAAAGAATTTATTTGAACGTGACTCGAGTTTCTCCGGCTCAGCTCCCTGGTGGGGATGTGGAAAGGGTCTCTGGTTACTCTGTCCCTTGACGTATATGCCACATGCACCCCAAACAATAGCCGATTCATCTGTGTCTCTGTCTGTCTACAGCAGCAGCCAGGGGAAGTCACCAAGAATGAAAAACACTTAAACCCAAGTGAGAACACATACAGTGTATTCAGAGATAAAACGTTAACAATCATGTATAAATGGAGAGCTAGTGAAGATACGTACACATATAACAAAGATAAATATTTATCACATAAGATTCAGAAAGGATTGACAATGACAAAAATAAAAGGTTTGAGGTATCGAAACCATAAATAGTACTAGACTGAGATGCCCTGAGTTGAGGTATTAGAAGTCAAGGAGAAAAGTTGGGTTGATGTATCCCTGCTTGCACTCATGTGATTATTACCTGCTGACTCCCTCGTAGTACCTGGCATGACCTTAGCACGCTGATTCCTATCAGTCTCATATTTCTGTGTCTAAGAAATATCTGAGAGGCCCCTGCAATGGACCAGGGACACAAAATGCTATGCCCGTCAAATGAGGAAACCAGCTCTGTTTGTTTTTTCTTCTCTACAGCCTGCTAGCATGACACACACTCACTCGTGAAGTTGTTTTTTTACTTAGGTAGCATAAAGGAGTAATTGATTCACAGCATCCTGCATGGACTCATACTGTAGGTTATGTAGAAGGTGAGGCACCTGGCTCAAGTCACACGCCAGAATAATAAACCTATAGTGGGGAGATAAGTCTGAACCTTACCAGACAGTCCCCTCTTCTTCCCCATTCTTCCTTCCCCCAGCTATTCCTTGGTAGCTCAAGCCAGAGACCAGAGGTGATGATGGGCCCCAGAGTTCTCCAGTAGGCCTCTCTTACTGGTCCCACCCTGAATGGATGTCTATTCCCCGACATCTCCAACTTTCATCACCACCCCATCAATCCCATGCCTCTGTGACCATCCCCGCAGAGACAGGGCTCTACTTTGTCCCAAAACCCACCCCACTTCCCCACTAGGCCCCCTGCCTCACAGACTCCACTGTATATGGGGTATGACAACTACCTGACAGAAGAGTATGGAAGCACTGAGAAACAAGACAAATTAAATTATTTATTATTTATTACATTATTGTTTTTTTATCCTATGATTTTTCTACATTTCTTTTTTTCATTTGTGAAAACAATTCACAAGAGGCGCGGCATTTTTTGAGTGTTTGTTTTTGTAATTCTCATTTTGGCCACAAGAGGCTGAAGTGCATTCCTATCTAATTTCAAATTCGTCTCTCTCTCTCTCTCTCCCTCTCACTTTCCCATCAGTTGCTGGTTGCTTTCTGCTTGTGGGTTGCTACTTAAATTGAAAATTGTGTCGAAAATCTTAGTACAACTGCTAAAAACAAGCAGACTAGATAAGTGACATGCTCTTTTTGCCTATCAATCTCCTCCAGTAAGACGCCAAACACACATAGTGCTGTCCATGGTTCTGAAATTAGAGATGATCAATAGTCAATGGGAAATAAACAAGGACAGAAAAGATGGCATCAAAAACTTAAATTCTGGACAATTAATAAGCAATCAATAAAATTTTACAGATGTTAAAAACAAACTAGGGAAAATTGGCCTGGGGAAAAAATGACTGATTTTTATGGATTTACCTTTCAGGACTTCTGTAGTTGGCGCCTCAGTAACAGAAATTTTAGTCCAAGCCTCCCAACATCGCCCAACATAATCCAAATACTACATGTCTGCTCAAGAGTGAGAGACCATCCCCCCTCTCCATAATGGAGCCCCTCTACCTTTTGCTTTCATCCACATCAAGGTCCTCTGACCCAGTAAACGGCTGCAGGATCAAGGCGTCCTCAGGGAAAAGAGGTGGATGTTATCATAGCATTCCAGCCCATGTGAAAGTATGCCAATTAGCATAGCTGAAGAATGTTGTTTTGCCAACCTCTTTCACTAAGCCCCCTTTTCCAATGGCAAACGGTGCTTCTAGCTGTCACTGGAATTGCTATTCATGCTGAAAATTGACACTTTCTGTTGCAGCTGCTCCTAAATTTATTGCACAATATGAAAGAAATATAAATTCTACAGCAGCAAGTGGCATGTAACCAATTTTGTCGGTGTCAAATATGAGCGGTATGCCTTAGCAGCAGTTCCAGTCTTATACTTCTGCAAAAATCTTTTCTCAGTGTACCTTGGCTCTGCGGTGTTGGTGCTCACAATGCAGTGATGTCAGTTGACTGGTGATATACTTTGATAGTTAAAAAATCTGGCCAGCTGCGCTGAACACACTTCCACTGTAACCTAGGCTGTTTGGCTATGATCTTATGCTGTGTGTGTATGTTTGTGTGTGTGTGTGTGTCTGTGTGTGTGTTCTTTTTACATAGTGCTCATTTGTACACTCCAGACAGGTTTATTAGGTGCTTGCACTGCAAAGTAAACATGAACTCTGATGCTTGTTTGTATATTTTTCCTCTCGTCTACTTTTGGAAAACTAGGTAAATTAGACCAAAAATAATAATTTATCAGACAGTCCGTGACAGTGTAGGTCAGACACCCTGCTAAAAGTAGGACAAATGTTTCATTTTCATTTTTACTGAGTGATTCACAGCGCCTATGAGAAGCCAGGCAAATACTCTATGACCATCTTAATTCACAAAACACGAACATTTCATTACACTGGGTTGTGTGGTCAGATAATGAAGTCCTTTGACCTGGCGTTGTGGTAGAAAATCTCTGACCTACTTCACATAACACAGACTGTACTGTAGAAAAAGTGGGTCTGGTGTCCTGATGATGTCACCCACTGGTTTGCATTGAAGCTAATTTGAGGCCCAGATGTGGCTGTAGAATTTAGGAACATGTCATAATGTAATGTTACTTAAATTCGATGACTATAGTCTAAGCTCCAATGATTTTATCAGATCACACTTTCTGGAACCATGTATATGGTCATTGATTCAAACTGCAGACTGGTGTGAAACACGTTTATTTGCAGTGTTCATTATATACTACAAAGCTGTTGCATCTCTTAGTTCTTAGTAAGAATAACAACCTCCCTGTTTGCAATTTGTAAATGTTAAATGTAAGGAGGACGAAAATAGTCAAGTCTCCTCAGAGACATTATTGGGTTGTAGCAGTTCACATTGAGATTGATCTGATTCTCCTGATCAACAGAAAGATGGATCAGGTAGTTCAGGCGATCCTTCCAAACTTTGTACCTGCTCGTCTTTCACAGGGTCATGTTTCAGCTCACATTCAGTGAGAAGCAGGGTCTATACACCTACTAGACTATCATAGGATAAACACACAGTCAACACAGACAGCCTTTGACCACTATATCTATGTCTTTTGGACTGCAAACTTCCAGAGGTTTTTTGGATTTACAGCCGGGACTTACTGCTTTAAGGAGACTTTGCTAACTGTACCAACAATGGAAGGATCAGCTAGGATGTGTCCTTAAATAACAGAAACATTCACTGTATAATCTCTGGCATCCATGAATACAAATGTATGCATTATCTCAACCATTTAACTCTTGGGGTCATGCCACTGCTCTAAAATCCTCTATGTACATTCACCTACTGTAGTAACACAGATGGACCCATGACAACCATGCCTAACTTCATCAGCAGAGTAGTAGATATTTTATTAATGAATCACTTCAGAGTCAAAATGGAAGTGAACACTGGTAGTAAATGCAAAATACATGGTGTGAAGTCACATTGAACCTTTGATTTCAGAGCCACCATGTTTTTTGTTCAGACTGCTGAGATTTAAATGAAGAAGCACAGTCAGTGGAGTTCACAGTGTGTACCAAACCTTGACTCAACCGCATGCCCAAACCTCAAACAATGTGCTGTAACTCAAAAGCATTGTTTGAGACATGAGGCACACTCTTAACGCTGGCTCCAGATCCAATCTGACCATGAGACCAAATGCCTTCCGTTCCCTCAGAGATACAGTATATGCCTCCGTCCAATTCTAGCACACACTTCCTACAGCAAATAACTACTTGAGTACATCTGCAGTGTATTTTGACTCTAACCAGAACTACGCCTCTCTTAGACTTTCCACTGAATGCTCCTCCTGTAGATGGAATAAAAACCCTCATAGGGCTCTAATATGTTGTTGTAGACAAGCCCTCTCATAAATTTAATTTCTTAGCAGATCAAGTCTTAACTAAAAAGGAACCTCCGTGTTTAGTGTTGTTTTTTTATGTTTCAGCGCCTGATAAACAATTCTATCCTTACGGGGTAAGTCGTTATGTCCGGTAGCCAGCAGGGGGCTGGAAAGATTTCGAGAGGGGTACCAGTAAGTGGGTGTTTGCTGCATTAAGGTGGAATAGCTGTCTCACATGCCAAAGAGTGTTGTGGTCCAACAAGAATGTGATACCTCTGCTCTGCTCCTTTAACTCAGTCGACTAGCTGGTCTGTGCTGCAAATAGAATTGTTCCAATTCCGAGACCAGTATCAGACAGGCCTCCAATACCACCAAAAATGTGGGCATCACTATTGGTGAGTACTGGAGTCCAGGCACTGATCCGGTACTTCATGTATTAGAAATAGTTAACCAGTTAGCTCCATTAGCTGACTGACTAACAGTACACACCAGGACCCAGTTCTTCCTCACCACTCTTTAAACAGATGTGCTGCCATCAGCAGCTACTGATGGGCGCTGTCCTACCACAGTTGAAATCTGTCGATTTGTTATGTGAATGCAGCTGGAACACGATCCACTCCAACAGCCCAGTGTACGGCACAAGTTTAAGCTAGAAAAGGTTCCGTAGTAAGCTGGGCCGCCGTGCTTTTATTTTCTATTATTTTTCTATTCTTTTATTTTCTATTACAGGGTGAGAGGGTCTCAACGGCGTTACAACAGTAATAATCATATCGCATACATACAGGCATAGTTTATGTGTGTGTGTGTGTGTATATATATATATATATATACAGATACAGATGATTTTTTAAACACTGCTATCGGTATCAGCTAATACCCACAGCAAAAGCATTGGAATCGGTATTGGGAGGGAAAAAAATGGTATCAGAACATCTCTAACTGTAAGTGCACATTCTGCGAGTCCACAGCCTAATGATTTACTGGTAAGTAGAATCACTAGCATTGCTAAGTATTTAAGAATGAGATGATAGACTCCTATGCCTTCAGCTATATTCAGAATAACTACTGCTAGTAATCATAATAATAATGTAACATTGTGTAACCTCCCATCTCAGGAACTTAAACAGTTGCGTTGCGTGTGTCTGGATTTTCATTCATTCTTCCCCCAAATCTTAAGGGACTTGTGGTTAAGTCTAGCGTAGGGGTTCCCGGCCTCACTAGTTCTCCTGGTGGAGGAATATATGATAGGATAGTTTGCGGTGTGGCTGCTGTCAGTGTTTGTCTTTCCGTGCTAATGTTTTTGTTGCTGCATAATTGTAATTTGGCCTCGGGCTGTCATGACTACTGTTGTCAAGTGGGACATTTGTTTGGATTAGAACAGGATCTTGATTTAGGATCTTGATGTTTCTTGCAGACTCATGGTACACACAAAAACTTCATCATATAACTTTATGTCTCTGCTCCAAGACAGCGTGCAGTCTACAATTGAATCTGCTGCATGTTAACTGTGGATTAGTTTTGATATTAGTTTTTTACACCTTTCCAATTTGTGACCTGATCAAACATAATGGTAACTATGGTGGGGGATTTTCAGAATGTTGACATCATCAACTACATTGTGCTTGAATGAAACAAGCTTAAGCAAATGAGTATAGAAACAAAAAATAAATGTTGTGAAAGAAATATGCTTGAAAAACATGTCAGGAGCTCATGTGGTATTTGTGTCTTTATGGGAAGTAGCATTTCCTTCTATTGCTTGTGTCATTATCTCTAAGCAGATGGTATTTTTACACAAACTCACAGTCTGGCTCGCAGCCTGTGGAGGGATTGTTTAATGGGTTTCCATATGCATTGAGAAGAACCTGTAATATGAAACTGAATTAGCTTTGTGAGAACTTACCCTGGGCGTAAATAACAAAGCTCTTTATTATAATCGACGTGGATTATTTGGCAGAAGAAAGCAAAACAATAGCCTGCAGTTAATTTACAATTATAAAACGTTTCTTTCTTTCTTTCTTTCTTATCGATCGGCAATCCTGAGTCTGCATATTCAGAGCGTCATTCCCAATGTGTTTACAATTATGTTTGTAAATTTTGAAAAAGTATTTGCATGTTAGCTGTGCAATGAAGCAGTGCTAAAGACTTTTGGGTCACCACTAGGTCTTGGAATGTGTTTTTTAAATGCAGGTGGGAATTTAGTACACCAGGGTCTGATGCTGACATTGATAATAATCCAGAAAAAGTCTGTATTATGACCCAATTGGAAACAGCAACAAAAGAAAGATGTGCCATGCTGCTTTAGTCATGGCTTCATCAAGTTATTGTACTGGGATCTTCCACTTGTATCTTAGTCCAATGTTGGGATCACTTGAAGAGGATTTGATTTATGTCATGGCTCTTGTTCAGGTTAACACTCCTCGCATGTACTTGTGATGATGATTTATAGCAGACCAAACTAAAATCCAATGGCCTGAGTGGCTTTAAAGTATAGACAGTGTTTCGCATTGTCCACTTACTGCAATCCCATATGTACAACCTTGGCTCATAGTGTTTACCCTGATGACATTACCCAAGTTGTTGTTGTTGCTATTGTAACTGTAGTTCCTATGTAAACGCTGCATGGTTTTGTGTACTTGTGATAGAGAGATAGCAACAAAAGAAAAAGACATGTGGGTGTGCCAGAAAAAAATGTGGACTTAATCAAGGACCTTGCTTGGTAAGCTATGGTCTGGTTTTCATTGCCCTTCTTAATCCTCTCTCTCTAATCACCTTTCTGACTTCATACAAACCTGAGACTAAAACCAACCATCACAAAGGTGTCTGCGTTTATGGGATATGACAGCCAAATTTCACTTCTACTACTCAAAGCCAGGACCATTCAGATTTTTCATATAGTCCATTAAACCCTTCAATCACTCATACACAGAAAGTCTTAGTTTCAGTGTGGTCTGAACTTGTGGTAAGTTGATAATCTCTCTCGTTCATGGCTATGTGGGAGTAGCATAAGTCCTCTTTCAGGCAGGAGCCACTTCTCATTTTAAATCTGTCCATCATTTGATATCTTGGCGATCCTAAAATACCATGAAAATTGAGATGACATCCGTAAAATTATTCATTTTTTTGTACCTGAAATAAAAGTGGTTTATCTGACACATTTGGATAGTGAATGAAAATGTGAACTGCCAAGATGAATATTTCAGTAGCATTGTGAGTAATACATGACCTCACAGGGGTTTGCTGGAACCGGATGATGATTTGTTTTTTTTGTTTGTTTTTTTTGTTTTTTTTGCAATTTTGAAACAGTTTTGAAGTGATCACATTCTTTAGACAGGCAGTGAACAATGTCTTTCAATTTCAACTTTATGTCAACACAGAGAGCACAGTCATCTGCAAAGAGGTGAACTAGGCCAGGTTGCAGGTGAATTTGAGATGGACTGGATATATCCTTCATACAAACAACACAAGGTTTCCACTAGATGTGTGGAAATATCCAACTGATCGTCCAACATTCTCGTTGAACTTCAAATGTTTTATAAAAAGCCTGATGATGTCTGCGGACCAGCGGTTTTCAAATTGAGGCATGTCCACCTGAGCGGGTGCCAGTCAGAGATCTTCAGGCAATGTGCCGAGTGAGAAAATAAACAAGGAAAAATAATTGTACCCATCTGGTTGGCTTAAATTTGGATTGATTTTTAGTACCCAAGTGAGGGGGTACAGTTTGTAGCAAACAGAAATCCACTACAGTATACTCATCAAAGATGTAGAGCTCTGTCTAACACTAGGGGCAAAGTGGTGCCAACATTGTTAAATATCATGTAAATACACTTTATGTGCTCTGAAGTGAAGTCAGTGGTGCTGTATTTTACTGTTATTTTAACAATGCATCAAGAAAGTAGTATTCACCTACCTAGACAGGCATACCATATGCATTCTAAGAAGCTGAAATGAGTTTCAGATATTTGGATAAGACAGGTGGAAAATCAGAATACATCAAACAGGAGGTCAGAGAATGTGTCTGTGGTGCATTGAGTTTTGCAGAGAAGTGTCCTTTCTTACTACCTGATAAACCACCTAAATGTGTCTGTGGTTCCATAGTGAAATAAAGATACCGCACCTGAAAGGCATCCATGCGGCATCCATCGGCATACTGGTACTGGCACGACTCATCAGTCGACTCATAATGTTTGGAGTTTATTCACAGCACGCAAGCTTTCCACTCTTCATCACTGTTTTTGGTGTATTTGTGTGGCAGTGTTTCAGCGCCACTACAGGCCTGGTGTATGTACTATAGTGTATTTAGGCATTTTCAGAAAGACACCGGAACTGTACGGTTAATATGCACACCTGAATATTTGTTTATTTATCGCAAGTCATATCGTCATCACAGTATTGGACAGTGTCATCGCACATCGGACATTTTGCTGATATTGTGCAGGCCTGATTATAATCTAATGGTGTCAAACTCTAATCAGTTCACTCAAAACACCTGCAAATGTTCCCTGAGCCTCTCTCTTAGTCTGGTTCAGTGGGCTACACTTTCATGGGAAAGACTGCTGACCTCCATGATATACTAATTTATTGAGATATGCCTGTATATGCTTTAACATTGTGAGCACCAACACCGTCAACCTGTCCTTGCCCCCAGGGCTACATAACAGCCTATTTTTTCTGAGAGCATATATGAAAAAGGTTTACGCACAATGTAGAGACAGTGATATGAAAAGTTGTGGTGTGAATGCTGCACAGTAATGATTTTTTTTTTGACATTTTGAAAATCCCTGTTGTAGACAAATGAAAACAAGCAAGGCTGTGACCTGGCGCAGAAACGTTGTAAAGTGTTCTGGAAACAATGGAACATAGAAGCAGTGAAGAAGCTAGCAGCCAAGAAAGCAAGATGCGCTATTACCTTCTCAACACTCATGAGTTGGGTCTCGTGTCAGCAATGCAAGTTACCTCTCTGTGCCAATATTTAACTAGAAATCTAAGAATAAATCAATAACCAAACCAAAAATGCCTTGATAATTATGGTCCTCATTGGAGAACAACATCACAGAAAATGTAAGAACTTATGTAACCTTGGTACTTGTATTTTTTTTCCTCCTTAAATCTAACAACTTAACACTATTTCTGACATTAACCACCAGTTCAAACAAGTGGTCAGATCATAGTGATTGAAGCCTGGTGGATACTATAATATAAGATTGGTTGCATACACCAAACGTTTCAGATAGGACATGGTTATTCATAAAGATCATAAAAGTGATTCTTTTCCCTTTGGCATCCTTGTCCAGTTTTGTTGGATTTTCTCTTCATAATAGATTGTGACAGGGCTTTCTTCTAAGTCAGAAATGCTCTCCAACCCCTGTGTCATTTTGTGAGAGTTTTCAGGGCTCCAGAGTGCGACCAATTTGGTTGCACATGCAAAATTTTTAAGAGTGTGACTAATTTTTCTAGGTCTCACTGGTCTCACGAAATAGGAGTGCTATCCCTGACCAGTGCGTCAAAAGACATGCAGGGAAACGAAACAAACAACCCCATAATAAAATGACGTGTTCTCTCCTGCAGGACAGGAGAAGACACAAAATCAATGCATCTCTATTTTTGTGCGGGCATAAATTCTCTGAGTTTTGTGGGTGCGGGCGGGAGTGGACATACACATTGTGGGAGCGGACGGGAGTGTAACACACATGTTGTGGGGGTCAGAAATGGTCAGAAATTCAGACGGGAGCGGGCAGGAGCGGGATGAAGAAAACAGTCCCGCGCAGGGCTCTACTCCACACCTTATGCTTGTTTAAAAATCATTCACATTATATAAAAGTTATGGAGAGCAATAAAAAGGTGACCTTATGGCGTTAAAGGCAATGCAATTAAAAATTTGGGTGCACCTAAATTAAAAAAAAAATTAAAAAAAAAACGTTAGGCTGGAGCCCTGGTTTTATAACAATCCATCTTCTTGACTTCATCACATCAGAGACTAGAAGTCAGTCACTGGAGCATGTTAATTTTTCAAACTTCCCACATTTCAGTGCCTAGATAAACAGCATAGAGGGTCACAAGATCAAGATCTAGACCTCACAGATGGAACTGTGAAAAATACAGAGAGAGTTTTTTTTTTTAAACTTTACTGTTTTGCACTACTCCCATAGAAGAAAGATAATGGGCTGATCATTTGGTTCCTCCAAGAGATAATTAAAACTTTCCCAGGGAGTCAATAGAATGAGATATGTTCTGTTGATTGTGGCAGCCAGCTTCCAAAAGCAAGTTGAAACCAAGAGCTTGTTGACACACATGGTTTATTTCTCTGTGGCCATGGATTGCAAATCACTTGTCACTATATCAGTGCTTGTCTGATGTGCACATTACCATTTATTTTTGTTTGTTTGCACATGTAACTGCTGCACCTCTTGCTGTGATATTTATCAGCATGCCACTGACTCATTCCCCATGGATGTGTGTGAATGGCAGTGATACTGTTGGGGTGAGCTGCGAGGGCAGGCAGAGAGAAGCAGACTGTGTTTACTGTATGTGTGTGTGTGTGTGTGTGTGTGTGTGTGTGTGATAAAATTCTGAAACCAAGAGCCGAGAACTCGTCCATCTTGGCAGTGGATCGGCGACACTGGAGAGGGAGAGTAGCAGCAGCACACTCAAACATTCTGCCAATCTCCCCGTCTCTCTTACTCCTGGAAACAGGTCTTTTCCACTCTTTATTAGACCTGATTTATATTTTTTGTAAAGCATTGAACAACACAGGTTCATGACATTATGCATGCTTTGGCACAGAGAGGATGGTGAGTGCTCAAATGGGCCAACCAAATAAAAGTGCTACAAACAGGATGAAGGCAACAACAAAAAAACAAAAAACAGAAAGTCTGTAGCGACCTCATACTTTTATTACGGTGCCAGAAAACTGTCTTGATCCAGCGAGAGACCGTTTCTCATTCAATTACGTGTTCCATGTGTGCGTTCCAAGGCTCCATGCACAGCGGCTTCTAAGCGGGCCCAGTTTTTCACACACATCCTCATCTCCAACACTCAGCTCATTGCCTATCAAAACAAGACTGCACAGAGTCTTTCTGGTGTGTGTGTATGTTTTATATGTACCCATTGAGTGTCTATATGTGCTCATTATATTCTAGGGATATTTCCCAGAGTAAAAGTTGAGACACGTGCCACATTGTTTACTCTGCATGGTTCAGCACAGTGCTGTAGTCTACAGTCATGGATTGAAACAGAATCTGTACAGATGTTTGGGTTGCATGTCTCAGTCATTAAAGCCCTTTTAATATGAGCGAGAAAGGGGACTCCTGAGTGTCACTTGAAGGTATTGATTTCACTTGGACTTCAGGATTTCTGGATTGCCAGATTGCTGGATTTGCTAAACGAACGCATAAAGGAAACCTGGGAAAACCTGCAGTTACAAAAGTGGTTGGTTATAAAGCATGGTGACAGTGTTACTGCCTGAGGTCTGCATGGGGCAGGCCAACGTATGTGTCAGAAGCTGTCAGATGTTGGTGGCAAAGGAGCTTTTTTTCTATTTTAGTGTATTATTTTATTTGACATTATTTTTGGATACATTTTAATGTGCTGTCTTGATGTAACCTGATCCACCGAGTTTGCATGCCACAACTTGCCATTCCCGCACCAAATAACAGGCAACAGATGCCTGCTGATAGGCAGATTTGCTACACAGGATATTAAGAGTATGTTGCATGATTTGGGTACAGGTACTTTGAGGACAGCAAGTAGTTGTGTTTCAGCACCACACTGTCTTGTTTTGACATGTGACATGCTCTCATTTTACTCAGTTGTTTATAGTTGAAACAGCATCTTCCACTTGAGTATGTATGTTTTTTCCAAACTCAAAACTTTGCAGTAAGTCATAATTATTTGACAGCTATTGCAATGTTTGTTCACATTGCCCCCCAGCATCTACCTGGGTTGTCATTGGATACATTAACATCAGAGATCATGTGCTTGTCTCTGATGTCTTCCAAAATAATCAAAACATGTCTTCAACTACTCCGATACGTTGAAGGTACTGATTTATATATTTGTTTAATGTGAATCCAAAATTACTGGCTGCAAAAAAAATTGGCCAACACGAACGTGATGTATTTACCCTCCTGTTAAATGATGGTTGTTCTTGCTCAGTCCTGTTCTAAATAATCATAGTTTCCACATTACGTTTTTTTTTTCTCCAACATGTTCATCTCTGTTATAAAATCCTGTTAAATATTCATGACTACGGAAGAGCTCACCTTCTGCCTGTATGCATGAGAGGAGGATATGATGATCTTTTGTGCAGAAGAATAATCTCAAGAGCAGTGATGGCTTATCTTTAAATAACTGTATAAAAACATACAGTGATAATAAATAGTTTTAAATCATAATTGATATCACTGGTCTTTAGTCTCATGTGAAGATCTGTGTAAACAACCTGTTAAATGTGATTTCCACTTCACTTTGAACTCAGCACATTTAGTTTTACATCACTAATGGATCAGAGCGATGTTACTTTAGAGCTGATGAAAATGGTAGTTTAGATTTCTGTAAATGGCCTGTGGATGACCCAGTTTATTGGCAGTGTCTTGCTACAGCTGTGTAACATGTTTTTCTTGTGTATCCTCCAGACACAGTCTTGACCCTGGCTTCAACTGATTATTGAAAGACCAAAGACTACGAAGGTATGAGCTGAATCTTCTCCTGTTGTTAATGTTGTTTATGTCAGTCTCACTATCAAATATCACTAAAAGCAAGTAGATGTGGACTTACACATGCACACTCTTCTCCTCTGTCTGGTTGTGGTTAAAATATGGCCCATCATTTTGGTCTTTGATTCCCCCTCCCTCGTTTTTTAGTGATTTTTAGTTTCATAGTCTTTGCTTTAATTACATGCAAGGGTGCGTCACTCTGTCAGCCACACGTCTGTTTTTGCCTGCAGGACTTGGCACCTTATGTATGGATGTGCATTTTATTGTTCTGGATGAAGCTCAAACGATAAGTGCGCAGCCAGTGATCTGTTTTTTAGGCAAGCTAATGAATCAGAGACTCAGTACATTCTCTGCTGCTTTGTTCCATGTTACAGCCTCTGCTGGACCTCAGCGTGTCCCTTTACGGCCTCACAGATAATTGGTTCTGGTCTACCCACTTTATTTCTGTTCACTGCAGGACAGTGACCAGGAGATTAGTGAGCAGCATGCTCAGGCTCAGTCTCCTCATGCAGACCACGGCAGAAGGCACACACTTAGTGTTTTGATGACATAGATGTTTGTGAGAGTGCGTGCTTGTGTGCACAGTGCAACTGGAGGTGTGCATGCTTGTCTAAGTGTGTGTGAAAAGGCCTTGTGAAGAGAAGAGAGTGAACCCTGGAGGCTTGTCAATCCCCAGAACTTGGTATCACAGCAGGGTCATTGAGGCCTCCATTTTTTTCCATGAAATAGGAAAAAAAGACAGGCAGCAGACTGTGGTGCTGCTGGGGCTGGCTCCGGATCGATTGAGTAATGCTGGACCTCTATGCTTTCCCGTCCCATATCTACGACCATGATTCAGGAAAGCTATTAGTGAGATAGATAAACAATCCCAAGTGGGTAGTTCAGTTTGGTTTGATCTCTACCGCAACTATGCTCAGGGTGATATCTCCTTATCGGTGAATCACATCTAGCAGGAAGCTCCAGGGGGAACCTCAATACAAGCTGACGGTGGGAAGCAGAGAGGGAGAGAGAGCAGCATAGACAGTCAGACAGACAGATAGACAGACACTAAAACACCTTCTGATCTGGAGGTTACACTAAATCTGGCTTGAGTGTTTTTGGCTTTTGGTCCGGGCCTGAGAAGGAGGAGGATGTGAAGAGGTGGGGTTGGAGTTGGAGACGAGAGGGGAGGTGTGGAGGCATGTCTGGGTCTGAGTGGAAACTTGAATGGAGTGGAAACTGGGCTGGAGGCCACTCAGCAGATCCACCTGAACCCTGCCAGAGCAATCAGCTATCAGGAGTTTAGAGAGGGAACCATTTGCCCCCTAAGTAAATTCAGCAGGGGTTTGTAGGGATTTGGCCTGCTTTTTGAGCTCTAATGCAGGGATATTTTGGTAAGTGAAGTCCTCTTGTTTTCTGAGAGGGTGCCAGAGCCTGTCTGCCTTTTTAATGGAATCACAGTGGACATCCTAGGAACCACCGCCAGGTGAAGTGATTCCGCTCTCTGCTTCCAGCTGTGTAAACACTCACACGCACACACGTGCATTCACACACATGCATAGACATATGTACTATCACTTCTAATAAAATGCCTGCTGGCTCACATCACGGGAAATGCTCACTTTCCATTTTTTTTTTTCTCTCAAAGCTCATTTTTCTGCTTTTGAGAAAAGTTCTTGGCCTTGTTAAAAACAATGAGTTGCTTGAAAGATGTAAACAAATTTAACAAGAGCTGGTGTTGTCTTTTCTCAGGCTGGGAACGTTCAAAAGAGCATGACATTGCCCCTCCTCTCTCACCCTCTCTGTTGCTTTTGTATTTCATTTTCTTGTAAAGACTTTATTTAGCATTTTCTGCCAACATTAATTTTGTGTATAACCTTTATTCCCCCTGTCATTTAGTCAGTCCTGCAGGCTTATTAGACCTTGAGGTAGTGATTTCTTACATCACACAAATTAATGCTGAAAATGTTTATACTTAATGCTGAAAATGTTTATACTTACAAAGCATATAGCATAACCTATTTGGAATTTTGGCACTTGTTCTTGTCACGACTCAGCTGTACTCAGCCAACGTGGCCTATAGGGCAATTTTGCGTAAAGAGGGAGAGAGGAAGCAGTCTTAGTGGCCGGGCGGTAGCTGTACTGTTAAAGGCATTTGGACTTTAAAGCTCCATTGTTTATATAACCAAGAGAAAGTTGAAACTCCCTTATGGCCCCTTTTAAAAAGCAGATGCCGGAGATTTTTGTCTCTGCATTTTATGGCTTATTTGCTACCAAGGAGATTCTGAGATTTCTTAGGGGACTAAATCTTTACTCACTTTGCACGTGTCAGGCAGAGGTTGCCTATGAGGAGGAGTTTGCTAGTGTAATCGCGCTTGTCCACGGCTCATTCTCTGATAATCATATTAATCTGTCCACTTTAACATCTCTGGACCTTTATGATATGTGCAGCTCTGTTCCCATTGAGGATTACTGCCAGAATATCTGCTCTGACTAAAAATACTGGGACCTAATCTGTGAACTGTATCTGCATTTAACGTGTTTTAACTGATGCTCACAGCAAAACAACCTCTTGTAAAATTATGACACTGCCTCTCTTTATCATCACATATGGCTTTAGTTTTTGACACATGCGGGATAGAAACTGTGATGTTACAGTCAAGTAGGCAAAAGGTTACACTGAATGTGTATGCAGTTATATGCATATTAAAGACAAACACACTATGCAGGTATACAGTAACTCACAAAACAGTTAACACTAAATTAAACTTCCAGACTAATTTTCCAGCCCTGGTGATGATTGCACTGTAATATTTCTCAGCTGTTTTCACTTTGGCATCATACCCACTCTGCAAAAAACACCCCTACTTAACAAGTCATTTTGTTTCCTATACTCAGCCTTGAGGGCTAATTTTTCATTAAACAAGGAAAATGTTCTGTCATTTGGGTGAGATAATTCCACTTGGCTAAGGAAGATTTCGGCACAAGCATCAATGGTACACCTAAGGCACGCAAACAAAAATCAGTCAGACGGCACCACTGGTGTTTGAGTCACCATGCAGACCTTCAGAGCAGAACAGCACCCATCCTAACGTCAGACGAGCCATTGTGTTGACAGAACTTTCATAACCAGATAGTATTAAATAAGACCCACGTCCCAGATCCTGCTCTGTGTGTGAGCATATTTTTGTGGGTCTTGTGCAGTCATGGGTTAAATTACAACTGGAGGGTGTGATGTTTTTAATTACTAAGCAGCCAGGCCTCACAGCTTCAGGAGGAAGGTCCAACCTAAAGCATCCATCAGACATTATCTTATGGCAGGGCAGACAAACTTGTCCTAATAAGACCACGATGAACCAAAAAGAGTATTTCCATACTCCCTTGTGTCTTATGATGCAGTGCTAAATAATGGTGGGGAAAACCCTCCATTTATTTGTGTTTTCCTTGTGGGTATTGTAGCAGAATTTCATCATTGCATTGTCAGTTTATTTTGAGACAACCTGCTAGTTCCTACCCTCCTGGACTCCATTAGTCTATGTGTTAGCTCAGAGCTCAGCCTTATTGAAAGAGTCTGGACCACAGCCCTCATCTGTTTGCTCAGGTGGATTACTCAGGCCTCCCATGGGGATCAGTGAGCCATTGTATCTCTGGATGTGCCACCATGCCTCCAAACAGTCACTACTTTTTAGGTTCCGACTTGATCCGGGTACAAGAATTAGTGGTGTTTATATGAATGTAAACAGAGGATAAAACAACTGTAAACAGTGTGACACCTGCCAAAAGGGGCGTCTATTAGATTAATGGTTTGTTTTATGGTTTGATTATTTGTTGTTGATCTTATATACTTAGTGGAATCAGTCCAAGTATGTAGACTTAAACTTAGACACTTTACTGTTCCCAAAGGAAATTCAAGTATCCAGTAGCACACATACATACCATACATATAATCTTATATAATGAGGGCATGGTAGAGCAAAATAAAACAGAGATAAGAAAAGTAAGAAAAAATACACTATATACATACATATAAAATTATGTACATCAGAATGTTGTGAGCCTGTGACCCTAAAATACTAAAAATAGAATAAATAAAACAAGTGTACAAAATTAAATATGCATTATGTATAAACTATGCAATGGAAGAAAAAACTGCAAATACAGCTGTGCAAAGAGTTGTTTCTAAGTATTGTATCCCTTGGGGGTACAAACAAGTTGACAAACGAGTTTTTAAGTCTGTGCATCTTGTTACATATTCAATAGTGTCCCTTTGCAATATGCATGCACATGTGTAAATGAAACCTACAACAATAAAAGATAGGTATGATCCAGCACTGTATTTTCCCTGCCTATTGACCTCAGCTCCAGTGACATTTTGGGCTTCCACAGTGACCCAGAGGCTTGCTGAACCACTGAATTTACAGTGCAGTGAGCTGAGAGGTGGAGTGATATACTGTGTGTGTAAAAGTGAAGGGCGTTAAGTGGAACACAAGCCAACAGCAGTAAAAACCACAATATATCTGCCAAGACATGTCCTCTCTATAGCATATCCATCCTTGGCTTTAGTAGCTTGTGTATTTGTCTATGCCTTTGTGTGCGTTTGCTGCTGTGTACATGTGCACAGTCCCAATCCCTTAAGGTGGAGTATGGCCTCACAGAGCGACCCCTTGAACTGATTTATGTTTAGATTTCATTCCATTCATTCTGCAATGCCGGGTGGATTTCAGCAGGAACTGGTAACCAGTAAATCACCCTGTGAATCGTGTGTCATGTGTAGCTGACATTATAAGCCATACATTACAGGCTACTCAAAGTTGTGCAAGCATTAAGTGACTCGTGAAAGCGTTGTCAAAGTCAGACCCATGAATGAACCGATAACACGTGCAGGACTGTTTTTTTTCTTTTCAAGTCCATCTGCACAAATAGCTGATGATACATGTACGTACGTGAGAGAGAGAGAGAGAGAGGGGAAAAAATAGCAGTAAGGCTAATTTGTGGAGATAGTGGAATCATTAAGCCATGTCTGGGTAATGAAGACTAAAGTGGGATTAGGCAGACGTAATGACATGCACTCGTCTGGAATGCTTCAGTAGCAGCAATCAGCGTGGAAAATGGACTGATATAGAATCTCTTTGACAAGCTTTCATTCATATTCATAAATGGATACTAATGTGGAAAAGTATGAGAGGGCAGCTTACTTAAGGAAAATGAGGATATGCTCTTGGAAAGTTATTTAACTTTTAAACATGATTGTATTCATAAGGACATTAAAGTGACCTTGATGTCTCTCTGAGAAACTGATTGCATCTCAGTTCCCATGGAAGCATCCCCAAGCATCTGTGAAAAGATCTATACAGTATGTATGAGGTGTTGAGAACTTGTAGGTGTGATAAAGGAATAACAAATGCCCTGTGTTTGCCCCATGGTTGTCCTCTGCTCTGCATTCTACGTGACTTTGTCAGAAGACAGTGAGAGGCTCTAAGATATGGATACGATACAGGGCTAAAACTCCAGATGGATATGCATTTTCCATCGTGGCGCCATGGGCAAACTGGTCTGTGTACAGGACTGGGCCTGTCTCTGCCTTCGGTTGAGTAGCAGTTGATGATCGGTTCCTTGGCTGCATGAGTGAGTTGGGGCCACAGCATCAAGGCCAGAGGAGGAATATGAATGGCTGGTTTGTGTTTTTCTAGGAATCAGAGTTTTGGAAAGGACTTTTACCCCCCATTTACCCCCCTGGACTGCCCCCCTCTGGACTGTTCCCTGACCCCACCCCATCAGGACTCCCTCAGTGGCAAGGCCGCTGTGTGCCCCCATGCTGGGATTGACTGGATGCATTTACTGTATAAACCAGGCTCTCTTCTCCAGCCTTCCCTGACATTTTATTTTTACGTTTCCACATCCACTTCCTCCTCTTCTGTCTTCATTTTGATTCTACTTCTTCCCAGTTTTCTTCCTGCCCATTGTGTCATCGCTCTCTTCTCCACTTTCTGCAGCTCACCCTTTGTGGGAAAGCACTCAAAGAAGACTGGGACATATTTCAAACAGGCCATTAAAAAGACGACAAACTGAACAGCAAAGAAAAATGACTCAGGTAGTTTCTTGTTACCATCAGTTATTGTTCATAGAAATGTGGAGAGCAAAAATGTTGGACATTATTCCAGTGTTTTTGATTAGCTATTTATGCTTTATTAACACAGCTCATAAATGCCCACTTGTTTTATTGCTTTCTACTCCAAGGGTGTTTTTGGTTATGTTTGATCAAACTGTAACTTGTATGATTGTTGTTATTTGGGCGTAGATCATCCTGCAGGCTGCCAGGTACAACCTGTGGTTAGCAGTACACCTTGTGCAAGGAAATGCCCAACGCACTGCAGTAAAACCGCTGTTATTAAGTGTAGTTAATCAAACCTTTATATAAAATACCATGCCACTGAAATGAATTTTACAGCAGTGTGCTAAACTGCAGTCGAGCCTAACCCATTCATAAATCTACATTTATTAATCCTTGGATTTGTACATCATTGCCAGTTTTACCACACTATCCATTTCCTGCAATAGATCTGTCTTATGATATTGATTGAAGTCAACTAATCATACACCCAAGGAGATTTTTTCTTTTTTTAGAATTTACTTTATACATATGTGTGTGTGCATTTTTTTTATTTCCTACACAAATCTGGTTGTTTCCTCTCTGCTGCCATGTCCCGTGACATCCTAGGAAGGGAGAACAAACTCAGCTGTGGTGTAGGTGTGGGTGTGAGTCAGTCTTTGAGAATTTAAATCTGTTACTCTTTGCTGCAAAAAGTACTGCTGAGATTTACAGGTTTGACTGCTCCAACACATGCAGTCTCATTCTATCCTTTCTTAGTGGGTGTTTTACATAAGGTCAGTGGCAGTCAGTTCTTTACTATTACACCAGTAATCATAAAACTGAAGACCTGCGTGGTAGTGGTTTTGGCGCTTGGACCATAACAGGTATCTCTGGCTCTGCCGAATCAATGTTGAAATTGAGAAGGAAGCATTGCATGATCTTAACTATGTATATTGTCAGAGCCTGCAGCTAAAGTTACACTTTGGCAGTTGGAGGAACACACAAAGTTACATCAATCATATCCCAAATCCACTGCAAGAGAAATGACCACTGAGGTTGTACAATTTTTTGCGTTAATGAACTCTGGTGTCCTGTGCTGAGAAGCCTCCTTCATACAAGTAGTGAAACAAATCTTGACCTTTTCACCACTTCCACTCCAACTGCATGCCAAGAAGAACTCATTTCCAAGGTCCAGAGAGTCTATATATTACTGATGTCGTGTTACATGATTTCTACCATAAGTCTGCACCGCTCTTACATACTCCACTAGCTGCCAACATGGGAACTTGTGATGTAGATATTAGTGTCCGCTCCTCAGTGACCAGCACACTGACACAGACAGCATGCTGTATAATGATGGAAAAATGCTTCACAGCCTCAATTTATGAGGTGCAGGTTTTTCAGATGCTGTTTTATTACACTGGGAGAAAACCTACTGGGACATAAGGCATTATTAAAATTGTTAACACTGTATTTGTCAAAAGATAGAAGTAATATCGCAGGACTGATGCTTTGTTGTAATGATGTCATTGCTCAGTGTCCTCAGGGATCTGTCCTCCTGCATTGGGTGGAACAATTTGTTGACACAATGATTGGCCTATTTCACTGCAGTACACAAAGAGGATATTTGTCTTGTACTCATGCTTGTCCATGCAAACACACATCTGCAGATATTTTGAAGGCCATGTGTCTGTGTGTTTGGGGCCGATAAGGATACTGATCTGATCAGTATAGCATGTCCTGTATTGCCTTGCTTGACCTGCAGGATGAAACATTTAGTTATTTCATAGCCTCGGTTTCTTGCTGTTTTGTTTTTTTTCTCAGCTTTCTTTGCAGCACTCAGCCGACACGTCTTTGTGTATCATTTGCATGCTGATGAGATAAGCACATTTGTGTTTATTGAGCATTGTTTCTGGTTCCTATCGGCACATTTCTGTGTTTTCAGCACTCTCAGCACAACAGCAGAGCTGCCCTGTGTATTTGTCCAACTCTTCATCTCCTGTAGGCACAGAAGAACTGATGTTAGTAATTTTACTGCTGGATCTCTTCCTGTAGACCCATATGGTTTCACTGGCATGGATCAGGATTATTAATCGTGCTCTGTTGCCCATGAAAAATGAATGTGATACTTCTATTGTATTACAACAGGATCTGATGAGTGAAATGTCTTGAACACTTGGTCTGAAGGGCAGCATCAGGTTGATTTTCTGGAGTCATCGTGTCATATCACCCTCTGGCCAACCCTCGTAGTGGTTTGATGTCAGTTGATACGTATGCTCTATTATTTGTTTTACATCTTACACCTATTGTTTTTTTGCACAAGGTCTTGCACGTTGTGTCATGTGCTTATGTTGCTGCGTTGCCAGTACTTCAGTCTCACCAAGACAAACTGATGAACAGTGCATTTGTTTTACTTATGAATAATGTAATTCACAAATGAATTGGCTTGTTTGTATAAGCGTGGGCATCCGTTTACTTTGCTCCTGGCTGGCATCAATCTCTGGCTGATGGCTTTCATACCAGTGTTCAGACTTTTTCCGTGGCAATTGCTTTTTTATCAAATACAGTTGTAAAAATAGATAAAGCAAGACTATCCAGCAGTGCTGAGACCAGGGTATTGGATTGGCTGTGACTGACTATTTACATCATTGTGATTGGCCCACAGCTTTGAGAAGCACGAGTTGCAGTTTGCCAAGAGCCATTACCTGTTTCCCCTTTCCACTGCTTGGCTGTCAGTGTGTGAGTGTATATGCTTCTGAATGGGGCCTCATTGCTTTCACCTATAATTTTGGCTGCTGTAGAAAGGCAAAAACAAGTTGCCAAATGTTTTTCATACCAGTGGCGATCTGTTATTGTTATCAAGTCAATATGTCAGATCGTTATCCTGAAAAATGACCCATAATTTTATAACCTTGAAACAGAAAAACACATTTAAATGAATTAATTATAGCAAAAGTAAAATTACTCTGTTTCAGACCTGTCATCCATTTCATAGCCAATGAAGTCATGATTAAGCCAAAATATTGTCACATTGCTGATGTCATCAACACATTACTTTGTCAAGCAATGTACCTTATCAACAGTTTATGGGTGTTGCTGTTGTGTTTCCATCACAGTGTTTATGTTGTCTGCATCACTCCGCCGTACAGTGTGATATTAAGATATGATGACTACTGTTTAGAAGTTGCACAGATCTTTATACTCTCTCCCCCTCTGATGTCATACTTTTGGGTTGTGACAAGTAGCAGTCCCTCTTCCCAGCAGAACTGTACTGCACGCTAGCTGCAGAGTGAAGTCACCACAGTAAAACAACACAGAAAGTTTCCTAAGGTCGTAAAGGCTGGCCGCTGAGTGTTTGGAGCACTAGGGGAATACGTCCTGGATAATTGGCGGGATAATTTCCGTAGCGGCAGCTGAGGTCAGGCATGGGCCTCTTTCCCCCACTGTCCACAGTCCACACATACAGCCGAAGCCCCTAATCTACCCTTCCTTCCATCACCATAACATTTCGTCTAATTGTAATTTTTCCCTTGCCTCACCAGTTCGCCCCAACTTTCGGCCACACTCACCTCATGTGTACCCGTTCTGGTCTGTAATATGGTTCTCTTGTGGAGATATGGTCACTACTTGGAGGTAATGTTTTGTTGCTGGCTCTTATTCAAATTTGATTCAGGATTGACCTTTTGTCCCCAAAAGAGACTCTTGACCTCAACTGTTTAAATGAGCAATTCACACACATTAATAGCAAGCAATGCACATGTACTGGAAACATAAAATGCGCATAAATACAGAAACACAGATGCAAACATGCAAGTAGTTTTAGAGCTGCCTTGACTACACAGTGTGTCCTCCTGCAAAGTGCCTCTTAATGGTGAAGGCACCATGGCCTAGAGCTCCACAGACGGTCACAATTTGCAACAGCAGTTGGCTTCACTTTTGATGGTCCACATTGTTGGGGATCGTACAGTGTTTGCTGACAATACGCCACCTCACATGGTCAGTACCAGTTAATGTTGTGCTTCACAGCTGAGCACCATAAATGTTGGGCTCTACCGCAGGTAGAGGGCACTATTTATAGTGCAGTGTTATTGAATATCAAATTTAGTAAAATATTGATATCAAAATATTCATAATTACTACAAAAAGTGCTAGGATTGAAGAGCCATAAATTAGGCTAAATGGCTTGGTACATCACATGAAGCTAAAAGGTTAAAGTTAAAAAAGTTAAAAGATTACGTTACATGGAAAATATTACCATTTGCGGCTTTAACGTTATAATGGGGTATATTAAAGCAACCTAATTGATTTTTCTGTGACTTGGGGGCATGGCTATGGAAAAGTTTTGGAAACTGTTGCATATTTACCCACTAAGCGTCTATTTATTTGGAATCATGTGGCCACATGACGAATGTTGACCGCTATTCATTCCCTTGTCAGTTCTGGTTTGATTTCCATCAACTCCTGAAAGAAATACATGGTTGTGTGAAGCTCCCCTCTGTTCACCAGCTAGTTTTGTCTGACATTTGGTGCTGCTAAGCGGAGAATGTATAGTGGATTTTCTTGAGTTTTTTCTCTGTTTGCTGTAAACAACTGCTGAAAATTCAAAGCCATGGCCTGACAGATGCTGAAGATGAGGGGAACTAAGGTTGAGTGATAACTCTCTGTCATTGTGAGTCACCCCTTTCACATTACACTTAGTCCTTTGATCCATTGTTTATATAAATATTTCAATCAGTGCAGATTTAAATAGAGCAAATTACTATAATAACTTGCATATGGACATTACACATCATCATTAGATGCAACAGATAAGCGTTTTCCACTCTGTCCTCCATTTGCATGTGGCCCTCATCTTTGATGTTTCCTATACAGCTCAATTATTTCCTCATTTTATCCCTTTTATTTCCTCTTAATGGCCACTTTTCTCTGATATATTCCTGCCTTGTTCACCTTCTTTTGCTGCTGAATCAGGAGATCTGCTCTCTCTCAATGGCTGTGCATGGTGCACTGCTGAATGAATATCTCTTATCTAGTCTTACAACGTCAGCTCCAGCATTCTCCGTCCTGGGCCAGCTAGCGCAGCAGGCTGTAGACTCACTCTGTGGGTGGGAGGCAGTTGCATGTGAGGCACACTCTGGGCCGCGTGCTGTGGGCTTTTCTCCCCTTTAAACTTCTGTAGCTTTTCTCCTTTTCGCTCCATTTTTCTTTTTTTCCTCCCTCTTTCTCTCAGTTCCTGCGGCGGGGGAAAAACTTACGGTGCGGTTTATTTGTTCTGGTTTGGTGTCGGTTCTCACATGTCCTTGGCAGGCTTTCATACCTCCATGACAGTAGCCTGGATTGCGAGGGATTATCATGATATCATGTGCGTGTGTGTGTCCGTCTAGTTGTTCACACTGCTTTCTGACTATTTTCCTAGGACAGAAAACGTATATGTGTGTATCATATGTGTGTGATACGGCCTGTCACTGTTAATGTTGGAGCAGCGAAGCGCCTGACTGCCAGTGTATTTCCCTGCCACGGCTTTTTTGGTCTCCAGCATCCACAGACTCATCTCTCCCCTCTCTCTCACCTCATTTGTGTGTCTGTCTTGTTTATGCTCCTCCTTGGGGAGAAACCACAGTGACCTTGCATAGGACGGAGCATGAGGCCTACAATTCAACTGGTGATTTGAGGGGAAACGAATGAGGGGGTTTTAAAATGAGGGAAGGGGCTGGGAGAAGGAGGGGGTTAAGTGAAAGGCAGAATGGGAGCTGAGCTGTTTCCATCTAACAGTTTCCACTAATGCTAAATTGCAGCCACTGGAACACAGTGACCTCCTCCTAACATGTGTTCACCATTAATCCAGCCATGGTGAGAGAAGGCCTGTTTTCACCAGGAGAGAAAGATGAGACAGAGGAGTTGCCCCCTCAACCCTCCTATTATTCACACCATATTTATGTAAATCATCTGTCTGCGTGTGTGCGCATGTATTTTTAAATATGACCCTCCACATTAGTTAGGAAATGGAAGACATTTTCTCCATTTTTCAGACACACTTTGCCTTGTGAGCTGCAAATCATTTTTATTTGTACCATGAAATGAATGATAGTGAAATATAACTTCTTTTCAGAGCAACAGAATCATTGTGAAAAAA
Organism: Caranx ignobilis; assembly: GCA_021432705.1. NCBI lineage: Eukaryota > Metazoa > Chordata > Actinopteri > Carangiformes > Carangidae > Caranx > Caranx ignobilis. Next base: position 58,404,523 of record MU269990.1, read on the forward strand.
TAGCTACTGAAGCTCTCTAGAGGACAAACAGACATGGTGCAGTTTTCAGCGGTCAAGAGAAACAAACTGGAGTATGTTATTGGTAAATAGAGGCGGTTGAGTCATTCTCTTTTCTTTCCAACCACGATTGGAGATTAGATATTCCATTTCATGTCCACAAATATGCTCTGTTGCTAATTAAAGGGCCGACGATTTGTTGCTTGGGTCAGCAAAAGCTTTGACACTTTGGATCTAGTCAGCGGATGATGACCTCTCTTTCCACCCTTCTTTCTTTCATTCCCCTTCCCGATACGTGTCTCATTCTCACTGAATAAGACATAAATGTGAGGATTTATGCTTCAGCCCCCCGCTCTCTGATATTATTTTTTTTTACTCTTCCCTCACATTATGTATTGTTTTTTTTTTTCTTACCCCTCATATTGCCATATTGAGCCACATGACATCTGCTATGAGTGGGAGAAAGTGCAGAGGACCCAGGGCGTGTTGACATCCAGCTCCTCCGTGTGATGTATGAGAGGGATACAGAGGCGGGTGGGATTGAGGTGGGGGTGTGTGTGTATGGGGGGGGATTCAAGCCCTGTTCCAATGTTTGGGAGGCACATAAAACATATTACAGAAAGGCCGTAAAAAGAGCCAACATTAGTGTCCAAATTTAAAACATGTCCCAGGTCTTAGCTGTTGTTCACTAGGGGTTTTCTTGCACCCCCCCCCCCCCCCCCCCCCCCCCCCATCCCCCCTTCTCCTTCTCTCCAGAGCTTTGGCAAAGAAAAAGAATAGAGCAACAGAGGAGAGGGGGGGGTCTGGCAGGATGCAAGCTTCCCAACATGCAGGCTTTGTTAGACTGAGACACCATGTGTAATGTTTGTAGAGTGTTAATGTTTGGACACAAAGATGAATCTAAGGAGGGCAATATGACAAACAAAAGCCTCATCAGGTGCCACAGAGAGACAGAGGCAAGAGACCAATCTAATTACGTTATTGCACATATTGGTATCTTTTAAAGGGTCCTTTCACTCAACTTGAAACACATATTTTTCCACTTAGCCGCATTGATATCTCGCCATGCACAGTCAGATTTAGATTCAGTACATCTGCTGGGTCTGCCTCCCCAATACATTTGAGTTGAATGGGATTTCATTTGTGGTGCTCAAAGCACAAGAAATGACATTTGAAAAACTCAACAGCAACTCTCATTTCTTTTCTTTCGCTGGATAATCCACAGACGTAGCTGTCAGTGGAACTATTTTCTTCCAAAGCAATTGTTCTATGAAAACTGTAGACAGAGAGGTCTGTGCATTACTCAAAGAAACCGGGACATTGTTTCTGGAAAGACATGCAGCTGTTGAGTTTTTCAAATTAAATGCTTTGAGCTGGACGTACAAAATTCTGCTCATTTGATGTACGTTCTCTGGCCACTTTATTAGGTACATCTGTTCACCTGCTCGTTAATGCAAATAACTGCCACAGCTCAGTGTCTTTTGGCCTGTGGACATGGCTCAAACCGAGAATCATAATGGTTGATCGTGCCAGACAGGCTGGTCTGATTATTTCACATACTGCTGATCTGCTCTATTTCATGCTCAACCATCTTTGGGGTTTACAGAGAATGGTCTGAAAAAGAGAAAGTATCCAGTGAGTTGCAGTTATTATAGAATAACATTATATATTATAGAAAGTTATAGGATAACCTTTACTATTTTTATTATAGAAAATGTCTTGTTCATGTCAGAGAATGGCCAGAGCGGTTTGATAGAAAAATCTCAAATAATGACTTGTTACGGTGGAGGCCCGTCAAAGAGCATTTCTGACCGCACAACACGTCAAACCCTGGAGCAGGTGGGTTACAGCAGCAGAAGAAGAAACACACCATGTCAGTATGGACCAAAACCTCTGATGAATGTTTCCAACACCTTTTTGAATCTCTGCCACAAAGTATTAACACAGTTCTGCAGCCAGAAGGGGTCCAACCCGTACTAGCAAGGTGTATATGATAAAGTGGTTGGTGAGTATATGTATATTTATGTCATGACAGATACCTATGTACATACTTGCAGTATATATGTAATTATGCGCTGTATACATATATATTTAGAAAGAGAGAGAGAGGTAAAAACCTTATAAAAACAAAACACATTTACAGTACCTAGTCAGTATTTGGGTGAACAAGCCCATGACAGACTGTGGCACTGTAGCATGACATGGATATGTTTTTTTATATGTCTTGGTTGTGTGTTTATGTAAATGAAACTGTGTTAACAGAGGACTTTTGCAGTAGCACCAGCATTAACATTAATGGCATCTAATGATGTCAAGAACATATTAAATCTACATTTTCACAGGCTAAACAGTCAACACCTTAAGTGTGGTATACTTTAATTGCCTCCCTGATCATTTTCACCTTTGCTACAGCTCCATGAAAGGCCCATATAGACACTGAATATCCAGCAGTGCAAGGAGCTTCAAGTAGCAATCCAAATATACGGAGGTATTCTCAAACAACGAGAGCCTGCCAACTATAACACTCCTATTTATTTATGTATTTATCTGGATTTCCTGTAGACTTGTAGAGATGTTGGGCGCTGCGGGCCGTGCTATCTGAGGCCCGTTTGACAAGGGTTGGCTAACCCTGGCCAGGCTGTGCCGTGTTGCATTAAGGCTGGGTTATTTATCCAGGGAGCTCATAATGATGATGCTGTCCCGGTCGCTGAGACGGCTCTGTTCTCTCCGTCACCTCCCGCCCGCCGTAGGATGCTGGGCCTGGCAGGTTCCCACTTGTGCTACCACCAGGAATGGTGCATAGAGTTTGTGTATGAGAGTCTACACAATACAGTAAGTGTAGTATTTGTGTGAGTGAAGTCGGAAACAAGTATTTGTGTAGTATCTTTTCTGCAAACACTCAAAGAGCTGTTTTGGCTAAGAATACAGTACTTATTAAAATTTCACAAATTGAAAATTTTACATATCAGTACTGTGTTTGCACACAGATGAGATGAAAATGACTTTATATTAAATGATGTGTATTTTTGAACATGGCTCTAGGGATGGCAGTGTCATATGCTGACATTGTTGCCGTCCTTGTGATGTTACAGTATATGTCGCAGGTGTAGCCAGGCTCGTTAATGATGGCTCTGTTCAGTGCCAGTAAACCCTGCCAGAGGGCCAGCATGCATAAAAACCTCAGCCATGGAGCTGGCACACCTGAATGGAATGCAGCCACAACTAATGTTATTCGTCACACCTTAGCTTTTTTCTGCAGAGAAAAGTCAAAAATATTCGCAGAGAAAAACCTGTGTTACAAGACATTCTGTGAATGAGTGAGGTGAGGAGTCTTTGTTTGTACATATGTGGGAATTTCTTATTTTTATATATATATATATATATATATATGTATGTATCTTCAAGTCCCTCTGCCTTTTTGCATTTACACACTGTACATCAGTGCGTTTTGTCTGCACATGGTCTTTCAAAATGACGCTTCTGGATCCTTCTTGGTTTTTATGTGACACTGGCATGTAGTGTAGATTTACAGTGAGTGTGTATGTATGCAATATGTGTGCATGTTTGTAACCACAAAATGATAAGGAGGAAATGGAAAGTTTTCTCTGATTACTTGCAGACACTGGTGAGACTCTTCCACATAAATGCAGTTGTTTTAAATGAACTCTTTCATATCAGTTGTAGATCTGAAGCCATCTGCTAGGTACCACTAGTTTACTATGAATGTTTTCCTATGAGCATGATCAATATACAATACGGGTGGGCTTTGTAGCAAAAATGTCACATCACAATTTTTTATCAGGAAAGTCACGATCATGGTTTTATCATGATTTTTAAATTCAGGATAGGTGGCTTCACTGTTTTTGTTAGCTGACTTTCATCATCGTTCACGTTCAAGAGGTTGAATTTCAGCAGGTGCAGGTCTGGCTTGCCATAAGATACTAAAAGTGCATCAGTAAAGTCCCTCAGTGGACCCGAGCCTTCTTCACGGACTCCATTATGTCAAGATCTTGCCATGATTGTGCCTTGTCTTCTTGTCTGCTTTCAGGACCTGAGAAATGGCCTTTTCTTGGTCCAACACTCTCTGAATGATGGTAAGTTTGTCGTGTCGGTGACTCTGTGGTGAGTTTTTGTTGAGGTAGTTTCATTTCTGTTTGAGCCTTAATCAAATCCCACTTTTTCTTCTAGCTGTAGGAGAATGTACTCACTACTTCCTTGCAGACAGATGTCGTACAATCAACTCGAGGGTCTTTAGCACTTTTTTCTGAAAGAAGTCAACATTAACAAGACTTAATTGAATTGAACTAAAATCAGAACAAGATACATTTTAATCTCTAATTATTTACATTTTAGTTGAAGTAGTTTTTGAAAAGGCTCTTGATTATTCTGATGCTATATTTTTTCATACTGTGAATACAAAACATTTCATTAAAATGTTCTTTAATCATAGTCTAATACAGACATGTCCAAACTGTTCCACAAAGGGCCGGTGTGGCTGCAGGTTTTTGTTCCAACCAATCAAGAGCACACAGTTTGACCAATCAGCTGTCTGAAAACTGAGATCAGTCGATTAACTGAGTCAAGTCTGGTGTGCTGCTGCTTGGTTGGAACAAAAACCTGCAGCCACACCGGCCCTTTGTGGAACAGTTTGGACATGCCTGGTCTAATATAATAATTTACTTTGTTGTATGTTCCAGATTTATTCTGTAGTTATTTTAATAGAACAATGTGGTCCAATGTGGCCCTCACCATATTAGTCCCACTGTCTATGGTCATGTGATCATCTTTAAGTCCCCAGCATTCAAGAGCGCTATGAGCTATGCGCTATGAGCTCTCCCATGTGATTGTCTTGGAAGTATGTTGTTTGAAGTGTCACACTGCAGAGCTTCCAGTTGTCAATATAATGAATTGTCAGACTCAAATGGGATGCTGAAGTACGGCTGGAACACAAGTCACTTATTGTTGCGTAAGACTGAACGTTTCATGGCATTCGGAGTACAGATGAAGAATGGCAGTGCTAGAAAAGTATTTTCGGCTGTAGTACTACTGTTTTTGATTGCTTTAATGGAAATCATATCTTTCGCGAGGTAAAACTTCATTGTCTGCTCTAGCTGTTTCACACTCAACATACTGTTTAGTATGCTGTCTCTTTAGGTGGTTGAACAGGTTTGTCGTGTTGCCACCCGATGTTCGAACATTGCGTATAACTGTTGTTCTTGCCTTGTCATTCGGGGAAAAAAACAAAACAGGAGGTAACGTTTCTCATTTTCTATACTCCAAATCAAAGATAGTGGAGACTGAAAAATCTACGGCACTACCTGTAGTTCGCTAAGATTGGTTGATCAGTGTGTCACTAGGGCGGGCATGAAGCAGACTAGCATGTAGTGTGATGCAGAGAAAAAAAAGCTCCAGGTGTTTCCATGCAAGAGCATAGAACAGCAATGGATAGAATGTGCTCTATAGACGATACTATGATCTCTCTGCTTTGGCAGATTGTCAACGTGTTCTAATCCTTAATGATCTAATGCCTCCATATTGCCCACCCCTTATATACACCGCCATAACATTCTCCTTCAGATGTGATCAGCTCTCCTCACTCTGTGCAGAGGCTGCTGTCAGCAGACACACAGTTACAAAGTGAAGGCTGTGGTGTCTTACTTGCTTTACTGTTGCTCTGAACATGTCTTTGACCTTGTGAGTCAAGTCAGAGAGCTCCATCAGTTGGGACCCATGCTGTGTCTTGTTGGACCTCTGCCGCTCATGTCAACCTAATTCATGCTGATTGATGCTGGCAGAAATAGGCCTCATTTTGGCAGGTACTCCAAGTGGAGTGTTTGACAGATGGTCAGATGGTAAAAGTATATTGTTTCATTTTCATATAAATGAATAACTGATTTTTCCAAGCTGACAACAAATTCTTTCACTCACCTTTAAACCAAACCAACATTGGGGTTTTTTTGGTTGTTCTTTTTTTTTAGAACTGGAAAGCAGACAAAGTTAATAATGAAAGCACCCTGGAAAGGCAGTTGCTACTGATTTCAGCTGTCTCATGTGAATTTTACTGCAGCAAATATGCTACTGAAAGAATTTATACATCATTAGTTGAGCATTAGTAATCGTCTGCAAGGCCAAAATAGACAGCAGGATGAAATACACAAAGGAGCACTGTGCAATCAAAGATTCCTTCCTCTTCAATTTTTCCTGATGATCTTTCCTAACCTGGGGTTGTTTCAGGTGTATAACCAACTGAGTGTATAAAAATCTACACAAATATTTTGGCTCAAGCGTGAGTTTGCTGCAGCCTACATGACTTGGGGAATGGGAGGCATGAGGAATGCAAACAGAGTTGTTTTCCCCTGAAAATTTGTTGTTGCCAACATCATTTCTCAATATATGCATATAGTTCAGCAAGTGCCCACCTCTGCCTCTTGGTTCAACCTGAGCCCTGTCAAGACCTGCCATTAACACGAGTCCTGAGTGATCACACTTGGCTATAAAAGGATGATAAATTTAAGGGTAAGTGGAAACTAGGCAAGGTAAACTACAGTATGACAAAGTCACGGTTTCAAAACCACTGAAATTTTCCGTCATACTGTTCCTGTGGTATGAGCTGTTTTTTTACGTCTCGTCAAAGAGAGAAAGTGCAGGTCAGAAATCCCTCAGGTTGTGTGCAGCTGCAGTGTAGATTATCACGTGTGGCACTGTAACACTGCCACGCAAACACACCAACAACAGAGAAGAAGACATGCGCTGTATTCAAACATCAAATACTATCAACTAAATGTTGACTGGGAGTCGTGCCAGTCCAAATATACTGATGATGCCTATTTAACAGACGCATTTCAGGCACAGTATTTGAGGGACCTGACAGTAGTCCACCGCTGTTGTTGTTGTTGTTGTTGTTGTTGTGTGGCTCATGTTACAGGTTAGAGAGGTGGTTCACAAAAGATTTGTTTTGGGTGTCTACACGAAAACTCTGGGATGGGGTTTTGAGATTTACCCACTCTGGAACCTGTTTCCCCCTTAAAGGACTGCATTTATTTTGATTTTATTCAGAATAATTATTGATTTTATTATTTATTTTAACTTGATACACATTTATTAATGACCGGAATATTCTATATGTTATTTAAAAACACTGTGTTCAGTGGAAAAGTTGTGTTTTTTTGTTGTTTTTTGTTTGTTTTTACCCAGACTTTCAAAACAACAAATTTTAGAGCTGTAAGCGCAATCCCATGAAACCATGATACCTTACTGTCATCGTACTGTCAGAATCTCATACTAGCCGAGGTATAACGCAATGTGAAACAACATGTTGATTCTGAATTGTGGAAGAAAAAAATCTTGGATTTAAGGATTTACTCTAAGACACATTTACATACTCAAGTCGAACGACTCTTTAAAATATACATACCAACTTATTCCCAAATGTACAGAAATATATCTACATACACTTCTTCTGCGGCACGGCGTATGCACAGCATTTAGTCTCTTGTGACTGATATGGCCACAGTCGCATGACGGACACAAGCAACTAGCTATAGATTTTAATATTTTTGTTTCTCTTGAATAAGTTAGAAGTGGCTCCCCTGGAGGTAAGAGACTCATTAGCATTATTATTAGAAAATTCCCTTTGCTTCTCAATAGCTTTCAAAATTTCTGTCTGACTAATTTGTTGGCTCAGCTTGATGATTTACCATTGGTCAACAATTTTGATTGTTGTTAATCATAATTGCTATTGTAATAGCTAACATATGGTGACATACCCAGCTGAGTTAACAAAACAAATTCATTTTCTGCTCTTGCCCTCCCTAACCTCCGATTTTTTTATTCATGTATTAACTACCATTTGTTTGTTATGGTAGTTAAAGAAAACACTATTGTAATTGCATATAATTGCATGGAGTCAGTATGATGGAATATACAGTATTCCCCAGCAGCAAACATAAGTTAAACTCTCCACTCACAATTAATGATTGGTCACAGTTTGGTTTATTTATTTTCTCTGGGTGGTACCTTCATGTAGCGATCTGTGTTTTTACACAGCCTCTGTGGGAGCACCAGTAAGCTGTAAAAACACTACCACCACATCAGAGCAGTGCATCATACGAATAGCATTAATGTAACATTTTGAATTTGGAAAGCTGCCCTTGAAGTCTTTTGACAATTTTTTTAGATATCTTTTACTTTGACTCCTCCAGGAAAAAGCCAACTTAAATTTCTTTTCTGTTTCTTCTTTCACAAACTATCGTAAGTTCTCACAGACTTTAACTGTCAGTCTATGTGCCATTAAAACAGAGTGAAATATGGGGCTTTTGTGCCTTGTTACTCTCTGTTTTTCCTGTTTTATTTGTTAAGGATTGCCAAAGCACAAAAGATCTCCTGAAAAGCTACTTAACTGTATAAGAACATAAATACTGTATGTGTTGCTAGATACGATATATAAGACCTCTGTATTTCCAAAGTCTGAACAATATTAACATTTTCTTTTAAATTAGAGCAATTTATTTAAGTACAGATAAATCCCATATTACCTTGTAAATTGCCTTGTAAATGGCAGCAGGACACAAGAAACTTTTACTATCACTTGTGTGAGCAGACAGAAAGAAATGGAGAGCAGGCATGAAGGGATGCCAACCACGTGATCCAGTGTTTATATAGACATAACTAATACACATTTACTGTATTAACTTTAGTTTTGTTTTGAGTATATTTTCCCTCCACAGTCCTCTGTATGCTAAGACCAAATCTGGCGCTGCCCTTGACAGTCCAGTATGCTTCACGTGTGCACACATGGCTGAACAGTAGCTTGTTTGTGTTGCTGAATAATCCTTAATCAACAATCCAAACCAAAGCATAGTCTCTCATTATCCCAGGGAGCATGCCAGCTTGGCACACAGCGAAGCCTGCCTGTCTGTTTTAAACAGGAATCTATTGAAACAGCACAGAAGAAGCCCTGACGGCTGCACCAGCAAACTGTGTGCACGTGCGCGCGCACTCACACCACACTCACACACAGACCAATACAAAGACAAATCCACATCAGTGGGATGCACAGGGGAACAACACAAGCAAGAACATATACTCATACTGTCAATGCAAGTCAAAGTCATAAAGAGAAAACAAACACAGTTGTACACATGGCCTAACTTGTTGTCATGCACACACACTCACACACATGCACTGCATGCATCATTTGAATATAATAGAGGGGTATTGTGGCAGAGACGAATAATGCACAGAGGGATTGTTAGCTGAAGACTTGGCGAGAGTGCTGGATACTGCAGAGAGCCATCTTTCTTTCATTAGGCAATATAGGATCTGCAACACAGGCCCTGAGGACATTAATTACACAGAGAGCAGATCTGTGTGGGCCCTACAGTAGGCATCACACATGGCATTGAGTAACACACGGCTGCAGCTCCTCATTACTGGGGCTTTCCTCTTCAGACCTTTCATCACTCCCCATCGTGCAATCCAGAGGGGGAATCCTAAGCTTGGTTGGCTCACTAACCAAAGAAAAACATATATAGTTCTTTGTTTGTCGAATGTATTCTCAGTTGAAGTCAGCCATATGTCTCTTTGTAGGCATTTCTGTCCCAGTATTTCTTGCAGTACTTGCCTATTTGTTTCTATTACACTCAAATTCAAATTAATGCACACGCCTTGAGTAACAATAATACATCTTGAGTGACACTCTTCACATCTCTGACATCCTGCCACCCAGTGGGAGGAGCTGTCCGTTATGGTGACAGACTTGACTTTTTAGAAATATTATTTCATATCAGGCCAGAGAGGTTAAGGGGAGACAGATGCTGTCAGGGAGTGATGGATGAGCCTCTTTTAAAAGGCCATCAGGGAAATAATAGACATCCTAGCGAGCCAAGAAAGCAGCAAGCTAAGCTGGGACAATCTCTACTCCCCCTCTCATCTCCCCAACTGTCAGACTGAAAAATGTCAGCAATTAGAAGGTTTGGTAATGTAAAGGTAGTTTCATGTTTGATCTTCTGTGTCCTGAGGTAGCTGTAGAAGTGGAGGTGGTTAAAAAAACTGCAGCAAGCCACGGGAGGGAAGGTTAGACTCAGGACAGATGGAGTCAGGGTTAATTCAAAAAGGAGATGGATAGAGAATTAAGAACGGTTGGATATTTAATGATTTATCCACATATTCACACCAGTGGTGGTAAGCTACATCTGTAGCCACAGCTGCTGTGGGGCTGCCAATGTGCACCAAACTACCCCTCTGACCACCACCAAACATTCAAACACATTCACATGAGGCAAGGTGGGTAAGGTCGCTGTTGTTGTGCCCAAGGGAACAAGGACACAACAACAGCAACTGGGATGGAGCAGGATTCCACCACTGTCAAAGCATGAGCCAATGCATATTTGAACTGAATCACCCCTTCACAGAAGATTAGGTAAAGCTAGCAACTTTTGTTTGCATTCTCTCTGCTCACTTATGGCTTCTTTTCCACTGTTGTGAAAGTCAGTATTCTGCCAGAATTGTTTTGTTTTACAGCTCAAAGACTGTTCAAAACAAATATGAGCCTCTTGCAAAGTGTCTCCTGCAAAAATGTTTTTTTCTAATTTGTGTATTTCTGTTTGGCATCATGCGAAGAAAGAAGGTTTTGGATACATCACAAAATTTCATCGTTCACAAGGCATTATGTCATCGTGGAGACATGTCCTGTTTTTGAGTGTGTTTGTGGATTCAAATTGAAATCTGCGGTCTTTAATTTGGCCATCCATAAACAGCACACTTACATGGTTGTGTGTTGCACACAGACAGATATGAACATTTGCTTTGCTATTTTCTTATTTATTCAAAACTGAATATGAGATAATGCTTGTTTTTTGGAAGATTAAAACCATATCTGCACAAACATGTAACAAAGCTGCAAAACACACCCTATAAAAGACTTTTCAGTAGAAGCAAAAATGGTGGAAATCCAGTAGAATAGGAGACCATGGAGACTGAGACGCAGCATTTACTTGCTTTATATGGCTTATTTGATTAAGGCATTTTAACTAAGTGCCTCATCTGACGCCAATGGGACTGGGAATGACCTGGGACTTGTAATGGAGAATGAGTCACAGCTAGAGAGAGAGAGACCCAAAGAAGAAAGAGACGGAAAGACAGAGAGAAAGATCGAGGGCTTCTTATAGTCAACACAAACACCATCAGACAGGCAAACCATAAACGAGTCATATAGTTCTGTTTTTTATTTATTTGTGCTCATAATTTTTTTGTCTAGGCTGCTATTTGCTCAAGTTCACTTTGATGAATAAAAATGCGGGGAGTGTGTGTGAGTGTGTGTATTTCTGGTTGAGGTCGGTATTTTTTAACGCAAACACAATGGCTGCAAAACCATAGAGCGACCATACATCTCTGCTTTTTATTTATTCATTACCCATGGTCTTAGTTCTGTCCCACAATCTGAAATGGGATAATTTCGACAAATGGCTTGTTGATTGCATAGAAAGCAGGAGGGCAGTGAGCAGTAATAGAGATGATCTGTTCTGGTTTTGGGGGCTGATGAGATGCTTCAAGCGCTAAAGGAAAGTTCAGAATTCAGCAAAATGCATGCTATTAAACAGTGACATCAGTTTGGTAAAGCCATAACTCACTTGTTGGTTTTGAAAACATCTAGCTGGCTCTGTCTGCGCTTTTCTCGTGGTTACTAAAGAGAGACAAATAGCAGAGCTGCGCTGTCCACACTAATGGAGAAAAGCACCAGTGCAGAAGATCTGTAGCACTCGCTGTCTGTTTTCTGTGCTTTAAATCTCTCTACAGAGGAAACGGTGCTGCAGAAATGCTCCAGTCAAGCTCTAGTGTGTATATGTATTGCAATGGAAAGACTGTACTAATGCCATGACATGCAGTGTCTTGTCTGTAAAGATAATCATTACTGGATCGTTACTGTGGGGAGGTATGATTTACCATGTGCTGCTCTGGCAAGGATGCGCCTTGCACCGTGTTAATGGTTGGGACTGTGTCTATTTGTGGGCGCGAATGTGTTTCAAAAGCAAGTGATTGCTTGATCTAAACGCTCACAGATTTGATTTAGTGCATCCATAATCAGACCTTTCTCTCTTGGCTGAAGGTTTTCGACCCCTAACATGAAAACCTCCGCACCTCAGGCTTTGGGCAGAATACCAGGCAGGAATAACAACCTTGTGAAGCCATTAAAGCATAAATTAACATTAGAGCACTTTTGTTTCTCACCAGGGACGTTTATCCCATCAACAGCAGCAGAGATTGTCTTTATATCCTCCCTGATTGTAGAAAGTATTTGGATCTTTGCTCTGGGGTAGCAGAGGGAAAACAAGGTTTGGGATGGATACTGTGGTGTCTTGTGCCCTGCCAGTTGCCTCGACCACTGGCATGTCTGCCTCTGTCCATTTGCCCAGAACAGCCATGTTAGTTTGTTCATCTCTCCAAACAAACGCTCAGCGCCGCCGACTTGGGAAGAGGTGGGAAGGAGTGGAGGAAAAACATAGGGGCGCCTTGTGCGTGGGGGTGTGGGTGGGGGTGGGGTTGAAGTGGGTGAGGGGGGGATTTTTTCCTTCAGCTCCATTTTCCCCCCAGCACCACAGCTGATTGCTACCACATTGATGATGGTTAGTTAGTGGGAGAGTGTGTATACTCAAGAGCCCGCTGGCCAGACTGGCCCCTTTCCCTGTGGCACTGAGCCTCTGGCACCCAGTGCCGTCCTTCCACCACCATAGCGTCACTGTCTCATCCATCTCACATCCCTCCTTGGGTCTTAATCCTTGTCTCTTACCAGCGGCCTGGAAAAGTCCTCCAATAGTTTTTATTGATCTGCATTGATCGTGTGTTCAGAAAGGCGATGTATGAATACAACTAATATACTTTTGGATAAATTCATAGAGCCTCTTTTGTTACAAGCATAAGTGATGCAAGTCAGTTGTTGTCTTTTTTTCCATCATCGGACCCTTCCACTGTCTCCCACTCTATCTTTCCACTCACTCCCATCTCATCTCCTTGTATAATATGAGCTGCTTGCTATCAAAACTTCAGCAATATGTTTGACTCATTTTCCAGCCTCTCAACTCTCCGTGTCTGTGTTTTGTAAGAGCAACAACATGATACTCCTGTCTCCTGCAATTTAATCCAGAAATTGGAAGCTGTAAAATTTAGTGTGTGGGTCCAGCTTTATGATGGAACTAATTTTTAAAGTGTGCAATAAACCAAACCAGATTCAACATCAATCTTTTTGCCCCCATTTGTGTCCCTTTTGTTCCTCTGTGGCACACCCTCATTCTCTTATTTGGCCTTTTTTTTGTCTCACGGAAACCACAGTCCTTACATATAAACAAGGTGACAATGTTTTAACGTTACCGTGACAGTTTAATACACTTGAACATTGATGTGGATGTGATAACATGGCAGTGAGTGACTGCTCTTGGGAGCACGACATCTGCATTTGCTTTCATATGCTTACAGCAACTTATTCACCTCTACATGCACAGGCTATTTGATTCTTAATGAGCAAACTCTTTCTGCTCCAACTTCCTCCTCTTACATACCAACATTGTACCTGTAAAAACCCATTGTTGTATTGTGAAAATTTTTGATTTTTCTTCATGGGGTTCTGGAGATGTGGCATCTGTGTACAGGTATGTCCACAGGTGCTGCTATATAACATTTATGAGAAGGTTTACTGCAAGAACAATCAAGGAACATTGTTAGCACCTAATTAGCACGGCAAAGGCCTTTGGACCTGGTTTCCTTTCACTCGGCGCTGCTACAGTACACAGCCTTTTATGAAATAAGGAAGAGCTTTCCTGGCCATACTTTGAAATAAACTTTGATTATCTAAAGGATATAAAATATGTTTTCCTAACCATTTCAGAGCTGCAATGTAAATCAGCTGTTCAACAGATTCAAATAAAAGACTGTGTTTCCAAGAATATATATATATTTTGAGAGAGTAAATGTTTTCCTACCAGAGGCTGTATCTGCCAGAGATGAGGAAAGTCTGGTAAAAACAGCTTTTCCTCTCAGAAATGAAAACACAGGCAAATGTTTATGGGCCACGGTTGAAGAACGAGATCATGGTTTTTGGCTTCAGAACACCTCACTGACAGCGGCCGCTCTCTCCCAGCCCACACTTCCACCTCATTTTAGACATAGTTCACTTAAATTCAAAACAATGGTGGCGATGAGTAGCGCGAAGAGAATAGTGGTGAGATCAGTGACTGTTATATATAAAAAGTAAAGTTTTGCCAGAAGTTGATGTAATGTAGACAGCTTGTTTGAAGAGCACACTTTGAACTTTAATCGGAAGATTTGCCATAAATCTATCAAACGCTGGAGTGATGTTTCTTTGATATAAAAAAAAAAGCACGGAGCTTGTCCTACACTATATTTTTCTGTGGTTATGAATGCAAAGCTTTGCTTAATGTTCCTGGGACGTCATCCAACTCACGCTGAGAAGCTGTAGCACTAAAGAGGGGACTATGGTGGAGATTCCACACTATAATGGAGGGTGGTGGGTTACTTCAGCTGCTGCATTGGTTCTCTTTAACCAGAAAACTGCAGTAATATACCGGATTTATCTTTGTTCTCGGGCTCATATTTCAAGTTATTATTAAAAATGAGGAACTCCAGCTACTAGCTCCTCTGGGACTTTGAGGGAAGGAAATTATGATGAAAGCGGGTCCAGGGCCGGCCGCAGATTGGACACTTTATTAAATGGACAAGTCCAGTGGATGTCCTGAAATGGATTGCTGTAAGGAGGTATTTCCTGCAGGCGGACAGACTGCTTAGAGTGAGTGATGTGGAGGGCTTTAAAGGCCCTGACAGGCTTCTCCACTCCGTTGTATCTTAAGGCTGCTAAAGCTTGCAGTTATCTTGCTGTTTTCCATGTACTCCACAGACTCGGTTGTCTGCCAGTTTAAACCACACAATACTTGAATTTACAGCCCTCATTAAGAAGCAGAGGTTGATTCCCACATTAATATTTCTAAACCCCCTCTGGTACTGTAGTTTTCTTTAAAAGAAGAGAGAATCACAAATAACAGTTACCTTAATAATCAATGAATCTGCTCACTATTCTTCTAATAAATAAAATGTTAAAAAACGTTTAAGGTAACGTTTTGACTTCAGCTGGTACCATTGAATGTGTTGCCTTTGAAGAGTCCTTAGTTCTTATTATCCTTCTATCTAAAGTGAAGACACAGTATCAGGCATCACTGATTAGTTTTGAACTGTCTTCTTTCTTAATGGAGCGGCTGCGACCAGCTCTCCAAAGCTTACGAAAGCATGAAGAGGCTTTAACACTGTTTTCGTTTAAACCATTTGGCTTCCACAACTGGCGCATGTTGCTTCACAGATGTGCGCTCGTGCGTCTGCCTGAGCAGGAATGTATAGGAGAAAATATTTAGGCAAGGAGGGGCGAACGGAGAAAGACTGGATGCAAAGTGCTCCTACAATGTTCAAGGATGCATTTGTGCCTTTGACTGTATACATATGGTTCAGTAGATGTGAGTGTATGTGGCTGTATCTGCATCTTGGCGTCAGGGGCGGAAGCCTGAGGCGGGATGTGATTGATGACTTGTGTACTATAGAGAAAGTCCTTTTAAATTAAAGCAAAATGGAGTTTAGAGCATATGACTTCATCAGACCTGCTGAGTTCAGTGAGAGGTTAATGAAATGTGGCAGGCTCTTCTCTTTCAGCTCAGACTATGCATTTCATTCCACAGTAAGGTCTCTGCTCGACCATGTCAGTGCACTCAGCTGCCATCATTGTGAGTGAACAGACACCAGATGACTTGCTGTAACCGAGCTCATTGTGGTGATATTAAGAGTGAGCGGTCATGCAGTTTTTAACAGGGACATCAGACAAGTGTCAGATCTGTCTGCACTAGAGCAATACACCTCTTCATAAAAGTGTATCACAGTATTATCAAGTACTGTGGTGGTATTACAACTTTTGAATGAATGAAAAACAAGCACATTTTTTAAATATTCATAAAAACAAAGAAATGTAAAATCAACAGTTTAGTTGATTTTTTTCATAATTTTATTTTTGAGGGAGTTTTTGTTTTGAGAAATGTAGTCAAAAAGTGCTGAGAACTGAAATAGCTTTACTCAGTTTTGAGACCAAACGTTTTGTCTTGACAGTCCTACCTTTGGGGCATGTGATTATTAGTTTAAAACGGCCTGAACATCACAACCTGCTACTGTTTTTCTATGATATCAGCTACTGAGTTCCAGTCAGTTCCACCTACCTGGTCTACTAGTGGTAAGTCAACCCTCATTTGTTATGTAAAAGACAACAGGTTTTAGGCCCCTAGCTAACTCTGAAAGAGCTAGAATTGAGAGCCAGAACTGCATGGGTCACCAACACTTGCAGTTTCTGGTCAAAGCTTTTGCATACCAATCATGTGGTCGTGACAGACATTGCTTGGTTATCTCAAGGTTATCTTCCCTTATCTTGCCTTCTGGGGAATGCAGAGGCCTCTGCAGCATTATTCAGATCTTTCAGATGTGGAAATTCTTTCCCTGCATTATCCCATGCATCTTCCCTCCAACCACGCATAGTGCTGACAACACTTTATTAAATTACACTTCAGGCTTACTTGGCAGTATAAACTATTTGTCTGTTTTGGTGTAATGATAACAGCTGTTGTACTGTTGCAGAATGTGCTTCAGAGCTATATCCATTTTCCTATGGTGTGTTAGCCAGACTGGTAATGTGTTAATTGTGTGCATTCATGTGAACCCAGCACTGTTAGCATGCAGGTGTTGAGTATATGCTTTCTCAGGTGTCTTATAATGCGGTAATGATTCTCTTACCCCCGTCAGGAAAGCAGTATTGAACTCAATCAGGTGTGTGAAACACCACCTTCCCACCTGCTCTAAACCTGCCGGGACAGGGGCTCATGGAACGCACAGGAAGCCAGGTGAACCCCAGGGGTCCTCATTTTGTATTCAGGTCCTCCTGAATTGCCTCGGGTGGGCACAGTGCTTCATTTGATGGGGAACTCACAGTGACTGCTGGCCCCAACTCAAACAGCTTCTGTGAGAGACAGTATCAGTACTGTCAGATTATTTAGTATGTAATTTATGAGCAGGCATTTGCATTTCTGTCACGGTTCTCAGAAAAGGGACCCAAGAACACTGCTCAGGAGGCAGAGGTAAAGTAAAAAGCCTTTCCTTCGGGAAAAAAAAGTCTTGTGGTGGTGGTGGGGGGGGAGTACAAAAATCCAAGCAAGCAAACCAAGTACAAAGGTTCGGGCTGAGGCAAATTCCAAAATAACCACAGGCAAGGTCAAGAACACAATGAAGATCATAACGAACAGAGCGATAGAGGGTTAAGGCACATTGCACAAATACTACATTTACACCCGGCATTCAGATGCATTTGAGGTGATCAGATTGCAGTTGGATAGTCCTTGCCCACATGATGCATTGAGGGTGGATTTTGATCCAATGGGCCAAATCACCCCTGGAGGTTGTCGGGGACTCATTGTGAGCACACAAGTATAAACTTTTAAATTTCTTTGTCAGTGCTCATACAACAACTGCATTGCTTGAGATGTCCAACTGGTCCAAACCAGTGAGGTAGCAGATCACAACACAACATCATCTTTGTGTATTCTTCTTCTATTGTTTTTGTTTCATTTGGACCTGTTGTATTAGAGACATATGTGTAAATGTTATCAAGTTAAAATCATATTTGGATTCGATCTGGATACAAGATGATTTTTAATACTAGGTGTGAGTTGAGTCACAGATGACCTGGCAACCTAGAAATGGACCACTTTATATCCTGGGGTGCTGGTGAGGGAATGGGTGTGGAGGTGAGCAGATCGGGTGATTGTACCGGTGGGAAATGCAGGCAACTGGGAGAGGCAGCGTCTGAAATGACAGCAGAATAAGAATATGAATGCACAAACAACTGGACTAAATACATGAAGGGATGAAGGAGCAGACTGAAATTCAAAACCATGAAAGATGTGTGTGCACTTGATATGAATGCCAGAGCCCTAAAAGTGGAAGGAAAGCTCCAAAGATCATTCCTCGATAGAGTCCAAGTTATGAAGTTGGAATGCGGCAACTTCTCACCTCAGTGTTGAATGTACACTGAGCTATCATGCATCTGTGGTTTTGAATGGCCTCTGTGTACTAGGAGGCATGCACGTGTGTGTGTGTGTAATATCTGAGCCAACAGGCTGGTCTATGCTATTCCAAGGATTATCAATGGTGGCCGCTGTATTAGGCCTCACGGTTCCTCACAACTCCAGAAACTACATTATGCAAGTGTGTGTGCATAACAGTACATCTGCATGCTATGCGTGCGTGTGTGTTGAATTATAAGGGTATTTGTCCTTATCTAGACCTTTAACATGTTGGCTCAGAGAGAAAGTTAGAGTCAGGAATGACAGATGATAGAGTTGGGGGATTGCAAGCTGATCAAAAACAGAGAGGAGAAGAATCTGAGATAAGTTCCCCTGAGAGTCAGAGCGAAAGTCATAGGCAGACTGACAGACATATCTTCTGTCAGTGTCTCCAGTGGGTGAGCCAGCTTCATTTCAACTTCACTGTATGCGTCCTGGACACTGTACAGGTTCTTTGTATGAAATGGGCCACAACGGGGAGACTATATGTGTCCAGAGGGTGTGAAAACATTCCTGTTATCACTATGGAAAATTCTCCCAACTGTCATCAGATGGGGGGAAATATTATGAGTCTGTCTGCCGGCAAGTGTGTGTTACTCTGGGACAATCCTGCTATGTTTATTTTCTGAAACAGTAGACGTTCAGCTTCCACATCACACAGACCAGGATCCTGTAGCCGCTGCAGCGACCTCACTACTGTTTCCGCATGTGAATGAGTTTCGGTCAAAGTGAGGAGTGCATATGTATGTGCGTACGTGTGCATGTGTCTGTCTGGGTGTGACAGAGAGAGAAAAGTAAAGGTTTCGTTTTCACTGGTGTGTGCATGGACTCTCAGGATTAGCTAGGGATCAGAAGATGATGAATATAATTACAACAACATGACAAACCTAATGTTAAAACCACAAAATTGACAAGATTGCTGTTGTTTGTTTAGTCTAAAGCAGCTGAAGAATCAGTCACTGTATATGCTCCACACTCTGTCCTTGGAGGCAACATATTGCAGTCATAAAGAAGTCGACTGTCAATATTTTTACAGTGTATACTTGTCCTCATGTAGAGTCAATTACTTTCCATTGTTTACTTCAAAGCTTTCACCCAAAGCCGCTTTTCAGAGATTTGTTATGTTTGAAATAACACAATCAACAAACAATCCCATGGCTGTTTACTTATTAGATCAATATTTAAGATTTAGACAAAGTGATCTACAGACATGGTGGATTGATTTTCCAACTTGCGCCCTATGATTGTAAGGTAAAATTGTATTGGCTCATCTGTTGTGGAATTTTCCTTTGTTAGGCTCAATTTGATAGATCAAAGCAGTAGTAGTTGGAGTCCAGCCTCAGAATTTAGAGGATTAATGTCAGACAAAAGGAAAGTGCTCATGTATATGCCCTTTAATTGTTAAATGATGACTTTTGTTGAAAAAAAAAAAAAAAAAAAAAACACAAGAGGAGTACAGAGGAGAAAATCAAATGTTAAAAACACAGCCTGTCTTGGTTACTGTCCCTGCTCTGTTGATATTGGGCCTTTCGGCGACGGATGGCGTCAGCACCAGGCGGTAGTGTAGTTCTCTGGCCCTGACGTATGGGTGATCTATCTGGTCCCATCAAAACAAAGTGACACTGTCGACTTCCCCCAAGCACACATGGAAAGCATTGGGTCACACTCAACACAGGCAACACACACACCCACATAAACGGAGAAAAAAAAAAAAGGTAAACGGAGCTTCCAGATGACTATCTAGCCAAAGCTCTCAAGTTACAGGAACAAATATTCCAAAGCAGCATTTTCATCTTAGTTTTTCCTCTCTGTGGCTTCTTTGCTGTTTGGAGACCTGTCACATTTTTCCACTAGTCTTCCGAGTTATTATAGGTCAGCCCTCATTTTTAAAGAATGCACCCTTTGGGCCTCAGATAAGATAGTCTGAAGGTCCATATTTTCCTAAATGTGATGAACATCCCATATTTACTGGTTCAGTGTAATTCACCTTTTTACTTCTTGATTGTTGTCAAGGTTTGACTTCACATAGACATAGATACATTTTATGTTATGTCTCAATCAATAAACAATAGTCCTACAGTTCATCAGCAAAACGACCAGTAATGTGAGGATTCATCAGGAACTTTTTAAGATGCATTTATGCTTGTATGTATTTATTTATTTATTTGCTCTGAGATCTCCCAGTGCTGTGCAGGGAAACCAGGTGGGAGAAACTCTATTTGAATAGCAATTAAAAATTCTTTGTTAAGCAGCTAATGAATACGCTGATGTCCATGGATAAATAACAGTGACATGTTTGTACATTATATAAAGAAAAAATCTATGTCTAATATAATACATGTATGCAAGAACTAATAGTTGTTTTTTCCTGTCCTTGTTTTTTCCTTATGCAAAACATATCCAAAATGATACTTGAATATTTGATCACCGAAACATAAATAAATGATGAACAGTAATAAAATTCACAAAGTTTTACTCTGTTTCAATCCTGGTGTTCAATATAATTGACACGAAAAATATCTGTTGCCAAAAGCAACAGTTTAGCCCCAGGAAAACAAAACAAAAACAAACAAAACAAAACAAAAAAACGGGGCTGATCTGAACTGAAAGGGTTAAGTTTTATTGTATGTGGAGGCCTGTGTCCTTTAACCAAACAAAGACTCTGTTACAGTGGTGCTGATGCCATAGATCCTGGAGCTTTATGAGCATGCTGAAAGGCCTGCTGGTGGGAGGGTACACAGATGGATGGTGGTCACTTGAGGCTACTGGGCAGATGACGGCTGGCCCCTCCTGTGGGAAGCAAGGACTAATAATGAGGGCTACAGATGAGAGGGGCTTTGAAGGGAGGAGGGCATGACCTGGCTATGTAAGCTGGGGCAATGGTTGACGGATGCCGTAAAGAGCACTACTGTTGCTGGTAGTAAAGTGAGCACTATGTGCTTCTCTCACTGTTTCTATTCTCATGCAGAGCACCTCAGGGTATCTTTTTTTTTTTTTTAATCTCACTTCATCAGCATCCATGTTCAGTTTTCTTCCCCTGCATTTATGTTTTCTACCTATACCAACTTTTCTCTTTACCATCATCTCACTCAACCCTGATAAACCGATACACATCATTCCTCCAAAGTATGTCAAGCCATTGCTTCGTCACAGTCAAATTCACCTGGATCCTTTTAAATAAAAAAAGAGATTTATTACTGGCCTTCGCTTGTTCTGTACATCAAGCAGTGCCTAATGTGCTGCTTCAGGGGCCAAAAATTAGGCCATAGTCCTGATAGATTTCAGGGAGGTGCAGGCAGACACCCAGTGAGTGTGTTTGTTTATTCTTTTCAAGCCCAAACTTCCACTGTTATTCCACTTTCTACCCTCTTAAACTTTATTTCTTGATTTCTTTTTAACACGACTCCTTTAAAAACACCTGATTCAGAATAAATTTCAAAATTAAATGTTCAGGAGTCTGGCAACACATCTCGATTCACCCCTGCTCCACAGCAATTACTCCACACTCCAAAGTCTTTCTGCCGTCTCCAAATCAAGCGCCCATCCCTGTGATTACAGCCAGCGTCTTAGCAGTAGCCATGTGTCCTGAACTGCACTCTGCATGTTCACATACACTCAAAACTGTATATGCACGCTCTACACACTTGGAGTCATTAGGATAGAATCACTGCAGGTCTTTAAAAAAGTTGGCCCCTGAGCCAGTAACAGGAAGGGTGCCCAGACTGCTCCAAGAGGACCAGGTTTTGTTGACTCGGTGTCTGAGACTCAGTCATTTATCTTCATGAAAAACTGCCTCTGACAGATGCTCTTCATACAAGACAGCATATGTGATTTACTCTTCAATAAATAGTTATCTATTCTATTCATCAGAAAAAAAAAATCTCTGGATTTATTCAGTGATAAAACAATAAGAGCGAAAATGTTAATGGATTATAAAAACATAAGAACAATTGACATTTAGATTTATAAATTAGATAACAAACTGACACAGCAGAAAAATTGAAACCAAAATATAGTTAGCACCTGCTTGTTTGTGGTGCGTGCTGAGAAGTTCAGTGCTACTCTATTCATTGGTGTGACTTGCTCCAACTAAAGTTTTCCTTTTTTTGAAATCACATTTTCCATGAAATGTGGAAATTTAAAAAAAAATTACCTTCACTTTATGTAAACTTTTCAGCATCACTTAAAAAGCGTTTACTAATAAATGCGTAAAATGAATCTTCTCAGTTTTTTTTCAACAGAATGAATATTGTGTTTTTGATCCTGTTTGGTTTCTTAGAGTCAGAGAAACTCCAGTGATAGGTGACACAAATTGTTTACTAAGCTTGACAGATATTTCAGGCGAGATTTGGAGTGTGTGTGTGTGTGTGTGTGTGTGTGTGTGTGTGTGTGTGTGTGTGCGCATGTGTGTGTCCCCTCCCCTTGGCAGTTATTGCACCCATATGTTGTGGATTAGATTCCTGGGGGGAGGAGATGGGAAGGCTTTAAGGGGTTGACACCAGAGGAACATTTACCTGACTTAAATAGCCTCTTTTACATGCCTGCCTTAAGAAATTGTTTGTTTAATCTATTGTAATTGCCTTTAACTTTTCCTGCCAAATGTGAGAAAAGGCTCTATAGGCTGGAAAGCCCATAGCCCAGCTTGTGTCTGACTCTGATTGCTGCTTTAGAGCTTTGTGGACGTGTTGCCTGTGGCTGCAGCATTTAAAGAGCCCACTTGCTTTTAGAGGCACAACAGTGTAGTTGCCCATAAAGTTCAGCAAACACATCATGCTGACAAAAAAAAAAAAAAAACGTGGTCAAGCACAGAAGAAAGCAAAAGGTGCAAATATATGCAAGGGCAACCCGTTTTACCATATGCCACAGATGTTAAATACAGGTGCTGCTTTTAGTGCTGCCAATAAGTTAAAAGACGTTTGGCACTGAATTCAGTCTGTTTTACTGCAGTGACATCACACTTCACTTCACCACTACACTGCCTCCTCTAAAATGTCCTCAGTTTATCTTATTGTTAGTGCCACTGATCTCTCATTGATTTACTTCACAAAATGCAATATTGTTCATAAATTTGTCTCATTTCTTTCACAAACAGGGATGTGATGAACTGTATGTATGAACCCCAAGTCCCAGTAGTTTCTAGATACACTGATCAGCCACAATTTTAAGATCTGTTATTAAAGGGAAAGTTCGGATCTTTTGACATGAATTTGTATGACGTCCCCATTAGCAGTGTCGTGCATCAATGACTTTTCCCCTACTGCGTCCCGTGAGCATAGTTCTGGCCAGGTTTAGGTGTTGAAGAAAGTAGTTCTGGCTCGTTGCTGGGGTCACAAAATAACCCCAGCAAATAACCTCGGTGATGGCAGGTGACGGAAGGCCTAGCAACTAGCCGGAACTCTTTCTTCAACACCAAAACCTGGCCAGAACTCTGCTCATGGGACGCAGTTGGGGAAAAGTCACTGCTGATGGGGATGTCATACAACTTCATGTCAAAAAATCTGAACTATCCCTTTAAAGTTGGAAATCCAGTTTTGAGCATCACACACCACAGAATGAAACACTTAAAAATTGAAATGATATTTTTTTAAATAATTTTTAATGAAGACCTTCTCTTCTTCTACAGTAACACTTTAATGTGTGCAATGTATGTTTTATACCCCACCCCCACGTACACTTCATGCTGTGTAAATATTCATGTTCATTCCAGTAAATTCTCATGTTATTTATCCTTTCTCTTTTCATTAATTTCACTTCACTTTCTGGCAATTAGCACCTTTTAATGTCAATGCGATTTTATCACCTAGGAGAAAAAATCCAGGGCTCAGGGCTCAGGGCTCAGGACTGTGTGGGAGCCCGACTGCTCGGAAAAATGACACAGGGTGCCACAAAAAACACAGAATATCAAATGGAAATACAGACTTTCATGTTTTCATTTTCACGTGTCTTTCTATTCTCTTATTTCTCCTTTACTCCATTGCTTTTGTGCTATTTCGTTTTGAACATGTTTCTGGCAGCAGTTTGCTTTCTAACTGGAACAGATGTTGTCCTTGGATTGTAGTGGCATTGTTCTGCTGTGACTGCAACAGTCTGTGGTCGTGGTGAAAGTTAATCTTCTTCCCTATGGTTGCTCCTCGTTTGTGATTAGGACCTAAAGAGCAGGGTCAAGGGAGGTGGTATCCAGCCCACCCTGTCTGTCCGTGTCTTGTCTGTGTGTGTGTGCCAAGCTCCAGACTGTGGGCCATGCCATGTGTGGGTGTGCATACTGCTGTCTGTGTAAACACATCCTGGACAAATCACAGTGGACAGTATGATCAGGAGGTGCTGGTCACTTCAGTCTTTGATCATCGACCTATCTGGGATGCAGATGTTTTCTTTACTACAAATTCATCTCATCTGCTCCCTCTCAAAAGGCAGATAAACAAACCCAGAAAAAGTCCACTAAAAATAATAGCAATTGAAATGATTAACTGCTTGCAGAGAAGATTTATTGTTATTAAGTGACATCTGTCACACAGCATCACTGACCGACACGTTGTTTCATCCATAAAGACAAATCATTTTGTGAGGCTTTACAATTTCCGTGTAACATCCTGAATAGATTTTTTTTTTAGGAAATGCACCATTTTTACATCTGTACAATAAATATGAATCTGCCATCAGATTTTTTTTTTTTTAGCGCTCTAATGCTCTCTAATTAACATCTTGTATTTAAGCTGAATAGTAACAAGAAGTTGTGGTTATCTGTGAGTGCGGCCAAGAAATAGAAACACATATCTCCCTCGCAAACAACAATTTGTCACTTCAAAACAGATATAACACATGAATAGGGGACATTTGTAGGTGCTGGGTGGCAGAAACTAAGCTGGGCTAGCAGTTGCCCTGGTTACCAGTCTATAACTGGCTCCTGGCTTTTGCTTCATATTTATAAAGAGTGATACTGATCTTCATCTAATTCAGCAAGAAAGCTGAGTGGCCGGGGCTGCAGAGCGACATCGGCACGAAAAGGAAGGACATGTTGGCAATGGTGTAATAGCAAAATATACCATTCAGCATTTCCTTTGCCCTAGTGCTTTATTATTGTATGCAGAATGTCAGCCTATCCGTGATTAGAGGGGAGTGTGTGCCACAACATCCACCATGCTTTGACTGTGCTCAGTTAGACCACAGACTATACAGTGTGCTGTATGTGGTTTATAGAGATCTGATTATAGAGCCTTTTCACTGTAAACTATGATAAACATGAATTCAAAAGCCCCGAGGCCCCGTCTGACCAGATATGAGCACGGCAAACAAGCCTCTCTCTTTTGAAGATACTGAAAACTTACAGCGGACCTGGTTGTAAAACTATGTACTGTTATTACTGGTGGAGTGGTTGGTGTGTTGGGTGACCGAGGTTAAAGGGCGCAGAGTTTAGTCTGAGCCTAAGATCCTTAAGGGTTGGCTTGTGAGATTTATTAGAAGCAGATAAGGCTATAGCCATCTGCAGCCACACTCACTCTCTGCTCAGCCAGCCAATGCTGATCTGCCGCCAAAGCACACAGAATGATACATTCCTTAATGTGTCTGGCAGGAGAGAGAGAGAGAGAGAGAGAGAGAGAGAGAGAGAAAGAGAGAGAGGGGGAACACGTGAGAGAGTTTTGTGGGGTCATGTTATGGATCTTTTTATAAATCTGTTTTTCTTTTACTTCCAGCCCACATTTCTATTTGCAGGTTAAAAGGTGAGGGATCTACTACTGGTGTGTGCCCACAGACAGCCAAATAAACTACCTCATTATCCTACAAGCCCGAGCTTTTATGGGGAGGGGGGAGAGGAAGCTGTGAAAGGGAAGAAGTGGGTCATGATAGCATTTTAATCACAGCTAATAGCGAGGCTGCTAATGAGACAGTGGGTCTGTGAAAACAGCACCCTGAGATCACTGGGGGTGACATGCCACTGTAGCAAAAATAACGCACACACACACACACACACTGTGTATTCTGCATGACAAGAAGACAGTAAACAGTAATGTCATCAGTTCATGGGGGAAATAATATTTGTGTGTCACCTGCAAACACCTGACAGCATGCACACAAACATGCGCACACACACACACACACATACACACACACACACACACACACACACACACACACACACACACACACACACACACACACACTCACACTCACACTCACACTCACACTCACACACTCTAACACACACACACTCACACTTACATCTTGAAGTAATTGGCCTGTTACAGTGAAACCGCTGGGCTATGGTCTGTGTTGCAGCCAGTGAATGTGGCTCACTGTGAGTCTGCTCTCTGCTGGACAGATCTGCTATAATATTAAGTGAACAGAGCAGATAGTGGCCTCCTCTGCTGTCTTCCTCTTCTCTCAACTCCTGTTTATTTTCTAAATATAGCCAAAGACATTCATAAATGTCAGCTCAGCCGTTTATCTAAGCAGTGAAGCTGGAACAGGTCGAATGAAGAGACAGTCAAGGCCTTTTCTTTCTCCCAGGTTAGTCCAGGATCTCTGCATCCAAAGTCCTTTTTAGCTCAGAGGGAAAATGAGACTCAGATTCAGGATCTCTGCAGTAATGCTGATTTCAAAGAGCAGAATGAACTTTCCACCTCAGTTAACATAATCCCAAACACACTCTGAGTATTTACACATTTTCCAGCATTTGCATTGCAACTTGCGTTTTCAATTCCATGGATACATGGATAGTGTGCAGATAATTTCACATGATATTTAGTGGCACAGGAACCACTCAGAGACTGGATGTCTCTTCAGTAAGTAACATAATACAGGGATAAAAAAGGTCATTTATGTTTGGAATAGACTGTTTTTTGAAAAAATGAACTTTATCACCACTGCTTTGGTGCAAAAAGGAATTTAAATGCAAGAAAGTTTATTTGTTGGCAAACAAGTGAAATGTTCAAACTGTGGGAAAGGATCACAATTTCTACACTGATATTGACAAACTCATTAATAATGCAATAATAAGTAGCCAGTTTATAAACTCTGGAAGTGAGAGCTCAACTTACTATTGGTTATTTTATTGCTCTTGTATTAAAAATGCTCCCCAAAATCCAACCTTAACCTCCTTCTGGCACTCGACCATATTTCTATCTAAAGCCTGTTGTGTATTGATGTGGTGGAGAGTGAAACAACAAGAAGAATGGTGGGAAAGGGGATTATCATTGATAGGGATAAACCACCACTTTCATCTGCCCCCCTTTCAGGCCGGGCTGGAACAAAGTTTCCAACCACACAAAGTTTTTGATGCTATGTTTGTGGTGAAGTTGGAATCTGGGGCCATATAATCTGAACATTGGGTATTAGATTCACATAAAACAATACAAGTTGGAACCCTTGAGGCTTTTTTTCTAATGGATACGGTTGGCGGTGGGACAGAGCACAGCTGGGAGGGCTTTAAAAGTGGGCATTTAACAATACAGTCTTAGACACTCTCTCCGCTCTCTCCAAAAAGGTTTTAATTAGTCTGCTTTGGAAAAATGTGGCAAATCGTTTTTGACAAATTTGCTAGGTCAGAATGTCAGTGCGTTTGTTAAGTCCACTGGAAAGTATCACAGTCTCTGAACCATACATAGTTTAATATCTATTAGCATTTTTTAAACTATGTCTGAGTCTCTTGGATGTTTGAAAAGGAGAAAACAAATTTTATGGAGCACCAGGCTCTTCTCTGTGGGATCTCATTACTACTTTTTCACTTTTTTCGCTACATTTAGAAAAATTACAGATGTCATCCAAGAGTTTCAAAACAACTGTGAGCTTTCAAACCCTGCAACTGTGATTGACTGTTAAACATAAACTGCGTTATGCACATTATTAATGCCTTCTCTTGAGGAGGGCGAAGACTCTAATGGCAAACTCCCTCTGCATCACACACACAACAGGGGAGTGGGTTTATAAGGGTTATTTGGCCTTCCTAATGGCCACACTACATGTGAGGCACATAATTTTGAGGATGTGGCCGTCTCAGGCAGAAGGAAAGACCACCGTTTGTACACCACCTCCCAGGATGACACTGCTTTGACTTCCTGTGAGAATAAATTAATGACAAACATGCTGAAGACAGAGTACACTGGTTGTGTGGACATGGAAGGATGGTTATATTAGTGTACTGCAATCCTGCTGTAAACTATGAGGAGATGACAGCAAACTGCACACTCGAAAAAACAGTTGCAGTTTATTCAGCAGAAGATTTTTCAAAAAGTAAGTTTTATCCATGTGAAATATGTTAGCATGATGGGAAACTGACAACGATATCAATATATAAATAAAATGATAATTAACTGGTAAAAATAGAAGTGAAATTCTGTTCCAAGATTTTCTGCTGTTGGTAGGCAAGCTATATCACACAAATCATAAAATGAGAACTTAATAACGCACTGACACGTCTGGACAATGAAGGTAGACAGTGATTGTAGGTGTAATTGTAGGATTTACTCTTGTTTTTGCCCTGATGTCAAAAAGGAAAAAGGAAAACAGTGTAACATCCTGTCAAATATTCAGATACCAAGTCATGGACTAAAACTATTGTTCTCAATGAACCTGTTTCAACAATGAAACATTATTAATGCACAAACATCTATAGGGGAATCATGCAAGTCGGTCATTTTTTTTTTTCACTGTTTTGGTTGCTTTTTTTCTCTACAGAGCTCCCCCTACAGTTTCGGAGTGCATATTTTCACAGTCATAAAAACTCACTGTTAACACCCCCCCCACCCCCCCCATGTGCATTTGTTTTTAACTAAGCCTGCAAGAAGGCAATCTGTGGAGCGATGTCTACCGATGTAGGTAATGTCAACAAGAGATTACGGATTACCGGTCTTGTTTGTGTTGTAGTACCGTAAAGCAGTCCATGTTTCTCATGAGACGAGATCTGGGACACCAGGTCGGAGATGCTGATCTTGCAAGGTTGGTTTTTGGCCAAAACACCCTAGCTGGAAGGCAGAGAGCCTCCACTCTCCCTGTAACAAGTCATTTAACTATCACAATTTCTCCGAAGCTGTTTAATTAAGGTAAAAATCATACGTAGTTCCTCTTTGAGTCAAAATGTTTAGCTATGTTTTAAAAGAGTTGTAAAAGGGAAGTTACTCTTCTGGTGCATATTATTCATTTCAACTTTATTCTAGAGGCAATTTTAGGCATAACTTTTTAGCATCAGTGTTTTACTTTGTTGCAGCTGCTGCTGCTGCTGTGGAGTAAAATAAAGCCAGAGCAGCAAATCTGAGTCAAATGCATCATCGTCAAATTTAACAACAGTTCATTGTTGCATTTGGGAATAACAAAGACTGTGCCATAGTTGGTGGATTCAATCAGAGCTGACCTAGAATCTGAAAGTGAATTGATTTCAGCTGCTGCATGTTACTCTAAGTACCTTTGTCACAACGAAGTTTTCTCCTTTCATTTGTGCCGTTGACAGAGAAACAGATATTTTCAAACACAGTTCCTCAGCTTATGAAGGACAGAGCTGCAACCAATAATTATTTTATGGATTAATCTAATATTCATATTGCTTGTTTTGATCTAAGAAGAGCCTGGACCCCCTTTGAGTAACAGTTATGCAACTGTTCAGCTACTCCAAAGACGAGAAAAGGTGAAAGATGAAGGATAGGGATGGAGCAAGAACAAGAGAGAGAGAGCAATTCAAATGAGAGAGAGAAAGATTCAAACTGATGCTTGAACTCTCTGATGAGTAAAGCAGTAAGGGAAACAGGAAAAGCCATGTGTAGGACACACACACACACACAGAGTCCAGAACCACAAGAAAACAAAATTCCCACCAGTTTTGAGGAGACAGCTTTGGATCAGACTCAGTGTTCCCACTAAACATTGATGTCACTGATTATTAATCCATGGTCTCTGTTACACTGTATGCATTCTTCATATAACATGGGCTGTGGTCCAGACAGCAGACATGTGGGAGAGAGAAGGCACAACAATAAGTTAGAAACAGACAGAAGATAAGGGATTTTCAAGGCAGTAGCAATATGAGGACGTTGTTAGTTTTGGCTGATAGATAGATTTACCAGGCAGCAATGTCCATCTGTATGTTGACTCCTTTGTGATCTTTTTTTGAAATCATGTTATATATTTCAATCTCACACATTTTCTCTCTCTTCTTTTTGTCCTTAATATATGTTGATGTTGCTGTGAACAAAAAAGAAAACTGCTTGAGCTGACCTGGAGCCACACAGATGTCTCATACATAAAAAAGGATCTGGGCACAGCGGGGGTGCATGCTTCTGTTTATGGCTGAACAAACACAGAGCAAAACGTTGGTGAGCAGAGAGGAGCCATTCAAGAGACAATTTAGAATCAGTAGCCACAGAAGAGAGACTTAATGGAGACAATAAAAAGAGGCTGCAGAAATAGCATGACTCATATGCAAGTCAGTGGTAAAAGTGTTATAGCAGCACAAGCTCTTGAACAGGTGGATACAGAGAACAGGGGTGTCTGGGTGGTTATGAAAATTGTACCTGCAGGACTTTGGTGTTTATCCAGGCAGGTGTGGAGAAAGAATCTTGACAAGAACGTATTGTACCTGTACTGTATATAAATGAATTTTCTCCTGAGATGTGTGCATGCATGACAGTACGGGGCTTGGTATTACCCAGCCAACCCCGGGGAGGACGGACAGGGGCGAGGGTGGGGCGGAGAGGAATTCGGGGCTGTGGAGATAGAGCGAAGGGGCTCCACTTCGCAGACAGGTGGACAGGTAGCAACAGAGGCCTCATTGTCCGTGGCTTAATCAGGCAGGCAGGTGTGCCGCTCAGCGTTCGCCTCACCCCAGCAGCACAGCACACTCCTTGACTCCTTACCTCCTCCCAGCCATCTCTCTCTCCCTCATATAGTCTTATTGCTGCAGCCCAATACGCCTGCAGTCATGGCTGGCGATATTAAGTTTGCTTTAATATTGACGGATTAAAAAGGAATCGTTGATGTTATTGGAAAGTTTGCTACAACATGAGGTATCAATTGTGTCTGAAATGTGCCATGGGCTCATACAGAAATTAATGGACTGGTGTAGAGTACATAATAACTTAAATTATGCACATATGATGGTGAAGTGGAAAGGATAGAGTCATGAAAGCATGGGAGTGAGTAAAATTCACTTTACACGACAGAACATAAGGGAGGAATAAAGAAACAAAAGCCGGGCCATTAATGCAGAAAGAGGAGGAGAAAGAGAGATTGGCTTACACCGAGTGAGTACGATATGGTTGTAGATATTTTGCAGTTTAAGCAGGCAATTCTGCCAAGCCAGGTCCAGGTTGATAAATCTGTCAGCGGTGCGGCCAGGCTGCACAGATCCAGGTTACTGTAGGACTTGACTCTCGCTGCTCTCCAGCTGGCTTGGACCTCATCCAGAATCTCATACTATATCCTGGACCAGCGCCAAGCCTCTGGTCGGTCCTTACTCACCCTCGGCCCCACTCCCCCGCTACAAACAGCCGGACGTCCTCTTGGCACCGTGCCTCTCAGCTATAGTCCCACTCTGTTGATGGTTCTGGCCACCAGGTCTCCTGCCTTCAGTGTTTGTTGGTGTGGGTGGAAAGATGAAGATTACGTTTGTATTGTATGTATTCTTTCTCCACTTGCTGTTTGCAACAAGGCTTTATTAACCTCAGACACATGCACTCGCCTAAATATACTTTTTTAAGAGGTAAGATCATCAATGTTACAGACCAAAATAGAGACCTAATATTAAAAATACCCAATAAAGTATATCTGATCCTCTTTCGTAGTTTTCTGAGGTGTACCAGAAATACAAGACACTTCACCACTGTCCTCTGTTGAGTGGCCTTGACACCCTGTTTAGAGCCAATGCTGGTTCGTGTTTGGGGGATCTGGGATCTGTCTGGTTAGAGTCTGGTCACACTTTTATTTAACCTGTGGTGAGGTTCTGGACCTATCACTGTCCAAGTGACCACGAGGCCACTCTGTGGTCCAGGTCATTGTGTTCTGGTGGTTTTGCAGACCTTGGTCCTCACATACGAGATTTGACAGCAGCGCTGTTGTTTGTCTGGCTGCGGCTACATGCATGCTTTCATTCAGCAGGCTGTGTGTTTCAGAACAGTTAATGTAATCTGCATTTTATGTTTTTTTTCTTCTTCTGACAAACTTGCCCAATAATGATGCAATAGAGATGCAATGCTCCTATCACAGCCCATCAGTTCAGAGCTCTGTGTAAGTAGATGTTACAGGCGTACGGCTCATTTGCATTGTAGACAGGCCTCTTGTTTAGGGTATTAACTGAAAGAAATGACAGGTCTGCAAAGAGGTGTGAGGCTGAAAGGAGGTAGGCAGTTCTCAACATGTCTGTGCCTTCACCCCCCTTCTTTCATTTGAACTGTTGTGGTTTGTTGATCTCTGCTGATTATACATTTTTGATTTCACCCCTCTGAGTTTCAGTTCATTTCAAAGGCCCTAAACAATCCAGTAGCACTCAATCCTGTTTGCAAATATAGCCTAGAACAATAATTATGTTCAGGAATCAAATGTTTTGCTTTGTTTAGTTGCATATCTATTAAAATCAACTGACAATATGTGACTCATTGTGCCTGATACTGCAGATGAAACGCCTCAATTATATCCATGGACAGTTTCCTTTTTCTGGTGTGATAATCGTTACCAGAGTAACATAAATTATGAGCTGCAAATTGCTTTTGCAGCTGAGTTCCTTTTTTGTGTGCAAAACACAAAATCGCAATTGATTCCACATCACTTTCGTTCTTTCATGTGAGACAGCTGAAGTTTACTCTTGGTATCCAGTTACGATTTGTATTTCTGCTTAGGGTATTTTTAGTTCTGTTTAGAGACGCTATGCCGTAAGAAGTGTCCCAAGTTTTCTACAGAGTACACAGGCTGAGCAGTCATGTCTGGTAAAGCCATTGTTCAGCCAGAGCCCCATCATTAAGAATGTGTGTCTCAGCATGTTTTGTGCAACTCTGCTCTCACTCACAGGGAGTTTGACAGAAGAACCTATAAAATCAGAAAAGCCTGTGAGAAGATCTCTGGTTTCTACTCTCTTTATGCAGACCTCCTGGTACTGACGGTATTGACAGGTCTGACAGTGTGACGGTGTTTTGAAATCTCACAGTGATCTTCAGGTGGCTCACTGAGCCATAACAGTTCATGTCGGAGATGCCTAATCACCCCGGTGACATAAGCTCTGTGAGATGTGAGAAGCTGTCCCAGCTTCTGTCTTCAACCTTTTGAGTGTCAATCACTACATTCAATGAGGAGTGGCTGCTGCCAGTCTGATTCAAACCAATGGTTTCCTTCCTGTTGCCTAATGTGTAAGGAATATGTCAGCAGGAGGAAATCATATTCAACCAGGCATTCCTCAGCTTGCAAGAATTAGTGGCTGTGACGCAGACAAATTTTTTTTAAAGGATTTTCGCATTAGTCTGTGTCAAACACAAACACAACATTGCGAGTGGAATAATACACTCTGTCACCCTGATCAGAAAATGAAACGCTCGCACTCTGGGATTATCGCTGAAATCTCCCACACTCGCAGGGCTTTTCCAGGTTCGACAGTGGCATATTGAATTACACTAAAATGTGCCCTGTATGATGAACATTTTTTGGCATGTTACTTATTTATAGACTTATATTTGATCAATAAGATGGTGAATGCAGATGCCAGCGTGTGGTGTAGGTTTTGTTAAAAACCTGCTGTTAAAATGCAGCACTACTGTATCACCAGGGAATTATCACAGCCTGTAGAACATATTCTGATGTTTGAGAAGGCGACAGGTTAAGGTTTTTTTTTTTTTTTTTGCTGTAGAAATGCGGAGCTTATTATGAAGAAGTCCCATGTTGAATTCAGTCAAAAGCACCACAGATGAGAGCTGTTTCACCATGACCTTTTAGATCAAAGATGTTACAGTGGCATGGCCTGGATGTGGTGTAGGGTTAAAGTGCTCAGAAAAGCTTTGATGCTGTGTGCTCCTAGAAAAGAAAGAGCTCCCGTTCTTTTTTTCTCCGTGGTGCTTTGACCATTTGGTTATGTTTAGTAACACAAAGTTCTTGACTTAGTTTTAGGCACTGTAGATCATGGTTTGGGGTAAAATAAATACATCCTTAAGGTTAGACAGCCTTCATTGGCATGTTTACTATAATAAACACACATTCATGGTTAAAAGAAACAACAATCACTTTTGGTTTCAAATGGGAAAACACAGCCATCCTGTGTTTTGTCGCTCTTCATACTACGTCACCTTACTTCCTCCTGTGCTCCTGTCATAGCCACTCCAGCTACCAAATGTTGCCTAACAACAAAACACAACCTAAACTATGGGCTGTAATAAGCAACGTGGAGACGACCTGCTGTATGGGCTCATTTTTGACGAGGGAACTGTCTCTGCAGGAGAGATAAAAGTCGTCAAAGTCTAGAGAACTTCAGCTGTAAGCTTTAGCAGCAGGGTCTGTCAACTTTACTCAAACATCAACATTAGAGTTTATTAAATACTTCAAGGCACATGCCAACACTTTTACAGAGTAATAAGGGCTTCCCCTTGGAGTTTCTCCTCACCTAACAAATTTATGTCTAAATTTCACTTTATCTTCACTTTGATTTGGTCCACCAGTTACTAGAAAAATGTATTTTGGGCTATTTAGCTTGCCAGTTCCTCTATATCTTCCTTTCCAGTGCTGTGCTGGGCATGTGCTGCTCAGTTGGCTAAGTTATATGAGCCACTGAGACTGAACCATGAAGACTGGCAAACCAAAACATTGAGCTGCAAAGTTGCTGGAAGAGCTTCAGTCTTTAAGGCATCCACAGCACCAGCAATAATTCAACATTAAAAGAAGTTAATTTAATTAAATGTTAATGTTAAAACAAGACGGCTACAGCTTTAGTACCATATATGGAATCAACAGCTGCTCCATTAAAGGAGCCACTAAAAGAGGTGAAGGTGTACTGCAGGCAGCAATTGGCCAGTCCTCTTTCTTAGTTAAAAGGCCACAACTTTAATACTTAGGCAAAAGAATGGCTTAAACAAAGGCAAATCTATGAACACTAAGTTTCTGTTGTATATGGTACATTTTATGTTTCCTTTTGTTTGGTCAGAGTCGTTACTTTCTCAATTCTCAACCTCAACTGTCAATCTCAATTTTTCTTATTATAAGATGACAAAATCATATATCAGTATCACAAACCTGCATGTAGGATTAGTTCTTATGCCTTTATGTGACTGTTTTTTTTTTTTTTCTATAAATACTTTAATTGTCAGTTCTTCAGTCTCTTTTACAGTGTTGTATCATGTGTGTCATTTCCTAAAAGCCTAATCGGGGACAACTGCAAATTAGTCTGTATAGTCCTACAGCAGATATATTGCAAAGGTTGCACTTGAATTAGATGTAACAAAGTCTACATGTGGCAAATAAAATGATAGATAAGTAACCACAAAAAAAGCATTTGAATGAACGTAGTATGTGTCAACAGTTATTGTGCATGTGCATGTATGTAAGGAACAAGCTCCATCCACCAGTCGTGCGTGACATTTAACAAAGCCTCCTGTTTTTCTTATTCTGCCTTCACTTGAATTTTACATGAACTGCTATTTCACATGCAATTAACTTTCCCCCACAGCCATGTATGTGGCTGAGGGAGGACTGTTGGGACTGATGAGAGGCAGTAATTGAATGGGTGAGTGAAAATGGGTAAGGGAAAGATAGAGTCGGTGAGTGAGGGAAACAAAGAAGCGGGTCAGAGAAAGTCAGTGAATGTCAGCACATCCAAATCAGATGCTGGCCACTCACCCATGACCTTGGCACAGTTGGATTTGCAGTTCTGAAAACAGTAAGTATGTTGGCGGAGAAAAGATAGATGTTGTGTCCTAAAAACCCACTAGCACTAACATGTCTCTGTGATTTACTCTGTTTGCTTTTTATTTTTTCAGTGCAAATTCCCCAGAAGAAGTTAAAACTCAGTTTAGTCATAACACAAACATAAATAAACACATTAAACTTTGCATTCATTTCAAATGAGCAGTGTTCCCTTTAGATGTATCCAAACCAGCTACAGTACATTTAAGTTCTTTTACCAGCAGCTTTTTTCCTCCATTTTAGCAGTTGTTATTTTGACACTTCTCACCCTGTGTCGTGAGTGAATGTGTGAGCCCTGTTGTTGTTCTCCATTTTTCTTCTCTGTGGTTTGGGCTTGAAGTATTTATTGATGCAATTGCATTTTCTTGTGTGTTTTTAGATTTAGACCTGTCAGTAACATGTTTCTGTTGAGATTTCTAGAGATTTGTTGATGGTTGGTTGTAACTATTGAGCCATGGCTGTTTTTCCAGCTCTTAGGACTGATTGTTCAGGTTTTTTTTTTTTTTTTTTTTTTTTTTGTGAGTGGCCCGATGAGTAGTTCTGTGTAAATGTTTGGCCGTGCTGTGGCTGTCAGCTTGTTATCATGCTACACTGCACCACATTTTTATATAGAGCTCTAAAGTCGCTGAAATCTAAAAAGACCTTTTAACCATGTCAGCCAATGTTCACTGTCATAATGTTCACTAATTTAAGCTTTTAAACTCCTCAGACCAACTACAGGACCGTCATTACAATTGCATATTGTACTGCCAAGCATTGTTCAAACCCACAGAGCTTTATTTAAATTTCTGGCCAAGACCTTTAACTTTTTCATGAAGTCTTGAAGTGTGAGACTCTTAAGCTCCAGGGAGTTGTCACAAACAGACACAGAATATGTGCTGTTCTTTATTCCCACACATTTACTCCAGAATGTATCTGAAAAACATAAATTTGAGCTCTTTGTGGTCACATTACGTCCATGTGCAATGCATTATTTTGATCAGTGGCAATCATTGCATCGGTACTTGGGTGCATTTCAGTGATTTTAATGTAGTTTAGCACTATCTGATTAGACCCAATGCCAAGTGATTTTGCCAGCTGTGAATAGTGTAAACGTCTGCTTGATACTTAACAAAGCAAATATTGTAAAATACTGATAAAGTGTTTGGGTGGATAAATAAATATTTCCTGATTGCAAATGGACTTTTACTGAATCCAATTGAAATCAATTTTGTATCTTTCCAAACATTTTTGATGAGCTCCCAGATGACAGTGTTTGAGCAAAGAAAGAAATCATTTGATGCTTGACGTTTCTTTAATCAAAATATGGAACCATTTACACCAAACAAACAATGAAGCAGAAAAAAAGGGGCTTAGAGAAATGTTGAAAAGGCCCTTTTTTCAAATTTAAAAGAAAAAAAAAGAAAAAAAAACACTGAGAGAAAGCAATCAGACAAACGCTGGACCATTAGCCTTTATTAACTTTGGCTTTGCTGCAAGGTTTTGGTTCTTGAAGGTCAAAGCATCCTCATACCTTGCCAACCCACATGTTCACCCAACATTTTGCTCCGTGCTTACCACATTATATTCCTCAAAGCTTTGAAAGCTGATAGTGTGTTTGTTCACTGCTGCTGGTCTTTCACACTTCAACTTGTTTGACCAAAATTTTCAATTTATGGTTGATATTTTACATGCTTATTGAAGCCCATGGTGAGGCACATTGATGGTTCTGTGCAGAGGTCAGGTTTCAGCCTTTATTGCCTAGGTAAAGAAAACACAGTGAAGAATGTTTAAGACCCAAATGATTGTCAGCTCTTACAGTGATGTGAAGCCAAAACAGGATGGCCCCTGGTGGTTTTTTATCAGCAGGAATCACTAACAGTGCCAGAGACGCTGTCTTATAAAACATACTGTATAAATCTGTTGGGTTCTTTGCTGCGATTGGTTGGTGAGTTGTCATCACCACTCTTAATACTCTCTGGTTTAACTCTTCATATGAATGAGGCCCTATATGCTACTGTTCATAAACAGAGACCCCATCATGGAGACACTGTGATTACACCAGATGTTAAGGAGTCTGAGGTGACATGTAAGCCTCTGCTGTGTACTGGCAGCTATTTTGCCAGTGTCTATTTCAGTGGTGGTGTTATTTCATGGTGTATGCTGCTGTTTGTCTTGGCACAGGATTACCATTTGTGTGTGTGTGTTTGCAATGGTAACATGTTGGGGAAGGGGTAAGCAAGATGAGCTCATGTTACCACTTTGTCGGCACTATGCCTCCATTATCTAGTGGTCAAGACACATTAAACTTAATGGGCGACACTGAAAGGATAATAGTTATGTTTCTACAGCCAAGAGATGTGCAAACTCCCATATTCCCTTTTATATGTATAATTACATCTGTTGAGCACTTGTCTGGAGCAATGACAGGACTTTTTTCCCAAGAAGTATGGAAATCATTATGCAACATCAATCACACGATATCTTTATGTTTTAAATATTGTCAGCGATTTAAAGTGCGTCCTATCAGTCAAGATCAATGAACTATAGAGCTTTGACCGCTCGCCGACTGGTGGCCATCATCTCTGAAGAGAGATTGATTTAAATGACATTAGCTTTATTTAATCTAATTTGCAGTCATTTGTTGAAGTTAGACTCTGGGTATGTGGAAAGAAAATATTTAAATTGATAACAGGTAGCCTGCTGTCTCTGCTCATTTTTCATCTCAATTTCACTGGGTGTAGAGCCAAGACACACACATCGGCCACTCTGCCTGACTCAATATCTATGATGTGAATGTGTGACCAGGGCTCTTACTTGCCCTCCTGGAAAATCAAGAAAAGTCAAGTCATTTTAATTTTGTATTTTCCAGGCCTGGAATTCTTATGAGAAATTAGAAAAGCTTTGGAAACGATATACAACTTAATTATTCACTTTTTGAGTGCTGGTCAATGTCACAAAAATGCATGAGGCTTGTTTTGAAATAGTGTTGATGTGTCGGACAAAAATGCTGTCGGTTGTACTTTTTTATTTTTTTTTGACAGAGGGAAAAAAAATATTTAATACATACGTAGAACAGATCAAGGCCTTCCTATGAACACAATTCTACCAGAGCGGCACAAGTGGGTAGTGAAATCCCATGTTAGGAGGTGGGAGGTCATGCTTGTTATTCTTGAGAGGATCAGTCCCAGTGTTTCTGAGGCCCTACTGATGTCTTTTATAAAATTCAGACAGCCCCTCTGGTTTTACAAGAGCCCTAAGCACCAGGACTGTAGCCGTCAGCTCGGCCCCACCAGAGCTGTGGGCCTCTGAGACCGAGGACTGTGAAGGCCTCACAGGTCGCTGACATTCAGAATGAGGTGACAGATTTTTACAAGATTACAATCATTTGTTTCTCTGCATGGGATTTGATATTATAATTGATGGTGACCAGATTCACTATTAATCACAAGGTAATGTCAACCACATAGTCCACTTACATAATTCTGATGAGTTATTATAAAAGTAGGTTTTCTAATAATCTAATAAACTGCATTTAAAGACAGATTGAAGATACTCAAGACTTTCTGATTCTGTTCTAATATAAGTACCAAAAATGGCACTGTTCTCTATCAGTCTCATATGATATATACAGATTGTTGGCCATAACACCTCAGAAATACAGCACAGTGATTTGTATTTTCTCAGAACACATTTACGTAGGAAATCCCTCCCAGCCTTCCTCTTCTTTGGGAATGCATTTGGCAGCAGTAGAGTAATTATAAATAAATGGAATAAATCTCGCAATGAGAAAATAAAACGTCTTAAAGTTTGCTCAGTAGTTTAGTCTGGGTTGGCCATTTTCACACACACTTTGCCTTGTCAGCGTAGGAAAAGCCCAAGTGTTAGTAATAACATGAGGCTCAGCTGTGTTCGAACGTTCCAGAGGGCTGTACGAGTGTGACAGCGTGTCCACATGCACAATCCCAGAACCCTGAAGCGCCTGAAAAGGAATTCAGTCATCAATAAATATATTATTTACACCTGTGTTTTTCCTACCACTGCAGGTCGAAATGTCTTGTCTGTGAAAAAGGCCATGACACGAGAGATAAATCCTCGGTTCAAACACCTGCTTCCAGCACAGTTTTAGTGTCTGTGTTATGATCTGTCTTTGTGGCAGCATTTCACTTTCTCCAACCATGTCCTCTGCTGAAGTGTTTTCCCCTTGGCTGCAGAAACAACATTAAACATTGTGCGTGGACACTGAGGCAAGCAAATAGTTTACCGTTAGAGCTGTGATGTCGACTGTATGTTACCGTAAATTTCGTCTGCCCAGCATTTCAGCTCTGTATCTTGTAATGACTCAAAAGATAAACAGTGAGGTTGTTGAATGGAATGAATCAGACACTTCTATGAAACTACATGTGTTCAGCTGTGAGGAAAGAAGAAGAAAGCAAAGCTGAGATTTTCCCTTCTCTCAGTTCCAGGACAGTGGTGGTGGAGGTGGGGGGCCGAGCCATTGATGACAATGTCGACATCGCTAATGACTGCAATTATGAAACCACTAAATATTAATGATTAGTCCAGTCATGTGAACCTTCTAGATGACTGGGTC
Source organism: Caranx ignobilis (assembly GCA_021432705.1). NCBI lineage: Eukaryota > Metazoa > Chordata > Actinopteri > Carangiformes > Carangidae > Caranx > Caranx ignobilis. The sequence continues at coordinate 58,445,101 of MU269990.1, forward strand.
GTGCTGCTGCGTCTGATCACAAGCTCTACGCACAGACAGACTGATTGTATTTAACAGCCCTTAAATCATCTCAATTATGGTCTGGCATGAGACGCAGTGGAAAGACACTACAAATAGCTTTGATACTGCTTTTAACACACAACAGGTTGATGAACTAATTATATTAGATTTGTTCCTCTTCGATTTCTTACAGGACATAACTACCGCTGCATGAGAGCGCACAACACGATGATGACGATAGTATCCTGTACCTTCTGCCGCACCACCAGTGCACTTGATATTGTAACCAGAGGCAATGACGCTATCATGTGCCGTGGAGGAGAAGAGTGTATTTTGGAAAGGGTTGAGAGGATGTGAAGTGTGCCAATAAGCAACATGCCCTGTCTCTCTACACATAAGAATCTGTCAATACCTTCAGCTTTTTAAGTAAACACGCAGTCTTGCACATGCAATCCAATGCACATCCTTATGTGAGAGCACACACACACACCCACACACACTATAACTGCCTGAGTCCTTGATGATTACAGTGTGCTCAATGAGGCAGAGGTAGTAGTTGTCTGTCTTTGTCCTGCTTTGAGGTATAGCAGCATTGCCAGAGTTGTGGGTGGCCTTGCAAGATTGTCATGCTTGGCAGATGGTAATTTGGGGTTGAGTGTGTGGTTAGTATTGGGGTAAGGATATAAGTTATGGCTGGCGTTGGTTTGACTAGGCGGAAGCGAGCTGTGGGGAATGGGAGCTCCGGCCTCGTCCCTGACTGTCTACTGCAGATTAGAAAGCTCTGTGGTTTCCTCCTGTCACTGTTTCCTTTGTTCAGTCTTCCTCTCTTTAGTTTGTGTTGCAGGGTTCTTTGGAAGAAAAAGTGAAAATGGGAAGGATGGAGAACAAATAATAGGAGATACTAAAAGAGGCAGACTGAAAGAGAGATGGAGGGGTAAGAGAGGAGGGAACAGGACAGGGCAGGAACCAGGGAGAGGCAGTGTTTGAAGTTAAACAAAACTGCTGCATATCCTGAGGAAGTGACTGTTGCCAAAGACAGGGATAAAGACGGGACTGTTCTTCATGGTCTGTGAGTGCACATGATTACATGTGTACTCTGTGTGTGTGTGTGTCATTCAGCTTGATAAAACCACTGTCCTACAACACAAACACCATGTTTTAGCATGCAGCCATGGCTCATTTTCACTCCTCACGCCTCCCTTCATAGTCACATTGTGCCCTCTCCTTAGCCCTCCACTTGGCCCTGAGGGTAATAAATTAAGCTCACTAAAGGTCTGCGTTAACTGTTCATCTGCTCAGAGCGCAGAGGGGTGTTTTTCTTCTCCCTGGGTCCATAAATGAGGAGTTGATTGGGTGCTAACAAGGAACACTTTATGGATTTCAGATAACATCACTATGCTTGAGTAATAGAGGGTAGAGGCTCTCCAGAGACATATTAGTTTGAATAATGTGAGATGGGGTGCAAGGTGTATGTGTGTGTGTGTGTGTGTGTGTGTGTGTCAGATGTGATTTCAGATTCTGAGAGTGAGAGCATCTTTGAAAAGGAAAGGATTTTGGTCTTATTTTGTTTAATAATTGTTTTTTTATTAGGTTTTATCAGCTAGGTCAAGGCTACAGCTTTAGCACGTAGTGGTAAATTTAAGATTGGTAGGGGTGTGTGGGTGGGGTGAGATAGGTTGTGTGTCATCACAATCGAGAGTGTTGGTTTGTCTGTAGCTTGAGATCAATGAGTTCAAAGCTTGTCTCTGTGCATCCCCGCAAGATGGATGAGCTGTAAATGCATGCCTGTGGTTCGAGGTGTGTTTGCATGCATAAGTGTATGTATACAAATACTTATGATGGGACACTGAGGGTGTGCAGAGTGGTATTATCTTTTCTGTAATGACACATAGTGGTGGAATCCCACAGCCACCCAGACAAAACTCTCCCAGTCAAGCCGCCCGGGGCACAACACGCTCACGAGATTACACATTAGTGTGACTGTGGTTGTGTGGTTGTGGGGTGTGTGTGTGTCAGTGTGTGTGTTTAAGTGCGTGCGTGCACTCCCACCTCAGTCTACAGGAGTCTAGACTCTCTAACAGCCCTGGCTAATCAACACAGCTGATGAACTGGTAGAAATAAAAGAGGTCACACGGGTGATTTAAGAATGACAGACAAATTAAAAAAAAAAGAATCTTCTGAAATAAAAGAGCTGTGGAGAAGCAAATGAGGCGTGCAGGAACTGGCTACATCGCATATGCGCTAAAGATTATCTGTCTTGGAATGATTATCATCCTCCCTGTAGATATTCAAACAGTGATCAGTGTGGTTCGCATATGATGTGAGTGGTGAAACAGACAAGATGGTTGTCCAACAGGACGTGACTTTCAAACAACCAGCAGAAAACATTTTCCAACTGAAATAAAGGGCTCCCTCCTGCTCAGCAGATAACATGATGTATATTCCCTAGGCCAACTGCCAATCAGTGCCGATTCTCCTCTAACTCTTGTTCTGAAAAGTCCTTTGTTGTCTGGGAACTGTCAAACAGACTTCATGCAGGTTTTTGGAGGGCTCTCAATCCTGCGACCACATGCCTGACATGCTGGATAAGAGGAAAATGATTTCTCAAAAAACCACATCTGATAGTTAAAAATGCGTGCAAGATACTGCACGTGTGTAATGTGTTTGTGCGTATGGAAACTATATGTAGGAGAGTATTTCTGTCTGTGTCTCTATTTGTCTGCATGCAGTTATATGAGAGCTATCTTTGGTTTGACCTTTTCTCTCAACGTGTTTTCCCTTCACTGTAGATGCTTTACTGCTTGTGACTCACACACTTGGAGAGGATAGATAATGTCCTGCATCTTCAGTAATAAGGCAACCCAGCCAAATTACTGCTCATTCATAGAAGAGCTATGTTTGAGACCCACTTTTAAGTGAGCATGCATAGACTTCTTGGGCAAATATTTATCGGCATAGACATTTTCTTTGGCACTGGATCACTGTAATGTTTTTAGTGTGTGTGTATGTGTGTGTGCTTGTTTCACTCAGGAAATAACTTCTCATTCTGATGTGCCCTCAGAGATTCATCTTTTTTGTCATTTGTCTGACAGACACATGATCTCTGCCTGATTCTCTGGCCCATACGGAGCACTCAGCTGCTCACAAGCTGGATGTAAGCAGTCACACACACCTGTTTAGATGCATGGATATTCATTGTGTGTAACCAGAGGAGTGTTTGGAACAGAGATGGATAGACAGTGGTATGGAGGAACTGACCAGTGACCGGTGGACAACATCAGTATTTTTTGCTCTGCTCTGTGTCTGGCTGGAGCATCAGTGCAGTCTGGCTTTAACTCTGTGTTCATGAATTTGGTTGTGTGGGTTATGTGTTTGTGTCTGGACAACAGCAGGGGCCTAGAGGCTTGAGCGTGATAGTGAGGTTAACCAAAGCATAGCCAGAGGGCTGGAGTCTGGGTTTGTGGATTTGAGTGTTTTAATGGTTTGTGTTATCTGGACTGTGAGCCTGAAAGCTCACGAGATGCAGCCAGGGCCCTTGGGGGGTGGGGGCAGTCTGCATGCATATGTATGCATAGGCGAAGGGAAGTGTCTCAAACCATTAAGAGGTGTTGGGGAGCTCCAGAAGAACATAAAACTCAGAAAACATTAGCAAACACCCTCCTGGAACTGTTTAGAAAGCAGTCTGTTTCCACTCTGTGTAATACGCAGAAACACACAGAAACAGACACGCAGTGGCATGAATATGCACAGGAAGTGGAGGGCACTGTCTGAATCAAAGGTGTAATGAGATGTATGTGTGAAGGCAGAATGGCATCAATTGTCCGTCCATCTGATTCTACTGGTCCATATTGGGTGCTAATGCAACAGGAAGATCATGACCAGGCCATGCTGGTGGAAAACCTGTTGGCTATTAAAAGCCTGCAAATCTCCCAGACAGCAGTGAGTCACTGGTGGTTGACTTGAAGGTTAACAGTAACCATTCCCCATGAGTGAAACATAGCTAACTTTGCTTGGGTGAGATTTTGTTACTAGTACAATGTGTTGTTGGGAAAGTCTGTGAAATTTGTGGTAGTTGTTGTATATATTACAAAGTCTTCTTCATGTGAGTCATTATTGCTCATAATGACGATATTGGGACATTGGTTTTTGATGCCACATTTCACTGCAAAAGCACAGACTGTACAGGTTCTGCTGTGGATAAAAGAACAGAGGGAGGGCAGGACTTAAAAAAAAACTGGCAGGATGAATGAGAAGGGGGTACATCTGGTGTGGTTGTTTATTTGCCCATTTTGAGGAAGTGACAAAACAGTTTTCTTTCATCCCTTGGCTCTACTGGTTTATTTTTTTTCGATCAATACTTGATCCCATTCTGTTGTGTTTGCACCACTGTTTTCCTTTTTCCCATTCTGGTTTATTTTCGTATTGATTGGACCCTGAATAAAGTTGCATAAGGAAACAATATATAGTGTCACAGTCTTTTGAGACAGCGAGGCCCTGGAGTGGTACCTCTTTAAAGAGTCTCATTTCATTAAAGATGAGTCAAAGGCCTGAAGCATCGTCTGGATTAATTATGTGAAAGAGACATAGCTGCTGTATCAGATGCAGGTTGACATGTCGAAATATTGCGGTGAGGACATGGAGCTCACAGTGGATGGTGGGTGTGTCCTTATCTTCAATAACCCTGAATTACCTCCTAAATCCTATCTAGAAGTGAGAGAAAGTTTTACCTAGTTAATCATGGCCAAATCCTTCCCCGAGCCTTTTATGAAATATGCTAATCAGCTTTCTTTACAAGAGTTAGAAGAGAAGATTGATACCACGCCTGTGTGCTAAGAATAGAGTTAGAGCTGGGAGGGGATTAGCTTAGCTTTGCATTAAGATTGGAAGCAGGGGACTCAACTAGCATGGCCCATCACAGAAACTCAGAAATGTGCCTTTAACCACCTCTGACCATTCTAGTTCTTGTTTGCTTAATGCGTGATGATGGTGGATTTTGAGTTACAAGCTGTAAAGTTTTTCCTATTCGTTGCAAACCCACAATGGAGAAAATGGTAGAAATCTAATGGGTCACATGAGGGGAAAGGAAGATCACTGTTTAGCTGAACTCCACACCAACCCTCAACAAGGGATCACAAAGAAACACCGCTTGGCTATAGAAGGTAAAAAAAATAAACTGTCAAGATTAATTACCACTGACCTCATCGTTATGGCCCTGATACTTTAGAACGGACATGCATGTGCGGGACAGCAGTGCAACCAGCGAGCTAACATGTGTTTCTGTTTATACTACATTGTGTGTGTGCAGGTAGGCAGACACATCCACTCATGTGCACACACATTCACACATGAGGTCAAGGTCAAGTTCAAGCTCAAGTTCAGTTTTATTCATAGAGGGATTTTAAAGACAAAATAGATCTGTGCTTCAGTGCTTTCCATGGTGCTAACTCTAAATGCTTGGTTTAGTTTCTTCACCTACACTAATTGTAGTATGGTTCCAGACTCAAATGGTGTTGTGCCACCGGGGGGCTGTTCTTTCTCCAGCTTCTTGGTTGGCTGTAAGAATGTGTTTATTCGTGAAAACATGAGACTGAGACAGAAAAATCTTGAATGAGGTGTGGCTCCACAAGTTTTTGTTATTCCATGAACTGAAACAACAGTTCTTACAGTAAATAAACATACTTCTTCGATCAGTGTGTTAGCTGCTTCTAATAATGTTTTTTTCATTAGTGGCTGTTATTTCAGCACGCACTTCGAGTTAACACACAAATAGCTCAAATGGAACTAATAACATTAATTATGGGACTGTTCCCCTAAATTGTTCCTGTTAGTCATATCAGTTAGCAAAATGGATAAATCCTCACCCAAATGAAGTACAAGCACAATCGATGTTGTTGGCTACACCTGTGCTTTTGTCTGTGTAATGTCTGTTGCACAGAAGGGTTTACTTCACATAATCCTGTTGAGGTGAAAAAACATGATTTTTGCATTATGTCTCTCCACAGCATGAAATATGAGTTTCATAGTTCTTCCTCTTTATAATGAGAGAGACTACAGTGCAGAATCATAAATCTAGTATAGCAAACAAGACAAAGAAGAGTAATTAGACTCTTCTGAATAGAGTGATTATCCCAAATCCGGCTTGAATGATATCAGCTGAGTGAAAAACGTGTGCAGCTGTTACACAGTCTGTTGTTTCTTTTTTTTCTTTTTTTTTTGGTGTATTGTGCTCAACCATGAACTCTGACAGCCCACCCCCTAGCTCTCACGCTGACTGTTTAGATTGAGTATAGCACTATTTGGCCTTCACAATGCAAGCCACAATCCAGCAGGGCGTTCCCCTGCAGAATTCATTGAGAAATGTTTACCTTCACACTCCTAACATGCTGGGGTGGTCCCAGAGCATGGGGGGTTAACGGGCGTAAGTTGCAAGTGCTCAGCTCTGTGTATGCTCAGATGTAAACTCAAAAACACTGGAGTGCAGAGGTGTAATATCTGCCAAACACTGTTCATGTGCAGAGAGAAAATCACAATACCAAGGTGACATGAATAATGGATACCTGGCCATTAGTGTGCATTGTTTTACGTTTCACTGCAAAGATGGTTATAATTCATATGGAACCTCTGGTATGTGGAACAATTTATGGCACAGATGTCTGAAGATCTCCGTTTCCACATGAACAAACTCATTTCTTATGTCTTGCTGTGTGCAAGTGTTTGGCGTATGTTGTTGAGAATGTCTCTGAGTCACATTTCATGACTAACCCTTCAGTTGTACTTTTGTGATTTCCTCTTCATAGAGGAAAATTATAGTGTGTCAGTGCAGCCAAACTATATATTACTTGAGATTGTTACTTGAACATTAATGTCTTATTACTGTTTTATTTGTGCTACAGTATGATGTAGATTGTGTGCTCTCTGATTGTCATAATACTGCCCCTTCACAACAGAGTGCTTTTATCTGTAAGCTTGTCTCCTTCTAATACTCATTTATGAGGCAAAAATAGTGACCTATGAGAAGTTCAAAGTCCCTCTAACTAAATGCTTTTGGTACATGGATTCAGTTGAACTCAAAGCTTTTAGGAGATGAATGTGTTGTGGCTTATTTTTCAGGGTGTCAGCGTGGATTTGGTTGATACATGTCAGAGATAAAATATACGGTGTGTCTGTGTCTTCGTGTGTTTGCACGTACATATTAGAGTCTTGGCTTAGATGTTTTTGTTTGGTCTTAGTCAGCATCCTGCTTTGGTGAAACTGTATGGGGGAGGGAGGCGCCCAGTGTGGCTGTGTGAGTCATAGGAATGGCCGGGGGTGTGATGCCCAGTTCTCATCAGCAGTCATTGACAAAAAGAGTCTGTCATTCTCTGTAGGGTGGATGAGCTCACCTACACCCACCCTGGTGTAGTGGGAATTCTGTTACCATTGCAAATATACGCACAGACATGCAGCTGGTTAAAGAAAAAAAAATCAGCCTTGCAAGATCTTACAGACACAAACACACATCAGTACATTACTCACAGTCCTCCGTCTGGTAACTTCTTTTGTTCTTTGGGTCTTTTCTTTTATTCTTTTTAACTCTGTTCAGGTTGAGGCCACATGTGCTCTGGCGGAGCTTTGAACCTGTGTAGGATTAAGCGTGTCTGTCTCGTTGGCTGGATTCATCTGCAAACAGGGCACGACACTGCTCGCTCAACCGATTCTTTCTGCTCTACAGTCGAAAGCTTTTTTTTTTTTTTTTTTTTTTTTTTTACAAAAATGAATATGCAAAAAAAGATAACTTAATTGGAGAAAATGAATTGAATTTAACCAGAAACTAAAAACGTTTCCAGGCAATAATGAATATTAGCTACTATTGAGGGTTTTTTTTTTCACATATGTGGAAGCAATGATGTGAAAATCATTTAAAAATTGATAATGGAATTCAGCAGGGGAGTTGATAACGAGTGAGCACCATCATCTTTGATATTTCCATTGCAATGTTAAAAATGTCAGAGCTGTATTTACTGATTGTGGAGCGCCACTGCGCCTTGATTTGAACAGTTTCAGGTAACATGAACTGTGATTAATACCACCTGACATAAAAGCAAAATCCCAATTTGTCCGTGACTAACCAATCTTAAAAAGCTTTTTTATTTTAATTATGGGTGTATTTTCTCACTGTCTGATGTCTTGCCAATCCATTCATTTCAGCTTGTGACGGAAACACACCTAATTTGTGGTTTATTGGTTGCAACATCCACTGCTGCTCTCTGTCTGCATACTTCACAGGCTGCAAACAGATGATAAAGGAGTAGCATTTTCATTCAGGCCTTTTTCAGTAGCAATTTAACCAAGTTCAACTCAATGCATACACATTGAGAAATATATAGTTTATTTCGAGCTGTTTAATTCTTTCCAGGAGTGGAAGAAATGCCAGTGGTGGTAAACCTCTCATAGCTTTACAAGGAATAAACCATAGATATTGTAAAGAAATAAATAAAACTGTAATAAAAGTACGATAGAGGAAGTTTTAATTATGCGCCTGTTGCTGTTTTGTAGTTCCAGCTGTAAGTGGAAAACTGTTTCGATATATCAAAGGCAATCACAAAGGAAAACAAAAATATAGAGTTCACAAAATAACCCCAGAAATACCCTCTGAGAGCGTTTCCAAGGCCACAGATTGACATTTTATGAACCATATTTACCATAATTTACTCTCTCCTTTATTTATAGGCGGCAGTTCTTTGCAAACAAAGGCTGACTGACGTATGATGCCATCAACAGTAAGTACAACACACACCTGGTCTAGTGTCCAGTGTTTGTAACAACTGGAGACTCACAAATTAATAGGAGAAACAATGTGACACACAATGGTTTGGCATCTTTTTTTTTTATCTTTTGCATGCATTATCAAGTTACCAGACTCCTCAGTTTTCATATAAAAACTTGTCCTTCCCTTGTCGGTATCTTTTCGTCTACCTCTCCCACGTGTTCACGCCCATCCTTGACCACAGCCAATAGGGATAATACATGGGTAACACTTGGCCCCTCCCTGTAAGATGTAAATCTTGTTTTTCACTGCTGACCACCACGCTCCCAGGAAAAGACAACAGCCTTCCAAATGACACGGTTGTAGACTTCCGATTACAGCCCTGTCACTTACTCTACCGACGTGTAAACACATGATGGAGAGAGAGAGAGGGAGAGAGAGAGTGAGAGAGAGATGTGCTGGGGAGCGTGGGCTGCCTTTTGTTTGCCTCTAGACGTCAGACCTTGGGTTAGATGGGCTAACATAAAACATTTAAGCCGACATGATGCCTTTAGTTAAGTTGTCTCCCTGCACAAGACCTTTGGCTTTCAAAGGTCTGAGTCATTATAAAACAATAGACATAACTCATTTCTTTGTAACAAGGTGTCGTCAAATTGCGTCTACATTTCACCTCTTCCTCTCCACTTTTATTCTTGTCCCGTTAATAGCAGCAGCAGCAATATCTCAAGCTCTAATATTTATAATATTTTGTTCTCTGTTTTGGCTTAGACACTTTTGCCAAATTTTCTCACACTCCGAGCCACACGTACTACAGCACCTCCTTTAAAGGATGGTAAGTCTCAGTTTTTAATGACACTTTTCTGAATTATGGCCATCGAAATGATTATGACAATGGTTTCAGCCATCCACGGCATCTCAGTGATCCTGTGGCCTGTGAGAAGACAGTCCTAGCGCAGGCTTCGTCTTGGCCTCCTGACCAAAAGTGTGATAATTTTAGACTCAAGTCTCTCACATGGTCTGGAGCAAGGACGGCATTTGGAAATAAACTTGGAATTTAGCTTAATTGCAGTTTACAGATTTAGGAGGGGCAGTGTTCTCTTCTTTATTTTCTTGCATAAATAGAGAGTGACTGGAGGCCAAAGACATGAGGTTTCAAAGCCACAAAAGAGGTTAAAGAACGTCAGAGGCAGTGAGGACACTTTTGAGCCCGGCTCCTTAGCTCTCCTTAAGGCTCAGCCATGCTCTGTCCCTGATGCAAGACTCTTCTCCCCACACACCAAATCCATCAGATTTATAAATTCCACCCAGCCTATAAGGTCTCTTAATTGAAACTCAACTGTTTTTTCTATTTACTCGTTCATGCACTTTTTTTCTAGTCAGTGTTGCAGGATGCTGTAGGAGGTGCAGGGGGTTTCAGCTGGAAACGCTCTAGCGTTTTTATTCAGCTGGAACTCCTGACAGCAAATGGATCATCCTCTGAGGTCCTCACGTTTTGACAGCTTCTCTGTAACACATTGTTTGGATCCAGATATTTCCCATAACCTCATTACGGTTGTGTGTATTTGCTCCCCTTTGAAGAACAACTGACTCCCTCCATTTTCTTTTTAAATTTAAGTTTGTTCATATTTATGTAATAAGCATTAATAACACTTGTGTTGCATGGTGTGACAGTGCAGTGTGATTTATAGCATATTAAAATGATATCATGGAATTGTTGCTGGGATGCAGCAAACAGATGGAGGGAGGAAATGTAATGGATGTGTTTCAGGTGGGGTAACAGGGGACACGACATAAACCATGAACCAATTCAACAGATTAAGAGTCTCCTTGCTCCTCTCAGTGCGTGGTCTCTTGGTGTGAGGGATCGACTGTCTGGGCCTCCCTCAAGCTTGCTAGGGTGACATAGATTATATTAAGATAAATCAAGCACTGAAACACTCTCAAACATTTGTGCTCTTGTATGAATGAAAACCTTTTCTGATGTAAACACACACACAAGCTTGTACACACTTGTATGTACACACATGCACATCAAATGTTGAAAGAAAAACCCCTGGAGTTAAGATAAAAGCTAAATGCCGGAGACAATTGATGAGAAAAATGTCTGTTAATAGGGCGCTCTGCTGGAAAGTATGCTATCCTAACTGCAATTTGTCCACATTAGCTCAAAGCAGTCACTGCTCCAGACCTGCAAAAACAGTCACTTCAAAGAGGAGGTAGCTTAAACTCAAGAAAACAAGACCTTGACATGGGACTGGACATACATCACTGGAGAATAGGGTCAGGCAGACAGGTATGTGGCTGATGTAGAGGCTCACTGGGAAGAATAAGTACGTTTCAAGAGATGAGACCATGCGTCTTCAGATAGAAAGAGCGTGTAAGCTTTTGAATGGTCCCAAAGGGTAAGACAGCGTGTGATTTGGGGATGAGTGATTCAGGGAGGAAATGATGAGTGACTTTGGCATATGGAAAAATGTGTTTAATAGGAAAACAGGAAGGTAGGGAGGACGGATGGAAAGAATAATACAGTCAATACAAATTGTATATTTCCCCAGTTGCAATTTTAGATCAGTTGATAATGCCTAAGTATAAAAGTTAATGGGTGGGTTAGAGCTTCAGTGAGTGCTGTGAATATGTTGTGCAAGCACAGGTGCAAATGAGTCATTCCAACTATCACGCAATTGCAAATTATTCTTTGTGAGTGTCAGCATTAGCACACACCTTCTTAATTATCGCAGTTGTTTTCTACCTGATTTATAATTCACCATGTTTATCTGCAGCACATGAAAATGACCAGTGCAGTGCCTCTCTGTTCTGTGGAGTTGGCTGCTAATGCAAGTATTTTGCATCTATTAGCACAAAGAAACTGAAAAAACTTGAAGGCAGTGGCTGGCTGGATGGCTGCCGTTCTGTGTTTTATCAAGACCCTGACCATATTTTCAAACCCCCAAACCAGGACCATATAAGAGCACACATGCACCTAATGCACCAACCATAGGTGTTTTAATCAGTATGGCAGAGAGTTATGTCAGTAATTGTGATGGTTAAATGACTTGTTACAGGGACAATGGAGGCTCTCTGCTTTCCCCCAAATGTCTCTTGGCCAAAAAACAAACCTTGCAAGATCGGCTCCTCTGACCTGGTGTCCCAGATCTCCTCTTGCAAGAAACATGGACTGCTTGATGACACTATGACACGAACATGCCTGGTAATCAGTAATCTCGTGTTAATGTCTCTCTCGTTAGACACGGCATTATGAATTGCATTCTCGCTGACTTCATTAAAAACACATGTACATGGCTGGGTTGGTCAGTTAGCTGTGAGTTTTGAAAATTGAAAATATGCACTCCGAAACTGCAGGGGGAGCTCCGTAGAGAAAAAAGCAACCAAAACAGCAAAAACGTGACCGGACTTGTATAGTTCCCCTTTAACATAACAACCAAACGCACCTTTTCAGCACCCTGGATTTCCATATGAAGGGAGTAAGGAAGGAAGGAGTAAGGTTCCTGAAGCTCTTAAGAAATGAGGGACTGCATCTTCAACATGACAGCTGAATGTTACCACAATGATTGGTTCCAGAAAAAGCCACCAGCATCACAGCCATGATGCCTATGACTCACAGCCTAGCAACAGCCTTGACAACAACATGTTGATGGGCAGGCACAAACCAATCTATGCTGAATTCAGATGCATGCTGCACGTATGCTTATGTTTTCATATTGAGTTAGGTGATGATTAATGGGACAGAACATGATGAGCAATAAGCAAGACCCAAGTTGTTGAAAGTTGAAATACTGTATGTTTGGATGAGCCTCATTGAAATGCATACTCTGCCCTCTTTACATGCATCAATCATTTTGTCTTTGTTGCATGATTTGCTTGCAGTTTACATTCTAATCCTTGCGTGCTCTTCTTTTTGACATCCCTAACTGTGTTTTTAAGCGTCTGTCAATCCAACACCTCACCTGTAGCATTTAATGTTAACCATCCAAAAGAGGCTTTCAGTGGAGTTTACAGCTGTCAGTATGAATGGTTGGAGAACACCTTGCAGAGGGATTGGTGTGAGTCAGTTCTGGTACTTTGTTTGCTCTTCCTGTTTACTAACTCCACCCTCCTTGCCAGTTGATTGACGGATGAGAGTGACTCTTAGGGTCACTGGGCGTGCAGACTTGAAGGGTGGGACCAGTTGCATGACAGGACATGTTGACACTCCAGTGTAATGTTCGCTGGTGACAGACAAGTGGTTTATTAGTGTGGAGTGTGTATCTCTGACCCAGATAACTTTGGAGCACATAAGAATTCATGACTAATCAATCAGTTACACTTTTACTTTCTGACCTGTGGTGAAATTAATACATCATATCTATTTTATCATAAATATATCAGGGATTTCATTTAATACCTCTAATCTTCAAATATTAAAAGCCTAATCTGGTCTTTAGGAAGTTGTGTTCAACTTTTTAAATAAAAAAAGATTTCACAGTTTATTGTGCAACAGTGTTGGCATCTGCTCTTCCTAAATTCTTTGTTAATGTGTGACGGTTGTTTGAAAAATGAAGCACTAAAGTCTTTTTTTTTTTTTTTTTTGCCTTCACTCTGCAATCTTTGAGTTGAGAGCTGTTGAGTTGTTTCACATCAGTTGAATTTATAAGCTAAGCCACTGTATGAATGCACTCATACAAGTTGCATTTCCTGAAATCTTGTACAATGGATCTCAAGATTGTGACAATCTGCATTTGCAGGTTTCAACAGAGTGCAGGTATTTTAGCCATCTCAGCTGATCATCCCTAACTCTCACTCAGGACACAGACTGGAAGCTCTCACTTCTGCTTTAGTGAATCCTTCAGAAATGCAGAAAAGCACAAGCATGCTTGAAGATGTCTAGGTGATTTTTTTCTGTGAGATTACTGAATGCAAGAATTTGAAACATATCAACTTTAGAGAAGCCAAACCAGTGCTTTTCTTTACATACTTGGAATTGAGCTTCATGGGCTTATTATTCAGCCGTTTGTGAGCATAAATCCTGTATTCTGGTTGTGTTTACAATAGTCTCGTCTGCTCCATATGTTTAAGAGGGAAGCCCAGCCCATGTTTTAAACACAGTTGTAGGTTGATTGAGGAGTGTGTATCCCAAAGTTGACCCCTCTGGCTCTGCCCTCACCCTCACCTCTCTCCAACCATAACCCCAACAGAGTTCAAAATACTCTCACTGTATTAACTCAGGGCAGAAAGTTAAGTCATGCATAGTTTTACACCAAGGGTTAACCTTTAGCTATAAACTTAAACAGGTAAATTATATGTCTCCAAAATTACAGTCTTCATGCAACTTTGATTTTACGAACTGCAAGATGACCACAGTGAGTAATACAACAATAAGGGCCTCATTCTAGTGAGCTGAATGTAGCTCTGGATTCAAAGACTAGTACATTTGAAGAGGAATATAATGATTACCTACACATATATACAGTAATTGACTTGGCGCCATTTTGTTTAGATGTTTGAAAGAGTGTAATGTAGCATACAGCTCTCAGGCTCAGTCACTTAGATTTAGTGACTCAACGTCACTACAATCCTCTGCAAGACTGAGGCTTCAGTGCCTTCAAAACGTCCTATAACCATCGTGGTAAATGTCTTCTACTTGTCACGTCTGTCTTCTGCCACCAGAATGTTGACAGTAGAATCATGGTAGTATGAAATGAATCTTGTTTTATGAATGTGAAGCTCCCGAGAATATGCTAGGAACAGAAGTAAAAGACATATCAACATTAATTATTGTGTGTTTAGCCACATTTTACAGCAAGTCGAGACCCCCAAACAGAAAGCTGTAGATAAAGTGCAGACAACATTGTTAAGCTGTCAGTTTCATGCTTTGGGGCCATTTGATGTATTATTGAAGTGGGAGTAGATTCCTTCTCTTAAACTGTTTGTAGGCTAGGCAATATTATAAAACTTACTGATATTTATATATTAGTCTTATAGTACAGCGAAGGAAGAGCAGACCTGTACACCCGCAAATGCTGTTGTTAGCATCCACCTGGATTGAACATTGAACTTTTTTGATTTTGAAAACAATATTGTGTCCTGAAGCTTATTTGCTCTTGTGTGCTGGAAAAATATTTAATGCGCCTTCTTTTTTTATTCTTAAGTTAATGACTGTGTTTGAACTTCTCAGATTTATGGTCTGAGACTTGCTGCCTGTTTTATTTTTATATGTTATATTTAATTTGATGGTATTGTCGCTGCTCCATATCACAACTTTCACAGTTTCATCAGTTACCACAGCCTTCAGGCTCGCTTAGCCTTGTGGCTTCTTGCTGTCACTCATTTCAGATGACATGATATCAGCATCACCATCAACCCCAAGCTAGGGCTTGTCAACGTATAAGTTTTGCCCCGACTCACTTCATGTTGCCCCTGGGGAGAGGTGAGATCATCGTCCTTTTAGGCAGAGAGTCAGGAGTATATGTGCATATATAGATACAACCACAGATACAGTACACACACACACACAGTCTTATTGCACTGGCCGCACCTTCAGTCTAAATCAAAGAATTATGTGTTACAACAAAGACCCATGATCTGTCAAACAAAGCATTCACATGTCATGTTTCTCTCTCACGCTCTCCACTATTGCCCCTCGAGCGCTGTGATGACAGTACATTATTCACTCTGCAACATTGGCTAAAGATAGATGTGTAAGAAATGAGTCTTTCATACAGGAATCCATAGTGAAAAAAAAACAGAACAAAAACTTTTTGTTTTTGTTGTAAAGGGTGATGGTGTTTGACAAAAATATAACATATATACAATATACAGTACATATATATTTACCGTATGCATATACAGGTGCACAGACGCATCAGGATATTTGTTAGGATTTGCAGTACTTTCTTTGCAGAATTAATTCACATTCACTTTAAAAGTGCTAGCAGCCAGTACTCCATAGGATGTGTCTGTTGTGATGATGCAAAATTCTGTGGTGCATCATCTTAATGTAACAGTAACATTTGCTAATTAGTAAGCCTGGCGCAGACGCCATTAGACATCAGACGTCATTAGTGTAGCTCTGCAGGTATTTTGTCATAACCCAATTGACGATTTTCTTGCAGTTCAATATTTTGATTTGATGATGACAGGAAAAACATGAAGATCAAATGGCATCTATCGCTTTTTCATGTGAATATGTTCATATGCACCAGTGCTGAAATCAATCTCAGGCCCAGTGCTCTCCAAATGGAGAAAAGGATTTATGGAAGGATGACAGTATCATGTCAGCAAATTTCCACAAACCATTAATTGCTTATTGACTTTCAACTGTGCTCTGACTGCTGTCTCAAACTAACTGTTCCCAACAATCAAAGAAGTACCATTTAAGACCAGGAGGGATGTGTCAGTCACTTCACTCTTTTCTGTTGTGTTCTCTGTGTCCAGAGAATTGTGCCTTGAACTCAGTGCCATTATATAATCCCAGATGGTTCTCTGGCGCCTCTGCTCATCTGTAACATGTTCATGGGTCCAGCCGGCACACACACACACACACACACACACACACACCAGAGCACGCAGTTGGGCCTTTGATCTCTTTCTCCCCCCTCCTGGGCCTCCTCAAAAGGGTGATTCTCCTCAAGCTTGTCCAGCCTTTATGCATCTAGCTGGATGTCCTCCAGGTCTGATGGAGAATGGAACGCTACTGATTTAATTCCCTGCATCTATGCAAACAGTATGTCACCCCAGGGATAAGGTATGGCACTCATGTTGGCCTGCGAACCGTCCTCAAGCACTTGCACTTCACAGGTCCAGTTATTGTCTCCCTCTGTAGGCCTCCAGTCTCAAATAATGACAGTGGCTGCCAGTTCCAGACAGCCTTTCACATTTATACTCACAGTAATTCACACCAAAGGCAGAGGTTCCCTCATATCCGCACCATGTGCTACACTGTGGAAAGTGCCTGCTCAGATGTTTAAGCATAGTGTTTTGGGGGATTTGGCTATTTGCCTAAGGGAGGCTTTAATGATAAGACATCTGTGAGATGTATTTAGCTGTGTTGATGGATGTTTACATTAGTTACCTGCCAAGTGGCATAAAAAGAAGTAGGTGTCTTTTTTTTTTTCCTCTTTGAGGCTCTTCATGGCAATGTGGCACCATATGAAATAGGCAGTGGATAGTCATATCTCTGTGCAGACATCTGTGTCTTTTTAAACATACATGTGGTCCATGTGTGCACACAAATCTTTGTGTGTAATCCAGGGGGTAAAGGAAAGTAAAATATTGTGTTGGCTTTATTCTGTTATGCTCCTGTCGTGAGTCTCAGTGAGAGGAGGTTGGCTTGACTCTCTTGTTTTGGATAATTGTACGCTGCCGAGGTCTGTGGTCCCCTTCTCTGTCTCCCTGTGGCCTAGGCTGCAAGAGCCATATTTAGGTTGCACGTCCTCCTCATCCTATCCTGTCTCATCCCCATCCTGTGCGACACACACCCCCACAACGCTGCAGGGGGGCAGATGCAGTCACAGCAAGTGGTCCTGTGGCCAAACTGTAGGTGTGTGACCAAAATGTAAACGTTACTAGACAACTTACAATAACCTTTCAGCAGTGTTAAAACTCTTTGTTTTGGACCTGTTTTGTGGACTTAAAGTCGCATGGTTTGGTTACATAAATGTTTTTTAGGGAATTTATGAAACCAAAAATATTTGAAACCATGCTTTCGCTGTACTAGCGTGATTTTATTTTTGCAGGTTGTGCATTTTCTGTGGTATTATGGGGCATAGCAGTATGTTTTTGAAATGAGATTAACTTGTACTTAAGATGTTGCAACTGGAGTGAAAATAAAGTTAATGTCCCACTTAATGAAAATCATAAAGTGGGATTGTAGTATTTGGAACAAAATTACTGGAAGTTACTGAGTATTCAGACCCAAAATAGCGCTTTTAACAACAACAAAAAGTCACTGCTAAGTTGCGGTAAATGTGTTCACAACCTCCTCTCTCTGGGTTACAGTGTTGAATAATGACCAGAGGTGTTCTGACAAACTGAAACTGAGCTTTGACCATGTCGATGTAAAATGTCATCACTGTTATCCTGTGAGACATTTTTGTTAAACTGTCAAAATTAGCAGATGATTTCTGCATTATGTCCGGAAATGTGTTTTGACGTCACCATGACCTTGACCAGGCATGGACAAACAGGGCCAGTGTGGCTGCAGGTTTTCCTTCCAAGCAGCAGCACACCAGACTTGACTCATTCAATCAACTGATCTCAGTCTTCAGGCAGCTGATTGGTCAAACTGTGTGCTCCTGATGGGTTGGAACAAAAACATGCAGCCACACAGCCCTTTGAGGAATAGTTTGCTCATGCCTGACCTTGACCTAAAGATGTTACTGAGATACAAAGCTCTGGCCTTGTGTGATGATTATTGTATTTTTTACTCACTGCTCTCTTGAGGTCATTCACGAGTCACAAAGATGGATGTGTAAGTGTCTGGTCATAGACTGTCAGGTAAGCGGCTAAACTACAGGTTAGGGTTATGCTGAAAATCTATAAGTGGTTCACATATGTCCTTCCCACAATGTGATATGCGCTGTTGTGCGATCATGCTCGGATCTCAAGCTACTGCCTGCATCAACTCGTACTCTTGTCTCCTGGGGCACATGACAGTAGGAGCAGGTGTTGCTGCAAACAAGTCTCATGGGAGAAGTCTTGATATCTCTGGGTCAGTCTGATTTTCTCTCTTAACTCTCTCACACAAACACTTCACTTTCTCTCTGCCATTCTGTTTAATCACCCAGTGAAGAATTTACCACCACAGGGCTTAGATTTCAGTCATTATCTGCTGAAATCATCCATGTAACACACACATGCATGTTTCAAAGCTGGAGGGCTGGTTTTCTATTTGTCTTTACTCATAGTCTCTTCAGTAATTAATCAATCCACGGCCCATGTTTCTTTTCCTCTCTATGACACATTGTGTCTTTGGAGATCTGACAATGCCGTCACTCCCTGCATGAACTGATGGGTTATAAACAGTTCACCATGAGTGTGGGGCACATGAAAATGTCAGAATCATCATCATCATGTAACCTTGAGGCTTTTATCCACGGAAGCACCTGCCTGTTGTTATTATGTGCGTAATACAGAAGAAGAAGAAGAAGGAGAAGACTGATAGAACAGGTGTTCATCAGTATTACACTGGGGGATATGCTGCCAGACATAGATGCACTATACTTCATTAGAGCCAGAGGAGAGAGATGAGGTATTCTTTAGGAGGAAAGAGGCTAAAGGATTGAATGGGACTAAGCGATCAAATGTGACTCACCCTGTGAGGTAGCCAAGAAATGCTTGTTTAGTCATTAAACATTTTAAAATCCCTGACAAGGCACAGGCCAGTCTAATTCATTTCACTTCCATTGCCTTTACAGGAATGTACGTCTGACCTGTGCTAGTGAACAGCAAACACTGCTAGTGATGACTAAATTATTCTAGTTGTTTCTGTAAATGTTTCCAAACCACAGCTGTGTGAAATACAAACCCACAATTTTAACTGTTTTCCAATAGCCAGTCATCCCTTATATTCCTTGTCATGCCCCCTGTAGATGCTCGTAAGCCCTACTCTTAACTGGAATTGGGATGCAGAGTTTCCAGGATGTGCACATGTGTACCACTCATTGTACTCTTATTCTCACTTGAAGTGCAAGAGATGACTGATGATCAATGATGGTGGTAATTTTGGATCCCACAAGGGTTATAATAGAGCCCTCACCCTGATTTATGCAGTTTGTTAATTAGTCATCTGTGTCTATTGAGAGACAAAACGTCAAATTTAACACACATATGAACAGGGCCCAGAGGATCTATGCTAGTGAATTTTCCCCACTTACAAACAGCTTCAATATCTCCTTGTTTACTAGATTGATCTGAGCAAAATCTAATACTCATACTCATCATCTTTGTTAGCATGCTAACACACTAAAATAAGATGGGTAATGGTGATATATATGAAAACAGTGATGATGATTTAACACTATAGAAAAAAACGGTCCCATACATGTGATAAGTATGTATTTGTTGACCCATTGGCTGTAATAGCATTAAATCCTATCATGATGAACCTTTGGCCTGCACCATCTGCACACAAATAAAACTGTGTAATACCACTACCTAAAGCTCTTAACATTATAAATCACAAGAGCTAGCATGGCCGTGTACCCTGAGTGTATACTTGTGTCCCCAGAACTAAGTATGACAGAATGACAGGCTGCCTTTGGAGTGAACCAGAATCAGTTATATGTTGTAGCCTTGTTCCGTTTGTGAGCCGTTACCACCAGTGCTGTGTGTGCATGCCATTCATGCCAAGTTAGCTCCAGTGTTGACTTCCAAAGGTGTACACCTTATTTTTCACATGCATATTTGTAGACGTATATACAGGCACACAAGCAAGCACGGACAATAAAACAAATTAAAAAATACATGCAGACATTTGCTATAATGGCCTAAATATGTAAACAGTTAGTTATGGTGTGAGAACATCAGGATCCATGACAGAGTTGAAGCCCACTTCTGGAGGAAATGGGAATGCAGACAACCGGGAATTGGGAAGAGTCTGGGGGAGTGAGGGATGACCATCCAGCAGAGAGAGGAAGCCGTGCCAGATTCTCAAAGACTATGTGATGACTCATAGGTCAAGGCCCCCGTGCCTGTAAACAAGATTTTTCTTATAATTTGAGTGCTGACTCACATGCTGCACTCATACATTCTGCTCTGCTTTTCTGTTATTATCGCCATCACTCTGACTCAAACAGTGTGGGAGAGACGAGAAGTATGGAATAGTAAACGGTTTATCAGTGGAGGCACAAGTGGGGGAAGTACGTGTGAATAGAGTTAAGCATGTTGAGGAAAACCTCAAGTGTGTTAGTGAAGCTGGTGCCAAAATAATGATTGTGATTATCAGGGTGATGCTTTACTGTAATCTTCTCTTCCACTGCAAACTCTTTTGAAACCCGCAGGACTGGGAAGTGTTGTGAAAGCTGTTGCATCTCAAGGTCACGGTTAGGGTGTCAGCACTGCTCTGGTTTATCTCTTGATCAGGTTACAAGATGACTGAAGAGCTGGACTGGTTATACTCTCCGTGTCTTGACCCTGTCACTGTTTTTTTCCATCAGCTTAAGTTAAGAAAATGCATCAATAATAATAAAAATAATGTAAATATTGTGTGAATCTAGGACAGACCTGCAGCAACTTTTTGGCAAGGTCTTTGGTGAACTCCTTTTCGCACTTTCTGCCATTCTCCCACTGAGATCGTGACCCCTGAGGGGCAGGTGTGTTTAGTGCAAGGGACACACAGGGGATTTGCAGGTATATACCTGTATGCCTACTTATTTTTCAGTTGGTATTGCATAAAGCCACCCATTTTTAAATCCCCTTCACATGCTGTGGAGTCTTCCAGTAGTTTTGCCTTTTAACAAATACATTTGCCACCCAATACGCATTGTGCATTCCTCACATTCTGGAAAGATAGTGTCAAGGCTATTAAAGCCTGAAAGTAAAAGGTGTGTATGTGCGAGTGTGTTGCAGCTGGGGAGGCTGTATGACACCACATCACATGCAACGGTCACGCATCCATGAACGGACTTGTGTATTTCTCAGAATCGTCTATTAAATACCTTCAGTAGACCATTGATTTACAGTCTCTGTTTAACGGCTCCTGAAACCAGACTACAGTTGAAACACTATGATATGGACAGCAACTCCAACAGGATTCCTTCTTTTGCCGTACAGTAAGCCCCCTACTACACACACACATGCAGACACATACACACACGCTTTAATAATAGCAGGTGTGTCTCCCACATCAGACAGCTGCACACCAGAGCATGAGTGAGGTAGTGCTATACAGATAGTAAGTGTGTGTGTGTGTGTGTGTGTGTGTGTGTGTGTGCGTGCGTGCGTGCGTGTGTGTGTGTTTGTGTGTGTGTGTAAGAGAGAGAGAGACATAGAAAAAGAGAGAGCGAGAGAGGATTCAGACAAATTAAGATAAACGGCGACAGACTACAGCAGGGAGAGACAGAAGTTGAGTGGAATATTTTTTGCGAGTGGAAGAAGCAGAAACAGAAGAAAAGCAAGAATTTAAAAAGAGAGGGTGGTTGGTTTACTTTTTGGCAGAACCTCAAGAAGCCAAAAGTGGTTTTAGGAAAACTTTAAAGCTGCTGGGGGAAAAAAAAGGAACGGAAGAGAAAAGAGCCTGGTAAAAAGAAATCAGTGGAAACAGCGCAGTGGTGAGAAAGTTAAAATTTTAGTGGAGTGAAGTGTTCTAATCTTTTCTCTCCTGAGGGCGTTTTTGGACGCCTCTCTCATCAGTCTGGGCAGGACTCATTTGTCCCTCTATCCCTCCCTCCTTTCCTCCTTTTTCCCTGTGCCTTAGTTCACTGCAGAGGAGAAGTAACTAGAGCCACGCGATGACTACAGGTTGAGAAGTGAGTGAGAAAAAAAGGGAGACAGAGATCAAGGAGAGGAGAAACTGACACACGCCTCACACTTTGGAGTTTGGTTTGGTTCACTGTGCAGCCCACAAAGGTGAGGTGAGGAGAGGATACCTTATCAGTCTGTGAGCTTTCCCTGTGCATGAATGAGTGCAGGTGAGCATTTGTGTGCATATATTTTGTGTGCTGGATGTAAACATCTCTGTAGGTGAGAGCATGACCACGATTTCACTGAGCATGTGGTGACTCTGTCTGAGCAGAATCCATCTCAATGAAGGCTTCTATTCATTTTTTTGGTGTGTGAACCATTCTCATGTCAGTGATCAGACTTTAAAGTGTGTGTGCCAGGTTTGCCTTTCCAAGATCATAGTTTGGTGTGTGTGTATGAATCACCCTGTGAAGCGGAGGAGAAGACACATTGTGAGAGTCGCTGCGCGCGGGCGTCTGTTCACTGTATGCATCTGCACGTGTGTTTGTTTCTCTTTGATTTGACTGCTTTCACTTTCTCAGAGATCAATGAACAACACAGATTTGTTTAGCTGTGTTAGCAGTGGACACCTAGTGAAGGACAAACAGACCGCAGAGAGTCAACACCTCATCTGGCCACAATATGGGTTAGGCTCAGCCTGCACATTTTGCCATCACATTAGAAATTTGCTGGATTTCTTTTCGGCAAAATTTGTATTTGCAATAGGCATCAGATGTTTAGGAAGTGATGAGAAGCAGAAAACAGATGTAGCACATTGCAATAAGAGCATAGCTGCAGAATCTGCAAGCATGCATGCACTACAATGTACTCTGCATTATTAGTGGTAATGGTTTGCCCATACCTCCATCCGTGCTATAATGCTGATTACACTTGCCTCTCATATATATATTCTTAAAATATATTCACACCTCAGAGTATTTATTTTCTCCTCCTTGTCTTTCATTCACTCCCTGCACACTGTGGTTATCCTGCTTTACTTCCAGCCAAATGATGACAGCTGTGAGATAAGAGCTTCCAGGGTGTGGTTGAGGAACCTAAGGGTGGGGCTCAGGTAGCGCAGATAGAGAGGTCATTGTGAAATGTTTGAAATTCCTCTGCAGCTTTGCATCTGCAGTGAATACAGCCAGCCCCCCTGACGTCCACGCCCCCACCCAAGTTTGGATCCTTTGCCTCCCACCAAGGCACTCCATCCCCAACCCCTCCACCCCACCTCTCCCCCTCTACACCCACTTATGCTTTCTGCCCTGCGAGTGGAACCTGCTCAGTCATGCCAGTCTGCCTCCCTGTTCCAGCATAACTACCACACTTATTTAAAAGATGGAAAATCATCCTCAGCACTGCCAGGTGTGGCATTCCCCCTGCCAGTGTAATGCAGTATTTTGCCAGGTGTGCCATCAGTATGTCTGAATGAAGGAGACAGAAATATTGAAGGAGGTGAATGAGCTCTACCTTTGGTTTCTGATCTTTGAATCTCTAAGATAATGACTAACAACACATATTGAGTGGCTGCCAATAGTGGTATATTGTCCCCGTGATGCGTGTCTCCACTGAGAGTGCATGCTGAAGACTGTAAACTTTGATATTTTATTGCTTGCAATAATGGCAACATAAAACAAAGTGGAACATGCATGCAAAACGTGCCTTTAGACTTAACAGTACAGATGCTGAGGTCTTTTTTTTCTTCTTTTTACGGTGATCGGCAAGGGAGACCATGCTGCAACAGACCAAAACACTTACATTAGGAGAAACGAGCTGCAAATTCAGAAATGATGCAGATTCAAAAACACATTCGAAACTACAACAACAGAAATGTGCCGCAAATGAAATAACAAGCTGCTGAAGCCAAAACAAATACATTAATAGCAAACACATTGCAGATACAGAAATGGTGCCAAAACAAAAACACACAAACCCCTCCCCCCAAAACGGAGCTCCCTCTATAGCGGCCTTTCTAAAAGAGTGGTCCACAAGTGACCCCTAGTGGTCCACGTGGTTACATGGTAACATGTCACGATTTAAAATTTACAGTGTTTCAAACTGCCTGCGATATAGGTGTGTTGTTTTCAATATTAAGAGATACAATGTTTCATTTTTCAGCTAGTACGGGTCGTGATCACGCATGTTTGTTTTCACTATGGTCCATATGTCGCACCTCTTCCAGAGCATCATGTTTTCATGACGACTGACCGGAAAAAGACGTGTGGTATGTCATGTATACATGACTCCCTATTGTAAAAATGAAACTCTGAGAAGTAACGTTAAACGTTAACAATGCAGACACATGTACGCACCGCACTCGGGCCCAAAGTTCAACTGGGCCAAGCTAAACACTGCTTGTGTGAAAACACCCTTAATCAACTAATATGTAAAATCAGAGACTATGATATTGGTAAAACTGTCATTTTGGCTTGTAATTTGTGGACTGTTAAAGTTAGCACATTGTTGTGGTGGTGCATGAGTGTTTTTTATGGGTTAAATGGTCCTTGGTCTGAACAAGTTTGAGAAACACTGCTCCATAGGCATGGAACAGTTCCGTTGTGTTGTCTGGATATGCACCATTTTTTCCCGATGTGTTTAGTTTGGAGATTTGTATGTTTTTGTTTGGCATCATTTCTGTATTTGCGGTATGTTTGTATGTGTATAGTCTCAGTAAGACTGACAGAGGAAACTTAATTCCAATATCACAGAGGAAAACACACTGCCAGATTTGTCCATCAGTCAGCAGTCAGAATCATGAGCTCATTATCAAGGGACTAACCAGGTATTGCTTTTGAGACCTTTATAGGTGAATTGATTGATTTATGAGATTGGAGGCAGCATTGAGGTCAGGAATCCAGGTGTACAGCGCTGTGAGATAAAGATGCCAGACGTAGATTCCACTGAGAACAATAGAATGGATGAAGGATGTTTGATATAAAGTTAGCATGCACTGGAAACATTGGCTGAGAATTAGAAAGCTAAAGGTGTCGTGGCAGGCATGCCTCAGGCAGCCACTGAAAGGAGTGGGACACATGGAAAGAGCTGGGTGTGTCAGAGGATGGAGACAGCAAAGAACTGAGAGAGTCCCTGTGCAGCTGTATGACAGCAGTGTTGGACTGGTAAATAGGACTCTTCAATGGTCCAGTAAATGTAGCTGGAATGAAAACCATATCAACACTGCAGACTTTTTACCTCGCGTTACCTCTCTCCTTCCTGCTCCTCCCCCTTTCTCCACTCCTCCTTGCCTCATGGTCTGAGTAGGCCTGCTTTGGCAGTGGTATGATTTTCATTAGTCAATTACAACATCTGAAGCTGGCTGCTTTTTTGAATCACTTTTCTTTCCTTTTTTTTTTTTTTTTTTTACTTATTTTTCTTTCTAAGTTCAAATTTCCCTCTGCTTGGTACTACATGCCTCTCAGTTTTTTTTCACTCTCTGAGATTACTGACTGAAGATAAAACCTCTACCAATGAAACACTGCAGTATGTTATGACCTCAGTCCACTCTTATTTACTCTAGCTCTCACCATGGCAGCCTCTTGTCAAATTGCAAACTCAACATTGATGTGTTTTTGATGCAATGATAGTTTGGCATACCAGCCTCTTGCATCTGTGTGTGCATGTGGAGATGTATGCACAGAGCAAGATACACAGCACATTCTCAAATGCAGGAAAAGCCAACACATGCGAGCCCTCACTTGCTTCCCAGCATTTATCAATGTATCCAACAATAGGATAGCTCAGTCGGCGTTCTGGGCTTGAAATAGTCAAACATGGAATAAAACCTCTGCTAAAAAAACCGTGACATGCAAGATGTTCTGAGGACACACTGAGGGTGTTCCTCGAGGATGTCAATGCAGGATTTTCTCTGTGCTGTCAAAATGCACCATGTCCATGGGATCACTCAAATAAGACCATGCCCCATGACATTCGAATGAACCAAGAAAATATTCATCAAATTCTTGGCTTGCAGCTACATCCCTATTAGTTTGTCTTTATCAATTATTGTTTTTATATCTGAAGCACACCAGGTGCTATATATGGCCTTTTACAATGTAAATAATTGAATATATAGTATTAGCGCTTGATGCTCTGATTCATTACTGTAGAGTGTTAGCCACCAAAAGCAGCTGTTAATACCTCAGATTTAACACCTTATGTGTAAAGCTGTATAAAAGCAATGTCCTACATTAGTTAGAGTGTTTGCTGGAGCCAGGGTTTTGTTGGCTTAACAGCTGCAGGCAATTTAGCCAACCGGATGTAAAGTACAGGGCACTGGGTGATAGGTTGTGTGTTTGCTGTAGCAGTTTATGCCCCAGCTGAAAAGCTGGAGGACACTCAACCATTGGATGTTTGTTCCTGTGTTCCTCAGTGATGGACAGAACAAAAAAAAAGTGCCAATTTAGTGATTGGCAGGAAATAAGAAACAAACGGGATCAGAGCCAGCAGACGTAGTGCAAGTACAACCAAAATGACTAAATTCACTAAACACCACAAAGTCTCACATTCACCCAGCTCAGCATTTTCCCCCAGATAAGTGTTTCCTCTGTTTAGCTGGAGCAAATAACCGGATCCTATTTACTTGGTACCCTCAGCTTCTTACTAACTACTAACGCATGTCAATAAATTAGAATATCATTGAGGTCATCTGTCTTCCCCATGAAAGTGTAGCCTACTGAACCAGACTATGGTAGTACCTTGTTTTATTTGCTTTCAAAGCCAGCTTCATCTTTTATCATCTAACATGTCATCGTGGATTGTCTTAAGTTTACTAACATGTATGAGGAATGATTTTCATAACTGGCCTCAGCTTTGTTTTACATTTCCTCACAAGCTGGAACTCAGCTTGTCATAAATCTCATCCGGTAATCTTCCTTTGGAGTTGTGTAATGTCCCATTGCTTTGGTTTAGAATATAGAAAAGTGTTAATATTGTAGAAGAGATACCTGGTTTCATTCTGTCCTTTTATGTACTGGCCACTTCACTTGGTAAGGGATGATTTAAACTGTTGAGTAACAAGTGAGTGACGGGGGGAAAAGCCCCTGAAAGAGAGAATGCCTCTGATATCAGGGTTTGCTTTATGTCTTCTTACCATGATCTTCACTTAGTCTTACTAATAAAATGTTCATCATATTTTCAATAAGAAGAATTTTGACAAATGGAGACAGCTATCTCATTTGTAAGTGACTTGTAACCTGTTGTATGAATATGATATAAGTTGTGTGTTATGAAAGCATTTAGCTAAAACATCCACTTCTGCATTTAAGCCTGAGGCACCAAAGTCTCAGCATTCAGTCTGTGACACATCTCAGCACTTTCTCTGAGACCCTGGGAGGGAACCAGGGATGGGGTTTGGCGGACATAATAATATCCTGACAACTTTCACGACTTTTAGCTCCGTTTGAAGGCACATAACTAACTTAATGAACCAAAATTTCTGCCTGAGGCTTTGGCCAATCTTCCTCTTTTATCGGTTTTGTGTTTGTTTGTTTTTTTGTTTTGTTTTTTGTGAAAATGTATTTGTAATTTCCACACACCACAGTGTGGAGAACAGACTAAAGTACATGCTGGACTCTGTCATTGAATTGAGTCCACCACACCACCCGATTTTGATACAGTCTCGCTTAGATCATAAAACCTGCCTGCAGGGGAGGGTACACAATGCTACCAAATGGGGATAAAGCCATCACACACTGTAAATAAGCACAAGCATACATTTCAAGCCCCAGACCAGATGCCTATGTTTCAGATGTGATTTTACGATACAGATGTCTGCCACTCTGTTGTACGATCAGTCAAGTTTGGCCCCTGAATTTCTGGTTGTGTATGTCACATATCTTGAATGGGGCAGGTGTATGTCAGGAGACAGAGCAGGTTGCTCAGGCTCTCCTTGTCCACATGTTAAAGTGTTTTGGACAAAAGCATCTGCCTGTCAGAGTGACAGGTCACTATACTCCTATCTATTTCTGTTGTTGATGTATTAATAGGTGATCTTAACAGGGATCTAAGAACAATGTTTCTTGTTCAGCCATGCTCTCCCCCTTGTTTGTGTACACTTAATAGCTCAGTTTCTTTAACAGTATTCCCCTCCGTAGTTTCTGTTGGACAGAATATGGGAAAAATTTTCTTTTTGGGTCAGGTGAGGAGAGAAGTTTTCCCAGTAGTCAAGGCACATGCATACTAAGAAGAAATACATCATGAAGGATGAGAGGAAAAACAACAACTTTCACCTTCTGGCCATCACCCAAGCCTTCTTTTTGTGAAAAGGAAAGGGATCATGACCTACTGAAGAGAGAGACACCTAAAAAGGCTTGCAGTGGTGCACATAATCTTTCCCATCTTTGATAACTAATGTGAGTTAGATTTCCTTTCTCTGTGTATGAGTAAATGTGGGGGCGTGTGCATGTGTGGATTTGTGGTTGCACGGCTGCGTCTTTGTGTCTGTGCGTGTATACATGTGTTTGTCACAATAGTAAAACTACTTAACTCCTTGTGGTTGCAACTTTGTGGTCTCGCGGACTAGATGAACTCAAACGCCTCACACTCACACACACACACATACACGCATACTCACAAACCAGAACACCTCGAGGTGACTCCCCATGGCAGTTTGCCCACTGTGTCACAAAACCGCACAGTTGTGCATTCCCAGACTCTGAGAGTGGGATTAGATTAGCAGAGTGGAACGCTGGCATCAGTAGACGATGGCTGTGTGTTTGTCTGATTGCATCTGTGTGTTTATTTGTGTCTGCACATAAACATGGTCTATGAGACTCATGCCAGCTCAAGGTGTGTGGGAAGGAACACTCAACAGTGGCTGCATTTTTATTGGATCATGTGAATGTTCTTTGGTGAGCTCCCATAGGTCAACTTTTTATGGCGGCATAAATGGCTCCGTCTGCCACATACCCATTTTAGCTAGTGTATAATTTGATGTCTTCACACACTGAATGGCTTCTTTGAGTGGCAGACAAGTCATGCATGGCTCAGTGCTACCGCTCCTGCCACAAAAGACTTCTTATTTAAACTTTTAATCCATCAGTATAGGATCGCTGCTAACTGCTGACACTATTGATAGTTTGCTTTATTGATGTGTTGTATTAACACATTTTTTAAAGGGTTTTTCATCTTTAAACTTCCACTTTTACTGCACTGAAGCAGCTGCATGTCTCCTCTACTGATAAAAGAAAATACAGATGGAGTGTCATCTCAGACATCATTGTTTGGTATCTGTCAAACTCAGTGGAGAAAGTGTTGAGGCTGTAGATTTAGGAATGACATTGTGGTTGCCTCCAGTGCATTGAGAGAGTGGCTGACAGGCTGTCCACTATCTCCCACTGCTTTGGGCAGTGATTTTCAGTGACAAGAGTGGTAGTGGAAGTTATAATCAGCATATTCATCCATATTTTGTATGGGAAGCAAGTCCACAGGTAGTGAGGGTTTGATAGTTAAAACATGACTTCTGGGTGGGGTAGCCATTCAAGCATAGCAGGGACAAAAGCATGACAAGCTGTAAGATCTAGATATCGGGTGTTTGTATGGACATGTGTGCATGCCTCTCTGTGTGTGTTAACCATGTGTATCAAGATGGAAAACATCAAGTGTGCTAAAGACTGAAAATGGGTGTGTTGTTTCATCTTGGATAGTGTTTGAGTGTCTATTAAAGCAGTGTTGGATGGATATAGTGGAGGGTGGGTGTGTAGTGCATGTTGAGGTTGGTGGTGATAAACCCAGTGAGCGATTGCGAGTGTCAGCTACAAGTTGGCCATGTGAGCGATGAATTCAAGTTTATAGCTTTGAAGTGACAGAGAAAGAATGGTGGCAGATACAAATGAGGGTAAGAGCAACAGATAGGGACAGGGGTGGGGGTTGAGTAAGCAGCGATGTACCGAGAGAGGAAAGAGGAGCAGGATGCCACCATCTGTTAGCCACATGCACGCCCCACAGCAGTCACATAAATCTCAGCAGTGCTCAGCAATGCAAGGCTGCATTCCGCCAAGCTAAACGTGCACTGGCTAGCTACCTCCACACAAATGTGTAGCCCATGCATCATGCAGACTGAGGTCATACATGAAATACACACACTGTAGCAAACCGGTTTATGAAACACAATGGTTGGAGCAGGACACTGGACTGATCTGTGGAGAAGTGTGAGAAGTGTATTGGAAACCATTTCTCTGTGTGGGGAATTGTGATTGTAATGAGTTGCTGTAAATTTAATTACCAACTTGCCAGTTACACAATCATTTTAAATATGCTGCTGTCACAGTAGACCCATGAATTACAGCTCCTAACTATTGGCTAGAAATCTGTAGGAAAAACACTGCAGCTAGGCAATGGTTGATTTAAAAGTTGTTTATAAAGGCAAAGTTCTTCTGTTCTTCTGGTGTGGTCTTTTGGCCCTCCACTACACTAGGAACAGTGGATGTGCAAATACACAGGGCACACACACACACACTCACACACACACACACACACACACACATACACACACACAGTTACAGGTCATCAGGGTTAAAGTAAAGCTCAAGCAAGAAAATGTGTGGATGACTTGCACGTCCTTGTGCTCTACAGATGGGCTGGAGACTTGATGTGTTGGTGTGTGTGTGTCCACTGTAGTGAGTGGACATCTCCACGTGCATTGTAGCATGCACTCCATACCATAAAACAGAACAGTATCTGCATCGCCCAATACAGTATAGATTGGAGAAGTGAGATTAAAATGAACCAGTAGCATCTTACTGCTGACACTTAACATGTGAAACCGCAAGGGAGTAGGTATTTCTCTGCTATTTTCCTGGAAGTGATGCAGCAGCACTCATCTCTTTTGGTGACTGTCTGTATTTTGCAGATGAAACAATGGAATGCAATTTT
Source organism: Caranx ignobilis (assembly GCA_021432705.1). Taxonomy (NCBI): domain Eukaryota; kingdom Metazoa; phylum Chordata; class Actinopteri; order Carangiformes; family Carangidae; genus Caranx; species Caranx ignobilis. Next base: position 58,476,155 of record MU269990.1, read on the forward strand.
TTTACCTCAGCATATTAGCTGTAGTTCCTTCTGCAAAACTTCATAATACGTCAAATAAACTATGAAAATCAAAAAAAATACAAAGACTTCATACAACATTCTTTCTCTTCTCTTAATAGTAATGAGGCATCTCCATATTGAACCCCAGACCTCTGATGTGACTTGTAGTTGGGATTTTGACCTTTAGATTTCAGCTTCAAAGAAATTCTCTTTCCGATTGCTCCATAAAACTTTCCGAGCATTGTTAAACCAGACATTTTCCTCATTATTTTGCACTTTGTCAATAACCATGAAGTTTGCTTGTCGTGTCTCTGAGGACACCTCATATTACAAATTACAGAGTTGTGGAAATAACACATTTGAGGAGCACAGTTATAAACCGTTTTGTAGTTCTGTGACGTATTTTGCACGTGTGGAACTTGTCTCCGTGTTTGACCTTTTGTACCCTCTTAAAATTGCCCAAGATCTATAGAATGTGAAGAAATGTGGTCATAAAAAAAAAAAGATTTTTTTTTTCTCTCTTTGGGACACAGTCACATATTTTTGGCTTTTTTGGTCTGATTTCATGGAACTTTAGATCGATTGAAATCATTGCTGGTGAAGAAATGATATAATAACATAGCGGCCAGAGATGAGTCACCACTAATTTCACGTTCCCTTTCAAACCCGCTGTTCAATTGTACCGTTCAAGCACTGCGGGTGAACAGAGCCCAGCCAATGAGAAAACCCAGTCATGACATCACAGGCATGCAGTGTGGCAGATGGATGAGAAGGATCCAGAAAAAACATCAGAAACACAGCAACAGAAGCAGGAGTTCAACTCTTCTTTCATTATTCGCAGCAATGATCAGCAGAATTGGTTTGAGGGTGGCATCCAGCCAGAGGTCTTGCTTATGAGGCAGGAACACAGTGGCACTCTACGGTTACTTTAGAGTAAGGAAACCGTAAAAGACAGAGCGCCAGTGCTGTACGTCCATCATCATTCCCTCATCAGCATGCCTCTTCTTGGAGGCTGCAAGAACCACAGGCGAAGTGGCTGCTTGCCTTACCCTGTGTAAATGAACTAAATGAAGGACTGTCTTCTGGAATATAATTGAAAACTATGGGGAACTTTGCACAAGGCGTGTGGATCAGAGCTATTGTCCCAGTTACTCTTGGGAGACAGCCGATTAATCTCCAATTTTCCAAGTACATTAACAAAATGGCCAGCTGATGAAAGCCTTGGCATTCGAGGTTAGTCTTTGTCCAGCTGGCTTTGCTCCAATAATAAAGTCAGCCAGCTGCCCAGATGTCAAGTAATCCATGGGTTTAGCTCCTTCCTGCTAACTCTAATCTGGTTTACCATTATCAGGACACATATGACAAATACTGTATTTAGATGCTTCTCTCTGAATGCCTTAAAGATTTATAGCGCTGTGTATCACCAGGATGGACTCATTATGCAGCCAGTCACATGCACAGTCAGCAGCTGCAGAACAGGGACAGCTGTGACTTCCTGAATCCCAACTACTGATACGGTTGCCAAGCCAGGCTAATCACAGCTGGAGCAATTTCATTATGATATGATGCAGCTTACATTAAGTTCACAGACACATTTTACAATGAGCACTCAAAAATGGTTAAAAATGAAATGTGCTCGGGTGATATGGAGCATCTTTAAACATGTACACCACAGCTGGTTGAATCTATTCCAGGTATTTTAGGATTCGAAGCGTCTGCCTAACAGCAATGGAGCACCACTGCTGTTGTGTTTTACTTATTCAACATCACTCAATGATGTAAAAATGATGATTGTTTAAATCTATCCATAACAAGGGGTGAAGGGAAGGGTACAAAAAACAAACAAACAAAAAAAACAGCCACCGCACCAATAAAATTAGATCACTGAGTATTTCAGGAGATGATAAAAAGAAAGTTGATGAAAGAAAGACTATTGTCATACTGGTTCTGGCTATTCCATGTGTCTGCCTCACAAAGCATAAAATTTGTTCATCCTTCCTCGCTGACTTTCTTTTTCTCTCTTCTACTCCTTCCTTTCATCTCCAGCCAGACGTTTTTGGACATGTAAGATGTAAAAAAAAAATGCAGGAAGGAGGAGAAGAAGAAAGAAAGGACAGTTCTGAAGGAATATGGCTCGTATTAATCTGGAAATATTGCCTCATCTGAACTAAATTACTGGTCTGAACTCACTGTCCTCAGAGAGCAGGCAGAGTGCCACCGGCAGCCCAGATGGGCAAGGAGTGGTCGGCAGATCTGTCACCGTGACCACGGTGAGCACATGAACCCCTGGTCCGTCGAGCTCTGTAGCTGTCCTTTTATACCGCGGATCAAAAGTGTTTCTTTGTTATTGTTGGGCTCAGATTTTAAACTCAGGGGCAGCAGCTCTGGAGGAGAATCCAGAAGTTTTGAAACTTTTTCTCACTCTTTCTTTGTCCTATTTCCTGCTGTCTTTTTGACTCATATGCATGTGCATATAAAGACCCTCTACACAAATATGTGAAGATAATAAGAGATGACGTCTGACTGTAAAATATTAAGGAGACCCTGTTTGTTTATGATTGCATTTGAGGGAAGATTTAAGGACACGGTCAAAGTAGTGCCTTGTTGTTTTGTGGGATCCAAGTGTGCGTTGCTGGAGGCCATGAAATGTATAGTTAGATGACGGCAGCTGGCTTATGGTGTGGCTACAGCTTGCCAAGGCTTGTTTCCGCTAGTAAGGAGTGGAGGCAGGCACAAGTGACTGCAACATCCCTCGCTGCTACTCTGAGGAATTTAAAGGTGTGATTACACACACTACAAGTAAACACTGGCCCATCTGCTCTCTCTCACCAATAACTGAGCTGAACTGACACATAAAAATTTCTGTAAGCTACATAGTATGATAGGCAAGAGCTTCAGAGGTAGATATATGACTGTTACATAATATCAGTGGCCAGTGGCGATGAGTCAAGCAGAATTTGTTGCTATGATTGCTCATAACTCCACCTGTCAGGGATGAGGGCCATTCCTTTTTTTTTTTTTTTTTTGTAATTGATTCACGGCCGTGAAAATGTCACAGTCACATTAGATGAAAGGCTGAGTTGCATCGGTCTTCTGTCCTCTGATGTGTAAACATGCCCCTGCCTACAGAGATGCAGAGAGGCTTGCACGAGCGAGTCATAGAAGAGGGGTCAGCGGAGGAGGAGGGATCGGGCTGTTTTTTATTCTTACATGAACTCCAGTTTTCACCTTTTGAAAAAATTTACAAGACAGACGAAAGCTGTGATTTATCTCCACCGATGATCTTTCATGAAAGAAATCATAAATTACTGTGCAGATGCCCCTGACAACAGTCTCTAACAGAAACCAGCAGGAATGTTACGGTGGATATGAGTGACAACAAGCAAACAGGCTCAGGTGCCTTACGCTTCAGCTGTTACTACTAAACACATACAGCACATTAAACACTGTGCATGTGCAAGGCAGCCAGCAAAATAAGAACAAAACAAAATGTAAACTGAAAAACAGACGTTATATCTGCTGAAGCAAGGACTTTTATTTCGACCAATAGTTATATTTTGTTGTTGGAAGCACATCATGCTGGATGAACGGGCTGACCGTAGAGGACCACCAGGACTTTCACACTGTTTGTTTCCTGTGTAAAACCAATAGTCAGTGTTGTTTCTTTTAACCATGACCGTTCCATAACCTTAACCATGTGTTTATTATTGTTACCATGGCAATGAAGGTCCACTATGCCTGCAGCTGGTCCCTCGTCGAGGTTGTTTTATTGTTACCATAACATCAAAGGTCGGCTATACCTGCTGTTGGTACGCTCCGATGAGTTCTATCTGAGGGGAAGGGCGTGTATATGTATATAAAGAAGAGGTACATGTATGTGGTGGTTTAGGTTGGAGGGCTTGCTGCGTCTGATAGTGAGGCCAGGTACAAAAGTGAGTAGTATAAATGAGAAAATATAGTGTTACTATTAGTGCAAAAGGGAAGACAACAGCTCAGTAAAGAAGTAACAAATTACTGTGACTGTTTGATATATGTGCCTCTATGGTCCAGCTGCAGAGAGCGTACATAGCAGACAGTGTGTTTGGCAGCTGAATAGCTCTACATTATGGCAAGACAAGAAGACAACCCCATCTCAGCTCTCTTTTGATGGTTTCCCATGAATATGATATTTGTAGAATCTCCATATGTTTTGCATCATAAGTTTGAGTGCTGAGCTGTTGTAGGACAAAGTTTGGACAAGATTTGGACAGGATGATCAAAATACTAAATATCAAATTCAGTTTTGACCAAAAGCAGAACAGAAACATAATCTCACTGCTTTAATATAAATATTATGTAGACAGATATAGAAATATATACATGCATAGGTAACATTTAATGTAAGGTGTATGGAAAAGACTACACAGCAAAAATATCTTTGGTCTATGGTAGAGTTTAATGCTTATATAGATGAAGTAAATAAAAAAAATGCTGCTCCTGCAAACCAGACAAGAACATCTTTTCTCAGTGTTTTTAAGAGCAATGCACATGAACAGCATGATGTAGCTTCAATACAATGCATCTGTAGATGCCTACAGCTCTATACAGTATGTAGTGTAGACAGAAGTACTCATGGAAGCGTTGGGTTCTGACTCTCTCAACAATAAGTTAATTGTGCTGCATTTTCGAACAGCTGATGTGTGTTGAACCTAGGAAAAAGGAGATCGTCATATCTTGACAAGTTGACAGGTCATTGCAGGTTGACATGGCGGGCAACAACAGTGATATTGGTTGTGCATCAGATTTTCATCCAAATTGTAATAAGTCAGTCATGTATGAATACAATATTTTTCATCATACTGACAGTTGCTGTCATGTTCAGATCACTGGCCACAGTGCCTCAGAGCAATACTAGGAGGTATGTGTGAGCACTGATCTTCCTCTATGAAGCACCTACACCCATTCTGCCTGGTGGCTGTCACCTGGACAAAAAGACAACACAAGCTGGTGGTGGACTGACACATGCCATCACGAGTTGACGTCACCTTATTGGGATTCATTACTGCCATATTTCTGGCATCGATGCAGAAAAGCAGCAGTTTTATGAGAACTTCTCCCCAGATATTCAGATCCCAGCAACTGACTACTTCTTTTGTTTGTATGACCCTTTGCCTAAGGTGTGTTACAGCATCAACTGACTCCTTGTGACACCATAGATGTGTCACAATCCTGTCTGACAGGGCGAAAAGATGTTGACGTGCTCCTCCTTCATAGAAGACATCCTCGCCAGCGCCTCCCACGTACATGCACCTGGCTTGCATACAGCCGAACTCTGACCCCAGGAAACACATCCCCGTGTGAGAGGAAAATGTGCCTGTGAGAGGCCCACTTGTGGGCGGCAGAGTGGTTTTATACACAGACTGGCATTATCTGCATCTCCTACTCCACTCAAAGGACAGGGCCACTAAATATACGCTGTGAGGCCTTCCCAGGCTCCTCTGGGGTGGGGAGATGCGGCCGCTGCTTGGGCCGAAGGCCAATGACATGGCTGCCGACCTCCACGGAAAGTATTTTTAAGGTCAATTACAGGGTACAGTGCCTTTAGATGGCCGACTGGTGCTGAGGAGGCCTCATATTAAAGGTTTATGTGGAGAAGGACCAGAGAAGTCTGCCATAGCTCACCCCAGCTCCCATTGTTACCACACACCCACTGAGACAGTGTACTCTGAGGGATTCATCACACGTGTGGCATGTGTGTTTGTGTGTGCGTATGTATGTGTGTGTGTGTTGGTACTGAAAGAGAGAGACCAACAGAGAGAGAGATTAAAAAACATTAGTCAATAGTAATTTAATCATAGACTCCTATCATTGACCTCATATTGACTTGTTTGGCATTCACTCCAGTATGTGCTTTGACCAAATTTGGAGGGGGATGTGTATTTACAGTAAAAGATTATCAAAGATGCTTCGCACTGATCTTGAAATTCTTGTGAATCCTGCTGTTATGAATGTCGTGGTCACCACAACATCATTAAGCAGATACTCTGCATAACCAGTTTATAAATGACATCCTGTGGAAAAACATGCAGCACAAGTCTGTAATTAGATGAGTCACCAAACTTTGCCTCAGTCTGTGTAGAGCTTACAGTGCATAATTGATTGCATGTTCATTAAGCATATGAAAGAGTTTAATAGACTTATTTGTGGACCCGAAGATTCTTGCTGTCATGATTTCAGGGGTAAAGAGTCAGGTCTAAATTCAATTGCAAAACCATTATAAAATTCTAAAGCCAAGGTAACATTAGTCTGAGTTGGTTGCTTGAAGTGATCTTTAAAATGTACCTTGGGGGATTTTGACCTTCACATCGGAGTCATACCTGAAAGGGATCTCTTATGGGATGAACAATTACAGAGACCACGTCCTTTTTTCCATGCACACATATTGCACACTATTGTTTTAAGAGAGCCTTAACACTCTTTGAACTGGACTTTATTAGCATTGCATTAATCAGGGTGTTTTTTTTTTAAATTAAATGGCTGTAAAATTACTTTTCAGTAGCCAGGCTGGCTTCATAATGTTGGACACAGTCTTTGCATAGAGACACAGACAGATAACAAACACAAAATAACAAACCTACTTTGTTGCTCATTAGAGGGCTTATCTTAATCCTCTGCTTCCACACGCACACACATGCATTCACACAAGCCCCATTCTCTCCTCATGGGCCACACACGCAGACCCACACAGCTGACCAAAACTCAATATAAATGAACATCCAGCAAGATGATTTTGGTCCTTTTCATGATTCATTCCAACACGAACTCCAGCCGGCCATAAATACAGGCCTGTCAAATGTGTTCTACCCCACAGAGTGGGGAGTGGTGGATGGTACAGTAGACACCATTCACCTCTCTGTGTGTTTGCAGGGTGGGGGAGGTAGTGGGGTGGTGGGGGGGGTGAGCGCAGGGAAGGTTGGAGTTGGTGGCTTTGGTCTTCATGAAGAGTTAAGTGTTGATGGGACAAAAGTGAGGGGAAAGATTGAAAGGCCTATTTGTGCAGATGAGAGCCAGGCATCTGTGTGTTTGCTTTGCTGTGGCTCTGCTACAGTTCAATAGCAGCTCTATCCACCACTCTTTCAACCAAGACCCGGATTTATAGAACAAAATAAAGTCACAGGAAAATGGAACCCAGAGAGGAAACATAGATATGTGTTTTAGTATTTAGCTGCATCACTTTATCACTGTGTTCCAGACATAAATGACATTTTGACTCAGTTACCCTTCAATTAACTAGAGTTCAGCCTGAGACATCAGTCTAGCTTGGCATAGCGCTGTGATTATCTTGTTTTTACTGCGTAAACATGATTAGTAAATTTCCTTCCCTGCTTTCCCAGGATAACACCATTTTTTCTATGCCGAGTAAATGAAGAAATGTTTAACAAGATGAATCAAGCATATAGCACACCAATGTTTAAAAGCAACAATACCAGAGGTTACATCCATATTAGGTGATTTATAGTCACAACCAACATTCAGTGCCAGCACAATTCCCTCTCTATTCCCTTCATGTAGATAAGCAGACAGTAAGGGCAGGTGATGCACGAGTGAAGGTCCATCCATCTTTCAGGTATGAGAATTTACAGCCCATAACTATCCTTACCATATCAAAGTATGCATCCATCCAAACTGTTTGTTCACTTGCCCCAATACTGACTTTGTTGAGGATAACAACCTAAATACTGTTGCTCTTATATTACAAATGATACAGAAGACAACGGCTGATTCCAGACCCAAGTCAAGACCTCCACCCTTCCAGAACTTGTGTTTGTTATTCTTCAGGCTGAATTTTGCTTAATCTCTCATTGAGAAAGTAATTTTTAATCTTCATAAAAAGCACAAGGCTGTCTCCTCCAAGATCATGAGACACTTTATAAGGACCTTTCCCCCTTCTTCATCCCTTGTTCTTTCACCTCTAACCCCCTCCTAATCCAACCCCATGGTCCAAACCCCAGCCCTTGTCTTCCTGGGAACATCATCACTCTTGGTCCTCATGGCGGGGCGAGTACACATCGCTATGCTGCTAAGTCTACACCAGCTGGGGTGCCCCGTGTTTGCCCTGGGGGAGAGCATGTGCTCGTGGCCGATGGGCTCTCTGGGTCAGAAATGGCACACCAGGGTGTGATGGGCTCTGCCCGTCGCTGGTCATGGCCATCGTAGGTGTGAAATTCCCAGAACTGAGGCTGGCCACTCAGCCCGGCAGCTCCACAGCCCAAAAGCTGCGCAGACAGAGGGAGGGAATGAATGTGTTAGACCTTTTGGTCAGCCACCATTACCTGTGTCTGAGTTAAAACCCACAGTCTCACTTTTCTGTGACACTTTCTCATTGCACAAACACACAATGCACTCATAGTGTGTTTGTAAAATCCTGTATATCCCTGTTGTGAATTCTTGATATAATAATTTAAGTGGACATTTCAGGTGTGTAGCAGTCAGTGAGTCATGGAATAATGTCTCAATATGTAGTCTGTGCCCACACTCACTGGCCTTAATTGACAGTTACTGTAGAGTTGGTGTTGGTGGTGATGGGAAGGCCTTTCATTGGGGCTCTGGGTGTGTCACCAACATAACCTGGAATGACCCTGGTACTGTACGCACTCTCAGAAGTTGTGGCAAAATTAAGTTGCAGATATCGTTTTACATTTTGAAATGCCTTCTGGTGCCATACTTATTAGCTGGATACATTAAAGTTAATGTAATTATTGTGAAAAATGCAGACCTGAGGCATTCATCATTTCTGTATCAACTTTTTGTCAAGTCTTGTTCAAGAAGCAGTTCCTGATAGGCACATTAATGAACTTGTGTGCACCAGCCACTCTGGCATATGGCTAGTGTTTGACACTTTACTCCACTGGCTTCCTGCCATGGCTAATGGTGATTTGTCATTTTTGCTTTAAAGTTTACAGTTAGTTATTCAGTAATGTCTCTGTGTGTGTTTTTTGGTTTTGTTTTGTTTTTTGAAGATGAAGAAGAAAAACAAAGCTACTGTATAATGTTTGAGCTGTTCGGTAGGTCAATAAATGTCTGCCTGTACATTGAATCCAAAAGGTCACAGTTTAATTTGTTTTTTGACTGAGGTGTTGCTCCCTCGGGGAGGGTTTGAATGCTCCAAGGTAATTAAAACACTTTATATGGTTAGCATTGGTGTTTTATATGACTTTTTTTTCTGCACCAGAGAGAGAGCCCATTTAGACATGTCAGAGAACTGGCAGAGTGAGAATATGGGTTTAAAGGTAAAGTATAAAAACATGTTTTTTTTATGCCCTATATGAACTAAAGACACTTGTTTAGACTGGTATAATGCAGACCATTGGTGTCCTGATGTGCACATGCCATAGGGTTAGGTTTAAACAATCTCCATATTCATCCTGGAAATGCTGAGAAGTCTTACTCGTGTCCCTTCACTTTGATACATCTCACAAAGGTTTTCTGTGTTAAGAACACAAAGTCCCCCTCTTTCCATCTGCCACAACTCTGCTTTCAATTCAGGTTGTTAAGAGTGAAATTTCAATTTCACAACAACACATGATTGAATCCTGAAATCTAATATGATTCCAGCCATCAACCAAAGACACATTGTTTCCAGTGCACTACAATTCATAAGCTTTAAAATCTCATTGTATGTTCTCGTTCCGTTTAGTTGGCTTGCATTTTTTTCTTACAGTTTGATCTCACCACAAACTATTGTTGTATTTACTGGTGTTAAGGAGTTTCAGTCTGTACCAACAAGTAGTACTCCCACTGGCCCATCCCAGTCTGGTGCTCTGCCAAATGTGTGTGATGCCTGACAGTCAGATCTTTTCCTGTGGCTTTTGAAATCCAGTCAGAGAGGCAGCTTGTTTTTGGCTCTTCTGTAGCGTGAAGTTCCTGTGAGATGATGGTGTTGTACTTTCTGCAGCCTGCTCTGTGTAAAGGGTGTGTTTAAGACAAGGGTGTTTAGCTACTGACCCACATCTCCCCATACTTTGTTATTTAATGTTATCCTTTTTTTTAATCAGCAAGTCGCAAGACTACACCTACATGCAAACAAGACGTTTGCCATTTCATAAGAGGACATTTTTTGACCTGTCATTCAGATCTCTACTGTGCAACAAGCTGATTCTTGCACTCTTTGTTTGGGTCTTTGGCCTGAGTTCAGTTTACAGTAACAGGATTCAACAGAAGTGATAACATCTGTTACTTTAAATCTTGCTAATGAGTGTTGTACACTACGTGTGATTTACGGGGTTAATGATTAAAATTGTGTGGGAGGAATTTGAACTCTTGAAAAATAATCACGATACTAAATAGCACTAAACTCAGTTATGCTGTCAGGACTCTCAAAGTCGTATCCCACAAAAATAGAGAAAGACTGCAGGGAGTGAAAATGGTGTATGAAAGAGTTGGTGCCAAACCATGCCTCATACCTGTTTTAAATGCACTGCATGTACATTACAGCTCAACTCAGCCCCTAGTGGTTGAATATATTATTGTGTCTTTTTAGTAAACTCTGCCTCAACCCTAAATCCCAGTTTTTGATCCTGAGGTGCAATCATACCTTCTTTTTTTTGCAGCAAAGTGTGACTGACAGCCTGTCATTACTGTTTAAATTTTCCTCATTATGTGGCCACTCTACGCTATTTTTGTCTATTTACTATCGTTATGGTAATGACAATTCTTGATTACGCAGTAGACAGTAAACAAACAACAGCTTTCAGATGTTGGATTAGTCTTTTCTCTGTCACCAGAGCCTCAGATTAAAGGCATAAAACACCACAGAGGGGCTGTCCATGTCTCTGGTTTTGGAGGATTAGTGTTTCTTAGCAATAAAGTGCAATGAAATGAGTTTCTCTCTCCCTCTCTCTCTCTCTGTCATCCCTCCACCAACCCAGGCCTAGACTTTCATAACCCACAAGACAGTTCTTAACCTTAAGTACTGTTTTGTGGACCAATGTAAATTTGATACCATTATGTCGCAGAGAGGGTCCCCGTAGGTGTTAATGCCAGCATGGGACATGGCCAGAGATCTGTGTAAATCTGTATAATCCCTGCTTATCTCTTCATGTGCTGCCAAAAATGTGTGTTTTTTTTACTTTGTGGTGCTTGTGATCCTTTTGTGAACTTTTGAATTGTTCTTTGTCCCTTAATCCGCTACTTTTCGTGTTGTATTGTACTATGGTGTTGCATTTTTCTCCGCTGTTCAACCACTGAAGAAAGTATTTACAGTAGTACTTAGCTTTTTTTTAATGCTGACACCATATGCGGGACTGGCAGTCCTGGTGGATGTAGTGACGGAAGAGAGTGGACTACACCATTTAGAAGCATATTAATTCTTACAGATTTCTGGGGTAATGACTACTTGAATCTTCACTATTTCACATCAAGAAGCTGCAGTAAAATTTGACCTCTGGTGAACTCATGACTTCTAAGTTGTCTAGATAGTGTTGTTTTTCTGAGGCTGAATGAATGCCTCCTTGTTAACAAATTTATGTTAATTACAAGTATGTTTAAAAAGTTAAATTTTTTTTATACTTCTTTTTTCTCATTCTTTGCGCCCCTCTCTTTCTCTACCATGGCCTGGTTTAAACTGGCAGACTTAGTAGAACTAGGTTTGTGTGTGTGGTGGAGCTCGCCTGGGTTGAGTGTACCAGCCCCACATAATTACAGACAGTAAACAGCCAGTGCTTTTAGGCCTGTTTTCCCCATCTGATGGGGAGAGTGTTCAGTTTGGCAAAAGAAGAAAGGGCAACGAGAATGAGAAGGAGTGTGGATGGACAAAAAGTCTCATCCTTATCCTGGGTGTTGACAATGGAGGCAGTTTGCTGAGAGTTACAGACAGGTTTATAGAGAAAAAAAAAAAATCACAGACACAGACTTTGTCCCCACCCCCCAGAATCCAACACACACACACACACACACTTATTCCTCCTCATGAGGAACACTCTTTTGATGTGAATTTCTTACAGTAAACTTTTAGAAACACCTGGTCAAATATGTATCTTTTCCTTTTACTTTTCCCTGTAAAACTGTCAAATTGATCACCCATCTTCCCCTCTATGTCTCTCTCCGAGTGTGTCTGTGTTTTTCTTTCCGTCTGCCTGCCAGTCTGTGCCCCCTCCCCCCCCCACCCCACCCCCCAGTGAATCCCTGCTGCCTCACACTCTTCACTTGATCCAAATTTAATAATTCAATTCTCTTCCTTCTGTTTTCCTTCTCCGTCTTACTTCGCACTCACACCCTTCACCTCACATACAGCTACTCATTGTATTCCCAATGCAGTTTTATTGTCGTTTTTTTCTCACTGGCTGAACTGTTAAGCTCAAACAATTCTGAGTCAGTGTGCTAGAAAAGAAAAAAATCAAAACAAACAAATAACAGTTTGTGGAATCAAGCCATCTGCTATTTTGCCAGGTCTCTGTCTCTCCATCTCCTTCCTCATGGCTCTCTGTCCCTCTCGCTCTCTCTCTCTCAGTGCACTGCACAGCGCTGGCAGGCGGTGGGATGGGAGGTTTTCTTTGGCAGTCTGCTCCCCCTCTCTTGGCTGGGACAGGCCCTGGAGCGTGCTACTGGCTGGGAGTGTGGAAGGGAAGCGGGGAGGTAGTGAAGGAGGAGGGAGGGAGAGAGGGCTTGGGAGGAGGGAGACTGGAGGGGTGGAGGCGTGGTCTTGCAGCTGCTAATGAAGTCTTCTCTTTTCATCCTCAGAAGGCAGAGTGTGAGCGGAGGGGCCCGGGATCTGCGTGGCTCCACTGCTTTCTCTGCCTGTAAAGTGTGCCGAGCGCTGCTCCGCTCTGCGCTGCGCTGCCTGTGTGTCTCAGCGCCCGCCTCCCACAGCTGAGAGATACAACGAGACCAAGACTGAGGGACACTGCTACAGTCATGAGGCTTTCCCCTGTATTGACTCCACAGCACTACTCTTGAGGTAAGACTTCAGACAGTCTGCTCCTTGTGTGCTGGTGTGCTGCCTCTGCCTGTCTCTCTCTCTGCTTCCCTTTACTGTCTGCCTGTCTCTGTTGATTGTTGTGGTGGTGGTGTTGGGTGGGGGTGTAAAGGGGTTGTCCATTGTAGGTCCCTCCCACTTTTGTGTGTGCATGCGTTTGTGTGTGTGTGTGTGTGTGTGTGAGCGTGCGTGCGTGTGTGCGCAAACAGTATGTATAAACTTAGGTAGGCAGATGGTGACTTGTGCATGTGTGAGCATGCATACATGGGTATACTGTATGAGTGTGTGTCTGTGTCTATGCACGTTGCCACCACTGTTTATATGTGAGCACAGACTGAGTCAGCATTTAGCGAAAGGTTTATGTTAATGGTGATAAATGGCTCCTACTGGTCAGGCAAGGAAGAGGGTCAGACTGGGGTAGAGAAACCCTGGAAAAATGATGATGGGACATTAGTTATGGCCTGGGAAGTCTGGTAATAGTTCACTCAAGGTGAATATTCCTTGACAGTTCTGTTTTTTAGAAAAGCTTTTGTCATGTAAATTTAAAATCACTGACTTTGACTTTTATCGTTGGCTTATTTAGTGATACTGCACTATACAGCCAGAGAGTGATACCACTCACTTATTTCTAATGACCTGTCAAATCCTGTACAGGGCAACACTACTGCATCTGCATGTGTGCGTGTGTGGACACGTGTGGAGATGTTTATTTGCCCTGTTGATTGCTGTTTAAAGCAGATGGATGCAACCAGCTACTGGGGCTCATCTCTGTAAATATCAAGGACAGGAGACAGTCTGTACTCATCTGCAGCCCAGTGACACCAGGCTTTGAAGTGATTTCAGTGGATCTGTCCTCCTCCCCGCTGGGCAATTCAGATCCGGCCTGCGACTCACTCACTTTCATCCACATTCCCTTGGAAATCCATCCATCTGTATTCTTTCACTCACCTCCTTCCTGCTTCCATTCACCCCATGAGTTCTTGCACCCTGTTACCCCTGGGTGAGGCCATCACCTCCTATCAACACCTACTGTTTTCTCATAGTGCTCCTACAGTTTTACTCTCCATCCCCGCTAGTCTGACATGCTTCTAGCGAACGGGTCTTTCCGATACCTCTCCCGGAAAAAAAACTAAGCGACTTTCCATTAGTTTCTGCTGGGCCATGAGAATTATGGTTTCCCAAATGAATAGTGTACAGGAGCCTGGCTTAATTGAAAAAACACAAGCGTGGTCTGCCATGAAGGAGACGGTCCTTGTGTCACAGTTGAACTGTGTGAATGTACTTTCCAGAGCTGGCGAGCAAGAAAGAGAGAGAGAAAGAGGGAGGGAGAGAGGAAAATACAAAAAAAAGCACGAGATAAGCAGAGGCAAATAAATAAAGATCTGAAATGAAAGTGTGGAAAATCAAAAAGACCGATTGATTGAAAACATTGTGGGTACTAATGCAGTACAGAAGAAAATTATTATAAAAATTCTTCTGCGGGGATCCAGAGGAATGGCAAAAGTGTTGGTGTGAACTTCCAGTTTGGCTTCATCTGGCCTGTCAATCAGGACAGTTTGTGTGAAAGGTTATTTTAGTGGGATATAATGGCAGAAGGGGGCCATCATGAGACTGTTTGCTGGTCATTAAGCTCTAAAAGGGCAACAATAGAACCCACAGTAAAAACCTGTTTGATTGCAGTCAGCCCAACAAGCAGCATCACTCTCATGGTTTTCCCAACAGGGAGTCATCATAACATTTAACCCCACTGGGGAAGTCTGCTCAGCTGTGAGAGAGTGTGTATTGTAATCAGACCACCAGTGAGTCTCTTTGTTTGTGCTGTGTTGCAGAGTTTCCCATGTGAACGATAGCTGACATATCCTATCAATATCTGTCTCATTATATTTTATTGTGTCGGCTGTCTGCCACTCGTCTGCGCCACTTCATTTTTCTCCAGCCCTCTTTGCTGTGTTTGTGTGGCACCCCATATGGTGATGATTGAGACTCTGTCATTGGTTCAGATGGCACATTTGTCACACACATGTTTGCCAGCAGCTTCTGTTGCTAGGGCTTTTGGGGCTGCAGAGGAAAGCATCCCATGTTGACTTCCTCGCTGGGTGGTTCATTTGTTTGTCAGGGCACTGTGACCTCTGACCCTGCTACCACCTCCTGCCTCTCACACTGCCCATTAATGTAACTCTAGACTCCCTGACAGCCCAACTGCCCCCACTTTTCCACCCAGCTGTACTTTTTGCATGATTACAGACAAAGAGAAATATGACATGACCAACAGATGCAGCAATATGGCCAAAAGTATTACAGTACCTCTAAGGACACATCCCAGGAAATCAGCAGCCTCCACAGACTGTGCACTGGAAGAATGAGTCATCATTCTGAGGAAATGTAAA
Source organism: Caranx ignobilis (assembly GCA_021432705.1). NCBI lineage: Eukaryota > Metazoa > Chordata > Actinopteri > Carangiformes > Carangidae > Caranx > Caranx ignobilis. The sequence goes on from MU269990.1 coordinate 58,491,494, forward strand.
TGAATGATGTAAAGATGTTTCTGTTCTTTATGTCATTAAATCACATTTTATCCTTACTGAAGAACATCAGTCATAATCCTCCCACCAGATATTCAGACTCAGTGTGAATCATAGTTCAGCATCCAAGGGGAATGATAATGACTTCAAGGTTGGTTTATTATCAGCTCAGCAGGTACTGTCCAGACCCGTCACTAAGGTTACATAACACTGTGGAGGTTATTCATCCTTTAATTCCCATGTCGAGTGACAGGGTCACGACTTCTGACCTCACGGCCTTACTGCTGACAGGGCTGGGCTGACTTTCATTAGACTTCAGTGGTGAAAGCTCAACAGTGATCTCAACCCCAGAAGAGAGTTCTCATGTCAGTAGTTTAATCTGCCCGTCAATGCCAGCATTAGGGTGTTAAAAAACCAGTGGAGATACAGTGTAAGAAGGTGAGGATTGAATGGAAATGGAAATGCTTTTTTTTTTGGTTAGACGATATGATCTTGCAGGCATTCTTCTCAGTGATTTTCTTATGTGTAAATGTACTGTATTATTTCAAGCAGAAAACAGTCACCAAATACAGCACTACAGACACAGCCATGCATACCTATGGGTATATCTCAGCATCACTATCTGTGCAAAATGCATTGATCAGGTCAGTGGCATCATTTTTCCAGCAGTGATTTGGAGTAAGTCTCTTCTTGGTTAAATATCCTAAGAGGCTTTAACTTGAACAACAATGTCAGACCACTTACTGAATTATCAAAGAAACAAAAATTGCAACTCTCCTAAACTGTGAGGTCACTGACATAGCAACAGCAGTGGGGAAATGGAAGTAAATAAATAAATGTTCTCCATACCTGAGGGACATAAGTTTTGAATGTATGATAAATAATCAGATGTTGATTTCAGTTGAAAGACTCCCAAGAGAAAATTAACATTTTGTTATTTTGTCAGCTGAAAATTTAAGCTTGAGCTCATTCATTCACCAGTGTAAACAAAATCAACCCATTTTATTACAAATGCTGTCACAGTCGCTTCAGGAGTGATGACAAGCTGCATTCACATGTTTTGGTTTTATTTGTCTGTTTGTTTTTTTTCCGTAGCTATTCAGATCATGGACTGAGCTGCAGTGTAGTTCAAAGTATGACAGCATGATTCACTTTATTCTGATCTGCTGTCTGTCCTCTCTGACACCCCCCACCCCACCCCCCCCTTTCATTTTTTCTTTATATAATCCATACTATAGCAAAATGTTTGTAACAAAGACCTTGTGTCACATCAGGAAGCTTTCAGAGTTGAACTGCTTGATCTTTGTCTCAGCTCAGTTCTGCTGTCAGTGTCTCTTAAAGCTGCTCTGAAGGCCGGCCAGGCAAACTGTGAGATGTGTAATGCATCAACACATTTACTCAAAAACGTCCTCATCTGTTGCAACTTTGAGAGCCTTGGAACTGAGACCTTGTATTGCAGTTATCAGTCACGTCTTCCACCAGCCTCTCTGGTGCCGTCTCCCGCCAGTGGTGCTCCAGCTGACCACTTAGTTTTCCCACACCTAGAATCGGGCCTGTAATTGGGATTTGGAGGCTTGTATAACTGAGCAGACTTAGAGGAGTGCAGATGTAAAACACATGACCTGTGGGAGAAGAGCGCCCCTCAGGTTCCATCATTTTAGCCCCCCACCCCCCACCCTCCTCACTATCTGTGTCCTCCTCTTTAAACACATTCAGCATATTTTCCATCCTACTGTCCGTCTCCGTTTGTCATGTCGCACCTTCAATCTAAAGGGCTCCTGAGCTCCCACGCAAATCCACTCACAGGCTCCCAGCCTGTGAGTGGATTTGCGTGAGTGGATTTGCGTGAGTGGACTGATGTGTGTGTGTGTGTGTGCGTTATTCTGTGCATGTGCATTTACGTATTTATGCTTTACTGGGTGCATTTTACGCATTCTTCACTTAAAGTCCAAGTATCTTGATCAGATTGCAGGTGGCGTATTATGTGTCTACTGACAAATGGCAAACTCTTGGATCAGGTGTCATGTGTTTATTAGACACTTTATCCAACAGGCAGAAAATTGGCCTGAATATTTGCCTTGCTCCTCTGTTCCTTCTGCTGCGTGAATGCAGACCCAGCAGCTCTGATTGCTTCTGACAGTGACAACAAGAACAGGCTGCCTGAGAAGACTTTCTGAAGACCTCCTCCTGTATCTGCACAGAGCAGTCAGAGGAATGAGCCAAATCAAACAAGAAATTGTGTTTCTCCCTGAAATTCTTTTGAAATTTACTGGAAGTTAAAGATTATACTGCATCAAAGTTGGAACGCCACCGTTAAAAAATGTGTAGGCCTTTTTAGTATTAGTCCTCACTGGGTGTATTTCCTGGGTTGGTGAGTTCACAGTATACAAAACCAGACATCACTGTGTTACACAAGCAAAGGCGGCATTAGTGTTATGACCATCTCAAAGACCTCAACAGTAGAGCTTCACCTTGTTTTACTCTGGCTGACGCTTTGATCCACAGTGGTGACATCAGGTCTTTTGGGGGGGGGGGGGGGGGGGGCAGCAAGGGGAATCACCAGTAAATTATTGCTCAGGCACACCCCCAGACACTTTGGCCTGGGTCCTAGAGCTAAACAGCTGTAGGACTGCTTTCCCTTTTTCAACCTCCTTTCTGCTACATTCCTGTTCTTCTCCTTTCACTCACTGCATTTCACTCCAGATGTGGCATTGTTTAGACGCATTTGTTTTGGGCTCAGGCCGGTAGACCTGCACACGGTCTGATGTCATGCTCTATTTAAAGAAAAAGCCATGAGAACTGGGTGTGTGGAGTGCGCTGTGGTCTCACTTCAAAGCATCTGCCCAGGACTACTGATGACTGTCATCCATGGCACTGCAATCTGTGTCATGGACAGATGACCACATTCATTTTAAGTGTTGACAGACATGTCATTTTCAGGTTCAGAGAGGAGGCACCATTTCTCACAAAAGACAGAAAGATGGAATTTTGTTTTGTTTCAGCTCACATCGCCCACTGGGCTTAGAGAATTTTTTCTTATTTCCACTATCAGTTTGAATAATCTGCCAATCATATACAGAAACAATGCCTACACTATGTTGGCTGTTATTGGTGTAATTTGCCAAGCGTAGCTATATGAAATGAAAAGATGATGCCCTCAATTGAACCAACAAACAAGACAGGATTTTTATGGGTCAGAGGAGTCACATGCTGCCTAAACTTTCATGCCTCTCTAATTAGCACTGTCAGTCAGTGAACCTGGCACCTCATGCCATTGAAGAATGGGATAATGAATCTCTTTCTCTCTGTGTCTCCCAGTGTGTGGGATATGTGTATAGGGTAATCTCCATCACTGTAAAAACAAAAGAATCTATTTTCATTTAACATTTACAGGGGAGTTATGAATGGCACCTTTTCTTCATAGAAGGGATGAGGGGATCTTTTCCTCGATGACTGAGCTTATTGTGCCTTCTTATTTAAACTGTCAGCACAGTGGAGAGTCTGCAGCAGCTCACTATCAGGCTCTACTGTCAGATTCCCCATGAGGACTCTGCCTTCAACACTGTTTGGCCTTCAAACACACATGTATTTGCCAGGTCCTCTCTAGTGTCCCTGTTTCAAACAGCTATAAGCTCTTACCCTGCTGAATATTTCCGGTTCAAACGGGCATGTTTGCTGGATCTTCATCCCTCAGTGTTCCCTCTCAGTTGCTCCACAGTGTTTGCTCAAGGAGTTCACAGCAGCTTCTCGGCCCTTCAGGAGTTGAAAGCTGGAATGACATGAAGTGCAAGAAGATAACCTGCACATTTCCATTAAGTCATACACACACACATGCACAGAGAGAGAAAGGGAAAGCAGGATTTGGATTGGATGATATAGTCAGCACATAGATGCTGTATCCATATGGCCTCTTGACGACCCACGTCACAGTGCATCAGTGCAAACAGTCCACATCTTGACAATACTTAGAATCTCTAGCACTTTGTTACTTAGAGGAGCACTGGTTTTGAAAACAAAGTTACTGTGAGTGTGGTATAGAGCCCGCAGGTTTGATGGTGAAACTGTCATCCTCTAAAAACAAGGGTCCCGACTGTTTTTAAAAGCATTGCTCGCCTCATCTGTGTGGTATGAAGGCCTTGAAAATCCAGGTGAGCTGCTCGTTTGTTCTCTCAGGTGATCAGTCAAAGCCTTTGCTGTTATTGCAAGGATTTTCAAGGAGGTCCGCTCCCAAAAAGTTGTCAACACAGACAGAGTTTCCCACTTTGACAGTACACACATAATTCTGTTCTTGTATTTTGAGGGTAGTTGTATGTAAATGCAGATGTTTTTGACACATGTTTTTAAATGTGGGTCACTCTCTGTTGCTTTCTCAGCACTGCGTTCATTACAGTGCACTGCCACTGTGGTCACCATCAAAGACTTGAACACAGACATGTTTACACACTTGAATGTGCAGACATGCAAACAGACTTTTGGATCATTTATATTGACATACATACAAGAAGATAAACAACAAAAAGAAAACCAGGAAAATTCCATAGCACGTGTGTCCATTCTCACATACACATTCACAAACACTCAGACACACAAACAGTTTTCCTGGCTACGCTCCAGTGCAGCACCCAGTGTTTCCTCCAGCCGCACAGGCCAAGTATTACACATAGTGAAAGCATAACAGTTCAAGCCCTGGGTCAAAAGGTCAAGCACATCTAGGTGATCAGCGCTTCCGCTCCAGAATCTGTTTATGACTGTGTGTATACACACCGTGCAGTCTGTCTGACAATTGTATACACCTACACCCAGCCTCAAGCTCACACAGCTGGCACAGCCAAACATTCACAGAGTCTGTTTTAGGGTGTGTGTGTCCATGTGTGTGTGTGTGTGTGTGTGTGTGTGTGTGTGTGTGTGTGTGTGTGTGTGTGTGCGCGCGCGCATGTGTGTGTGTGTGTGTGTGTGTGTGTGTGTGTGTGTGTGTGTGAATGTGCATGTGTGAACTCACTCAACCTAAAGGATCTTCAACCACCACCCACACACTAAAACTAAAGCATACATACCCACAGTCTTACTCAAAGATTGACTTATAGGTGAACACAGCACAGTAATCTCACCTAGTACAATTAAAGAAAAGAATTTCACCTGACTGCACTGAATTTATTTATCATTGGCAAAGTAATAGAGTGGTTGCTTCATGGTGCTTCAGTTGATGTAACACAAGTCTGTATCTCTTAAAAAACCTCTTGACTCTCCACAGTCTCCTCACATCTATCAATTTCCCTTCACGTGAGAGTGGATGAGATATATTTGTGCACAAACGTTGCAGGGACTAGAGAAAGTGCTGCAGGCCTCAGCATATACAGTCACACAGATGTGGTCTGTTCACACAAAAGTCCTTGAGTGCTAATCACTTACTTTTCAAGGGTAATACACTCACGTTTTATAGGACTAAAACAGGTGGCTGGGCCATACACATGGGGGAGGTGCAGATTGGTGAAGTGACGGGGTGGAGTAATGACAAACTTCAGTATAAATTAAAGTTAAACATTGTCATTTGAGGGGAGTGTCAGACTGTTGCAAATGGACATTTAGGTTCCTTGCTTCTGTTTTTTTTTTTTTTTTTTTTTTTAATTCACTTCTGTTGTTTTTCCCCCAGGTTCTTCTTTTGCTTTTATATTTGGGAAAGCTGTAAATCTAAAGGGATCAGAAAGGGAAACATTAAATCAGCCTATTCGTGTAAATTTACCACTCCAGTGGAAAGTTGTATTTGCCAACCCATAAATAAACATTTCACTGATTGCCAAAACAGGAAATCTGTCCACAGGCAAAAAAGTCCCATTTAACATAAAAACAGCCCTGGAGGCAAAGTTTGGCTTCCTGTCACAGCAGGAGCAATCTAGTTTCATGTAGCATCTTTGACTCTGCCTGAACCCATTTGATTGTGTGACCATTTACAAAGTGGTCATCTCTATCAACACAGCATACTGTTTATGTGTGTATGCATATGGCAGAGGATACGTTTGTGGGTTTGTTTACCTGTGTGTGTGTTTGTGTGTGTGTGTGTGTGTGTGTGTGTGTGTGTTTCTACATGTGTTTCTGTTTAAATGACCCCTCGTGGTTTCTCATGGCTATCTGGTTATATCTCTGCTGTAGAAAGTTGGTGCCCACCCCTCTAGATTCAGCCTTAGCACAGTAGTGTATATCTCATTTCCCTGTTTGCGTGTAGCCCTAAACTGCCCAGGAGAAGAAAGAGGTTTGTTATGTGAACCATGTGTGACTACTGACGCAGATGGGAGAGGTTAAACCAGCAGGGAACTCAGAGAGTGTGGCTTCATCTGCCAATCTGTTTCACTCTCCATCTGCCATCAGACCTGAGATTGACAGTCTGTGAGATGTTATCAGGTCCTACACAGCTACTGAGGCCTAAAATGACCACTGATACTGAAGATAAGAGTGTTTCTAATCTATATCAGCCCTCTAGGTTCTCCTCCAGGCCAGGGTAGCAAATGAACTTTTTAATAAAAACACAACAGTCAAGTGGTGAACAGCTTTTCATACTGCATAGTCTGATGTTGCCCAGTAGGTTGCAGGAAATCTCCTTTTTTTCATAGAGAACTGACTGTCTTCAACTGGATCTAGTGAGTGGACTTGTGCAGCTGGGCTTAGCCAGTGGAGCTTCTCCCTGTGAGCCGCAGCAGTGTTATAAGTAAATGCAACAGATAGGGGGTATGTGTTTACAGATTAGTGGGCTGCCAGTGGCCTCATCATTTTGAGGTGCAGTCAGCTGGTGATGCTTTTGGCTGTATGGTGTTTATGTAGCCCTGGGAAGACAGCCTGCTACATGTTAGCACAGTATTAAATCATCTCGTGCCAACAGCATTATCATAGAGTTGTTGACTCTGGAAAGCTACAAAGGTCTCAGATTCCTACAGGTGCCATAGTGTCATATCAAAGCTGTGTATGTTAACCATATAAAGTACATCTGGATTTCTTGTAGACATTTTTTCCTGCACTGGGTGAAAAACAGACAGGAGCCTTGCAAACTTTACAGTATATTACTATGTTACTAATAATTCATAGTTATTGCTAGTAAAAGTTTAACTGTTTCCAAACTAACATGTAGATATTTTCTTTTCTTTTTTTTTATTGTTACATTTTTTCAATAGTACTTTTTAATAGGACATTACATGTCAGACCATCACCATGTGTAATAAGCAGATCAGGTTTTTTAACTTTTTAACTTTACCAGTCAGTGTATATGGCAACCAGCCTCACTGACAGAATACCTCTGCCTATCAGTCCCAGAGGCCCTAGGCTAAATGAGAATGCTTTCTGCGGGAGGCACGGCTCCAGGTATGTTAACAACATAAATGCCCTGTAGCCCTGGAGCAGAAAGGGGTTTTTTTTTTCAGCTGTAATGCTGAAAAAGGAAACCCTGGGCTTTCAGATTTCTTCTAACAATAGAACGCCTAATAGGCAGATCATCGCCTGGACCACAAATGCCTCTTTCTCTTAGCTAGATTTTATTTGAGAAGCTTAAACACATCTAAGAAGCTTAGTTGTCTTGTACAAACAGGCATGCACCAGGGAGAAGGGCCGAGGGAATCCCCCAAAGACTGCTTCACTATCAGCAGAAAGCACTGATGTTATCGTCGTCTCTCTCCTTGATTCTGAACAACTCATTTTCTGTCTTCTTTCCACCTCTGCCACTCTGTCTCTCTTGTCTCCAGACATAAACACACACCCCCAGTCTCCGATGCACTGGGGAAAGCCACTGATGCAGCAGGGAAAGCCACTTCAGTCCAGCACTTTCGAAAACCTCATGGCTCTGTGAAATGCTAGCCTGTCACTGTGGTGCACGCAACAACCTCCTTGGAGTAGAATGACAGAATCACAGGAAAGCAGCAAGGGAGAATGAGAGAGGGCAGACCAGAGGTATTACTATCAGGTTTTCCTCTAACTACAGCAAACTACAGACTGGCTCTGAGCCAGAGCTGTGATGGGTCTCTTCATATTCCCAGAGGCACTCAAGTGTATTCTGCTTATGAAATAATATGTAGGACCTCAGCTATTCTGTTTCATGGAAGAAACTCACTATTATCGCTGACATTTTGTTTTCCGTAATTTTCTCAGCGAGTGAGATGAAGAACAGGATACCAGAGAGTGGGGGTGGCAGTGTTTGGTAAAACAGTTGGAAACGTCTATTTGTGTTGGAGATCAGCTTTTCTGAGTTTCGCCACATGTTTTGGATCAAGCAACATTAGATATTTTTACGTGTGATTGACAATTAGCCTAAATGGGTTCCTTGTTTTCTGAGTGCAGCTCCCAAAGCATCAATAAAATATGCTGGAGGGAGCAGTGTGAAGTGGTTTGATGTGCTGTAAGTCACCAGAGTGCTCTCTGTGATTAGACTTAATTGTCTCTTTTGGTTTGTCTTTATCACTTTCCCTCCTCATTTTTCTCTCTTCTTTCACAACAGCTCACTCGCTCCCATTGCTTTTTGCTGTGAGGAATATCATGAAAGTTCACGGGCAAACAGCCTTTGATGAGGCACACACGGGCCCACAGACACCTTCAAGCACATCTGTCAATCAGAAACTTCAAATTTCTACGTTTTGTCTGATCTAACTGCTGGTTTTCGATTGCAGTTCCTAGGGCTCCTTGGTCAGGTTGCGATGAAGGGCGTTTTAAAGGCTTCAGCGGAATAGCAATGTGTCATTTATTGTTCAGTATCCAACACAGAGCTTCAGGTCATGATGGACCTTGAGCGAGTTTTAATGAAAGATTTCCTGCATGGTCGCTGCCAGGCCAACTACTACGCAATATCACCCACTCTTTAAGAGCTCACTCCTTCAAATTAAGGTTGAGGGAAAAACTGCAATGCAAAAAACAGAATACTTTCAAAGGAACAGGCCTAAGTTCAAGGAAAGTAACAGGAGCTGTATCCGACTTTAGACCCCGGCATGGGTCAATGAGAGTAGGACTAGTAAAACCTACAGGGCCATGTCTCCCTCTCTCATTTCCCCAGTTCAGGCCAAAGATGAGGTGATCCACATGGTGGGGGAAGTGTGTGTGTGTGGGTGTGTGTGTGTGTGTGTGTGTGTGTGTTTGCAGAGACAGAAGGGAAAAGTCAGACTTTGGTTCTGGTCCAAGACAGGAAAACGCTGAAGTAAGCTTAGCCGTCACCTCCCAGACTCCTGGATAAAGCAATGGCCTAATTATGCCTAATGCAGTTGTGTGATTTATTCTTTTAGCACCCTTTAACAGTGTGTTTGTTCATGTGCGTATGTATATGTGTGTGCAAGCAAGCACCAGTCTAATGCAGTAGTGTTGCTGAGGAAAAGGTCATGTGAGGTGAAGTACACTGAGGATGTAATCATGTATCGGGCTTGTTTTTCTGTAGCAGATGTGTGTTTTTCTGACAGCTTGTTTTTTTCCTCCCATTCCATGATTTGTGTCAGGAGCTGAGACTCACCCATTTCATGCTGTACAGACAGGATAGCCCCCACAGGCAGAGGAACGAGTTGGATCTGTCGAATGATGTCAGTGTTTGGAGAGGATGACTGTGTTGGTGGTGGTGGGGAGGGGGGTGGGGGGGGGGGGGGCGTCCGGAGGAGGGGAAGAGACGAGTATGTGTGGGGGAGGTAACGCGAGATCCCCCACTGAGATGCTAAACTCCATTACAGACTGAAAGAGAAGGAAGAGGACTCTTTACAAGGATGAAGAAAAACGTTCCACTTTTAATCTGTGTGCAATCTAAAAATAACCTCCCCTCTCTGTATACTGCCCACTGGGGCTGGCTTGTTAAAGAGTCTGTCTCCGAAGAGAGGGAGAGTCAAAGTTCTGGAGAGGCCAGACAAAAAGAAGACAGAAAAGAGACACAAAAAGAGGGAGGGATTAAGATGGAAAATGGAGCACGAGTGGGAGGGCAGTGACAGGAGTGAGAGCAAAAAAGGCAAAGAAGGAAAAGGGCTGGGAAAGATGTGGGACAGATGGATCTTCAAGTGAGTGAGAATGAGTTCATGAAGCTTTAGAGACTGCTGAGTGGATCAGACTCCCATGTTGTCAACTGTTCCCTCTCACCACGCCAGTCATGCAGCCGGACTCAGAGCAATGCCATTACACACCTATTTGGCCTCAAGGCTTTTGTGAGTCTTGGTGCAGTAATAAAAGCACCTAGTGCTTGGAAATGTGGAATAACAGACGAGCTTTTACAGGGCCCGGTGGCATGGCCCTTCTCAGAGAGGTTCACCACACAAGTGGTGAATCACACACACCACATAGTCACCCATTCTTCAAATGCTTCCCAGCTCTCCCAGTCACAGTGTCTGACTCACAACTTGCTACTGTACCAGTTCAGCCAGCCACCCAGCCTGATGTGTCATCCTCATCTCTATTACTGTTATGTTGTTCTTTTTCCCCCAGACTTCCAGAAAAATGAATGGAACAGGACAGTGCTGTTTGTTTTGCAATGGGTACTGGGATTTAGTGACTTGTGCCAAAGACTTATGAGAAGCATCTAACAAAGAGGGGAATGGGTTCTAAAAATACTAGACACAGTCTCTGGGACCTTCAGATCCTCCCTCGGAAACTAAAACAATCTTTGGCTTTATTCACTAACATCCATCTGCCCGAGTGTAGCAGACTTTTCTAGACCATACACACCCATGTCTTTGTCTTTCTGAGCAGTTTGGAGCAAATTTGGCACAGTTTCCCCCAGGTGGACTCTCTGTGAAGATACACAGCAGCACCTTCCGTCGGACCTGTGCTAAAAAAAATTTGACTCTCAGCTAGTTTGAGTCCAACATTCCAGCTTAAACAGGGGCTAGTAAAGACATCTCTTCATCCTTTCCGCGGCCTCAGTACCATTTCTTTTTATACACACACTCACACTTGCTGCTGCCAGCAATTACATATTGTTCCGATATTCACTCAGACGACACAGAGAGCAGAGCACTGGCTGCCAAGCACGCAATCACAGTGGTGCAATTACCCAGCACAGCTGATAAAGGGTATTTGGAGCCTTTCGGTTCAAAGCAAAATCACACAAATATACTGAAGTCGCATATCACGGGTGCCTTTTTTACTATCGTGATGTCATTTTTCCCCACTTAAAGCAGGGGTGCTAACCCCCTACCACCATTAATTTTTTTTCTTTTTTAACAGTGGAACATCAGCTGGGCGTCTGTGGAGAGATTGCATCACTGAGATTATTCAAACCTGTTGGAGCAGCAGCACAAGTTTGAGAGAGTTGAGACAGCACAGACCTATAAGCCCCTCACCAGCCAAACACCATTCATAAATTCCTCCCAGATTGTAGCCAAGCGCACAACACCCTAGTGATGTGTGGACTGTTTAGTGGACTGACTCTAAAGTTATGATTACACACACAGCGCTGTCCTCACACATTCTCTGCTGGCTCTCACTGCTGGTTTGAAGGAATGGTGGTCGCCTACCTTGCCATAGAAAGGCAGGTATTCCAGTGGAAGATAAGAGCGTGTCCTTGGTTTAAATTTTCCATTTACGTCTCTCCAGTTGGCTTTCACTGACCTGTCAAAACAGACAACAACAGGGATTTTGGTTTTCTCTCTGTAAAGCTGGTTAAGGTGTTTTGCATTTTAAATCCTCCACAAACTTTATGACCTTATATTTCATTTTAACTGCCCTCAGCTCCTCTGTCTGCATGCTTGATGTGCAAGGTGGATAAGGCATGCAGAGAGTCAACTCTCTAGAGAAAAAAACACCAATCAGATGGGAATATGTTCATTTGTTATCCTTTTTCCTGGAGCTGTTGCACACATGTACTCCTCCACATAGTTCTCAGTGCATGAACCTGAAATACGTAGTGTTTTTTTTGTGAAAGTAAAACATTGACGTAATTAGTAGACTTTAAATTGATAATGTAGCACACGAAGCGGATGTGATATGACAACCCTTCATTTCTGTTATGTCTGTTATGTGCAGTGCTTGCATGCAAACACGGGCTTATCCAGAGCACATTTGAAATATAGCAGATAGCAGTCCCTGGTGTGTGGAAACAGAAAAGAGAAATAAGATCAAAGGTATTTAAAATAATCACATTTTACACATGAACAGCTCGTATTTATTTAGGATCTCGACGGGTTTAAATATTTATACAAATTTTTTTAAATCATGGCTCCTATTTCTCAGTGAGTCTTTGACTAAGATCAGGGCGTGTTTCAGCGACCAATGGTTCTCACATGGGCCCTAAAGATCCACTAGGCTTAGATTAATGGCTTTCCTCCTGCCTCAAAGATTCAGGCTGTGCCAACACAAATGGCTGGGCACGCGATGTTGGCATGACAAATTAAAGTATGGGGCAAAAGGGCAAATGGCCGACCACAGCCCAGACTAGCAGTTTTTCTTGTAGGGCTGCATAAAGGCAGCATTTGGACCACAATGCTAAGCTAGGGGTCAAAGGCACTGGGTTACAGACCCTAGCTTGTCCCCTCAGCCCTTTAATGGACTGTGACAGGATTTCCGATTCTAACAGCCTGGCCAAATGGTTTATTCATCAAAGCTGCTCGTGGGTGCAGCACTAGCACATTTCATGCATACAGAGGCTGACACATAAATACAGTGTGCTGTCTCTACCTCAGCGTGTGCAAGTGGAAACTTTTTCATCCGTCTGATGTGTGAAGCAAACTGTACTGTAACACTCACTGTGCTGATTTCATTTGTGTTCCTGATCTAGTTTACAAGCTGTCAGGTGTGACACATCATTATAATAGTATACAGTGACACATAAATAGATTATGAAATGACATAAACAGCAATTCAAAACACAAAATACCTCCTGATTTATCCTTAAGTCTGATTTCAGAAACCTTGTTTTATTTAGTCTTGTTTTGTTTTTTTGCTAATCCCTGAGGGCTTCTAAGTCATTAAGTGACTCATATATTACATCCTGTCTCTGATTCAAGTACTGGCCATTGTTAACACAGTACTTCAGTGTTTGTTTAATGCTTTCCAAGTGTTGATTTGGGGCAGTCTGATTTGGCATCACATTCTTGTAGCTTCACGTCTTGCGGTTTAAAGTCAGTCGGCTACAACAGTTGAGAAAAGCAGAGCCTGTAAATCATTACTGATTCTCAGATAAGATTTTTCTGCAATCCATGTGCGTGGAGCATTGTGCTCACATACACACACTTTTGTGGCATGAATGCTTGTTTGTATTTGAAGGTCAAGAGGGGATCATTGGTGGTTGTTTATGCAGACAGTGTGAGGAAGCAGAGTGACTGTGAGAACCTGAGTCTCGAACACTCTGGGTTTCTTGTCTTTTTCAGTCACTGAGGAGTAAAGCGTTTGAGCAGATCTAGTTGTGCGGCAGCTGTAAAAATAGGAAGGACAGGGAAAGTATGATTCATGTGATGGGGGACAGGATCACACCAGATTGCGTATAGTGTTTAGCTGCACAATGTAGAGGATCCAAATGATGTGCCAATGTCTGGCCTTATCAGCCAACTCCTATAGTGAGCCAAAGAAAGACCAGCTTGATAAGGGGACAACTGTGACTGAATACATGCTGATAAAATTACATCTACAGTCCCAGTGCGGCTTCTTTCATGATGAATAATGCTTCTTGTAGAATCTTTTCTAGTCGCAGTGTTTGAGGTTAAAGAGACGTGTGTAAACGCTCACTGGTATCTAGAGGATTTCTTACTCTTATGCCTTAAGGCTGCTGTGCTAAAACACTTGTGTCAGAGGCACTTTCGATTTCAGTATGTTTTTGGCCTCTAGTATAGCATTGGCTGACAGGCTTGGGATGAATCATACTCATTCATCCTATGCTCTGCAAAGTTAATATATCACTGGAGGGGCAAGTTGTGTTATCTTTGTCAATTTCCCATCAGTATTCTTTTAAGTGCTCCTGAACCGGTATATTTTCCATAAGGCTCGGATTGAGAAACGTATTCCAAAGTACACAGCATTCCCTTTAGGGTCACTCTTTTGCTTGGCCCAGTTGCTCACCTCACACACAGGCATATGAAGCCATAGAGTTTGGACATGGTTGATGCACAGAAGCCACTTTCTCTATCACAGCCTCCAGCGCTGGTCTCCAGTGAGCCTGAGCAGGTCTGAGGGGAACAACGAGAGCTCTGCCAGGACCTTAGTTTGTTCCTCACCCTGCAGTCAGCCACTGACCTATAATAAGGCCTCCTGTTCAGCACGGCAAAGGCAATGGGGAGAGTGGAAAAGAATTTGCAGTAGTGCAGGTTGACTGAGTTTGTTGATCAACCAGAGATTACTCCTGTAAACATAGGTTTGCTTCCATTAGATACACTGCAATGCCTTAGTAAGAGCCATGTTGTTGCTGACAGTCTGTAGTGATTTAGTCTTGGAGAGAGCTGAGTGTCTTGATGTACCTTCTCCTCTGTGCAGGTGTTGACAGAGTCAGTCGAGAAGGATCCTGCAGTCTGTCCCTCTAGTTGAATCAGTGGCCGTGTTGTCCATCTCAGTCAGACACAGCAGTGATCCCGCTGAATCAGTGGACATGTTGTCTCAGTAGCGCTGTCCTGTCCAGCACGGATTAGATCAATACAGGTGTTGTGTTGGGACAGCGGCGACTGGATCAGTACTGGTTCTGTTCTAGCCACCATGGGTCAGTGCTACACACTCTCTGTGGCTGAGCTGTGGCTGTATGAATGGCTTCTTGCAGGGGCCATACAGAGCGTCATTCTTCTCACCTTCATCTGAGGCTGACATCCGCGGGGGAAGCCCATGGAGCCGGCAGGCTAAATGTTTTTCTATCCCCCTGGTAGGAATGGACGTATCGGGTGCTGTTTTAATGCGTTTAGAGTAGAAAAACAAGGCAGTGTCCAATGACCGAAGGTAGAAACGACAAGGACAGTAGTGAAAACAGACTGTGGCTCAGGCCGCTTGCCCTCCCTCTTCAGTATGCAGGGGGAAAAGAAAAAACATCCAGTTCAGTGACAGACTCATCATTAATGCTCTGGGTTTGTTTGTCTTCAGAGTTATTTGCCCACTTCACCATTTCCACAAGAATCTTAAATACCCCTGCCCCCTTGGTCTTCATTGGGTCCCTGCATAAATAGTCCATCCCAATGGGAGTCCAACATCCCCAAGCTCCCGTCCTCCCCACTGTTGCCAGGTCTCGATGGGACAGAGTGAGCATTCCAGGAATAGCAACACGACTCCAACACCCAGACCCACCTGCTCCCCTCCCCCTCAGATGGGGATATTATTTTGCCCTGCACCCATTCTCCTCCGCACCTCTAACCATGACTGTGGGGGCTCCCCTGCAGTGGCAGATTTTCCACAGGAAACTATAAGATTCATTTACCCATGAATCATCTCTATAACTGTTTTGCTCAGCTTGAACCCATCCTTTTATCGATGACCCTTGCTACTCTCTTTCCTTGCTTATGTAACAAGACAGATGCCAGAGGTGTGGCTGTGCCAGACAGACAGACATCGTAGAAATACTTGACACCAGCACGTTTCACCTCCCCAGTCTGGGGGCAGCACTGACACAGTCTGTCAAGCACCACTGAGAAGAGGGAATGAGTGGCCAGTTGATCTTGATGCCTCAGAGAGGGGAATATTTGTGAATTTTAAAATAAAGCTACCCTGGGGTTGGGAGAGGAGAGTCAGGGAGGAGCATTGGGGAGAGGATGAATAGGGTCCTGTGCTCAGCCCCTGAGTGGACTGAACCCCTCTGTTTGCGCTTTTTTCGGCCTTGGCACATAGGCATGCCTGTGAGGAGTGGGTCGGAAGCAGGAAGTGGTCGTGTAAGGCGATCTGCAAATGCAGCACAGAGCCCCTTTTCAGCAGCAGACCCCTTGGTCCCATTCTGCACAGCGACACATCAGGTAGTCCTCCTGCTGCAGCCGCAGTAAGACACAAGCTACACCCACGTGGGACCAAAGAGCTGGGAGAGACAGAGAGATGAGAATAAAAGATAGGAAGGGGGTTGTTAAGAAGGGGAAAGAAAACTGATGCAGAAAGAGGATGGAGTGCACTGGAAATTGAAAGTGTGGGCTTCTGCTTCTCTAGTCACTCCTCAGATTGAATAAAATGTTTACCAGAGCACTGCAGAGATCTCTGCCAAAGTTGGACATGGCTGGACAATGGTCCAAACTGTTATCCATGAAATCGTCTTTTATTGCAAAGCATGGAATGATGGAAATGATAATGTGGTTACTTTACTGAAATCGGAGGTGGAAGATCAAGCAACAGGTGTAGAGCAGGTTCATTTTTCCATTGCGCATTTTGGGCGAAGCTTTTGCACTGTATCTGTCAAAGAAAAGCTGCTGTGTGATCGCATCCTGCTCTCATCCCTGATGTAGATTGGCAGGCAGCACTCAGGGCCCCGGGAGCTGGGTCTCTTCTCTGCTTGACTTCCTTTCCTCTTCCTCTTGTCTCCCCTCCCTCTCTCTCCCCGTTGGGGTCTTTGGATTCCCCAGGTGATATATTAGTTGTAGGTGAATTACTGAGCTATCTGATTTCAGATCCTGTAACTGCCCAAGGTCACCCCCCCCCTGCTCGGTATTTATAGATAGTTTTTGCAGCTGCAAATAAAAAGGGCCTCTTTCACAAAGGTGGCCCATTGACAAAACACTTAAAACACTTAGTTTAAACACTGAGCTGGAATGCGAGGCACTCCAACTAGTCCATCACTTCCCCCTTCATTTTGCTTTAATTGTCTTGGCTATTTTCAAACCATTACCATAAAGTGGTTTCGAGCAGGATGCATGCCACCTCGTCTCCCGCTGTACTAAATAAACAAACAGTAAAAGGATAAAGTTAGAATCCTGCTGAAATGTCACTAAATGACAGCTCAGTCAAGCTTTACATGGCATAAACGAGGCTTTTGTTTGAACAGGAACCATTGTTATTGTTTCCAAGCGCTACTTTAGGTGCAGCTAAGCTGCTGAAGTGGACCAAAGTGTCAGGAACCCAAAATAGAAACAATTATTTAATGGTGTTTGTTTGGGCATGGCAGCTTTTGTGTGAGAGTGACCATCAACGCCAAAGTTTAAACGGCA
The DNA here is from genome assembly GCA_021432705.1 of Caranx ignobilis. Lineage (NCBI taxonomy): Eukaryota > Metazoa > Chordata > Actinopteri > Carangiformes > Carangidae > Caranx > Caranx ignobilis. The sequence goes on from MU269990.1 coordinate 58,508,515, forward strand.
CTCGTAGTTTGACAGTACTTTAGTTACTTTTATGTCGACTGTATTACTGAAACAGAGTTTGCGGTTGGTATTATTATAACACAGATTAAAGTGTGATGAAGTGATCTGGTCAAATCTATGTCTCTGGCAAATCGTTTAGCTCCAGTGAGCCTTTGATGGTCTGCCCAGGCCAAGGAAAGCTTTGAGAACTGAGACACAGCAGAGAGAAATATAGACACAGACAGACAGAATCCAGCTCACTGTCCCACCGTGACGCTAATAAACTCAAACAGAAGAAAAGGCATGCGTCCCTGCCACCAAAGTCCTGCTGTTTTGTGACTATGTATATTTTTAATACCATGTCATGCGTTGACACAGGCTACTTAGGAAAGCCTGAGTCGTAATTAGGTCATTTGGACATTTCCTTGGACTATTTAAAGGAAGGCAGGCAGGATGAATTTGGAAAATGCTTGGTACTGACTCACGCACACACTGCCTGGAATTCCCTCTTTACCATTGGCCAGGGGACTACTGATGTTGGCATTGATGCAAATTGGACTGAAGAATAAAAAAGGGTGAGAAAAATATTACTCAATGTGTTTTTTCTTTACTAGCCTTTCCACCCATCTTTCGCTAGAATAGTGCTGGGAAAAGAAAGGACTCAGGTTCGCCCCTGAACACTTAACTCCGAATAACCTCAACTCGTGATCTTATTCTCTGAGTTAGCCATGTTGGTTCTAGCATTAAACCATGACTGTCAATCAAGCACTCGCTCCACTAGCGTTCATCCTAAAGCTTCTACAAATATTTTTGTTTCCTCCAACCACCAACCCCCAGCTGCCCCCAGTTCCTGTGACCTAATGCAAGATTTGCTTCATGCGTGTGTGATTTGGTGAAGAAAAAAAGGAAAGTATAACACAGAATGAGAGAAAAATGGAAAAAAGGCAGGGTGATGTATCTGGTGCTGTGGTTCGAAGCAGAGAAACTTCAGAAGGTGGAAGTTTACTGATGATGGTTTTCAAGCTCGATTTTCTTTCTCCGTCCCCACCCTATTCTTTCAGCATATATCACATATTACCTGGTGCCGAGTCTATAGGAAATGAGTCACTTCCTGTTTCTGCTCACCCTTTGATTTAAATGTTTGTGTGCCAGTCTGTGACCTTAACGGGACAGCATCAAATTCACTGAAATACTTTGATACATCTGCTGGGCCTCAGAAAAGTAACATTATACCTACTAGTCTATAAAAACCCACCACCATGCTGCATGTCAGCCACACAGTATATACTGAAATTATACATAAAAGCCCCTTGCACGCTTGCACACAGTTCCACATATATACAATTATATCCAATTGAGTGTGCAAATCTACTCGCACACACTCAGTGCCTTCGTGTAAAAAGCTGAAACACTCTCCTTCTCTCCTAATTGCAAACATGAACTTAGACCAAAGGTTCATTCACCAATAGAGCTTTTGTATATCCTTAGGCTCTGCAGTCTCACAGGCAAACTGTATTTCATGAGAATTAACTTGTTTCATTTGGCATTGATGTAAGGTGCATTTATGTAGCCTGCTTTTCCCAAGGTTTAAGGAAAACCCCTTTCACTGTCACGTGTTGGAACTTGACTGTCTGTCCTCTTGTCTTGAGCTACATGCAAAGAAACCTCTCTAAGTCTTAGACAAGCAAAGGTCTTACCTGAAGGTGAGAGGTCAGGAGTTTGGCCCCCAGGTACATTGGGGTTTAGACAAAACAAACTCACTCCTGAAATACTTTGATGGATTTCTGCCACTCCCAACCTGCCCGAGTCACACTTCAAATGTAATTCTTCACAAATGTCACTGCTGAGGCAAAGAAAGAGCCTCACATTTCTTCCTTATATGTCAGAGAGAAGAGGTATTCAGCACTAAGTTTTGGTGTGAACTCTCATCAGCCCTAAAGCAAACAGAGTCACAGCTGTGTACATGCGAAACAAATCAAGCCAAGATGCCTCATTTATTCAAACCAGGTTAAACTTTGCGTGGCCTGTGCTGTACTTGTAACTTATTTATTTCAGGAGAACACATGAAATGCTTCAAATTCCAGATGGTGGTAGGTTTGCGTTGAGTTATTTTGCGGACGAATATAGAGTTTCGTGACTGTTCAGAACATTAGCCCTTTCTCTGAAGCACCAGCTTTATGCCACCTGTAAAAATCATTATTGAGCTTTTGTGACACTGTACCCACTGCTTTGCTGTACAAATAAGAGCGTGCGTATTGCTGAATAAGTGTTTTGCCATTAATGCATTGTGTATGAAGATAAAGAACGTCTGTCGAAAGCTGAGGGGTTAGTGCCATTAGGGCACAGTTATCTGCAGCTCTCCCATGCACGTGCACACTTGTCTTAGGTGCATTTGTTCACTGATTCATGAGAGGGAGGGTGACAGGTCAGTAAGAAAGGGTTGAGTCCCCTGAGGCCACTGACACTTGGGTTGAAACTGCTGCTGCAGGCCAGGTCTCATCCCTGGACTTTCACCTATGTGGCAGTGGATGAAATTACCCTTCACTGCCTCACTTGTGCTTGAGGATATGTAAATGTCAATGGAGCAAAACATGTAGTTCCTACATAAATATAAGACTTCCCGTGTTCTACATTTCAAAATTAGCACAGATCAAAGAGGGATTGTAAAGTAAGGGCCATAGCAACTACTGAATGACTGTGGATGTATATTAAATAAATATATTATAAATCCTATTGAAAAGCTGCATGCTGTTGAGGCTCTGATGTGTGAGTATGCATGAGCTGCTTGCGGCTGCCTGTAGGGGCTTGAATATGTGTTTATATCTACAAAGAAATGAAAGAATGAAGATGAGAGACAGATGTTAGAATAACATTTGTCACAGCCGCAGATAAAGATGAACATTGTATACACCGTGTTTTTGTAAGGATGTCTTTCCAGCTTACGCCGTTTTAAACCTTTAAATACTCTAAATGAGAGATTTCTTTCCATTTGGATTTACAGCTGAATGGCAATGTTTAAAAGACGAGTTTGTGAAAATGTTGTTGTCTTTAGCTGCTTCGGTTCTCTTTGGCAATTTGAAGCACAATTAAAACCAAAGATTTATGATTTCCTTGTAGTGTGTGGCAAAAAAAACGTTGAAGGCAACGCCGCCATATTTCATCCTTTGCCTCCTGTTTATGTGTGTGGGGGGTCCGTCCACTACATCCACATCCTATATTTTTCAGCCCCTGACCACCTTAAAATGGCACTCTCCCTGGTTACCCTTTAACCAGCGTTCAGTGACTGAGAGTTCAGGACGTCTCTTAAGGTGTGTGGTTTGGTAAAAGAAAATATTGATTGAGTGTGCCTTACCTTATAAATATCTATCCAGCTCTGGTCAGCTTTTTAAGTGGTGATCCTTTAGTGTGTGCTATGATATGAACTGACGCTTGGCTAAATGTTCACTCATTAAAATGCAAGGGTGTAGCCTCAGACGTGACTGGATTAATTAAGTCTGAGTTTACAGACTGTCATTAATGAATCCTTCTCCCATTCCATCTAGATTCTTTTACATTTAATCAGATTCTGGTGAATTTTGAGAAGCAACCAAATACTCTGCTCCAGGCAGCAGAAGGGACAGGCAAATATTGATGCACTGAAAAAAGGAATGCAGGAGGAATAAAACCTTAAAGACAGATTTTATTCATTTGGGAAAAGGTGATCGGAGTTATAAGTGGGAGTCAGGAAATTTTGTCTTGCTTGCCTTTTCGCTAATATCCTGTTCTACGTCATGTTTTACAGTCTATCACACGCTACCTGTCTTTTTGGAGAGCCACACAAGTAATATTCCATAGACATGCAGAAATAAAGGAAATTGTGTCAAAAAGAGGAAAAAAAATTATCTTTAGACGGTCTAAAACAAAGATGCCATCATGTTTGTGGAATGCCGTGGTTAGCAATATGGAAACAGACGGAGTCCAGAATCCAGTGGTTAGAAAAAAATAAATAAAAGAAAAAAAACTCGTCTGAGAAAGAGGAAAAACTTGGGAGGGGGTAAGGGGAGCCTCTGGAATTACACACCAAAACCCCCACAGACACACACACACATGCATGCATACAGACACATACTGAGACAGTCTGACACACACACACACAAACTACACACAAACACACTTCTTCCATTTCCCCAACTGCACAGCTAACCACGCTGGGTTAAGGGTGGGGTTAGGGGTGGTGGAGGTAGTGAGGCACGAGTATAACAGGCCTCCTTTAGTCCTGTGCTCACTGTTGCGTTTGAAGTGCTCAGACGTCAGTTTCTCCAGCATCTTCCAAATATTCTGAAGGTTTCTGACGTCACCGTCACGGAAGAAGACAGATGACTCATTAATTATCTCTGTAAATCATAAGTAGAGAAATGAAGTTTGTAAACCACTGACAGGCCACTGCTTTTCACACAGCCGCATCCAGAGCTTCTGTATTAATGACTGTGTGGTGTTAGAGTCATGAAAGCATGCTGGGCCCTCTTCACACCACTGACATCTTTCCTGCTTTTGAACGTGCATACACTCCGAGATCTTAAAGGAAAATTGCTTGCATAATGGCTGTTTCCAAAAATACAGAGGACTAGGCAGGCACGCTGACCAAGGTTTTGGCGGCGCGCCCCTGCATGGGCTCTGGGCCAGCCGTTCTTGCTGCGCATTCCCTTCACCAGACCAGTCATGCTAGGAGAGGTGTGAGGAGAACAGTCAGACAGCTTTTATTCTGCCACCTGATCCTCTCCCCTGCATCCCAGCGATTACACAGCCTACTGAGCGGCACAGCGTGCCGAACATCCCCTCCTCACTCATCCCTTTGTGTGTTTTTCCTACTCTTTAATGATTTTCCCTACTACTGTTGTCAAGATTATTCTTCCTCCTCTCTTATCCTCTCCAGCACCTCTGATCTCATCACCCCTTGTCTTCATCTCTCTTCTCCCCCTCAGTGGTCTTTGTGGTGATATTTCAGGGAGGGAGCATCTGGAAAATCTGAACAACTTGGGAAATTCCTGCTAATGCTAGTTATTGATTTACATTATTATAAAGGGAGCCATTGTTTGTGTGAGTGGAGCACTCGGCCTGCTGCTGCCCTTCTCTTGGCTCTAATAAAGCTTTGTCTCTCTGGAGAGTCATTGTCTTCAGGATTAAACAGTTTTGTGTGGAATCTTAGGCAAATGTTAAATTTCTGCTCCGCAAAGATCTCCTATCTCGGTAGCAGCAGTCTGTTTTTTCCATTTCTTTTAGCCACCTTTGGGGGCTCTCCTGTTACAGAACATACATCAACAGTAATGTTGAATAGCTCAAAAGAGAGAGACGCTGAGCCTGTAGTCTTTTAAGTGAACTGACTTTGAGAGATATGAAGCTTATAGGGGCTTTGGCCTCTTGGAAAATAGAAATTGCAAAACCAATTACAAGCTTAAGGCACTGATGTGACGAGTCGACAGAGATTTTCACAGTGCTACCAGCATATTTTCACTCAGGCCAACACCACATACATCCTGCACCAAAATGACAGGAAAAAGAGTTTCAGGAAATTGAGTTTTCTTTCAAGCACCTTTTACCCACTCCCTCATTTCAGAGGGAGACCAATTCATGCCCCTTGTATGAAAAGAAAAAAAAAACTCCAGTTTCTTCAGTTTTGTTGTCGTTATGCACACACACTCAAACACACATACACATGCACCTTCACCACAAACACACCAGTTCTTGAACACTCAGCAGTCTTAAGCATCAGGGTGGTGTTGTGGTGAAGCCATATGGGGCGCCACTGCTTGAGAAACTTGGTGATTTGACAGGAGGCCTAAAGAACACACACTCACACACACACACACCCTTAATTGACTTGTAAAACTCCACTAAAACACACTTTTATGGAACAAATTTTAGACCAGTCGCACAGGATTTGATATCAACTTCTGCCCAGCTTGCAATTCTGTCACCACCACGCTGTATTTATACACAGTCCAAGGACAATTTATACACTTAAAGATAAAGTGAATAAGCTGTACCAAAGACACCACCAGACTGAGAGTCTGATATCCACAAAGTTTTTCATGTGTGAAGTAATACTGGCCTGTGTTATTGAGAGTCGCTGAGCTGTGCAGGGCAGTAGGGGAAGTGGACAAGGCATTTGTTAGGATATAAATGACCTCTTACTCTTTGTAAACTGACAGCTCAGGCTTTGGTGCTACTTCTGTAAGGCCCTTGTGATCCTCATACTGCTCTTTTTGTTGCTGGAGGCATTCATCCTCAGCCCCAAACTTCAACGGCCGGCCTGAGCAAATACAATTGGGGCTATGATGTATGATTGCGAGTGTTGACTCTGCGGAGCTGGATCAAGCGCTTGCCTGGTGGAGGTGTTGGCAGGGCCATTCATACTGGTTTCCCTAACCGGTGGTGGAGATAGCAGCAGACACTCCGGCTTTCAGATTCTGTGGAGCTGTTGAGGGGATGTGATTTTTCACAACCAGGCCTAAACCCAGCCAGGTCTCAGCCTCAAGCCTGCCTCCCAACCTGCTAAATGCCTCTGGGAGGTTTACCAGAGAGTGAGACAAGGAAACACATGGCAGAGAATGATCCCTCTGGGTTTAAGTGGGGGGTCATATCTCAGTTTTGTATTTGTCAGGTTGCATCTGGCTACCAGTCTTGGATGTAAACATAACCCTCAAGTAATGCTGTGGGGACATGTCATCCTATCTGATTTCTGCATCCCCTCCTCTCTGAGTCTCTGAGGAGCCCTTGACCTTATAAACTGAATAAATGTACCTTTTGGGACCACATATCTGCAGCCGGGGCAGAAACCCCCAGGCAGGGAGCCCCAGAGCCTCTACACTCCACTTGTCCGGGACTGTGAGCCCTCATGTACCCTTGAATGAACAGGACTACATTTATGTTTTATCATGTTTGTAGGTGGTTTGGTTATTTTGCCAGGGTTCAACAAGAATTCATTTTTGTGCAGTCTGTCATCATCTTCCTGATAATCAGCACTAATGTTCTGTCAAACAATCTTATCGTAACCTCAATGCGAGATGATTAGATATCTCAGCACGAGAGGAATTCAGGTGTGTGGCATGAAAAATAAGTCCACCTTTTTTTTTGTCATTACAGCATAGCCAGCTATACTTAGCTGAAACGTTGCTCTCTCTGTATGTATGTGCATATATATATGTGTGTGTGTGTGTGTACGTATGAAGCATGCATTGTTTTGCTTTGGGGCCTCTCATCTCACTCTATTTGTGGTAGTGGTTTAGAGATAGCTAAACAATCTTTTTAGGTTACAGACAAATGTGATATTTCTGCAGCTGTTTTGCCTCCAAACCAAGGTGCTTGAATAAGAAAAGAAAGAAAAATATGTGCAGTATGTAGTTGTCTAAGACAGAGCCCTTTAAGTAATTAAATCTATGCAATAAGCTAGCTGATAAAGAGTAAGCCCCTGAGCTGATAAGGAGGCATTTAGGAATTTAGGGTGGAAACAAAATCAGGTGCTGATCCTGAAATGACCCCAAGAGTGCTGAATAACAGACTGCCCTGAGAGATTAATGAGGACAGAGTTTGTCAGGAAAATATTTACAGCATCTTTTCATCTTTGCATATTCAACCAGTCCCCAACTGCTCATGAAAAAATGCATGGAGCAGAGGAGCAATGCATCCTGCTGCAGTTGCTGGGCTGGGCAGCCACAGTCACCATTGGCCCAGTGCAGTAGTGCTCACATTCTTTTAATGAAGTAATAGTGGAATTTGATTGTGCAGTTTTTACTCACTCCTTAAGGGATAAGATGAAAGTGAAAAGAGCGCTGTTAAAACTGTCATGACTGTATCTTTCTGACACTTAAGCAGGTGGATGGAGGCCAAAACAGAGGCTTGAAGTCAAATCTTCTGGCTACATGCTGGTCTCTCCAACCATAGGCCACCCCCAAACTTTGGCATGGGTAGTAGTCAGGGGAAACAGACAAGAAGGTGGGATGGAAGTTTGGTTACCAAGCCTAGAAATTACATTTTGGTGCTAACTCCAAGTTTCATCTGGTCTGACCACAAAAGAAGCAGAAGCAGCAGAGGGCCAAAGTAAACTGGGACCTGAGAAGCGGTGTCTGGGACGCCTGAGGAAAGGCAACAAACGTCAGTGTGCCCATAGTTCTCACTGTCTAATGGCTGACTGACTAATCCCTGATATTCCTCCATGATCTAAACCTGCAGCACTCTGTAGCAAAAGAACACTGTGGCATTGTGTCCCTGCTCTTAAGGAGTCAGTGATTCATTTACTGGCAGTGCTTTTTGGATCCATGTGCTGTATTTTTCTCATCCTCAGTAACTGTAGTGAGATTCATCGTTTCAAGACCAAACTGGTTTCTTTGTGTGACTGTTTATGAGTAGGTTTTTGACAGTGATGCATGTGCAGCCGTCATTTCACTGTTGTAAAGCATGAGTCCAACACCAAGATGAAAACTGTACTTACTTTTTTGAACTCTCTTTTAATTGTTGTCAGGAATTTAAGTGTCAGTACTACCTCCAAGACTTTGAGTATGAGTTTGGCAGTATTTTGAAATTCCCTACTGATTACACTGGCTCTTTGTGCCATGACAGCACCACTGTGTAATGCTGCAATAGTGCTCTCTGCTGGTGGAAACAAGGAACATAGTATTGTACTTAACCTTTCATGTTTCCTTTTTTCATTCTAATATCTGGACGAAAGAATGGATGTTTTCTCTTGTTTTAAAGATTATGTTTTATTAGTTTGTGTGTTTAAACAATTACCCGATTTTATTTGAAAAGCTCGTAATCTGACCCCTTGTATTCTCTTTTCCTTCCAGGTCTGCTTCGCTCTGGTGCCAGATCAGCAGTTCACAATGAGGGTGAAGAGATGAGCCTGCAGCGAGCAGCGCTGTCCTTGCAGTTCCTGCCACTGGACGTTTACTGATATACATTCATACATCCCAGAGGACGATGCCCCTGTCTCCCAGATAGCACTTCTGTGGACCAGGCCTTCACAGCACGCATTGTGCATCATGGCAGGAGAGACTCAGCGAATACACACTGTCAAAGAGCTGGACGCTGAGTCCAAACTGCAGGATGAGGGGACGGCGCTGGAACAGCAGAGTGACAAAACCACAAAGGAGTCTTCAGAGCACTTTTCAAGCGCAGGCACTGAGGCCAGAGCCAGCGGCAAAGGGGCCAAAGCTGAAAAACTAGAGAAGGAAAGGGACTGTCCTCAGCAGCGTGAGGCTGTCATACGGCCGCAGCAGGCAGGGAAGATTGACTTCAGATCACTGCAGAACAGATCAAAATTTGCCACTGACAGGACTTGGTCGAGTGGCAAAGGCAGCCCCCAGTCCCCGAGTGGAAAGGGTCGCAGCCGAGAGAAGGGGAAGCGGTCAGGAAAGGCAGAGCGTGGCAACCCGCAGCAGCTGTACAGACTTAGTATTACAAATCCACGCTCCAACAACCCCACCATTGGCATTGCCTACCCACAGCAGAAGGTTTCACCACCCAAGAAGTTGGAGACCAGTCGTGGCCCAGTTTCGGGCAGCTACAGATTCCACGTTCCCAGTATACCAGAGAGAGAGGCCGAACTACAGCAAGAAGAGCTCAACTACAGCCGCTGCTTCCAGGAGGCCTCCTCTAACCTTACCTCCCCAAGCTATACCTCACAGGCACTGGGTTCCTCAAGTGGAACATCATCCCACCCACATCCACCCCTGTCACAGCAGCAGCCGCCTGCCTCCATGGAGAACAACAGTGCACTGCCTGGCAGCCAGCTAATCCTGGCTGACTTTCAGCTGAGTGGCTCTAATGTATGGCAGTCTCCTGAAAAGACTTTTAATGGTGCTAACTACGGAGTTTCGTCACAAAAATCCACAGCCCTTACAGAAGCCAGTAAGGCAAGTGCCTTTGTGCCTGGTGCATTTCAATATGGATATCATTTTCTGGAAGAATCGACCTCTGACTCTTTTCCCTGTGAACAGAACCCCCAATCCCAAGACTTTACAGATTCTTCCCTCGGTTCTGTTCATGTGACCCACAACTCCTTTTCCTTTGCACCTGGAGAAGGACAAAACATGGCTCAAAACAGCACGCAGTTCAGTAATGAACAGCAGTCAGAGGATGGAAGCTCTTATTCTCACTCCCCACAGTCACAGTTTATTCAAGGGGTTTCATCCTCCATCCACTGTCCGAGGAATCTGAGTGAGGACTCAGCCAGCAGTGACAGCTCTGGCTCTAGCACGCAGCAGTCAGAGCAGGGAAAGAGTGCCCTGCCTGAGAGCACAGACACTACTTTACAAGCAGACAGTAGGGATGCAACCATCACCCCGGGGAGTAAGAGGAACTGTCACCCCAAAGATACAGCTGCCAACCAAAGAACATTCATACAAGGAAGTGTGCACCATGCAAGAAATATTTCACAAGGTCCAGGCTCCCAAATGCACTTTTCCAACAAAACATTTAACAGCCCTCCAGTCAGTAACATTCATACAGGCTCAATGCCTTATGATAAAAACATAAATAATAAGGTTCTAAATAGGTTACCACACTCCTGGGAAGGTCCTGGTAAGACATATTCACCAGCCGATCAAAACACAATCCAGTACTCTGACATAAATGAGAAGTTTCAGTTTCAGAACCAGCCAGCACTTGACCAAAGGCCAAATTCTTCCAAAAATAGCAGAATGCCCTGGCAGCAAATACGGCCAACTTCTGCCATGCCGAACCAAAACAGAATCGAGTTATCTAGGCAAATAAGCAATCAAAAACTGGCTTACATTGTTTCCCCGTCTGACTGGCAGGATGACAGTAAATCACATAAACATAGCTCACTGAAAAACCCCAGCTCTTTTCAGAACAGCAGGACTAGTGATGGGTTTTCAAACCAAAGACAGGAGACTGTAAAACACAGCAGTAATACAGTCTCAACTTTTAAAGTAGAGATGAGCCACGCACAAGTATGTGAGTCCAAGAACAAGGCAGTGTACTTTGGGCTCAACCAGTCTCTTCCAGTGCCCTCAAGAAGCTACGGCTATCCACCATTACAGGTCCCACCCATGGGACTTATGATGGTGTCACCTTATGAATCCCCGTTGCCCTCCCCAGTTCACAACCCTGCACCTAGTAGTACCTGCTCGTCTATCTCCCCAGCGTCTACAAGTCCTGTTAACATCAGTTCAGAGGACAGTCAAATGTCAAAGTCTGCACCCCCTCACACATTTTACCACCAGCCACAAGCCAAAAATCAGCTAGCCTCAGATCACCTGAGCTCTCACCCTCACCAGTTTCACTCTGACACATCACGAAATCTTCCTTACACACCAGACAGAGCCAAAGATGACATGATGGGCTACATGCAGAACAGCACACATCCAAAGACACCTATGGACGCAAACAAAGGTTACATGGACAGCTTTGGGGTGGAGCATCACCAGCCTCCACCACCGTACTCTGCACATCAGCTGTTAGCCACCTCATTAGCCACAGCAAATCTTGACCAGCTAGATGTGCTTCTCACATGCAAGCAGTGTGATCAGAACTTCAATAACCTGGCTTCATTTCTTGGCCATAAGCAATACTGTGCTCAACACACATTCGCACAAAATGACCTCAAAGACATTTCAAAGATGGAGGACAGCAAAAAGCTACAGGCAGAACTATCAAAAACGGTGCCACCTGTGTCAAACGCTTCAAATGTTTCAATGTCTAGGTGTCCGTCCGACCTTCACCTCTCTCTGTTGGGCCTCAATAAAAATGGAGAACTGATATCTGACAGTGAAACAAAAGGAGACACTAAGGAAGATCCCATGAAACTCAGCCTGTTCTCTGGCCCTGGTAACCTCCCTGTCACTCTCCCTGAGCTGGAAATGGAGGATGCCAAGTTAGACAGCCTAATCACTGAAGCCTTGAATGGACTGGGCTATCAGTCAGACAATGCAGAGATAGACAGCAGCTTTATCGATGCATTTGCTGACGATGACCTCACCACTGTCAAAGCAACATCAAACAAACAATGTCTGAAATCCAAAGAATCCCTGGTGTTTGAGAGCAAAAATAAACAATCAACAGATGATGACAAGTCTTTTGCACAGGGAAAGTATTTTTATGACTCTGATGCTGAGAGCCCTGAGACAGATAAACAGTACACAGAAAGCAAACTTGAGAAAATATCTCTGAATTTGGAACAAGATGAGAAAATTAACATAAAAAAAGAAGTCTCTCATAAAAATTCAAGAGTTGCCTCAAGGGAGAAGATGAGGGAACAAGACAGCAAAGTGAAAGAGGCAAGAAAACTGTGCAAGAGCGAGGACAACAACAACACAAATACACAAAGGTTTCTGTTATCCAGCAAGTTTTCTGAGCGTTGTGGTGTTAACAGCTTCCAGGAGAGCTCTGCACTTCGTGGGTCAACACCCTCGCAGGCCTCTACATCTCCAACCTCCAGAACGGCAATGAAAGAGAGCAAGAGGAAAAGCACTGGAGGTGGCACCTGGAGCAAAGAACTTATTCACAAGATAGTTCAACAGAAAAATAAGCTGCATAAGCTTCATGTTAAAGGTACAAAAAACCTCCAGTTTTCCCTGGTAATGGAGAGACTGACTCCCACCGTACAGAACCCCGCATTTGGAGAATACGACTACGTCTCGGACTCGGATGATGAATGTGAGCCTGTAAAAATTGCAAGCCAAGGCCGACTAAATCAGAGCAGTCGCTGTAAATACACATACACTAAAGAGTGCAAATGGCGAGCAAGGAGCGAGAGGGACCAGGCAGCGTGGAGACACGAGTCAAAGGAGTGTTTCGAGGTGAAAAAAAGCGAGGAAGTTTCTCTCTCGCCTGAGAAACATGGTTCTCACCAGAGACTCAGGAGGAGGGGTAGCAGGTCATCCACAAGCAGTGAACTCAGCACATCTGTGAGTGTTTCAAGTGATAGTATCAACAGCCCCAAAAGCACTGACCGCACTGACTCAGACTGTGAGAGGAAGACAGACATCAAAAAGAAAGAGCCTCCAGAGCAGAAAACCTATGAAAGGTCCTCCCCACAGAAGCTATGTAAAGAGTCCAGCACACTAGCACTGACTTTCACTAAATCTGTCAGGAAGTATAATACTGACAAAGCCATTCTTTCTGATAACAAAGACAGCACAGAGGATCCAAAGCAGTATCATTCAAATCCAGAAGCTGCTGATCCAGTGTCATCTTCACCAAAAGTAAAAGACCCAACGAAAAACTTTGAAAAAAGCAGAGGCTCTCACACAAAATCACGAGACAAGCTGGTGTCACACAGAAAAGAAACTGGCACAACAGTCAGTTCAGACAGAAACAGCCAACAGAGAACCGGCAATCTGTGCCCCAAAGAAGAAGCAACTCAGCGTAGTAGTGCAGATAACAAGCTACTACAGTTTGATTTACCCTCTCCCACCGTCAACAAAGAAACTGATTTCAATATTGACAGAAACACAAAGGGCAAAAGCAGTGAGGGGCCCCAAGTCACACAGCCAGAGTTATCACACAGTAGCACATTTGAAAAACAGAGTGACAGTGCCTGCATGGTGAAAGAGGCCATTACTTTAGGCAATGACCTAGACACACACAAACCTACATCTCTGTGCACCTCTTTGATGGATGAGGTGTGCCTATCTCCAGCTGAAAACCAGGGCCCTCTGATACAAAAAGACACGCTCCACCTCATGCCCTACCCTCTGGATCAGGAACAGGGACTCATGAAGTCCCCGCTTTCATTTGACACCTCGTCAATGTTCGGGGACCTCACAGGATTCGACAGTGGCCTTTACTCAGATATGCCAATTCAGAAAGAAGGCTTCCATTCAATAGAGAGCACAGCTGATAAAAAGGAAGAGTTTGTGTCGTCCTTCTCTCCCTTTCTGGAACAAAGAGACTGGAACCTTATAGTTAGCCCGGTGTTGTCAGATGAGATCTCTCAGTACAAAGACAACTCTGAGAAATCAAATGAAAAGAAACCAGATTACAGTCACGTCCCTTTGTCTCTGCCAGAAAAAATAATTGACTACAGTGCAAATCTCAACAGCTGTGCATCAGAGGATGAGCTGGAGATAAAGAGAATAGTGAATGAGCTTGAAAACCAGCTGCAGACAACAAAGTTGGAAAGCCCACCATTGCTGGATCAGGATGTCCCCAAGCAGCTGCAAATGAGCAAATTTTCACCTTTACAGCTGGGCGATGAGTCAGAGGGTGAGGGCAGCGGGCTGGATATGAGGTGCCCCGTTCAAACGACAGAGGTGTCAGTCACCAGAATGCCCTCTGAGCATTTCAATGAACCAGGACTCCCATGGTCCAGTCCGTTCCAGTTTGAGCTAATGAGTGGACACCCCAGTCCCCACACTCCAATTACCAACGAAGCAAGGGTACTTGAACATTTCAGTGAAAAAGAAAACAATGCACCAAATGCAACTGCCAGTGGCACAAATATCGAATGCTCCCAGCTCCGCCGTGACCAAAAATCAGAGAAAAGAAGTGCAGAGAAACAGACTCCTGTAGAAAGTACAAAGGAAGAGATTTTAGAACAGAAGAGATACGCTGAAAACCTCATGAAAAGCCTGGAGGTGATTTCAGACTCTATATTCAAAAAAGAACCCATTATATCAGAACACAGGGAGCCGAATGTCACCGCTCTCACCAGTCAACAACATCAAGAAATTGAATGTCAGGCAGCTGATGCAGTTGAGAGAGGAGATCTTAGTGAAAAGGAAGCAATTACCGGGAAGAAGAATACATTATCACCTCCAAATATCAATGAGCGGAAGGATGATATTGAATTCATTCTGAATGAGTCACAGTCGTCTCTCTCCAACAGCACTGACCCCACACTCGATGGAAACCAGCCAATTTCATCGCAGCCAAGTGAGCCCTCGGAAAACGATGATGGCGAGGGTGAGACTAAAGTCACATCAGAGGAGGATATCACTGAGAATAGTAATTTGATTGAGTCTGCTCACTGCTCAAGAGCGGTGACACATGACCCACATATGGCTGAGGAGTCCCATGAGAACAGTAATGCTGAGGACGATGTGGATCAGCTGTACAAAAACAATAGCGATAGCCAAGAACATACGATCACTGACAGCCATGAGGAGGCAGAGGGGGTGCAGGGAATCACCTGTCAACCTGGCAGTCATCCTTCATCGCCTGTTCCACCTGACCCCAGTCTAAACATTGGCAAACAGATGTCTGATGTGGTAAAAACAGCAGCACAAGAACAATCCACTGATAACCAAAGCAATCCTGGCACATTATTTCAACTCATGCAGGTGAACTGAAAGCAGAGAAACCAGAGAATTATATAGAGCCTGTTGAGCCAACAGAACAAGCTCATTTGATCGGACTTTCTCCCTCTAAAAGTCCTGTTAAGATTTATGCAGCAAGTCCAACAGCTGATTTGTCAGTGGAGATTGTCACCACAGAAAAGCCATGCAGTCCAATACTAGTGGAGACTAATACAGAGAGTTCAAGTCATTGCTCACCCTTCCAAGACACACAATCCATAGAGGGACAAAGCAGTCTGCTGATGCTCTCCCAGTCCGATGATATCATACACGGTGATTCCTGCAAAGTTACTTCATTTGGGGAGTCTTTGAAACCTGAAGCAGCTCTTGCCTTTGACACCATTCAGAAACAAGAAGAGATTCTACATGTTCAGGACATCAAAGAACATCTTCCCATCAATTTCATGGCAAGTCACCAAAACTCACCATGCAGAGAGGAGGTGGAAGAAAGTCACTGCCTTTTTCTGCACACGGCCCCACCACCCAGTCTTCTTTTATCAGCCTCTCTTCAAACAGCCATGCAGACATCAGACCTGGAAGACGATTCGTGTCAGTCACAAAGCAAATCTAATAACAAGTCTGCGGATGAAAGCTCAAGTTCAAATGTAAAATCCCCTTTAGACAAAGATGATAACCTAAGTGTCAAAGAGTCTCTGAATAGTGATGAACAATTGAACACAACAGCTGAGATAGAGTATTCTTTGATAAGCCCGCCTCACCTGGACTTGGGGATCATAGAGTGTAAAATCCCCAGCTCTGAAACCACCAGTCCCTCTCCACTTCCTGTGAGCAGTGCAGCAGAACCCCCAGAGGGCCTTGAAAAGAGCGATCCAGTGTACGAGTTCAAACTCAGCCCCCTCAACTACAACAGCATCTCAGACGAACCCCCACACCTGAATCAATACGACTATATACCCATCTCCCCAGCCAGTAAACCTGAGGAAAATGCAGACATCAAGCGGAGTCCCAGAGACGACTGTGAACCATGTGACCTGAGCATTAATCCTGCACTGATTTTTAACAAAACTGAGACTGAGAGAGTGGTATCATTGAATGCAGATCCTGCTAAATTAAATTTATCAGATGAACCGCTGGTCCTCCAACAGAGTATAAAATTCACATGTTTTTCATTGGGTTTCCCAGCTGAACTCAAGACCACAAATCCCTCAACTGGCAATGTAAAGAAAGACTTGGATACACACCACGATCCACTTGAACATATTGAGCAATTGCATATTTGTGCTGATATGTTGGGAAAGGTTGAGCCAGTGAATTTAGATTCTCACAAGTCCTCTACTGAGGACAGTGCACTCCTCAGAAAAGACACCTCAGATACTCTGCCTGCTCCTAAGCCACTCATCTGTGAAAATGAACAAATACTTCTTGCACCAGACCCATCAGAGAAGCAACCAACAATAGAGACTGGCCAGTGTTCAACAACGCAGCAAACGCACAAAGAGGCAGCCAGCAAAAAGACACAGAGCAACTCTCAACAGGGGAAAGTACTCTGTGAAATCTGCTTCATGTGTTTCAGGACTGTGCCGGGGTTAAAGAGACATAAGGCCATGAAACATTTGGTCAGAGCTGAAAAACACATTGGCCCACAGAACACAGCATCAAATCATCATGGGACGATGCTTATTTATGAAGCGTCACAAACTACAGAGAAAGAACATAAAGATGATTCACAGACCTGTTACCAAACAAAAATAGACAGGCTGCCTGAGACAAGTAGCACTCTCATATCTAAAGCAGCAGAAGCTGAGTCAGTCCTGGAGGAAATGGCATCTGAGACAAGTGCAGTGGCAGCAGATGAAATTGGCCATCAAAACCCTCTGCTGCCAACGAAAGCAAAGAAGAACAACAAAGCTAGAAAGACCAAAAACAGCGAGGTAAACATAAAGCCCGACCCGTTCTCTGATGAGATTCTGAATATACTAAAAACAGACATACTTCAAGCTATAACTCCTGAATTTAAAAGCAGCGGGCTACAGGGGCATCACAAATCTCCCGAGGACCAGGTGAAAATCAGAGAGGGACCTGAAACAGAGGAATTCCCTGTTACTTCAGACTCTGGCTTTGGCGATGCATCTCAACCTCCAGCAAAAGAGATAAGTTCACTCAGTGAAACCGTGGAGCTAAATCAAACAACTGATACAGAGAAAATTAAATGCACAAGCATGACAGAGATGGCAAATGGTGAAGAATGTACAGAGAATAATGGGGAAAGCGCTCCATGTGTGGACAAGGATATAATCAGAGAACGTGATGATCCCAGAAAGACTGTGTGTGCTGTGGAGGAGATGAGTGATCAGGGAGGATCAGAAAAGAGCCTCGCCCAGGAGATTCTTCAAAAAGTGTCAGTGGAGATAAAATGTGAGAACAGCAGTGGCCATTCAGACAAGTTACATCCCCTCTCCTGTTTGAATTCCTCCTCTCTCAGTCCTCCCGGTATGAGCCCTGAGCTGAAGGCCTTACTGGACGACGACACCACATTCTCTCAGCTGTTCCCCAGAGATGAGGAGGCAAAAAGGAAAAAGTGCCCGAGGGTTTACAGCAAAAGAAACAAAAGACAGAAGCTACTGCCTGACTCAAATGTGACACAGGATTGTCCCCCATCGGAATCCTTCATGCAAAATAAAGATCAATACATGGAAAACCAGACAGAGCAGTCATTCACTGTCGATCAAACTAACCGCTGTGAATATGAGACGATATCTATTGATGATGCCATCATGTTGAACATGTGCCACAATGGCACGATAAAAGCTGATGCCAAGCTGGTGACGGACGTGAAGCAAAGCGATCAGGAGGATGCTCATGAGGATATTAAAGAGCTTGGCAACAATCTCTTGAACCCACTTGAGAGCACCATTGATAAATCCTCAATTGAATGGAGCGGCTCCTCTGACTTCACTGGCTTTGACGCAGGCTCAACTGTGACCGCTGACCCCAGCACCTGTAAACCAGAAGTGCCAACCACTCCCTGCCCTCTGCCCCTGCCGGCTGTTCCATATCCCGTGGAGCCATGTGTCACAGAGAGCGTCCAAACCTTCCACAGCATCGACATCCAAAACATCAACACCAAATTCCAGCTTCCCGAGATTCAGTTCTTCGACTCAAACAGCGACATCTCAGTGGTTCCCAGTGTCACAACCGTTGAAATGGAGAGCAGAGATGATGAGAAGTCCAAGAAATTAACAGAGCGACGGGGCAGGAAACGGCAAGATGGTGGAATGAAAGTCAAAGATAAACAGTATAAGTGTAAAGTTTGCTTCACTTGGTTCCTCACCCTGGGCGAGCTGAACTTTCACAAGTTATCCCACAACCCCTCTCCACCTCCAACCTGCTACATGTGCGTCCAGCGAAAATTCAGCTCCAGGGAGCAACTGAGAGACCACCTGAGGGAGAAACACGCCAAGAACAAGACAGGTATCTGGACCTGTGGAATGTGCTTGAAGGAGATATCAGATGTGTGGATGTACAACGAACATTTAAGAGAGCATGCCACTCAGTTTGCCCGGAGGGGTCAGACTCAAGGATCAATATTAGACATTCCAGGCTGCTTCATGCAGGAGACGGCCGTGAAGAACTTTATCACCTCGATCATGCAGCACAGACCCAGCAAAGCCAGCAGAGAGTCTAACAAAGCCACTAAAGAACAGGAGAAAGCTGTGTCTGCTGACAGCACTTTGGGAGAGGGTAAACCCTCAGAGGGGGCTGAGCCAAAAGTTCACAAAACTAAAAGCAGCAGCGGAGCAGGTGTGAAGCAGAGCACATTAACCCCACTCGAGGTCCTCCACGACACAGGTCCTCCACAACCGAAAAGTGTGGAGATGCATCCCAACTGCAAAGACCCATCAAGAGACTGCCACCACTGCGGGAAACAATTCCCCAAGCCATTCAAACTTCAGAGGCATTTAGTCGTTCACAATCTGGAAAAGATTTTCCTGTGTCACAAATGTCCAGTTTCTTATCAGGAGGCACATGCACTTAAAGACCACCTGAAGAGAGAGCACAAGGAGGAGGACGAGCTGGATTCCAAACACACCACGCTTTACACCTGTGAGCTCTGTGCTGACGTCATGCACGTGATTAAAAAATCCTTCATCTGCAGCACCTGCAACTACACTTTCTCCAAGAAAGAGCAGTTTGATCGTCACATGGAAAAGCACCTGTCTGGTGGCAACCAAATTTTCAAATTCCGAGGCGTCCTCCGACCTGTCAGAGCGTCTGCCTCCAAAGACGATGAATGTGATACGCCTGTGAGTAAGAAGAGGAGAATTCTCTCTGACAGTCTGCAAGAAAGTAGCTCAGACAGCGGCATCGCCAGCGTGAGCTCAGTGCACTTAAATCAAAGCTCTGAAACGCACTCCTCAAAACCCTCTGTGTCCACGGCAGACGACTCCACACAGACCATTGCAAACGAATACCACAGCGACACAAACAGTGCAAATGTGAAGACTGAGGACATGGTGGAGGACTACTCTGAACTACTTGTAGAGCTTGAGAAATGTATTCACATGGGCTCGTCGGAGTCTGCTTCGCCCAAGAAAGAGGAAATTGACCCAACTCCCTCACCTAATCCTGATAAAGAGGGTAATGGAAAATCAATTACTGAAGCATGTGACGTGAAAGAGGAGAATGAGTCAGTCTGCATTAGAGCAGAGACAACCTCATGGTCCACATCTAAACAGAGCAGCAGTGTGGGGGAAGAGATTATTAAAGTAAAGGAAGGCTCAGCTGAAGGTGACACAGCTGAGACTGAAGAGAAAACAGATTTACTTCCACCTAGCGAGGACTCTTTTTTCAGCTTAAGAGAAAATCAAACAATTTCAAAGTCGCCTGAGTCAGCAAAGCATGAATTAGCTGTTGACGTGGCGGACCAGCAGAGGGATGATGAGCAGTGGCAGCACACGTCGAAAGCAGCTCCTAATAACGACAGCAAACAGCAAACTTTAGCTCATGCTGCTGAGCATGAAGGTAGCAGTCAGATGAAAGACAAAGCTGCCAAAACAAATGACAACACCAAAAACAGCACCACAACCAGCAGCACCAGGGCGCCAGAACCAGCAGCCGTCCTCCACTCCAAAGTTCCCCTCAACACTCCCGCCTCTAACGAGGACAAGGAATCTCCGAGACCACAGAAGAAGAGGAAGGACACAAAATCCCCCCACAGCCTGCAGAGGGTTTCCTCTCCAGCCACACAAGAGAACTTCGGTGTCGACTCTAGAGCCAAGAAGAAGTTCCGCCCCAGCAAGTGTGCAAATCCCCCTCTGCAGAGAAAGTCAGACGGACCCAGCGACTACCCCGTGCTGTCCTCGGTACGGGATGACGTTGTGAGCAACAAAATCGTTTCCAAGTGCAAGACTTCAAACTTGGGTTTGCAGTCAAAAAGAAGTTTGCTGGACAGCTGTACTCCAAAGAAAGCAGACATTGTTAACCCTCTGAATGGAGAGTATAAAGCCAAAAAGGGACCTCTGGGACGGCCTCTACATCCCCCTATTTCTAAAGTGTCTTCAGTTCCAATGAACAATTCTTTGAATAAATCTAGGCCAAAGATGGGGATGAGGTCAATGGAGAGCCATTCCTACCGGACAGCAGAGTCCCAGAACCACCTCTTAAGCCAGTTGTTTGGCCAAAAACTCACTAGCTTTAAGATTCCTTTGAGGAAGGACACATCAGAATCTATTAACTGAGCGGGTTTGAGGGTTCTGTGAATAAGAGAATATAAATGTTTAAGACAATTCATTATGGTGGATGAGATTGCACAGCTCTTTTCTGTGAAATGCTATCTTTAAATATTTACATAGTCACTTTATGTCTTCTTTGTACATGTGTTTTTATTACACAAATGTGAGGACGAATGGCAGATATGAATTTTGGGTCAAAATGAATATGCTATTTTGGAAAAAAAATGATTGAACGTTTTTTCTGCTTTTCCTTTGTTGGATACTATCTGTTTCGGAGATTATATTTCATTTATCTAAAGGAAAGGAAAAAAAGAATACTTGAAAATACAGTCAGATATGTTTGTTCTAAGAAATGCATGTTCATTTTGCATTCAAAACATGATTTTATCAGTTTAAGTCTTTTTTTGCAAATGACGTCACAACTGACCTGGACTATTGTCTGTGCACCTTTCGTACAATACTTCCAACATACTCATTTTGTATTATTTTTAACTTTACTGTACTGCATTGACGTTGATCATTTTAGCCTTTTGTATAAACATTACTTGGTGCTACATTGTGTTTTATTCTAATGTGAATGCCAATGTCCTCGGAAGGGAACATGAGATCTGTAGCAGTTGCAGTACATTCATCCAATGGCTTTACTAGTTCTCTGATGTTTATTAAAGATACTGTGTAAACCATCCAAGTACTTCACATGTAGACTGATAGAACACAAAATTAGGAAAGCTTCCGATGTATAAACTCAGGTGCATACAAGGACATCACAGTCCCAAGACCTGTATTCAGAGTTCTTCCCATGCACTGATAATACCACACACAAATCACAAACTCAATCATCTGTGTCTGTAACTCCAACTGTTTAATTATGAATAGTATTTACTAGGACAACAAAGGTGCTTTATCTTGTTTATACTGTATGTATCTTACATTGTATAATATTGTAGGTAGATTATTGTTTGGTGTAATGCTTCATGTCAAAGTTTTATTTTAATAATGTGCAAAAAGAATCAGAGAAGAAAGGGAAATGCAGTGCCTCTTGCAAGTTGTAAAGTGGTTCACTAAGTGCCTCTTTTATAGTTGGTTATTAAAGATCTGTATTGGTCTCTCCTTGCGCTTTTCTTCTTTTGTTCATGACATGTTTTGCAAATGTTCCCACTTCCATCCCTGCGGACTGCAGCTGTCACCACATGCATCAAACACTGGAAGCAGTGGAAGCTGCTTGTGCCTGGAGGCAAAAACAGGTGCGCACACAACAAAGTCTGACTTTTTTTTTTTTGTCTTCAGATCAGTACTTCAATGAGATCACTCATCATCTGAAAGATGAGCATAAATGTATCTTTACTACAGGGAAACATTCAACAGAAGACAATCACATCTATCCAACCATATGTTAGTCTCCACGAGCGATGTCGAGCAGGCAGCGAGGAGCTCTCGCTTCTCTGACGCCTCTGTCATGTTGCTCTCTCACCATGTGTAAAATGGCTTCTATTCCTACACGAACATTTTTCATCATCACATAGGAATAAAAAGCCATAGCACACAGCAGCGCGCACATGTAGAAAACACAGGGTGAATATGAGGCACTTCATCACTTTATCCACTGAGTGACTGTGAGACCTGTGAAAAAGGGCAGCAAGAAAGGAGAAAGACAGAGTCGAGGTTATTTTCTCTGTCAAGGACTCAAGTTCAAACATTCAGCTATTGTGGAGTAAAGGAAAACACTTTATCTCAGTCGATAACTGTTTGTGATTGAAACTGAGATTTTTACAAAAGAAAGAAAAACATGAAACTAGCAGACCAATGACTATTATAAACATTCTCCCTTGTGGAAATGGAGCGACCTGCTTTTCCAATTACATCCATTGCACTGAAGGTCTAAACCTATATAACATAATATAATATGCACCGATTTGCTATAAGCCTCTATATGGTGCCCAGATCACATCACAAGGTCAGATTCACATTTTTCATTGGTGTTTACAGTGTTTATGAGGTTTCTGGACATATTGGTACAGGCTGTAAATATGACAAACAACCATCAAGGCATGTGTTGCTTCTAACACTATCTTGAGAGACTGTGGCAGACATTCAGTGGAAGTGTGGAGAACCACAGTGCCTTTGTTGAAATAACTTCTCTAATTAATTTAGTGGGAATACTGGTTTGGCAGCGCCTGCAGAGACCATATTTTTGGACTCAAACATGACAGCGGAAAATACTGCAAGCATAATTGTCACTGAATTATGGACCTTCCCTCTTCCGCTCTACTGTATCAAAGTAGATAGAAGCTGCAGAGGATTCAGATTCATGAAGGTGCTGCTGGCTGCTGTGTCGCGTCCTGACCCTCGTCACATTTTTGGTAACATGTCATGGATGTAGATTCACCCTCACTTTCACAGAAAGCAGCCTAATGTTCACAAAGTTTCATTATTTTTCATACAAATTGGCAAAAGCACCTAGAAGCTGTTGTGATAGCTGAGGCTTGGATGAGACATGGGCACCAGAGACAGAAACTATGCTCTACTGTACCATAGTCTTGACGTAAAGCTTGTTTATGTAGATGAGTGTAGTACTGAGAGCCTATACCACGAACCAACTGATGAAATTATACATTATACATCTTATCCTCTACATAAGAAATTCTGGGGTGGAACATAAAGCCAATAGATACACCTGTAATCAAGAATATATGAAAGTATATACAGTGTAGACCTTTTTGATATAGGACAGTGCAATGCTGACTGCTGTTTGTAGCTCTTTCTGACATCTGTCATTGTCCTGAGTTGAATGACAGACTTAAATCTTTAAGTTTATCTTCCAATTAATGGTAACATACTTCAAACAACGTGCAGTGCTCTAGTATGCTGTCTGCCACGTGTCACTGTGTGTGCAAAACTGCGATCGATCGATTTTTGATGAATTGCAAATAATTTTCTGAGCTTTTCACTTGGAAAAACCTGATGAAACTTTTTTTTTTTCAGTCGCTCTCTGCTGACAAGCTCTTTGATATCTGATGCATTGTTGAGAGCCAGCAGGAGAATATCAAAGTGTTTCGCGAAATGATAAAAATGTTTTGTGATTTCGGTGGGGCACCTTTTCATTCAAAGCCACAGGAAGTCATTGAATCCCCTCGTGTTTGGAGATCCATGCAGCATAAACCAAAAAAGAGAAGTGACCGAGTGAGAGGGAGGACGGCAGTCTGTGCCTGTGACTCTTGATGTTATATTGTGAGATCAAGCTTTTTCCTGTTGTTCAGTCTTCTTCTCTTTTCTAATTGATGTTGCTACAACTGCCATTGGCTCAGAGTAGGTCTCCATCCACACTGTGACGACACACAGAGAGTCAAGCGTCCATGTCTGTTAAACATTGTGAGCCTCAACATGAATGTTGCAAAATTTAATTTTGTTACATATTCAATTAGAGAGAGGAAGCATGGCTCGTTCTACAAACTGAGATTCAATTTGTTGCACCGCAGGAATCCTGGCCAGTCAGAGTTTCAGTGATGAGAGTGATGCCTGAAGGCTGGATGATTGATGACTTCAGTGACGCCTGAGCCATTGAGATGAGTGAATTAAATGCCCATTAACAGTGACATGTGCTTTTTACATATCTGATCATTCACCATTTTCCTGTTCTAATCCACTCCCCTCCTCTGTTGAGCTGGATTGTCACTGGGACTGAGGCAGATAGTTAACTTCATACCTGAGTTTTACCTGCTCCACGTGCAGCAGCTCTGCTTGGTCTTGATGCACCTGTGAATCTCCTCCAGGTCCCTCAGGCCAGCAGCTGTGTGTTGATGAAGACAAAAAATTCAAACAGAAACCTGAGTGTGTTTTGTCACAGTTTAGCCCAGAATATGTCACACAGAGCGAGTAGGAGCCCCTCCCCCCCCACACACACACATACACGCACACCGTACTGTCAGGCTTCCTTTTATCATCTGATCTATGAGGAAATTCTCCAGGGGCACAGTCGTGCAGGAGCATGACAGGAACGCTTTGCACTTTGAAGTAGAGTGACATTATCAGTAAGTATGGTCTTGAAATAGCATCTTTTCTCTCTCCCTCTCACTCCATTTGTGAGTCTCCCTCCCCCTCATCTGATCTCTGACTTTCTTTCCTCTGCCACCACCCTCATTCTTCTGTTCTTCATTTCTTCCACCCTTTCCCCCCTTCTCTATTCTTCCTCAATTTCCCTCCCAGTGATGCACCCCGTCTTTCCATTTTTGCTTCTGCCTCTTGCCATTTTCTTCTCTCACCCTTTCACCACCTTTTTTTTTATCCTCCTCTCTCTCTGCTCTTCATTCCCTGCTTGTGCAGCTCACCTTGTTTTTCCCCAACTCCCTGTTTGCTCCCTCATCTTTACACCCGCCCTTCTCCCTCATCCTCCCTCCCTTTCTATCTCCTCTCTCGCCTCACCGTCACCCTTTGCCCTCCCTCTCTACCCCCACTATCGCCATGGTGCTGCTGCTGCTGTTGGCTGCCTCTCAGGGAGGTCGGGAGATCAGGGGCAGATAGAGATGGGCTGCTGGTCAGCGGTAATGACACACAGGCTGAGGAGGCCACTCAGGTCGCCTCTGCTGGGAATGTGAGGCTGCAACCATCACAGAGAGATAAATAGATAGATGGACGAGGGGGGATTTGTCGGAAGGAAGGGAAGGAATGACTGAGCATCCCCCTCCACACATACACACACACACACACTGGGGGTAGACTGTGATGCATTTCCATTGGGATGATATCTGAAATCATTTGTGCTCAACGGTGAGAGTGTGTATGAATAATTCAATATAAACACATTCTCCTGGTGTGAAGAAAGAGGACAAAAGAAATCTTTGAAATCAAGACATCAAACCAGTTTTGCCTGACAACCATCAATACACTGCCTCCCCACTTAAAATCCTCAAATGGGAAAGTACACTCCCACAAGAATGGCACCTGAAATAGGAGTCAAAGGAAGTGGGGCAGTTGTAACATCAAAATGAATTACTAACCAAATGAGCAGATAAAAATAAATCACGGTGAAGAAAACATAATATAGAAAGACAAAACATTTAAGTAAAGTCAAGCACACTCTTCCCTAATTAATGGCCTCTCAGCAGGAAGTCATGGTCCCTGACTACCAGCGGAGCCTTTATCTCCTCGACCATTTGTCATTCCAGTCAGCACCAGAGAGGGAACAGCCTGTACACAATAGCTTAACGCACCTATTTGATGTTCCAGGTTTACAGAAATAAATGGGGTTGCTCTGCAGGGGCTATGCAAACAAATGAAAGCCTGTTGGCATGTGTGTGTGTATGTGTGTGTGTCTGCAGTGACTGGAACACTGCACCCAACAGCAGGTGTCTTCAGAGCAGCCGGCCTCGTGAAAAAAAAGAGACACGGCTCATTTTAAAGAAAGTTTGTTTAACCTGCTGCGTAATTAGTCTGTTTGCTGTAGGTGATTTAGTTGCAGTTATGGTTTTATAATTATCTGCTGTATAATGTACCCACAGTGAATTTTCTATTTATACCTCTCTTCATTCTCACTTCACAGACTCACAGAGAATATCAGCACTGGTGCGCTTGAGGCATATGCAACAAGAAGAAAAGACCAGAACGCACCCCAAA
This sequence comes from Caranx ignobilis, assembly GCA_021432705.1. NCBI lineage: Eukaryota > Metazoa > Chordata > Actinopteri > Carangiformes > Carangidae > Caranx > Caranx ignobilis. Next base: position 58,535,093 of record MU269990.1, read on the forward strand.
CTGCTGTCATGCACGTAAGAGACTGGAATTCCCATAATGCACTAGTGCTCATAGACCAGCATACAGTAAAAAAAAAAAAAAAAAACAAACAAAAAAAAAAAACCTTCATGTGCAAAAGCTGGACCTGCTGCTCCATGTAGGGATGCCTCTCATACCTCTGAGACCTCCCCCCAGTTCTCCTCCTCCTCCTCCTCCTCCTCCTCCTCCTCCTCCTCCTGACTACCTTTCCACTATAACCTTCATCCCCTCCTCTTCTCTTCTGTCTCCTCCTCCTCCTCCTCCTCCTCCTCCTCCTCCTCCTCCTCCTCCTCCTCCACAGTGTGCTCCCTCGGCTTCTCCTCCCGCTGTCTCTGTGGTTATCACAGAGAATCTGAAGGCTCTACCCTGACATTTGATGTGGCACAAAATTGGATTTCCAGTGTGATTCACTCCCCGAGACCCTCATGGAGTGTAATCCATGCTGTGACTAATTGAGTGGCATGCCAACAGCCTGAGTGTGTAAATGGATGGCTGCTGGTGAAATGTGCCTGTGACCTGCTCTCTCTCTCTTTTTCTGGTTTTTGTTTTTTGTTTGTTTGTTATTTTCTATGATGGCCTGTGAGTTTATTAAACAGAGAAAGGAAAGGACACACACATACGCACACACACACACACACACACACACACACACATACACATGTTCTCCACAACAAAGGCACATTTTATCCTTTGTCAATGTCACCTCTTGTTGTTGCCCATTGAATGTGACCCTGCACGCGCCGCTGTCTGGCCGCCTGTGACACTCATAACTAATCTGAGCAACACCACATCGTTTTTCCTTGTACAGAACACAACAGATCCTATGGACTACAGGCCGTGGGATCACGGCTTGACAATGACATTAGCTGTTGTGCATAAGCAAACCTGAAACCTAAAGTGGGAGACAGAGGTGTCAGTGACAGATGTTACAGGATGACTCACCACAGCTATGTCACCTGTCTGACCACTAGTATCCCAGAAGGCTTTGCTTTAACCTGGCAAATTCCTTATGCAGACAGAGGAACAGCTCTATAACAATGACGCAACAGACAAAAAAGCCCCCCCCCCACATTGTCGATAGGTTATCTTTGCACCAAATCCCCACACTCTAATCTCAAATCTCTGTCATGCCCTCTGCTCTCGGGACCCTGCATCTGATTCGGATTTGAATAATTGAAGCTGTTTTCCTCCCCAGAGGACTGGATACAGCAGTTTCCTCTTCATTAAAAACTTTCCACTAATGTGTGTGTGTGTGTGTGTGTGTGTGTGTGTGTGTCTGTGTGTGTGCCCCCTCATTTACGGTGAGCTCTTTCCTTCCACACCCCCACTGAAACATACACACCCACACAAATTCACACAGACAAGCTGGGGATATAGAAGTGTACATACTCCACAGACATACACATACACACACATGCGCACACACTCCTGAGGTTTTGCTGTGACACATTCTAAAAACATGATAATTACTTTGAACAAATGAGACGCTGGCAGCAGTTAAGAGCGTAATGGCAGGCAGCACGCAAACAAAAGGCACTAATGAATGAACTCAGAGATGGATGATAACGTGGCATACGTACCTGCAGGATTTCATTCACCAGATTCCCCCCTGCTTCCTCCCCTCTGTTGTGTCTCTCACCCCTGCCTCCCCTCTCTCTCTGGATGAGGTTGTGCCTGCCAGCCTGCTTCTGTAGGAGAGTCTTCACACTATCGAGTCGGGGACCGGGGCTCAGCTGCAGAGACTGACATCATCCCTTTCAGAGAGGAGGTTTTCCCCTCCCGCTATCTGCACCTTCTCTCTCTCTCTCTCTCTCTCTCTCTCACTCTCTCTCTCTCTCTCCCCCTCTCTCTCTCTCTCTCTCTCTCTGTCTCGCTCTCCCTTTCTCTCTCTCTCTCACCCTAACTCAGCCACTCACTCACTCAGTGAGTACAGTACTATACTCCTCCTATCTCTCCCTCCCCTGCCTCCTTTTATATATTTTTTTTTATCTCTACTTCTCCTCTCTCTTTCATTAGCTTTCACATATTGCTACTATTTTTCAAAGCTGCCTCATGTGAGAGATATTGGTACTGAGAGTGTGGCTTTATACACAGTAACAAGTGCTAAACTAGGACTTTACTATTCACAGCAGTCTGGACTTGTACTGTATTTTACCCTTTATAATCAAGCATGTGAATCTGCCATCACGAGGAAACTTATCCACTAGGAGTTTTCCATTAGAGGCTTTATTAATAGATGTGCTCGCCTGCAGGTCTTTCACAATTAGCTTCCCCTCTTCCTCTCTCCCCCTGCATCTCCTTTCCATCCTGGTTAAAGATCAAGGATTGGAGGGAGTAGATCAAGACTGAAGCCTAATGGGCAGCCTGGTTTCACCTATCCAATTCTTTTAGATCAGCTAGAATGAAAAAGGAAAGGAGCTAAGCAGAGGGAGACTCTTTGAGTCTATTGAGATGGATGCCTGCTGTGGTGCCTGCGGTGGTGGAGCTTGGTGTTGCTGTCCATGGTGCTGATTACAGCTGAAGGAGACATCACTAAGGACAGCAGTGACCCTGCAGACCCGCAGAAAATAGCCTTGAACAGTGCAGGGAGGAAAACCTTTTTCAGCTGCCGCAGAAAACCTTAATAAATACACACGCACCGGGCTCGCACACACACACACAAACATACGCATACACACAAGCACATGAGTGTACACACTGACAAAACGCAAGCACACACATATAGAGACTTACATCTACCTCCCAGCCTCCTCCTCTGTCTCCCGTGGGCATTTCTCTGTGTCTCAACTCATTTAGGCTTACATTCATCATTGTAAGGTAACAGTGGCAGGTGGGATTAAAATGGATTAGCCCTATTAAAGAAATGTGTGGTGCATATTACACCCAGACACCACATGCGCACACACAGTTGTCTAAAGGGCCACATGCATTTGACTATAGGCACAGCACTAGACTCATTCCTTGTACACAAATGCAGCAGAGAATATTGAAATGCACATACTTGTGAGCAAATGGACACAGAGGTGGGTGCAGTCTGATGCAGGTAACAGAGGGATGAAGGTAACAGAGCCGACAAGGTGGCTTGATGATGACATCCACAGCAGCAGAACAGGAGGGAAGAAGCACAGATCCTGTGTATATTGCTGCTTTTCTGCCACTCACACTGTGGACTCCTTTTTGTTGTCTTAACTCTCGTCTCAAGAGGTAGCTTTTAGAATCTCGCCTCCTTGTTTCCATAGTGACACTTTCCCTCCTTTGTGCGGGAGAGTATGTGTGTATTTCAGAGACACACAGAGAGGAGAAAGACAGGCACAGGGAGGGAGAGAGGAGGGGGATGACAGTGAGATAACTTGGTTCACTTACATTGATTCACTACAAAAGGAGAAAAGGGAGAAGAAGACGGAAAAAAAAGAAAATCCACACAGCACAGTTTTCTAGATCAGGGAAAGCCTCTCCTGTTCACTTCTCACTGGCCACCAGCAATAAGTCGCTTAACTTTTTACTGATGGCTCTGAAACGGCTTGACAAAAATAAAACAGTTGTTGCTTAAACAGTGATTCCAACAATAGTACACGCTTATTCTGTGTCTGCGTCTGTGTCTCAGCTCATTCCTCACAATATTGTCTTTGTGAGCGTTTTAATTGATTACACGCAGTGCAAAGTAAACACTGTGGAGGCTGCCAGTGCCACTGAAAATATACCTCACACTCAGTCTAAAGATATGCTGCTGAACAAAACACAATCATTAATTACTGTGCTTATCTTGAATTCAAGTCCACGGTCTTTATCTGGCGTGTGGGGTTATTTTCTCACAAACTGGAGCAGCTTGAAAAAAAGATATTTATACAACCGAGATATACTCCACCTAATCTGAGACTGTTGTACAGGCATCCAAACATATGTTTAGTACAAGGTAAAGGAGAAATATATTTATATATCACAGCTGTCTTGGAAAACACAAGGATCCTCATGTGACCCATTCAACATCTATTCATATTACACTATTGCACAGATGTATTGAACGTAAAGTCAGGAAGCAGTAATGGAAAACACTCTGAATGACCTTCAGCAGTACAACTATTACCTAGATAGAATCCTACCTAATCTAAATCTGTGGCGCGCTGTGTGTAATAAATTATTAATTATGGATATTAAATGGCTGAATTTATCACTTTCAAAACAACCAGGGTGGATTTAGGAGATTGATGGCAGGAAAACAAAGTAACAGTGTATGTGTGTGTCTGTGTGAGTTTGCACGTGTGTGTGTAAGTGTGTGTGTGTGTGTGTGTGTGTGTGTGTGCGAGCCTATTTGAGAGTGTATATATAAGAGTTTAAATCTCCTCCCGTGGCCCAGTAGGAAACAGCGCAGAGAGAAGACTTAGCCGAGGAGCAAATCCCTTCTCCCCATACCCTCCAGCATCTCAGCCAACTGTGTTCCACATCAGTGAATCAGTATCAGGAGCAAGGACACTCAAGGCTCAGCTGAGACACAGGGTTGACTACACATAAGGGGATTGTCTAAACTGAGACGTCTGCCATCTTGAGCTGTCATAACTCTTGTGTATAAACAAGGATGCACCTGACAAAGTTAATGAAATGACGGATGGGGCAAATGGAGCTTTTAGGCAAGGCTGAACCTCTGTTTCCCTTTCTTTTCTTTTTTTTTTAGTCCATCAAAATCATGATAATACAGCATATTTAAAACAAGGCCTGACAAAGTCCTCCCTGCAAACTTCTCAAGAACTGCACCATCTTAGCTGTTTCAACATACTGGAGGTAGCTCTCTACACCTTCTGTATGCTTAACACTGACTGACATGGCAGCAAAACATGATTTGAGTGCAATGGCAGGGTGGTATTAAATAAATTGGAGCTGTTCCCCATGAGTGGCTGGAGGTAAGTGGTGGTTCTTGACATCCTTTCTGGTTTTGTCTGGGAGAGAGAGGGGGGGTGGGGGGGAAGAGCCAAAAGAGCAGTGAGGAAAATGCAGTGGTTGAAACGAAGACTGTTCATGTCAGCGGCATTGACCGACGCTTGAGTGGTTCTGAACTGCTCTCAGCAGCAGGTTGAAGTCGTCTTAAGCCCAGTATTGCTCAGCTGCTCCCATCAGCCCTGGAGTTATCTCCATAAAAAGGCGGCCTATCACCCTGACAGTGAAGCTGAGGCGGAGGCGTAGCACTCGGTCCTTCACCATTTCAAATTACTGTAAGCTACCTGCCAGACACTCTCCACTGTAGACAGAGGGGAGGCCGTGTTACCTTGTAAGGATTTGTTATCACCGAGATATTGAAGTTGCTGGTCCATGTGATTTCAAATCTGTGTGTGCGAGCAGGTGTGTGCGACTTCAAGCAAGTGGCATGCGGCCATAGATGACTGTGTAGTCTTCTCTTCACTTTTCTATTTTGTCTTGAATCAATCCCCAGAGTGTAACAATACCTATTTCTCTCTGTATAATTGGACTGGATGACAGGCACATCTGAAGTCAGCGGATGAAAGCTTCTCCTGACAATGGAGTGTCTGGCCTGTGACATGACTTGAATGAGGAAGAGATAACGCTGCCGCACACCACCACACACACACACACACACACACACACACACACACATACTGTAGGTGCCTGATATAGATAAGCAGAAAAGCACAAAACCCACACACCCATTTACTTACTCATTTGTCACACAAATCATAACAGCTATGAGCGCGAAGAGAAGGCAGAGGAGATGTAATGATATAATTTATATAATGATCTCAAATCTGCCCCACAATGAATCTCATCTGAATAAGCAAAAAATAACTTGCTGATTGGATTTATTGCAAGTTCAGACCAGATATTTGGTATCAGATTGTGCATTCTGCTTGCTCTGCATAATGCCAGCATGACAGACTGTAACTTTGAATAGCTGCCAGTGAAACAAATTATTATTCAGTATCCTCTGTATTCTGGCTCGCCTCTTTATATATGCGTATCAGAGTGTGAATGTAATATCCTACAGTGCATCCAGATGCATAACCCACACACAAGCACACAGGAATCCCATTATGCACATACATGTTAATAGATTGTGGATAAAACAGTGTGAATAAGTCTCAATAAAGCACTCAAGGAGGTATTTGTAAAGCCAGGTTCCCAACTTGCCCCCCCCCCCCCCCCCCCCCCCCCGAAAAGCACAAAATGTCTCTCCCTTAGCGTGTTTGCCGTTCACTTTGTAACCACGGAAACCACCATTACCCAAACATCACCATGCTGATAGACACTTACATTAAAAGTGTCTTCCCCCTGTCTCCCTCTGTTAAACCCCTACTCTCATCTCTCCCTTTTTCTCTCATCACTTACCATAATTTGGCCAAGCAAGTAAACATCTCTAAGAAACTGTGCTGCTCTCACAGCCTGTGTTTTTCCTCTAAGCACTGGATCTTATAAAAGAAAATCAAGCCTGGCTTAAAAGGCTAAGAAAACAAAATCTAAGTGTATTCAACATGTTTTTTTTTTTTTTTAAATATATTAAAGCCACTGGTGGAACAGTATGTGGTGCCTCAATCAATAATGCTACAAGGCTCAGAGTGAAATGTTTCTCTGAACAGAACATTGATTTATCTTCCCCAAGTTGGCTATATTCATACTCTCTAATGACACCCTCTGTGTCGCAGCTTATACTCTGACAAAGGTCTGTGTACATGGATGTACGGAATAGGTAGAGGAGTTTATAATAGCAGCCATAAATCAATATGACATGATGTCCAAAAGTGATTGGTTTTCTTTTTGTCCTTTGAATCCCCTTCACATATGGTCTCAGCATGTATTTCTCTTCCTGGAGTGTATATCACAACAATAAGTCACAACAATGATTTATTTAAGTTAGAAAGTCTGTGAGCATAAAAAAAAAAAAAAAAAAAAAAAAAAATTGAATGAATAACTGCATCATCTAATGATCAATCATCTTATTACTTTTCAATAGAGAGGTTCAGATTCAGTTTTGATATGCAAGTTTGTATTTTAATATTTAGCCTGTATTCATAATGTTTAAAACTTGAACATAAACTTGAAATACCTACTTTAGAGGAAAAAATACTGTGGATGCATTTAAAAATATCCTGTGGCTTCCTTGTTTTTTTTTTTTTTTTTTTTTTTTTTTTTTTTTTTGGACTGACTGACTGACTGACTGACCGACCGACCATATTTTCACCACTGGTCACCTGGATGATGACTGAGTTGGACTTTCCCCTCTGGCCATTGCTCTTTCAAAATGATTTGGTGTCAGCAAGTGCTATTAAGAAGTTGTTTACAGCCTTGGATGCTGCCAATTTGTCTTATGTTATATAAATGAATTGATCCAACAAATATTACCTGTGTAAGTATGAAATAGCTTATTACTCTGAACTATAGACCCCATAGTTGCAAACTAATAAAAACAGATCCATGAGCCACACTATTACACTGGATGGCATGTTCATTAGCATGAATACCCACTCTATGCCACCTGCACCAGCACCAACAGCCTACTAGACAGACACAATTAGCTGCTGGTTAGCTAATGGCTATAGTGAAGAACAGAGCTGCTAAACAACCAGATATTTCCCATGAGAGTTGGTGGGGATCAGACCATTAAAAGGAGAGTGAGTATTAAGTGAATGCTCATGCTGCCTTGTAATTGCTGGATGTGCCAATACTGAGAATGTTTGCTGTCATATTTTCCAGATCAACTTTATAAAGTAATGATGCTCAGGTGTTGCATTTTAGGCTTGCGCCACTGTTTCCAAAATTAATAATCAAAACAACAATGAACACAGATCTAAAGCCTAAAGTCTTAAGTGGGAATAAGTTTGGGGCTGAGACACACTAATGAAGTCAGATAGCAACGAGAAATGGACAAACGTGTTATTGGTTTTGGTCTTTCCATAGGATTGTCTGACAGCAGGCTAATGCCAACCTCATCTCTTAAAACTTAATGTTATCTATGGTAACACCTTCACAAACGGCAGAGCTCTCTTGACGCCTGTTTGACATACATATAACAACAAGAAGATAGAATTTATAGAAGAATTGTAATTGGTCGCATTTGACTGCAAAGATGTCCATGATATTGGGTCCAGCTGAAGAAGAAAACCAAGGTCTGTGTTATGCGTGTATGGTGGAGTTTGCAGGGTTTTATCATGGGGAGAGTGGGAATGATTTAATGATTTCTCCCACAGCTTAGTGTATCCATCATGATATGGCTCTCTGACACATTGGTCAGCAGCAGCAGGTGGTATGATGTGGCTGAAGTGTAAGTGGCTTTCAGAATGCAGGATAGCCTGTCAGCCAGAGGCCCTTAGGGGAACAGCTTCACACCATGTCTGGCTGCCGAATGGCCTTTACACACTCCCTTTTTTTTCCCGTCTCGTTCACCGTGTGTGTCTAAAATCGACACAGAAACTCATCTCTCTTGTTTTTGTGCATGTGTGTATGTGTTTGTTAAAGCAAGAGAGGGTGAGGGTGTCAGTGGGTGGGTGTAAATCTCTGTCCGGCAGTGCGCTGGGATGGGTGTTTGGGGACTGGTTGGAGAGCTGGCTCACAGGAGCTCAGATTGATGAAGTGATGGTGATGGATGGAGGTAATAAAGGCCTGGATGTCCTGTCTGTTGCCAGTGATGAGGATGGTATGAATCACCCGTCTGGGGCTGGTGAACATGACGCTGCTCAATCCCCAGGCCTTCCACCCTGCTCCGCCTCTGTCCCTCCATCCCCTTATCTCTCTGCGTTGCGACTTACAATCATTACAGGCGGATTGCTGCCTGCACAGAGCAAAGTATAAACATTCAACAGTGTGCCATTACTGTATCAACCTGTGCAGATGCATACTTTGTAAGATATTATGAAGCTTGTTTATCCATCTTGAAACACGCAGCACACAGTTCAAAGCGTTGCTCGCTGTTCATTAATTTTGTGTCCAAACATCACTTGTTGAGTGATTGCGATGCATGGCAGAAAAAAATCCAATCAACTCCGTCAGCCACTCCTCGTGCATAGGGTCATTTGAATAAAGAAGGGCATCTGAAATTGCAGTGTTTGTGTCAACATAACAAGTTAATGATCTCAGATGATAATTGGTAGTTGGATGCTGGGGCGCTGTGTTGTGGCCCGTGAGGTTCAGTGGCAAGGACCTCCTGTGATAAAAGAAGCAGCATGAGGGCTTTCAAAGTGGCACGCCGCTGTAGGCAACACAATTCATCACCTCTCCATGAATATTCATCCAGCTCTCCGTTTCCTCCGGGGCTGGTGAAAACACGTCTGTATTAAGTCTCTTCTCTGTGTTGCAGTTTGAAGACACCTGAACCTTCTGGCCTCTCATTACCAGACTGCGCTTTTTTTTTTTTTTTCCTTCCTGCCCCACACTCAGCTGCCTGCCAGGGAGGGAAGCCACGCCTCATTAAAATAAAAAGGAAATTCTCTTGCTCCGTGCACTAACAAGGCAAAGGTCAGACAGTCAGATGATTGTCAATTCACCCCTCTGCACATGGTCACAGGGGTCAGAACTGGTGATGGTGGATGAGCTTGCTATGTATAGTGGGCACAGGGCAGCAGGGCAGATGGATTTGCCAGTCTGGGTTATGTGTGGAACCAGTGTGAGGCTTGTTGTTGGCAATTTAGGAACATTTGCTGTGTCTTTTCCACCCCCGCCCTTCTGCCTGACAGGAGCCCTAGAGTTTCTGGGGCATCTTTTCAGCACTTTATCAGACCTGCAGGCTTCTCAACGCTGTCCCCAGATTACAGTTTAGGGAGGGGGCGTTTGACTGACAGGCCTTGGCCTCGGTGGTCCCTGGGGGGGAGGGCAGGGGGATTTGTGATGGCTGCACTGACTCGTACTTCTCTTACAATTTTCTCCAGGCTGGTTTCAGACTGTCAGGCTGAGAGAAAGCTCTCTCTGCATAATTCATTAGAGCTCCTCTCTTTTTCACTCTTGGCTGCTGTGTGGCAGGCACCATAGCCCCATTGTTTAAGAAGAAAGAGTAATGGAGCTTGTCACAATGTGTTAACATAGTTTATTCTTCACAGCAACAGTTTGGAAACAACTTAACTTCTTCTGAAACAAGCTATTCGGCACATCCAATGTAGAATAATTATAATGGAAAGAAAATTCAAATAGGCTATTAGAACAAAACTGTTTATAACACTTGCCACTTTTAATTTAAAATTGGCTAATGGCTTAAAAAGGAGTCATTAATGATCATCATAACTGCCATGTCAATAAGATGTTTTCACTATAAGACTATGGTCCAAAAGAGGATACAGCTATACAGGTTGCCTCTACATCAAACATTGTTATGCAGCCAATTACCTCAGAATCGTCTGTATATGACACATACACAGGCCTGTCCTTTAGAGGCTTGTACACTGTCTCTGGTCATGATCTAGCTGGCATTTATTTCTTGGAAATCTGCAAGGGAAAATATCTCATCTTTGATGCTACATGACATTCCCCTTCACAGAATATGACTAAACAAGCACATCCTGCAACACACGATCCTACTGCGTCAAAGCCAGAGGACAACCTCTGTCACTGTGACAGTGCATAAAGGCTAGCAGGTAGGGGATTCATATGAAGCAATGCCAATACAGATCATGTTTACCTCTGAAACACCCAGCAAACATCAAGATCAGCAGAAATGTGTTGACACTGCTGCCGGTTTTAAATATTTTGTTTTGTATTTTTGGTGGGATGTTGTCCATCAAATGACACCATAACTGGAGAGTGGAAACACAGGCCGTTTCAGTTTGCGATCACAGCTGAAATCTTCACTGTCGAGGCAGAATTAACACATAACACATTTGGAGATTGTACATTTGGTTCAGTTGATTCAATTAAATCGTGGAATGGAACAAAGATTTTAATTGTGTGCATGCTTTCGTGTTAAATAAAGTGTCCAATATATCAATTTACTAATATGCAACAGTATCGAAACCACAGAACAAGTCAGATCGCCCACAGACGCCACTGTTATGAATTCTTAAGTTACAGGTCACAATAAGGGCAAATATATACAGAAGAAATCTTATAAATGGAACAAGAACAGCAGAGACTCTAAATATACAGTATAAATATTTCAAAAGGTCATGTGTCGAGGAGGTGAAAAGAAAGATTGGCGCTCACACTTCAGTTAAAGAAGCAATAAGACATTTTCATAATCCCATTAGACTGCTGCAATGGATAATTCAACTGTAACTGGATGTTTTACAACATTTTTGTCATGTTACTGTTTATCATATTGGACAGTTTTCAGCAACATACATTCTCATCATATGATTATCCTTGTACAGTAGTTCTCTGTAGAGCTGTGTGCTTTGAAAGAAATCCTTACCTGATTAGGAACCTCCCAATATTTGTTCATCATTGTCTTGGCAGAAAGGTCATAATGTAACCCCAACAGGGAGTTAAACATTTTATGCTACAGGGGGAGTTATAGAAAATGAACAAAACATGCCTCAGAGGGAGTTCCATACGCATGCAGAAAACAAAAGCACATTAATGTGAAAATAAGCTGAATTTCTTTCAAGCTGGGCTCCTGATATTACTATTCTGATGCTTCTTTGCACACTCATGCACTCAGGACTTCTTCAAAGTTATGGATTACCAGTGCTGGCTGAATTAAATGCGTCTCAAGTTGTTCTCTGCTCTTCAGTGCTGCTGAACATGAGTAAATGAGGCTGATGAGATGTTGTGCAAAATAGATACGAACTCTAATGGTCCCGGTCAACAACAGGAGGAGGAATAAGTGGGATAGAGCACATTAAAAATAAAGATGGAGAAAGCAGGAATCAAACTGATCAAAAATATCCCTGCAGTTTATTCTTAGAACTACATCCACATCCCTTTTCATACCTCAGTGGAGAAGTGTCAGGTCTGTAATGATTCTCGTTCAGAGGCACAGTGGTGGTCAGATAATGCATGCTGGCTCATTCAGAACAACAGGACATCAACAGTGTATTATTTATCATGCATCAGTGTCACTTTCCCCTGAGTTGTTTATTCTCTGCCTTAGCTGAATTGTTAAATACTAAGCATTTTTGCCCTTTATGGCCGATTGACGTTGGCTAAATATCTTTATTACTGTTGTACTGTCTTTATTACTGAGTCTGAGTATGGTGATGCTTCAAATTCAAAAGTTTTGAGGGATTTTTTGTTTGATTCAACAAAAATCCCTTTAGGGAGGCTAATTTTGTAGCCATTGCAGTCACAGTGCTAAGAAACTTTTCTTTTGTAAGTTTCATATTTTCTGCAAGACATGTAAACCAATTCACTGCGTTACCTTATTTGATGCATTCATGGTTTTTCTTTCGTTGGTTTTGCTTTATTTCATCTGTGAGACCAATATTAGAACTTCTATCTGTCCTCATGAACAGCTACATGCAAACAAAATGATTCATTGTGCCTCACATAAATGAATATCTGAATACAGATAGACACATTTTAATATTGAGATTACTGTTGCTTAAGGGCAGTGAATTGCTTTATTTTTGACATGATTATTTGCTACATGCAAGTACTGAGGAGACTCTTCTCACTGTGCTACAGCAGAGCATTGGACCGACTGCAGAATAATAATCTAATTTTGGGATTTACTCAATTACAATGAGTCACTTAATGAGTCATCTCAAAATATTTAATCCAATATAAAACATTTATTAGACATACTGGCTAATCAGGTTTACCACTTTCCATGCAATTTAATCTCTTACAAACTTAAAAGAGACTAATTAAAGGATTCCGATGCCTCAGTAATGAACATGTCAGTTTTTTTCTTTCTTTCGTGAGGCAGCAAGAATGATTTGTTTTCAATGGGCCCCAAAACAACTGTCATTTGAAAGATCTCCCCTGAACACTGGTATCATTGTGAAACTTTTGTGTTAATTTTGACATTTTCAAACATCAACTTGACAATGCATGACATGATTTCTCCAAACAAAACATGACTCCCCCTGCATCTTGGGAGTATTTCTGCTTATAATGCCTGTCTGATTTTTTTTTTTTCCCCTCTCGCTCAAATGAACAGATTTAGTCTTGGCTTATTTTGGAAAATGTACACGACTTGTAAAAGCTAAAAGTAGGTTCGGTGTGTCTGGGAGTGAGAGCAGTTGGAGAATGGCCCCTTCATAGAGACTGTGGCGTTTAAGAAACACATCTGACAAAATGAGTGAACAGTGCCACCTGCTGGGGAACACTGATGTGATCTTAAAGCATCAGAAGGTAACAACTACCAAAATACACCTTCTGGAAAATTGGAAAATACTGGTTCAGATATTTATGATACTGTAGATTAGTGTCAACATCATGATTATGTTCAATTTCTCCAGCAGTTTGTTTGATTTGCTACGATAAAGCAAACATACAACTAGTTCATTTGTGTGTGATAAAACTGTGTTTGAGAACCAGAAGAAACTTTGCAAAGGAAACTCAGCTGAATTCCTCTTTACTTTGTTCTTTATTACACATTAAATAGGAGTGGTGAGATTCATGGCAAAAAATAGACTCATTTGAGATCAGATCACCACTCTACACTGCCCACAACAGGTGTGTTGTAAAGTGGTCATTCATTCACTTCCCTAGACCTGGACCCAGTCACACTCTAGTCACATACACAGAGCGGAGTGAAACTCCATTAAAGCAACATTCATTTAGACACACCAACGAAATGAAGCACAATTTACAAAATATGCACCTTTCAGTATCACAACTATACAAAGGTTGTTAAAATACGATCCAGGTATAAATGATACATTTCAGAAATCAGATGTTGGCACGCAAAAAAAGGAAGAGGAACATTTCAAACATTTCAGTAAAACTACTTTTGAAACAGTATTGTTAACAAGAGGGTCGCTTAATTAAAAATCGCATCAACAGTTATCATCTACTTCATGAGAAAAAGAGGTAATTATAAACTGGGTCAAAATTCATTAATCCTGAAAGCAAAAGGTGTCACGTCTGGATTTTACCATATCAATACCACCACTCACCTAAAACAACATTTTGAGCATTACATGGGCACATAGGACAAAGTAACTGTTGTCTTGGCTCTTTCTGCCATCTAAATGTAGCACCTCATGCAAACAATAAAAAGGCAAATAAATCCCCTCCCAGGGAACAGCTTGTAAATATGATGGAAAAAAGGTGAAATATGGATTGACCCGGGAAAGAAACTAGGACTTTTTTTTATAATAAATTCAGACAGTTTTCTCTAAAAACCAATTTTATGGCAATTATTGCCTCATTTACAAACATCAGTTCCAGTTACATCACCACGACACATGAGCTTGGTGAGAGAAGATGACAAATTATTCTGCTGGACAATCATTCCTGTTGAAAGGCAGCCCACCAAAAAATGTCAACACTTCAGGACACGTATCCAAGCATCTCTCTGAAAAACTCCACATATGGAAGAATCTGAAAATCCACTTGGACAACATTTTTTAAAACAACCTCTGTAACACCAACCCAAGAGAAATATTCCTGAAAGCCGCTCAAAAGATGCATTCTGCTTCCTAGAGCCAAGCATGACAAATCTGTGGTAGATACTGGAGAATCAAAACCCCTTGAATTTAGTATTTAAACTAACAATGTCTTTAGATATTACGCCCTCTATCAGGAGAATATTGACAGGCAAACCCTTCAATTGTTAATTCATTAATTCAATTGACAACCTGGTGGAACAAACTGCAATAAAACAATTGTTGTCAGGATGAATAAACACAATCCTGCAGTCAAGCCTTGGAGAAAAGAAGAGCAGGAAATATGTAACCAGTACAGCCAAACAAGCCTTTCAACACAAGCTTGTGATGTGGCATCAATCCCTGCAACATAAAATGACTCTGACCAACAAAATGAGGCTGCTCGTCCCATTTTATCATCACAAAATGGGTAAAAATCCAGACCATCGTGTATCATTAAATCTGTCATTTATGACGCAAAAATGGCTGATTTCTTTCTGAAAAAAGCAAATATTGATCATTTATAAACCTGAAAAGCTTGACTTGGGTCAGAGGTCCTCATTGCTGGCTCCATATCAACCAGAGGCAGTTTGCAATACCCATGTCACCTGGGACACAATGCATGCAAGAAGAAAATAAAAAAAGAAAGAAAGAAACTTCTCATGTAGGCAAGAAATCACTCCCCACATAGTACAAAGCATTGACAAATTGCAAAAATAATTAATAGCGAATTAGGGTATTAAAACATTCGGAGAAGAGTAGGAGTCTGCATGCATACTTATATCAGTGACATAACTAAGTCTTACCTAGAGGTCATTAGGAGATGGGGACATTACACAGTGGCTGGGACATTTGGATCTCATCTGGCTGAAAGTTGGTCCTTTCTTCATGTCTGTTTTATCTACAAGAATTGGGATGGAAATTCTTTCTTTGGCATCCCATATGTTTTTGTTTTGTTTGTTTTTTTTTTAAAAAAAAAAGGGCATTACAGGTCATGACCTTTTAAGCAAAGGGAGAAAAAAAGTTATCACTGATAATTTTTCAAATATGAGCTCTGATGCAATTAGCTCACAGTTATATAAAATTATCCAAATCATCATCATCATCTTATAAAATCAAACAGGCTGTTGGACCAACACATGTGGGCAACTGGCACTAAACTGAAAATAAAGCTTATTGATGTCAAAGTAGCAAATAACAGAAAGGCAGAAAAAAAAATCAGGTCAGGTTTAGTATTCAGTGTGGTGGGTGTTGAGAAGGAGCTAATAATTTAGTGTAATGTACAAAATGTTTTACTTTAACTGTTCAACATAGTTTCTCTTGTTTTTAGTCTGTCTTGAAAAGGGGTGATTATTCACATAAGTGTACACTTTGTCTTGGACTTCTTTTTCTTCTTTTTGCCCTCCTTGCTCATCTTCTCCTTATGCTTCCGGATTTCTCGCACTAATGTGTAAAAGGCATCATCAACGCCCTGGAAAAAAGACAAAAAAATACATTGTTAGAGTTACGAGTTAGAACTTCTATACCAAAGTAAGTAATTCAGAACCAAGTGACAAATTGAAGATCGACATATCTTTAATAATGAGGTGAAATTTTATTAGATTAAACCTCTGTTGACAGCTGTGCCCAAAACTAGAAATCAGACAACCAACACTCCTTGAATGGCAAAAGCAAACAAAAGTATTTTTTCCAAAACACTCTGGTTATGGCCATGGCTGTTAATTTTTATTTTTGTAACCCCCCCCCCCCCCACCCCCAAAAAAAAAAAAATCATCTTGGGTAATGTCACGGTCCTGTTTGAACCGTTGTTCTGCCAAGTGTACTTCAGCATCATCAGCGCTGCGTGACACACCTCAGAGTGCGGGTAAATTCATCAATCCAGTTCAGGCAACGTAAGACACAGCTGAGTAGAGCAGTGATCACACATAACTGTGCTGTTATGTATTACAGACTAAAAGTCAGAGTGTTCCCGCTGACAACTACACAAACAGTAGCTGCAGTTACATGAGCCAGTTGCCTTCCTACCAAATGTAATCCGCCCAAGTTACTCCCACAATGTGTTTAAATGGCTGCTAAATAAAGTGACAGAACAAGTTGTCCTGTTTACATTTCCAATAATCTACGTGCAGTCTGCCAACGCAAACAAATGGTTAAAAAAAAAAAAGAACGAAAAAAATAGATGGATCTCCATCGAGCACTTGGCACTAAGACTAGTTTACTGCTGTGGGTTCGAAGTGAAGCAACAGTTTTATAAAAATATTCTACCAACAGTTACTGAGCAGAAGGCGAACCTTCTGTTTATCACCCAACAAACTAATAAACATAAAACTCTTCAAACATGGTTCCCCTGGGAAAGATGCACCACAAAAAATAACTGATGAGCTATAAATAAGACCAGAGAGTGGTACATCTTCCTCAGGTGAACAGCTTTGATTTAAGTAAAGTAGTCGAGCGTGTGATATTCTAACAGTTTATTAAGAGCTTTAAACTGCCACTTTAAAACTGAATGATTTTTCTTTTTTTAAATGAGCCAATTTATTGTGCCTGGGGTGTTTAAATGAGGCTTTCATATTCTTGCTGAGCTCTTAGCCAGATTACTGGTGAATAATAGGCTCCATGTAAAAGCAGCCAGTGTCTGCTGATGCCACACTGAGGCAAATTCGGGAGCACTGGAGCAGTTTGGATAGTGCAGTCAATGTGATGCTGAATCTGCAAAGGAGCTGCAGAGTAAAGGGTGTGAAGTCACAGCAGGATGTGACAAAGAGAGCAAGAAATGAAAAGAATAAAAGATGAAGGGGATTTGTGTTGGGAAGAAAAAATTGTGTCACCCCACACACACGCATACACACGTATATACACATATACAAGGATAGTTTTGTTTTTGTTCACAACATTCTCTGCTGGTTTCTTAACACACATCCATCGTACACACGTCTCATTGCATCATGATTTGGTCCCAGATTCACCACAAAAAAAAAAAAAAAAAAAAAAAATCACACGTTGCCTCGTCAGCCCAAACCTCTTTTCTCGTGTTGATTTCAGCACATCAGGACGCTTTCACACTGGTTGTTTACAGTCCAAATTCAGGTATTTGCAGGGAAATTTGATCATACGAACCCGTTTTCAGAACAAAGCCAAACTGAAGGGAATGATCTGACTGGCTCTCAGCCAACTATATCACAGCTTGTGCACAGTCAGAACTTAAATGTGTGTGTCCTCTTGTAAGAAGCAGGATTTTTTTTCCAGTGCATCTCATTGGTTAATGAGCAGAGGACAAACATGACTTTGTGTTATGTATGTCCTTTTTATCTAAGCAGTGCTTGTTTTTTCCCCTTCCCCAGTTTTAGGATGGTTGTGTTATTTCAATTGTGCTCATGTGGCTCTGCCAGCTTGTACATCACAGTGTCCTCACACACACACATCATGTTTCCTTGTGCAAATGTGGATAAAAAGTTGCACTGCCATAAGGAAAGAATAACAAAACGTACCTCAGGATCATGTTTGGACTATAGTAAACTAACCCAGTGTGAAAACGGTCTTGGACAATAATCAGCCATGATACAGAGACACTGAGAGGGGAAGGAGGCATTTCAGCCTCCTGTTAGAAGAACCTCACCACAGCCCACGACAGAAACCTGCAGGTTAGCTTTGAGAACCCATGAAGCACCAGTTCTCACTGCGTGTCTTATCCCATTGCCTTCTCCACAATCCCGACTAACAACACAGACACAAACATACAGAGCTGGAAGACGCGCAGCTGCATACACTTACCCCTTTCACATCACAACACACTTTTTAAGCTTGACACAGCGCGGAGTCTTTTCTTCCTTGCTGATCTTATTGAGCCGGTACAGCCTGATCTCCCGTACCAGAGTGTAAAAGGCATCTTCCACTCTCTGCAGTATGAGACACAACTTTCCTCAATGCTGAGGAATACAGGGGAGGGGGGGGTATACTACAGCATATGGATTCATGTGTTACAGCCTACAGATGCCATGTCTGTGACTTCCTTATCATCTACATAAGCTGATATTCCACCCTAAATCTACCTTGTGAATACCAAACACAACCTCTGGTAGGCTTGAAAAGGTTTGCAGTTTATTTCTTCTCAAGAAAGAGGGGCTGTGGTTAGCTTGCAGTTAAATGCTGAGAAGTTTTCAAGGCAGGTAGAAGTGTCTGCAGTTGTATTTTGGCAAAACAAAGATTGCTTGCAACATGCTGAGAGGAGGATTTTTCAGTGTGGGTGCTCTGATACCTTCTTGTGCCTTGAAAACTTGTCACAACATACTGGAACATACTGAGCATACACAGTTTTAATATTTAATTTTGTCATGAAAAAAAATCCAGTGACAAAAAAAAAAAAAAAAAACTTTACACAGTTACCTTCCAACAGAGTAATGCTAAAAAGATTAGGGTGGAGTCTCACTAACTGTCTAGCCTCAAATAAAGGAAGAGGTACATTAATTTTGATTATGAATTATAGATTGCCCACAGAACTCAGATGAGATTACTGAGATTTGGAAAACACCAGGTGGCTATGATCGAAAGAGACAGTTGCTGATCCAACAACAGCACAGCAGCAGCAGCAGCAGCAGCACCGTGTAGGTAGTGAATTATCAGTACACTCAGGTAGGAATAGGTGAACAGAGCTATAAGGAATGAATCATTGTGTCATTAATTTCCCCCGCACCAGAAGGAACCGTGATTCACCCCAGGTCAGAGAGACCAGAGAAGGATGTGTTTACAGATCACTGCCTCAGCCCGTCAGCCACCTTAGGCCATGCTCGCAACATCACAACACACACCATTTGATCTGACTCCGCCATGGCTAATCTTCCAACACCCAGTCACAGTAACCGGTAAGCAGAATCATTAACCCCCTCTGAGTAATTACAGACAGCTTGTCCTTTCATGCAGACTGCTTGACACACATTCACTGATTTGCTGATTATTTATAATGCAGGATCCTTCCCAGAAGGCCCTAATGATGATGTAATTTCACATAGCCATGACAAAGAAGCATGCAATGATTACATTAACACCCATAAATAAAAAATTCAATTAACCAAACCGGATTTAATGATGTGCAGCACATTGACCAGGACATTTCCAAGCAACATTATTATTATAAAAAAGATCATCAGAGCTACTGAATGTAACACAAATCAACGACACCCCATGACTCAACACTTTAACATTTCTTGTGATCCCAGAGCCATGATTATCAAATCTCTGCAAGAGTTCCTGTCAAAATTACTAGGAATTCATCTGTCTGAAAAATCAAAACTTGATTTCAAAGTGAAATTTTATAGGATATTGCTGTGTCCATCAAACAAATACATGAGTGCATGCAACTTCTCATCACTCAACATGCACTTACAGACCTGCAGTGGAATGCCACAGCAGTTCAGTGACAGATTTTAACGTTAAATTGTTTGAGTCTTGAGGGTGTGGTCGTCTCGCTGGACTCTCACCTGTCTGGTTTTGGCTGAGGTCTCGATAAAGGGAATGCCGTAGCTGCGTGCTAAGTCCTGAGCCTGCTTGGTGTCCACTGTCCGGGACGGGAGGTCACACTTGTTGCCCACCAATACCATGGGGACATCCTCAGAGTCCTTCACCCGTTTGATCTGTTCTCTGCATGGACACAACAGAAGGATAATTTGATGTAAATCCAACTCTGGTCAAAATGTGATGGCTCTTTAAGGGAAGAGACATGACCTGCAAAGGTTCTTGACTGGACTCAAACATGGGACATTGTGCTTACCCAAGTCAGCACCTTATACCACTAAGCCACTGGGACACCCCAAAATTTTGTCCCTTTTAGCTCCATTTAAAAACACTGCATTCCTGCTGGGTGCAAAGACTCCTGCCGTTTGGTCTCTTAGCTCACCTATAGTGGTGAATGTCCTCAAAGGACTTGGTGTTGTTGATGGCAAAGACACAGAGGAAGCCCTCCCCTGTCCTCATGTACTGGTCCCTCATGGCGCTGTACTCTTCCTGACCTGCAGTGTCCAGGATGTCCAGCAGACACGTCTCTCCATCAATCACTACCTGCTTTCTATAGGAGTCCTGGAAGAGGGGGAGGTCAGAGAGTTACCAGGACTGCAGAGTTAAGTGTCCGAAGAGCAACTTCATACAAACAAGAGCCACAGTTTAAGTGTAATACAGTAATAATACAGTTTATTACATTTAATGAGACTTTGGCATAATGCTTTAAACACCTATGGTAAAATAAAATAAAACTAATTTTGAAAACATGTATGGTTATATAGTATGTAGATGTTTAGACATAAGCAATGCATACATTAAATCATTAATTCAAACTGAATTGTTTACATTGTTTAATCATGGTGTGAGTTTTCTCAAAGACACCACAAGACTGCATTTAACTCTTACCCTACTCTAGTTGTAGTAGCACACTCCCATTTTCCAGCAGACCTCAAATTGTAACGAGGTCCTAATTTCCACTGTGTCAAAAGCACTCCGTCTGATGGCTACACTAAATCTGATCCAACACAAATAATTACAGTCTGATGCAGACAGTGATCAGCCACTGTTTCACATGTTATTTTGTATTCAAACAATCTATGGTGGAGCTCTACCCTGTTAATCACATCAATAAGTGATTACAATGATTGAAAAAAGGAGAGCAGCTAAGCAGACATGCATGGAAAGTTAATAAAATTAACAACACAAATTTTAAAAACCTGTCCGGTGTCTTTTTGGGACTTAAACCAGAAGAACCTGCTACAAACTTTTTTTTTCTTTTAAGAGTTTCTTCTTGTTCAACTCCCACAACGAAGCACACACAAAACCATCAAGACAGTCGTGGGCTAGAGTGCACAAACATTCTCACACACATTTTAATGCACGCATGCACAGAGTGTCTTTACCTCGATGGTGGGGTCGTATTCATCCACAAAGTGATTCTGGATGAGCTGAATGGTAAGTGCGCTCTTGCCAACGCCACCAGCTCCCACCACTACCAGCTTATATTCTGTCATGATTCACCTGTGGGACCAAGAAGAAGAACATTACACTCTGATATTTCTTGAGACACAGGCAACAGCACCAGTTCATCCGAGGCAAAATCAAAAGGTTTAGACAGAATAGTTTAGAACAGAAGTGCATCTTTCAGAAGCGTACGCCTCTCTGCATTTGAGATATCATATTCTGCTGTGGATGGTAAAAACTCTTGGGGACTAAATTGTTGTTTGAAACAATTTTGTTGGCTAGCTCCATTTGCCACTATTAATTTAAGTTTGACAGTGAGTAATGCAAGAAACTAATGTTAGAAAAACAACATGTTATTGGACTAACCCTCTTGATTCCTTGGAAATTTATATTCCATATCATCATGCATATTTTGCTTTTAAATTGTAAAATGCTCATATTAGAATTCAACAATAGTGTCGGGGAGGAAACAATCACCATAAACAGAATGTGACGGTTCATTTAAAAGAGATTATGTGCAAATGAGGGAATGTAAACACAGGAAAAACTGCTGCTGAATTCAGAGGACACTATCATCATACCTTCTTTGGACTTATCATTATCAGTCCCAAAGCACAAATGGGATGTTGATGGGTCCCCGTCTCAAACTGATAAAACGGTTCTTTTTAAAGCTTTTTCTGTGACACCAAATAACACACTTCATTATCACAAATACTGAGGCAGTGAAGTAAGAGGAATACATGTATGTGATCAAGTGTCTAAGTCCAGCCACACATATCCTGAGCAACAGCAGCACAACAGACACAAGCCCCAGGCAGAAATCTATGACAGTACATTAAGGCTCCAAAATTGACAAGCAACTGGGAGGCTCTCTGCTGTCTGACTTCTTTGTGGAGCAGCGACCATCAATAGTGGCAGCTGGCCTTTTCAGAAGTTACAGTACATAGTGCTCAGTACTCTGCACAGCCTGCAGTCAGGGAGGAGCTCTGCTGAATATTACTGCCTTGTCTAGACAAACAAAAACGAGAATGTGGTTTGATGGGTGTTTGGTTGACAGAGGTGCACATCATATACTACACTTCAAAATACCCGCCTCAAATGCTGAGCCACATGTTATCTGTTACACCCAACAAAGTGTGTGTTTTACACATGTAACAGTGAAGCTATTCTCTCCATTAGGGAGTAAAAATCTTATCTGTGCCCGAGTAGATAAGATTACTGACAATGTCACAGACCAGTTCAAACACACTTGAAAGTTGTCTGCCAAATGCCTGTAATGGTGAGTGCTATCACTCCTCATCTTGCAAGGCAGAGAAAGCACCTATCAGTGACTGGATGTAATACATGTACAGTCAAGGAGTGAGGGGTGAGGCTTGTTTTATGGTTTAATAATGAGTAAATTGGGCTTGGTTTTCTTGCACTAATTTACAAAGCAGTCAGTAAAGCGCGTTTAGTTTGGCATATTCACGGTGCACGTTACAGTTTGATGATATGAGGTAAATATATGATGCTGTCGTATTCAAATAGGGAAAAAACCCGTCTAAAAATATAACTATGTCATTCGTGGTTGTTGTTTGCCTTAACCTGACACCGTTATATTTACAACACAACTTGCAACAAGGCCATGCCCAGCGGAGAGAGTACAAACAACACAGTGTCAGCAGCACGGTGACGGGACTGATGGAGAAACAAGCCATTAATGAGCAGCCATGTAAATATGAGAGCCACTTTCTAACTGTTTGTCACTTATGTAAAACAGCTATGGTTGAAAACAGGCCTCTGCACTTATCAAAGAAAACCCCAGAGCTTTGTTAAAGCAGGAGAAAAAACACCCAGAGCAGGCTTAAAAATCGAAAGGAGTTTAATTTAAATCCACTGCTCTGTGCCCTCGGGGTTGCCAGATTTGGTTGTGTGAAAACCTCCGAGCGCTGAATGCTGTGCTGTTAGCTAGCTTAGCACTGGAGCTCGCTCACAGCCACAAAAAGTGAGCTAACTAGCCTGTGTGTGCCAACACCGATGTGCTTTACATTAGTAATTCATTAAAGCACAATTGTCTACGCTGCGTGTCCGGATAAACTCGGTATCATTCATTCAAAAGGGGAAGGGTGCAGATTTTGAAGCCGCCATTGATAGGCTAACCCAAAGGTCTGCATTGCAGGGCCAGACGTTAGGTTAACAATTGGGCGTAGTTTGCACTTAAACTGTGAAAACGACTTTTTCCACCGTAATTGTGTTATTATTTAGTGGTCACAAAACGGACGCCGTATAATACCCACACAATGAGGGAGTGCAAGGTTGCAATGAAACCCTAAACGGACACACATGTATGAATCTTATCCATTTGTTTTACCTTTTAGCGAGTGGAGTTCCGCGTCCGAAGTAGCGACCAAACAAGTCAAGCTGATAATCCTCTCGTTTCACACGATCTCTGCATTTCCTATTTTACACCGAAACGCCCGCATGTAAGTCTGTCTACCTCGTCTCAGAAGCAAGCGACAACATGCGAAAAAAGTGCACAAATTAATCGATTGAACTTTCCATTTGATCCAGCGTCCGGCCTAGCTGCTCAGGTTGGCCTCCTTTACGCGAATATGGGCGGATACCGGGGCGCACTTTACCCAGAAAGCATAGCTGAGGATTTCAACCGGTTTGGGGCATGTCACTCGACTCTGTGTCGCAATATGAGCAACAATACACTTGCATTTGTTCTTTCTCCATTTACTCTCAATGTTTAAACCTTTTTCATTTACAATAGCACATTTATATAAGCCACAATTGCCTCTATTTATCGTGTATATGTTGTTTATGTGGAAATGTTACCGGATTATTTTTTATGAAATCTCACGCTAAATCATACTCTGGTTCACATTAATCATTTAATGATCATGAATAATATCATAATTATGTAGGTCACATGGTGTCAGTTCCAGGACGTCTCCTTTTAGCACCATGATGTCCTGCTGCTGCCTGCTGCAGAGTCAACAAAGCCTAGGGGGCGACTCCACTATATATAGGCTCTAAATATAACTGGAATGTGCTGGAGGGACGTCATTCCCAGGCAAGGAAATGATTTGGCAATCCCCTGTCAGTTTTCCTGAGTGTTCACAAGGCTGCCTCCTGCGCAACCAATGTGCATACGAGCATGCGAGGTCTGTAACACAGCACAGCTAAAACACTAATGTTGAATAAGTCAAAAATAGATCTCGAAAAAGACTATTAGCAACCTTATAATGGATCTAAATGAAACTCATCCTACAGATCCAATGGCCTGTGTGTAATAATGCAGGAAAATACAAAAGGTATGAAAGAGTATAACACACAAAAACACAATGCAGTGTTTTCATGTCATGTTGCAGACACAGTAGAGGTCACTATTGACTGGCTGTCTGGCCACTCTCCAAACTGCACAGCCCAGAGACCACAGACATGTTTGCCATTTAAAAAAGAAGTAAGGGCCAATTTTAAGGCAAAAAAATACGGTCAGTGTTGTCTCAGCTTTAGACATCCCACATGAAGGAAATGTACCACAATAACAGGAGCACTTGAGGAAGCCTACCATTTAGGCTATGATGTAGTCATCAAAAACATTGACCATCTATACTCAATACAGAGATGATCATTGTACAAATTGTGACTGAAATCTAACATTTTGTATTCTGGGTTATTTTATGTAAAAACTTGTAAATCTTCTGTAAATCTGATGTTTGCCCTGCTGCATTAGTTGTGGTGACATGCAACAAACAAAAACTACAACACATTGGCCAACGTGCCCAACAGATGCAACTATATAATATAGAATCTAGCTTCAATGTTTTTTAATCATCAGAATATCAATAATGTCATGTTTAGGAGAGAAATGTTCTTTACAAAGATTTCACTGACAAAAATGTCCCTTGGACAAGAACTCATTTCAACTTAAAAACAAATTCCAAGAGTCAAATGTGAATTTAGTGTCATAATAACCTGGGGCTCTTGTTTATTTTGGACTGTTTCCTCTGTGGTTTTGTATAAATCTGCAGATATTGGAATAAAAATAATAAAAATGAAAGGCATACATGATGACATTAACAAGGGCTGAAACTTATGTAGGCTGCATAAGGTGACTAAACTGTGTGCTACTGTGACTCTTAATGGAAAAGAGTCATCATTGATTTTACTAGATACATTCCTGGTATGTCAAGTTGAAATCTCTCCTGTGAAAAGTATTACACCCACATCATTTTGAAAAGGATTTGCCAAAGATTAAAACAGAACTTATGAATGTAATTATTTCACATATATAAAATGAAGCTCGTATTTCTAGCCTGGGGAGAGATTTAAATCCGATAAAGATAAGATAAAACTGCAATCACGATTTAAAAAGACTTGATGAGTAAAAGCTCTTAGAACTGCTGATTACACCACCCCTGGGTCTTATCTCACAGAGACTGAGCAGAGAGGAGGGCCATAGTTAAAGACCTGACAGTTTCAGCTGATGTTTTATTTCAACAGGAAGCTCTTCTCTGTCACAAGAGGGCAGTAAGTCTCCATTTATTCACAGTCCTGCTGCTAAAGGCCCATCAATTGAATATATATTTTGATCCATCTTCATCTTTTGCTTATGCGAGTATAAATGATGTGTCAGGTGAGGTAGAATGATTCTTTTTACATTGCCACATGTGTGAATCCATCATTAGGTCCACTATGACTCGTTACATTACATGTTACATCCTTACATTTGGTTTATCCAGATCTAATAAGTGATTTAAGTTTATATATATATATATATATATATATATATATATATATATTTTTTTTTTTTTTTTTTTTTTTTTTTAAATTGAGTGTTTGATTAAATGTTAAGTGTTTGTTAAGTGTAGATTAAAGTGTACCTACTCTGCCTTTATGGTATAAGCTCCCTATATGATCTGAACTATATTGTTCATCTCAGGTGGGTGTTTCTTTTTTCACTGTTTTCACTATATAACCAGGACAGTGATGTTTCACAGAGGTGGTGCTAAGACTTTTTTTTTTAATGCAGTAGTTTACCTAAGAATCAGCTTGATTTACTTTGAAGACACATCTAGTCCCACTCTCTTAATCCCCCTGGTTAACCTTACAGTTCTGGGAGCATTAAGAAATCTAAACTGCACATTTCTATTAGTTCAGTCATGTATTTAGATTTTTCTGTCAGGGCCCTCCCTTGCTCACTCAAAGTCACTGCTTATATTTCAATGTCTAAGTGTTATAGGTGGGGTTCCTTGTGTCAGCATCCAATCAGAAGAAGAGTCTATATGATGTCTATCCACATTTCAGATGCCCTGGGTGTGTAAAAGTTGGTTGCAGGTAGCCTCCCCCCTCAGAGTGTATTGCAGCTTTAAACAGTCCACAATGCCTTGCGGTGTCCCATTTCCAATGCGATGTATTTACCAGCAGCAGGAGTAATGAAACGGGGGAGAGGGGCAATTTCCGCAGCTCGTTGGTGAGACCGCAGAAAGAAGGCTACAGCGTACGGAGGATACACACGAAAAACTTTCGGACAGAGGACCAAAACGTCAATTGATCGCTTTGTCTGAGGCGTCCGCAGCCGCGGTGTTGTGTCTCTGTCCGGCAAGCTGAGCGCTACTTTGTCGCAGTTGGTTGGAAGTGATTTACTGGGCAATGCTGAAGAAGGACAACATTTTGCGGAATTCACGTCTTTACCTGTGTTTCCCCCCCCGAAACTTCACTTCAGCTCGGCGGCTCTGACTTGAATTCCTGCCTGCACCGTGAGGGTAAGTGAAGACCATTATGTGGATGTGATTGTAGCAGGATGTGGCTGCAGATGCGCCCGCTCCAGTGGAGAGGTGGCTGAGATAACGGAAACATTTCTGTAGTGGAATAGTTGGGCTACTCTCTGAGCCCACTACAGCCCCACTATCGCCATTTCTCCAGCAGCCTCGTCCCACTCGACAACAACCATATGAGGTGGAGGTGCCTTTTAATGATCGGTGGCACTGATATGTTGTGTCCTTTAGCATATTCAGTGGAAAAATATCAAAATGATACTCATTTTGATTGTGTCTTTTTATCTACTACATGATGAAATAAGACCACTTTAAAGCCTGTGTAAGTGTTCTTGCTCATTTCTGACTGTAGTATCTTTCAGTATTATCTCAGCAGGCCGAGATGTTTCTTTTTAAACCCGAGCTTATCCCCAAAACTATCTTATCATGAGGCTGAGCATCTTCTGAAAACACATCAGCCTCTCATGGTCTGCAGAAATCATCAGTCCTCACAGAAACCTTGAAGATAACCACTCACTGTTTTTTTTCTATCTACCAGCACCAGTGGTCTTCTTCTCTCAAAAACATGCACCAGGTGCTACAGAACCAACCTGTGGAGCTGCTGCACTCAGCCAAGGTTTTATGTCTCCCAGCAGATGCTTTTTGATCATTGAAGGTTGCTTTTGTGTAGGAATAGAATCATATAATTCAGTGGTCTTTTCTGTGTTGAATAGTGTCATAGCACCATGAAGAGCAGCCTGCAAAGAACTACCTACAGTCTGGAAAAATAAATAAGTTCTGCCACTTTTCTTATGTGTCTGCATTTCCAGCTGCTGCTGTAAAAACCATTTTGGTTCTATAAATGCTCATATGAGGGAGTGCGATTCAACACCAGATGATGTACAAACCGCTGTAACATGTAAACCTTGGCCAGAGGCCTCTTGTTGCCCCGCTGTGCCTCTGCCCCCAGTGCAGGAGCCTGCTGCCTGCCCTGCTGGCTCTTCAAAGCTGGCTAGTGAGCAGTGAATATGGCAAGGGAACAAAGGCGGCATTATTGCTGGCTGAACGTGCCGTCCAGATGTTCGGGATCCTGCCAGCACTGACCTCCCAAAGAGGGGAGGCCGCTCCAGTGCCTAATAGTTTAATATCAGCCAGGCAGAGAGAGAGGGGAGAGGGAAAAGGGGAGGCTTGCTTTAGGGCAGGGGCCTCTGGAAAGCTCACAGGGGCTATGGGTGTTGTGTAGTGTTACTGGATGTGGGTTTAATCAAACACACCCCACTGATAAAATGCTTGTTACTTATCTGTCTATATCTGTCTATACTCTGGGGTTGCTTGTTCTCTCTAAGTAGTCAGACCATAAGATACTGTTTTTAAAAGCTTTTCTACTTATAACTTTTAATTGCATATAAATTAACAATTGTCGTTGTGGTGTGTGGAGACTAATGCACATGACTCCTCACATAATTCCTTTTTTTCCATTGCTGGCACAATGGAAAAAACTAGACTAGTAGAAAACTCAGAGAAACCAATTCCAACAGGCTGCAGTTCATTGAAGTGTCATTGCATAGCTGTTGCATGGTGCATAGCCATCAAGATCACAGGGCAGACAGACCCATAGCTTTCTTATCTTTTAGTCATGGCCCGTTGCATTCTCACGGCCCAGGAATGCATACACAGGTTGTTATCAGTTTCCACTCTACAGGATCAAGGCCCATCTCTGGCAACAGTCTTTGCCATGCTCTGTGATGTTTACATTTGCAGAGTGTTGTATACAGGCCGGGCTGGCATATTTCAGACGGGGAACGTCATTATCTTCAACCAAATGCAAGATCATTAACTGTTAACCGCGGGGTTCCGATCCTCACAATAATGGTATACTGTTGCCACCCAAATACACTGTAGGCTCAGAGATTATTTTGAGCTGTAGCTCTTGATGAGAAGAAGAAGAACTAAAAGAGAAGAAAAAGACTTCTCTAGTTTGTTCCAACCAAGTTAGCACCACTGCACACACAATAAACCAGCGTCTGTCTCTGACTGCTCACACAGATCCATTTCACAACAGATCTGTTACCAATTACAGCACAGTATAAATTGCTAGTAATTACATGTTACCCTACAGGGAGTGCAATTTGAATTGAAGTTTGGTTAGCAATATGCAAGGACGTTTAAGTACTAGAACAGACTTATGCTTGCTCCAGTCTGTAAGAAGTATCCCATTGTTTTTAATTAACAATAGAGTGAGAGAGAGATGTGTTTGTTAGAAGTCTTCTATGATGAATAGCTCACTCGCTTTCCTCAGCTGTGTGCGCCTTGATATAGTAAATTCCTTCAAAACCTACAATTCCTGAACTTCCGTGTTTCATGAAATGGCTGTATTGTTTTCCACCTTAATGAACAATGGTCAACAAGGACCAGAGGCGTTGTCTAATAGCATCTGTTCATAAAGGTAGTACTTGTGGAACATTTGTGTTTTCCTGTGAGATCATTTGTCTCAGTCTGGTTCAGTTGCTGCCCTATAGGCTTTCTCCTGAGTCCAGCTCCAGAACCTCTTGGTTTTGTTTTAATATAATAATAATAAATAATAAATGCCCATTTTGTTTTCCCCCAAAATCGCCCCGTGCTCAGCAAACTGCTCAACTGCATGATCTGTGGGCCAGTTTGTGATGCTTGACAGACTGTAAATCCCCATTCTAAGTGAATTTCTCTAAGCCCCCACAGTAAAAGCTCCTAGTGTATTTCTTCATGGTTCGCATGAGTGGAGTGTGTTGGTCGTGCTGGAGCCCCCACAGGAACATATGGTAGGTTGTTTACACCAGCAGCCAGTTGAAGCCTTTTCCCTGCCAACTCCATGTGTTCCTGTAGGCCCAGAGAACCGTCACCAGCAGCCGAGAAGGTGAGCGTGCAGGCTGCTCACACACCTCACTGCTTGGAGTGAAAACGCACCTCGGGTCCGTGTTACTCAACCGAGAGGCTTGAATAAATAAAAGCAGGCGATTAAGTCATCTGGGTTTGAGGTTTTGCTGCAGTTGGTCGTGTCTCAACTGAGCTTAGATAGAATTCACAGGAATTTAAGCCCTCCTCGCCCTCATGAAATGCCTCTCTGGCATACGACGAGCTGCACAGATCAGGGAGCGGGCATCTCCCCAGGCTTTGGCTTTGACAGGCCTGAAGAATGGAGCTTCCAGAGCTCAGGATGGCAGTCTGCCCCATACTGCTGTGCCTGTATCATCAGTTGGGCTTTTCTGGGTTAATGTAAATGTATATAAATGTCATTGGTCCAAACCAGAGCTAGTGACATTTTGCAAGTGCCCTGCAGAGTCTTCATGAGCTCATGCGTGGAGGAGGCATTTGTCTTTACTGCACACGAAAAGTTCTGCCTTCATTGCATATTTGCCTCTTTTTTGTTTTAGTGCCAGTTTAGTGTAGAACTGTTCATGGGCTGGTCTCTGTAAGTCCATCTGCAGATGTCGTTAGTCTTAGATTGTTGTTATAGGTAGTGTTGTGGGGGGGGGGGGGACTTTCTCCTCCCCCCTCCAGTGTGTCCAAACGTTTTCCCCGGCTGATCTGCTATGCCTGTTTTGCATCAAGACCTACTCAGCCCCTGTTACTGTTTCCTCATCCCTTCGAGAGGAGGGTTAAACAAAAATGGTGACAGTGTTTTGGGTCACCGCAGAAAAATCTTTCAGCGTGCTGTGCATGTGTGTGACTTTTTTCCTGTTCCTCTCCATCCTTCAGCTCTTAATGCCATTTAAGGGCAGTCTGAATGAAGGACAAAAGCACTTTCCAACCAGCTGTGAATACACCAAGAATAGAGTGATCGAGAGCCAGGCTACCGTCAAAAGTCTCACTCACACATGCAAATTCGCAGACTGTTCGTATCAGGTTAATTCAGGATTTGTACAGTTAACACATTCTTGAAAATTGGCAAAAAGGCCGATATTTTCTGTGTTTTTTTGTGTGTGTTTTTTTTTTTTTTCATTTTCTCAGCTGTGAGGATTTGTTGCGTAACAGCATTTCATTTTGGACGTTTAGTTAAGCAAAACAAGCAGTTGAAGATCTCCCTTCTCCTTTAGGAACTTGCAATGGTTATTTTTGACTGTGTCATTGAGTATTAAGAAAACTATTGATTAACAAAAATCATTGAATAATCAATAATTAGGATAATCACTAATTGTGTTTCACTTACCCTCCTTGTACAAATACTACCTTCCGGCACTGTCTTAACCATATTTAGAAAAGCAGTGGGTTGTGGATAGGACAGGCTGGTGACTGTGAAGGTGGAGAGAGAATACGTGGCCTGGGGGAGGTGTAATTAGTGGGGGGTTGGCGAACAAAAGGACCTTTTGACTCAGTAGTGTAGGTGCAGTGAAGGTTAGATCCACGGAGAGTGATACAGATCTGGAGCGATGCCATTCATCCTCTCCCTGCACACTGTCCTTGAAGAACGTTTTGAAGGATCTATTCCTTTTAAATGGGATTTTCATAGAGTCAGTTGTTAACCTTCACCTATTTAACATGTGTTCTCTAAGTCTGGTAATGTGAGTGAGCACCGACTGTACCTTTTCATATCTGCTTTTAATAAACTTTAAATTGCTCGCATCTATGATTTGATTAGTGGTCATTTCAGTGGAAGCAAGCCTCATGTAGTCATTCCCATAATAAGTGTGTTGTCATGGTTTTACTTATAATATTGACTACTCTAAAAGGCAGTTCTGTGTTTGTGTCTCCTCCGCTCTCCTGCTGTGATTCTGGCTCTCCATTTTCGTCCTTCTTTAAAATACTTGCTGACCCTTCTGTTTCACTCTCTGTTCTTCTCTGCTCTCTGTCGTTGAGTCTTGTCTTCCTGCTCTGTCCTCACTGCTTCCATGTAATTCGTTGTACAAAAGCAGGAACTGGGCTTGGGAATGTCTGCTGGCATACTCTTCTTGCACCCCCCATCAGACATGTACCTATTCATAGAGAAGAACAAAACAGCAGCAGTGTTATGGCCAGCTGGTCCTGGCATGTCTGGCCATCCTTTCTCGACTGGGGAATCCTTACCTCCCATTGAGCCACTGCTAAAAAATGCCGTCTGTACTTTGTATTTTCAGTTTCAGAAGGTATTACCGAATGCAGAGCTGTTTGTATGTGTATAAAGACTTTATCCCTAAAGATGACTGAGCATTATAACCCTGGCCTTGAGCACATCCGGACTAAGAGTTTCCTGTTTTCCCTTTTGTTTCCTCCCCAGTGAAGTAGCCAGAGGGGCTTCAGCTGCCCTGCACCACTGAAGCCTTCAATAATGTCGGGGCCAACACACCATAACCGACCCCTTAGCTTCTGACCCAACATGGAGCTCAAGGTCTGGGTGGATGGAGTCCAGAGGGTCGTCTGCGGTGTCACCGAGGCAACCACATGCCAGGAAGTGGTGATTGCTCTGGCTCAGGCTATAGGTAAATCATTCTGCATATTAAAAGAAAAGCTCTAAGAACATTTTAGACACAAACTATCATCAGACCTGAAAGAACTTTCTTCCGTCTATTTTAACTACAGCACTTAGCTGTTGAATCAGGACATACAATGCCACAGTTTCTAACTTTGATGTCTAAAGGTTTGACCACTTTTGGAACGATGAAAATTTCCTGTCATCAATCGGCAGAATTTGCGAAAACAGGAAATTGCTATTTAAAGATATTTATTGTTAGCTAGAAATACGTCTGCAAACGACGTCATGTCCATCTGGGTCAGATGATTGTTATAGCTGTGATCCAATGGTTGGGTTCCACCACAGATATTAGATCATTGTGTTGTGGTCATTGTTTCACAGGGCACATTAAATGACAGTTTCCACATGCTGGATACTTCAAGAGGTCCCTTCATTTCAGCTAGTTCATCATGTCGTTGTATAGTGACTTCATCACATTCCTCCAAACTCTCCAAATTTTCCTCACCCTTAGAGAACTAGAAAATATATACAAATACAAATATCCAAA
This sequence comes from Caranx ignobilis, assembly GCA_021432705.1. Lineage (NCBI taxonomy): Eukaryota > Metazoa > Chordata > Actinopteri > Carangiformes > Carangidae > Caranx > Caranx ignobilis. The sequence goes on from MU269990.1 coordinate 58,568,240, forward strand.
ATTCCTTTTGCTAACTGAGAAGTCCTCAGGAGGGAAACAAACAAATGAATCTTCTGCTTACAAGTTAAGCCCCTTCTGAGACATAGTTGGTTATAGTCAGAGGCTTTATCGGTACTTTCTTGGATTTATTCACCCCCCCCCCCCCCCCTTCCCATATGGCTCCTTCAGGAACGGGGGCACTTGAGCAGACTGAATTGACATCACTTCCCACAAAGCGGAGGGTAGGAGGAGGGAAAGTCTGACTCATCCCTCTGTCTTCTGCCAAACTGAGAACGCAGGACTTCTGAGCCCCCTCCTCTATGGGTTTTAATTTTGAACACATATACACCATGTTAAATGAACATTGATTTATTACCATGACATTTGACAAGTGTTTTTGTCTACACTCTACTACGAGTGTTGCGTTTCCCATAACAACATAAAGCCAATTATTTGTAATAATAATTCACCCCAACACTATAGATCTGTTCAGCTTTTACACTCCTGTGGCTGATGGTTCTGTTGTACGTCTGCATTTTCTCTGTATGGTTGAGACTTTAATGTGTTCATCTCATTTCTAAAACCACTGTGAGCCGTTTTCAGAAACCACACTCAGACCAGCTGCTTGAAATTTCAACTTTTTAACTTTGAGGTGGAAAAATGATGAAACACGACACCAATGTGATGATAATGTTGCGTGAGTCTGCTGAATGTTTAAGTTAGTTGTGCGCCGACGTTAGTTCCACGGGCTGTTAGATTATCCTGCCAGTTTCTAACTTTAATAGCTTTAAGCTGTTTTGCGGTTTTTGAATATAGTTAATATTATTGTGATTTGGAAAGTCTGAGAATCAGTTTAAATCATAGTTTAAGTCACATTTATTTCAAATTGTGTTGTGATTGTTTACAGGTCGCACTGGGAGATACACTCTGGTAGAAAAATGGCGGGACACAGAGCGTCACCTAGCCCCTCATGAGAGCCCTGTGGCTTCTTTGAACACCTGGGGTCAGTATGCTGGTGATGTGCAGCTGATTCTACATCGCACGGGCCCCTCCTTGACTGAACGACCCCCCTCAGAAGGACCCACTCTGAGGGGACCTGAACGTGGGTTGCACCGGCAGAGCCTCCCTCCTCTTGCGAAGCTTCGTCATCCCAATGATCGCTCTCTGCGCCGTCGTGAACCACGCCGCAAGTCTCTCACTTTCACCGGCACACCCAGAGGCCTCAGGGAGATACTTAGCGGGGGGCGGATTGGGGAAGCTGAGGCTAAACGGCGGTTTCTCCTGGGAAACGGTGGGACTCACCACCATGGAGGACCAGCCATTGGGACCGCATCTCCCAGCCTGTGGGCCTGCCGCATGGAAGATCTGGTCCGACTGGTTGGTATACAAAGAGAGACTCTCAACGTGCTGGAGAAGAAGCTGGGGGCCTATGAGGCTGAGCTGCAGGCCTGGGCTGAAGGGAGAGGGGGACGAGGTGGAGGGTGCACTGGGGACCCAAGTGCAGGAGGAGGGCTGATAGAGGAGATCCTGAGGCTGGAGAAGCACCTGAGGAAGAATGAGGTGGAGATGGAGGAGGAGGAGTTTTGGGCCACTGAGCTGCAAATTGAACTAGAAAGTGAGAGACAGCTGGAAGAAAGACTGCAGGAGCTACGTGGACGACTGCAGGGCTGTGAATTGGAGATTGAAGAAAAGCTGGCAATGGTACAGGTGTGCTATCTGTGGGAGATTTGGGGGATTTTTGCAGCAAGATGTGAAAAGATAAATATAACCACCAACAATCAGAGAATAGTTGTTTATTTTTCATCATTATTGTTATACAAGCTATTCTAGTGAGGATTTCATGTTGTGTAGAAGGTGGTTTTATTCTTTGTCCTTAGCTGTCCGTCTTCTTGTACCATCAGGGTGTTGAGGCAGGTTTGGAAGAGGAGCGGCTGCAGAGGGAGCGGCAGGAGACCCAGTGGGTGAGTGAGGCAGAGGCTCGGGCTCAGGTCCTCAGGGTTAAAGCAGAGCTGAAAGCCCAGGAGAGACAGGCCGTCCAGCTGGAGAGCAGCTGCAGAGCTGTGGACAGGTCTCTCGGACAAAGCAGCAAAAAACTGCAGGTGAGATGCATTCAAGCACATATTTTTCACCAATGTCAGTTTTTTTTTTTTTTTAAATAACCCGTGCTACAGCATGAGGGCAACCATTCTTCTGCAAGAATGCATTTAAGCATTTGTCCAACTGAATCGCCCCTCACTGGGATGCAGAATCGCTGTGACATTACCTGTGACAACCCAGTACTAGTGCTTTCATCAGGATTAGAATAAACACTTCATATCTCCATAGGGAGAAGTTCTTCTCCCACAGAGTCCACCATGTTTCTTTGGGACAGACTAAACAAACATGGGCCCCAAAGAGAACCTTTCACTATTTTACATTACCTGATGGCCCTCACACTTTCTCCTGCATGCTTGGGAAGGGATATGTAAAGGGTGGAGAATTCGGTTGGTTCTGCAATCTGCAACCTACCTGCCCATAGGTCTGAACACTATAAGTACTGTATGATCATGTTTGTGTCAGCAAACATAATCATACTTGTGTGTTGGTTCTGTTTAATAATGATTGAGACTGACAAAGCATTTTAGGAAGCATCAAAGTAAATTTGCTTCTCCCTGGACTCCAATACTCGAACGCAGTGTAATCTGTGCTGGTTTGCTGGTTTGCTTTACTGTTTCCTGACAAATCACTTTCCCTTGGTGCTGTTTCAATTGAAGGACATGCAGCACGAGCTGGAGCAGCTGACCAAGGAGCTGAGGCAAGTTAACCTGCAGCAGTTCATCAAGCAGACAGGCACCAAAGTCACTGTGCTGCCTGCTGAGCCCGCTGAGGATGAAAGCAGTCACAACAGTCATGGCATAGGTAATGTCACGTTGTTCTAAACATTAAATGGACAGAATTTTTCTTCTCTCGAGGAATAGCTTTGGTGTTAGAAATGTAACCCATGCGTCACCTCAAAGATAAGAGTATCATACCACACTGTGTTATGTTATGTACCGCACAGTATCCGCTGCTGTGGAAATAAATAATGAGGAGGGAACTGACCTTGTAGTTACAGTGAGACACTGGAGTCATTTAACTCTAACTGATCTGAATTGATCTGACCCAAACCAGGAATCACAACTTAATCATACATCAGAGGTCAGTTTGTCTGGGGATAAACGGTTCATCAGTTGCCATTCACAAATTGGCAAATTACTTGTTTTTGTGCATGAAGTTCAGTTTGCATGTGCATTAGCAAAGTCATTTTGTTCCATCAAGGCACTTATTATTTTTCTAGCTCATGTCTTGACAGCCCGCTGAGTGGAAATGACTCAGCTCAGCGTTCATGTGTGTGAGCAAGAAAATAAGGAGGGGCCGGTGTAGTGAGAATACAGTGTTAGTTTTAACCCACTTCAGTGGCAGTTATTGTCTCCATGCCAACAGCTGCCAGGATACTGAAAGACCTGGCGTCATTCAGTCACTGTACTTTCTCTGTCTATCCTTCACTTGGTCCATCAGACTGTCCCTATATCACATGCTCAGCGGTTTCTGTGACAGACCCCTTGGACCAAAGCGCTGTCATCCTACAGGATGCAAGCAGGGAGCTGCTACATAAACTAAGAGCACTGAATTATGGGAGAGCCGTCACAATGCAACACAAGCTTTTCCCATCACATTAGCATCAGCTGCTAATTAAAAACTTTGTAGTTATATAGCACCAACACCATAAAGACTCATGAGTACTAATTAAGACAGAAACGAGTATGAGGTGAGACCAGCTTGTAAAATTAAGCTTTCTTGCAAAGAGCAGGATATCCAGACTTGCAAAACAAAGTTTATAGGCCAAAACCCAAAAGTACAAAAAAAAAAAAAAAAAAAAAGGCCGCAAGCACAGAAATAAATGTCTAAATCCAGATGTGCGAACATAAAGGTTAAGATTAATCTGTCTTTAAGGTGTCCACTGTCTGCTGCTTTACAAACTCTTGTTCATTGAGAATAGCACTAGACTTTAATTTTAGACCTGAATTTGAGAAAAATAAAGCATGAGTGTGTGAATTGGAGGCAAGTGGCAGATTAAATGTTCTTTCATGAGATTTTTTTTACTCCATGACATGTACTTAGAAAGCTCTATTGTTTAGTGATTTTTAATTATGGAAAGAATTGAACTGAGTTTTCATGCACTTCTGTACTGCCTGTAGTTCAATCAGCAAGAGCTTTTGAGCTAGACCATAAAATTCACTGCATTTGCCAATGTGCTGTACAGCTCAGCAGCTCCCCCTGGTGGCAACGTAGCAGATAGATATGTAGCATGCACAGGTCTATGCATTTTCTAATCTGTGAATTTATTGGTAATTTTCATTGATTTAAATAAATAAGACACATTTAAAATGAGAGAAAAAACTAAACATTTTGAGCCAAATCAGAGAAATACGCAAAAGTTTGTTCTTGACCTCTTTGAAACAGGGACTTGGCTTTTCATCATCAGTGAAAGGAGTTTACATGGTCAAACTTAATATCCTCTTAAACTCACACGGTTGTTTATGGTATTCTTTCTTGTCATGTGATTTCTTCTCAGATTTAGTTCCCCTCTCTGGCTCGCTGAAGCGCCCTGTGTCATCCCACCCGATGTCCAGTCACCTCCGGGTCCTCCAAAGCCCCCTCAGCTCTGGCCTGAACCCAGAGGGAATCTATGTGTAAGGCAGTTCTAAATGGGGGGGGGGACATTGTCCCGCTCCCAGAGCCCAATTCACTCCAGAACCCATTGATGTGTGGATATCTTAGTACAAGATACCTCAGTAGCACACTACTATGCACTGTTGTTTCATTTGCCAGGCAGCCTTGAGTGTGAAGACTCAATTAGTGAAGGAGCAATGTCAAAATGGAAGTCACTGAGCACTTGGTGGTAATGTAAGATAGCTAGAGGTTTTGACGTGAAGAAAAAACACGACAGTACACTCTGAACACATTAAGACTTTATAAACATCAGGCTGGTGTGGACTTCATTCATATCCACTTTAATGTACTTTTACTTTAGTACCTGCTGAATGATTTGTATTGTTTTCTCACAAACATCACAATTCAAAGAGATCGCCTTTTGAACAGTATTCTTGAGAAACTTGGTATGTGAATCTTTGATCTCTATATCTATGAAATCGTTCCTTACACCTGCAGTGAATACATTTTACCCGGCATAATGACTGGTTCCTCTCATGTCTGTGGTCAAACTGTCTAGAATCAATCATTTTGCATATCAGAATCTATTCCTGTAGCTCTGACTGTCTGTTCCTGTTAAAACTATGCACAAAAGGTTAATAGTTTTGTTACTGAAGAATGTTACTGTCTGTATGTACCAAAATGATTGCTTACTGTAAATGTTTTCTTACTTTTCAGCTTTATTTAGTGAATTGTTATATTTTATTACAAAGCGGTGCATTCAGTTATAAAAATGCAGGTGCCCTCATTCCCGCAGTAATATCTGCATAATGAAACAGTGTTCATTATTCTCCAAAACTGTTGTTGTTGATGTTGTTGTTACTATTCATGTTGTTAACTGACTAAATGGAATCCCTTTTGCCAGATGTATTATGCTTGTTTTTCTTGAGGATTCGTGGCCAAAGATTAGCAGGTCTTGTTGCATGATTGTGATGTTAATATAGCCATATGAGGATGCACAGAGCACCCACAGTGCAGTAAATCAGTAAGTTGAATCTAAAGAGAATGGTAGCATGTGATGATACAATGAATAGCTACAGCTACAGTGCATATGTGTGTGAGCGAGTTAGTGGTTTAAGAGGCGTATATGTGTCTGTGTGTGTACGTGTCTGTGTGTTTGGCTGCGCAGTCAAAATAGCCAAGATATGAAACCCCTCTTAGTTCAGCTGCTAATCACATCAAAGTGCCTTATACTCATTCACACAGTTGGTGTATTCATGTAATGTACAGTAGAGCTTTAGCAGAGACAATGAAGCAGTGATCTTAGTCAGTTTAGTTTTAATGTTGCTGGATGTGTTAGTGTCACATTGCTGCACAGAGAGAAACAGCAGTAGAGCAGCAACAGAGAGGAAACTATAATTATCTTTTATCTGTCAGTATTTTGTAGAAATGTCAGTGGAGAGAACATTATCCAGAGTGCTTTCCACTTTGCTACTGTATTATTGTCACCATAATACTATGTGTTGTAAAATACATCCACATTTAATCTGCTTTATTTCTACTCATGCAACACATGTTGTAGTCTGAATCAGTTCTGTCAACCAGGAACAAATAACTGATGTAATGCTGATGGGAGAAGTCCACCCTGAAACATTCACTGTCTACAGAAACACACAAACACATGGTCTCTACGCTGTGTCTCTGCATTTCAATATAGGGAGGGACCTGTTTTTAAATTTTTCCAATTGAACTCATCTGTGATAGTCTATATATTGAGGCGGATTTTTCCCTTTAAGAAACCACTTGTGTGCATTTTTCCACCCTGGCTGTGGTCACTGTTTACAACTGTGTATGTTCTAGAGAAACTCTTAAAATTGTTGACTGTACATAACCTGTTTTTATGTTTTCCTGCCTTAATGTACTGCACAGTGTTGTATCTGGCTGCTGATATGACTTGGATTGCATGATTCAATAAACCATCTGACCAAAATTAGACATGTCACAACCGGTGCTCATGGGAACTGTGAGTATTTGTCTGTGAACCTGAATGACTTGGGAACTGCATTGTACAACATGGGCTAAATGTTTTCCAAGGGTTTCACCAGTAGGTGGCGGCATTTGCACAGTAATGGCAAGAGAAACCATTGCTGGGAGAGAGTCCAGAGAAAACCTCTTATTTTTCCCCACAAAAAGAGAGAATGAACTGATAGCAGCTGTTGTCAGTGTATAAATTGCATGTCCGTGCAGTCCATCAAGGATGCGGCTTCATATGAAGTTTAATGGAGACTAGTGAAGTTAAGATGCTGTTCTTAAGTAGACTTCTAAGGAATGAAAATTCACCAAAGCTTTATCAAAATGTGAGCTGAGAATTAGACAGAAACATTTAGAAGACTAATGGTGCTACTGTGAATTTACAGGGCTTGAAAAGCTCCTGCACCTTAATGCAACATGCATCCTGTTACCAAACTTTGTAAACCACAAACTGGCACTAACTGACTTAGACTTTTACACAGATCTCTAGAAAGCGCAAAATCAGGGGTGATGAAATTACAGACAAAAATACATGTGCAATAAGCCAGTTAAAGGCAACAACAAAGACTGGATTTGATCCTGCTTAAAGCTTTTGACTGGTTAGGAGGAGGCCCCTTGTTTTTCATGAGCATGTACAGACTGAGGGTAATCTCGCTTCATCATCCTTTTATCACATGACATTTGTTAAAAGCCTCGGCTTACTGTACATTCCTCCGCTGTGACCTGTCAGCTGATTAAGTGTTAGCAACAATACGTTTCATCTACAGTATTGTTTTCCATGAGCAGTTAGTAATACTGTAATTCTGTGCTGTTTTGTCTCTTGCATCCATAACCTGTTGCCTTACAGTGTGCATTATTTCCCCTGACCTTAATATGACATAAGTAGGCATACACTGGAGCAGGTTCACTCTGAAGCAGTGCTGCTTTTGTTCATGTGAGATCATAACCATGTTCAGAATTGGAGTTAAATAAGAAGAAGCCTGCAGAGTTTAGTTTTGAGATTTATTTTACAACTCATCAGCAATAATTTAGAATAGCATATGTGTAAAGCATTAACGAAATGTGCAACAGTTGCTCAGTTAAATCTTTAAAAAAATCCATAGACTTCTACAACATTGACATAGACATGTATACTTCATGGTATATTCACAAAAACTATTTACAGACGCACATGCCACTTTATATAACAGTTGATAACAGATTTTGAGGCAAAACCAGCTGAAGAAAACTACAAAAGCAAATGTCATGTATGCAAAATACCATGAAAATCATCTGTTTATTTAGTCACATGTGAAACTTAAAAAAAAACTGAACAACACCACACTTGCGGGAATAATCTCTTAGAAAACAGGCCAAGATAAAGTTAAAGTTGCTAAAACAGCAATGATCATAAGTGATCGGCTTCTTTCCCACCTTGGTCAAATATTGGAAAAGCAAGGTTTTACACAATGATAAGCATATAACACAGACTCAGGGATAGGCTGGCGTGTAATGGGGTGTAGAGGTTTTCACATTTGATTACGATTTGAATAATTTTTTGCCTTGACAGAGCAATAAATGAGCAGTGTTTTTAAAAATGACTTGATCACCACTTAACTGCATGAATCATCACGAAGCGTCTGGTATCTCTGCTCCCTCTTTTGAATTGATATTACTTTTTTTCTGTATTTCAAGACAAACTCAATACATTAGAAAAGGTTCAAAGAGAACTACAGTGATTGACTTCAAAAATGATAAGGTGACTGCTGGGTCAGATGGGGTGGGGGTGGGGTGGGATGGGGTCGTGTAGAAGTTGTTGGGGGGGGGGGGGGGGTCAAAGCAGAAAAAAGTGCACTTTACGTCTCAGAGAGTAAAGATCATCCTACGTACAAACTTTTAACAGCTGGGAAAATACAGGTACATTCAATATCAAAGATCTATAAGGTGCTATCCTACAATGGTTTTTCTGGAGGTACAGAAGGTCACTGCATCTCTGTGCAGTAATGACTCATTCAGGGGATGTACAATATGCTGGTCGAGCAGCCCCTTGTGAATGACAGGTTTTCTTCCTCATGATTGTTTCTTTTTTCACATATATATATATTTCTTTGTTTTATTTTATTTTCTTTCCTCACAACATACAAACAAGTAAAGGAAACCAGAGCAAACTTAAGAGATCTGTAAAGATGAGATGAAGGAAATCTGGCACAACACCTCTCCATCATTGTTGTCAGTGTGTGATTGTTAAAGTAGCTGATTGGTGTGTGTGGTGTGTGTGTCTGTGTATCTGTGAGTATGTGTGTGTGTGTGTGGTGTATGTACCATTAATCTCTTCTCAGGAGGGACAGTAATGAGCCTACCCCGTGCAAAGTTGGGGATGAGGTACTGTAGGCGTTACACTTCCAGGAGCACTTCTTTTATAGGCCCATTTAGTGCACATTTACATGTTAATGAATCAGACTGTCCTCCAGGAAATCATATTTACAGTCAGAGTGAGCCAAGCTCTTAATAACCTTGGCAGAGGTCAGTTGCAACTTCATACATCCAAAGAGACTCACTGGTTGGGATATTGCCCACTGATAGTACTCAAAGTTTTGGCACCAATGCTGCCATTTCAAAATATTTTTATCAAAGAGGATAAAAAACGAACTCCAGCACAACACAGCCGTGTACTGGTGTCAATCATTGTCGATAATCATTCAGATTGATTAATCTAGCATAAGTGCAAAAGGCACACGCCGTCACAACTGTCCCCTGTTTCGCAAAGATCTTGTACACGAGAGAATTGAAACCTCGCTTTTGAAATCTTGCCTAATTTTTTTCTTTAATAAAAAATGAAAACACATCAAATTCTCACCAGAAAGCACATACAGGTAACACAGACAGATTAGCTCGTCTGACAAGCTGGGAACTGGTCAGGTGGGGTGCTCTTGTTCTCCTGGGACGTGTCGGCTACGTCACCCTCCCCGTCGTCACTCGCGAGACTTTCCTCGCGCTCCACAGGTGAGCCTGCCTCAGCCTCCTGTGACCCCTCGCTGTCTGGAGAGTGGGAGTCCTTAGGCTGAGAGGAGGCTCCAAAGTGCGCAGACAAGCCGGGGAAGGCGGCAGCAGCAGCCGCGGCCGCCGCTGCCGACGCATGTGCGGGGTAAAGCCAGGGGAAAGGGGACGCAAGAGCGGCCGCCGCTGGGTACATGTACTTTTCAATGTTGCTTTTATCGAACAAAGGCATATAAGACGCTGCGGCCGAGGGGTTGATGAAGTAGAAAGGCATGCAAATTGGTGTCTGCTGTCCCACACTGCTTATTCCCATCAGAGAGTTCATTAACGCCAGATCAGGCCTGGTGGGGTCTGCGCCCCCTAACCCGCTCCCAGGCCAGTTCATCTTTGGTTTCTTGGCAACGCGTTCATCTCCAAACTCTTGCTTGATCTTCACTGCTTTAGGTCCCTGCGCCTTATTGCGCTCACATTCTTTATCTTTGCCATCGCTCTTTTCAGCCTCACCCCCGTATCCACTGTCCGTGTCTGTGTCATTCTCGTTAAGCTCCCCGCCTTGGGTCCTCTGGATGACCGGGACACAGTTGGCTTGGCTGTCAGCTTTCTGCCCATCCTGTGCGTCCCCGGCGGGTAGCTGGTGCTGGAGCAGCGGCGGCGGCGGCGGCGCGCCTGGCTGGAACTGCGCCAGCACCTTGTGAAGGTGGTTGATGAGTTGCGCGCACCTCTGCTCTCGCGTCGTCCAGTTCTCAAACTGACTCAGGTACTGCAGGACCTCTTTGGCACAGGCCTGGAACCCGGAGTGGAACGCGTCCAGATCTGCATGAATGGAAGATTTCATCGACCGGTCCCCTGCGAGAAATGCAGTTCAAAAAAAAGATTAACAGAGCATTACTCTGCAAGTCAATAGCTTAAGCGTATGAGCAGCACGTTTGCATGTCAGCATATTAACAAAGTGAACAGATCACCCTCTATATAGGAATAACTTTTAATTTCCCGGTGCACTCTCAAGATGCGCATCACCCACTGCATTCATTCTGCTACTGGCAAACACCCATTCTCTATGGACAGTTCTGAACTTTAACAGGCTATTGTAACCCACCAAGTTCCTCTCACAACTTGTCTCTCCATCTTACCATTCTGCAAAGCAATAATCTTTTGGTGCTGCTGCTCAGTGACAGCAGTCAATGCGTTTAAATGTTTCAGTGTTAACTCCAGGACAACTGCTTTCTCCAGATGCCCGAGCGTCTGTGGAGAAAAAACAAAAAGGCGCGGTTGGCTATTTACGACAGACACCAGAGTCATGTAAAATCAGGATCGTCAAGCACGTGAAAACTTTTTTTTTTTTTTTTTATGTCGTGATCTCACCGACAGCTTCAGATGTTCGGGTAACAAATCCTTCAGCTGCCCGATACATTCGTTGATCCTGTCTCTCCTCTTCTTCTCTATCAACCTGTGTGGTAACTTGTATGCGTCCTGCTGGCAACAAAACACACGCACACACACACAGAGGTTTAATTCACACCCTGGCAGGTGAAAGGAAAGTTTCAGTGTCAGAAAAACACATGGATGTTGGTGAATTACAATATGAACTAGATTTTAGCCTTCCGCGCTCACCTTCCCACCATCCTCTCGTTTTATTCCTCTTTTGGATTTGCACATGTACAGAGAGGGGTAATCCACCCTGCAGTAAAGAGCAAAGTGTCCGATTATTCACCGGACTGTCAGAGCAGATGATCAGAGATAGTTTGACAGAGTTTGCCAAAAGCGACACTCACCCCAAGAAATCTGCGTGCTCCATGAACTGTCTGTCCTGTAAATGCGGTATTCTTTCATCCATCACTTCTCCGCTGCTGGTTATACGCTCCTGAGCTTCTTTGGGGAATGTTTGTTATCCTACGATCCACACGGACGTGCTGATGAGGTGGGAGATGATGCACGGTGCGTGTCCTCCAGTGGAGCTGCGCTTCAGACTGATGTCTGTATAGTTCCCCGAGCAGCCACTTTGCCAAAAAAAAAAAAAAAAAAAAAGCCTGTCTGTGCTTGTGGTTAGAGCGCACGCGCGCCTCCGGTGGGGAACAGCTTCCGACTCACGTGTAGCCTGCACCAGCACAAAGTCCGGTAATTAGACCTGTTCCTACAGCGATGTAGACCAAACGACGCTGACCTGGTTGCTGAAACGTGATTCATGCGCAGAATGTAGCGGAGTAAGAGACGTGAGGAGGGACAGACTAATAATCCGCGGAAGCGTGAGTTCACCACGGCTGCGTTTTTGCCTCTGACTCGGTCTCCCAAAAACTTCCCAGCTGGAGCTCGTGTTGCTGTAACAAGTGCGGGTGGACGAGTGACCGATCAGACACCAGTTATAGCCTATCACTGTCCCAACAGAAAAAAATCTGACATTATTTAGAAAAAAAAAAAACCCTCCCAAACCAAAAAACAGGTTCGCAAATCTTAAGTGAACCCACACGGATCGCAAACATGAACCGACCTCTTTCTAACACTCAAGGTGTGTGTGTGTGCGCGCGCGCCTGTCAGTTTGTGTTGTTGCCCGGAGCAGGGCAGGATAACCTACTCTTACGTCTCCAGTCGTTCAAAGCTGCGTTGTCAGTAACCATGGCACCGGCCCAGCTGTGTGCTCAAACACGTGCGTCTCTGTTCTTTATTAATCTCAACATGGGCGCTGCTCTCCCACCTTCATCTCAGTGCCTTAGTCTAATAATAAAATGATGATGATGATGTGACAAAGATACAAATTAGAGTTTTGTGACTTTGTATTTAGATTCGTTTGATCTGCTGAAACATTTAATATCTCAGAAATGATCAGATTTCCTTTAAATACTTAAGTGCCAGTCCATTTATCATGTGTTTACTAGATTCATTAATTATTAAAGTAAGCACTGTCTGGATCTTTGCATCAAAACACATTTTACTGCAAACTGCAGATGTGTCCAGGAAGTTCATCTGATATTAAGTGACACCTGTTACCCTCATCTGAACATTAAAGTGTTCAAAAACATCCAATCTGAGCCTCTGTAATGCCCTCACATGCCTTATGATCACATTACTTCTTCCTGTATGTCATGTGACTTTTTCTGGCTGGCAGCATATGGCTCTCTTGTGTAACAGTGCTGACAGAGAATGATCCAATCACTCCTGATCTCAAATGAAGTGTGACCTCCTCTGCGCTGGCTTTTCATTAACTCATACCTGCTGATTTACCTCTGCACTTTCCCTTTCTTGTCTTTAAAGTGACTACAACTGAAAACTTCTGGTTGTCGTATGTTGGAATCCCCCCTTTGTGCCTTCCTGCCCCCCTCCCTCCCTTCTCTTCTCTTCCTTTCCTCCACAGTATGCTGCCTGCTCTATATGTGGCACTGGAGCGGCCCTAGGAATCCAGTCCAAATGTTTTCCATATTAGTTCAGAGCCTTGTCTGTTTCCAAATAGCAACCAGGCTGGATTTATGATGAGAGGAGGCCTCAACTGGGAGGGGAAGGGAAGGGAAGAGGGGAGAGAGGCAACAGGCAACAGGCAACAGGCAGCAGGCAGACTGATCCACCCCAAACATTGCAACAGAAAAAGTTGAGAGAACAGAGAGCGGGAAAAAGAGTGTGAAAACAAGAGGAGAAATGGGGCAGGGGCACAAAGCTTCCTCAGACAAGAAGGAGGGCATGAAGAGGAGAGATGAAAGCCCAGCGCCAGAAGACAACAATAAGTGCAGAGGCTGTCGCTTTCCTCTGCTCGTCGCTCTGCTCCAGCTGCTGCTGGGGGTGGCCGTCATAACCGTGGCCTTCCTCATGGCGGCCATCAGCCCCTCGCTCCTGACCAGGGAGACACCACACTGGGCTGGGATCATTGTAAGCTCCATCCTTTCGCTCTAACAACCTCCACATTTGCACGTTTGCATGGAACCTGATACTTCTGCATTTCTTTCCACTATGTCCCTTGATGTGTTGTCCATCCTCACACTGCATGTACACACTGGCCCTTACCATCCTGTGTCAGCCAAACAGTCAGCGCAGGCATGGGAAATCACTGCTATTGTCATATTCTGATAAATCTCCATCTGTTACATTCGTGTCAGTCACAGGAGCCCACCTGCAACCTTCTGTTGTTTTTGTTGCATATCCAACAAATCCTCAACATCTGGGCAGAGGGAACAAGTCAGCCAATAACAGCATGCCATGCTCCAGCTTTGACCTTTGAACACCCAAGTAATACCTAAACCCCTTGTTGTTATTTGCCAATATGCTGTGTATACCGTCCATCTGCCTCTTTAGAACACACACATAAACACAACACACATCTCACCTACATCATCAAGTAGCTTCTAAACTGACATTAACATTGCAGGTGAATGAATCTAGGTAGGGCAACATTTGTTTTTCTTAATGACATTTAGGTTCTTAAAAGCCTTAAAATGTTCATTTACATGCATATTTTTCACATAATAGGTGTGAAACAGTGTTCGAGGGTTGCCATTTAAGATGACACCTTTAAGGATCGTCAGTGTGTCACTCGAAATGTTAGAGCTGGAATCAGTTCAAGTCAGTTCAAATTTATCTGTAAAATGACATTGGTTAGTAGCAGCTGAAGAGTTAGCACTAAAAGTAGTTCATCTGTAAAAGATGATATAAGCTGACATATCTGTCCATGTCTAAGCCATGAAAGCAACTGAAATGTCTGATGCGTAAGCCCTGAAAGCAGCTGAAGTGTAAAGAGTTTAGGTTTCCTTTGAAGAGTAGGGGAGGCAAGTTTAAATAAACTTAAAAGCACCACAGAGAGTGGGTGAGTGTTTACAGATCAGATGTAACACTAAAAGCAACTTAAGGGTCAGTTAAAGTGTGGGTAGAGTTTAAAGTAAAGTTAATGAGAGCGTTAAACGGTTGTTTGCAGTTTCTTTTGATTTCAATAAACAATGATGAAGTGTCTGCTGATGGTGGTAAGAGAGAAAAAAAACAACACGGTGTTCCCGTTCTGTCCTATCTTAGCCTATCACAGATGCCATCTGCCCTCGAAAACATCCCTGGACACCAACATCCCGAGTTAGATGCTCACGAGATTCAGCCAAGTGAAAAACACTGAGGTCATCAAGAACTTTCCCGAGAACCCTGAGTGCTTAAGAACCTGGGAAAAACATTTAAATAAGATGCTGAACGTTAGTCACAAGACTCCAATTGCGCTGGAGAGATAGAGTGTGAGTGTGTCTGTGAGAGAGAGAGAGAGAGAGAGAGAGTAATGTAATCAGATGACAGCTTACTGCTGAATCATGCAATATTAACTGACACCCCTGGAAACCTGGCCACAATAGATTTTCTAGAACAAGATCCTTGTCTCTACAACATGTCCAAGAGCAAACATGCAATCTGCATATCACATATACAGTAATATGGTGCAGTATATTAATATTATATCATGGGTGCATCAAGTCAGAAATGAATGGGTTGATGAGATTATTTGGGATATTCAAAGAGCATCATGCTGAGAAATGTCAGGATATGAGTGAATATCACCAAATTATACCAAATGTGTTGTTGCAGCTGTGTTTAGTTTCCATCCTGGGCTTCATCCTGTACTGTGTCACCTACGTCCCTGATGAGAGGTCATCTATGCAGTTTATTGTCAAGGTGAGCCCACACACATCCTTACACGCTTTCTGCACAAAAAATGAAAGGGAAGTATGAGCTCATATGGCAGGTGTGGAGTCAAATTCGCCTTGTGAATGCACAGCAGGACTTTCTGAAACACGATCTGATGTATCGGTATATTCTGCAGACAGAAACGACCTTTGCGGAGAATGTTTTACTCCCCAATAATATAATTGTTACCCGGTTGTTCTTGGGGAACTGTAACCGTCAGTGACATAGAGAGGAAGGCATTTAACTGCATTCCTGTTTAAATGATCTCTGCAGGGATTCCTATGAGTGGATGAGTGCATTCATTAATGTGACTGCATCGTACAGCTTAATTAACCATACAATATATGCAGTTGGAATTTCAAGGCAATTAAAATCAGTCCACCATTGTCTGCTGCTGAGAAGCGGGTTCTCTGAAGCAGCATCCTCTTTCCCTCTTCTCTTATATGCATAACCAGGTTCAAATATGTACATATAGTGTTTGAGAGCACCACAATAGCATTTTGCATTAAGAAGTTCAACTTAATTTGCAAATGATGTCTGCATAAAGGAATAGTTAAAAAAAAAAAAAACAACCCTGCACACAGTGATTACTGGGATCATTTAAATATACAGAAACTCTTTGAAATATATGAAATGCTTATAGTGATGGTGAATAAATCTTCCTGGTGGAGAACAACGGTGTTGTTCAATGAAACCTTGCACTGTGTTGAAGCTCTGTAAGTTCAAATTTCACTAATATCTTATATCACAGCCCGCAAAACAGCTGTGGTTTCTTTAGTTTATCAGTGTTCTAGCCGTGTGATAGTTATGAGCAGTTCATGTGTTCACTTCAACTGCCTTGGGTGGTGGGATTTCAAAATGGGAGTTACAAGTGATGGCACCACACAGACTGTAAACAAACATATGACTTTCGGGGCCTTTCAGCTTCTTCCTGCTTTGGGTTTTTAGCTCATTTCCATTTAGTAAAGGACATAATGCTCATCGAAGTACTTGTTGATGAACATACATCTCCCTGTAACCAATTATACTCCAGATTTCACAGCTGTTCCCAAATTAACATAAATGCCATTTCACATCAAGCACCGCTCATCACTTGCATAATTCCATAAGCAGCATACAACAGAGAGAGCCAAATACACCAGTGGATGAGGGCTCCTGTTATATAAGTGATGGATTAAGATGAAGGTTTAGTGTTATAGAGATTGTGCAATTGCATAAACAACACAAAGCTTCTGTCACATTTTACATCTGTATTTTTAGACGCTCTTGGTTGTCAAACACACTCACACAGGATGTGCGCTGAAGGTTGGATGCAGCTGCAGCTGCAGGGCAGGTTTAGCATGTGCTGTGTCTGCTCTGTGTTAAAAGCTGGGCTCCTACTATGAGGGTGAGACCTTACCCTGTGGTATTGTGGGTAATCTCATTGAATTGAACTTGCCATAGGCCTTGAGCCAGCATGTCTGTTTCTAAGACACAGTTTTGGCACTCTGAGTTAATCATGAGACAACAGACTAAAGCAGCAGCCAGGTTTGTAGGCTTAAAAAAACCTCAAAGGGTAGAGGATGGTGTTTTTTTCCAAATCAAAGCTTTCAAGGTAAACCTAGCTGACCTCACTCTTGTCTTCCGCCCTTCACAGCTCCTGTACTTCATCCTGTGTACAATCGGCCTGGTCATATCAGTGCTGGTTATGGCATTCGCTGGACACCACTACACACAGGCCAGCAGCTTCAACTGTAAACAGGAGGGAGAGAACTGCGTGTGCACACTGGATGAAGAGGACCCAGTAGCCCGCACCTTCACCTATGAGGGGGTCAGTGACTGTGAGGTGATCACCGGGACTCTCACGCTCTACTTCCTGCTCCAGATCTTACTGAACCTGGCCCAAGCGCTCGTCTGTGCCGTAGGTGCCTTCATCTTGTGGAAACACAGATACCAAGTCTTCTTTGCCGGTCTTCAGATTGGCTCTCCCTCCACCCAGCGCTGGCAAAAGGTTTAATGTGATGAAGACAGTGTTGATGGGATGACTCTGATCAGTCAAGGCAGGATTGAGGGCAATGCCAAACGTGTGATTATGCTCTGGCAGACAGGGACATTTGCCTGTGTGTCTCAGTGTGTTTTATTTGACGTCAGTTTATATTTACCTTTTGTGGCACTATAATGTCCTTTTTGCACAAATTTTGTACTTAGAGTAACAGTTACTTCCAGATGCTGATCTTGTTGAAAATATCTGGCCTACTTTTGAAAATCTAAACCAATTATCTGTGTTGTATAAATTTGAAGCATTTTTTCTACTTTCTTGCATTTGCTCCCATGACATGCAGCATACTGCACACAATATTTTTTATTTTACACTTAACTCCCAAACATACAGTATTTCTAAATCTTCCTTTGGTTTATGATTTTCAAACGTAAAATGATTCTGCCTGAGGTGTTGCAAAACTGTGTAGCCACTCAGCTCAATTATTGATCAAATACAGGCACAGCCTTTACTCGGATATATTTTTTTATTATTTTAAATTGTGTCATTTTCAACATTTAGGTGTATTAAGTCTATAATAGTTAGAAGTGGGTGAAAAGTTTTTGTGCACTTCTGTATATATTGCATAAAATCCCTGTTGAAAAACAACAGCAAAGTACTTTATAAGCTCTGCTAAAGTTTAGACAGTCCAGTTATACACAGTAAGAACTGATACTGACAACAGTAACATGACCTGGGCAGGCGCTACACTCTGTGTGACTGGATCCAGGCTGTACTGGGCTGTGGCTTGAGAAGGTGGATGCCAGGCCAGTAGCTTGCATGACTCAAACAGCCTGTAGGAGTCAAACAACTGCAGCCACAAAGGGGGAGCAGGGCTGAGGAAAGGGGGACTCAGACAGGCAGCTGGACTGAAGGATACAAATCATCTCAGTGTGTTTACAGCGTTTCAGTTGTTTTCTCAGACGGGACAGTGCAAAAGGAGGGTGGAACAACCACAAGATTTTAGTCTTTTGTTTGTAAAATGCAGAGTTTTATGCAGAGTTCAGCTTTGTTTTGTTCTTACTCTCATCTCAGGTGCTGAGAACTGTCGCATACAGTCTGTACATGCTGAGCGGGGAATGGCCAACATAAGGCACTTTCTGTTGCCAATGTGTAGAGCATTACTAGTGTGCAGTGCTACATCTATTTCCTCAATGATGAAAAAGTTTGCTCATTTATATTTATATTGCTTATATCTCACAGATGCCTTAAAAGTGGTGTTTGATAAAGGAGCTTTTCATTTGAATGAAACAAAGATGCCAATATGTGCATTTCAAAACTGTCAAAGTGTTTGTGGTTATAAATACAAATCTTTGTTTCAGTTGTATAAAGTTTCCTTTGTCTTGTTTTGTCACTGCATATATGGTCAACACATTAAGAGATGTTACTTATTTTCTTATGTATCAAGTATAATAATTCATCATGACTTTTAATAAAGACAGCAAACTGTGAAAGCAGAGAGAAGACGAGCAGTGAGAATGTCCAAGCCACAAGCATCTGTTAGCTGCACAGAGCACAGTCACCCTGAACACAAGGCCAAGCATATCATTAAAATCTATTAGAAAATACACAATATAACAAAATTTTTCACCCATATTAACAACAAGTGCAGTGTTTAGACTAAGGGCAGAATTCAAACTCCTATGAATCATAATACCTGACGTCAGCAGGAGACAACGTTGTCTCTGTCTGTTTTGATTAACTGTGATCGGTAGCTGTTAATTCAGATCACAGTGATCAACTGATAGGCGTCTGCAGGAATCACTCCCTCATGGGGGAGCATTTGGGAACATTAGCTTTGGGTCAAGTTTTAACAGAAACCTCCATCACATCGCTGTTTGAGTGATGATGCCGCTTAGATAACAGTTCGCTCACATCAGAATATTAAAATAACTTGTGCAGCATTGTGGGAGTGACTTATTAATTCTGTTTAATGAATCATTTCACACCCTGTATGAGCTGGCTGTGTGTACATACTGCAGCTACGTGTGATTAAGGGCAGGCCCTTTTGCTGTGTTTTTCCCTGTGCTTGTTTAGGGTGATGATGTTGATGCATCATGTGACTACAAAGGCTCAATCTAACAGCCAGACACAGGAAGTCACATGCCAGTCATCATGGGGGCATGTTTATTTATAAAAATGACAGTGAGGAGGGACCTTCCACCCTCCTACTTGCGCAGTAGCAACTTTCTGTTTGGTCATTTGACTTTTTATTACTTTTTTTTTATATTTTTTTTTTAATATACACACACTGAATATCTGACCAGTGATGCTGCTGTGGTTCGGTAGAGGAGACAGCAGAAGACAGAAGATCAATATGTGTATTGACATAAATCACAACAACATACACTGCAACCTGAAAACAGGAGCAAACTTTCCTGTATTTTAATTAATAATCTACGTTAATTTAACATGTATTTGTACCTTACAGTATATCCAGGTAAATACATCTTTGCCTAAAGTGATAGCTTATATATAGATGTAAATTCATGTGAGATGTCAATCGGCTGTAGATCTTCCAGAGCATTAAAGTCAAAGTGGCTGACTCACTCAAACAGCTTCCAGCCACAGAGGTGTCTGGGACATGTATTTATTGACCTTCTCTGGATGTTTTCTCACTCTCACTACTGAAAACACACAGGCTAAGGCACGTGACTTTCAGCTGTGCTTTGCAAATAGATTCAAAAATCCAAGTGTGTCTAAATAACACACTGCTCACGTGTGTCAAAAAAAAAAAAAAAGGCTTCTGTGTGTGTTGAGTTGGATGATATTATAATGCGATGATTTTCCTCAAGTCATTCGTAAAGTTTCCTGGGGACACCAGAGTTTGATGTTTTGTCTCCTCGGTCATAACATAAATCTCAGCTGATAAAACAGTCTGTTTAGGAAGCAGTGCATGTTTGTTTGGTGTCACACTACTGCAAGAAGACTTTTGCCAGACAGTAATGATGGGCCTGGTATTATCCTCTCCGCTCCCTTTCCTCTCTACATTCCAGTAATGCTGCACTTTACCGTTCTTGTCTGCGCAGTGACAGCTGCTCACCATTATGGCGCTGCGTGAGCTAATTTTAATGGCTGTCACAGGCAGCAGGAGCAAATGCAGGCCTGCCAGCGTAAACAGCGAACTGAAGCCAAGAAGGATGGGTTCCTCTGTAGAGGGTAAATGACAAGACGGGATAAAAGACCAGTTGAGACCTTTCTGTGATTCGTTTATCATCTCAAATATGTTACACAGGCACAAACATACAGGCAATCAACCAGTCACAGCTATGAATTATCCTCTTCCACAAACTGTGAAATAAATAAATAAAAAGTGTTAAATTATCAACAGTGTGGATGGATGTGCGGATGACAGGCCTTGACTAGCACTAGTGCTTCAATGCTATGGAGGAATTTTATTTCTTTATGGATAAACATGCTGCATGGTGAAGTGAGGGAAAAAAAAATCTGCCTTTTGAATAGACAGATACTCAATGACAGTAGTTTAAAGACGCTCCTTTTTCACATCCACTATATCAGCAGTTCCCAACCTGTTTTTTCTCCTGACTAACTCTACAGCCTTGTCAGATGAACTCAAGCAGCCTTTCATCAACACTACCCATCATGTCTGAAATATGTTCTGTTGAAATGATTTCATCCTCTATCACATAAAGCTGATACTGTGCCTGAACAATTTCTCCACACAAGTGAACTGTCAATGTTTATGTCAATGTGGCAGAACCATGGACGTTATTACCCATAATGAAATAGTTTGAAATAACTACTCAACCATCCATCCATTAATTTGGGCTGTTTCTACACTACTTTCACTGACTGTCTAGACCTCTCTCCATTCTCGCCAACTACTTTTCACCCCACCCCCCTCCCCTCTCTCTCAACAAGTAGTCTACTAACTTAATATTTGGATGTATCTTTCTACTCAAATCATTATTTCCATTATCATTATTTAATTCTCTTTTTAAACGAGTATGGAAGTTGTTTAACAGCAGGCCTCTTGAAGAGGGCTGATGTGAGAACAAAGGTTACATTCCAGCATCTGATCTGATCTCTGTGCATCAGATAAACTATTAATTAGCTGAAATGAAATGACATAATGACCTACAGTAAAGCAGAGCACTGACGACATGAACAATCAACTGTTAATTTCGGGTTTAATATGAGCTCAAAACTAGCTCCAACCCCAACCCCCTGCCGGTGCATCAGCTGAAATATGATGCTGTCTGAGTGAAGAAAGGTCTTTTCCAAGGTCCTGCACTCCCATCATGGAGAAAGTACAAGTGTGAGTAAACAGCCAGTATGTGTGGATGAGTGGGTCAGGGTGAAAGTGGGAGAGCACTCATTCATCCCCCAACAACAAGCAAGGACTCTGAAGCAAACTCTGCTTAAAAGCTTCTGACTCAAAGCAAGCCGATGAGTCTTGTTACAAATTTATTATGACATCTGACCACATAAAATTACATTTTTCTATACACTTTGTTTTAACAGAAAGTGTCACAGGACAGTTACGGACTAGTGCATGCACTCGTAATCTGCCGTCGGTTTGTGCAAGTTTAAAAGACAAGTTGAGATTTAACAATCAATTGCAGTCTGTGAGATGAGAGGAGATGATTTAAAATAACTTTAAGAGACAGTAGATGACGAAGATGATGAGCAGATACAGTAAATATTACAGTATTAGCTGACATCTCTATGGATATGAGGATGCTCATAATGTAACACAAAACTGTAAGCTTATCTTCAGTCAGCACTATATTATGTACCAATATAAGATTTAGACTTAAAAGCAATTTCAAGTAAGTTTTGAACATGTAATCATTATTTTTTTATTCACATTTCTGTTACTCATATACCTTTTGTAGAAATCTATAAAAAGGCAACTGAAACGGTGCAGTGCATGCATGTTTATACATAATGCAAACCATTGAAAAATAACTCAAGCTAACAAATGATCCCACTTATAGGCTTTTGACTTTTTTTTAAACCCTTTTTTGTTTTGATTGTTTTTGAAAAAGTGCATGTTCAGTAATTGCAATTTTTTGTAAAAGTTAATGAGTAAGGCAGCATGACTCCTTTTCCAATGTACAAAAATAATACTCCAGTATATGAACCGCACGTTTTCTTATAAATACCATCAGAAGTCTAAAAAAAAAGGTTTAAGTGAGAATACTTGATTTTAGTGCACAAACTCTTCCCTTGCAGCCCGGTTGGAGATACAAGTAACCCCCCCCTCTCAGGTTCTCATAGCCAGTCACTGACCTCTGTGTGGCTGCTCGGACGGCACCAAGACAGCTGAGGAACCAAGGCCGAGACATGGCTGTGCACAGACTCGACAGCACCTCATCATTATCCTTGCCATAACATTTTCCTCCATCTCTGGCTGGCACACTAACACTACACTGGCAGATGTGTGCCATGTCTGGGCCAATCGTTCACAAAGATGTGTTCTTCTGTATACCAGAGTGTGTACAGACGGCCTATAATTTGTGCTCCAAGTGGCCGAGCAAGTACGTAAGGCAACAGTTCGAATCCAATAAGGCAGTGTTAGTGTCATAGAATAGGCATTATGTGTGTCTTGCTGGTATCATCAGTAATTGTAGTATGTATGTATGTATTATTTTTTAAAGCTGGGGTTTGTGTGAATGCCTTCCTGTGTGGTTTTTATTGCAAGCCTGTGCTCCAGAAGCCCACCACTGTGCCCTGTGTAGACCTTAAGCCCTCAGTGGGCTGGGATGTGATGGTTGGGCTGGGGGGGACCCAGGAATCCGAGCCTCTGCTTATTCTTCCTCTGTTCCGTCATCTGTGGAGGATGCAGAGAGGAAAAAACACATCAGTCTGGAGTGGCTTTTAATTCTGCATGTAGCATACACATGATATGCAGGCCTGTGTGTCTGCTTTTTGCTCTTGTGGGCACTTCATTATGCAAAACCTACTATATTTGGTCATAACCATCACAATCCAGAGGGGGATAATTATCTATTTAAACTTGGAGTACAGGTAAAGTGACACTCTTAATCTCCTGTTTTTTCAAACACTGCAAACAATTACTGATGGTTTTGTTGTAATTCTAAATTACTAACTTTCAGCGTTTTACTGAACTATTTTGGGAGAGATAAATCCTTTCCACAGTGGTGTGCAAATTGATTTATTCAGTGCTGTTATGACTGGAAACTAAAATGTCACTTGGAAACTTCATTAGAGGACACCGTCATGTGTGGGTGTGTTTTTGTGCAGAGCTATGACCTGCACGTTGGGTGTTGTGTAAGTGTGGGGAGGAAGCTTGTGATTTCACATCATTACATTTGCAGTGCTTTCAGTGTTGACGTCAATAATAAAGCCTACTGTTTCTTTTTTTGTAAACCATGAAGGTTTACAAAAAAAGGAAACTGAAGAGTCCCAGAACCCACACAAACACAACAGCAGTATATACATACACACAACACAATCTCAGTCGTGGTAGTGTAAAGTGCCGAGGTCAGCAGAGACTGTAATGAGGGGAGGAGCTGGAGCTTGAGTTCAGCTCTGGTGTAAGACCTGCAGGCCTCCCCCTTGTGACTGGAAAGCTGTGGTCCGACCTCACCTAGATCTGCACAAACACACTCACCTCTTGTGGTGTGTGCTTAAACTTGTGTTTATCATAATGTCAGAGCAACATCTCAGATAACCCCATGACTCCATATTAGTCAGTATAGTGAACTATAAACCTTGATTAGAATGATAAAAGGACTCAAACTATAAATTCAGAGATAAGGCTTTGGTGTTTTGCTCTAGGGCACTTCAACAACACGCCAACTTGACTGTTACAGGGGTTACATGTGGGGTCCCCGCCAGAAGCGAGATGTTACAGATTTGCTGCTGTGTGAGGTCGACAGAGGTTGTTGTTTTGTGTACTGGAGTGTGATCCTCCCCCGGTAGGAGCTGTTTTCACACATCTGGCAGAAGAGGAACAAGGACAGGCCTGTGACTGGAATCACATGTGGGGGAGGCAGGTGATGAGAGTGATCAGTCACACTGCAGCAGCGTAACTAGTCATCCAAACAGCCAGAGGCTCACTGGAGGCTCTGAGTCGCGCTGATCGCTGACGTGATAGTCACCTGTCATGCTGCCTTCAGGAACATCAGTGCTCTGACAAAATCCATCTAGATTACTGAACTGAGTATGGAAATGGACAGTACAATGAAACTGCTGATGTAACCTCTTCCATGTGACCCCTTGCCCTGTGGGTGTTTTTAGGTGAAAAGAGTCTCAAGGTCAGCACAGTCCACGTGCTATAGCCTACTCAAAAGTGTACAGCTAAACAAGATGTGACTTTGCTTTTTTTTTTTTTTTTTTTTTGCATTTAGAACTACCACAGCGCTCAGACCCACAGCTTTTCCCACCACAGCATGTAAAATGGCCTGAAGTGCCACTCTACCTGTTCCTTGAGCTCAGCCAGCTGGCTCGAGAGCTGAGCCACCAGAGTGACAGTGCTGTCCAGTTTCTCCTGCAGAGAGCGTATCTCATTCTGCTCATTGTCTCCTTCGCTGCTCACCAGAGACATGGCTCTCATTCGGGGGAACCACTCCAAGTTCTTCTCCTGGGAGGAGAGAGGGAGAGATGAGGTGTGAGAGAAACAGTGAGAAAGGTGCGAGGGACAAAAGGCTGAAATAAAGCTGACTCAGTGGGTCAAAGACACGGCAGCAACAGCGGTTGGCAGCAGACAGTGACATGGAGGATTTGTATAGACGTACATGGAGCACTACAGAGTTACATCCAGACTGCAGCAGGAGGGTAAACAGAGAGGTATTGGTAACTGGAGACAGGTGTGGAGGTTTAATATTAATCATTCCATCTGAATGGAAGCTGATCTCCATTTAACGCTTGACTGTTGGATTTTTAAGTAGCTCTGCTGTCTCATGGATACTGTGGAAAGCAATTATACACTAAATGAACAGTAACTGCATTTCAGTTCTAACTCACTCCACAAGCACTGGTGATGTGGGGATGAGTCACTGTCATCTATCAAGAATACAGCTGAGAGTATGGTGTTATTTATGCCAGTGCTGGAGTGTGCAAGCTCACATGCAATTCTGAGACATTTAGTTAACTCTGTTTTTCCAACAGTTGGGTGGACGGAGCCGATTTTCTGCAATCACGCCACATGAAGACAACAAGCAAAATGAACATATACCATTATGTAATGGACTTAAGTACATCTGTGTTTGTATATGTGTGGGTGTGTGGACTGTTGCTGTGCATGTGCATGGATATGTACATAGCAGACTGTGAGCGCGAGTGTGTGTTTTACAACACACGCTCTAAAAAGCAAGACAGGTTTCACACAGACAGACATCAGCCATCAGCTAATCTTATGTAATATTCCTTTGCCAGTTCTTCTGATAAAAAAATACTTAAAAGGTGCTGAGAGTGGGATTTGACTGGCACCACATTAAGTCCAGTGGGAGGAGTGAGGTATTCTCCCACCTACTCTTATATAAGAATAGACTGAAAGAGTAGAAAAACCTGATCAGAGTGTGAGACACTGGGGACACAGAAGAGGACATGAGGCGAGTGGAGTCTGAGAACGGAGAGGGACGTGGGGTGTGTGGGTTATTTGTTTTAGATTCTTCAATTAATGAGTTTATCACACTTTGCTAAGTGAGGCTCTAACGGCTGTGGCACATCACGGGATTCCCACACCGATTTTAATTCGCTCTGTCTTCAAGAATCATGAGCAGAAAAAAAAGCCAATAAAAAACAAAAAAACAAAAATGCTTTTATTGTGTATTCCTTGGGGAAGTGGCAGAAAATAACTTGTTACTGTTAGTTTTTGAGTGTATTTGTATTGTGAAATTCTATCAGTAAGTCTCTTTTCTTCATTCGGCGCTCTTTCCTACAGATGATATGGTGTATTTAAAACCTCTTTACAATGAAAAATGCAACACTATAAGGATTTGGCTGCCACCTACCACATTTGTAGTTACAATACGTAATCAAGTGTATGTAATACCTGCACCGCAGACTCAGATTACTCTCAAAAAACGACTACACTTCTTTATTGTACTTTCTTTCAACATATTGACTAATTTCTCTTCTCTCTGACTAATATTCTTTCCACTGCAGACCACAGGAAGCAGTTAGACCGATTATGAGCGCTAAGCTACACAGCATGAATCAAGTCTTTCTATACGAGCTTGCCTGAGAGTCTTGGACTAATTTGGGCCTCTGGCATCAGGGGGCTCTTAAAAAGAATAGTTTCCTTTCTCACAATCTCAAAAACACAGCAAACGCTTTATGAGCTTCAAGATAAACCCCCACCCTCATCACTGAAAGTGTGGACAATCTGATGCATTTTTTACTAAGTCATCCATATCTGATGGATAAATTAACCTTAAGGATTCAACAAAGAGACCTAAGAGACTTTAGTAAGGATGAATACAATATGCTGTACACTCACACACTCACTCCTGTCGGTTGAGGCATCATCACTAATTTCATGATGCAAAGCCAAACAGTGACTGGTCAGAATCTGAACTATCCCACCAATGTTGCTATTCATCAGACTGTACAGTAGTCAACTGTGTGCTGAGCCGCACTGTCTGAATGACTCAAGCTTTAGTGTTGCTTCACTGATCCATTTGAACACCTCAATGAGCGTGAATTTACAGACATTCATGTGCTTCTCGCTCTGCTGTCGTCACCGTGCCGCTGCTTTGTTTCCAACACAAATACATCTTTATACTGCACTCGAGCTGTGCAGAGAGCGACAACACAAACCACAAAAGTCAGGTCGGTGTGTGTTTATTTAAAACTGTGGGAATACCCTCAGAAGTCAGACACCACAGTCAAGCTCTAGTAATTCCAACTGTCTCAACAACTTCTACCACTACTATTATGATAAGAGTAATATCAATTAATAAACATCATATTTAGCCATGACTTTGGTGTTTGAGATTTGGGGATAAATCAAAAGCAACCCTGTGACAATATAATAATGTGTGCTCTAAAACCTGCTGCAATTATCTACACTTACGCAATTACCTCATGTCAATCTTCTTTAATACCTCTATGACAGAGCAATTCAGTAAAACTGTGGTGTAACTCCATTAGGTGATCAATGGATTCTCCTTTTATTTATCAATAACTTTAAATTCTCCTAAATTTGTTCATCAGGAGAAATATAATGTTTAAAGACACACAATGAGCTGTCATGACAGGATATAGAATAATTTATTATGAAGGATCTGTTATGACAATGACATAAGGTTTGTTAGGTGTAATGTTCTCATCAAAAAAAAACTATGCAATGTTTATTTAAAAAAAATCTCTGTAGCTGTACTTTTAGTTCAGCTGTCTGTTATTAACCTTACATGTATGTGAAAAATGGGATTCATGCTAAAAGAGTGGAGTTTAAGGTGTTAGAAGGCACAAACTCACACAACACTGGAAAGCAACAACCTCAAAGATACAGACTGTAAAGAGATACAGCGACAAAACACTCACACAAGACACACACACACACCTACGAGATCTTCAGTCAAACACTTTTTTTTTTTTTTAAAGGCTTAGTTCTACTCAGTGTAATAAAACAGTCTGACCTCTGTCCTCACTTTTAAACATTTCTGTTGCTGCTTTTGTTACAGACAACATGTGTGTTCTCAAGTCAATGAGGGGTTCATGATGTGACAGTCTGTGTCTGAGAGAGAGAGAGAGGGAGGGAGGGAGGGAGGGAGGGAGAGAGAGAGAGAGAGAGAGAGAGGGGGACAGGAGAGCACGTGCCATGCAGGGCTGAGCTATTAGCAGGCCACTTGAGATGGGTTATGTAACAGCGTTGTGGCTGCTGCAGTACCTGCTAGGCCTGTAGTCGCTGTCATAATTTTACACACAAACACCAGCGCACTGATTCTCATCCACATGCACAACACAGCGAGAGAACAGACAGCCAGTGTAACACGATCCTACTCTTTCGCCTGACACCACATCACTCTATCCTACCCAACCAGATGCACTCATTAGGAGCGTCTGTGTCAGTGTGTGTGTGTGTGTGTGTGTGTGTGTGCATGTGTGTGTTAGAGGTCATCAAGTTTCACTTCTTTTCCGACAAGGGGAGGGGAGGGCAGAGTTTTAATCAGTTGAATTGTTGCCCTAAAACTGTAGTGCAGTAGTGCAGGAGATTAGAATAAAGATGAATCTTAAAAAGCGGAGCCCCAGACTGCAGAGTGACACTTATTCTCACCTAAACGCCAAGTCAGATCCCTTTCTAGTCTGCGCTGTGGAGAGGATGGATGGAGCAGATTGCTGCAGAGATCAACATCATGGATTCCTCTACTTTATAATTCAGCTGTTTTTCCATTACTGCCTCTGTCCTTGCACTTACGGCATCTCATCCGCACCAACTTACTGTGTCTGAAATGCACTGAAACGTACACCTTTTTTCCACTGTTATACATTTTTGTCACCTTTAGTACATAGAATAAATTGTTTCTTTTCACATCTGGAGAGCCTTTTGGGTTTTTTGTCATCAGGGTTTTTTGTTCTACAAGTTTAGACGTCCATAAAGTTGGCTGACTAACCAAAGACAGGTCTGTTTAAGTATTTTATTCAACACCTTGTTTCTGCTAGTTTCCATTATTGCCCACATATTACTGATTCAAAATCTATTAAAAATGTATTAATGATAGGCTAAAATTAAAGCAGCAAAGGCTGAGATATTACGACTTTATTGACTCTCTCCTGCCTGGTGAACATGTTTTGTCTAAAGTCATCTTATTGAAATCTCTTTTGTATTGACTGTGATAAAGACCACAAGCTGAAACACACTGGTCCAACAATGAAGTTATTAATAATGTTACACATGTTGTTGGCTTTATGACTCTTTTAAAGACTGCTTTCCTTCTCTGAGCAACTTTGAAGTAGGTTAAATTGATCCCAGGATGAACAATTTAATTTTAATCTTAATATTATACCATTTTAAGAAACTCATGTAAGAATATAGTTTGTATACAACTGCTTGGTACTACTTGAAGAAACAAAATGGACATAAAAAGTTGTGTTAGCTTAAGTATGTTACCCTCCTGTGCATGTGTGTGCGTGCTCTGCAGCATATTAGGAGGTGTTAATATAAATTCCTGACTCATCATTACCTCATCACACAGCAATACTTTGGCCTGGCATCAGAGAGCCGACCTGTTGGAAGACCCGCTGATGCATATTAATTCAATGTCTGTCACCTGTTTGTTATGCAAATTGGTCATTATAATGCCACCATTCTTATGCCCATCACGGCCGAATGTTAATCACAAAATGTGCCATTGTGCTCAGAGGCTTCATATGAATCCATTAACCTAACGGCAACACCTTTAGTTGCCCTTACATCCTTCAGCTTCTTGTCTGTGTGTCAGTGCAGCAAGTTGGCGCATTGATGATAATGGACCTGGATTGGGTTTAATTACTATTTAACCACACTGAGTCCCAGCAGGTTAGGAGCTCAACAAAGTGAAGACTACCTAGGCACAGAGAGCCATCCCTCTCTCCTGCAGTGAGGGGGAAGGTGAATAAATTGGGATGCTTGGCACAGGCCTAGAGGCTCAGTCTCGTCTGCTTCTCTAGCATACTGTGCAAGTCTGCTCACTGAGGAAGGCTGCACAACTCCAACACTAAGACATCTGTATGCTGACTGCCATGACTTGCCAGCAAAATATGAATGAGGGTGTGAAATGAATGTGTTTGTTTGTCCATATGTTCCATATGGAATAATGAGCACAGTCCTTCAGGCTTGGGTGTGTTTATGTGCCTCTGCACCATCTTAAAAAACAGTTTGAGTCTCTATTTCCTACACTGATGCTGTAAACGTTGCAAAAACAAAATAAAAGTGCTGCACTGTAGCAACATTGGTTTGCAGCTAGTGTAACACAAGCTTTTAGGTGATTAAACCTAAAGTGTTGTGTGTGTCCCGTATGTATGTTTGCACTACTGACCGCGATCATCTGAGCCACGTAGCTCTCAGGGCCGGTGTACTCGGTCGGATCCTTCACCCTCACCAGAACCAGGAAGTAAAGGTAGTGCCACATGTTGTGCTCAGATTTGATGTGCTCCTCGAAGGACACCGTCTTGTTGTCAAATTTGTCCCTTTCCAAGCCTGAAACACATTAGCTCTTATTTAAAACACTGTTGTGGAACTGCAGTTGTACATGCAGTGATGTGTGAACCACACGGCTGGACGCACCGCAGATGAAACAGGTGGTTTTCAGGATCTCCTCCTTCCGCTGTTTCTCACTCCTCAAGTCAGCGAAGGTGTCAATGATAACACCAAAGATGAGATTCAGAACGATGATGATAACAACAAAGAAGAACAGAAGGTCGTAAACTACTCGAGCAGCAAACAGAGGCTCCTGGATGGAAAAACACAGAGAAAACACATCATTACAAATATTATTTATATACAGGTCAGGCCAATACAAACAGAAAGAAACTATAATAAGTGCCCACAGTAATTCATATGGTTAACATTAGTTTTCCTGCCTCTTTGGAGGGTCTCCTGAGGATGTCTCCCACACCTCCTCCATTCCGCAAACCCTGGTTCAACACTGTGATTATACACATGAGCAGAGTGTCGCACACCCGCTCTATCCCATCATCTCCATCTATAACACACACAAACACACAGCAACATGTGAGTGTCAAGTGACAAATAATACAACAGGGAAGTAATAGAAAATACATTAGTGCATTATGATGAGACTGAATGGATAACAGTGGCAGCTTCATATCTACATTTGTGTTACAGAAAAATGACATCCACCGATGTCTTCTAATTTCTAACAAATTTAGATACGAAGCTGCCACTGTTATCCATTCAGTCCACGAATTAATTAATATCCAATTAGACAAAAAAAACACAGAAAATTGGTCTGACACAAATTAATACACTGCACATGTGGGCTTCCTTTTTCTCTTAAAGGCACTACTACACTACACCACATTACTCTAATAGCAAAAGAATCAATTAGGTTTATATGACTCATAACCACACCTTTTGATTTCATTTTCCATACCAATGATCTGAATTTAATTGAAACAAAATAAATGTATTCAACTAAAACAGTGTGAAAGATTTTGAGAATGTTTTAATGTTTAAAAAAAACAAAGATCTATTATTCAAACACAGTCTGACCTAATTCATAAAATGACCACCCAGCTGACTTTTACAACTGATCATAAAATACTTTCATGGGAACAGCTGATAATAGTGTGACTGAAGATGAACAGTTCATCTTCAGTCACACTATTATCCACAAACATCAAAAAGAATCAATGTGCAATGAGCTATGAAGAAATGTGATGTATTATTTACATCACACTGGAAAAGTATATGTACAGTGCCGTAAATAGGAAATGGTATGCACGGCATGACTGCTGAGGACAAAGAGGAGTTGCAGGGTGTGGATGAGATCACGTGTGTGCCCCTATAGCGCAGGTGATCCATGGAGACGCAAGAGAACAAACAGGAGTGTGAGTCACCCCCTCTGCCTCATCAAGCTCTTTTTTTGTGTGCACGCCTCAGTGTATATGTGTGAAACAGTGTGTGTTTAAGTGTGTGGTATGTGTGTGCATGTGTGTGTGTGTGTGTGTGTGTGTGTGTGTGTGTGTGTGAGTACCCTTTCAAGAACTGAAACTACTAGAGCAAGAAAGGTCACATTCACATCCACAGCTGGGAAAATCTTAAAACTTGTCCACTCAACAGTGATTTCCATAATAGTTAGGATGTAAAGCAAAATAAAACAAAATTAAAAGACTTACCAGGATCAGAGCTGGGTGCTGAAAGAGGGCAATTATCTTTCATACATGTTTCAGGAACTCCACTGTTACCCAGTAAATCCCTTTTTCCTACAGAGAAAATATCAGAATAGGTGGAAGATGATGTGTAACTGGTTAATGATGAAAGCACCAAGAGTTTACAGTTGAAAGACGGTGATTAAATTGTGCTCTTGCATTAAAACTGCTTCCAAATAATTCTCAAGCAATTCTAAGCAGCAAGAAAGATATAGACAGACATTATGTAAACTGAGGCGGCAGCTGCTGGGTGGGCGGTGAAGTGTTGCTGAAAAAACCTGAACAAATCATTTGCACACCGGCGAAGCCGTGAGCAGCAGAGGAGCTGTACTCGAATGTGATCAGCTCAGGCAGACAGGCAGAGGGAGACGTGTACACACAGGCCACACTGTCACCAAAATGCTCTTCCTCCCTAATGGGCTGGAGGTCAGAGGGCAGGGCAGGAAATCAAGAGGCAGAAGAAGAAGAAGAAGAAGAAGACGAAGAAGAAGAGTTGTGGGGATAAGAGGGCTGAGGTAAGGTGCAGAGGTCGCAGGCCTGAGGCAGCAGCAGCATGGACAGGGTGCTCCTCAGCCTTGATGGAGCTCTGGTTGTGTCTCAGCTCACCCCTCAGCTAACAGACAGACAGGCGTGAGCCCAGCTGGTTACATAACCCACCACTGCTCTGCTGCGTCTGCTGTGCTCTATTCAGCAAAACACAGGATGGCGCGGCCACCAGGTTATGCAACAGGTGCACATGTGCTAGCAGGTTGTCTTCCTGACCGCCGGAGCACTGCGCCGGAGCTCATTAACACACCCACACTCTCCACAGTGTTTTCAAAACATGTGCCCGAGTACATACATATACAGTGTACTGTACTGAGTGTAGTCTACACTGTTTTTTTCATTTAGAGACTGTATATGTGCAATCACTGATTATACAATTTTTATTTTGAATTCTTTTTATGTATATTTAAGGAAAATTGACTTGTTACAGTGATTCAGAACCAAAGGGTCTTAGCACCAGAGTTACTGTCTAAAATATTAAGTGGTTTGATTTATGTAGCCGCCAACTGCCCAGTCTGGCTGTCTGTATCAGTTACTTTTTTTTCTTTTGGAGGCTTTTTTTTTTAACAAGCTTGAGGCCATAGACTCTCTGTGCTATTGATAAGTTTAGAGCTGAATAAGAAGGACTGACATGACTGTTAAAGAGAGCAGCTTCAGGACAGCAGAGCAGCCACAACGCTGCAATAAGACTTTCAGTTTCTTCGATCACCTGGAACGACCAGTGATTATCAAGTCGTGTTAGATTTCGTTTCATTTTGCCGTTTCCTGTTGACCTTGTTGCTGGTCCCTCTAGGCTGATCACCTGATCGACACACCTGGCTGAATCTATTTTGGCCAACCCTTTTGTTCTCTCTCTCTCTCTCTCTCTCACTCACTCACTCACTCACTCATTGCAGCAATACCCTAGTGATGCAAGGTATCTGTTTTCCTTTTCAGTGTCATCCATTTATTTTCAATAAACTCTCATGCAGTAAACTTCCCTCTGGTTTTGAGTCTGTTAGTCTGTTCCGTGTTTGAACTGGCCGTAATATAAGTAAAAACTGTTATTTTGAGCGTTTTAACAATTTGAGAAGTTCAGACCTGGTGCAGGAAGGCGGTCCACTTCCATGCGGAAATCATCCTTGAGGAACAGGAAGCCGATGATGGAGAAGAAGTAGACAAGAAAGATGGCTAGAACGGCTGTCAGAATAATGGAGCGGCCATTCCTCGTCACGCTCTTTATCACGTTGAGCAGCGTCTCCTCTCTGATCACCAGGTCAAAAAGCTGTGAAAGATCAATGTCACTGAGTTGTCAGTGAATCTATGTATTCAGAATTACTGTTCTTGCTGTGTCAATCAGTCTGTGTGAATGCAATGGAAAGTGAAACATGTAGGAGGTCTGTTACCAAAAAGCTGTAGAAGAACTCGTGCACAAAGAGCCCCAGGACGCAGATGATGGCGTAGCCCAAATGGTAGATGAAGAGCATGTCCATCACAACTGCTTTGTAGCCTCGAGTGAACGTCCCCTGGTTGCCCACAAAACTTACAAGAAAGACTAACTTGTTGAAGAGCTGCAAGGGAAGAAAACAAGACTCAGGGATAAATATGTATAAAGAGCCAAAAGTAGACATGTCCCTCTACAACACCGAGTTAAATCTTCTTTTACTCACATTGACAGTACCCAGCAACAACAGAGCGGGGCCGAGGCCCATGGTGTAGATGGCACGTAGAATAAGGGAGACCAGGAAGAACAGGATGCCCCACGGTTTGGGTAAAACAGGGAGTAACGCAGTGGACACCCCCAGTGCCACCCACAGTGAGATATTCCAGAACGAGGACAAGGTGCCTGGACAGAAGAGTAAAATATCAGTCAAGGAAGCACACTTCAGTGCTCCGTACCATTGTGGCGTTGCTCTAATTAATTATTCATCTGAGCTAAGAGCTTGACTTAGCCCAATGCAGACAGAGGCAACACTTTTAAATGTCAAACAGTGGTCTGTAGGGGCCGCCATTTTAATCAAAGCAGTAGTCTCCTCATCAGCTCACACTGTAGACCACCAAACTGAAGCTCAGGATTATTTAAGAAATTGAAGTGTTTTGATGATGTATTGATAAATCGATAAAAAGAGACCTATTAGTGTTGTCATCACACAATGTTTACTGCCATTTAATCACTCCAACAACACACCAACAAATCTTATTTTGCTCACATCTGTGTAAGATCTTTAAAGCCCCTTGGTATAAGTTTGACATGGCCGGTAATAAGATTCAAATTACTAAACCCGAATTCAATCTTGAAACACTACAGAACTGTAAATGTCATGTATCGAATCAAAGAATATATTATCTGGATCTGCAGCAAATGGATCTCACCACGACAAATATGTCAGATTTTTTAATATCAAGATCCACATGTTATTTCCCAAGAAACTGAAGGGAAAGAAATCCAGGACCAACTTCTTTAACTGAGCGGACACCAAATTTTAATGGGTTCTTTGGTGTGGTGCAACTTGTTCGATACTTTGCTCTAGAGTAAAGATGATTATGGTCAAAGTTGTTGCCCACCCTCGACAGGTGCAATTAAGGGAGTGATGGAGATTTCAGTGACATACATTTTGTTGAGAGCTACACTTGTGGGTGAAAGGTTTTGGAGCACCTCCATTTTATAGCTGAAGGGTTTGTGAGTCCTGCAGGAGTTTTTTTTTTCCTCCATTGCTGCAGCAAAGCTCCAAATTAACCAGCATCTTAATCCGCTCTCCTGCAAAATTTACATGATTTTTCAGGTCAGTCAGTGTATTTCTGTTTTAATTATTAAACGTGAACATATTTAGTTTTGGCAGTGGGTCCTGTCAATATTAATTCTTTGATTAATTTGAACAGTCCTTTTATTAAGTTAGTTAGAAAATGAAATAGCAAGAGTTGTTATTGAAGCTGCTGCAAAGCTTCAGTAGAGGTAATGGCTTTTTAATGGTAGAGTTTAGGTGAATGTTTTAGACTTAGTGTGTGGTTGTTATCTGTCTGAGGACACACGTAGGGACCAGACTTTATATATTTTACTGATTAATTTCCAAAATATCTGCCATTGAACTGGCCTTGCATGTAAATTTTAATACGTTTTTTGATATAGGTTTTATTTTGGGTGGATTTTGTGAGGTTTATAATGCTAAATGAAGCACCTTTCAGTTTGTCTCCACATTGATGTATTGGTTATTAGACAGTAAATTAATCTAATTTTAATTAGGCAGCTAAATAATTTTGATGAAGTATTACATTTCACCCACAGGCCACCTAATTTAATCTATAAGCCCATCTATCAGTTTGACAAGTTACAAAAACAACTAGTCTTATCCTAAGAGAAAGCTACAGCTCCACCTACAATGAACTGTACCCGTCTGTCAGACTTCACCACATGACGAGGACATGCTTCACCTGTGCTCATGTCAATGAATGACATCATGTAGATCAGTTGTAGCAGAAAAAAAAAAACTGTCTCATCACCTTCATCTCCATCGTCACCAAATGGATAGAAAACTGCTACAGCGATGTTGAGCAGGCAGGCCAGGTAGAAGGAGATGCTCCCCCAAAGAGAGATGTGGCGTGAGAACCAAAATATAACTTTATTTTCTGCAAAAACAAAACAGAAGGTTTACAGTAAGCACAGATAGACAAAAACTTAACACACACACACACTGCCAGCCACTGCAGGCCATTCAATTTATTTTGAACATAACAATAACCAGACCCTGTGGATGATGATCATGACTGACCATCTTGCAGCTGGCTTCTGCTGCCACCATCATTATTTTCCAAGCCCTGGGTTCAGAAAGTAAAGACTTACTGCGGATCTTCTTCTGCCACCTCATCTCATTGTAGAGGTTGTCAAACTGCTGGAAGAAGTCGTTAACCTTGCTGCCCTGGTCGTCTCTCTCTGTGGTGGTAAACACACGCCCCTTGGACTCTGCGGTGAGGTACTCGCAGATGTTAGGAACTGGGAACACTATCTGCTCCATGCTGCGGTCGTGACGCACAATCTGCCAAACAGATACCCAGTGTGTCCTCGTTGCAGGTTGGTGGAGATTGGAGTAAAAGTTTTGGGAACAGGGTGAAAAGTTTACCTCTATCTGAGCTGTGTGGTTGGCATAGTGATGAAGAGCGTCGTCCTTTTCACTGTCGGGGTCCACCACTGACCCCGCTCCCAGCACTGAACCTGGCCTCAGGCTGTGCTGCAAGATCTTGCTGTGTCGAGCCAGCTAGGATCCAAGGAAGAAAAATGTATTTATTTCAATATGAATGTACAAGGAAATTTGAATCATGAGAGAGATGTGGATAGTTGGGTCAAAATAGTGTTTTAATGAGAATGACCCCTACAGGAAACTTTGATTTCATCCTGCCTATGAATCCTCGGCTTAATCACAGCCTGTTGCAACACAAAGACACATCAAACCACTCCATGAGAGCAAAAACAAAAAAACTGATTGATTAATGGATAGAGGTAGATCTTTGAGTGTTTAGTATATGATTCAGGAGGACTACAAGATAAAGTCACCTTGT
Organism: Caranx ignobilis; assembly: GCA_021432705.1. Classification (NCBI taxonomy): domain Eukaryota; kingdom Metazoa; phylum Chordata; class Actinopteri; order Carangiformes; family Carangidae; genus Caranx; species Caranx ignobilis. Next base: position 58,605,432 of record MU269990.1, read on the forward strand.
GCATGTATGCAATTAGTTTAGGTAACAATAGATGAGGGATGTTGATTTCATACTCCTTTTATTAGTCTTTATTTCTGACTTCTCTTTTACCTTAAATGTGTGCCAAATTAAATCAGAGACCATATGGCCAGAATGATGTCAACACATGTTGCACTCTGTATTGTACTCTGAAATTGAGTTATTATTTATTTATTTATTGTTTTTTCATTGCACTTGTGTTTTTTGAATATATAATAACCAAAACATGGTCACAAATATAAATGCCTTGGATTTCTGTTCCTCTAAATCCTCAGATGTAAAACCCTTCACTGCATTTTATGCCCTGCTGTTTATCATTCACTCCTCTGTTTACTTGCTCACAATTTATTTCCCATCTCGCCTTCCATTTACAGTAAATATCTTCATAAAACTACTTGATAAGGTCAAGTCTAAGTTCAAGTTTGTGCGTCATTAGTAGATTGTATACTGTGTGTGTGTGTGTGTGTGTGTGTGTTAATACTCTGAGGTCAAAAAGAAATCAACAATGGAACAGTCTAAAAATCATTTCCTTGTCATGATGAAACTAGTCTGGTTGTTTGGACAAAAATACCCTGTCTGACACTTGGCTGTAAAGAAGCAGAAGTGAAAAACCCACTAGACTCGCTCTGCTCTCTCCAAATGACATAAACAATAGAGGAAGGCAGAGACACACAAGATACGCGCACATTTACAATACAACTATTTTCTCAGTGGCACAACACACCCGTCTCATTTCATCACCGCTGGTAAACCACATTTGTTTAGTAGTATGGTGGCTAACTGCCTCAGTGAACACTCACAGTCTACCTGTCTGCAGACACACTGTTGCCTCCTGAAAACTAATTTAAGCATACTGGCAGAGTGGTTCACAGAAGAGCAGTCTTCCATAGTTTAGCACAGACAACACACTCTAATAGGAGTATGCATGTGGACACACACCCACACACACATGCACACAAACAAGCTGCTGTAGTAGAGGGCCCTGGGGTGAGCAGAAGGTCAGGCAGACAGACAGGAAATGCTGGAATGCCTCAGTCACAGACAAAAACAAGCACAGGCATTTTCATTACCTGGTGGGCCAGGATGTAAATGTTGTGTCCAACGTCTTTGGGCTTAATCTGGTCTCCAATGCTGTCCTCATCCTCCTCACTCTCCAGACCCTGAGCGTAGGCCTCCTTCATCACATCAACCTGAAGCACAAAAAGTTATGAAAAGTTACTGTAGTCAAATGAAAACAGATTCAACATGAGGTTATAATGTCATCTGGATAAATGCTTATATACACACGTGGAGACACTTACCAGTTCAGTTGGTCTCATCTTGTAGAGGATCTTCTCTGCGTTCTCACTGTCATGGCGGCTCTCCATGATAGCCAGTAGGAGCTTGGAAGCATTGTTCTGCAACAAAAGGCTCCACTCATGAGCTCAGACAACATCACCAGTAGCTCAAGAAATAAGGATTTGACGGTTACAGTATCATGCCACTTAAAAGTAGTAATTTGATTAATTTAAAGGGTTACAGGATTGAAAACTACTGCAGTTAAACTGGATAATGAGGCAGATGATAAGTTTAGTATGGCTGTGTGTCTTGGAGCTTTCAAGAAAAACCTGCTGCTTACCTTGAGCTGCAGCACCAGGTCCAGGCGATGCTTACCCAGGGGGTTGATGGAGTTGACTATCAGTGCTATGATAATGTCAATACCATTTGACTCATGTTTGGCTATACAACTCTGGAAAATGAAGAGGGCATAGTTTGAGTAAAAAGACCACAAAGAGAGATTCATCAGAAAAAGACGGGTCATACATGGTAAATCATCTCATTAACTGTCCAATAAATTAGCCAGTATTTCTCCTACCTGGTTTTCATGGCAGGGTCCCTGACAGTACTCAGTTATGGTTTCCAGGGTTTGGCGAACCAGGTCCACATTACTCTCATTGATATAAAGGCCCAGCAGCCCGAGGCCTCCAGTGGTGCTTCCACAAATGCAGTCCAAGAACTGAAGGGTCTCACACACCAAGTTGTAGTTGGTCTTATTGTTCTGGTTACGTAGAAAGTTCTGTATTCAGAGGAGAAAAACAGACGTCAGTCAGCAGTCAGCTTACAAGCAGCTTCAAAGCAGCCTCAATGACCAAAAAGGTGTCAGTACCTGCAGGTCTGAATTGTGGTTCTCACAGAGCAGCTGCAGGTAGCGTAAGATGGGTTTCATGATGGTGATGGCTGGGCTCATCTGAGTTTCCTCTACGGCCTCCTCAACCCCAGCTATCTCACTGTTCTGGCCAAGACCCTCAAGGTCGGGATCCAGCTCCTTCCTGAAGGCGCAGAAGGCCTTTGAGGTCACAGAGGAGGCCTCCTTCAGCTGCCCTCGCATCTCCTCCCTCATATGAAGTCCTGAGTCTTTCCCTACAGTGCAGCATGCGGGGAGACATAAAGAAGCAAGTCAATTAATCAATTCCTGGACAGTACAGTAACATTTGGCAGAGGATGGGCCTCAGCAGATGGATTTTAACAAGTACGCCTGAATCATGCAGAACCATTTTGCCAGTAATGATCAATGTCAGTCTGCCCTGTGACATTCTAAATGTATTAAAAATTGAAATTCAGACACCCTGCTTTGACGAGGGGGCAAATATTGAGTGGGGTTCTGTAGCATGAAAGCATTCAATCTTGATACAATGGTCTTTTGATAGGCTTGTGATGTGGGCCGTCACATGGCCTCTGACATGTGACTGCAGGAGTTGGGAACAACAGTCTGCACAGAGGTCAGCGGAGCAACAACGATCATTTTGGATTTATCCACAACTATTGTTTAAAGTCAAGGCCATGCTGAGTTTGAGGACCACACATACTGTAGAGGCATTAAAGATTTCCAGGTTTATATTTGAGCTGGGTTTGTGGCTTTTCACTCACTCCAGGCCTGTTTCTGTGGAAATGATTTTCTGTGCTCAAGACATGACCTCTGTGACTCAGTATATTGCTTTTAAATGCTCATGCTAGGTACCTTTGACATCATTATCCAGTGGGTTAACTTTAAATAAACTTCACTCACTTACTTTCACCTCCATTCTGACACAGTGGTTTGCTGCATGTTCCAGACAGAACTTAAGTAAAAAGGAGTCAGGGTGTGTTGGGTATAATTTCAGCACTTAGAAGTTTCAATGCATCACTTGTTGACTTCACCTTTTTTGAACCTGATGCCACTGAGGTCACCGTCATCATCCCTTTTTCTGCAACTGAGCTCAAACATGTTGACAGACACAGTGGCTCGGATTTCTTGCTGAGCCAAACGCATGCGGTCGTAGAAAACCTTGAAGAACCTCTCGGACTTCTTCTGCTTGTAGAGTTGTGTGTAGAAGGAGTTCTGAAAGGGAAGCAGAGGGGTGATGAGTAAAAATCTAAATATGAATTGATCAGTGAATGTGTGTGTCTGTGTGCTCGGTTTTGTCGTTAAATATGTGGAGAGAAATGTTTTAAAAATGTGGGTGTCTGTGTCACCCACCTGTATCTGTGTGTTTCCACCCTGAAGAAGGGCAATGCCCAACAGGATGCTCTCCTCAAACACCCTGTCATTCTTGGTGTTGACAATGAGGTCAATCACCAGCTCTGTTGTCCCAACGTTGTCCAGGAGACACTGGATTTCCACAATGTTGCTGCCTGGTTTGTCAGACTCCAGCATGGGAGAACCTCCTGCAGAAATATTAACATCCACCATAATTGTGCACTGCAAACACATTCCCGCAGACATTTCTGATCTGTTTTGATTCTAATGACTATATTCTGCAACTGTTTGGACAGAAATACTGTATATATTTATATGGAGCTTTAAATATGGCTAAAATGTTTCCTAAAGTCTGCCAGCGACTGTCAAACAGCACTTCTCCTAAGAAGCACAGTGCTGTCATGTTAGCTGCTGTTGTTTCCTCTGCAGTGAGTAGTTATTGCAGCGTCTACTGGGTTTATTTGGGGTTCTCAGTACCTCCGGATGACGGCTTGACAAAGCCGCCAGATGAGCTGCTTCCACTCCCAAGCTCTGACTTGGAGAGAAGCTTTTGATTTCCAAAGTAGCGTGTGAGGAGAATCTTTCTTAACTCGTTTCCCTGTGGAGACAGAAATCATAATGTTAAATCCATATCACGGTCTGAGAGAGTACCAGACTAAAACTAGGAAATTCACATTTTACCACATTAGAAAAAGCTGGATTTTTGTGAGAAATAATCATAAAGATATCACCAAAATGAAGGACACATTAAGAAATGTCCCCTACGAGAGAACATTTGTGGTGAAGTTGAGGTGTATTCACTGGCACGAATCCACCTCATCATCCTTTAAGAGGGCTGAGATTTCATCTGCTACCTAAAGGGAACGATCACTGTCCTCTGATGATGCCTTTCCTCCTTGATCAGAGCGATGACTTGTAGAATGACAATGCTCTTATCAACAGAGAAATAGGAGACCGAAAATAACAGTGTGGTCCGATGACTTTGTCCTGACAGTACATATGAGAGATTTTCAGCTGGAAGCCCAGACAGGAAAAAAAGCATTCACAAAGATACAATGTGGTTATAATTTATTATAATCTTCGGCACTGACAATTTCGTTATTCTGTCTTGAAAATAAGACCACAATAGAGAACTTAATTCATATGATCCTCTTTTAAACTTTTTGGGACAAGACGAGGCTTCTCGGGATTTCATAACCTAACAACTACATAAACCACTACCATCATGTGCCACTTTCTGTCAATTAAAACACACAGACTTCAGTTTATGTCCACTTCATCTGGGGCAGCCTCACCTGCATTGATTCCTTTGACTGTGGACAATTACACACAGTGAGTGGATAAAAAATATATGAGAAAATTAAAAATAGTCTTATTTCCAATCAAAACACACAAAATCATGCAGACAGGTGAAAAGACAAAAAAGGATGAGAATGAGTGTAGTATTTTTGTATGTGATTAGGTTTTATGTATATGCAGGAAACACTGCATCACAAAACAACAGTGCTTTTACAGCATGTCTATTTAAAGGCTGTGTTTTGTCTCTTGTGACATTTGACGCAGATGAGTGGAAATGAGATGAGAGGATTCATGGAGATAATCTCCCTGCAATGGTTGTGTAATTGAAGTGCGAGAGTGATTGACAGGTGGCTGACTTTTATTGTGTTTGTCGCCACATATAGTTTTTTTTTTTTTTTACTATACCAACAGGAGAGGAACGTATGGACACTAGGTGGTCAGCATCAGTTTCCATGGCGACCTGACAACTCAAAATGGCCTTGTTAGTATTGATCAACCGAGTGGCAGGATGAATAGATGGATACACGGACTGTTTGAAGGGTGGAGCAAAGGGATGAAAGGACCATTGGGAGCCACCTGTGGTTTCCGTGGAAACGTGTTAGTGGGACAATCAGTCTTTGCCTGAGATGCTGGACAGGTGGTGGACAATGTAACAGAAACACCTGAATGATGGCAGCTAATTAATCATTCTTAGACTGTACTGAAACAATAAGACGATTAGTCAATTGGATAATCACCAAAAAGTTAACACCAAGGATTTTAATAGTAATTAACAATTTGAAGAAATAACAAGCTAAAAGCCAAAAAGCTTGCTCCAGTTCCACAACTGTAAGGATTTGGCGTTTCTAATGTCCTACGAGGGGCAGACTGTTTTATCAATAATAAAAACTGATCCTCTTAATTAATGTGTTGTGTGTCTGGTATACAACAACAAGCCCTGAATCTTTATCACACTACATAATGTAGCAGTGTTTGTGACTGATGCACCAGGCAGCGATTGTCTGGCCCCTTTGTCCCACTGCAAGTTCCCTTAATGTGATTGTCACACCTCTGCTAAAGCTGACGCATACAGCTGATTGGTATTCAGCTTAATGTGACTCATTTTGTAGCCGCCTTTGTAAGTGTTGTTGAAGAGTAGTTGCTGCTTATGATGCTTATTTCGGGTGCATCGCAAACATCTCATAACTCTAATGTGGTTCTCAACGGTGAGAATGATTAATCAAAAAGGAGCTGGTCACTATTGACAGGTTGTTTTCAGCATCCTTCAAAAAACAAACAAACAAAAAAAACATCAATATTTTCAGACAAATGAGACTCCTCCATGTGTCACCATGAAGGTGGCCGAGGCACGGTCCAGCTGAAGAGCCTTTAAACTAAGTGCACCAAAGAGCAGAGATGTGGAGGAGCACGTGTAGCTGATGCTCCCTGTGTCAGTAAACACTCCATCTCATCTGCAGTCAGCGGAGACGCTTGTCTGCCTGCACTGTCTGGCTGAGCTGTCTCACAAACACACACACACACACACACACACACACACACACACACACTTCTTGAACTGAAGGTGAGGATCCATTGAGCCAGCCTCTCTCGTTTCCACACAGCAATGCACAAACACACACACTCAGTGTAACTACAAAGTCAGCAGTACGCACTACACTCTATAAGGCAGTGCATCCCAGTGGGCGCTCTTTGACTGATTGCAGATTGAATCATGTTTGACTTAACATTTCCCCTTTTCTGACAGAGGACGTGTTGGTTTTGCACTACTCTCAAACACCAATGAAAGAAAGGTTCTGGTACGAAGTCGAACAGGGGTGGGGGGGTGGATGGTTTGGGGGTGGGGGGTGGGGGGGGGTGACAGGTTTTAAAGCTTGTTCGCCTCCCCTCTGGGCAATGCAGTCTGCTGGCTAGGTCTGCAGAGAGAGGAGAGGGGAGGCGAGGGGAGGCAGGATGGCTGTAGAGAAGAGTCAGCCCAGCCTGACTCATCTGCTTGCTGCTGCATTGACAAGAAAAACTCCAGTCAGGTGATGTAAGAGCCACGAGAAAGAGAGATAGAAATAGAGGTAGAAGAACTGACAGAAGTAAGAGGAGGAGGAGGACAAGGAGGAGGAGGAAGAGGAGGAGGAGAATGTGTGTGTGTGTGTGTGTGTGGGGGGGGGGGGGGGCAAACAAAACCTAGCAAGGAGCAGACAGTCGTGGTGTTTTAAAATGTGCACCGGCACGCCACACTGCGGCTCTGGTGTCCAAGCTGGAGATGAGCTGCCGATCCCCACCTCCGGCATCCTCACACCTCCTCTTCTCCCCACCCTCCTGCATTACCCCCCACCACCCCCTTGCAGCTCTGCTGTCTGCAGGTCTCTCTCTAGCTCAGGAGAGATGCATGGAGAACAGAGACAAAGACACAGCCTGCCCTATGCTTCTTTAGGTGGTCTGAAAACTCACACAGGCAGCGGAGGGCAGCACCAGCTGTGAACCAAGACAGACAGTGCCAGGAACAGGCGGGGGAGGTTTGAGCTGCTTGGGTCAGACAAGGTCGATTACAGCAGAGACTCCAGCCCAGAGGAGGAGAACATTACCCAAACAAGGCTCAGATTTTTTTTTTGGGGGGGGGGGTCTACATTCTGAGTATCATTTGCCATCATCATTGTATGATATTGAAAACTTCTGAGTCTGAAACTCAAACCGATCACGTGCAGGATAAAAGCATGTGATACATGTCTGTGTGTTTGGAACAAGAGGGAAAATAAAGTGGGATCCTTCAGTAATTTGATACGTATCTGTTTCACTGTTTGCAAGGTTTCCTTATCAGGGCAGTTATTTCATCTTGCATTCATTCTCAGGAGAAAACAGTCAGATTATCCTGCTGTTATTGTGCAAACACAATGAGAATATGGAGTGAGAGGGAGGAGACAATGACACTCAGGTCATATCACTCCATGGAAGTTGACGTTCTTCAGTTTCAATTATTTTTTTAGGCAGATTCCAGCGTCAGATCCAGGAGATTTCTCCTCTAGTTTTACTCCTGACAGCTTCAGAAGAACTTTGAGACAACATTCAGACATTCATATTACAAAATGAGACAGTAACAGCTTTACTTTACGGGTCTGCAATTTCCAAATAATTTCCTAGAGGAATATTGAAGACTTCTGCAAATGTGTCATCTGATACCAATCATAGAAAACCAAGGAAAAAATAACTGAGACAGTTACCTCTATGTGTTCACCTGTGTCTGTTCTGTTTGTTTATTTGTCACACAGAAACTACCAAACCAATTTACACTGAACATGGTGGAGGAATGGAGAATTAGTCAGTCTATGGGGAGAGCCTATTAAATCATGGAGGCAGATCCAAATCATTTACTGTGAATTAGATTTTTTTCCTCAGAAGTCTGGATACAGATAAGATTTCTAGAATTATGATCAAACACTGGGTCGTGTTGTCTTTGACTGATGGCCACAGGATTTCGAGATCCTGGACCTGAGGGCTGTGTGTAAACAGGGGTTAGATTAGTATTACAAGCTGCTATTGCTAATAACAGTGTGAAATTGCCAAGGCATTTAAAAATTGGGTTGTGCAAAGCTTAGGTGTTGCTGTTCAGTGAAGTTAGGTTCAGACAGAACAATTTCTGCTTCATCTCTGCCCCTCTTTAACCCTCTTCCCTTCTGTAAAATATGAGATGTTTCCTGACCAGGCAGATGTGTACACGGGAACAAAACTCTACCGCAACGCATGCATCTGATGACATTTCTCAGGAGACACACATGTGCGGATACACGCATCACGTGCCGCCATTTACAATGTTTTCAGGCTGCAATTCCACAGCACATAAAATGCTTTTACCCAACGAGCAAGCACATCAGCAAAACAAATTAAGCCCACATGTGAGAGCAATTGGTGAGACTGGTTCATGGAAATACAAGACCAGCAGCGTAAACAAGCATTCAGCAAAAGGCCAGCTGTTAGCTGGCGGGTTCACAGTGGAAGCATGCTTAATACTGTTAAGCACTGATTGTGTTTGTTAGGATGACTGTGATGTAGAAGATGGGCTGACTGACGAGGTAAAAGTCAGGTCTGCTTCTTTCATCTGACTCACCAGTGCCTGGGCACATATGGACAAAATAAGAGAAACACCTATCAATACCCCTACAGTAAATGATGTTTTTCTGAGGGTTTGGTATTGCCATGTGAGTGGTGGGGCTATATGGGTGGAAATGTCAGTCTGTCAGTCAGTCCATCACTTTGGTCCGCACTGATTTATCTCAACGATTATATGATGATGTCTATGAAAGACACAATATCCATCTGACTTTTGTGATTCCTTGAGTTTTCCTCTCGCACCAGCAACAGGTCAGTCTTGTGAAATCTCCTGAATGGATCGGAAATCATTTATCCAAATGACTTGGTATCTACCCCACCTTGCCCTGTGTCAACTGGAATCAGCTCCAGCACCATGTAACCGGCAGCATAGACAATGGATGGAAGGATGGATGGACTTGGGGCCTAGGTCTCAAATTGAATGGGTTACCATGCATTGCATATCAAAACATAGTACATAAACTAATATAGATCTACATTAATAAAGACATGATTACATTTTCCCTCTTACAGGGATCTTACAGTAGGACGGACACATTAGCCATCTTGTAACTTAGATAGTTGGTGCACCAGTTACAAACATTTCAAAATCATGCAGCGTGACAAAGGGAAAGATTTCCTCTTGTGACGACACACAGTAGCTGCAAAATGTAGATCAACTGTGTGGCTGCCACTCATGACACTGTCTAAAAGGCCCTTAGCAGGATATTTGCTTAATACCTCTACAAACCACAGCCCAGCAGTGTCAACAAAGATCAGGCTGTATGAACTGCACCAAAGTGCTGATTTACTTTGGGGCCATTGTATTGTTTTCTAAGGTGTTTCCTGCTCTGTGCATTAGCTAAGTCCAAAGCTAAGAGCAACCAGAACAAACAAGTTACAATTGACACAATTTATCCTGTCGCCTGTCATGTGGCTCCCTGAGCACCACTGACCTAACTCACATGCAATCGGATCCAAGTAACACAGTGTCTAAAAAACACTGTTTGCAATGACATCTAATCTCATTCATCATGGTCCTGCATTTTTACAAGTTATCTCTGTCCTGCACGGCTCAAAGCTACAGAAACTGCAGCAGGTACCATACTCCTGGTCCGAGGGCATTTCCCCACAGACTTCCTATGCCCGGCCAGGGAAAGGCCAGACAGACAAACAACATGTGCTAATCCTTCATCGCTATGGAAACCAAAACATAATACTCAACTAAGAGACACCTGACTGAAGGATCGAGAGAATTGAGGGTGAGAGGAAGGGAAGATAACCTCAGTGTGAGCTCAGGTCGTAAAGCAACATCAATTAATAGATTTTTATTATTTTTTTGGTGTTGAATAAAAACTTCAAACTCAGACAGCAACTCAAATGGTTTTTATTTTTTTATTTTGCTTCTAACTTTATGACTTGACCCAGCATGTCTCAAACAGCTAGAATCCAGCTAAAGGTGAAAGCATTCGAGGTATCCATGAGCTCAGCCTGCTATCTGCCTGCCTGACCTGCTCCCAGTGGTTGAATCTAAGCCATGTTGCCCTGCTCTCCACAGCAGACAGATAAACAGGGAAAACCCTGCAGGATGAGCTCACACAGGGACAGCCAGCGTGGCACTGCATGCCTGGGAGTGTGTGTGGGTGTGTGTGCGTGCCTGAGTGAGGCTTTCTGTCTACATGTGTGCATGTGATGCGCTTAGCATCAAGAGAGTGGTAATCTGTAAATCTGCTTTGCCTTGGGCAGGTGGTGTGAAACTTGGCAAGCAAGAAAGGAAGAGACGGAGAGAGGGACTGGAAGAGAGAGACCGACGGACATATAGACAGTGTGAATGACAGGCATGAGTGCGAAAGCGAGTGAGGGAAGAGAAGAGTGTCAGCGTGATTTATATTACATAACTGGCTTTTCCAGTCATCTGTAAACAAGACGACATGCTTACGTATACATTGGCATGACAGTGCATTACACATGTATACGTGCATGTGGTCACAGAAATAGATAAAATACAAACTTGAAAAAAAAACAACTGAATCTCAAGTTGCCATTGTGTTAATAAGGATTTTTTAGTATATATTTTTCATATTCTCATCAATTGTGGCGAAAAACCAACAATGAGCCAATGCAACAAAAAACAAGCCTTGTATATCTTATTCCCTTGAATAGACGTCCACTGTTGCCCAAAAAGTGTTAAAAAGATAAATGAGCCACACAGCTGCACAACTGCACTGATTGTTATGTTCCCTCACTAAAATGAACTTGGACGCTGTAGTTTCTTTTGGGTCACTGCAGCACAGGCCTGGTCCTAAATACTCAAAAGCATCAAATATGATAAATCTAGAAGAAATAGTCGACGACAAATTTTAACTTAGTCATATTACAAGTCATATTTCCTAAAGATTACAGTGTCCAGCTGTTTATGAAAATTTCTTTTCAAACATTTATAGCTCGGGGATCAGTCGTTCGATTCCCAGCTCCAGCAGTCTGCATTTTGAAGTGTCCTTGGCTAAGATACTGAACCTGTATTGCCCCCTTTGTAACTTCAGAGTGTGAGCGCCCTGTATGGTGTAGAAATAATGTTGTATGGATGTGTGTGTGTAAGTGTGTGTGTGTGTGTGTGAGAATGGGTCAATGGGGTTTGTACTGTGAAGCACTTTGACTAGCTGAGCTCCAGCAGAGGGATTAAGTGAACAACATGAAAAATATAGCATGTCAACTTGATCCTTCAAAAGAACAAAGTGCATGAGATGAGATAAAATTCAAACTAAATGTCTGTGATGGCATTTTATGCTAATTTCTTCAAATGTGATATGTGAATATCACAGAATACAGAGTCAGCGTGCATCAAACACCCTTTCAAGTCTTTTTTCAACTAAAAACCCGATCTCACCCAAGACATCTTGAGGGCAAGTGGGAGCACAAACATTTATAAAGCCTCCCTTATCTGACAGCCAGAACAAGTGAAGTGCAGAAGTAAACGCTAACACATCTCTACAGCATACAGTGACTGCTGCAGATCTCGTCCTCGCAACCCAACCAGCACCCCGGGCATGACCCAGGCAAACACAGGCCTGGGTGGGACTCAAGGGGAGAGACAAAGAAAACACTTCATGCCCCCAGTATGCGAAAGACTGAGGGGGCAAAGGAGGTAGAGAGAGGCACCGAGTGGACAGAAGAGTGAGAGTAAGGAAGGAAGTAGGGAAGGAGGGAGGGAGGGAGGGAGAACGTGATGGTCCACGTGACGCTGGCTCAGCCACTGCAGGCTGTTACGTAAGCGCACCCCCTGCCCTGTCTCCTCATGGACTGAGCAGACTCTGCTTCTCTCCAATCCCTCACCCTGCAGCCGCTGCCCACTTTTTTTTCCCTTGCACTCACATGGCTCCTCACATGGCTGCCTTGCTTGCTCCCTCCCTCTCCCTCGATCACTCTCCCTCCGTCTCTTTCTCTCACTCTCCTCCACCCACCAATTGCACCCCAGGGGAGCCACCAACCTCTGCTGCCGTTGCTGTCACTCTGTCTCTCTCTCCTTCTGTTTTTGTCTGGCTGCCTCTCCCTCTCTCATTATTTCCATCAATCGTTTTCTCTCTTTCTCTCTCTCTCTCTCTCTCTTTCTCTCCCTCTCTCTCTCTCTCTCTCTCTCTCTCTCTCTCTCTCTCTCTGTGCAGTGAGGCTGCAGCTCCACGCTCAGGGCTACAGGGATATGACAAAGAGAGGCCACAAATACATGCTTGAGCACACTCACGCACACCTACACAAACTGACATTTCACATATCGTTACCGCACTGTCTGGCTTCTCGAATGCGCCAAGCCGCTTTTTAAAAGTGACTGTTTTTTTTTCCCTTTTGAGTTCCTCTGATCTTCTTCCACACAACTGTTGAATCATTTGCCTTTCGAAAAACATCTTGGCTGACTGACACAAGATGCAAACACAAATAGGGAAAACAACACTCTGACTCCTCAAGCAGCTGTAAGTGTCAGTGGCTGGCATGTACTATATTGAGAGCGATGGTCTTGACAGTCTTACTAATGCTACTACACTGAGAGAGAGGGCAAAGGTACATCCATATATTCCACTCTGGTGTATGACGCAACAGAAACGGCCTTTAATGGGACAGCATCTTCAGTCAGAAATAATCACATCTGCATGAAGTCCCACATGGTCAGAAGACATTAACACATGCGTTCACTTCAGACATCGTTGAGTGCAGTAGATTGAGCTCGCAAAGTCAAACAAGGAACAGTTCTCAGTTCTGACTGAGATTTTCTCTTGACAGGAGTCGCACTTTTTGTGTTAAATGAATTGCACAGCGTCACCTCCTCTCACCATGTAGCTGGAACAAGCTCTACTAAAACCCTCTGAAGGTGATTACAGACCCAACTTTTTTTTGTCGCACCCCTCCGCTGTGCGCAGCCACCACCTCAAGTCTCCTCTACTAACTCTTGTCATTCACTTTCCAGGTCTCTGTCTGAAAAGGGGGCGGGAGGGGGGTGCAGCGGGAGACAGGCTCCTGCACCCCCATCTCGCTGCAGTATTGATTTGTTTGTTCGGTGCTTGTCCCCCACCAATCATCTACCCCCTCTGCCCCCCCCACCTCCATTCCACCTCCTCCTCCATCCCCAACTCCCCCCACCCCACCGCCCTATTCTCCGTCTCAGTGTGAGCGTGTCCTCAAGTGCCTCCCTGCCTTATGTAACATAGAAAAGGCCCACAGCATACTGATGAAGGGGAGTCTGGGCTCTGGGCCGACAGACCTGGGAGAAAACAAGGACTGCACTGCACTGCTGATAGGAGCAGAGCGCTGCTGGCACATGAAGACAGGGCTAAATCCACAGCAAACTTTTCAGTGGTTTCACCTCATTAATGTGTTTTTATGTAACACTGTGAGTTGGAGAGACTAACAGGGATTTTCTTGCAGAATCCTGATTTTTTTTGCTTCTAACAGTGACAAGTTATTTAATGAAGCCATGTCCCAGTGACATTGCCGCCCCCCCACCCCCAAGTGGAATGAAGTACTCACAGAGTCCTGACAGGATTCCTTCTTGTCCAGCATCTCTCTGAGTGTCTGCAGGATCTTGATACACAGCTTTTCCTCCTTGTCCATAAGCTTCTTAGTGTGTTTGATCAGCCTGGCAGAGAGACAAGAAGTGCTCCATCATTAACCATGATGTCTGGCTAATGTACTCCCTGGCAGCTCCCAAGTAAAAACAAAACAACATTTTATTGATCAGCACAGGTGAAATCTCCTTTTCTGGTCTCCATGGAGGTCAGACAGCTGCAGCAGAGTAACAGCACCCCTGGAGGTTTGATCGTGTATCGAACTGTTTTTTAAGTTACAGTGCATCTATTATCAGTTTGAGTTATCTGTTGAACAAAGATGTAAGAATTTATTGTTTTCAAATATATCTTTTGTACCTCTATTCACTTTCAGCTCTTTTCCAAACCTCCCTGACCTACATAATAAGTATAACAGTGATAGTAACTGGCAGAAGTTCATTAGTGGTTTTGCTTACATGCTACATTTTTCGTACTGCCAAAATCTGATTCATTATTTTTTTGCTCATATTTAACATGCATGAATTAAAGATTGGCATATATCAAAGAATATCTACCTACCCATCTTTTTATCTGTCTATCTATCTGTGCCTTGTTTTATACACAGTTATGGATGGAGACTCACTTGGACATGAAGGCTCCGCTCTCACAGCGTATCCGAGCAGCCTCTGGAAACAGCAGCTCAGGGCTGTGAAGAACATCCACCAGCACAGAAAATTCTGCCTGAACCTTCGGACTGAACTGCTCCTCCAGGCAAGACACAACACCCTGTAGAGACACACACACAAATAGAGTTGCTGGATATATCGATACTGCTAAAGTCTTCATAAATCAACTTTGAGGCTCCTGTTCATATACAACTTTATCCATGCTATTTAAGTACAGTTTGGCAGAGCCTCTTGGCTTGTCTCAGTCTGCGCACCTGCAACTTCTCAATGATGTTCTTGTAGTCAGGGCCACCCAGGGGCTCCTTGCGTGGCCGTGTCCGGGCAGAGATCCTCCAGTCCTTGGCTGCCCGCTGTACCATGTTACTGTGGACCTTGAGAGACAAGGTGTTGACCTGACTGTCCAGGTCCACTGGGATGGCGATGGCCCGTGCCTTAGCTGGGGGACAACACGAAGAGTTTAGTTCACCCTGGCACATAACATCAGATCCTGCAGAGCTTCATGCCTACACTTAGACATGAATAATTGAAATGAACTATTCTCTGATAAAATACAGTTAAATACATATACTATTGTATTCATTATACATTATTACATACTTTATGAGTATTGAAATGGCTCTTTCTCCCACAAGGATGGACAGCAGCATAGCTGCACTCACCCACGTCAGCCAGTGTTTTGATACAGCTCTCTATGTTAGCCTTCTGAGCCGAGTTGATCCAGGTGCAGTTGTAGATCCTGAAAGATGACTGGAGCAGCTTGATGAAGACAGACTGGTTTGTCTGTGAAATGAGACAGCAGAGCATGGGATATTGTTTTTTTCTGTGTTGTTTTTTATGGTATAACTATGACAGAGAAAGACTTCTGCGTAAAACACCTCCAGCACCTTCTCTATGTACAAATGGTTGCAATGAAACAACACAGTCCCAGGTGAAGGTGCAGTGAAGGAGGCAGTCTGCAGTCTTTTTTTTTTTTTTTTTTTTAAATGGTAAGTATCTGAAAGTTGGAAAAGGATTTAAATATGCCACGAATGAACCTTGCTCTGCAGGCACATTTCCCCTGCGTGTCAGGGGTGGAAAACAGTACCTGCAGGTTGGAGTGGTTGACAGAGAAAGGGGAACTGAAGAAACCCTTGACAATGGCCATCACTGTCTCTGTCACATACTTCTCCAAAGGCAGATCTGCGTGGTTACGGTCTGTGGTCGTGTTACACACCTTAAATGCAAAAATTAAACATAGGATCATTTCTGAAAGCACAAACCCACATGTCCCATCTCTATCATTTCCTCTGCACATGCAGTAAGTAAGGTCTTGTGTGTCTTGACACATACTGTACATTGTCTCATTAGAAAAGGATCAGGCATAGATACGTGACCTTTCAATCTAACTGTGAGACTTACACTGGACATGTCCACTAGGAAGTTGTCAAATAGCTTCCAGATATGGTTGGAGGTGTAGATCTCCTTCATCTCCACTTCTGTGTCCACATAGCAGTGATTCACAAAGTTTACATAAGCAGTTTTCACCTGAGGCATAAAAAAAAAACAATATGATGCTTGTTCACTTTCAGATTAAAGATACATCTTTAAATTGTATCCAAGAAACACAGACAAAGACAGCTTGGACAAAATTACATGATTCACCTCCACCATATAACTCAAGCTATATTATTAATTTCTAACAAAACTACCTCTGGTATACAGTTGACATCAGTGACAACTTTGACTATGTCATCCAGTGGTAGCAGAGAGTTGCATTTCAACTCTGTGTAGACATTCTTGCCCTCAGTGCAGGCAGCCAGTAGCTCCACAAGCGTGTTGTGATAGGCCAGAGCTCCATCTTCATCCGTCCGCTCCCGCTCAGAGGCCATCATCTGCAGCAACACTTGAAACGAAGAGCGGTCGTTGTAGAACACGAGCACGTCCTCTCCCCCATTCACCAGCTGGACACCCAAGCACAACATGAATATTTCTCAATGTAGCACATGAGCAATTTCAGAATGGGCTGCATATTTAAAGTTTTGAATTTTACTTCTTGATTAACTGCAGTAAAATGTTCTGCAACTAAATGGTAAGCAAAATTGTTTTCCTTCAGTTTCCTTTCACCTTTCATCCAAACTATAACCCACATCCATGCTGTGTGGGGTTTAAGAAATAATCTCACCTCTGTCATGACTTTGTCCTGGCATTTCTTCACATACTTCCCATCAGCTTTGACAATGGTCTGCAGGAACTTGAGGTACTGAACGTGTCTCCCATGTGTTTCAATGCAGTGGACAAAGTGATGAACCACACGGTCACTGATCTCATTGCACAGCTGGTAGTTGTTCATGAAGATGTGACGCATTGTCTCAGCTTCCAGCAGCTGGGGAAAAAACCGAAGCCATGATTCAGTCTTCAGTCTTTGATAGTGATCATGATCACGCCAACGGAATATTGATTCAGTTTGTTCATGGAAAATAAGAAACAGAAAACTGTTCATGCGTATACAAACAAAACAGGAAATCCCTGAGAGTAATGCCTGTCAACAAAGGGCAAGAAGAAATTCATATCAACATACCCCTGGAGTGAGGAAGAGGTTAAGGTGTTTATGTAGCAGAACTTGGTTCTGAGGATTTCCTCTGCAGAAATTCTGCAGAAACGTATGTGCCAAGGTCATGATTTCATTCATCTTCTCGTCGCTCTGTGCGAAGGCAGAACCAAAAAATAGGTGTGAAAACGACTGGAAAAAAAGGTAGGCAGGCAGATGCCAAGATTTCACGCTGACATCAGGTGGGATGAGCCGCTCAGTTGTCTGTTGTGGTTGTAACTCACCGTCTCGTAGGGGATCTGCAGCAGGTCCAGCACCACGGTGTGGGCCCCCATGTTCTTCAGCAGCCTCTGCTGTTGTACACGACTCTTCTTGCTGGGAAAACACAGCTTACTAAGCCGCAGCAGGATCTGCAGATGACAGACAATTGTTTTACACATACACAACAGCAGGGAAAAAAGACTTCTAACAAGAATTACCTGGAAATAAGCCAGGTAATTCTTGTCCTGGAAATATAGACATGGGTCTCACCTCTTTGACAATGTTATAGTTGTTTGCCTTGTTACTGTCAATCTGAGGTTTATTATCACCATCTTGTACTGGGCTCAGAACAACCTCCTGGTAACATGTAACATAAATGAAGAGAAAACATCTCTTTAGTGACATTCACCCACAAACAGGTTTATCTTTGGTACAAAACAACCTCTGTATCCTGTCTAATTACTGGGCATTTGCCACAGTGAGATGGGGAAAAGGCACTCTACTGATCCTAATCACTACTTTTCTTAAACAATACAAGTAAGAAAGATGTTTTAAAAACAAAACAGGTTACAGGTTGATAAAAAAAAAAGCGGCTTAGCGGCAGCTTCCTGTTCTGACACACATTACTATTCATTATGCCAGAGTAGTGCTCTAACAAAACAGTTTGTTCCATTTCCTTTCCACCAACTTTGATTAATGACAACAACAAACAAAGGAGCCCTTCACTGTGCAACTGAATGACTTAGGATATGTTACTGAAACTTCCCGCAGAGCTCCAAAGTGAAACTTTGGTTTTAGATGTTGGACACCATTGAATGATGGTACAGCACCTCCATGTTCTGTTCTTTGCCCTGTCTGACCCCCAGGTCTTCACTGCTGTAGACTCCACTCTTCTCCACCCACAGCTCTGACTTCTCAACCGTCAGGCGCAGCTGGTCCAGGTCTGTTTTGATCTGCTTGTAGTTCTCCACATCCTGCTCTGACACGAGCAGCTGGACCTGGAAAACAAACACAGACACAGATACTGGATGACAAATAAACCAGACACAGAGATATTAAAAGAACAAATGTGTGTGAGAGCAAATCTCTGCCAAGAAGTCTCAGTGCAACACTCTGGGAGAGTCAGTGCATTTTTAAAATGGAAGCTGGTGCAGCTCTAGATTTCAGCTGAGGAAGCCCTCTGCTGCTCGGCCCTTTGGAGAGCCCACCCTAATCCAAGAGTTATTCCATCAAGCATGACAGAAATCACGTAAATCAGGAAGTGCCAAATGCCACATTCTGTCAGCTTTCCATGTATCAAAATGCTCAAGTGTGCCTGCTACATCACTACCTGTTTGAAGGCCTGCAGCACTTCAGCTCTCTGGCTAAAGTGTTTGAAGATGAGTTGCAGTGAGCCAGAGACCAGCGGGGGGTAATCTTGCATGATGAGGTGGATCAGAACCCTCAGAAAAGTCCGACCTCCCTCATCGTCCAGCTCCACTGCACTTAACTCTGAGCTGAAATCACACACACACACACACACACACACACACACACACACTTACATTTTTCTGGATCTTTTGGTGAGTGCACAAGAGTGTGTTTAAACACTAGTCAACAAACAGAAAGTACTCACCTTCCTGCAAACATGCTCTCTGCTTTGACTGCAATCTCATCTATGTCTGGTTCAGATGCTAAGGATGCAAAATAAAGTCAACAGCAGATTAATTAAGGACGCTAGAGTGTTAAAGAATGAGTCAGCATTTAGAATAAGAATTAGAATAAATTCTCACGTGTCACAAGAGGGAAATCAGTCACTGACGCTGAGCTGTCAGTTAAGCTCTTTTCCCCAAACTCTTTCTTGTAGATGGACAACAAGTATGTGATCCTATAATCTAACCGCACACTCAGGATGAACTGACAAGGAGAGAAAAAGTCACAGAACCAATCAATCAGCTATGAGAGAGGAAAAATGTCCAATAGCAACATGGAAATCCAGAAGGTGGCGCTCACTTGCAGGATCTCAATGATCTTTAGCTTGGTGTCCATCACCATCACGTCCTCGTTGTCCGGCAGAAAGTGTCCTTTACTGTAGCGCAGAGAGGGGGGGTGTCAGGGAGGCTGTGCAGTACACCTCGACTCATCACCATCTGAGTCATCATTTCTCCAACGCCATGGATCGTGCGGAGGACATTATTGCCTTAAGGAAACATATTTTGCTTCGTGAGTGTCTGTACGTTTGTGTGTTTAAAGCCTATCATCACAAATCTATACATCAAACCTGTGAAAGTATCATACAAAAGCTAAAATGAACACCCCGAGGACATCGAATGCCAGATGGGCCAGAACCTTTTCTGTTATTCTCTTCCAGTCCATTAAATCTAAACATAGCTATTAAATAGTCCCAAAAAGTTTGTCTCTGATCTGCACAAATTCATCTTTGGCCTCACTGACATGTCTCTATTTCTGTGCCTCTATATTTTAGCTCCTTTGATAGTTTCTTTAACTGGTCCAAAATCCTTCTCAGAGGTAGGGAAAGCAAAACTTCTTCTTTTGTCGGTTCCCTCCTGCATTCATATTTTAATTAATTTATTTATTATTATTATTTAGATTTTATACAATTTAAACTGCTGCATCAATATTTCCCAAAGTTTTCCAAAAAAAAAAAAAAAAAACAAAAAAAAAAACCCAGGGACCCTTGTCTGTACCACAATCAGAGAGGACAAATCACTTGGTCTCAATTTTATATTTATCTGTCAGCTCCTCCATGTTCAGTGACCTTACTCCAGAAAAAAGGAAACAGCAAAACACAGTTTTTGTCAATAGCTTTAACTTATGTTGACTAATTCAATGAAATATTGAATTTCCATTGTGTAAGTTGGGTATGTCTAAACTATTCCACAAAGTGCCGTGTGGCTGCAGGTTTTTGTTCCAACCAATCAGGAGCACACAGTTTGACCAATCAGCTGTCTGAAGACTGAGATCAGTTGATAAATGAGTCAAGTTTGGTGTGCTGCTGCTTGGTTGGAACAAACCAAGCCACACGGCACTTTGTGGAATAGTTTGGACATGCCTGGTGTAAGTGCACTGACCAGCCTCCAGGCTCTTGTTGATCTTATTCATGAAGGTGAGTGGGTGCTGGACAATATCCAGGATGGCCAGCAGGGTGCGTGTTAGACGGAGCAGCTCACTGAAGCTATAGAAACCAAAGTAAACCAGGTTACGGGCCACATTCACCACCTGGAAGAGAGGAGTAAATCAAACACATCATGATTAAAAAAAGATAAGTGGCAAAGAAAATGAGGGAAACGAGGAGCCTATGTGAGAAAATTTAAATGAAAGAATCATACTTTAAGAATAAATGCAGCAGAATTTGTTTTACCTCCAGTGTGAGTTCATTCTTGTCTTTATCTCCAAATGGAAAATGCTGGCTGACAACGTCTTTGAGGTATTCCTCCACAAACTCCATCGTGGGGGCAAACTTCCTCTTCATCTCCTCTCTTGAACTGTCAGTGGACTCGTACTCAAACCTACAGAGTAAAACAAACAATCAACCATTTGCATGAGCTAATTCTCATAGTATCACAGAAAGTACAGTCACACATAGTGCAGTCACACATAGTGCAGCCACTCACTCATGGATGGTGATCTTGGAGGGGATTTCGGTCCAGAGGCGAGCGTAGCGTACGGGCACCACAGCTTCCTGCGGGTCACGGTCCACATGCATATGCAGCATGAGGCGGCAGAAGGAGGCTCTGAGGTTGTAGGGCAGGCAGTCATCAAACATGCAGCGCAGGATCAGATCCACAGGTAACTGAGAGGAGATCTGGTTGATGGCCAAGTACTGACGGTCCAGACACATTTTAGCAAACAGGTTCAGCTGGTATCTGCACAACAGGTGAAAGATATGGAAGGGGGAAAAGAAAAAAGACATGAAGGGATTGGACAATGGCTCCTGCCTGCTTGCTTGTTTGCTTCAGCTATTTATTTGTGTTACTACTGAAAGAGAGCACCACCGTCACCTGTAATAGGTGATGATGTCTACATCCATCTTGTGGTTGCCCTTAGCATCCTGGGCCAGGTGGCGGATGGATTTGCCATGAGGCTCCTTATTGCTGTCAATCCAGTAGAGCCAAACCTCCTCCTCCTCCACCTCCTCCTGCAGCAGGGAGGACTCCAGGGTGGTTTCTGTGTTAGAGATTAGTCTAGGGAGGAGAAGAAGGAGGGCAGGGGAGAAAGTGTGACAAAGCAGTTACTAGAAAAAAAAAACTACACACATAACACTGTGACGTAGAGCTGCTACTGAAAATATCTATGGCACAAGAGACACACTGGAGGGAACAGCAATTATTCTGTGGACACTATGTACATTTTTGAACATGTTTTAAAAACAAAAAGTGAAATCTGACAGGATCGACCACAATGTTTTAAATATAGATAGCGCAGGTTGTGACTCACTTGGTCTGGATGAGGATATCTGCGTTGGTGGGGTTCAGCATAAATTTACAGATAAGCTCCTGTGTGACGGGGATGGCAGTCTTGTTGGACACACAGAGATCAGAAAGATAATCCAAGAATCTGGAAGAGCAGATCAGTCATGATTCACTGAGTTTCAGCACAGAAACACATGAACTGATGTACATGTGAAAGTGTGTGTATCACATATTCCACTCTAAGAGTTTCGGAAAAATAAAAATCGCAGCACAACACTGGAAAAATAAGGTTAAGTAGCTATCATGATCCACATATTGTATTGAACTGCAGTATTCTGCATGTTCCTGTATTTTAAGTCTTCTGTATGTCTCTTATTCTGTTTCCTTGGGTTATCTAATCTTTGGCAGGTGCATAAGATGTCTGACCTGGGCTCTCTGTTGCGCCTCAGCAGACTGACAAAGGTCTCGATCTCTCTGGCTGTGATGTGTTTTTCCAGCAGCTTGCGGTTGTTGTGCAGCAGGGCAGTGATGGTGTCCTCAGCCAGGATCTCATACCCAATCTGAGACTGCATGATTGAGAACTTTTTGGCGATATATTCCTATGAGGAACAAGAGACAAATATGGTTTTAAGACAAAGACAAACAGAAGCATTTAAATGTGCTGAATCACTAGCCATCTAGTTTGCGGTTGTTTTAACTATTAGACAGAGAGAACTTGTTAAACAAGAAAACTTTTGAAAATACTCCCTGATTCACATTCATGAAGCTACCCACAGTTACACTCAAGAGCTGCCTGTCACATCCACAACCCATTGACCACTGAGCAGCTCAACAGGAGCTGCTTTGGTGGCTCATGAAGAACTGCAGCCTTTCATCAATGGTAAGAGGTTCTTTTAATTAATTTACTTGACCACTGATTAATTATTTATAGAAAGTCAAAAAAATTAATGAAAAGCACATATGAAACTTATCAAAAACCCAGGTGAGGTTGTGCAATGACAAGGAAATTAAATCAAGAAAAGTGGGAATTGTGTTTTGTTTTTTTAAACGTGTCATGGCCCTCAGCACATGGCCGTGTCCTCTGTCTGTGTGATGTGTGCTGTGTATTGTGTCATGTGTGTGTTGCAGGTTGCTGGAGATGATTAGAGAATGAGAGAACCTGCACAACGCTCTCAAGCTAAATTAAGCCTGCTGGCCCAGGTTCTCTCTCTCTTGTGGTTTTGGTTTTGTTTTGCACTGACAACATGCACCACATATTTGATACAGCGCACAAGCACCCTCACACACCACTGACATTCATTTCCATACCCTATTGTATATTTCATTTGTATTTTCTTCAATAAACTTTACTGTGTTTATTCACATAATGCGTGCGCTTCAGAGCCAGTCATAACAAGATGCAACCAGAAAATATGGTATTTTTACTAAATAATATAAGAAGTATAGGTAATTGAATGTCCTCATACAAAGTTGAGTTTCTTGAGTTAGTGCAGGCCTTGTCACAGAAAACCTTTCAGCTTGTCATGGCCTGTGAAAAGTTCAGATATTATCATTTATAACATGAAGCCTCTGTTCAAATCAAGACGTGAACAATACAAGGACCCTCAAGCAGATGAATGGTAGTCAGCCATTACTGATTATGTTACCAGTGCTTCTCATGTTACGACATGTCAAAATCCTCCCAGCTAAAGTACTGTGTGTTTATTGCTTTGCTCTTGGTCTGTGATGCTAAGATGCAGCATGATGGCTGCAGAGTGAAATCAGTTACAGGGGTATCCAGCTGAAATTAGTTTGATGGCTTATTAGCTAATGACTAGAATCAGACATTGGTTGTACCTGACCGAGAATGTCTGAGTACTGAGTTTATTCTCAGAGAATTTGTGCCATGAGTTCATTATTAAACTTGTGAATTATTCCTTGTGAATTATCCACTGATCGATTAAAAGAGCACTACTTAGGTTTCTTGATTAGGATCATCATTACAGCAGCTGCGGTCAATTTTCCAAGACAGTCTGGCAAAATATAGTGATAAGCTCCCAGTCAAAGGCCACGTCTCTAACCGTGGACTACCCTGCATCCTGTACATAATGATCATGTTCATGACCCTGATGTCAACTCAATGAACATGAACATGCCTGGTTCTTGCGATAATCCTGTTGGGAATGTCGTAGCACCCTGTAACACAGTCGCAGCATGTACTTGAAGTGAGCATAGCGCTGGTCTCCCAGGTCCTCCAACCTCAGCATCGGACCATCACCCTGATCAGTGAACGGTGCCTTCAGGATGCCAAAGATCTGGAGGAACAGAAACCCAGATACAACGATGAACAAATGTTTGACAGGCTGTAATAACAAGAAAGCACTTCAATAAATACACTTAAATGGCTGTCATAAAATATCTCACTAAAAATTCAGTAAGATTTATTCTTTTACATTTCTATTATCCTGCATTTGGCCCAATATGAGAGACTTAGAAGGACACACAGGAGTGTGAGTATGTGTTTGTACTTGTGCTGACCTGGGCGAGGATGTTCTGTTCCCTCATGAGTTTCTGCCTCTCTCGGTTGGGGGTAGAAGTGACCACGGATAGAACTTCCTGGCCGTTGTTCGGTACCACACACACAAAGAAAACAAGGTCCTCGAGGAGCTTGGTCACAAACCTAAAAATAGATATGAAGGCAAAACCTAACACATACAATCCCAGAAATATGCCGCCCTGTGTCACATGTGCCATCACACTCATGTCTCCTTACCTCCGTTCATTCTGAGCGATGTTGCCATATTGAAGCTTCCTCACGGTGGACTCCAGGACTTTGCTGGCATCATTAGCAAAGTCCAAGTCCCTGACCTCTGACAAGGGAACAGATACGATGGCAAAAGCCTCTTTGTCCTCTTTAGTGGGACAGGTACCGATCTGTAGTGACAAAACAAAACCTATTCTATTTTTGTACACTTGATTGCGTTGTAGATTTTTGAATTACTTTCTAAATCAATGGTATGACATTTTGAGCATGTGTGTGACCTTCAGCATCACTGGTCGCTCCTCCTCTGCATCAATGGGGACACTGGTGCTGGTCACCCAGGTGTTGGTGCACAGGTGCCTAAGCCTCACATATGAGTTTCTGGGGAAAAGTGGAACAAATTGTTTACAGCAGATA
Source organism: Caranx ignobilis (assembly GCA_021432705.1). Classification (NCBI taxonomy): domain Eukaryota; kingdom Metazoa; phylum Chordata; class Actinopteri; order Carangiformes; family Carangidae; genus Caranx; species Caranx ignobilis. The sequence continues at coordinate 58,630,395 of MU269990.1, forward strand.
TAATCTTTAGTTGATTTCTATGTAATTCAACTGAGAAAGCAGCTTCAATGGTGAATATGGAAAATTAGCCTCCTGTTTATATGATGCCTTTGCAATTAGTGCAATCAACAAGTTGACTTTTTCGTTTCTATGAAATATCTGGCCAACTACAGGATCCACAAAATTGTTTACATTTATTTATGGTGGATGAATCAAATTAACTTGGTGATCCGCTGACATTTCCTTACAACTGCACCATGTAATCAGCTCTTTGACTTATCTAGTGATTAGATGAACTCACACAAAGGTTGTTACACAAATTCATGTATCCCCTGAGAAGAACTTTTCCTCAAGTACCAACATGAGGTTGACATGTTTGACTGGTATTTGATTGGTTGACTGATTTTATGGAAAAACTACAAAAAACAGCCACCTGATGAATTGCCATGAAATATGGACTTATGTTTGCCAGAAGAGATTATCACTTTGGAAAACCTCTTATTTGTCATTTAGCGCCATCATTAGGTCAAAATTTCTATTTGTCCAAAACTATAGTTTATGATGCACTTCATTCATTTCCATACATGACCATGCACTTCAGCTCCAGTTCTGCTTTTGCATGGTAATATTATCATTATGAGCCTTTTACCATGTTCAAGCATTTGGCACAAAGCAAGTTTATCATGATAATAGATACTGGATCAAATATGTCTCAAACAAGTAAAAATGAACAAATATAAGTATATTTCAAACTGTTCTTTTATCAACAACAAAATGGCACTTTCTTGAAGAAACCTCTTCTATTAAAAAAAAAACTGACAGTTTGGTTTCAAAATAAGCGACATTATCTCAGCCTAATGGCACATTTTCTGACAAGGACTAGTGTGCTCTGTGTTGTGAACTTACATCTGCTGAAAAGTGCAGCAGATGTAACTTGTTAATGTTTTCCCCCATGTGAGTGACTGACCTGGGCACGAGACAGTTGGCCCACTGCAGAGTGGTGGCATCCAGCTCAAACAGAGAGGCTATGTCATTCCCATGGGGAACAGAGACCAGGGTGAAAGCAATCTTCTCTGCTGCTTGATGCTTCCTCTTGGAGAACACAGGATCTGTCTCATTCTGCACCACAAACACAAGGATAGACGCAGACAGACAAGCACGCACACAAGCAGAGGCAGTAGACATTAGTGTCTGCTGTCTATAGGCGTACATGGTATACACAGCACCTCAGTCTTTTCAAGATATAACACACTGCATTAGTTTTTCACAATGATTACATGTGTCCTTGATCATTTATCAGAGCTCTTAAATGAGTTAACTGTGTTGACCAACTACCAAAACTCAAAGAGCTCACTTTATAGCCAAAATGACTGAAAATGTATTAATTTAGAAAATAATCTATTGTGATGATGATCATTGGTTTCAGTTCCAGTTGATGAAAAGATGCAAAAAAATAGCAAATTCTGCTTTTTCTGCATTTATCTGTTAAATTACTCTCATTACTAAATCACACAATTTGATTGATCTCTACATTAATAACTGGCATGGCACTACAAGCAGTTGACACAGTCATGGAGCACCTTTTCTCCTCACCGTCTGCAGCAGCACTAACTCACCACACTTTTAAGCTGCACTCACATACTTTGCATTTTATAGTGTTCATAAATAATCTCTATCTTGCCATAGTGTAAAGATTCAGCCTGGTTTAAGTGAGAAGTATTTCTAATGGGCTAGTAATTCTTGGTGACTATAAAGATGAGCATGGTCATGTTCTGTGTCAGCTCGCCATATCTCTCCGCACATGGCCACGTAAATACTGATAAACGAGCTCAACTGTTGATAAAATCACTGAGGGCAGACGGATGTGAGTCAAACTATTCTGTCATACACTCTGACAGTAATGAGGTATTGCATTACACACAATGTAGTCAGAGAGCTATGGATTCTCTGTGTGCTGTGATAAACACTGCAGTACACAGCCTGGTACGGTCCGCACTGTGCAGATGCAGCAGATAATGGCGAGGGTTAATTTTTCCCACTGTTCTCTGCATGTCAATGGGAAGCTCCCCAGAGCTGCCTCCACGCCTCAGCTTCTCTATCCTCCCACTCCCTCCCCTCCCCTCCCCTCCACTGGTGACTCACCCCACCAGCTTAGCACAGGCGAGTAGAGCAGAGCAGACAGCACGTCTGCCTCCCCTCCATCCCCTCTCGCAGGGCACCCCCACACCCAGACGTTATGTAAGGAGCCCCCTGTGTGTCTGAAATTCAGCATGTGCATGAGAAAGTGTGTGAGGCTGAGAGAGTTTGTGTGCGTGTTCCTTGCATTGCCAGAATACAAATGTGCAAGGAAGCTCAGGGCTGAAAGAAATGTCTAGATATAGATTCAGAGTTTGGCAGAGTTTGTGTTTGTCTGTGTGTGTGTGTGTGTGTGCTGTGTGCATGTGTGTGTGTGTGTATGTGCATGTGTGTGTGTGTGATGACTGGTGGTATTGCATAACCAAAAGATGAGGAGACAGAGAAGGGCCTGAAGTTGGACAGACAATGTGTAACTGCTGATAATCGTTCTTTCCACTAAAACACTCATCATTTTCTCTCCTGTTCACCAACTCATTTCATCTTTCAGTCAAGAACAGACTGACTCATCCATGGTGTGAAATGACAAACTATTTGCATTGCTGAGGTGTTGAACTGTAAATATTAGCCTTACATGATTGATAATTCTGTCAGCAGTAGCTCATGAGACTTGTGCATATGGAGTCAGTTAGATGTGATTTACAGCTAAATGTGCTTGTTGGACTCACTCACCTCTCCTTTGGACTCCACTGTGTTCTCTTTGAATTCAGGGTTCACCTGTAGAGATACTGAGCGGTCAGTGACCCCAGCTCTGGACAGCTCAAATGATCATCCTGTCATTATCATCCCTGTCCCCCAAAACCAAACTATCCAACAGCAGAGGATGGATGATAGTAGCCATATCAGTGGGAACACTGCCACCTACAGCACATCGCCTAAAGTCCCACCATTATTCACACACTGAGATGTAGATACTCTCAATTTGAAGGAAAAAAAAAAGTGACTTTGGCAAATTGTTGAATTTGAGGTACTTTGCTGAAAGCACTGTGAACATAAAGCAGTTTTAAAATGAATCAAGTGAGAACTGACGCAAGCAGCAGAGTGAAACTCACCTCAGCTGCAAGGTAATTTCCAGTGGCCAGGTGTTTAAAGCGGAAGAGGCTGTTCCATTGGCCTGCTCCCCCTCTGCAGGGGTCATAGTGCACAACCTGCCATGGGAAAACAAAATAATAAATTATACACCTACTGGAGTAGCATAAGTTTTGTCCAATGTTAACTATGTTTTTGTCAGTCAGGTTACATCTTCCCTCAAAATGTTCTAATATCATGCAGACAGACGTTTTCAGTTTCCAGTTTATGTCCGTACGGGTATAAAAACACCAAACACACATTTAGAATCTAACAAGCATATAATATGAGACTGTTTTGGAAAAAAGTCTCAAAAATGATCTCTGGAGTCAGAATTAGTTCACAGACAAAAGTAAACAAAAATGCTCGAGTCTGTTCTCAGCACTTGGTGCATGTTTAGCCTATCACTTTGGTGTCAGAGTGAGTCAGGATGAGAGTCAGCCTACATGTGAAGTATGTTTGCCACCCCAGACAACAACAACAACAACATGTCAACAACTGATATGGTGACATAAGTACATCCGGGCACAAATAGCAGAGGGACAAGAGGAACTTCAATTCAGTGCAAACTGATAAAGAGGAACATACAGCACAACAGAAAGTAGTTTAGCTGGCTTTGGCAGGGTCTTTATTGCTGTGCTGTGAGGCTGATTGGATACATTTCATCACAATGTCACAAACGAACATCAAGTCTTTCTAAAAACAACAATTTTATTTAAGTACCATGAGTAGAATCAAGGATGTTGTCAAATTACCTCGACCTCCCAAAGAGCCTTAGAGCTGGTGGCAGAAGTGGCTGACTGCCTCAGTGTGGTCCTGAGAAAGACATGCTGCTGCTTCTTGTACTCGTCACAGGTCAGAAACTTCTCCTGCTCAGCATGAAACAGCCTCACCACATCTCCCTGACAAAGGACACACACACAGGACATGAGACTGCTGCTTGATCTTTAGCTGAATAAACACACTCAGAAGCAATAAAACAACATACCCCCTTAAGAACATCTTCCCTGTAGTCACTAAACTTCATGAACAAGGTGACCTTCCAGCTGGTGTTACAGTTGACAGCGTTAACCTGCAGCAAGATTCAGAGAGAAGGGGACAAACACAACATGATTAAATGCCTCTCTGTGTGCCAAGATGATATATAATTAAAACTATCAGAGAAAATACAAGCTAGAACACAAACTGTCAAAACTCATTGTTGGCTTTTATCTATGGTGACCCCAAGAGCTCAAAGCACTGCAACTAAAGGAAATACATACAAATACAACAACATGCTTGTGGTGTGATTTTTGCAGCACATGTTGTTAAACTAATAATGTTTTCTGAAGCTACAGGGAGTTGAGCTCTCAGGGCCACCGTATTCATCTGACAGCTACTACATGTTTCAGCACTGATAGAAAGAATACAAATGATTCAGTCCCACCTCTTTGCAGCCAGGGTTGTCCAACAGCTCAATGTTGCTGGCGTGAAGAGGCTGGCCTGCGTTCACTGGCATCAACACCACCTTGTCTCCAACCACCACCTTGAACCAAGTTGGAGACATTCATATGGCAGCAGGAGTTTCCACAGGTTTTTATAAACTTCCAGAAGTTTCCAAACAGATTTCAACGGAAAGAAAATGTGTATCCATGCAAGGGGGGGTTGTCTCAGGTCTGCGAGCATCCACTTATTTTTCTAAAGGTGCTATGTGCAGCAGCAGGGTTGCGGTGTTGATATCAAACAGGTTTGTTCAAACTGGTGGAGCGGCCTTGAATGCAGCATACAGAGACATGGAGACTGAAAAGTCTACACTGTTCATTATTGTGTCATTGCTTCCACAATACATGCTCTTCAACACATTCTAACATCAGTTATAATAGTCTGTAGGCATTTAACTGAGTGTCATGTTATTTAGCTGTACACAAGGCTTTCAAAGTGGGCAGGCCTTCACATTTATTTCAACTTGGTGCTGGCATATTAAAAATGTTTCAACTCGAACAAAGCAGTATCGATGCCATACAGTGGATTGGAAGTAACAACTGACTGAATACTGTTTAAACTCAACCTGCAAGTCTACATGCAGTGGGAAGGCTGGTGCATCCATGCTTTCACTTTTTATAATATTCTGTGTCTGATCTAATAATGCACAAACACCATGCACAATCAAGAGCAATACCTTTAACCATAGGATGCTAAAGCCAAAGGGGAAGGACAAAATCAGAAATGTTACTGGATCAGAACAAACAATGAACTGACAGCCTAAACAGAGAGGAATGTCAGGTTGTTCTACAGTACTTTGTATTTATAGTGATGTGACTCGAGGCAAAGTGGGAACCTACATTGTCTCCTTCACTACGGAGCTTCCAGAAGGGCTGAATGTAGAACCAAGAGCCCTCGTTCCCGGCCGGGTCCAAAGAAACCCGCATGGCATTTTTCTCCAGCAGAGCAGGAAGACGCTTGTTCACTGTCAGGTACTTATTACTCTTAATGTGAAGGAGCTGAAACAGAAGGATCAGTGTTTTTAGGTACTCTTAGAAATGTGCAGGAGGTTGTGAAGATACTATCTGACACCATAACCAAAGCAGTGCTTGTTTTGCCCAACTGGTAGAGGAAACCCCCAAAATGCATAACACAAATCAAAATGATTTATCTGAATATTTGAAAGTGTATTTCAAAGACATGAATACTCATGTTTTTAATGTAACTAGTAGTTAAAGCTGGGGTTGGTAATCCTGGAGAGCTAGCAAGATTTGAAAATTGCACCTTCTCTGAGTTCCTCCCCCCTCCTCCCCCTCCCGTCAGTGTGTACGTCCAAGCCACGCCCCCGCAAACTGGAACGCGCACGGCAGGAGGAGTATTATATATATATATATATATATATATATTCAATACTAGCGTCACCGACCCGTTTTAAACACACGGAGAAGCTAATATTAGCATTAGGCTAATACACGCTACAAAAGTAGCTACGTTAGCAAAAGTTACACATTTCATAAAAATAACAAATCCTCCCCGAAGCAAAACATACCTGTCCAACAGAAAGAGAGCAACCTCAGCATCACTTCAAATCCCTCAGCTGTCTCCACAAAAGCAACACCGATGTTTACTCTGGTTTGACGTCTGGCTTTATCCAGAGCCTTTTTGTTAGCAGCCTTTTCAGCCTCCGGCTTTCTCTTCCTTGCCTTTTTCTCGGGGCGAGCCGTTACAAGTGACGCTGGAAGTAGTAACTGGGGCTGTATTTTTCAGCCATTGCTCATAAATGAGCATGAAATCCGTTCTGCTGTAACTCTGTACGCTGATTTCTTCCGGCAACAGCGACACGTGAAGATTGTGCACACGCATTGGAGACAGGGATCGAGGGGGGCGGATACAGAACTAGACATGAAGGCATCTGATTGGTTTTTGCTCCTCGCACCGAGGAGCGTGGATTGGTCGGAGTTGTGTCAGTCCTGCAGCTGCCACAGAGGACTGATCATTTTCGTTCCTTCTTCTGAATACATAATGTATTGATTAGTCAGAAGGTAGAAGGACCATTTCACCCAGTATAACAAAAAGTGTTTCTGAACAGGATTACCAACCCCAGCTTTAAAACTGTTGAATAGTTGGCACAGATTAAAAGGTTCAACGTTGCCTCTGACCTACAGTGGGGAATATGTTAGTATCGTCAGTGATGAGAAGTAAAGCACAAGTAGCTCAAATCTGTAGTAAACAGAAGTACTTAGGCAAATGCACTTCATTATCATCCACCACTGCATGAGAGTAAAAGGAAATCCCCTTTTCAAATCAAGTTAACTTCTTCTATGACTCAAAAGAGGCTCCACTATTATAATGTGGCCTCATGGAAGACGTGTCTTCAACCACGCAACCTATTTCCTGATTCCTTTCAACAAACAAGGGATTATTAACCTCACCCCTAACACATATCTTATTGATGGAATGTATTCAATGAAGCGGCAGAACACCGGTGATTGATGTGAACAGACATTATCTAACAGAAGTTAAATATGTAGTTCCTTTTCTCTATTCAACCCCTAAAACAGGAGTTTAGCAATCAGTGAAACCAAATGCCACCACTGCAGATTTTTCCAAAACTGCCTGCATTATCAGGGATTGGATGACAGTACCACAACCTTGGTAAACAAGAAAACAAAAACAAAGCTGTAGATGGGGACAGTCTGACGCCGCAGGTGTTTACAGAGGAGACGGGCTGTACCTGGATGACATTGCTGTATTTGACGACGTCTCCGAGGAGCTTCTTGTTCTCCGACTCATTCTGCTTCTGCTCCAGTTCTGCAGCATGCTGAATAATGGAACAGAGGTTTCTGTTAAGGCTTTGGTATGCAAATGAAAATCAAGATGAAGATGCAGATTGTGATAAAAACACTCTACCTGTAGCTTCTTGAACAGATCTCCCTGTGTGTTGTTGTTTCCTTGTTTTCCTTGTTTTGCCTTCCAGAACTGCTTCTGGGCTGAGTATCTGTTCATGGGACATACCTTGAAGAGGCAATCTGCAGTGGAGGAGAGGCATTCAGGCACAAAAGAGTCACTCTCTGTGAGTCGGGTTAAGTGCCACTCAGGGGTCTCAATGTGGTGAAACTGCATTTTTGAGGTCAGTGGTTATTTACCCACCAGGGGCCCGCAGAGTCAGTTAAACCCATCAAAGCTTCATGAAAACCACAATGTTGTGTTAAACAACACTGAGCGCAAAGGATCTGGTCAGCCTTGACAGTTTAAAAATAGAAGAGGGTGTGTGTGTGTGTGTGTATGGATGTGTGGGTATGTATGGATGTATGTAACCTGGAAACAGTGTATACTCAAACATACCTCTGAACTTTTTGGGTGGGTTTGCCAGATCACCAGCATCAGGCTGGACCACACACCTGTCATCGACAAGCCTGTAGGAAAGAGCATAAAATGCTAAGAGATTAAGTCATTATAATGACCTCACTACATTTTAGTTGTCACAGAGTTTATGAAGTTATACTACAACTCATATTCAACAGCTCTACAGACCAGACAAATAAAGAATAAATACTAAAGGCCACAAATTGTCCGATTGCGGTACTACTGACAAATGGCAATACGTCTTAAGTTACAGAGTCGGTTAAAACTGTTCATTTGAATACATGGGTCAAAACCACACTTGTTCAACAGTTGACTGGCCACCTGCAGGATAAAAGGCTCAGCTGGCAACACAACACAGAGCTCTGTTCAGCATCATATCTGTCTTCTAAGAGTTCCCCAAATATCTGGACTGATGCTCTGAACGTTACTGGACAGAGCTCATTTAGTTGAACGCTGCTTTGATGTCTGCAGCTCGGCCCAGTGGGGGGAGAGCTGCTAAGTCTTCTTGTTTGTATTGAGATAGATACGGCAGGCTAAAAGAGACATTTGATTTTTTGTGGAGTGAAAAAATATTATGTTTCATATTAACCAAAACCACAGGGCAACCCAGTGTGTGTAAAATGTGTAAAAAAAAAAAAAAAACTGTAAGAAAAATGACTGTTTTGGTGACTGAGGTAAAGTTAACAGTAGTCAGTGGGCTGCTGCCACCAGAGGAAACCGTGTGGTTTCTGTGCAGTGTTGATTAGCAGGCATTTGAAGGCCCAGCTATTAACTGCCTTGTTACCCACACCATAGGCTTTTAGTAGCTATTTGCTGACTGTTATAGACACCACCAGGGTGTCACTGGCAAGTTCAGGGACGCGCAGCAGTTTAGCATTACAAATCTGCAAACTTGACAGTTAAAATTACAACGCCGATGATGACTGATACCCAGAGTGATTGCTTAGGTTCACAAGATCTGACAGGTCGAAAATAATGTTGCAACAGAGCTTTAAGAAAGTGCTGTGTTGTGTGCACACAAGGTTGGTATTTGTTCATACAGGGAAATTCATCTTATTCATGAAACAACACTTATAACAACAGCCTGGGTTTATCTCTCACATCACATCATGTATCAGCTCAGAGATGAGGAATATCTGAATATCTGATGGCAGGAAGTTTGTCTCGTCATTTGACAGTTTCTCAGGGTGGAAATGAAACCAGAAGCAGGTGTTTTGTAATCCAGAATATTTAAATTCAGTTTTATTTCAGCCCCCTATGTTAGTAGTCAAAACAGAGAGGACTGAAGGTGGACTGGCAGAGAGGTCCTTATTCAGTGGAACTGGACACATAAAACCGGGAAAAACAATGGAGACAGAAAGAAAAGCAGGTTCATGAACAGAATACCTAAAGCATTCGAGTGTTCAGAGTGGGCTTTGCAGTTCATTTGTTTCACAAAAATAAGGACTGACTAATTTTGAGCCAAAAACATTAAACACTACTCACAGGTCAAACTCAGGTCAAAGACCAATGTTACCATGGTAGCATGATAATGAGTGACACCTGCACTGGCTGGTGGCACCCAACAACAGGAAAACATGGCTCATAATTTGTGGTCAGCTAACATTGTTATGGGAGGAGGGAGGAATTTTTAGAGAGTGTATATGTGGTTACACTGTTGGTCACTTTTTAGTTTGAAAAAAATGTCCTAGTTTCCCAAGAGTGCATTGTCAAGATAGTGATGAATTGTATATGGGACAGGTGAGTCTATGACCTTTCTGAGGCCTGACTGTTGTCCAAGTGAAACCACACTGGGGTCAAAGGTCATTTGTAGAACTGGGTGTGGAAAACCAGTTCTCCAAGGACGATGGTCACAGTGTTTAATTGTGTGTTTTGTGTCTGCCAGGATGCTTTACAGCTTTACAGTCACAAATGCAACATGAACCTATTGAAATATATTCCAGATCACCAGCTACGGATTTCTATACAGAGGACTCAATCTCCATTCCCTCTATCCTATTTGCACCAAAGGCCGAGGTGCACAAGCACATCCATTCATCCCATCCGTTGAAGAGAAACATAATGCAATGCACAATTCCTCCAATTCATACAAAGCTGGCAGCCCATGCTGAAGTGAGCTGAGCCATTTCCTATTTCTGCCACAGCACTTGATCAGCATGTCAATCCGCAGGCTACGGATGATTTCCTCTAACTTTGTATCGGAGTAAAATCTAAATGAGAGACAATAAAGGGCCAACAGGAAACATTATCAAGTGCTAAATGGCTAAACAGGAAAGGCCATCTGGAAAAGTCTCTGGAGCTCATAAATAACTAATCTTAAGTCTGCAGAGGGCCAGGGTGTGAGTTCAAACAGAGAGGCTTTGACAGTGTCTGACACCCTTAGCCAGCGTGAGAGTTTGCTGTGTAACTGAGTTAAACATGAACCAAAGATAAATCCACCAGGCTGAACGCAGAAAAGCTAATTATAGCTCCTTTGCTTGTGAGGAGTGGACTGAGACAACAACAAAGAAAAACATCCAGTAGGTAACCCGGAGCAACAGGCCTGATACGCTTCATGTGTTTGACAGAGTAATCAATTGATCAGAAAAGTTCATTTGTGATTTCTGTCTGATGATGTCGGCATGTTTCAACCTGCTGACGAAGCAGCCCGGTAATATGAGTCACACACTTCTTCCTCATTACACACAGCTTCTAATGAGATCACCTTTAGTGGGAAGTGCATATCCATGGGAACATGAGCATATAAAACACTTCACATGATGGGTACAGAATCATTTTTATATTTGTCTTAATATTTAAAATCAGAACTGAGGGTGACTTGTGGATGAGAGGTGAAACATCAATCTACAGTTGCTCAGTGAATTGACTGATTATAAAACAGAAAAGCATCACTGATCCCCAAAACAAACCTCCTGTTTACCAAAAATGTAGGAACAGCACAACATCCAAAAGGTCAAGGTCACAAGGGGATGTGGATCAGCCAAAATGACCTTTATGTTCCTTATAAAGGTTATTTTGGCTTCTGAGTGTTTACAATGTAAGGTGTGGAAGGAACTCACAGATTCATTGTTATCCTGAATAAACATGGGCATGGGAGGCCTTGTGCAGCCCTTGATAAAAAAAAAAAAAAAGGGCTCAGTGCTCCTGTCAGGCTGCATGAGTTATTGAATGCTGATAAGAATTTCACTACTTTGCCTCACAACAACAGGAGGTGTGAACAGTTTGCCACTGTGGACTTTTGCATTTTGAAAATTTATAGCCCCACTGTGTGCAGCATACATTTGCACTGGCAGACACAATAAGAGAAAGAGGAGTTTTTCAGTAACACAAAGCAGGCTGGCTGCGTGCACTCGTGTGCAGATAGCGAGTCAGGGAACACTGCTGCATACAACCTGGGTGTGAGTCCAGGTTTAAACATATTTGCGCTGCCGCTGGCTCAAATGCTTGTGATTCTTTGTATAATTCCTCCAAAGCATAAGGCATTAAAAAAAACAAGGTGTTGACATCAACATCTGCAAGCTCTTGTGAAGTGAAGTTGACGCTCGCTTGCAGGGGGAACTTGAGGCAGGAAAAGGAACGAGAGAGAAAGTGGAAAACAGAAAGCGAGGAAAAGGGAGAGGTGACAGGCGGGGCCCAGCTCTTTTCTTCAGGGCCAGTCGATCTTTCCACACTTGTTCTGATGGATCAGAGGCCAGAGTGCACCTGGAACCACAGAGGTATTTCACCTTGCACTGAACGCTTTCAGCCCAGGAGGAACTACAATCCGAGCCAAACCGCTCATGTTGCATTTTCTCTTTTTCTGCTGTGTGGAGAATGACACAGTGAAAACCAATTTCCATCACACCTACACACAGCCTTAAATATTCAATCAGCCTGACAACTGACTGACTGTGACATACTTCAAGACAGGTTGTGACCTATAAAACGACGCCTATCCTTCCCCCTCCATTCATTATTACTAACAGGGGTGTATTTCAAACAGAAAGGGTAAAGATTAGTAAGAAAGTCTGACAAATTTCATTTAACCTTTCCCTCTCTCCATGTCTCATCTTTACTCATCTAGATTTACTCTGAGGACCACTGCAGAGGTCCCCAGCCCACTGTTCAGTTACCACAGCTGTAAATGAGACATACTTAGCAGCAAACCTGCTCTGAAGTCAACATGTGGTTCAGATGCCAACGAATGCCAAGTTTTGGCAATTCTACAACTTGGAAAACTACACTTCAACGTGTGTATGGACACCAGTGCATAAAACACTCATGCTGTGGTCTACATGACCGGATCTACCAGTTTCTGCTGGTGGCACCCTTCTCGTACACTTCCATTTCGCCCTTTGGCTCCCCTGGGCCTCATACCGAGGAATAACCATTAGCACTTATCTACCTGGGCAACACGCTGCTTTGCATTCCTGTTACATTTGCGTGAACGTGAAGAGTTTCCTGAGAAGCGCCAGTGTGCGCGTTGACAGGCCTTGACCACAAGCCCCACACTAAGTTCCTCCTTGAGCAACTCAACAGTGACGAGTTAGAGACGAAGAAAGCGCCAAACCCGTGTCAGACGTATGGCACGTTAAAGTCGAGTTAAATAAGTGCATATGCAGAGTGGATCGACTCATCTGGTGTGTGTGTATGTGTGTGTGAGAGAGAGAGAAAATCAGAAGCAGACAGGAGGAACATACCCCAAAGTACTGATGAAGCCATTCACCGAGCCTTCCGCGTAAAGAGACACAATGTCTCCAATGTGAAGTAAACTGGATCTGTGCTGTGACATGTTTTCCTCCTGAAGACACTGTTTCAGATTTGCCCCGGTTTCCCCATTTGTGAACGAATGGCACTCCTGCTCGGGTGAAGTAGTCCACACGTTACAGCGCCTCCAGTTCAGCAGCGGTCCTCACATTCACCTCCACTCTCCCACTTTCTGCATTTCAGCAAGTCGATGAAGAAAACGCGAAAAGTATCCGAGAGAAGTCACCTGCTGGCGGGGCTTTTCAGCAAATGCAGTGGTGGTGGTGGTGGTGTTTTTTTTAAAGTCTTATTCAACTTCTTCCTGTATGTCAGAGCCGAGAGTGCTCCTCTTCACATCCACTTCAGGGGGAGGAGACTGCTGCTGTCAGGGCTGTGAGCAAATTCCGTTCAATGACATGTTTTTGTTTTTATCCAGAGCTGGCCCTCTAAAACATACAAGCCATTCACTCAGAGCAAACTGTACATCACAATCCACCGACAGCTGTAATGGGATAGTAAATAACTGGTAAACACATAGAGGATCAATGGGAGATGTAGAATAAAATGAGTTAGATCGAGTCCACTCTGTAGATGAAACCAGATGAAACCCACTCTTTTCCATTTGAATATTGCATTAGGCTAGATGTGAATGTCCACAGACACATTAACATGTGACAGTTGTGAAAACTAAACCTCGTTTTTATGAATGTGTGTAGCCTAAATCAATGGCTCTCAGAGAGTGGGCGGCCCCCCTTAGGGGGTAGAGTTGGAGGTGTGTGTGAAACTATGTTGAATGAGTGGGATTTGTGTAGGGAAAACAAACAAGTTAATCCTGTTCTCTGTCAAGTCAGATTGCTTCAGAGTTCTATTACACGCTGTATCAGGGTCTGTATTTATTCATTTGTTTACTTCGACCGAATTTAAATGTATAATTTTGAGCATTTTTGGTTTTCATTCAACCAGAGAGAAGCAAACAAGCATTTCAGAAGCTACAAAAGGTGAGATAGACAGAGAGGAGGGTCATAAATCACATATTAATGCTGGAGGGAAGGTTTTCACATCAGGTGTTTATTGAAATCCTTGCATGTAGTTATTTCACTCACTGACACCAGGCATTGTCTCACCAGACTTATTATAATCATTTGGCAGCAAATCAAAATTCCGGCTGCTTTGAACACAACATCCTGACAGTGTATAACAATCGCACGTGGCTACAGCGAGTGGGTTTCCCAGTGTGTCCACTGCAGGTCTCCACACTGCTGCAGGGACAAGACTGACAGAGAGTCACAACTGTGACAGAGACATTGTTAAAACCTTTTCTCTTTCCATCAAAGCCATTATAGTTCCCCATTTTGGTCATTTATTTTCTCTCACGTCAGTATCATGACCAGAGGTGGAATTATCAAGGTCCTCTATTCATAGTAGCAAGAAAGAGTAAGTCAACTCTTACCAGTGTTTATGTAGAAGTTGGTTATAAACTATGGTCAGGACTTGATCTGAATGAACACACAAGTCACTGCATTGTTCTTGTCTTCATTCGAAACATAAGTAAAGTGAGGTGTAGGTTAGAGCTGTTTTGTTTAAATACACACTAATTTAGGGTTTGATGTTCACAAGAACCATCTGCTGATGTGAAGCATGCATTGTAAAACAGATCACAGAAGACTAGTTGAAAGGTTGTTGAGCCTAAATTCATCCCACAGAGTTTAAATATTCATCAGACCACAGTTGGACAAACTGTGTGTAAATGGAGCCAATTCACTTCTGTGGCTTCTTTCCATAGAGGTAGGCGACTCCAGCTGCACAAGGCAGAATGAGCAGTGATGTAACACAAATAACCTCAGAGTAACAGCCTAAGGCTTAAAGGAGATCTGTGATCAGGAATCTATACTCAGATCATGGTGCATGGAGTGTGCTGTCAGACACGACAGGACACATCACTCACTACATCACTGGGAAAGTGGTTTATGGATTGGTGGAACTTGCACTAGCATCATGTTTTGGAGCTTTGCTGCTTCTGGATTTGGACAAACACATGAGATGAAAATGTAGTCCCAGGTTTAAAGTTGGGGTTGGTAATCCTGGAGAGCTAGCAAGAGAGCTAGCAAGTTTTGAAAATTGCACCTCCTCTGAGTTCCTCCCCCCTCCTCCCCCTCCCGTCAGTGTGTACGTCCAAGCCACGCCCCCACAAACTGGAACGCGCACCACACGAAAATGAGAAGCGGCAGGAGTACTTTATATATATATATATATATATATATATATATATATATATATATATATATACTATAATCTATTCAATACTAGCGTCACCGACCCGTTTTAAACCCACAGAGAGGCTAATATTAGCATTAGGCTAATACAAGCTACAAAAGTAGCTACGTTAGCAAAAGTTACACATTTCATAAAAATAACAAATCCTCCCCGAAGCAAAACACATAATTACCTGTCCAACAGAAAGAGAGCAACCTCAGCATCACTTTTCAGGCCCTTCAAATCCCTCAGTTGTCTCCACCGCTCAAAAGCAACACCGATGTTTGGTGTGGTGGTCTGGTTTTGACGTCGGCTTTATCCAGAGCCTTTTTGTTAACAGCCTTTTCAGCCTCGGCTTTCTCTTCCTTGCCTTTTTCTCGAGGCGAGCCGTTACAAGTAACGCTGGAAGTAGTAACTGGGGCTGTATTTTTTCAGCCATTGCTCATAAATGAGCATGAAATCCGTTCTGCTGTAACTCTGTACGCTGATTTCTTCCGGCAACAGCGACACGTGAAGATTGTGCACACGCGTTGGAGACAGGGATCGAGGGGGGCGGATACAGAACTAGACATGAAGGCATCTGATTGGTTTTTGCTCCTCGCACCGAGGAGCGTGGATTGGTCGGAGTTGTGTCAGTCCTGCAGCTGCCACAGAGGACTGATTATTTTCGTTCCTTTTTCTGAATACATAATGTATTGATTAGTCAGAAGGTAGAAGGACCATTTCACCCAGTATAACAAAAAGTGTTTCTGAACCAACCAACCCCAGCTTTAACTAACATATTATGACAATCTAATGTAATTTCCCACATTTTAGTTCTAGTGTTGAAGTACTTGCACCCTCACTCTCTGGTGTTATGCTTCTACTTAGCTCTATGTCAGAATTTCATATTTTGACTCCACTGAATTTATTATAAATCTACTGTTACTATCTACTTTTGAGATTATGAATCTTCATTTTAAAAAGTGTGGCAAAATTATGAAGCACCATGCACCGTCAAAGTTTCGGGGGGGGGCAGTGTACACAATGCACAGGTCCGTCATGAGTGATGACTGCTGATACTGATACTTTTATTTAGTGGAGTATAATTACATTATTTATGATAGTGGTGAATAAAGGGGTTTAGAGTCTGAACCATGAAACACACCTACTTCTTTATTGAATGAGCTCTCTCAGTCTGTAACTGATAGGACAGTTGTGACTTGTGACACTTCAATGTACTACAAACATGAACTCACCAGAGGTCGCTAGAGATCAAGCCTCCATAACTTCAGACCATACTGCTACAGGAACAACGTCACTTGGGGGCAATCCCATTATCTGGCCTATATCGCCCTCTAGTGCTCATGTCTTTGAACTAACAAGTGATCCGCCTCCTTAAGGATTGACTTTGTGTTAAATACAAACAACAAGTGAACCATTAAAAGTTAACCTACTTCATACTGGTACCAAGGACTGGTTCCTCAGGCTTCACCTGACACAGTCTGCAGGAGAGACCCAAATGTAGCTGAACCGCACATTAGTACTACTGACCTTTCGTGCTGTCAAACTGATGTGATGTCAGTTTATTCATGCAGATAAACTAGTTCCCCTCTACCACGAAGTTAATGTTGTAAAACTCTGGCAGAAAATAGGAAGTTAAAGCACAGGCGTGTTTGATTTCATATGAACTTGGTCTAAAAACAAACAAACAAAACAATGTAACTATATAATACGACATAATATGGCCTGCTCAATGCAAATAGGGTCGATACAGGATAGATGAATAGCCTTGATAAATAAATAAATCAACCAATAAATACATTAGTAATGTGTGACAAAAATAGACTGATAGGAGACTGATACTGATGTGTGTGTGTGTGTGTGTGTGTGTGTGTGTGTGAGAGAGAGAGAGAGAGAGAGAGAGAGAGAGAGAGAGAGAGAGAGAGAGAGAGAGAGAGAGAGAGACTACTGATGTTCCTGTGCACTCAGAGCAGCACAGAGCAGTCGCACCTTTTCACCAGCTCCGGACAATGCACCGCTCCACTCCCTCCTTCACCCCGCACAACTCAGACCTGTTCCCCGGCCAGCCGCTGTAGCCTCCAGCTTCACTTGTCTGTTGTTTCTTTTTCTTTGTGTCACACAACTGACGCGCGCGCGCGCGCGCGCACACACACACACACACACACACCGTCGGCTCGGGACGGAGATTACTTTCTCCTGGTAAACCCGGTAGCAGTGTGTGGAGCAGCAGCACTGACTCTCTCACTCTCTCTCTCCCGGTCACACTTCACCGCCGGTCGCTGGAGACGTCGCGTGGCTCCGGCGGGGACGTAAGTAAAGCTGCTTCTTAAATTTGAATGAGTTACTTATCAGCTTTCACGAAGGTGATGCTCGGTACAATCTTGTACATATTGTTCTCACCTTTTACCTTTTGTCACCTCGTGGAGGTAACAGCTCAGTGAATAGTGAAACTGAAGTAGCTGGAGGGAAAGCGTCAGTACAACAGTGTGTGGAGTAGCCAAGGCTACCAGGAGGGAAAATCAATACCAGCAGACAATAGTGTGAGACAGAGGAGCTGGAGTGAGGTGCAGGCCTCCATTGCTGCTTTGTATCTCACACCACATTGTCCAGACTTAAAATGACTAACTCTTGGTATTGTTCATTTTAATGTGACTTCTGGAGCATCACTTTTGTAAGTCTAGTCCACCTGATCTGCCCCCTCACAGACACACATCTACTCATGTATTGTAGTCTCACTGCATCTTCATAACATTTCAACATTGCCAATTTACCGTTTCACCCCTGATCAAATCCCCTTTCAGGAGATTAGGGGGTAAGCCTGTGCCCAGCCTGCTTCAGTTTTTGCTTCTGTGTATTGACACATTTCTACTTTTCTCCCAGAGGCTTGAGGAGTGAATGGTGTGAACAGTGGTGGAATGCAACAGGATTATCATCTGACTTCAACTCAGAGGAGGTGAAGCAACCAGAGCATTAGATCACACGTTTTCTGATCTGTGCTGCACTACAATGCCTTTGAGGTTACAATGTCTACGCTGAAGCATGTTATTCTGCAGGACAAAGACCAGGAGGTGGAAAAAAAGCTCGACTGGAATTACATTGAATGGGCTGAAAATGAAGTTGTCACCACAGGTGTGGCGAATGCACAGACACAAACAGACTCTGAGCCCGTTCAGCACAAGGGGTGTCAGACCAGCAACCCGGTCATAATGCACATAGATCTCACACGGACACACTCCAAACTGAGACACTCGTCTCTGGTGGACACTGACGGCTTGGTAGCTCCTCTCTTCCAGTTTGACCGGCAGGCCCCCGCCCGCATCTCCACGTCCCCCACTCTGAGGAGGATGAGGAGCACCAGACGTCCTCTGGCAGAATCTCGGGATCCTTTGAGGATGGGGAGCACACAGGAGGAGCCCTCCTCAGCGGGAGCACCACCCCCCACAAACCCCTTGTCTCCAGTACACAGAGTCAAGTCCCCTCTTGCAGCGAGCCCCCTCTCGGATGGAGAAATCTGTCACGATCATCAGCCCATTTCATCCTCTGGCCGACAGAGAACCAGATCACATAGATCAAAGACTTTTGACAGCAGTGTCACTTCCACGAGACCAGAATGTCACAGTGCTCATCCTACTCTTGTTAAGGATTTTGGATTTCCCGATGGTGAAGTGCAGGTGAGCTTTTTCTGTACTTGTAGGAAAAGCATTGTTTTAACTGAAGCATGTGTGCACAACAAAGCAGACCAGAGTTCAGCAGAAATGCTTTTGTTTCCATAATCATCATGCAAACCTCAAGGCAAGACCACAAGTCATGTGAGTCGTCTGGTGTGGATTTTTATTCCAAAGCCTATAAATTAAAAGGTTACACATTCCTTCCTTGCTGAAACTTTCTCTCCCTCATTCTGCGTTGCCTCCTGCGGCGGTCACTCACAATGCAAGCTTTTGACAGCAAATGAATCAGCAGTTACATGCACTGACAGCTCCGACCAAACCCACTGCCTCCAGAGCCCTGGGAAGTGTTCTCCTTGGGCCCCTATTCACTGCAGTCAGCAGTCACCCAATAATGGAGGGGTCAGTGAGCGATGGAAAAAGATAATGGGGAGATCCATTCATCAGCTTGTGGTATTCAAGCGAGCACATTCTCAATAGAGTCCCAACATTCTCCTCAGATATCGGAGGCTTTTGAATCCAAGTGGCCACTTAAAACACTGATTCGGATTTGAATGTCTTTGAAAGTGATATAGCGGTGTTGTTAGCAGTAGGAGGTCCACCGCACCCTCAGTTTAATGCTGAGTGTACAGTAAGAGACTGCCAGTGTGGCATGTAAATGACATAATTAGAGCTTTGGAAACTCATTAGTCTGTGAAATCATCCTATTTGATTTATGCGTTTTTCAAAATTTCAAGTTAATCATCTGCGCAGATCTGCTTTTAATGTGTGTTTTCAGTTCACTTCTGTTAGTTTGGTCACCATTAAAAGTTCTCCACTGACTGCAGTATTTTGTCTCTTTGCAGGAGAGAGATCACTGCTATACTAGGTAGGTGCACCTTGGTCTGTTTTGCATGTTGTCTGTGTAAGCAGTCAGTTAGAGCCAAAAACCCCTCTGAGAATCTATTTGCATATCAGGAATGTAGTAAAAACTTTCCTGTGTCTGATAAGCAGCACTGCAGCGCTCATGTTTGTTTTTATTTTTTTCATAGTTTTTTTATTTCCTCTTTTTACTTAATATCAGTCAAATCATTTCATCAAGACGAACATTTTTAATGATGATGTGACTCCAGGATGGTGAGTGCATCAGCCGGCTGTGCTCCCTGGACACTCCAGAGCGTGCGAGGATGACTGGACCTTTGGTTTAAGGAGCCCCATTGTGCATTCATTGTCATTCATATCTTTGTTAATGGGGCATAAGCTTAAGTTTTGAGAGTCCCATGGTTATGTATGGGCTAGACAAACACTCATTAAGGCTGTTTTCTGTCACTGCCACCCACACCTCTCCTAATGGGGCTACTGGGCTCTTCCCCTCACTGGATAATTAGGCAGCTATTGTCCCAGTAATTACACCCTGGCACTGTGCCTCTTACAGTGACTGGGCCTTGTGAGCCATTGGTTCGGACAGTTTTGTTTTGGGGGGCATCATTATTTTCTCGTTGTGCGGCGAACAAAGCATCCATTTTTTACAAGTGCTCTCAGTGGCAGAGAGGCCGACACAGAGAAAGCTTTCTGAACGGTCACAAAGCAACAGGATGTCATTGTGAGGATGCTGTGGACTGCAAGGAGACACTGACCTGGTTTAGAGGAGTGCCTCCCTCACTGTCCCATCAGCCGCGTATCCCCCTCAGTGCTCAGGTGCTGCTCCTGACTTACCTGTTTTGCTGTTGATTCAGCACTGTCTTCCTATACATTAACATGTCGGGGGGGGGGGGATCAGTTTACCAGGAAGAACACAACCTCTGCTGGTGCACGCAAAGAACAGTTGGTGCTTTCACAGTTGAGTAACATTGTCCTGGAGGAAAAAATGTACCAGGTTACTCCTGTTCAGGTGTGGACTGACCTGTGGTGAATGTGCAGGTTGGGCCCTGTAGCCATGTGGCCTACATGTGTACTCGAGCTGTGCTGCTTGTGAGCACGAATGCAGCTACAGAATGAGGGGATGTTATGAGCCTTTAGAGGAAGAAAGCCTGATCATGCGGTCTAACAAAGGATATTTTACATACAACAGTAAACAGAAACTTACCAGTACCAGCATAGTTCCCCTTGCTTGTACTTCTGCTCCAGTTTATTATATTGTATCATAAACAGGGGCCTAAGCTATCACCCGTAAGCCAGGCCTCCGTATTATCTGATCATGTCCTGATAACCTTTACGACACAAACAGCATTGATCTGCCCTGAAATAATGAGGATATGTTTACAATGGTGCAATGAATTTTATAACAGTGAGCATTCAGTTCATTTTCAATTGACGTCTGAACTCCTCTAAGACCCTAAAAATTTAAACACGGAACTACAGGTTGATGACGAGGATCACTGACTGGCTGTCGATCAGAGTCAGTGTGCTGAGAGTGAATCTTACTTTTGGCAAAAACCAGCCCGTCTGGTTGCTGTCAGGTTTATTTGTGCTGACTGCCTCTTGTTATCATTGGCAAAGCTTGGATTGTGATTGTTGGAGTCACAGATCCAGTTTTCACACTGTCTCAAGCCTTTTTAATGAAAATGTCAGTGTGGATGTGACCTTTTAAGATATTTAGTCCTCTTAATATGATCAAACCTTCATAACATAACTGAATTAAGTCCATTGGGGTCTTTGACTCTTGATTTTGACATGAGTGGTCATTTCTTTCTTTCTGCTGTAATCCCTGAAGTAAAACAGCAAAGGATAAGTCAAACCACTTGAGAGCAGTGGTTGTTTGAGCTTTGCCTAAGGCTAAAAGGCAGGCCAGTGTTTTTCTAACCACAGCCATGCCTTGGCTACTAACTATTAAAAGGAGACTGAGAGGATTATTAGCAGCGCACACTGACAGCTCGGTTCCTTCCACATAAATAGGGTGATCCATTAAGTAGCAGCTATCCCTCACATAAGCCAGATACATAAGACTTGTCCTGTATAATTTCCACTTCTCATGTTAATCGCCAATTTGCCACACAATGCAGATGGCATGGCAGTGGTATTTCAACCATGTAAAATGACAAAAGGAATTCAGTTATTTCCTGTGGCATGCTCTGAGTCTGTTCTCTTTTGTGCTGTATTACACTGACAGTAGAATAATAATGGCTCTTGTAACAGTGAATCTCAGATGTTCAGTGACGCTTGTTTTAAAATACCAAACATTAATACCAGTTGTGTTCTTTGGCACTGGCCTCATGACGATGTTCACCTGTCTGTACCTGTCCCCTCAGGCTTCAGGAAAGAAGGCGGAGCTCTGTGGTGGTCAGCTTGCCCGGATTGGATGTTTCACCAGGAGACCTTTTTGTATCCAATGGAGCAGCTGGCATGTTAAATGGTATAAGCTTCTCTGATTAAATAATGTATCACACTATATATTTTAATTGTACTATTTCTTATACTGTGAACCTCCTATATGTCAGTACCTTAACCCTTAAATGAGCTATGGTGTTTGCCTGCAGCCCATTTCCTGTGTGCTGGTATAGCAACATGTGCATCATAGTTACTATGTACATAATCCATCATATATCATCAATGCAATTATTCATGTGAAACTTTACATTGAATTTGTGTATTAGAAGTAAAGTAGAAAACTTGAGAGACAGATAAATGGAAAGGGAATGTAAACACAGTATCGGGTCTGCTACTCAAAGTTTTAAGCACAAATCATGTCTTAAAGGCAAATGGGCAGCAACATATACACTAATTCTGCCTTTTTTTGTATGTTTAACTTGTCACATTTGCACTTTCTGTACATTTATTTATCAAATCCAGTGCAGTTTTCTTTTATCCTGACACATTATTTTGTTTGTTTGATTCTAATCCCATTTGTTGCACAGCACACATTTGCCTTTGTACCCTTTGTTAATAATCTGTACTTTGTGTTTGATTTTCACAGATACAAAGAAGTCAAAGTGGCCTTTTTTGAGGCGTAGTACGGTAGGTGTGTTGTTTGTCTGTTAGTGACTGTTGTGTGGCTGCCAGTGTTATGCTTGTGGTTTGTATTGATGTACTTTGTTGTAGCAGTGAGCAGTTGGTTTGGACATTGTTCTCTGACCCACTTCTCAAAGCAGATTAATGTGGTTCCTCTTATCCCTTTTGGCCCAAACAGACTTTTATAATTGGTCAACAGTTGCAGAACCAACAGTTGGTTTAGTTTTGAAGAATGCGCAACTGTTCTGCAAATGCGCGTCCACCTGTGACTTTTTAAAAATCAGTGTAATATTGTGTGTGTCTCCCTTCATCTTTCAGACTAAAGGGAAGTTGCAGACAGGCACAGTGTCAGACATTGAAAAATATCTTGCAACAGCACAGATTCAAGACTGGAGAGACACTGACCTTCAGAAGTATAAGGTGAGAAGTCAACCTGAGTAGGCCCACTGTAAGCAAAACCACCCATGCTGTTTCTTATGTAAATTATCTTGTTGGCTGTGTCTGCACTATGACTTTTGAACCTGTTTGAACAACTAACAGATCCAGATTTCCAGCTCAAATAGATCTCAGTGTTTACCTAATGGCTCTGAAATAACAGGACGACAGTTAGAGGGAAGCTCCTTCGACATATATATGACAAATGTTGTGCAAGAACCAGAAATTCTAGGCAGGAACGAGTCAGGTCTACCCTGAAGACGCACATAAACAAACTGGCACACTGGCATATGCTTGAGTGTATCATAGTGGTGGTAGAAAATTTACAGTGTCAGAGAATATTGTTGTTATTATGGAAACACACATCCCAAAATATTTAAGGTAGATACAATTTCCCAGTTTGTGTCTTAATAGTTTTTGTTTGTCTCCAATGCATCAGTGTGTGTTTTTGTACATCTGTGTGCAGGACTACTGTCTGTCAGAGTTCCTGCAGGACCAGTCCTCCCAGGTGAGTGTCGCCTCTGACCCTCAGGGCTTCAAAAGACATGAAGCCATCTGGGAGCTCTTCACCAGCGAGTGCATCTACTTTCTGGATCAGCTCATGGTTCTCAAAGAGGTGACGCCAAATGAACACGCACATGCAAACACACAAAAACACACACACACACACACACTCACACAAGACCACAAATAAAAAGAACCAAACCCAAATGAAACCCAACACCTGCTCTATTGTCTTTTTCTGTCCTGTCACTGAATTCCTGTCATGGAAAAAGTCTCTTTGGGACTTCCATTCTTTGCAGCAGTGGATTAGAAATGTAATTCAAGCACAGCAGATACCCTTAGCCCATCCTCTGTCTGACTTCTTTTGTTTCTCTCAGGTGTTTTTGACTACGCTCACAAACCTGCAGACGAGGAACTGCCTGACTGACGTCGACTCCTGGAGACTGTTTGCAAACCTCAATGAGCTTTGCTTGGTAATACATGATGCAAATAAGTAGCACAAGCCCTGTTAGTTTCATGAGAATTATGCAAATAATTGCATAACAATAGCCTTCATGCCACTATAATAAGACTGTTGTTTGTTGTGTAGCAAAAAATTAGCAGAATAGAGCTAATGTTAACTCTAGAAGAATTGACCATACTAAGAAGATGACAGTCAATCTTGATTCATTTTAACCTATGGAAAAAAAACCTTTTAGGAAAAGATTTTTGAGATTAGAAACCTCTTCTTTGATTGTCCTGGCCAAGATATGGAACAATGCCTCAACATTTGATGCTAAACAATTTAAGCAGCTAATTTAATAACAAATAGAAGCTGAAAACCTTCAAAAAAAAAAAAATAAAACCAATCTAAGCATTATATTATTGTGATTTAATACATTATTCATACTGTCAGCACCCAAGATGAAATCTGTTTATTTCTTTATTCATCCATCCACATGCACATCTGTCTGTTGTTTTATGTAATCTTCCTCAGCTGCTGAGCTGAGAGTGGGTCGGGGGGGGGGGGTTTAGTCTCGTGGCTGTGCACTGACACTTGACACTGATTGTTCTCTGCTGCAGGTGAGCTTTGGTTTCCTGAACAACCTCCTCCGCGTCATCAAGGACACGTTGGCGATCACTGAGGGTGGCGGGCCCACCCTGCTGGAGCTGCTGAGCAAGGCAAGTGTGTGTGACTCACGTGTGAACACAGACCAACACACTGACACTCACTGGAGTCTGCGGTTGCATTTGCTCAGTTGATAATAGCAACTGTGGGAGATGACATAGGAGGGATTATAGCTCACACATTCAATTGACATCATCATTTTTATCCTATTTTTTAACAATTCAGTTTCCAATAATCCATAATAATATGGATGTTTTTGTAATGTATCTACACTATAAAAAGAGGCGACGCTGGATAGTGTGCAGTCATACTACAGGAGCCTTTTCAGAATAAAATATAAATAATATGAAATCTTGTGCATAACTGTGACTGGATCAGGTGTCTTTCTGGTGTCAATCCAAGTTTAATGTTTTGTTCTCTGACAATGAATATAAGTTCCAGAGTTTAAAAAGAAGAAGAAGAAAGAAACACCCTCAGGAAATTAATAAAAACGTCTTCACTGATTAATTATACATCAAAAAAAGCAGATGAGAGACAATAATTAATCTCACAGTAGCTAGAGAACTTATTTTACATGCAGGTTGTGTTCTTGTGCTAGCATTTTGATTGACGTCTTCTTGTTGGCTCTTCATGATCTGCAGACTGATGGCTGGTGTGACACAGCAGCCTGAATCCCAGTGTTTGTGTAACACTGTTATCTCTTGGCAGGCTTTCAGGGGGAGCATATGTCACTGCCTGCAGAAGTACTGCCTCAACTACTCTACGGCTCTGCTTTATCTGGACAGCCTGAAGCACAGGGAGGACTTTGGATCTTACGTGAAGGTACAGGAGGAAACTCCCAGAGGGCGGCTGAAGATGAAGTCAGAGCAGTAGCAAGGGTGATGTGTACCTTGACAAAGAGGCAGGCAATGTGGTCCCAGGAATGAGAGAGGACACACGCACCAACACCAACACCAACACCAACCAGTTCAGTGTCACCCAGGCTAGCAAAGAGAGGAATGTGACCATTTGTCCCTGGTGTAACCTTCCCTGTCATCATGCTTATGTATTTGTTAAAGCTTTTATTGTATTTTGGTCTTTTGGTTCCTTTCACTACGCACCCCCTCCTCCTCCCTGTCCCCTCTGTTCCGAAAAACACCGTGACCAGCTCTTTTACCCTCGTGACCTCTTTTTTTCCAGGCCTCCTCTCACCCTGTCCTCTCTCTGTCTCCCCCCTTTTTTTCACCCTTTAAGTGGTGTGAGAGGAATGAGCAGTGCCGGAGGCTTCAACTGCGTGACCTGTTGGTGGCACCTCTGCAGAGACTGACTCGGTACCCCCTGCTGTTGCGGAATATTACGAAGAGATATCAGACGGAGGAGGAGATCAGAGGCCTGCAGACTATCGCAGAGCAAGTGGACAAGTCTATATGTGAGCAACATGTCCTTCTGCATCACTACAAACACCAAATAAGCTCTTATTTTGTTAAAACTGTCCAACAAAACACATCAGCACACTCTCACTGAGTAAGCTTCTGTTGTTGCAGGACTAGTTGTATGACTTTGAAGCACTTCACAATAGATCTTGACAGCTGCTGATGACAAACTTGAAGTGCTTCAAGAGTCAGACATTGCAGCAGCGTCATGACTCATGTGTTTCTTCAGCAGGGTGTTTGTCAGAAGGTGGTTTACCAACATATTCAGGTACAAGGTGGATGTTCAACAGATGTAACAGAGCTTATCTCCAGCAACACAAGCACACCAGCTTGTGTCATTTTAGAGTGAAAGACCTTCATGCCTTGGATGGCCGCCAGCAGTCCTGACCATTTGTTCTTCACAGCATGCTTGTGCCTGCAGACCTGTTGTGGCGGTTTACTCTATCATGGACAGGCTGTGGGAAATGAGCTGCAGCGCTGCAACACCTCAGCGTCATTTTTTTGTGCTGAACAAACAGCCTCATGAAACCAGATAGCGTGGACACGCAAATGTGTAATAGTAGCGACAATGGCAATTAAAAAGGTGTGTCAGGGCTGAGAAGGTGACGCCGTTTCCAAGATGTGCAAGGCCAATGTCCTCTGGGTGTGGGGGATGTTTACTGTAAAAGCTGAGTGAACTGCAATCACTCACGATACTGTCACACCCTTGTGTGGCATGCAACCATCACTGTAAGGAAGAGTTCACCAGTCATTTAATATTAAAGGTGTCACCATTGACTGATATGTATGATTATTCTAAGGTAACTACACACACTATGTCACAACAGATTTCCACGGAAAGCATTTCTTGTCTTTTGAGTGAAATGCTCCCTCTATTTTCCAGGTGATCTGGAGGGAAAGGTCAAATGGCTGGACAACTACCAGAAGGTGAAACAGCTGCGCGATGCCCTGGTGTGGCTGCCTGTGTGGGAGAGAGACAAACGTGCCTTCATCCCCGAGGTCTGTCCACGTGTGTGCATTTGCATATATGTTAATATTCGCATGTTTGTATCAGTGCTGGGCTGACAGAAAAATGTACACAACTCGCAGATACGCACCAAACACTTCACCCTCCGTTACCTTTTGTATGCAGATAAGATGATCGAATCATTTATCTTGGTGCAGAATCACATATTGTGAAAGGAAAAGCAGCTCACATATTTGCTGTTTTATAAGCTGTTCCTTCCAGAAACTCCGATCTCTCAACATCAGCTTGCTTGTCAAAAGGTGACAATGTGATCCCCTTCACCTAATTGGCTGTTACTCTTTCAGAATCTCAAACATCTACTAAAGGCTGTCACCCTGGAGAACCTCATTTCTCACAGGAGTCTGCTTCACGAAGGGAAACTGGTGCTCACAGGTTTGTACAGCTGGAGCAAGCCTCAACACATATGACAAGCTCAGTTTGTGCTTCAGCACGAACAGAAACTCAAACCATGTCTTTCTTTGGTTCATCACCAGAGAACACCAAGCTGATAGATGTTTATCTATTCCTGTTTGACGAATTCCTGCTGATCACAAAGCTGAAGAGAAACAAAAAGGTGCGCCACTCTGGACTGATGAGAGTCATTCAGTGGAGTCAGCAACTGCAGTTTTATAATTTGTCTACCATGTGTCTCTTCTTCCTCTCATGTAGAGGTCCATTGGTCCAGAACAGAATCCCCTCAGGCTGCCACAGAATCTGGAGCTGGACCAGCTGCTGAAGGAAGGATGCACTTTCACAGTTCTTGACCAGCCTGTCTCTCTGGACCGACTCCAGCTCAAGAACATCGATCAGCTAAATGCTTCAAGTAATCAAACAGCACCAGATAAGATCAGATAGTGAATATGTTGGACATGATGGCTGAATCAAAACATCACAGCCAGTGACGTTTGTTAGTGTTATTTAATGGAGGACTTGTTGTTCTGTGCTTTGTTTACAGCATCAGGGCTGCCTCACTCTTTCATAATCATGCACCAGAACCGCTATCAGCAGTGTATTGGTGCGTTCATCCTGCAAGCTGCGTCAGAGGCAGTCAAGGTAGATCAATTCAGCCATGGGTTTCTGAGAAGTTTACAATGGTTTACAAATATGTATGTTGATTGTATCCAAACATGTCTGCCATGTGAAGAGCAGCAACAATCACAGAAATATCACTTTAGTTTCCCATATAAGCTGCTCACACATGAATTTAGCTTTGCTTAATTTGCTTAATTATTAGACGACTTGTATCAGGACAGTTTACAAATAAAGAGCTATGCAAAAAAAATATTCAATATCATCTAAACCATCAACCCAAACTGCTGTTACCTAGTAAACTTGATGGTATCTGCCACCAACCGCTTCCTGTGTGTCTTCCAGAGAGTGTGGATGTCAAAGATAGAGGGCGCTGTGATGGCACTGCTGAAGCTGGACTCTCAGCAGCCGCGAGTCAAGAGCTCCTCACTGTGGTTGGAGTCCTCACAGATATGACCCATCACTCAGCACCAGAAGCCATCTGCAACATCTCGACTGTGCACTTCACTGTCCCCTGAAGTCTTGTGAGCGACTGTACAGTACTAGCACTAGGATCATTTTGTAAAGTAAATGTTTGCCTTTGAAGGCAGCTGCTGCCATAGTGTACAATAAATGTGTGATTGTGTAGGATAAGCTGTTCTTGTGTTAGTTTTTTTTTTTTAGAAAACACATCACTTCATACAATTTTTAAAAGTTCTCATGTGAGTTCTGCCAAAAGATTCAAGAGATATTCATGGTCGTTAGATTTCATTCAACACATGATCATCATTGGTTGTTGTAGTTTGCCGTTTTCTCAATTTTGAGGGCAGCATGGACCAGGGGTCCCTCAAAACCCTTTTTAGGTCCAAGATCCCTTACCCATTGAAACGTTTGAAACAAAGTCTGTCCAGATTGTTCTACAAATTTAGGCCTTTTATTTGGCCTAGTTGTAATTGAATTACATCAAACACTTTGGACCAGCTTTCAGATTGATGTCACTAAGTACCACTGTAACTGTAAGGCCATCCTCTTGTTAATGATTTCACATCATACCTTAATTCTTAATAACTGAATTTCAGTGCATCACAAAAAATAAATGCATGTGGCCTATTTATTTTCTCCTATCTCTGAGGAAATTAGTTGTTATAGTAAAGGTGAGATTGATTTGTACTTAAAGATTTAATCGAAACTCCAAAGAGATATCACCGATTTATTGATGAATTGTCAGCTGCATTACTAATTTCTTTAACTGCCAAACTTCAAATGGCTGAGGGAGAAATGTCAACAAAAATGTCACACACAAAGATAGAAACATACTGTCGATTTTATTTAGGTTTGTCATGATGATGAATTAGAAAATCAAAGGGTGCATGTGAACATAAATTACATTATTCTCTTGTCCCTCAGGTGAACTGAAGCCACACTGACTCTGGTAATACACGGTGCACGTCACTGCTGACAGTGAGCAGTGCCACACACAGATGTTGGCCTAAGGCACACCTTCATGACCACCAGATATGATGATGACTCTAAATATGGAGAAAACGTGTGAGCCACAGGCCAGTTAAGTCATCATGCATGATAACTGAGCAACACGAAAGCAAGCCACAATTCAGTGTGTACAAGTCTGTGGTGCCATTTTGTAAAAATGAGTAAGACACTGATGAATCCACACACAGTTTCACTGTTGTCATGTTTCTACATCCACAAGTGTTATATATTTCCTTTTTCTCTTTCATTACAAACATTTACAAAGGTAATTATGACAGACTTCATATTAATGAGCAATTAAGTACATTGGGGCTAGAAATGCTGAAGCCTGTATAAAGTTGGTGGTCCTACGTTTGTGGCTAGGTTCTCATACGGAAGAGCCCAGAATACAATAAGGTGCAAATCATCTCTCTGGGTTTCAGCGACTGTACAACTTGACAGATCACAAATTCTTGATCAAATGCAAGCAATGATACAACATTTGTGACATCTAAAGTTTAGAAATAGTGCTTTTCCTGTGCCAATCTGAGGTAGACATAACAAAACCAATGCAATGCAAAAAGAAGACAGCTGTTTTTGAGAGTTTGCAACTGAGATGGACATTCTTTTGGAATACGAATACAAGCATAAAGAGCTAATTTGGTAAGCCCATGTCTGAAAGGAGCGAGAAAAAGCCTGAATCATCACCTGGCTTACAGTGTTATCGCCTGCTCCAGTCTGAAGACAATTGCACAAAAAAAAGGATCTTACCGATATCTGTCAACAATCATAAATTAAACAAAGCAGGAATGAACTTTTACAGTGTTCTCAGCTGCAGGCGGGCTGGACAGTAAACGCTGCACCTGAAAGCAGCACCAATGTCCCCAGACAACGCGAGGTTCTGAGCGGCACAACATTCGCACAGCAGGCCTAGACGCTAAAACACACACTCTTGTTACAGCAATATCACATACAGCCACAGTTATTGCTTCAAAGCAGAGCACTAACTCACATACATCCTCGCACACGTGCACACACAACTTGAGCAGTAGTCAGTTGCTGTTTTTGTAAATGAGACAAGCAGCAGGAAAAAAAAAAAACACATCAAAAAATAAACATGCAGGCACCTTCGATGACTGCATCACCAGTCTGCAGAAAGCACCACAATTTGTAGAAATTAACACACACAAGAGAAATGTGGCACAGCGAAGAATGAGTGCACATCTTATAAAATAACCTTTCAGATCGTCCACATGCCGCTGTGTTCAAGATAAAAAATGTCAGACCCTGTGATTTAAAATTCAAAGAGACACTTAAAAAGAAAAAAAAAAAATACTGAACTATGAAAACAAACTCAGGGCTTTCATCTGGCCTGGATTCCTGCTGCAGACATTCTTTGGTCATGAAATAGGCTGAACACATTGATTTCGATGAATTTCAACACACTGCCACACAAAGGAAACATGCAGTAACTGATTCAATGTCAAGTTATGTGCAGAAAAATTAATTGTGCATCAACTGACTGATGAAAGGTTTTCTTTAAAACAGGAATATCGTTACAGAAAGATTCATATTGAGGAAAAAAAAACTCTGACTTCCCTTTAGCTGTACAACTCTAAAACAGTGTCAACAAAACTGATCTAGTGCACTTTACCCATGTGAATTCTTACAACATGATGCACATACATTAAACCGTCTCCTCACACATCAAATTAAAACAGCTGATGGACAGCTCAGATTTTGGGAGCCTTGTCCTGGGGCAAACGGAAAGAAGAAGAAAGTGAAAATCAGCATTACACACATTAAATACAGTCTCAGTTAAATTGGAAAGTTTTACAAAAATATTTTTGTAATTATTGAAGCTTCTTGCTATAAAAATGAGAATTTAATTGAGCTTTGAGAGTTTTTAGTTGATGATCTAATTGAGTTATACACAGAAAATATGTCACACTGGGCATTTCAAATATTTTTTGGACAAAATAGTTACCTGCATTTACCTTTGTAGGGCAGCAGTGATTTTCAGTATCACTATTACAATATTTACTTATTTTTCCCATTCGCGCCTGCAGTGTCAGACTGTCCTTATACCTCCTGACAACAGATGTCACAACACAAAAGCAGCCACCTTGCAATTGCTAATGATGCCAAACAATGATGGAGATGTGAACATGAACTCAAAGAGATGGATGGTGTTGTAGTTCTCCCTGTCTCCGCTCTCTGGCAGTCCACAGGAGTAGCAAAGGCACAGAAACAGATACAGACAATCCCAACCAGTTCCCACCCCCATCCCGTCACGTGGCGCTGGTGTCTCTTTAAGTTACTTCCCTCCACGCCAGAACCACACGTCACATGCAGGTGGGAGTCTTCGCACAGGGTCTGTCCTTTATAGTGCACATCAAATATGACAAAGACACACCGCCTTCTGCTTGCTGGAGTAGGAAAAGGGAAGGAGAGAGTGTGGTCTGGGAACAGAAGGTTAGGGGTGGGGAGTGAGGTTAGGTAAAGGGATGAGAGGGACATCAGCCTTGGAGCTCCTCGAAGCACGTCTCGCACACCCGTACTGGCTTTTTCGAGGACGGCGTGAGGGCGTTCTTCGATGAACACTCCGCGCAGAAAATGTTTCCACAATGTCTGCAGTGGTGCTGGATATTCACAGAAGAGAGATACAAGGGCAGATACTCAATAATGAGATATGATGCCCTGTTATCTTTAAAAACAACAACAACAACAACAAAAATCCTACTTACCTTCCTGACAGTGACAGTAAAGCCCTTCCCACAAGCCATGCAGTTCTGCACCTCGTGATCCTCAGCCCACTTCCTGGTTAGGCTCTGTGACTGCTTGATCTGAAACCACCAACAGAAAACATTACTGATTTTGTACAAACTATTGGCAACTGTATATCCAGGTCATATGTATATCTTTTCACATTCATATAACAGGTCATTGTTTTGCGACTGACCTGGAGCGACTGGTTCTCTCTGCCCAGCTCCTGCATGGCTGCTGTCGTATCATCTAGCTTCCTCCTCAGCTCCACCACCTTGGCCTGCAGTTTCTCTATCTCACCCTCACCCTTCACACACCTGAAACACAACAGCAGAGCACAGATGATTTGTGTGTGCTCATCTTAATTCATGGCCCAGGAGAGTTTCCTACCACAGTTGCTTGGCTGGCTGCAGAGGAGGATTGTTAATTAATATGTTCAGCAGTAAAGTGCTTTGGGGAGTAGTAATGATAATGATGATGATAATGATGATGATGATGATGATGTCCTCTAGGTGATTTGTATTCAGCAGAGCTCTGTGCAATCACAGCACTGCATTGTTAAGAATTGGTTTTGCTTCACATCAATTCAATTTTGTCTCATCACATTTACCTCTATTCACTTCAGCATGAAGCACCAGTGCTTAAAACAACCAGGTTAATGCATCTTTTCATGAATAACTCATCAATGATTCTTTCAAAAGTCGAGGTAAGAGGAGCTAATAACAAAGCTGAATACACTGGTACACTTAGGTCTTGCACAGCAGCTTCTGTATGTGAACCTGGGTAGAGTTTCCCCAACACAGGTGAGTCAGCAGAAAGCCACTGTTCAGTGTGAACACAGTGCTTTTGACTTTCACCGAACGCACTGCACACAAACAACAGGCTTCATTCAATGCCACATTTCTCCCCTGAAAATCTAAATTCTGACTTATACTTACAGTTAAATAAAATCTCACGAATTGCATTCATTGCAGATTAAAAAAATGCCTGTTTTCTCTATATCTTTCGACAGCAGGATTTAGCTGAAGCAAATATGCAAAGGACAAACTTGCTGACTCATATTCAGAGTCTGTTCATTTATGCAGTCAGACCATTATGTTCTGCTCTTTTCCTATCTTCGGTACATGGAACAGCCTTGATAGGCCTAATATATGATGAATTTGACATTTAATTATCATGTTATGCACAAGGAAATGAAGTTCTTTAAAAATTAAGAGTTGAAAATGAGAAAATTCAAAATTGTCTGAGAGATGTGAGTAAAACTTCCCTGAAGCCAAAGGCTCGGGATGATAAAGTTGTACTGTCCACTTAGACTTATAATACAGGAGCTTTTAATCAATGTGCTAACCAGCATTTATATAACACAGCTGTAATATTTCTTTTCTTAGAACTGACGGCAGGTGCTTGTTTAGCATATAATCTGGAATGACGTGTTTTTCAAACAAGAAACGAATCAACACACCTTTCCAAAAGAGCCCGTCTCTCGTCCTGGTTATTCTGGACGGTGGCCTCCAGCACAGCGATCTCTCCCCTCAGCTCATCCGTCTGCTTTTCCAGTTCACCGACTCTCCGCTGGCTGCCCTGCCACTCTCTC
Source organism: Caranx ignobilis (assembly GCA_021432705.1). Taxonomy (NCBI): domain Eukaryota; kingdom Metazoa; phylum Chordata; class Actinopteri; order Carangiformes; family Carangidae; genus Caranx; species Caranx ignobilis. The sequence continues at coordinate 58,664,278 of MU269990.1, forward strand.
TTCAATGTGGCAACATTTTCATTCAGAGCCGTCACCTGCACACCAAACTTAGCTTCTGCCTCCTCTTTAAGTTTCACCTGCTCCTCTCTGGCTCGCTTCTCTGCCGCCTTTAGAAAGACACATTGAACATAAGAAAATGAGAAGAGGGGAATGACATCTCATCTGCTGACTCACAACTAAATTTGGTGGTGGAGTCTACCAGCTGATCCCGGGCTTCTTTGGTTTGGGCAAGGAGCTGCTCCTCTCTCTGACTCCTGCTGTCCCTGGTGGCCTGGTGCTCTTTCTGTTCTTTCTCCAGGGCACCTTTGCCCGTCTCCACCTGACTTTGCAGCTCCAGTTTCTGCTGGATCAGCAGCTGTTTGGCCTCCCGCAACTCACCCAGCTCCTGAAAAGCAACCGATAAAGTGAGCACTTACTTGAGGTGAGGACACAGCATCTCGCATATGAAAACGAGATTTCAGATTTTAAACAGCTTGAGCAGGTTTTGGGATTGGGAAGGGATTATTCTGACAACAGCTTCAAATCAATTTTAAGACAGCTTTGAAGAACTGAGAAGTCCAAGCTTATGTCAAATTGCCAACTCAAGCATGCTCAGTTATACCTTTGAAGAATGTGGCCCTGGTGACCTGCAGTCACCCTGAGTTAAGCTGTTTATGTAAGACACAAGCATGGGAAGCAGGTCATGTCAGTGTGGGGCATAAAATGGCGGCCATTGTCGACATTCACGCACTTTATTACTCTTAGGGTTTCAGTTTGGAATTCACTAAGTCTCAGTTCCCCTCCCTTCAATGAATTGAAAGATTGAACTGACCTTCTCGCTCTTCTCTGTAAGTGCTTTTAACTCAGAAGTTAATTTGCTGTTATTTCTTTCCAGGGTTGTCTTGGCTTTGTTCAGCTCCTCCACTTTGCTCTTCTCCTTCTCCAGCTCCTCTTTTATATGATTCTGGGAGAGCAGGAACAATTTAGAATCCATTAACCCCATCACGCTAAGTCAAGTGTGAATGTGTGTTAATCCATTTGTCTGACCTGTTGCTTCTGTGCCTCCTTCAGTGTTTGTTCCTGCTGGTGCTGCTTCTGGCCCTGTTTGGCGAGCTCTTGCTCCAGTGAGCTGCGGCTCGTCTTCAGTTCCTGGATCTGAGCCTCTAAACCAGTCTGATGGGTTCGGTTAGCAGCCAGCTCCTCCTGGGCTACACTCAGCTTCTCCTCAGATGCCTACAGTCAGAAAAAGGCCAGAAGTCACTTTTTTCCAGAGTGGGGTAGAAGAGACATAGGTAAAACCAGACGTGACCTCATGGGAGCTGCATATTAGAATTATTTCAAATAAATGTCTCTGAATTTAACATTTAACAGCCTCCTTAAACCGAGCTATTACCTGTCTCTAGCTCCAACTCTTAGTGCATTAACATACCTTGAGGTCCTGACGCAGGGCTGAAACCTCAGATTCTTTGCCGTACAAGTCAGACTGAAGCTTATTGAGACTTTCCTGACTTTGAGCCAAAGTCTTCTGCAGCTCTGCTGTCCGGCTCTTTTCAGAGGTCAACTCCTGGCCGAGCTCTGCCACCTGGGCCTTCAGCTTACTTTCCTCCTCTGCCTGAAGATAAGAGTCAAACACACACATTCATTTACATTTCCACAGATAATCATTAAATAACTTAATTCACAACAAACCCATGGAAAATGTTGTTGTTGACAGATTTCTACACAAAAATGGGCAAAGTATTATAGCTTAACAAAGAAAGTGCAAGCTTGAGCTGGAATAAATAGGACACCAGCAACAACAGCAACAAAAAGTAGAAAGAAGCCATGTGTCTGATGATAGATGAAATAAGATCACATAAGACAGGACAAAGGACCTGTGGTCAGGTATGTTAACTACTGTCCACAATAAATAAAATGCTTCTTACCTTCTTGACATTAACTTCATGTAACTGTGTCACCTGGCCCTTCAGTTTCTTCATCTCTTCTTCAAAGGATCCCTGGGCCGTCTTCAATTGTGCCCGCACTTTCTCCAGCTCATTCTCTTTTACCTTCAGTGCTTCCTGAGTCTTTGACTGCTGCTGCTCTAATGATGTAAGCTGCTTTTTCAGCGCTTTCTCTGCCTGAAAATTTATAGACATAGAACAGTCTTTAAACTGTTAGATTCAAAACAAAATGTTCAGACTACCTTCTTTTCACACATTTACCTCTCTCATCTGCTCCAACTGCTCTTTAGATTCTTTCACTGCCTTGGTGATGGTCTCATTATTCTTCAGAAGCTCCTGCCGGGCCTTCTCATTGGACTTTTCCTGAGAATTGAGAAAGATTAATGTTGTGAATGTCCCGATGCTCTAAAAGTGTTTTTCTGATACTCTCAGTTGGGAGAAAAATGGAGCAGCAATATTGAATTTGTCTTAATAGTTTGCCAGCATCTGTGGATTACTGAACCTACCTTCTCCTCCATGGCTGACTTGTGGCTCTTCCTTTCTGCATCCAGTTGACTCTGACTGTCTTTCAGTGCTTTATTAGCCTTCCCTAGGCTCTCCTGTGCAGAAACAAGCTCCTTCCTTTGAGCCTCTTTCTCCTGTTGGGCCCTTTGTAGGTCTGCTGTCAGACTCTGCACTTTCTTGTCCAGCTCTGCATGCCGAGTCTTTCCCTCCTGGGTCACCTTGTCCAGATTCACTTTCAGAGCAGCTTTATCCTGCTCACAGCATTCCAGCTGCTGCTGACTGTCACTCAAAGCCGTTGCCTTTTTCTTTAACTCCTCTTGTAGTGTTGCAGCCCTTAACAGAGAACAACATACATGACACATTTGGAGTAATTTATTAAAATATAGAACAGATATATATTAATCACATATTCATCAACACCGGTGCACCAGAACACTTGGTCTCACCCTGCTTTCTCTGTGTCCAGTGAGCGCTGCAGGTCCTTAGCTTTTCGCTTAACCTCTGATCCTTCCTTCTGCAGCTTCTCTACTTCCTGCTGCACCTGATCCCGTGTGGCCTGCAGCTCCACAACCTGAGACTCCAGTTTCTGTCAATTTAAGTTTCAGTTTCAAAGTTTCAAAACAAACATAAAAATGGCTACAGTACAAGATGGCCTCAGTGTGTATATAGGACCTTCCACTTGGAGTCCCATATCAGGCATGTTCTATAGTGATTCACTTCAAACCTTATTGAGCCCCTCCAGCTGCTCTACACGCTGCTCTGAGGCCAGCAGTTTGTCCTTGCATTCTTTTAGACCAGTTTCCAGCTGTGTGCACTGCTCCTGTCTCTCTTTGAGCCTTTGAGCCTTCTCCTCCATCTTCTTCTGAACTTTATTCAGTTCCTACACAAGATGACAACAGAGCACAGAGAAGTTAAGGTGTGAGGTGTGTGTGCGTGAAGTGCAGTACATTACACCAGGCTCTGAGGTGCTCATTAGTTGCACATAGAGAAAGTTCACCTGCTGCTTGTCCTGCAGCGCGTGCTGAGCAGTCTCCAGGTTATTCTCCAGGTTGGCCTTCTGTGCAGCTTTGGCTGCCTCTGCAGAGAGCAACATCTCTGTCTTTGCCTTCAGCTGCAGGAAAACAGTCCAACAAAAAAGTGTTATTCCCACAATTAATAAAATAAACAAACTAGACTTTAGGATCACCTGTAAAGATAAGATTTTAAAGTTTATGAAGCATCATCAATGGCAACGCTATGTTTTACATGAACATGGTGAGGCTCACCTGAGAGTCCAGCTGGGATACCTTCTCCTTGCTGTCTGCAAGCTGGGCAGTGAGCTCAGTGACTGAGGTCTCTAGGGTGTGGGCACGGTCCTGGGCCGAACGCAGCAGAGTCTTCTGCTCTTGGACCTGCTCGTGTAGGTTGTCCTGGGCTTGCTTGTTGCTTTCTGATTGGTTCTTCAACTTGTCAGTCAACTGTGTCACCTTTAAGATCAACATTTAGCGACAGGGTTAAAGTCTCAAAACTGATCGATTATACTGTGTGATTATTGGGGTGGCTAAGTGGTCTCTCTATTTGGTGTTGGTTGATTATTTGTGACAACGCATTCTGAGTTGTGTGAATCTTGTGTCATGTTTTCATCCACCTGTTCTTGTAGTGCATGGTTTTTCTCTTTTAGCTGATTAAGGACCGCCGTCTCTCCCTCCCCAGCCTGGATCTTGGCACACAGGTCCTCCCTCTCGGCTTCCAGCTGGCTCACAATGTCTTTACTCTTCTGCAGAAGAGCCTCCAGGTTCTGGATCTTCTGATCCTTATCCCCAATCTGACGCAACACCTGCTCCAGGTCGTTCTACAACATGAAGACAAGCCAACATAGGAGAAAGGTTACAGCAGGTGCTTTGGCAGGTAGTTCATTTATGTGTGCTGTCAACGCGAGCATGCTGTACCAGCTTCTATCTTCCAAAGCACCGACACACAGAAGAAGGTGCTAAATTACTTAGTGTGAGACTATGTCACCCATTATTCTTAGTAAAAACTCTTAGTGGTTTTATGACTCACTGTACCATGTTACCACTTATTTTTATCAATGCCTCAGATGTGAGGGTATTTCCGATGAACAGTACCTGTGCCTCACGGAGTTTGCCATTGGTGTTCTGCTGCAGCGCTTGCAGCTCCTGGTGCTGCTGCTTGGCTTTCTCCAACTGGTGCTGCAGGTCTGTGTTCTTACTGCCACTCTCTTTCAACTGAAAATTAAAACCACACACACACTCTGCAAATGAACCTAGATTACATTGTAATACAAGGCGAGTACCTTACAGTGTACATTATATCATTATATCACATTCAGCCACACCACAACATCAGATGTTCTTCCTGTTTCATTGCATTAACTCATTTTCCCCACAGCGACCATTAAAATTTCATCTGATGCCTACCTGCTCCTCTGCACGGGAGAGTTTGAGCTGCAGGTCAGCTGCTTGCTGCTCACGGTCTTTCAGTTTCTCCCCAGACAGCTGCCTCTGTTCTTTCAGACGACCTTGCACTTCACCCAGCTGCCTTTCTGCCTCCAGCAGTTTGGCGTGCAGCTAGGAAGAGCAAAGAGACACGGGTGATGATTAAGATGGAGAGCAAAAGATTAAAAACATCTGGTACACTCACATTAAATAACATAACTGTAGAACATCTGCACATCAGTTATTAGTGATTTCTTTCTCTTGTTATTTTTGAATTTTTTCTGCATCCAAAACTGATCTTATGCAACTGCATAAACAGGTCTGAAAGAGCCCCTCACTTCAACTCAGACTTTAAAACAAATCTTTCGCATTTCATTTGTCCAGCATGGATTTGTTTGTATGTGTCTTCCTCACCTGACTGATCTCTGTCTGCTGCTGAGCACCTTGGCTCTCTTTTTCTTCCCTTTGCTGTTCCAGCTGTTTTCTCTCAACTTTTAGCTCTGCATGCTTCACCTCCAGTTCACCAATCTCATGCTTCAGCTTCGCCACCTCTTCACTTCTTTCCCCGAGCTCCGCCTGGATCTTCTGCAGGGACGCCTCAGCCCCTGTGGCACGAGCCTGGAGCTCGTGGACCTCCTGCTCTCTCTCCCTCAGGCTGTCTTGCACTCCCTTTTTTGCAGATTTCTCGGCTCCCAGACACTCCTCCAGTTCCTGATACTCCTTCTCTTTACGTACCAGCTTTTCAGACAGGCTCTATGAAAACAGATGACAAGACAAAATGGATGGTCAGATGAGCATTGGTTATCCAGAGGTGTTAAACAGGAATGATGCAAGTCCAGTCACTTTTTCACTGTTTTGGTCATTTTTAGGGCCACGGGGCAATGCACCGAGGCACTGGCCCTACAGCTATGAAATAGCTGCAGGGCCAGTGCCTCGGGGCAAAGCCCCGAGGCACTATTGTTATACTGCGTGTTTTTTCTTCTTCTTTTTATTTTTCCTCTTCCTCCAAAATTTCGGCCCTTAACTCGTCCTACAGCTTGAGGAGTTGTAGGACAAATTATATATCAAAACGTGCGGTTCGATTGGGATCGGTGTGCTATTACTTTTCTCTACGAAATACGAATTTTTCGCAACGTAAGTCGCGAAAAACTGCGAAAAATTTTCCATAGGAATGAATGGGACGGGCGAAAAAAAACGAGCGAAAAAGAACAATCATTGGAGTTTTTCAAACGTCTACAGCTCAGGCATAGTTTCACCTAGAGACTTCATTTAAACTTTAAACTGTAGACACAAGTCTTGTGTGTTGGTGTATTAATCCACGTTTTGATAGGTCATATAGTTTTTGATCAACCACTGTTCAATGACCATGATCATTTTTGGAGAAATTTTGAGTTTATAATGGGTGTGTATTGCATGGAATGTTCGTGTTAGAGTGGGTGACATCATCAGCTAGAGTGAGAGAAGTTGTCTGAAATTGTCTGAAACTTTTCTCTTTCTCTCGTCCTCCCGGCCACAAATTACACTCTACACACATGATTTTTTCCACAGTTGTAGACAAACTTGTTCTGTTTCTGACAATGTGCTCATCAAAGCAGAGAGACTTACAGAATTTAAATTCTGAGCCTCTCAGTGCGGTCACATCTCTCTCTACTCCTCATTGACTCTAATACAAAGATTTTCCGAGAGAAGCAGAAGGGACCCCTGTTTGAAACTCGCCCGTGACCCCAAATATTTACTGTAGAAACACCAAAAGCATATCAACGTGTTCAGGAAGTCCTTATGCCACCCAGGGTCTGCTGTTTTTTCTGATAGGAGCTACCGTTTTGTCGGTGTAAGCCCAAATGTGAGACCAGCGCAGAGGGAGAAAATCGCCCTTTTTCTCCACGTTTCTGGCTAGGGTGGCTCTGTCGTCATTGACAACCACCTCAAGTTGCCATGGCAACCCCTGAACCTGGGGCCAGAGCCCCTGTCTCCCATACATTTATGTCAAGACTCTGTCAAACACAACAACACACACTCCTCTACCACACACATGCACGCACACACACAATCACACAGGCAACTTTATGTGATCACAGTTACAGATAGATACACACACACACACACACCAACACACACACTACAGGTAACTTTAAGTCATTACAGTTACAGGTACACACACACACAAACACAGACACACACATACCAACACACATATGCGCGCATATGCGCGCACACTCCTCACTCACACACACACACCTGACACACAACACACATGCGCGCGAATGCGCGCACTCCACTCTCACACACACACACCACAGGTAACTTCATGTGATTACAGTTATACACACACACAGGTGACTTAATGTGATTATGGCTCCTCAATATCAGTGCTCAGTACAAGATGATGATGTGTCTGTCTGATTAGTTTGGTGGTGGGTTTGATTCCCATGTTGACAGAGATGGTACCCCCGGCAGTAGCCCCCCGTGGCCCTTTCAAAATTTCCCAGAGGGAATTTTCTAGTTTTCTCTCCTCTACAGTTTCGGAGAGCATATTTTCACTGTCATAAAAATACACAGCTAACCCCCCCTCCACCCCACTCCCCACAGACTACCAGGCATGTTTGTGTCGTAGTACTGTAAAGCAGTCCATGTTTCTCGCGAGACGAGATCTGGGACTCCAGGTCGGTGGCGCTGATCTTGCAAGGTCAATTTTTGGCAAAGATACGCTAGGTGGAAGGCAGAGAGTCTCTATTCTCCCCGTAGCAAGTCATTTAAATACCACAATTACTCTAAAGTTGTTTAATTGAGGTCAAAATCTTGCATAGTTCCTCTTTAATTATCAGGGTGGAAGATCTCCCTCAACAGACAAAGAAACAAACAATACAGTGAAATTAAATAGAAGATTCTTTTCCCTCCCTCTCTCTCTCTCTCTCTCTCTCTCTTTTTCTCTCTACACAAAATCCTCTAGGTCAGTTCAACTATTTGGCTTTTCTAAATTAAAACAGTTAGCCTGATAGGAGCTGCATGCCACAAACATCCACACCTCATGTGATGTAAGCTATGGAAAAGAACAGTCGCCTGTTAAGAGTCAGGAGTAAAGAGAGGTATGGCATTTCTAGAGGAAGGTTTACGACAGAGGACTTGGAAAACTGTGGTATGTGTACAGCACTTGCCTTGTCGTGAGCTCTGGCAGTAAACTCAGCAACAAGGTGATAAAGAACAAAATGTTGTTAATAGTGGAGTGTGCTGCTAACTAGGGACTGTGACAGGGCACTTGGACTTCACAGACGTCCAATAAACCTTTGCAGGCAACACCAACAGCTGGTTAACATTTACAACCTTCTCCAGATAGCTCTTTCTCCGTCACTTTTGTTTACGCCTCTCCTTCTTCCAGGCGTTGTCGTGCTTCTTTAGTTGTCACTGTCTCACCTTTCTGCTCCAACTCTTTAATCCTGGAGTTACAGAGCGTTGGTTGTTCACCTGTCTGCTCTTAGTCCTGATCCTTTGTGTCTCACTGTATGCTCCATCACCTCTGTCTAAACTTATGAGATAAGTGTTTGTATCAGGTTTCAAGAAATACTGTTGTGTAAAGCGAGAGGGAGAGGGTTCATCCTGGAGATCCAGCTCTCCAATTCCCCTCCTGCCTGGGAACCAACTTAGCTGCGAGTACTTCGACGTTCCCAATGAGACAGGATTTAACGTCTGGCAAGTTCAGATTGCACTAATGCTGTTACCTGTGTTTGAATTTTACCCCAAGAAATAGAGCTGGCATGGCAGAGACACCTTTGTGGGTTTAATTATAGAGCTGTGGGTGATTTCTATCAACAAGTTTGGTGATAGCAGGACATTGTGATGGGGTCTGATACTAAGCAGCAGAGGAAAGTTGGCAGAAAGTGAGGTGCTGTGCTCTGCTCTTTGAGGCAGCTGGCAACGTGTGTTAACATTTCTAAAGTAAAATTAAATTCTACATAATCTTATGCTGTATATTGTGTAACAGACATCATGGCAGACATGTTTATGCCTGAAGTCATTATAACTGATTATAATTATAATAATTAGAGCTGCATGTGTGTGTGTGTGTACCTGGCTTTGCTGCTGCAAATTATTCAGATTGCTCTGCAGCTCGTGGATCTGTTGGGTGTAGACAGCTGCTTCCTGCGGACCCTTCTCTAGCTCTGCTTTTAGTTGGGATATGGTCAACTGGAAAACAAGAGACAAAAACATTAGATTCTTTTTGTAAGGAAGTTGTCGATGGATCAAGTAATGGAGACAGCACCGTGAAGGACTCACATAGTAGCAAGAAATTAATAAAACAAATCAATATGAGTTACTCACAATCAGGCTTTAGTCACACAAAACCCAAAGACAACATAATGAGTTATAACACAATGTAAAAAGAAAAAGAAAAAAACTCAAGCTGAAAATTTGAAAGATGAAACTCAAAAAGTTCAAGCTCAGAAACTAAAAAAAAGAAAAATTGGGTCCAACTTGAAATGGCGTGTTTTACCTCCAGTTTACGAATCTTGAAGAAAGAGTAAGTGTTGGAGATACATTATGTGAGAAGCAGAGGAAGAAGGGGAGGGAAAGAGAGACGTGGAAACTGTTAAGTCACCATAACTCCAGCAAGAGGTGTAACACAGAGCTGCTGGGCTGAGAAAGTAAATGATCACATTTTCACCAAATGTCATTGTGACGCCCTAATATGGCAGCATCAAACAGAATATTTTACACAGACAAGAGGATGCAGCCTTTTTTGCAAGTCCAGACAAGACATGAACCTGAATGTAATGTTTTGGTTTTATTTGATGGGCTAAACATTTTGCTGGCAGACCTGAACACTAGCTACTGACTGCAGAAATCTTACACTGTGAAACTTAACACTCAATTAAAAGCAGCGACTGTCTTTGAAAAATTGAGGACGGTACCAAAGCCACCTGTTCATCATAACTAAGAGCTGCGGTGTAATCAAAAACCAGACATGTTCACAATGTGGTTTCATAATGTATAAAGATGTGAAGCTGTGCAGAGACGTACAGGGCCTGCAGCTGCCTGACAGAGCCCTATAAATACTTCTCTCATTCTGGGATCAAAACTGCAGGAAATCAAGCTGAATTATTTATCACACATTAATTAGTTAATGAGAACCTCACACAGCTACTTCTGGATAAGAATTGAAAGACGTGTTCTTTTTTTTTTAAAAAAAAAAAAGTGCTCCCAGTGTCCTCGGTACATGATGGGTGAAATGGAAGAGGGGAAACATTTGAGCTAAACTAAACTAGATTTCACTTCAGCGGTGTAATGTTGTAGATGATTAGGTGAACTCTGGTAATCAATGTGAATGTTGATTTGTTTGTGAAACATAAAAATTTAGGGTGGGAGGTGTCAGCTTATATTACAACACACTGGGACAATATGATAGTAAGAACCAACAGAACTATATTTGACCTTCAAGACATGAGGTAATTTCCCCCCCTCACCTCTGAGGTAGTATAATTAGCCTGCAGTTGCTCGTAGTGGTTTTTCAGGCGTTCGGACTCCTCCTCTCTCTCACGTGTCATACGATCCATCAGTGTCTGCACCTGCACCAGCTCCTTCTGCAGGACCTCCACGTCCTCCACTCCTGGTCGCTGCAGCTAGGGGGCAGAGCAGAGGCACTGGTTTAGGGACACAGTGACTGGGTGGCAGAAACTTGATCAAAAGACCATAAGTTTTGGTGTTAAGCTAAATCAAAACTTGGCGCCTTTAGAAACGGTGACTCAGATACAGTATAAAGAAGCCTCCATTTAATGTCAACAGCTACAGTGTGGTGCCCCAAGTCAAGTGTACTTTAATATAAAGTAAAACACAAACATCAAGTGGAACTGGAGGTGCTGTCTCTGTTTACAGTCCCAGCATGAAGCTTATATTTTGTGTGCAGCCTTTTTAAAAGCTACAACTCAGACTGGGGAAAAGGTCAGTGTACTTACTATGCACTCAAATGCAACCACACAGCTTTAGTTTATAGTATGTTTTAGTTCTTTTGATAAATACTATTTGGGCTAAGTCATGTTTAAGTTTTCTTTACCAACGATGAGGGCATCACCTGAATGGGAGCTGTGTCGATTTTTACAACAGCTCACAGTCAAGCTGATTTCATGCTGTTGGCTCGGTGTTATTCTGTTCAACTTGAAAGCACAGCATTCGTGGATCAAGCTACAAAGTATGTTGCTATAGCCTTGTGAGAAGAGAAAAAAAACCAACAGAGGGTGTGTTGTACCAGTTCAGTCTGAAGTCTCTCATTCTCCTGCTTCTCGTTCTGCAGTTGTTCGGTCACTTTGGCTAGCCTCTGCTCAGCAGCCTCCCTCAGGCTCTTCTCCTCATCGTAGCGGGACTTTAAGTCTGTTGGATTTGACAATTTTAAAATAATTAATAATATTTAACCACACATATATCTCACTTGTCCTTGAATGCATCCAAACTAATTGGATCAAAAACAAAGCATGGACTGAGCTTAGGAATGGTCTAGCCATAAAGAACTTCCTTCAGTTTCCTGGCCCAACACTAACCTACTATCTCTGTGGCCAGCTGAGCAGCCTTCTGCTCAAACAGGTCTTTCATCTGCTTGATGTTGAACTTTTCTGTCTCTGCTTCGTTCAGTTTCCTTTCAAGGGCTATAAAGAAAAGCACCACATATTAGTGACAGACAATTTTACATCCTTGCCACAAGAATCTTTAAATATAATGTCACCGACCTGAGTCCTCCGAAGCTATTGGCCCATCATTCTGTGAAAATCAAAGGAAAAGACAAGGATAGGGTACAGTAAGATTAAGCATCACCACCATGTTTTATTAAGCAGTTTTATCCACTGAGACACATTAATTTTCATAATCATGTTAAATATCTTGAAGGAATTACTTGCTTCAGTTGTCCTTGGACTTTATCTAATTCCTTTTTGAGCTCACCAGAAAACCATCTTTCCTCCTAAAAGGGTGAACACACACACAGTCAAGTCTGTGTATCAACTGACTATTTATCTACAAAAGCCACAGTTCAGTCACTCAACCATACCTTCAGAGAAGCGTGGAGGTCCTGCACCTCTTGTCGCAGCATTGTAAGGTCTTCCCTAAAAAGAGGCAAGAGCACATTAACAAAAGCACACAAGACATTCTGCCAAGAGCAGGATGAGATGAGACTCATCGCAAGGTAAAATTTTATGAAACTTTAATATCTGTCTCACCGAGTGGGGGCCACATGAGCGGGGAGGTCTCCGGTATCATGGAACAGCTCATAGTGTTTGAACAGCTCCTCTGCAGAGTTGTGAGACTTCATGCACTGAGGACAGATGAAGCCCTGGACACAGAAACACAGAATCAACCAGGTGAAAGTGACATTTCTGCACCTCTACTTGCAGGGTAGACAAAGGTTAAAGTTATCAATACAAAAACATCCATGTTACCTCAGACGTCTGATCATGGTTCAGGTCTGTGCTGGGCTGCTCTGACTCTGCATTCTGGGAGCCTCCCTTCCCAGGAGTCTGGAGGGTAGAAAACAGCCTTGATTAGTCTGTAGATGTTTGCACCAAGTGTGCATATATACTGTATGAGTGTCTACACACTCATTTATGACTCAGGTGTTTACGTGCACTTTTTGTTTGCAGTGTTTGCACCTGGATTTACACCGGATCAAGTGAACAAAACATAATTTGGAAGAACAGAGTGATTTCTCAGAGATGAGGCGAAGTCCTGGCTTACACAACTCATGAACAACAATGTTGGGTGTGACTTGTTAGACCTTTGCTTTCACCTGTTGCCTTGCTCTACGCTCCATTTAAAAGCCTGTCTATGTAAGACAGCTGTATTATAAGATAACAACACTACTTGGATACAAGTTGTTTTGTCTCAAAACAGTGAATTCTGTTGAACTATTGAACTATTTCCTAGTTTTACTGTTTTCCAACTTATAATCACAACAGAACAGCAAAATAATTATAAGAGGGCACAGTTGACAGAGATTACTGCCTTCAGTTAATTTGAATATGTATGCTTTAAGTTCCTCCTGAAGCTTCTTTGCAATTCTGATCTGTGTCTGGTCTGCAGCAAACACAGTCATTTAGTATCATGACAAAAACCTCAATCTTGATGTCGTGCAACCACACAAGCTTATTTCACTTTCTCAGAGCCTCTTGCAACATCTGTCAAATGCGACATATGTCGTATGTGTCTTTTTTCAGAAGGCAAAAAGCTGCAACTGGTTTAGCACAAAGGCCAAAAAGTATGCCTTCCCATCTGCATCCACAGGCCTCTGGTCTGCCCTCACCAGTGCCCTCCTCACAGATTCACTGCGGACAGTCATGATGTAAATAATTAATTTCTAAACCTACATGATTTACAGCTTTACCATATCTTTTGCTATCTTTTATAACTGACTTTATGATACCAATGTTTACTGCCTTAGAAGTTTTGGGGGTCTTTGATCTGATTTTGCCTCTCTGTCACATTTCATTAAACGTGTTGTGTATATATTTAGATTTAGAGTTTTTGGAAAACAAACCCACTGGCATGCTGTTAGACAAGGTTAGCCATCATGTTATACTAAATAACACACCCATGCACTGAAACAAGGAAAAACAACTGTCTACATAGCTCAGAGGAAGGTTTGAATATTGTCACCAGAAAACAGCTCAGTCCAATGGCCTGAACACAAAGAGAAGGGTGGATGTGCCATTGGTGAGCCATTCACAAAAAGAGTTTGTTTGGGCTGGTTATCATCTGCATGAATGAACAAGGTCAAAGTATGTGTGTGTGTGTGTGTGTGTGTGTGGTGGGAGGGGGTCTTTTAGCACTTTGAACCAGGCATCTCAGAGCCTATTGGAGGGTTGACAAACACCACTTTTAAGACAGGATGAACGTCACATCATGGAACAAACCATGAGCCAACTCAGGCCTGCTACAGACATAAACCAGCTCTGACTCTTATCAAATTGAAATGTTACTAAAACAAGCCAACTCATTAGAGCATTAACTTCAGGTTACACATGTGCTATACATAATAAGAACATTGCTCTTTTTAGAACATTTATTTTATTTTAGTGTCCTAAAATGATCTACCTGTGCTGCCAATATCATGAAGCGTTGTGTAAAACACATTGAAACCTGTTAGAATATGTTGGTTCAGGAGGAGGACACAGTAACTGTACATATTATTCATATGATATGGTGAAGAGGTTCTCTGGCCATTAATGATTCAACTGTTACCTCCCAGTCTGCAACAAACAATGGCTCCCAAGGTTGTAGCTTTTTTTTATGAGAATGGAGCCTGTTCACATCAGTGTTTCCTGTAAACCCCTAAGCCCGTGACAATATCTGTGTTGTTCACTACATGATGTGAATTATTAATTTCTAATCCTACTGTACTCGTCGATCTAGGATAATATAAAAGACGTAAGAGGTCGAAGCAGCAATTCTTCTTACTAATGTTTTTTATTTCGATGTATTTTCCTAATCGTTTGCTATCAGATCCTTGTTGATCTGAATGCAAAGTGTTTCGAAATGGATTTTGCTTGTTACCAGGCCAAGACTTCAAAGTGTACACTATGATGCAGCTAGCAACGCACTATGGGAAATGTAGTCCTACGTAGAAGCTAACTAAGTAGCTAGCCTCTCTCACTCCCACTTGTACCTTTAGTGACAAGCGCATAATTTATTCAAACGACCATGTAATTATTAATATAAGCACGACCCCAGTTAACCAAAACACTTGTTTTTGATTGCGTTATGGTGAGCTAGCTGACACAGGATTACCCAACTGTTCATTTGAGGCTAACGTCAGCGTTAGCATGCGATGACTGGACGATGAATTAACCTACCGCTATAACCAAGCTAGCTAACGGAAACAACGAAAATAAAACGATTCGGAGACCGAGGTCGTCAGCTACACAGGGCAGTGCCTAATCAGCCAACTCTGTTCATGTGGACACGTTAACCACTTAATTCACAAATACATATACTCAGAAACCAGCTTGCTACATCCCTGCCAAGGGTAGCATCAATCAAACGAACCAAGTTAGCATCGAATGGCTAACTGTGTCAACCATATGTAGGGAGCGCTTGATATGTACACTGCGATCTAAATGGGGTAGCGGGACTTTTCCAGTCAAGCAGTTACCGTTGGCTAAAACTAAGGACCCCGCCCACCAGCGACACATTGTGCTTTAAAACGCGCTCCCCGTCCATGAAAACAGACAGGGATAGGCCCCGTGTCTCTCAAGGAAAACGACTCGGTTTAACCAAAACAAAAGCGACATGGTTAACATTGTCGCCGCAGAAGCTTACCATCTGAAGTATCCTTCTGAGCATGGCCTCGACTGTGGTTGTCCGGACACAAAATCCAGTCAATTTTCCAATTGCAAAACCTACGTAGCTGTTCAACGAACACCTGACCAAGATCAGGGAGCAGCGGCGAATGGGCGGGTCATGGAGAGGATGGTTAAGCACTGAGCAGGACAGTCTGGCTGTATTCAAGATTATACACAAGTGCTGCCCTGTTGTGCTGCACCGATAAATACACAGTAGCACTAGTGATGATCAATAAATGTTTTTTTAATTATTTAATTTAAAAGGTTTTTATTTACAACATATCGATTCACAGCAGAATATTCCAGTCACACATGCACAACTACAAAAAATATTACATGATATTTCCCATGCTCTTAAGTACAAGAGTCATTGATAGACTGAAATTATAAGATAGTTTGAATACTTTCTGAGGTGTTGACAAAATAAAGTTTGTCCACACTGACCATGACTTGTCATAGTTTCCTATGAACCGGGTGGGGAAGAGGGGTAGAGGGTGGGGGCTATGAAACAAAAATAAATAATTTCAGACAGTGCATACTAAATACTGTACATTCAATTGTAACCAGAGCCATATATTTCCATAACACCCTAGAGCTGAACTCTAATGTAATGTAAGGAGCTGGTTTCAGCTGTGTATGTAAGGCAGTCTGCACTGCTTCCCATCAGTGTCAATAAACTAAACACGCTTTACTGTTGTGTTTGTAAAGGCACTCAAAATAATCTGACTAAAGCACAAACACATTGCATCTCTACTCTAAAACCAAGGCTTCCTTACTGTATTCTCAGACATTAACAGGAGTTCACATTTTGTAAAATGTACCTCATAATCATAATAGTGTCTTCAGAAGATACTGTATGTCTTATTTCTTGTGTCATACAATCCACACGTTTGTAGTGTTGAATACTCTTTGGCATGTGTGTAAATTTTGATTACTTGACTGCAGGGTTGCTCCACTACAGAGGCCAATACTTACTGTAACTTTGCCAACATGCTGTCATTAGTTTGATTTAACAGCCAGCCTGACAACATTAAAGGTATGTGGAAAGTAAATAGTCACACCTCAAACATCTTTTTAAGTCTTCATTTCAATGTAGAGGCTGGTTTGCAGATATTCCTCTATCTTTATTATAGTGTTACATTATTACTAGTGATTAGACGTTATATTTGTATGTACTTGTATATATAGAGGAGTGATGTTGTAGACTTTTCTCTTACTCTCTTTAGGTGCATCTAAATAGAATTTAATCCATTGTGAGCTGAAGGTAGTTTAGAGTCAGAAAAGTACACAAAAAAAGTAATAAAAATATTCATACACATGTAGCACACCCTCTTCAAAATGTCTTGCAAGACTGACAGCATTTGGCACTGAGTCACCATGGGGACAGGACTTCCTCTACAAGCCAACACTTCCCAGTATTGGCCTCCAGGAAACCAACCAAACACTGTGTGCACTGCCAATCAAATATTCAGGCTGTAAGACTAAAGAAGGATCTTCACATTGCTTAAGCAGCACACTGAGAGAATCCATCTAAAGCTGAATGCTTTAAAAGGAACATGTTCGCTCTATTAACTGGTGATGGTTGGTAAAAAATAGACATATAAAATTTTAAATATACATTTTGGCACTCTTCAAAGCCCACTTTCAAATCAACTTCAAGAAGTCTATCCTGTACATTTTAAGAGACTGTGTTAGTAATGTAATGAATACAGAAGTCTTTTTTTCAGATTTGAGATATGCTCATCCAGGTGTCCTCTTAGAAGATCCACTCGCTGACGCTGGTTAAGGTCCTATCGGTTTACTAAATCTGAGCCCTGTGAGGAGCAGACAACATAGTGAGGGGCGTTGTCGTCTGTCACCTGGGAGCTCGGGCCATTGCCATTTGTTGGGTTACACAGTGGACTGCAGGTGGGACTGCAGGCGTTTGTGAGTTTGTGCAGGTATTCTGCGTGGACAGGCTTGTGGCTCTGCAGAACCTTGATTGCTTCGTCAACCTTGAACCACTTCCTCTTTCTTCCTGCAAGAAGGTCACAGAAAGGGTACAGAAAGTGTAACATGTCAGTTTATGGATTATGCTAATTGTCAGCTAGAAGTTTGGTCTTGTTCTCAGTGACAATTCAGTGCCTTTTCAAACAGAAGCCTTCCAACAGAGAAGAGGAAGTAATTCTCATAAAATTGACATTACTGCCCCTTTAGCTACTGGTCACCTGACTGAATGGTGAGTAATACTGCTCAACAAGCAAAATAGTTGCAACTTGCCATACCACTATATTGCATAACACACTCAAGTGTAGCACATGGTGCAGCACTAAAGTCAGCGTGCAAACTGACATTCCTGACCTTCTTCAGTTGGTGTTTATGAAGCCTTCATGTCAGCAAATGTTACTAAAAAAAGCATCTTTCATAAAAACAATGTGTCCAGTAAATCATCAGCTGGGGGTTATTTATATTTTGTTCTCTCTCCCTATTCAACTCCACACAGCATTTTACAAAAGGACTTGTCTGTGGCCTGTGATAATAAGAGGGTGGTTGAGAAGGATTCACCCACTTTATGTTAACACCATGAAACACACCACCAGCCTTTCAGCAGAGGGGGAGAGAAAATTAGACCAGAAGTGCCGAACCATTTCCGCTCAGCCTTAATGCAGGGAGAGGGAGGACAAGTAAGGAGGGGGCTGTGGTGAGTGATGATAACTGGAAAACAACTGGGCACAGCAAACATTCCTCCCCCTTGTGAACAGGCTGGACTCTATTTCTGTAGGGTAAAGGCAGTAAATGATCACAACCACTTTTTTTCTAGACCAGTTAGAACTTGTCCATGTTTTGAGTTACTAAGTCCCCTGAGACAGATCAGGTTTAAAAAAAAAAAAAAAAAATCCAAAGCACTCAAAACAAATAATGGTAATTATTTTTGGATATACGTCATCACAAACTGAGACATAATCCACATCAGGCGACATTTGTAATCCCGACTAACCAAAGATGGGTAATGGAATGGTAATTTTCAGTTGATGATTATTTTCAATATTGGTTATCTGCTAATTTTCTGAAACCTAATCTTTTGAAACATAAAATGTCAGAAAAACAGTTAATGTTAAGATATTCAGTTAATTATCACGCAGAAAGAGCAAAGCTATTCTCATCACTGAGAAGCTGAAACCAGAAAATGTGTAGTAGTTTTGTATATAAAAATTATATCATTATCAATAATTGATGAGCTTCCTGTTGGTATTCATTAATATGTGCATTTTTATCATTAGAACAGTGGAGTAGTGGTTGACTTTATTCTCTCAAACAGGAGGGTTGCAGGCAAATGATAAAGTCAAAAACTGGTGCAGACTATCAATAAAATTCAATAAACTACAAATCTGTGCTCAAGAGGAGAGCGAACTGGCAGTACATTTTTTCTGTCTGTATTTTAAGACTGTAAACACCATAGGTCAGGTGGTTTGACTTCATCGACAAGAATGTGTCCCAGTTTCTTAGTTTACAAAGTGATGACCAGAGGCCCAAACAGTCTCTCTGAACAGTTTTCTTTTATTGGGATTTCAGCTAGTCACTAGAATATGAGGATGATGTGAATAAGAATCTTTCAATGTAACCTCGTGAACAGTACATTCACCCTAATGGGTCAGAATAATGTATGTATGCCCTTACACCTTTATCTGAAAACAGTGTGATCTGTTTAATAACATGGTTTACGTAGAAATCTTTTAATTTGACCCATACAGGTACTCCGCTCAAGTCTCTGATACCAATGCACTATGAGCACTATGGAAGATCTAACATATGCCTTTTAAAAACTTCAATCATATTTTGTCAATATAAAGAGGCCCCTCAAAGAATAAAATGGTGTGGCTTGTTTTCTGATTGTATTTCACATTTTAGCTCAATACCAAAGTGATGCATACCGATGTTGACGGAGTCTTCCCAGTCGTCCAGTGTCTCCGTCACTATGAGGGTGTACACGTACGTCCGGTGCTTTCTGTCCTGATTGTGCTGCAAAGGTTTAGATTAAGACACTACTTCACATTACTGCTGTAAACCGCAGCAAAGCACGTAGAGCTTTTATATAAACACATCTGTAAACTGTGATTAACTGTTCTGTTATAAATATTACACAAACAAAACAACTCGGTGCTCTGACTGACTGTGAGGGTTGGCACATGAAGGCATGCTAGACATGCCGGTTAGGATGCTAGCTATGTTGATAGAGGATTTCTAACACTGTAAAATATTGTATTTTATGCCACATAAGAATTTGTTAGATTTTTAAATGACAGTTTGACAAGCTCACCTCAAAAATCCCGAGTAGCCTGCCAAGCTTTCCCCTCACACCAGCCTGCACACACATGGAGAAAATTCATCACGAGTCATTCAAGTCATTTACATTTCAGTAACCGCACTGTGGTCTATCATGCCAGTACTGAACAATGCAAATTTGTCCTTCGAGCTCAAGCAAAGCCGAAAGAAAAACTTCCAGTACAATATTTTCATATAGCTCAGACACACCAAGAATGCATGACCTGGTATTAGGAACAGCTTGTCTCCATTCTAACACGAACATTTTTCTCATTTAGGAAAGGAGACCCTGCGCGCAGTGCCATCCTAGCATGGCCACGTGCCTGTGAGCGAGCATAGCAGAGAGGAGCAGGTAGACCTAAACATAGTCAGGATGACTGGATGACCACAGAGACAGGCTTGACACAAGTGCACTACAGCAGTCAAGATCCATTTCTGCATACACACAGTTTGTGTTTGGATTTTTTTTTTGTTCTGGACACGTCAACTGACATATCACACAGAGTACTGAAGGTTATTCATGTGAGTGTGAGAGTTTAACCTCTTTATAGCACTCTCAAGAACATTCACAGTCATTCTACAGTTTAACCAGCGAAAACCCAAAGACTGAGATGAGGGTGTCAGAACAAATAGAGTACTTTCCAGTTAGTGTTTGATTCCCAAAAAGATTAGGAATCATGCAGCTCGCTCCAAGTTTGCAGATGCTGATGACATGTACAGTGTTTGGCCAAAATTATTCACGAGAATTTAGCACGACAGGAACAAAATAAACTAGCTTCCTTTCGTACCCTTTTGTTTTCTAAGGATCTGTCTTAGGTATTTTATTCATAACGTGCTGTTCATTGTGATTTTGTGCAGCTACAAGCAGCTCCTGACGTTCCTTGTACATAGCATTGCAGCATAGCAAATTACACACTCAGAAATCAAGTATTTGTCAATATGAATCGTGTTTGACCTTTGAAGATACTGTACTATTGTCACTCTTCCAGTCTGAATACACATGTGAAACCTGCTTTGTTGCAATATTTTCCAGCACTTTTGTCAAACCCTGATCCAGGATTGCTGTAATGCTTTAAAGAACTTAATTACCCACAGAATCCCAACAAGACTGATCATTCTCACACCTCTGCTCAAATTAAACTCTCAGTTGGATGTGATGTTGATGTTGGTTGATGTGTTGAAGTTGACAGTGGTGTATAAAAACATGACGTCTTGAATTGTGAGCTTGCTACAGCAGTTGGTTTGCACATGGCTGGTCTGGGAGGCACAGGATGTGGGTAACTGGAAACCCTTCCCAAATGTCACTGCCATACTTCAAAGCTGTCAGCACACAAGGCAAAAGCTCACAGCACACTCTGTCCAACTACCATCAACCACTTTTACTAAACCACAGAACAATTAACTTGACATTTGTGCATCACAGCCAAATATTTCTATCCCTCATCTAGATTTTGGCTCATAAATCAGTGGGAGCATCTCACTCTGTGGGCAATGACTGCCAAAGAATGTCTTCTTATGACAATGATCATTTGTGTCTGTGCCACTAATCAATGTAAATCAATGGCATATAAGCAGATTTCCCAGAGTGTGTTAGACTGACTTGGCAGTAAAATGATATATGTGGATCACAGTGAAATTCTTAAATTTTTAATCTGTTATGCAAGTTTTAGGGTCATGCCGGGGACTTGGCACACTTTAACTACATTATTATATCAAGAATATCACATGGCATTGCAACTATGAGATGAAATTTTGAGAAACATTTTCTTTTTGATGTGTTCATGTGACTGAATCTTCAGGAGTTGGCTTCCACCTTTTCAACACATGACCTGACCTAGTTCACAATGTTCGCGTCTCTGCTTATTGGTGATCTCCCACTTTCATTTTAGGAAAACACGGCTTGCGAAAGTAACGCAGCTGATCAGCTGACTCTCACAGCTCACATGTTGGATGTTCCCTTGACCTATTGAACGCACCAACAGAAACTAAAATCTTTCTCACACCTGCATGATCATGTCACAGTAACCTAGATTTTAACCCTTTGTACTGTAAGTGTATGCATCGATGTATTCACCTCTTCATACACCTCTCTGACAGCAGCACCACACGGCTCCTCCTCAGGCTCCATTCCTCCTCCTGGAACAATCCATTGGTCTGGATGTCGACTGCTGCTCACCAGTAACACCTGCCGAGGAGAAAGGTCTTCATCAGGTCACTGCTGCTGAGTTTAGGGGCAGAAATCCTGCCAACAACATGCACAAGTTTAGAGCCCATCATCGTTAAAAGGTGTCTGGTGGCGGTTAAGTGTTGTGCTATTCATTTGGCAGGATGCATATTAAACATCTCACATGTCATGCCAGCCATTCACTTCATTTACTTAATGCAACATGAGTAATTGCACTGAGCTCCTGTGCATGACACAATCTTCACCACATAAATAAACGAGAAGTGAACGAGAGTAAATAATGTGATTTTTCAGCAATCAGCCAAGAAGCTGTTCCCGCATTTAAAAAGCACTGAGATAAATAAATCATGACAAGTACACCCATCCTTAGATTTGAAATCATTCTGAGTAAGAAAAACAACCTAACTCAGTTGTTTCTAATCTGACGACATGGCGCAAGTGGGCTGACACATAATACAGATTAATTTTGGTGAAAAACGCCCTTATGATAAATATATCATTATTATAAATCATGTATTTGAAACCAAATAATCTTAAAAGCATAAAAACTGATGAGACCTCCCATGGTGTTGCCAGCTAGACCCACATAATATACAATACTTGTTTGCTGCCTCAGCCTGATTGAGAAAGAACTTCAATCATGGTGAAAAAAAAGGAGTATAGTTGGATGACAACAGGAAGAGAGGAAATTGAATCAAGTAAGATCAGCTACAGGTCACCAACATGTCAGATTTTGGAGTTGGAAAAGGTTGGCCCACAAAAAACTTTTGATATGACACAAAACAATTAAATATTATAAATGACAACCTAGAAATTTAAATTAAATCAACATTGAACTTTGTTCAACAGACAATGATTAAATACTGAGAACTGGAGGAGTTGTGAAATATGACAAAATCAGCCACACACTATGTTTAACTGACCTCAGACACATGCAGTTTGGTCTTTTTTCAGCATGGTGCCCCTCCAGAGATGCAGTCATTTGACCTCAAACCCTATCTGGCATCACACTGACCCACATTAAGTTTGCATGTGAACGGTTTCTGAATCCTGCCTTCAGCTAGCTGGACACATGCATCCCCCTGCTTCCTCCAGCACTTCAAACCTTTTCATGGCTCACTGACACCAAAAGGTTGATTCAAATCTAGAAGCTGAAATCAGCTCTTTACATATCTAACAGTACAAGCACAACTGCTCCAGTTAAGGTTTCCCCAACATTAAGAAGTGTCTGCATTCCTCCTGAGACCTGATAGTGGAAGAATGGCAGATTTGTGAGGAGCACTAATGATAACATCTTCACTGCCGTCAGAGCTGGTCTCAATTGCACAGAAATTATCGCGATGAGTGAAACGTCATGCTGCGTGACCCTCAGCTGTGACCGGGTCAAACCCAGTAAAATAAAATCCACAGGAAATCTCAAGAAGCAGAGAGAAATTCAATCAAAATTTATTTTGAGAGTGTCACTATCAATTGGCCTTATCTATACATGAGCTGAATCAAAAATTATCAGAGTATAAAATGACAATTTACAACTCACAAAGCGCTTCTGTTTGTGGAGTTGGGAATTGGATAATTGGCATTAATGTGTAAATGCATGTGGGTGTGACAGAACTTGTTCTCTGTCTCTGTTCCTGCATTTATAAACTCACTGGAAACTGTAAGACTTACTCTTAACACAGGCAGTTAAGTCAATATTTATGTATGGATAGTGGACCTAGTTAGAGGGTACAAGTGATTATGCTGTCATGTGATATCACATTCAATGACCTGAATCTGCACTAGCCACTTACTCTTACTGAAAGCTGCTGAGTTAGAGCTTTCCCATCTATACTCTAACATGTGTCTTATTAGGTTAGTAGGACAAAACCCATTTCCTTCTATGTACGATTCACTTTATGGTTAGAAAATTGTTAAAATATAGACAGTGATATGAACTACATTTCTATCAACAAACCTGGACTACAGTGCCTATAAAACATCATCACAACATCTATCTTTGGCCCTGCACATAGCCCCTGAGGACTGTGGAAACACTGGCTGCTGTCTCACTGACACAAATGCACACAAACACACACATGCATGCGCAATTTCACTCAAACGCCATGTGAAACACGTAGGCATTGCACGTACACAGCTACTCGTGCGCACACACACACACTCACAAATCACAGCCAACAAGGCTTTTCAAAAACCACTGGATCAGCAGTTGCCTTTCTGTATGAAAACAAGAGAGCTTAGTGGAGGAGGTTAATGACCCCAACAGGCAGCGCACACCTCGCTGAGAGCTCAGAATGAGGAAGAGCTTTGAGTGGGCACATCCACATCAGCTTAAAGGTGATCACACCAAATCACAATCCAGCCACAACACTGTTGAAGGATTTTATACTCACCCTACGATAAACGAATCATGTATCACAAAGACAAGATGTTAAAGCAATATTGTTTATATATTGTGATACTGGTTTAAAAATTCATTATCAAAATTAATGATTAATGTTAACTTAAATGAATAAAAATGTGTTTATCAAGTTCTTAGCATTCTGATGATGATGCTGATGCCCACACTAACCCTCGCCCTCAAGCCAAAATGTGATAATTAATTTGCCATATTTTGTGATTTACTTAACTCTTGTCATTGTGATGCTGTCTTCAGCCACATTTCCCAAATCCTGCCATTTATCTAATTTTGGGAATGATATGTGCAATTGTAGTGTGTATCAATACTAAGTGAATAGTCTGTAAAACTGTCATGTTCCTTGTATTATAAATGGGGGTTAGCCTGTCAATCACTTTTCTGCAGACCTGTCCCTGCCCTTCTGGACTCCGTCTGACATCTTGAGGAAGTGACTGTAAATCAGGCATGCAGACTGGATGGTTAGTGTACCACATATAGTATGACACAAGTAATCAAAGCTAAGACAGTCAGAAAGAAGGACAAGATGAGCAAGGCACTTAATGCAAGGCCAGTTCATCATCCTCTTGTGCAATCTAATATAATCAAAGTGACTTTTGGCATATGTCAGCACATAGACAGTGTGTCACAGAGGAATAACAGAGAGAGAGAGAGACCATGATGAAGAGCAACAGACGGGGTTAGAGAGAGTGATGGGAAGGGGGATGTGTGTGCGAGCATGAGAGGAGCAGGAAAGCAAATCTGTCAGGGGACAGCAAGTGCCTGCACCTTGTTTCTATAAATTGCAGCTGATAGGTCACTTGGTGTTTAGCACACAGTGTAACACTCAACCCCCCACCCCACCCCGCTCAGCCCCCTACGACCCCACTCCCCCTTTTACATGTGGTCCTGAGATGGGCTGCCGTCACTAGGCAGACACGTTATGATCTGGGACACCACTAACACCACCCACCACACGGAGAGAGAGAGAGAGAGAGCCTGTGTGGGAAAACCTGGCTGTGCTAATTTTGCTTTATGGCCTATAATTAAATACAGACTAAATATGAATGAATGGGACAAATGTTTTGACACTCCAGTACAGTGAAGTTTAAAACAGGCAAAACACAACTTTACTCTTGGGATGTTTACCCAAAATGCAGCAGCAACAGGGTGAAAGAGTTGCACGTCCCCTCAGCAGAAGGGTGGTGATCATAGTGGTATGTGTAGATATGGAAAGACTGTTGTAGAATAACTACTGATAGCAGTGTCAGTGAAAGTAGATGCTTTCACTTTTTAATGACAGGTGGCAATTATGGGCCAAGATGAAGGTGTAGTATAATCACAAGTCTATCAGACCTATATGTAATGCATCTGCAGTTAACAGAATAGGACAAATAGATTCTTGATTGTGCATGGCTGTCACTGACAACGGTCAAGCCAGCACAGCTACCACCTGGGTACAATGTTGAATGCCTTGTCTTTATGAATTATGACTTATCTGGATATCTTGTTGGACAGGGAATGAGAAATGATGGTCTCCTGCTGGGTGCAGGTCTCAATGGGTGCCAGCTCGTTAGACCCCCTGTTGTTTAATAGGTCAAATATTTGGCACTTCAGCCAAGTTATGTTCACCTCTGCCCAACACCTCAACATCAAACACGTGAAAGCACTCTCTCTCTCACACACACACACACACACACACACACACACACACTGAGGCTGTCTGCTTCATGTGTGTAGATGATAAAACAGAACTACTGTATGGTAGTGTGTGAGAGCTCAAGAGTTAAACTTGGACTGTGTGATAAATAAAAGCCTGTTAGAAAGTGCCCATTCCTCATGACCACCACTGTAAACAGTTTAAACACCAACTTCAGCCGTCAACGCGCACACACACACACGCACGCACAACATACACATCTTACCTCGTCCTCCTTGTCGTTTTTGAAACACACACACGCCGCTCTTCTTTTGAACCCTTCGCCGTCGTACGTCCTGGTCTGGTTGGGCTTAAACTTCATCATATATGTCCCCAAGCGTCAAGTAGCGTCAGAAAAATTAATGAATAAATAAATAAATAAATGAAAGCGGCTTCCACCAAAACACAGACTAAATAAAGTGGCGTCCTCTTTGGCGGGAGGCGGCAGAGGCGGCGCAGCTCCGCGGTGTCCTCAGTTTAGCTTCTTCACACGGTCCCGGTTAAAAAAGTGTCCGTGCCCTCCGCTCATTCATTCCCGTGCTATGAGACAATAATGTCGGGCTGCGTCTGGTCGTATATTGTGCCTACCATGGTGGTTTTAGTGCCGCTGTCAACACGCATGATTCAACAAACTCACTCACATCTGTGCTCGTCGGGGGAGCCGCTACCAGCTGACCTGAGAGCTGCGCAACGAGCTGCCTGTCAGCTGCCCGCGTGTCACTCAGTCTCGTGTTCATCATTAACAACACGATTAATGAGCCGAGTGTGGATCCAGTGTCTTTGTCCAACCGGCAGCTGCACGCGGCGCAGTAATCACAGAAAACCTCTCGTGTGATTGTGATGCACTTTTCTCTGTAAAACTAACGCTGCTTTAAGTGCTGAACCTTTAACCAACCACGGAATCGAAGACCATTAGCTTGCAATGACGGTTGTTAAACCTTAGAGAACTTTTAAAAATCAACTTTGCATTGCACCCTCCATAGGATTTGAACATTACACAACTTTTATTGAAACGTTTCAAATTGATACATGAATCACAGTGAATGCAAAAATAACTTCCATCATTTATCACGTTTGCATTACATTAAATCACATGACATTATAAGCTGTTTAGGCTAAATGTGAAATTAATTGAATAAATAGTCTTTTGCAGTAAATGACTTTTTATGGCATTTTTAATCAATTTGGTCATGTTTGTTTATCAATCATTATTTCATTTCCTTCCCGATGAGTTGCAAAGATGCATTTAATCACTTAAAGTCACCAATTTCTCACAGTAACTGTGGAAACAAAAGGCCGCTCTCTGCTGTTTCAAAGTCAAACAAACAAACAAAACAACATTAGCTTAAAGCTGCACTGACGCAACCCAACACCGACTGGTCATTATTGACAGCATCATGTTTTTTGTTGTTGTGAGGTAGGCTAAGCCTGACATGTACTGCTGAGTGTTAACACTTGCAGAGCTGAGGATCTCCCTCTAGTGGAGGAGGACAGTGCTTATTAAACGTCAGGATGTGTTCAGGGGCGAAAATGTTCATATGTGTTTAAAAAAAAGAAAAGTCAACGTGTGATCTCAGTGTGTATTTGTTCTGAGTTATTTCCAGAAAGAGAATATAGGCATTCATAACCATCAGACCCTTGATATGCAGCAACCACAACGAGAAAATACTGCAACACTAATATTACTCCTACTAACATCAGTATAACTGACAGAAACTGTTAATTAGTCAATTAATTTCCATACTACTGTCAGTCCACATATATTTCACTATCACAGTTGGTAGATACTTAAGTTCTAGTTAAAACCTATAATTAACCTTAAAAATCCTGCTCACCTGTCCCATCTGTT
Organism: Caranx ignobilis; assembly: GCA_021432705.1. Classification (NCBI taxonomy): domain Eukaryota; kingdom Metazoa; phylum Chordata; class Actinopteri; order Carangiformes; family Carangidae; genus Caranx; species Caranx ignobilis. The sequence goes on from MU269990.1 coordinate 58,691,882, forward strand.
CACTTTGCTGCTGTGCTGTGAAAAGGTGTAATCAGACAAAATAGGTGACACCTGTAGGGATGGTCAAACTACCCAGTAGTATGGTGTACATAACAAACTCGTCTCGTCTCAAGTAGCTATTAAAAAGTTGCTTATGATTTTTATACAGAAGCAATAACTGTGTATAATAAACTTAATTAGGTCATCTGCATGGTAAATACTTCATGTGGCAGTGATTTAGCTGACAATACCAGTCCCTCACAATCCGACCATCCAGCTATCCTTTTCAAAATGATGATATATTTGTCACATGTAGAGGAGTCAGACACAGGCAGCTATTTATTAATCAATAGATTTTATTTACAGAACATAAAAGTATGCAAGTGAAACGTTTCATAGCATTCAGAGAGCAGGAAAACATCTCCTCCTCACATTGACAGACAGAATGAATTTACAGTGAATTGAATACAGACTTTTCAGCCATGGACCAATTACAACAGTTGAGAGTCACAGTCTTTCATTGATCTTTTGGAGTCTGACCCTGTTACACAGCATTTTCGCCTCACACAGGTCAGTCCCTCCACACCCCCTCTCCAGCATCATGTCGTCAAACAACCGACAGCTTAAAATCCTCACAATGTGAAATAAATGCCTTAAGAAACCACTGAGGCTTGTAGAATTAGACTGTGATCACATACAGGGAAACAAGCAGAGAGGTTAGTGTGGCAATAGCAAGAAAGATTCACATATAAAAGACTGGATATGGTAATAAAACATACACTATGTGCTAAAACTAAAGAAAGGTCCACAATGTCCACCCTACCCTTCACATTCTATCACCATCCCAAAGCCTACAGTATGTCTATGCTGAGAGTGGTTGAAAGTTAATGTGGCAGGTTCAGTTTGTTTTTTTTAGTCATATTATCTGTGTTTTAATAAAGCCAGATGTGACTTAATGAAGACGCATGGCTACAATTGCTTATGCGACCTGCTGCACCATCTACACAGGACAAGACTCTGGTCCATTTCCTGGTGAGTGTTTAGATACAGTGGGTTAGTAGTAGTTAGCTGCACGAGAAAACAACATTTTGAAAAAAATAAAACAAACAAAAATAAGATGTATAACATATTGACCACATCTAGCCAGTCTCTCCTCACCTATCCCACGGCTCCGGACGCCCCAAACCCATGGCACCCTCCCTAAAACAATGTGGGACATTGGAGACCCTCTGCCCCCCATAAATGTGCTTGTTCAAGCAACAGTTGGCAAAAGCCTCCTATAATCAATGGACAAAGAAAGCCAGGTGAGAAGATCTAAAACCTCTGCCCATGCATTTCAGCAGTAGTGAGTTAGGACAAAGACGAGTCATTTCATTACTAGTGTGCATTTAAATCACCAACTGTCCGCAGTTGTTTTTTTTCCTTGACATTATATTCATGTTTATTTTATAATATACAAATATATATTTCAATACTGTGTCCTTTAAATGCAAATGAAGTAGGAAGAGGTCTTGGCAGAACATGAGGAGTTGTGTTCACACTTGACTTCCATTTGTGTCTCCACTTGTTAGGCTGCTCTACACTTCATTTTTGTTTCCAGCATAAAGCCTGGTCCATGACTTGGCTGTAAACAAAGGCAAAAGACGAGATGAGTTGAGTAAAAGCCACTAATATGGATTTTGAACTACAATATCTGTGAAAGGGCTTTTCACCAGATCTGTACTGTGAAACCATACACACCATCTCAACACCTGTCACCACCATATTTTTCAAACAAAACTTCCACCAGTTTCAGTAAAATCTGAACAAATGCTATAAATTAAAGAACTTTTTTCCACCTTCTTGGCTAAGGTGACACAAACCTGGCCTCCTAATTGCTTTTGGATTTGATTTTAGTTTTTGTTTCATTAATGCAATAATTAAAAATGACCACAAGGGACCCCTCTTGTGTCTCTTTTGTGCCTCTGTACCCCGTCACATAGTGAGGACAGTAAGAGACAAAGGAAGAACCTATTTGGAATTTTTTGTTAAATTGCTGTTTTTTTAAAAACCATTTTAAGTCAGAATAGTTTTGGTGTGCTGTGTGCATTTAACAATGCCAGAGTATTGTAGTTTCATCATATTTCAGTAGGTCATATATACAGTACACCAGTGGTGTCAAACTCATTCCACAAAGGGCCGAGTGGCTGCAGCAGCACACCAGACTTGACTCAGTTAATCAACTGATCTCAGTCTTCAGACAGCTGATTGGTCAAACTTGATTGGTTGGACAAAAACCTGCAGCCACACGGCCCTTTGTGGAATGAGTTTGACACCCCTGCAGTACACCATATAGAAGTTGAATAATTTTGGTCAAGGCATTGAAAAAAAATGCTACAGCACCATATATAAAACTCTGCCTGGAAATGAAAATAAAGTGTACATTGAGTTTTGCTTCTGTGTATGTTTGCATATAGACTTAATACTCCTCTTATCCAAATAATAGAGGTGGAAGTGTACAGCCCACTAGACAAGATCTGGATATTAGGTGTGACAAACCACCTGTTGAACCAATTCTCACCTGTTTCTATGGCTTCAGCTTCATTGGACTTCCACTTCTCTGCAACATCGTTTGCTAGGGGATCATCAGGGTTGGGTGCACTTAGTAACGCCTGGATTGATAGCAGCACTGTGCGAATCTGCAGAGCTGGTGACCATTTGTCTAAGAAGAAAAAAAAATTTAAATGGTGAAAAAAAAAAAAAAGATATTGTATAGTGTATCTATATTTTTAAAGACAGTAGTGGCATGCAGCAGTGGTGGCAGTAAGCTCCACTTGGAGGTCATGTAAGAGGCCCTTGATCTTTTGAGCAAGATGAAATTGGCAAATCCCTTGCTTCATTCAAACGCCAAACATCACAGGACACAATGCATACAGGATTTCCTACAGTAACAAGCCAGACTCAACAGAGCGAAGATACAGCAGATGCAAAGTACCTGCTTGGGAAGGAACAGACTTTCTCTCAATTGTTATTCTAAGCTATTAGAAGAAGAATGCAAGTGTTTGAGGTAAAACTCATGAAGCATCTGAAAAGAGTTGAGTCATATCAGAAATGTAACACAATTCTCATGTTCTTAAGCAGTAACTGTGATGTTGTTACTTACTGACTGACTTACCTTTCAAAATGTCTAGACATATTCTTCCCAATTTGTCTACATTGGGATGATATATTTTGGTCATGAAGCGTACTTTAGGAGCTGCCATGGGATATTCCTCTGGTAAAAAGAGTTCAAGTTTAAATGTGCCCCCCTCAAAAGGTGAGTCCTGAGGTCCAGCAATGACCACGTGAAAGTAGCGGGCGTTGCTCTCATCTGGCTCTGCCTTGATGCCTGGAACAGGCTCTGCAAGCAAACGCTGCGTTTCCTGGTAAAGAAAAAGAAAAAATAATTTATAGAAGTCCAAAAAATATGTATTTCAGATTCTTCATTTTTGGTCACTTAGCAGCAAGATTTCAAAGATGTACCTACTACAGATACGTTATGTGTTAGATGTTGTTAGTGTCTGAAATATTAAGTTTCCTTGGTAAACGCACACACTCAGAGCCAGTGTAATGTCTAACAACTTATAAGAGATACAAATAAAGCTGTGACATACACACAACTAGATCCATACCAATCAGGATTTTTTATTGGATATTGGTCAAACCTACTTTAAAGTATCAAACAGTATTTATCTAAAAGCCCAAAACTGATAGTTACATGCATCATTATTACTCCAACAGGAGCTGGACCACTGAGTATTTGGCTTTTATCCTTTAAGCACAGGGGGGAGGGTGGTGTTGACTGCAACAGTGACTCAATGCTGTGAATTTGAAGACACTCTGTGCAGTATGTATCTGTCTTCTAGAGGTGACACTGACTCAGCCACCAAGCCACAGGAGACCATTACTGCCATCTCCATCAGCCACTGCAGCGAGGCCACCTGCAACTCATACTGACAGATAGAGTGACCTACAGAAACACACACCTTTACTGCAAAAGGGGAGCAGATACCTGAATGAATGACACACCTGAAAGATGCCTTCAACAAGGAAACTACATTTAAACTCACTGCTTTGCCTGTCATTATATTAACAAATTAGCAACACTTCACTGTATAGACGCCATTCTCCAATCTGCAGTGCTGATAACACACTTTCCCTGCTGTGCAATGCCCTAATTATTCTCATATCAAATTTAAACCTAGTACAAACCCTTTGTCTGTTTGGATTACAGCCTGATGTTATTTAGACATCACAGCTGAGCTGACCACAACAGGATAATTAATAAACCAATGTGTATAACAATGTATTTAAAAGGAATCAAATTAAATTTGTCAACACCCACCACTCTTGTTTTCTACTCTCCTCTCCTGAATGCAACTGGGAGTGAGATTCCTGAAATGTTTCAGATAACCCACAGACAAAACCATGCAGTGAAAACACAGACGGGAGAGGGGCTCCCAGTTCCAGTCACACGCTCTGAGGGCTCAAGGGCTCGGTCTGCTAAGTACTGTTCCCAGCCTTCCCTACCTTTTCCCACCAACAGCATGTCTGTGGTTTGCTTACTCACCCACCTGCACAACACTCTCTTGGATACCATTCATGTTCCTACAGTGTATTTTGATCATGCTTTGTTGTTTCCAACAAATATAAATAAATAGATAAATGAACAGAGAGAATAAATGGTATATAAAGTTATCACACCAATAGGTCTCATAAGGAAAAAGAGTAAAGTGATGTTGCCTCCCACTGCAGCTCAGCAGGAGTAAAAAATGCAATAGAAAAAGCAGCAAAACTTAAAACTCTGCTGTCTGATATTACATTAAGAGAGCAACTAGACAGAAAAAGATGCTTAGAACAACCTATACCAAATATTGACCAGCCCAACCTAACTTTAATTTTAAATGCAGAAAACTTTTGGTTCCTACTGCATTTTAACTGAATACTATGGCTATCACAGAAATGTAATGCAAATGCAATTGTGAGTTTGCATTTGGGTGGTGCAGAATATAAGACATCTCTCCAGAAAACAGCTGCCAAACACCAATGTCAATACTGCATCCCACAGCTGCAGCCAGAGGATGCAACTCCCTCAGTAGCATCTTTAATATGCTGTGCAGTCTGCCCTGCCCTCTTAGGTGAGATGGCCAACATCAGTCATACTGATGCTGATACAGAGTCAGGAGCCATGCGGCAAATGTCTGCTGATGTCTACTTAATTTCTTATCCTCTAATTTAGCCCTGTCATTAGGGGAATAGTGCTTTCGAAATTACTCACTTAAAAACTTCAGAAAAATGACCGGACAACAAGATGCAAGCATGTTGTTTGAAGAGTGCATGTATGAGTAGATTAAAGACACAATATGAGGAGTACCAAGCTAGCAGCGTTACCTTGGTGAATGTTCCATGCCTTCACTCATACAAATATAAACAAAGCTAACTAACTAGCCGGGGTTAGCACAGTTAGCCTGGTGAACCAGCCGTTGAGTTAGCGCATCAGTCTTATGACTAGCAATTTGAAACACCACTGCGCTTAAAATGTGTACACGGATAACACAAGCCCGGCAAAAAGCACATTTATCCGCCATTTTTCTACAAGGCGCTGGTGTATTTTTGACCCGTGTCGGTTTATCTGGACACAGGAATGAAACGGAAGTTACTTTAGCAAAGTAACGTTAGCGAGCTGGATGCTAACGTTAGCACACAAAACAGTCCACCGGCTGAGCTTTGGGAGTTCAGACCGCGCGCCTGAGCGTGTGTCTGCGTGTGTGTAGAGTCGCCAGTCCTGACAGAAAAGTCACACACACTGCTGTTTTAAGTGTGAAATTATTACCTTTACAATCCTGCGGGGCAGTCCTGCCATCTTGTCTTAAATGCGGGCTTCTAGCTCTCGGTGCCTCCTCTCCGTCGTTGGCATTGACAGCAAACACACGTCTTCCGGGTCCTTTGCGTTCTGACAGAGGATGGACAGCCGAGGAGAGCAGCAGCTCATCTGATGAGCACTCAGTGTTTCACACAGAAATCACGTAAGATTGCAATATAATCAATATAAAGGTTAGTAGGTGAAACATCACACACACCCTGCAGCTCTTCATGATAAGCACTACAGTACTCAACGACAATATTAAATGCATATTAATTTGGTCTAATAATTAAGTCACAAAGTGGTTGGAAACATTTTCAATTCCATATTTGATTCACCCAACAAACCAATGTGTAAATATCGGTGGCATGGCTGAATTATTTGGATGTTGTGATATTACTTCATTTATTTTACCACTGTATTTCCTTGAAAGGTTTTGTTTAACTGCTTTTTTTAAATGTTTTCATGAGCAGGACAAAGATTCATTAACAGGGAGATTTTACAACTTCACAGTTACAATCATTAAAGAATTTCATTATATAATTTGAAAAAGGTACCAAAAAATTATATTTCTCATTTACTGTCAATATTTATTTTCATTGAAGTGTAGATATACAGTGTTTTACACATGCAGCCATATTAATATGTATTTAAATAAAATGTTTCCAACAACAGTGGTTTGTCACTATATCTCTCATTTGGTTTATAGCAGTGCATCATATCACTTGTTTTCTTGTGTGTGATGCACTTTTCAGTCAGCTGTTTGTCAAATAATGCTTCCTTTCTGGGCCACGGTTTCTCTGAAGTTCTCAAACTTTGTGCCACTCAGACAAAACAAACCATGAATTAGACGTAACACTTGCACTGGCCAGTAAGGCTGCATGGTACGGCTGAATTTTCCCTTTTTTCTGCGCTGCAGGTTGGAGTGGGAGCTATAGATTGGAGGGAGTGTGGAGCTCCTCCCTGACAGATCTGTATCTGACAAAAGCGCCCCTGTGGGAGTCAGGCCTGTTACATGGACATGAGCTGTGCAGCAAACTAAGAAGAGCTTCAAATTTTCTGGCTGAGAAGAAATCTAGGATGACTTTCCTGCACCAGCATCACCCAAGAGGTGAGTTCGATATTTCTGTAACTGTTTGATCTTTTTTTGCATAGAAACTTGAATGGAATAAGAAAGCTATGCACGATTTGTTTTTATTATTTGACATCTGCCTCAGCAAGAGTACAGTACTTTGTCTTTGTCTTCAGCCCCCACAGAGATTGCTGAATTTGGTCCAAATTATAACTGATTTTCTGAGCTGGTGGTTTGCCACCACACTTTTAGCACTAAACATCTGTCATTAGCCTTTTGTAAAATGCGTATATTACAGGCAGCAGGGGAAACAGTAAAATCTGAGCCTGTAATTATGACATGTCTGGTGCCTTTACAGGTGTAAGGTTTCCGCTCATTAAGTCATGATCATGTAAGATCTTCTGACCCTTTGTAAGCGATAGTAGTTTTTTAAATTAAATTTGTGTGTGAAAGGCAGCGTATCAAGGTACGATGTCAGAATTAAAAAAAAAAAAAGAAGTTCCTAAAAATATTAAATCAAACCACAGTTTTTACAAACACAGCATCATAAGAGCGATAGGCTAACTGATTAACTGCAATTTATCCACACTCCAAAGTATAATGGTTCATTTACACTTACCAGTGGTGTTTTCTAGCGTTCTGCCCTGCCCCATCACACCAATCCTCCAAAAGTTTCCATTGTTAACACACACAAGAGCAGACGAACCAGCATCTAATCTAGTTTCTTTCTCTCAGTGCACAGATAGAACAGACAATATCAGCCATGCTGCAGGGTCTGCTGCTCACACTGCTTGATTTAACTGGGAAAATCTATTTCGACAGGGCTTAGCCAAAGTACTTTACTTAGATACATTATGGGTCAATCTCTGGCTGATACACAAGACTCAGTCTCAGCCATTTTGGATAGCAGCACTTAAAATGAAATTACGATGTGTGACCTTTCATCACAAGTAGATTCAGATTATTTCATTTAGTTTTTTTTTTTTTTTTTTTTAGATGAGTTGGTATATTGCATTTTACAAGAAATCCTAAGCAAAGATTGAACAGAGGCCAGAGAGAATAAAGAGCTTTCAGGAACAGATATTCCCTCTCGTTATCATCACTTTAAAGCAACTGGTCCACTTTTCAGAAGTAGGCCTTTCACTTTCTGGTGGAGAGAAATATAATCAGTGCTATTCTCCTTCTCTCGAAAATATGTGGCAGCTGGAGGTTAGCTTAGCTTAGCAAAAAGACTGAAAAAAGAGGAAATAGCTTGCCTAGATTTGTCCAACATTAAAAAAAAGAAATGTGCCTACACAGACCACACAATGGCACATACAGAGCCAAACTCTTCAGTTTTTGCACAAATTTCAAAAAGATATAATGTGTTACCTTGTAAGCTTTAACGCTATTTATGAGCAAAGCTTGGCTCGATGTTTACCACTGTGTTCAGTCTTTGTGCTAAGCTAAGCCAACCAGCAGCTGTCTGTAGTTCATTTCACCATCAGCAAGAAAGTGAATGATGTTAAACTCTTTATATATCATAATCAATCACCTACTGATACCAAAGATTTAACTCTCAATGTCCTTCAACTGTAACTGTCATTCCCTGTTTGTTTTTTTTTTACCCCCTTAGCTCTTTGGAGCACATGCTGCTACCTGGCATGTTTATTCATCATCATCACACACTCCGGACCAGTTTCTCCCCTTCATGCCCCTCTGGTGACAACAGGTCTCCACTCTGCTTTCTCTGCCACACAAACCAACAGTGTGGTTGGAGGTAAGCAGAGAGCAGTGACCTTCAACAGGCTCATGGTTAACATCGGAGGGGATTTCAGTCCAGACACTGGTCACTTCCGCTGCCGTATCCCTGGGGCTTACTACTTCTCCTTCTCAGTGGGGAAGTTTCCGAAGAAAATGCTCTCTGTCATCCTGGTGAAGAATGGGGAGGAGGTGCAGGCTATCGCGTATGACGACTACCGCAAGAAAGGCCGGAAAGTTCAAAGCCAAAGCATCATGATCACTTTGAAGGAGATGGACACAGTGTGGCTGCTTTTACAGAAGAGTCCTCAGTATGCTTTGTACAGTAATGCTGGTCCTTATATCACCTTCTCTGGTTATCTCATCTATCCTGACATCTCCCCAGCCAGCTACATCAGCAACCACCTGACCTCGTCAGGGCTCTCGTACCCAAACTGCCCCCCGCAGGCCAGAGGTCATGCATCAGAGCTGCCCCGGTCTGCATTTTCTGTGGCACGAACATCCACATTCATGGGTCAGAGCAGCAGGCAGCAGGACAAGGCAGCTCTGACCTTTGATGTGGAGTATGTCAACATCGGGGGCCACTTCAACAAAACCTCAGGCCTGTTTACTTGCCACTTCCCAGGGGCGTACTTCTTTGCTTTTACTGTGGGAAAACACCCACGCAAGGCTGTTTCTGTGAAGCTGATGACCGGAAAGGGCGAGGTGCAGGCGATGGTGTTTGATGAAGACACATCGAAGAGACGGGAGATGCAGAGTCAAAGTTTGCTGCTGTCTCTCAATCAGGGAGACTGCGTTTGGCTGTACAGTCAGCAGGATGAGCGCTTTGCTGTCTACAGCAACCAGGGGAGGTACACCACCTTTTCTGGCTTCCTGGTTTATCCTGAAGAAGCACCATTCACACCTCCAGACAACCAGGACAGAACTCACTTTAAATGACTTCTTACATGAAAATGGCAGAAAAACACAACCCCTAACATTTCTTTTTGCAGAAAATCTGTAGGTTGTTTCCATGTGGGTGAAGAAGAAAAGAAAACTTGAATCTGTGATCAGCTTAGTGGATGTATATGTGTCTTTTTATTCTTTTTATTCTCTTCATTCTTTCAAGTTTCAAATGTTATTCTCATCATAATACTTGTTGCCAAATTACTCCACAAGGTGGTGCCACATTACAGTTTTAGACAGTAACCAGCAGGAGGGCTATTTTTGTTCTGAAAGTGCAATTCGCTGTGAAACAAAAAGAAAATGTCGGCTGTTGTTTGTGTTTCTTTATCTTAAATTATTAATTGGAAAATATAATTTGGTTTTTAGTTCACATATATACATACTTTTCTTTGTGTTGAAAAGGTTTTTTACATGTAAAAATGATCATTATGTGGCACAAGGAGAATTGTGTACATTATGTAAAGTTTAATTGCTGTGTTAGGTAAAATTAACTTAACTGTAAAACCTTTAACATACACCATGAATGGTGACAGCTGAGTTTAATAAGGAACTTTTCTATTGTGGATATACTGCATCTGTTTATGTGCATTTCATGCTAATCTAATAAATTCATACACTTGAATGAATATGAATAGTTGTTTTTCTTCTCTATGGAAAATATTACAAATTGCATTGAGTACAAGGTGAAAGAAAGAAAGAAAGAAAGAACTGGTCATTCAACCACAATGTTAAATATTTTTTAATTATAGAAAATTGGGTAAAACATACAAAAACACAAACGGTCCTCTAACTGAGGTCCATTTGTTCTGGTGGCCCACTGCGATGAACTATTAGCAGAGGTTTAAAACACATGCATAAATAAGGCACAAAAAATGTGTTTTTGTCATTTTACTGTTGAAGGTTTAACAACTGGAAGCAAATTTTCACGAGTGAAAACATTTTGCCAATTTACCGTTTAAACATTTTGTCTGTTAATTAGAACAGAGACAGAGCTTAAAATGTTTGCATATTTATGACATGTAGGTGGCGAGGTCTACGAAGACATCACCAGTTTTACAAATAAAAATAAATGAGGCCGTTATTAAACAGGATATGATCTAAACATTACACTTTGTATGAGCACCATCTTTGTTCCAGTGTTTGTACTTTACTTGGCCTGACTAATTGTGCTGCATCAATCCAGATTATTTTACATGATGTTTACAGTAATGAGGAGTCTGCTTTATCCAGACCTTTCTAGGGTTTTCTCTTTGTGCTGAACACACTGGCACAATTTCAAATGCCTCTACAAGTCAAAGTGGGCTTAATCAAACAACAAATAGACATGACGATGGTGTGAGCCATGAAAAAAAACATGAGCAGAATAAACACAAACAATACTCTAAACCAAGTCAACACAGGACTGATGCCATCAAGGTCAGATAACACAGTGACAAACAGCTCGTGACAGGGATTTGATTCCACATCCTGCTACTCGACCATGACTTCGTCTTGCAAGTCAAATTCTTCATCTCTGTTATCATCCCTGAGCTACCGATTTCTGCCCTCCTCCTTTTGCATCACTGTACGTCCCAGATCTCACAGAGCAGGGGGGTGAATTTGTGGTCATTCATCCTCCAAGATGTGAGCATCTCTGCATGGTAGTGGTTGAGTGTTCTCAGCTCCGTCAGGCGGCCCAGGAGACGAGCAAAGTACTGCGGCTCCTGCGGATGCTGTAGGGTACACAGCTTCCTCAGCACGTCCAGCATCGGCTCCTGAAGTCTCTCGACGGCCTGCTGATCCTTCACGTAAGGCCTATCTGGAGACAGAAGACGTGACAGGCAAGGCATGAGCTGCAGAGAGACGTAACACCTGCATAGTGACATAAACTATATGGATGAGTGAGACATTGATAGTGGGTTACCTGGTGTCAAGATGGTTATGGCTGTGAGGAGAGCCTGTTCCTCCTGGACCATGTGGAGTTCACCGATGCTTTTGTAAAAGTTGAACATAGGTGTCATGAATTCCTCTGATATACCTGCAGAAAAAGAAAAAAAAATATTTTGGCTTCAAATTCCAGTTTTCAAAATCAGCACAGCACACTCCAAAGGAAAAGGTCAAGGACAGACCTTGAATCAGTGATAACATGAGCAATACACTGTCTTAGTTTAATTACAAAATTTAATGACTTAAAGTAGTTCCAGCTCCTTTATACCACCACAATAAGAATCCTCTGGTTTAGATCAAAGATAAGACAAGATACAGCACACACAAGGCGAAAAACAGCAGAAGCAAAAAGGACTATTATCAACCATGAGACTCTGCCTGATAAAGTTTCATAGTACAGTTTTAAATCCACTACAACAATCTACGGGAGCAGAAGCAGTAAATATAGGAGCAGCAGACACAGTTTGTCTTACATAACAATCTGCACTTTGAGCCAGGACATTAAATCAACAGGCATCCTTGCAGCTATATAGTATGATCATCCAGAGCAAAGACAATACACTCATACACTCTTTGTCAGGATACAAGGTTGGTGGCAAGTGTTTTTGGATTAATGTGATGTTTAATCAATAATGACATATATACAGCTAAATAACTTATCTGAATACATAAAAAACAGTGTATTCATCCTTTTATGTTTTATTTAACACTTCTGCAAATGGGACTAGAGCCTGTCAAAGTTCAGTTATAAATCAGTAGGTCAAAGGTTTGATCTGTGTTGTGGGGAAACAGGAGAGAGAGGAAAAATGCATGAGCAATAAGAGAGTGAATGTGGGGGTGAATTTGAAAGGATAAAAGTAATTTTAAAATATCTGTTCAAGTTATGACAAATAAAGGGTTGGATCGGAGTCATAAGTTTAAGTATACAAGGGGAATATTGCATCTGACACATATTTTGATTGTATAATATCTTAACCAGCTTTTGATGGTGTATGTTTATATTTTGTGCATGTTAAAATACTGTAGACGATGCAGTGCAGCAGGATCTGCAGATACCCTTCAGCACATAACAGATACTGTATCAGCTTGTCTGCTTTTCTGCTTCAGGTAATGATTCAATAATAAATGAGGATGAATATTACAAACCTGTCTCTCGATATGACTTCAAATGTTTGCGTTCATTTTTCCAAACTGGCAGAGAGTGTCTGTCTGCTTGGACACATCATGAAGCATTCAGAAATGCCAGTGAGGCTCCAAGGGAGAGAAGTGGACAATAGCGCCCGTGATGTTGTGATAAGGGACAATGGTCTCTTCAGACAGCTTTGCTCCCTTACTCTCACAGACTGGCCTTTAGTGTGAATATCTTCTATCCCCACTATTCACACAGGCGATGCGCCAAGGGACCCAGCGAAACACACACACACACACACACACACACACACACACACACACACACACTCCTGCCATCACAGCAACTGTCTGTCTAACTGTCCATCCTCGTTGACATAATGACACATATAAATATACATAAGTTTGTGATATGGCATAAGTGTAAATATGGAGGTGGCAAAAACAGTATAAATGTAAAAAAAAAAAAAAAAAAAAACTTTCACAGAAGCATCTATGTGAGTTTTAATAAATTAAACCCAGTGGCATGACAGAGCTGGGTTTACTCTGAGCCCTCTTCTCACACACTTGAAATGAGTGTAACTGTACCCAGCGAGGGAGCGAGCGTGTGTGTGTGTATGTGCATGTGTAATCTACACCGAGCCAGAGATCAACAGGTCAGCACGCATCTCCTGGCTGCATCGCACGGATCAGGCAGATCAATTAGTAAAGAAGGATCTGTTTAGACTTGGCTGCAGGTGGAGCTACAGATGTCATGATGCAGCAACTGGTGGAGCAAACGACCTGGACTCGTGAAGGTCACGAACCAGAAAATAATACACTACAGCATGAGGATTACTAGATTTTGGATAGTGAACATCTAGAGGGTTTGTGGTAAGTTCGAAGTCCAGTACGAAACAGAAACAAATATTTTTCAGGGGGGCTGTGTCATTTTACTCACCACTCTTGCGTACCCTCTCCTCCAAAACTTCTGTGTGTCCGTTGGGCATCTTTTTGCTGAAAACCTGGGCCGAGCGCAGAAACATGGCCTCCACAGCCGAACCCTTCAGCAGAGCGATCTGATCTTCATGATCCAGAGACAGAAAGCCTGCAGCACAGTGTCAGATAAATCCATTCATTCCAATCAGCAAGTAATAAGGAGGCCACTTTTGTTTACACTGTCAGTGTGTGTTACGCCTCTCTCACTCGACAGGATCTGAAAACAGTCATACCTGGAATATTTTTTGTAAACTCCACCAGAACTTGAACTTGACTCGTAGCCATTTCTGTTAACAGGAGGAAGTTTTCCTCAGCACTGTACTGTTCCTGAAGCTGTGAGGGAAACAACAACAGTAAACAACACAGAAACAGGCCAGATGCTTTAAGAGGAGCAGGAGATCACACTATGAGGATGTGGAATTTCTAAGAAAGTGATATAACAAATGGGGGTGCATGAAACTCTTTTTTTCTGCTTCTCATTACTGATGCTGATGCTGATAGCATTTTTAATAGTTTATATACACACCTGAGGTTAAGAAAGGCTAAGATGTAGTGAGTAAAGATGAATTTAACATTATTGCTCTGCCTTTGACTTATCACAACAAAAACAAGAACATTTATGACTCTTCAAAAATCAACATTTATTATTGCATCAAACCAACCTAGCAGGCAAGCAGACTGAAAATGAGGAAAATCAATGTTGGCTAATTATAATTGGCTCTAGTATTATCATTCTAAGTCTCATTTGTGTATTTGCTGATAATTATTGGCCGATAATAATCAGCCAATACCAGGGTGATAATTATCTGTACCGATAGTGATCATGCATCCCCAATAACAAACTTGAGATAGATCTGTACGGACACACAGAAGCGACATGAGCTGCATCCACCGCTGTCAAAGTTTTTGATGGAAGTAACTCAGATACATCAGAAAACATGATGACGTAGTGGTGACAATATACCAGTTTCTTGGCCATGTCTTGAGGGATTTGATGTCTGTTATAAGCATCTACAATGATCATCATCAGTGCCTGCTGCTCTTTGGTGATTTCAACTTTTTCCTGGATTTAAAAACAGAGGACACAACCACAGGACATTAAGCGGAGAAACTTTTATGACAAAATCAGTGGATTTGAGAAAAAAATATATCAAATGCAAACCACTAAGACTATTTGGCAAGGTTGTGATTACCTTTGACAGTTTGGTGGTTGAGGTGACCTGTTTGCTGTCTGTGTTGTCTGCCCCCTCTGTCTCGTCTCCAGTCGACTGCCCCGGGGAGGCCTTGGTGTTCTTCCGCAGCCTTTTAGATTTACACTGGATCTCTGTCAGCAGGCCTGCCAGCAGCGATGAAGGCATCACTATGTGGGTTAACTACCGCACAGCTCTTTATTCAACAGGGATACCACACACTCATAAAAGCTCATTTCATTATCAGGAGGCTGTATCAGAACTGTGTCAAAGACCGGTGCCAGTCTGCATAGAAACACCAGTGGATATTCCTCTTTCTTTTGTTAATGTTCCCATAAATATTTCAACATGACGGTTTATATCCAGAGTAACTTGATCCTTATGTCTCAGTGATCCACCACTTTCCTATTATCTCACATCCTTCTAATGCTCTCTTAATTGTGTCTTTCAATTAATTCTTCTTCTTCTGTAGTAATGAACCATGAATGTAAAACTTTGCAGCGGGGAGAGTGGTCAAAGAATCAAGATGTCAAACTCTTCAATAAATGAAATCTGTTTTTTTCACACTATGACCAAAAAGATCTAATTTGTTGAGCTCTTGCTGCAGGTGCACTCATGAAAGCCTGCCACACTGCAATATTCATCACAACTTCTTTGCACTATTTATGAGCAACAGGAGTCCAGTCTGTCCTCCCTCTCTGTTCAACTGGCAGCTCCTAATAGAGCCAATAACTAATAATCCTCTAAAGACTTCAGAGCAACTACATTTTTCACATTTGTCATGTTCGATCTCATGTTTTCCTCACACACTTAGTATAAAAAAAAAAAAAATACAGATGGCTACATTTCCCAGCAGACAACAACTTTGAGAAAATTTGCAGCAAATTCCATCATATCTCTTAAATGAAGCTTAAGGCATCTGTTCAGCTTCTTCTATTCCTGTAACAGTAACAAAAGCTGGACCTTTCCTTTTGTCTCTTATGTGACATTCAATCCCTGAGTAAAATCCAACACCCCATGTCAGAATGGAAAATGAGGGCTCACCAATGCAGCCTTTGGCAGCTTCGCTGGATATTATAGTGTGTGCATGTGGATGCTGCCAATCAGTTTGAACTGATGCACAATAGCAAGCAGAAATACACCTACGTTTTCATCCCTCAACCCACCCCTAACCCTAACCCTGATTAATTTTTGCATGAACAGGTGCAAGACGTGACACTCACACTCAGCCAGCATGCCCATCTCTTTGCACTTTCTTAGCCGGCACTCCTGGCATTTCCTGCGCATGTACATGTCCATCTCACAGTTTCCACCACTCTTGCATTTGTACACTGCATTCTTTGTTATGCTCCGTCTGAAGAAACCTGAACACAGGAAAAAATCAAGCATTATCATGTGCATGGTGCAGAAGATGAGGATACAAAGGCAAGATAATTTGATAGAATAGAGGTAGGTAGACTATGCACCACAGAGGTCAGACACACAACAATTAGCTGTTTTAATACTGAACGTACAGAATGTTATGTTGGCTACAATACTGCATCCACATGCATTTTTAATTTTCATGTGGTGTAACTTTAGCACTTGAATATTTCATATTTCTTTTATAATACAGTAGCCCAAGTGTGGTGGATTTTTAAGGCAAACATATTTGGATGTGTTATTGTTTTCTTTATGCAATATTTATGTATTTGTTGATAAGCCTTTTCTTTCTTTCTTTTTAAATGGTACTTCAACACTGTGAGCCACCAGGCTGCCCCTCATATTCATTTCTTTAGTAAAGAAACATTTCTGGCTCGCGTACGTAACATGTGGGACATTTCACAGTTAACAACTACAATTAAACCTGTCACTTGTGGTCCGAGATATGTAATGACACTGACACTGTTCTCAAATGACAGGTGACAGCGGAATATGAAGAGGCAACCTGCCAACAAGGACAGAAAGATTGATATACAACAGAGGTCCCAGACAATCATGCGGCGAGACACACTATAACCACTTGGCTGCAAATGGTTAAAGTGATAATTATACTTTATAATGACACTTGTCAGTAAATAAATGATATAAATAATGTCACCATTAAAAGGTGTGGCATGCACATTTGAGCTTTTTAGCCATGAAGACTGACATTATTATAATCAGAAAGAAAAGCAGGTAGTGATATAGACAGGGAAGCAACAGAGCAACACACACACACACCCACACACACATAAACGCACATGGAATAATTTTGGAACAGTTATTAGACATTCTGACATACAACATTAAACACAATGACATGCATTAGCGTAACTGAGCTCAGGTTGCTCCTGCATTGTACAACAGAAAGCTGAGAGGGAACCCAATCTGGCAGCAGTACCAGGCCGGCCTGAGCCTATTCTCAGTCAAACGGCAGGAGAGGCCAGCTGCTGTGCTCCCGGTATTGTCCAACCTCACAGTGTGGAATTACACTTAGGTCCATTCATCCTGTGGTTTGGCAGGAATCACAGCAAATTCACAGCGTCATTAAAATACGGGGAGGAGCTGCTAAAGGCCGCGACTTCACTGTCATCAAGGTGATAACTTTTACATGTGGGTTGTGAAGTGCTCATGCTTTTATTGTGAAATTCCATTGTATCTCATTAAACCAGTCTGAATGTCTTATCAAGCTCAAGGACTCACTGTATAAACCTGGAGGGTTGTAGAATGAAGCTACAAAAAACTGCAGTTCCTCAAAATGGCCACTTGAGGCCCATATTAAAATGTTCACATGTAGACATGTGCCGACATGTTAACTGCTTAGTACAAAAATATTTTAGTCACAACAGCTTTTGTAAAGTTTTAGTCTACTGTTTTTGTTTGTTTGCACAAATTAGCAGGTATTGGTGTCTCTGACCTGGCTTGTTAGCTTAGTTAGTTAACTAGCTAATTAGCAAGCATATTAATAAACAAAGAGATATCCCTTAAGCAAAAGATGATGATGCTAACCAGAGTGCATGTTTGCAGTAGTTATTAAAGCAACATGCACCAATGCCTTGGCTCCACACACACATCAGGTTGGAGTCTGGCCCTGCCAGGATGGCGATGGCAAAGCAGCCCACTCTGAGCGTCCAAACCTCTCTATGGAGCATTAGACCACAGAGTAAAGCATCAAGTGGTAGTTGTTGGGTACAATTAAACAATCTTTAATTTGTTTTTACCAGCAGCAGGTATCAACCATTTTACATGACACATATTCCTTTTCACCTGCTGTTGTTTGCTGTTTGTTGTTCATTATTTCCTTGTGCATAACTGTATTTTGAATGAGAGCTGATTTTTTTTCCTACACTCTGAGTCATGGCCAAAATAAATGTAAAAGTTGAAAGAGAAAATGAACAAATTAATATAATCTTCCTTTAAACAAAGACTTTTTGCTGAGCAACAGCACAACAGCAACAGTGGCCTTGACAGCCACGTGTGGGATTTGCATAATGTTGGTGCATGAAGTTCTGGCTCAGAGTCCAGCCTGTCACAGGTGGAAGCAGCACTGTAAAGCTTCACACATTTTACAAGTTGGTGTGCCATTGCCAATCCAAGATTTGGAAGCTGTTGCTTTAATGTAATAAAAAAAAATTGCTTATGGTTATCAGCTACCCTTATTGTTAGAGCCAGATAAACAACATTAACTGATCCACCGTGAGTACTATTAAGATATAGTGTGTTATGATTTCAAGTCTCACCTTTACAGCCCTCACAGGTGAGAGCATTATAGTGGTATCCAGAGGCCTTGTCTCCACATACAACACACAGTTCCTCCCCTTTGACCCGTCCGGCATGTGACATGTGCCGCGTCCTCTTGCACACAGTAGGCACCACAGCAGACGTCTCCTCTATCTCAGCATCATAGCTGACGTCTATGGGTCCTTTCCTCAGTTCATATATCCCTGTGTGTGAGTACCATTCATCTCCATTGTACTGAGGGTAGTAGTTCTGATTGGAGTAGTATGGTGTGGAAGACATGGGCGGCTCCATGGGCGGGTACTGCATGCTGGGATAGTTGGTGAAAGGTAAGAGGTCCGGATCCTGCAGGAGAGGACTGCTGTGATCTGCCAGAATATCTAACACAGGAAGAAGAGATCAATTAAACAGCTGGTAGAGACACAACACTAAATCAATGCTCTTCACTCTGTTCTCACACCTTATATCTACATGTCCAGACCTTTCTTACCAGACATACACAGCTTAGTCGTCATCACATGACATGAATTTGGAACATAATAAAAACCTGCCTGCTGTGTCAACTCAGCAAATTCAATGTGCAGCGGAAGCTCATGAAATGTTGTTGAAAGCTTTGAAATAATTGATCCCGAGTCAAGATTTAACTACGAATTTCAGGGTCAAGCACAAACTTTCATGTAGACACACTCACAGAACTTAAAGGTAGAGTTTGGATGTTTGTTTGTTGCCGTTTGTACACAAAACATTCAACCTGGGCCCCTCCTCTCGGCTCAACTGTGCAGCCTCCTGCAGCAGCAGCAGCTGTGACTGGAAGGAAAAGTAAATACAGTCCGAGTGAGGCGCTGGAGCCGCGGGCCGATACCCGACTATCACCGGTAACGACCTACGCAGGCCTCCGCTGCCACGAGTAGGAGGGCCGTTGTTGTGAGCTGGGAAGCATGTGCTAACGGCGGATGCTAGCCGCTACCGCTATCGGACGTTAGCGTCAAGCTAGCGGGTGTTTGCCGTGGCAGATAGCATCCGTCGCTACCACTTCCTTGTATCCGGGACAGCTAGCGGTGCTAGCAGCCCTCCTCCTCGTGCTGCACGGAACTTCACCTGCTCTGTCATTGACTGTGGAGAAACTCCGACTCTCCGCCCAGAAACGTCCCCGTGCACAACAAAACAAAGCAAAAGACCAAAATAGAGGCGGAGGGAGGGGGCTCTGCAGACACACCACCACACAGGACTAAAAGCCCATAGGTGGTGAAATAGTGCTAAGTGTCAAGTCTAAGTCAAGTTTCAAAAATTGTCTCTGACACACCACTACATAAACCGATGTGTTTTTCAAGCCAATTGAGGACAGTGTATCAAACACAGTTGCTGAACGGTGTCTGTGTGTTTCTTGCTGGACAGGGAGTATACAGTGTATTTATCAAAGACTGTGGCTGGAAATGAAGATAATGAACCCAGACATTTCATTTGAGGCTGTACAATCAGTGGGAACATCACCACACGTGACACGTGACTTTCACATCACAGGTTGATCCATACAATCTGTATAACACTGTATCCTTAAAACCCCAGTTTTGATCAGGAAAAAAAAAACTTTCCAAGTGCTTCTCTGAGAAGCAGAAACAGGCTCAGCAGTGGCTGGTAATACACACAGCACATACTATAAACTAATAAATGATTAACAACTGGCTCTCACAGTACACTGTGTCTTTTGGGATGACATGTAACTCCACTCCAAACAAGTTGACACTTATGAAACTCTGTCTGTAAAAGTCTGTCGTTTCTCCATGACTGATTTCCTGAGCAGTTGTAATACATTCAAGACATGATGTTTCTTTCAAAAACCTTTCGGAGGTGATTGAAGACAGCTTCAAATTGTTGTCCACAAGAATCATCCCTCTACTGAAATTTAGTCAGACGCTCAAATCTATCATTAAAACAAGCAGACGCTCATGATACTCATCAGTAAACTATAGGTAGGTAACACTGACCTCTTGAAGACTTGGTCTGGACCATGGCCTTCTCAGTGTGACCAAACACACAGTCTACTCAGAGACTCTCTGATGGCGTGCAGCTCAGCTCTATTTTGTAGGTCAGTCCTCCCTTCATGACTGACTAAAAAAAAAATCATCTTCCATTTATTTGTTCTAATGCAAGGCCTTTCTCTGAAGACGTGAGCCTGGCAGATGAAGAACTCAGCTACTTCGCACCTGCTGGAGAAATCTTAAGGGGAGCAAAGGTCGGCGCAGCTACTCATTAACCAACAAGTCGCCTTCCTTTAAATTATTACAAGTAGCTGGTTAAAGAGTGAAGTAATCTTCAGATTTGGGTAATATGGTGCTGATTGCTACTGCCTGGAGGGCTGGGTTTGTGGGCCAGACACAGCTGTGAACCTTTCTATGAATCTATTAGACGGGACATGTGCAGCCATGAATATTTACAGATGTATGTGTACCTTTTGTTGAATTAGCTGTTGAATTGTAGGCTGTTATGCTGACAGGTGTTTCTGTTATTTTTTCCAGCTCATTTATAGTAATGAGAGTAAATCAATTCACAAAAATCAAGTGTGTCTTTTGCAGTGTCAGTTTTCTGTGTTTGTGGTTAGGTGTCTATATATTATTTGCCTGTTTTTACATTTGTACTGATTCACTGTTATGTTAGATATAAAGATTGGCATTGTCTTTGCTCCAAATCAAAATATCTGATAAACTTTTTTTTTTTTTTTTTTTGCGTAACATTATAAACAAGCAAGCAAAAATAATTAAAAGGCAATAAACATGTTGTGCTCACAGAACACAAATGAACTTTCGTTTATTGTTTTAGTTATTAACTACTGAATGGATTTCCATGGAATTCTATACAAACATTCATCCACAGGATGAATCCAAATGATGGTGGCATCCTGACTTTTCCCATTGGCCTATGCTATCATGAGACTGACATTTGAGTGGAGAATCTCCACAAGTACCGACTGGATTCCTTGAAACTTTCTTCAGACATTGATTTCGTTCACTAGGGTTGTGGGGGAGCTGGAGGTCAGCTCTCAGCTGACTCAGGGTGAGCGGCAGGATACACCCTGGACAGGACATCGATGTCTTGTAATAACATAAGTGATGTGTTATTTTCCATCCAGCCCCATAATGTGATCACAAATGTGTCCAAAGCTTTGGTTCAGAACTTAACTAACCCTCACCTGCATGTCGTTCTTAGTAATTTGCACGTTAGCATGCTAACATGGCAACTAAGGTGAACATGTAGACATTACACCTACTAGCATAACATCAGTATGTCTATTCTGCACTGTGAGCATGTTAGCATGCTGATTATAGCATTTAACTTTTGTCCTCCTTTGAGTGAGCTCCTCTCAGGTAGAAGCTACTTACCAAACAGGTGGGAACTTTCTGAAATGGAGAATTCATCGTTGGGCGGGATTTGCAGCGGTCCCACCACATTGATGTCGGGGCCCACCCACTCATTCATTCAGGAGGGTCTACAGGCACCAGCTCAGGCAACACAGGTTGGAGTAGGCCACAGAGTTATTGTAACGCTCTGTTTACTTCTGCAAAAAGCACAGGCATTGTGTGAGTTGTGAACCATGGTGAAAAATATTCTGATGTGCCTTTTAAGTCTGCAGGATCCTCTGAAATCTGCACCTGCAAAGTAATTAAACATCAGCCTGGGTGCCTCTATGACAACACACCTGACAGCTCTCCTCTCCCACACAGGGATGACATGTTCAGCAGCAGGCTGCAGGGGGATGGGGGATGAAAGTCATGCCACCACAAGGCCTCCCAGAGAGGGAGTTATAGAAGGAATCTTTTTCTCCTGCAAATGCCCTGTCCCACTTCATATTTCAGTACACGTAACATCATGAGGACTCACTGGCCAGGATGTATCACAGCAGTAATGATTTTTTTTTTTTTTTTTTTTTTTACTGTTACCAAACATAAGTTATTCACACATTACATCTTTATAGAAGAGCCTCATTTAATAATGACAACCACAGTAAACCTTGACATGTCTGAAACTATCTCATGATTAACAGACATTTTTTTCTATTTGTCCTCAGCCTCACGGCTACAACATGGTCACCATGTGTAACATTACTTTTATATACCTCACCTGCCGCAATTTTTAATTAACTCAGTGTAATTTCCCCTGAGATTAAAAAAAAGCAACCCACAAGGATTGAGAAATCTCCAGTTCACACTTACGGCCCACACAACAGCCAAACATCCCTCTCTACTTGTTAAACAGAGGCTGAACATGGGCTCATAACAAGTCATCAGGCACCAGTCAACATGAAATACAGTGACATGTCTCATAGTTCTTACCTGATCCTGGTCCCTGGTCAGTTAATGTTGAATTCCTGCTTGGTAACACTTTTCCTCAGATTTGTTTCTGATATCCACACTGTGAACTACTGCCCCATCGATATTAACTCATGAAGTTGCCTGTGTCTGGACTCCAGTGAGCGCATGTGAGAACAGTTGAGGTCAGGGAGAGGAGGAATGGATGGTGGTTATTAATTAAACTGTTCATCCCACCCCTTCACCCCCCAAAAAACCCTCTTTATCTTAACAAGAGAAGTGGCTGCCTCATGAATTCTCCAACAGACCAGGGTCAGACTCACTCACAAACAAACATCACATGGAACGTGGAACATACATCCAGTCATTAGCACGATGCAAACATCTGGAAGGAGTCTGAGCAGGAGAGCCACCATCAGCCTAGTAGTTATGTTTATCTTTGAGTAAAAAGGATCATGGTGGGATTTTGTGTGAAATGGGATCTTCTTTTCACTGTACTTATAACAGTGTAAATTTCTGGTTATAGGAACTGTCTGAAAAGCAGAGTGTGTGGTAATCGATGCCATGCGACCTTGAACTGATCAAAGCCATTTTATCTTGGCATTGCACTGTGCACCGCCAGTTTACATCAGATTTGTTTGTATTGGCACACTCACTGTACAGTTGTCTTTTTGTACTCCTAAGATCAGCATGCCCCAAGAAATTGAAACCCCCTAATGTCTTTATTATCCTTATTTTGGCTAAAAAATAATAGTTTAATCATTGATGGGTTGTTGCTCCATACAAAGAGGCCCTTCTGAGTCAACAGACAGTCTCTCTGAAATAAACAGAACCTTTGCCATTGGCTGTTTGTTGACTATGTGGTCTGTGTTTCACAGCATGTGAGGAATGAGCTGGCAGAGATGGCCTTTGGGAATTGAAAGACACGTCTGATAATGTACATATTAAAAGTTACATGTGCATAGGTCTTTAAATATCTCTCCATTTTAGGTATAAAACAGGTAATAGGTGTTGTTTGGGCTTCTTTCTTTTCTTTCACGATGCCATTTTGTTACTCATTCTGATCAGACAGAGTGTTGAGAGTGATGTAGGCTGCACATGAAATATCAGAAACGCATCCTGCAAAGTGACATAACCAGCCACATGCTCCAATGTGTGTGATCTTGAGACTTTGCGTCTGCATGCAAGAGAGGATCATTTTTAGGCCTTTCATCAATCACAAAATACACAGAAAGCATTTGTTAGAAGTGTTAGATGTGTATATTTCAGTACTCTCTCTGACTGTTATCCTTTCATGTCACAGCAGTTTGGAGAAGCGAGTTTGACACTGGCGAGGAATATCCTGTCCAGTAATTATCTCCTGTGGTGAAAATGAAGCCGGCGGATAAAGACAGATAAGACAAAGGATGTTTACCACAATGTGATGGGAAACAGAGCAGACTTTGGAGTATTTAAAATGGCTAATTTAAGCAGGCTAACATAAACAGACAGGGTTAGAGACAGCTTATACAGTCCTACAGTTAGAGAAGATAACGAGAATATAATTTGTATACATGGCTTTATATCTTTGACGGCACTGTGTCAGTGGTGAGAAATGAAAAACAATAAAAAACTGAACTAGAGTGAGGGCACATATGTGTTGTATTTCTTTTCAGCTTGTTTATTTCTTTCTTTGTGGCTCCATGCAGGGATGGCAGTATTCACCACTCTGATCTAGCAGTAGCCATTCATTTCATACAGACATTAATGGTTGTCTAATCATGTACCCTGTTACCTTTGGTGATTCCCAGACTTGTTCTCCTCCTTCCATTGATAGTTTTGGTTGAAATCTCTATGGGATTCATTGTGTATTCAGATTCTAACATCCAGGGCTAATTAGCAAATGTTTTAAGTGGCAAAGATTACATTTGATAAACATCAGCTTGTTAGCATGGTCAGTATGAGCATGTCAGCATTAGTGTTCAGCCTGTACAGCCTCATGGAGATGTGACGGCTGCAGATTCATCATTCTCTAACACCCACTGGACAGTCTTTGATTTGATTATAAATAATTGTATCTATATTTTGAATATATATATATATATATATATATATTTACAATTACAAAGTAACATGAATGAACATGTTGAGTAACCTCATGCATGTTACTCAACAATCCAGAAACCAGGAGATCTTAATGTCCCTAAACTACAGAAAAATAGATGTAGTTTATTAGGCCTACGTGTCTGGTGTTCAAGTAAAGTGCAAATCAAATGAAAGCTCTCTCAAACAACAAGATAATGATCTACTGTACAAAATTGTCCTCCTCTTTAGCAGTAATGACAAACACAGTGAATTACTCTGGTGATCAAAGTTAAATGTTCTCCTACAAATTGGGTCCTCATGTACCAACACAGAGGTTGCAAAAAGACAAACACCAGAGAAATAAATAGAGTTTCACTAAATGCTTCACAGAGTAGCATCAGCACTGAACTCACCAGCTATTTCATCTCTTTATGAGCTCCGAGCATCATAAATAATGAAGCCGTTACAGTGCTGGTGAGGAAGCAGCCTACATAACAAATGGATGATGAACTGAGATCTGCTCAGACAAAGCAGTGCAAGCGAAGCAGTAACAGAAGTCACAGAAATCATTCAGCAACAGCAAATACATACAAGCAAAAAACAACAACAACAACAACAACAACAACAGTAAGGCTTGTTACATTAACACTGTGGTCTGCTGCCAAATCCATCCCTCCAGTCCAGAAGCACATCTCTTTGCATGTTGCATAGCTGACACAAAACATGTCCAAAACTGTCTACATGGTTCAAAATAAGCTGCATAAGGTTCAGGCAGCGTTCGCTTGCACAGACAGTGAACAATCAGTGCATGTTGGAAGAAAACTGAAGTCTGGTTTGACAGCTGATGTGTTTCTCGTGTGCCTTGAACACAGCACTAGCTGGTCCATGGATGTTGGTCTGTAGTTTACTCTCCATTGTACTAAGCACACTAGTCTACAGTATATGTCAATGTAAATTAAACTAAGTGTCCAATGTCTGATTTTCCCATGTATTTGTTGTTGCTTCTAATACAATTTTGTTTGATTTTAGTGTTTTGCCTTGTGTTTTCACATGATAATTTCCCAACAAACATTGTAGAACATTACAGTTTCAAAAAAATTTAAAAGAGCAGTCTTGAGGTACATATGATGCTCCTTCTCCTGTCACTTCTTCCATGTTTCTGATATTTCCAGAGGTGTGAAATTGAACCATCATCCTTTACTATTTGTGAGTGTTTGGAAAGTCCTGTCTCACTGGTACCGGTCCTGGTAGTCCCCATTTCCATAATGTTCCTCCTCCTCTTGCATGGTCACACCCCTCTTCTTTTTCCAGCCCTGTTTTCGACCAGATGAATTGTCTGCTGTTCCATAACTCTTTTTGGGAGCCATCATGTTCTCACTATTGAGCTCTGATTCCTCAGCCAGCTCGTCCTCATCAATAATGCCACATTTATCCTCACTCGTGCTCTCAGGGTTGGCCCAGTCCTGCTGCTCTCCCGAAGCAAAGATAGCATAGAAGATGACCCCTGAGTAATGCACCATGGCCGCAATAACAAAGACATTCTGCCACTCCAGACGAGTCTGTGGGGAGATGAATGGAGTCTATGAATTTCCTGTCAGAAGCAGACTTACCCGTACTCCAGTGATGTACCACTGAGTCAATGATGTAAATCTTCTGAATTACTCAAAGCAGTGGACACACTGAAGCTGCTACGTGTGCAATAAATTTTACAGTGCTATAAATGTTTAACAATAACTGTTGATAGGTACAAGATTATAAACAGCAACTCAGTGTTTCACTAAAAAGCAGATATGTTGTTATACATGTGATGTATAAGTGGAGAACATTGTTTCAGTGCCTGGTAATACACATGGGGGCTGGGAATGGATTTACACAGGGCAAATACACATGACTAGGATTTCAAGCAGAATATAAAAAAAAAAAAGAAATACGAAAAAAAAAGTACAAAAACAATTTCAATGCAACAACTAATACATGTTAAAATACTACATCATGGAGAAGTGTTACACTCACCTTGTGTTTAGTCAGAGCTCCAACAATCAGGGGACAAACCATGCCAGAAAGCGTCCCCACCCCGTTAGAAATGCCCATCAGGATGCTGGCATAGCGAGGAGCGATATCCAGATGATTGACATTAAAACCTGACAGCAGAGTACACAAAGCAATGTGATGTCCCTGTGCCGTATCGTTATTATGACAGTGACAAACTTCTCTAGATTTGAGTGTTTTAATTTGTGTAAAACTGAAATGTTCAGGTTCAGTTTCACTTGCACATTTAGAACTTTTTTTTTGTTGCTATGCCAACAATTTTTTTTAAATATTCAGGAGAGGGGCCTGTGTGAAGGCTGGGCTGACTAATGCATGTACACGGCATCACAACCAAAGGGGAAAAAAAATCCTTAGATAAGTATTTCATAATCCACAAGGCACAATATAAATCTTACATAGACTATCAGATGAAACATTGATTTTTCTTTGGTGCAGATGTGTTCATACCTGAGATGGCAAATCCACTGAAGCCTACAGCCAGAACTAGGAAGGAGATGGCCACTCCTCGAGTGTGAGAAAACCCGACCACCAGCAGCAGAGTGGCCTCCATCCCAAAACCTGAGGAAACACAGCACCAGAGTATGGTCTATAAGAGCAGCTGTAAGAAACATGATCATGTAGTCTACAAAGTTACTGTTGTCATGTAGCAATATTTTAGTTTTTCTTCTAATTAACCTAACATTTGAAATGTAAAAAAATAGAAATATTTTAGCTCCAGCTAAGCAAGTGTAGTCAACTTAGCAATAGATAATATAGTTATCTATTTCATTTGACTTCATTTGATTTATATTACCATCTTTAAGTGTAAGTTATAATGTCTCTAAGTTTCTTTTAGTGTTCCCTCCACTTTGCCATGACGTACCTCCACAGTTCATGAGTTTCCTCACATTTGTGGTAGACATGATTTTGTTACTGCGTAAGAAGTCAGCCAGCTGACCCCCAATAGGAACCACGATTGTCATCACCATGTGGGGGACAGCAGACAGGATCCCCACCTGTCAGGAGTTCACACATTGAGGAGACAACAGAGTAACTGTGATGAATACATCTGCATTATTTGTCATTGTAAGCTGATTGAGTGCAGCGACACGCTGAGGCCAAACCTTGCTGATGGGGAAACCAAAGACTTCCTCAAAATATGCGGGCTGACTGATAAGGAGCAGGTAGAAGGTCCAGCTGCGGCAGAAGTTGGCTACGATGATGGCATAGACAGGCATGGAGGTGAAGAAACGACGCCATGGAGTCTTGAATTTCTTTGATTTGGAGACAGTTAAATAATTAAACAACTGCACTGTGATCCACTGAAACTGGCTGCATATGAACATGCACACACACCTCAGTTACACTCAGTTGTTGCATTGTTTCACCAATGGTGGACTCGATGTACATCCTCTCCTCATCAGTGATTGTGGGATGTGCAGCAGGACTTCCATAAGCCAGCAGGAGCCACAGGACATACCACACGATCCCAAAACACCTTTTCATTGAAAGACACAAACAAGTGAATGAATTCTTTCATACATGCTTGATACAGATGTTCATCTTTGTGCTGCAAGCTGTGTAAAGTGTTTCAGATCAGCCTGAGTGCAGGACAGACTAATTAAAACAAGCCCACACCTTCTCTGAGCCACGAGAGTTTTCATTATGAAAATGAAATGAGCAAGGCGTGAGTCACAGAGCCCAGACAGGAAAATGCTAATTTACATCAATAAATCATGAGATTTTATCACACCAGAACCAGAGTAGATTTTTATTAAAACACGCTGGGCAAAGTATTTTATGTGAGTATTAATCAATTTAATCAAACTCAAAACCAATTCAGATAACGCATATTGTGCAAAGCGAACAAAGTGTAACTACCACAGAGCAACGTGGCAGTCAAGGATAGAGAAGAGCAGTTTAACACATCTGAGGAAAATCCTCCATAGGTCATAGGTCACTGTGCTTCAATATACAGATATCATTCATAAGTTGTATCTATTGGCTATGCGCACACACACACACACACACACACACACACACACACAGTAATTGTTATAATAATTATTGTAAACCACTCTCTGACTAGTGTTTACCCCTTCTACTTGGTAGTAATGTTGGCAATTAATTAATAATTGTTCTCTAATGAGCCATCAATCCATAGTCGAACATATTATGAGCATCTATCCTTGCATGACATCTCTTGCACCATTACATTTTTAACAAATCGTTAAAAAGGCATTAATCTATGACCACAAACACCTCATCTTAATCATCTTAATGCATGGCCTAAAGACAGCCAAGGTACTGTTGTATAAATTGACAAATGATGAATGACATACAGTGTGCTCGTGGTTTATTTTCCATCCTTTCATGAAAGAATTTTTCAGGTTCACATTGTTCTTATGTGTGTGACTGAAGTGTGACTTCATGTTTGTGTCATTCTTTCAACATTACCATAGATGTAAAAGACAGAGGACCAGCCGACGTACTGAACAAGCACTCCAGCTAAAGGCATGGCGATCACTGCTCCTGCGTAGGATCCTAGGAACAATGGGTGTCAAATTTCAATGCCAAAGGTATTATCATCCAGGACATTAGACATAATCAGCGAAAAGTACTTCAAATTTCCATTGTAAAAAACATGGCGTTAGTTGCTGATTCTGAATTTTCCTTCCACTAGTTTGCATATTAGTACTGAAATTAACTTAGTCATATGGCCTTCAATCTAACAACAACAACAAAAAAACTACTCTGTGCTGTGATGAAAAAGTGATTTAAAAATGAAAAAACATTGAGTTGAATTGGAAAAAATGCTGTCAAATGAGTAACTGGCTCTGCCTTGACAGAGAGGGTGTTTTAATGTGTTTTCTATTATCTGACAGATCCATGAACACTGTTGTTTTGAATGGAGCAGAGAGCCTGAGAGTGCTTTTGGACAGTAAGCAATGTGACACTTCATTTAGGTGAACAGATGGAGAAGCTCCTTCAGAATACGCAGGTGAGCCGTGTTCATTTACAGACAATGTCAAGAGGGTATTGATGCACGGGTTGTCATGGTACCAGTTTAAAGAGCAGCATGGTTATTTTAATTTCAGAATGGACAGCAGTGGACTAGATCTGCAAAACAAAATAATCTCTCTCATGTCTATTTACTGACCAGCCTCGCTCTTACTTATAAGCTGGTGTAAACTGAACAAAGAGCATCAGGGTTAGGGTTTAGGGATACGGGTTGTAGTGGTAAGTTTAGGTGGGTTCATGGATTTTTCTGGTGCACTTTGACAAGATGAAAAAAAGATATCACTTACCACAGAAGGAAGTGGTGGCCAGTCGACTCCGTTCAAGAGGGGGCGCCCATTTGGACCACATCCCATGACACGCTGGGTAGGTGACGCCCTAGCAGGGACATAGTGTGGAAGATGTCAGAGGTCACAGTTTGACTTGAGAAGGAACCTGGCACTTAACTGACGGTGTGGAATAGCTTAAAGGAGGGGTTAGAGTCTCTTGGCTACTGTTAGGCAGACTTTGTAAACTTTGGAAAGAGCCCAGCTGTTTGTTTTTTTGTTTTTTTTTTAGCTGTCTTTGTAATAAGCTAAACTAGCTACTAGCGTCATATTCATCACACAGATATGAGAGTGGTTTTGAGCCTTTACCTCAACTAAGCCCTGCAGGATCCGCACAAACATGACACAACCATAGTGGACCCTGGCTGCTGATGGGATGAACATATTCAGCACTGATGTCAGAAAAATGGCTGCCCCAAAAACCCTGTTGAACAAATGGTTATGTCATCATTTAGTATAAAAGAGAAGAGGAAGTAAAATCACTTAATCATTTAAAGGAATAGTTTCACATTTTGTGAAAGATGCTCATTCACCACAGCCAGACAGTTACATTTGTTTAGCATAAAGAGAAGAAAGAAAAACAAAGACTGACAGCTCTGAAAAGTAACAAAATCCACTCAGCAAACATGTCTGATTGTCACTCAGCCACTCTGGGCTGCTCGCAGTGGCCCAGCAGATGTTCCAAAATGGGCAGTGTGGACAAACCAGTATGGGGCACACCATCCCACAGTAAACCCACAAGTGCCCACAGTGGGCCCACACTGCACATTTGCTGGGCACCTACCAGGGCATCTACAGCTTATTAATCAACAAGCGATCTTGCTCTCTCGATCTGAAACACTTTAATATGGGGATGGGCTGGTAGATGGAGTCTTCCAGTCATTAAGCCAAAGTCTCTGTGTGTTTTAAATAATTTGAAAACATTAAAATTAAAAAGTTTTTAAAGTTTTTTCCTTCAGCAAATTATGTCATTTGACATTAATTATAGGGAAAATAGATACAATTCTCATCTGGTACACCTCACACACTTTAGCAGGTCAGGTGAATGGGCAAAAGTAGACATATCCTACACTTAAACAAGGAGAATTATGTTCTTTCAATACAATGAGTTAATTCCAAAAACCTTGAATAACATTTGAATAACATGATATTTTGTGTTTCTGATGAGAAAAAAAAGGTGTGGGGGGGGTGCCTAACTGTTGTATACTGATATTATTCAGCTCTGTAACAGGTAAAAACACAATAGACACATGCTACCCAGTGTCTGAAATTAGATGTCTAATATTGGCAAGCAGTGGTATATCTCCAAACATCTGACGGTCAATGCATTTCAGTCAGCCTTACACAGAGATCTCACGCCTCTGCCTTCCATGGACTGAGATAAAGACATCGCTTTCAATCCACAAGTTTCTGCTTCATCACCACGCTGCCACTTAGCTCCCTTCTCTTTTCTCCTTCACATCCCCCCCCCCCCCGTTCCTTCTCTTTTTCCAAGACAGCGTGTAAGTGACACTTGTAATATTCCAGTGGCTGGTGTTTCAGAGAGAAATCAGAGGCAGGATCTTTCATTATTAACTCTGTCAGTGGTGTGTCCTCTTTTCCTGTGAAGCTTTTATTACAGGATTGCTATCTGCTCCATCAGCACCGCTCACCACACCGTACAGCTTTAACCCTTTAAATGCATGGTCCAAGGAGGCGCTCCCCCCAAACCTTTATCTGTGATCCCTGTCATCCTTTCTTAACATATGTGGGCAAAGCAGCAGCAGCCATAATTCTGATTAATCCTTGATGGAAAAAAAAGTCAACAAAAGACAAAAAACGTCATCTGCCTTACCTCACCTCACCTAATATCAAACTGCTCTGCACTGTGTTTGAGGCTGCAGCCGACTATTATTTTCAGTCCTGATTAATCTTTTGGCCAATAAACTGTCATACAAAGCATGGACTGTAATGAAGTCATTAAGAGCATTTGACCTGTTGGCGGAGAGCTTGTTGGAAATGAAACCACCAGGGATTTGAGTCACAATGTAACCCCAGAAGAAGGAGCCATGGATCAGCCCCACGGTCTCTGGGTCCCAGTTAAACTGAGCTTTCTGGAAAGGGAGAGAGGAAGAGGAAAACGTAACTTTAAAAAAGTGTTTTTCACTCGTGCACTGCACAACTGGTCTGGTCAGACTCATGGACATAATGACATTTTTTTCTTATGTTAACTTTAAACCAACTTTTATGATTTACCAGTATCTAATAGTCTGCCTTTATCTCAAATACATAAACAAGAAAAGAAACACACATTATTAAAAAAAAAAAAAAAGTCCTCTATGGTCAATAACATTCAGGTACTGTTCAATAGCTCCAGCTACCTGAAGCACTGGAGTCCCATTGATGTAGACTGTGTTGTTGTTCACCATCTCCACAATGGCCACGCCAAGATTGCAACGAATGCCAAAGGAGATGCAGAAGCCCAGTCCGCTGAGAATGGCGATGATGTAGCGTTTAGGGAGACCACCACAGCTGCAGTCCAGTAGCGGGGCAGGACGCGGTGCTGATGCCACTGGACGTCCATCCTCTGTCAGTTCAATGTTGTCCTCCTCCTCTACATTGCTCCCATCTATTTTCCTGTGGAGCAAAGTAAAGCAGTTTGTTGTCATCTGTTCAGCCCAAAGTAAAAAAAATTTATCTTTATACATATTCCTTCTCCTCTTTCACTGATTACCTAAATTCCATGATTAATATATATATGTGTGTGTGTGTGTGTGTGTACACGCAAGTACAGAATTTATTTTCATTAAATATTCACATGATCATGTCATAGCCTATTGCTTTTGTTTGTAACTTTATCAAAATGTGGCAATAAGACAGCACAGCAGCACAAGATGACAGAGGCCAAAGGGCAGAGGGCAGAGGGCAGAGGGCACAAGACGAGGCCAAGACACACAATGAAAAAGGTCACAGCACTATTACTGTCAGGTTGCTGCTCCCAGAACCTGTCTCCTGCACCTGAAGCACTCCTCTGGCTGGGATCAGCTTTTTTGGTATCAATGATCGAAATCCGTCATTTTCACCTGTGTTCATTTTGTCATATTCTGCACTGTTGAATAATGCAGTTATTGCAGTGATCTGAGCTGTTACACACCACATGTGCTAATAGTTAATGTTAATGGATTTCTGCAGTCCTGCACAAGTTCATACAGCACAAGAATTTCAGCCTGAAAAGTCTTCAGTCACTCAGGTGACAGCGTAGTTACAGACATTGAGAAATTTGATATCAGCGTCATGGAGCTGTTTATGGACTTTGTTGGCCTTAATCCTTAATCTAAGAGCTGAATAGCTGCATATATGTGTTACTTAAAAAGAAATATTCCTTTCAGAGACAATATACAATATTGTCATTCTTAAGGTAAGGTTATAGTAACCAGAAATTATCCCAAATAAATAAATAAAAAATCAAAGCAAAGTAAAGGTTAAAAGTTTCCGCTGAGTGCTGTCCCTCGGTCCATTAAAATAGCTGAAACATATGGACAAAAATCATGCAGACTTACGCGGATATGATATGATATGTTTGATTGGTCTTTTCATGTCAGTTAAAGGTTTGTTTGTCAGGTTTGTTATGGTACAACATTCTGATTGATATAAAGCTATTCACCTAAACTGCAAGATGAAAAGCCAAAACTACATATTTGGGGGGGAAATATATATATATATATATATATATATATATGTTCCATGTTGTGATCCAGACAAAATTACTAATTCCTTTGTGCTCAGAAGTGAAACATTTTCAAACAATATAAAATAGCGAGTTCATCATTTTGTTATTGATATTGATAGAAAATAATGATAAATCAATATTAAGCAACAGTAAAGACAAATGTTTTTGTGTGTCACTGTATTCCTGTACATGAGTAAAAGTGGAAACGTTAATTGTTCTCATACAAACTCATTTTGCAGGAAATTGTCTGCTTAGTGCTTTATCTCTTAAAATGACAACAGTCTTCCTTCTATGTGGAGACTCCCAGCACCTCGTACGTCCTTCTGTGAAATATGTATCAGATATGAAATATGTATTAATGTCTTAAAATAAAAATCTGTGATTACATCACTGGCATTGCCTGGGAAGCACGAGAATCAAATATTTATTTATCGCCAGAATCTCTGAGAACACGTTGGGCTTGATGTGCCTGCTCCCAGCCTCCCAGAGCAGATATTTCAGCTCTCTTAGAGCCAGATGTTTATAAAAGATCTCTGCTACATATAAAATAAATGGACAATGACCACAGACTGGGCTTATTAGATGCAGTCTAAGGAGTGTATGAAACACACAGCACACACTCAGTCTTTATGCCTCATTCCCACTCCAAACCCACTCACCTTTGTAGTTTTCCTAGAGAGTCACCCACAGTGTTCTTCACTTCCTCCTTCCCAGGCTTCAGCACCTGCTCCTTCAGACCCGCTAAGCCACCAAAAGGCATTTTTCTGGGTTTTTTCTCAAAATGGTGTCTTGGTACCTCACTACCACACTTTGCTATGGGAAAGCAGGAAAATCCACTAGAAGCTGTTCTTCATCCTTCCTGTGTTTGTGGCACCAGTGGTTGGCTCCACCTTTCAGTGATGCCAAAGGTCCCTCAGAGGTAACACAGACTTTCTCCTGATGATTCAGACAGGTGTTGGAGGAGGGTTGGTGTTGGAGTATTCCTCTGTCCAAAGTAGCATTCAGCTTGTTTAATCTCCCAAACATCCATCCAAGACTGATCAGTAAGGATTAAAACAAATAAAAGTGTAGAATCCAGTTTTTACTCCCTGGGCATTGTGAGCCCCCTTTGTCTGCACCTCAACTGAATGATCCACTCAGATCTTCTCTCCATCTCATATCTCATCTATTCCTAGTGAGGAGGGGCATTTTCCAAAACCCAGCCCTTGCCTTACACATCATCTTCATCTTCATCATCATCATCTTCATTGTCATCACCGTCAACTCCACAGCACCACCCCTTCGTCTACTGAGGCTCATCTGATAGCAGCTGACTGAGTGAACAATTAAATATGCATGAGCTTCACAAGTCGCACTGAGGAGAGACGGGGGTAGCTGGATGGCTGTGGTGTAAAATGTGAACAGGTGAAACCTAAGACGGAGCCACCAAGTTCCAGGTTTACATTCCTTCTCTCTGCCAGTTTGTCCATGTTGGCTTTTTGTATTTTCTGCATACAGTATACAAATGCATGTTGGATATCCTAACAGCTATAATGGACTGGTTTGTGGATGTGAGTTTCTCAAATGTTCATTTTGCAAAAAAGAGAAGAACACACCATTTTCCAGACGGTATTTCCATATTTGCAGATCATTAAATATGCACTATTTAAAAAAAAAAGGATTTTTTTTTTTTTTGAGGGGCTGCTGCAGAGAGACTGTGGAGCCATTATCTCAGCTGGGGGAAGGGTCCAGAGCTCATGTCTCATCCCGGTCCCTAAAACTAAACATGCCAGTGAGCCAGGTCACTTCAGGCCAGTTGCTCTTATGTCCCACATAATGAAGACCTTTGAGAGGCTGATCCTCCATCTCCTCAGACCACAGGTCCACCATGCACTGGACCCACTGCTGTTTGCATACCAGGTGAAGGTGGGCGTGGAGGATGTCATCCTCTATCTGCTGCACAGGACTTCCAGTATAACTCTGAGTCCTGTCACATGCAGAAGTATTCGGACGACACTGTGATAGTTGGCTGTGTCAGGGACAGACAGGAGCCTGGTGGAGGTCTTTGTGAAATGGAGCAAGTCAAACCATCTGCAGCCGAACACCTCCCACACCAAGGAGATGATGGTGGTCTTCCATAGGCCGAAACCACATCTGCAACCTGTGTCCATCGAAGGGGTCGAGGTGGAGGTGGACAAGACCTATAAATACCTGGGACTGCGGCTGGTGGACAGGCTGGACTAGACACCAAATGTGGACACTCTTTACAGGAAAAGACTGGGGTCCTTACTGATGATCTAGCAGACTGTGGTCACTACTGCACTCTTCTATGCTGTGGTATGTTGGGGAGGAAACAGCAAAAAGAAGGACTCAACACGACTGGACAGACTGGTGAGGAGGGCTGGCTCTGTTGTGGGCACAGGGCTGAACTCAGTGAGGACTGTGGAGAAACTTGTCTCCATCCTGGACAACACCCACCATCTCCTAGACAACACATTCACCAGGCAGAGGAGTGTGTTCAGTGACAGGTTTCTGTCATTACCCCACTGCACAGACAGACTTATGAACTCCTCTGTCCCCCTGGCCATAAGACAGCACAACACTGCCCAGCTACGGCATGGGAAACAACAATAACAAACAACTCTTCGCACAGCTACACTTGCACAGTTTTTATAGTTTTATACATTATGCATATTTAATTTGGTGTTTTTTTTTCTTGTTTTCTCTATTTATTCTCTTTTAGTATTTTATTCATAGCATGTGTGTGTACATAGATTCATAAGGATGAATAGAGAATATATTTTTTCTTACTTTTCTGTGTTATGTGTTATTTTTGCTCTTCAATTGCTCTTTTATTATATGTATGTCTGCACGACTGCATACTTCAATTTCCCTGGGGATCAGTAAAGTATCTCGAAGTCTAAGTCTAAATTTCTAAGTCCTGCCTGCCATCTAGAGTTTGGAATGAGGAGGTGCCACATGAGTTCATTATGTGATTCATTATGACATGGATGTGGATGGCCCAGAGGTGGGCATGGCGGTGGTGGACTGGGACGTGGAGGTGGTGGAAGGCCCAGAGACAGAACCAGAGGGCCCTCCAGAGCACTTATGTGGGACTCTTGAGTGTTCCTCTGTATTCTACCAAGTGGTCAGTGTTGATCTTAGGGATTGTCACCCCCTTTGCTCTCCTCAAGATCCACTCTTTTACCAATGACATTACCTATGGTGTAGGGGCCAAGGTAAATTAGCTCTGCTCTGCTGGCTCCACACCTTCATACCCACATGAAAAGAGGCAGCCTTACCTGCCTTACCTTTGTTTGTAGGTTGGGTTTTGCTTTTGAGATTATGCTCTGAAGAACATCATTGAGTTTGAGGATGTCCCATGTTAGTTCTTCAGTGGACATGGTTTTCTCTATGCTATTATCCGCCTATAAAATCATTTTGATGTTATATTAAAACATTAAAGGCAGGCAGACAGACAGGCAGGCAGGCAGGCAGGAAGAGACATTTAGAAGGGACATTGTCCTTGATGGAAAGCAACAAAAGGCTCAAGCAGCAAAACTTTGAGAACATAGTTTTGCCTGCCTGTGAAAATTAACATAACTCAGGTGGGTGGAGGCTAAATAGATAAATAAATAGATAAATAAATAAATAAATAAATATAGTAGACAATAATTCCTATTTGGCTTGTACATGATTTCTAAAATATTAGATTGTCAATGAATGAAACAGCAAACACATGTTATTGTTGTAATTTGCATCGAAATGACTCAATACTTTATTTCTAACGCAGCACGTTGTATCAGTGGTGGTTTTATTAGAGTTGGGTTATAGTGCCAGTAACAAGAGTAACGATACTTACTGCTTCCAGTAGGCGCCGCTGGTCAGTGTGTGAACCGGCTTTGAGCCACCAGAGTCGGTTTATTCATTAGTGGAGAT
This sequence comes from Caranx ignobilis, assembly GCA_021432705.1. Classification (NCBI taxonomy): domain Eukaryota; kingdom Metazoa; phylum Chordata; class Actinopteri; order Carangiformes; family Carangidae; genus Caranx; species Caranx ignobilis. The sequence continues at coordinate 58,729,787 of MU269990.1, forward strand.
CCGGGATGCTCCGACGCTACTGGAAATGCATCAGGGGGTAAAGGAGCTTGGCAGTCACCTTTGTACAAGGGAACAGCTCTACCGCTGAAGGTTTCTTCCAACAGAAAACTCTCTGGATACGCTCTGCGATGAGGTGGAGTGAAGAATAAATTGTTTTTGGAAAGCCTGGACGAGGAGGTTGTTCGTCTTTGAAGCTCACAAGTTAAGACAGCTAATGCTAACGCTACGCCGCCGCTAGCTAATAGCGTTAGCCTAGCTCGCTAGGTAAATAGACTGCCTTTCGGAGTTTCCCGCATCTGCGCCCACGTTATCAACCGAAGAACCGCGCCGTTCGTAGTTATTTTATACCACCATTGTGTTCAGTTTAATAGTAAGTGTCTCTCTTGTGAGATGGGTGGATTTTTGATACGTTACGCACAAAGCTAACTGGCTATAGTTACCCTGTGCGTATGCTAGCTGACATTAGCTAGCGCCGCCGAGCTAGCCAGCAACTTCGGCAGGAGAGTTTCGGCGAGCTAACTACAAGAGTATTGTCGCCCAGAAGCAACATCTGCTGCTGTAAGCAATCAATCTGCAGTCATGTTTGAAATGGAGACGCATATATCGTGCCTTTTCCCTGAGATCCTGGCCATTATTTTCAGTTATCTGGACGTTAAAGACAAAGGGAGAGTAGCACAAGTGTGCGCGGCCTGGAGAGACGCGTCCTACCACAAGTCGGTGTGGAGGGGGGTGGAAGCTAAGCTCCATCTGCGGCGAGCTAACCCGTCTCTGTTCCCTAGCCTGCAGACCAGGGGAATCAAGAAAGTTCAGATTCTCAGCCTGAGGCGAAGTCTGAGCTATGTGATTCAAGGGATGCCGCACATCGAAAGCCTTAATCTGTGTGGGTGCTTCAATCTCACAGACAACGGACTCGGACATGCCTTTGTGCAGGACATCCCATCACTGCGCGTGCTGAACCTCAGCCTTTGTAAACAGATCACAGACTCCAGCCTGGGCAGGATTGCCCAGTACCTCAAAAACCTGGAGGTGCTTGAACTCGGGGGATGCAGCAATATCACAAACACGGGCCTGTTGCTCATTGCCTGGGGCTTGCACAGACTCAAGAGCCTTAACCTGCGCAGCTGCAGGCATGTGTCCGACGTGGGCATCGGTCACCTGTCTGGCATGACCCGCAGTGCTGCGGAGGGCTGCCTGTCTCTGGAGAAGTTAACCTTGCAGGACTGCCAGAAGCTGACTGATCTTTCTCTCAAACACGTGTCAAAGGGCCTAAACAAGCTCAAAGTGCTCAATCTCAGTTTCTGTGGAGGGATATCAGATGCAGGGATGATCCACTTGTCACATATGACCCACCTGTGCAGCCTGAACCTGCGGTCCTGCGATAACATCAGTGACACAGGGATAATGCATCTGGCTATGGGCTCCCTTAGGCTGTCTGGACTTGATGTCTCCTTCTGTGATAAGATCGGGGACCAGAGCCTGGCATACATCGCCCAGGGCTTGTATCAGCTAAAGTCCCTCTCTCTTTGTTCATGCCATATTAGTGATGATGGCATTAACAGGATGGTACGCCAGATGCATGAACTCAAGACTCTCAACATTGGACAGTGCGTGAGAATCACAGACAAAGGGTTGGAGTTGATAGCTGACCACCTGACCCAGCTGACAGGAATTGATCTGTATGGTTGTACTAAGATCACCAAGAGAGGTCTGGAGAGGATTACACAGCTCCCGTGCCTTAAAGTGTTAAACCTGGGACTGTGGCAGATGACTGAGAGTGAGAGGGTGAGGTGAAAGCTCTCCAGTCTAATATACATGTGTTTCATTGTGTACAGTGCTCAGTTTCTTAATTTTACCTTCAATACTGTGACTAAAAGAGAGGGACTCAGCATTGATCACTGGAATATTGTTCACCTCCGCTGCAATATCCACTCTTACTCTGACTTTGTTTTGTGCTCTCGTTTGAGGCGCACTGTCAAATCTCAGCCAGTGTACAATTCTTAATATCTAGCTACCTCACCCATCAAACACAGGAGTGCCTACTGTCGCTGAATACTAGATTACTTTGCATATTTTTGTGACTCACACACCAACAGAGATTTTGATATTGAAAAAATCTCATTGCAAATTAATAGGTAGGCGTTTTAACTCTCAACAGGAAGTCCAGAGTACCTTGGATTGAAGTTTTGATAGAATGTTTTTTTTGGCTGATGTATTTTTTACTTGTGTAACCCAATATTTTTTGTATTGAATAACTGTTGTTGACAAAATTGTACTTCAAATTGAAGTGGGTGGATCACTCCTGTCTGTCTTTGTTTACCTATGTATAGTTGGCTATGTTTCATATTCCTGAGGAAATAAGTACGTATCAGATGTGCTACTCTGTCAAAGGTTCATCAACATGACTACAGCACGGCGTAGTAATTAACAGCTGCAAAGGCTATATGCAATACCTTAAACTGTTCATCAGTGGTTATTCTCCTGAGGAGCTTCCAATGATAGTGTCAGAGTATTTGTTTAAAAAAGCAGTAATTTAAGATTGTTTTATATTCATACAGTAGTGATATTTATGAATAAAGATGGCAAATATGTTTTGATCTTGTCAAATGTTTGTGTTTTTGTTTTACTAAATGTTATTTGCATTATCATGAACATTATTTCTGTAAGGTTTTTGTAGTTCAGTCGACAACTGAACAACACGAATTATCTGAACAACACGAATTATCTAAGCCAAATTTTTGTGTATGCTGCACAAGATATTTGGATGAGTTCCTTTAATTTTCTTTAGGTTATGAAAGCTCAAGGGAAAGCTACCACTGAACTGTAATCTAGAGTCGATTATGTGATTAAGATGGAGATAAGTTTACACCTCATACACATTTGGCTGATATTAAACATTGGATGACTGTTGAGTCATTATGATTGAAAAAAGGTTGTAGAAAAAAGCATTTACACACAAACATACCAACTGAATCCCACTGGCACGAGTCAAAACTTAAGATAAGCCATCACTGCACCTCAGCACCTGGGTCCAAAGACAAGGCCATTTTGAACCCTGCTTAGAAACACCCTGCTGTCTGTCCTTTATCAAATTTTAATGCATGTACACAGTGAAGTTTGTGAGGACTTGTCAGTCTGGCTATGGTACCAGTGAGTGTTTGTTGGGTCTTTGTTGCAACCATTTGCAACCGCCCTGCAGTATTTGCTTTAAGACATGACCCACAGTTAATGCACTCACGTGGTTGATATATGAAAACTCACAGGCAACATATAAAGCACAATGTTCATGTTCCATTTTCCAAATACATTTTCAACTAAAGAGTAGAAGTTGATATTCTTGTGAACTGAATTCATATTTTCACCATGAGTTCATTTAGTAGCCACACCTCTTAATTTATAAAACTAGATTAATTAATAATCAGTTCCTCATGTGGGATTTTGAACTCTTGGAGACTCCAAGTGTCAACTCCAAGTTGGAGTTGACACTTTTCATGGGAACACTGATGAAATCCAACTCTGAGTGTTTGATACATGTGTGAACACTGACCATCAGCTCCAGGCAAAAAGATGACACTGATGTCCGAGGAGGATGATACATTTCTATAGCAGTTGTGCAGGTCAATAGTCAATCAATGTAGAATTTCCCAATTACCAATTGTTTTGCTGGTATAGTATTTGCAGGGGATGAACATGGGTTTAAATACTAACACATGACCACCTTTTCTTTTTATCTCCAAATTTTGTTTAGAAAAAAAAGCTTAGACAAGAAACCAAGGCTTATAATTTATTTATTTACATACATACAAAATCCAAACAACTGACAAACATGTCTGTTTTGCTTTCTTTTTACACAATTTGATTCTTAACACGAACAGACAGAAGTACATTTCTTTTACAAATGCAAAACAAATGAAACAACTACCATGAACTTGACAGAAGCCCCTTAATTCAGCTCTGTGTTCCTCAATAAGGAGTCGAGAAAGAGATGACGAGACATTAAGGCAAGGGCAGGGACACACAGGCCAAAGTAAGGGAAACAAAACACTTAAAAAAAAAAGCCTTCTTCTTTCTCTGAACCCAGTGGCAAATGGTAACGGGTTTAGGAATGAAAAGAAATGAACCTTTACTCAGAGGTCTGACAGACAAGAAGTACAAAAACTAGCATCCAGCTAACATCTGTCAAAACCAGAGGTGAGTTATGTTTTCAGTACGACATGCTATTAGTCCACTTTGAAAATCCAGCCCCCAAATTCATCTGCAAATGGACCTCACGTAGGAAGTTTGTAAGAAAACTTCATCTATTTTTAGATACTGACACAGTGTTCACGTGTTTTGTTCTGTAACATTATGTTCCTCTTTATAACAGCAGGTGGGCCATGATGGCAGGAGACGTATTCCTTTTATCCATCAGCCTGCCTTTGACATCAACCATGACAGAACAGGTAGAAACAGAAAAACGGAAAATAAAATAAAATAACAACACTGGAATCTCAGGATAATACATTTACATCACCATATGGTGAAAATATATAAAAAATGACAATTAGAAATTAATGCAAGAAAAGTACTCTCCCATCACACGGTCACGGTTTGAAAACATTTGTAGTTCACACATTATTTTTGACACAAAAGTTTGTTTTTTGTTGTTGTTTTTTTTTTTTTTACACTTCTTTCCTCAGTTTCTGCTGAAGACACTAACTCGACGGTCTTTTTGTTCAGAGCAGCTCGCTCGTAAAGATTCTGTGCAAACATTCAATGCATATCCATACAGTAAACATTTTTATATATGTATGATATTTATATATATATATATATATATCTCTATAGAACATGACTTTCTGCAAGTTATGGCAGTACTGTCACACACACACATTTTGTCCTTAAGACAAAATTAGACACAAAAGACAACTGCACTGCTTGTAACTTTTCTGATTTTTTTTTAAAGAATGCACAACACCTTCCACTTAATTACCTTTATTCAGTCACTGTACGTGTTAAATATCATGTTATTTACAAACTGATCTAAAAAGTCAAAATCTGCTGAAAAGTGACTTTCATTTGTAAGTAAATGTAAATGTAGATGCACTTAGTAATTAAAAACCTCAGCCCTGAAGATTTCAAAAAATACAATAAAGGAGGCATCACTTGTAAGTGATCTGAAAAACACAGGAAAAAGGAGTGTGGGGGGGGGGCGCATCACTTGTGTTCTTCAGTGATTCAGTCTGAGAACTAATGAGCGGGTGGGCTTTGAGTAACATCTATAGAAACTTTGGATGAGACTGAATGATCAGTGGATCAGATTGAAAATTCCCTACATCATGCCTTAGCACCAATATTACAGAGGAATAAATTATCCCTGCTTTTAGGTCCAGTACTGATTTCTGTGCATGCTCCAAGGCCACTAGAACGTTCTCAAAAGAAATATTGCATACCTCATAAACAAGTGGACGTTGTGTGCAAAACCATCTAAAAATGAACACGTCACCAAGAATAAAAAGCTTTTTTTTATCTCCTCTCTCATCTTTTGAAAACTTTACTGTAACTAAATTCTGATCTTTGATCTGTGTCAAAGGTCAAACCTTACCCACCCACCCCCAACCCCCCCTCTCCTGCCAATGACCCAGCCAGTAAAAACGTACCTACAACCTAATCCTTGCTACATGGACAGATCCGCAGCTCGGAGAGGAAACATTTGGAGAACTTACTGCATTTATTTGGTTAAAAAGTGATGACTGGCCACCAGCAGCTGGATTCTAACTAGTAACTGGGATCCAACCCAGCGCTTAATAGCGAACACTAACTAAAAACACATGACAAGCATCTACATGACTCCATGATTTCGCACACTGAACTTGGTTCCTCTCTGCTCCCCTCTTGATGTAGCAGCTCCCCAGTTCTCCGAGGCAAAAAGTACTTTCCTGCCCCATGTGAAGAGTAAATTTACCCCTTTAGACTTACAAGTGTTGTGAGAGGAATCTAAGGGGTAAAAGACTGAGATAGAAGAGGGTGAGGTAACTGTGCTTGATTTGGCAATTCCTGCAAGGAAATGACGCCGTCTAGGGAGAGGAAGGTTGGCAGTATAATCCAAGACTTTGTGCGGATGTTTGCTTCATTCATCTGAAATCTTTTCTCTCCCAACGCACCTGTCCCAGACTTACAGGTGTGCAATGATGGTTTTTTTTTTTTAAGTATCCTACAAGCAAAAATCTGAATTTGGCATGTCCACAATTACTTTCTGACTAATCTCCAGCATGCCCACCTGACAGATAAGTGTGTGCCATTCCCACTGTGACTCTACCATCTGCTGTGGCTGTCATTAAATGAACAGACCTCGGTTTGCAGCGAGTAATCTGATACATGCTCAAAGTGACACAGTTAACAGCACTTTGACAGACTTTGTGAACATGCCTAATTCGATTTTTGCAGGCCTGACACATGAGACAGGAAAGCACTCAGGGCTCATGAAAGTTTGTTCCAGGGTGGATGAGGGGAACAAAGAATTAGAGCTCAGTGGGTTGAGATAATGCCCCCACTTTCTTCCTATCTTCACAACTGCCTTACTTCCTGGAGCCTCACTGGGTGGAGGTAGGGACACCTGGGTTCAGCTACAGGTTATGTGACGACCAGTAGTCAGCCGGGTTGTGTCTGAGGTCAGAGCTGTCAGCATGACTCCTCCAGGGCATTGACAACCTGCTCCAGGATATCAGGGCAGTAGTCTGCGATCTGCTGGAGAACAGAGTTGGCGTACTCCTGCAGCTCCCCGCTCTCCTTCTCACATACCTCTAGCTCCCGCTCCAACTGGAGGGAGGAGAACATGAATTAGTTTCTTATTTAATGAATTTTAATCCAACATCAACAAAATCGTTTAAAGAAATAAAAAAAGAAAAACATCAAAGCATATTTTGGGGATGTTTACATGGGTTATTTTTGAAAATCCCATACAAAAGAATCACTGCTTGAGAGAGACTGAGAGTTCCTCCACTACCTGTTCAACACTCATCTTCTGGAGCTCCTTCTCCCAGTCTTCAGGGTCGCTGTTGTGGTAGTGAGAGGGTGGCATGAGCTGGCTGAGGATGCTGGGGTCCCGGTCATGGCAGAGGTCTGTCAGGTGGGCGATGTAGAGCTTGAGTTTACTGCGGTTCTGGGAAAGGGCTAGAAGAGGGGGTATCATCTGCAGGGAGAGAGGGAGGGCAGGAAAACAAGGAGGGATAAGGGATAGAGAGAGAGAGAGAGGGGGCAAGAAAAAAATATTCTTCAATTAACACACTACCAAAAAACAATTATATTCCCATATCAATGGTCGGACACAATCACAACCCAAGCACAAGACAACAAACAAGTGTTTGTTTTATGAGAGAAAACCAGAACGTCATCATCTGCATGCAGGCTTATGAATGCATCACTGTTTCACATTACAACCGACCTTCTAGCTGGGTCAATGACGTGATGCAACCTAACGTCAAGTGGTGTAACTGGTATTTTTCTATCTATCTATCTATCTTGTCACATCTTATTTAAAGAAAAAAAGTGGTGTTTCTAGGATATGCCCTGCCAAGTTCTGCCAAAATGCATTAACATTTTTAATTTGTTTTTTTTTTTTTTTACATCAAAAAATCTATTTCAATCTGATGTTTTCTGTAAGTATATTCAATGTATACTCAAGGATATTCAACTTTATTTTCATAAGTACCCTTAAATCCAGTGTAGGTGGATGAAATATTTAATATTTCTCATTCTTTTGTGGTTACACCATTTGACATTCAGGGGCATTCAGTCTGTTATTTCAAATGACATAAAAACAACATACAAAATGTACATTTGAACAAATCAGACGCAGGGTTTTTAAAACATTTTTTTAAGATATTCCTGAATTGCTCATCAGGCCAACCCTTATTTGTCACTGACCCAGGTACAGTATTAGCACCATCTGCCTGTTTTTTTTTTTTTTAAGTATGTGCAGCTTAAGAAAGAGTCTTACAATGGAACTTACTCTGACTTTAACCATCATGTGCAACACCTTTGCGTGATGCGAAATGTGAGCAGCCATTCATTAGCGTTGGAGCAGTGGCATGCAAAGCTAAGATGCTTTAGTTTGAGGCAATGAGACTGAGCCAGAATCAAAACCCCCTCATCCTCTTAGCTTGTGCATGCAATCACACACAAACACAAACACACACCACTGATCCCTTTCCCATAAGCCACTAAAGAGTAATACATGACCAGTATTAAACAAGGGATGAGAGGTGAGAACTGCTCCCACAGGACAACAAAGAAATGATGACGAAAGACCATCAAGCATGAAGAAGAGAGGAATGACTCGTGATGAAAAGAAAGCCACAAATGAATGAAAGGCAAGTAAACGTGCCGCAGAGTCACAATGAAGAAAGGTGCGACAGGTTTGGCTTTTTGCACAAGCTCACCCTTCTGAACAAAATGGCTGAGAGAGAGAGGGGGAGGGCAAAAGGTTGGTTACGCCCAAATACCCTCCTCATCATCCTGTTAGCCACATGGTAAGCCAGTCGCAGCATTAGAAAGGAACATTTGGTTAGTGTTTTTACAGACAAAAAAGTTTTTAAAAAAGGACACAAGCAATTGTGTTTCATTTCATTTTAACTCCGTCGAGACAGCCAGGTATCCGGTCAAAACCTCTTTACAACTGACATTACCTTTTTAACCAATCATTTAAAATTTCAGAGAAGTTGCTGAGGATAAAATATCATGGACATAATCCAGCTAATTGGTGGTTAAGTAAGATACCTGATCTGGAGAGGGTTTGTGATTCGTCTGGTCAGGGGCAGTCTTCAGATGGTCATCCTCATAGTTGTCTGCCATCAGCTTCATCCTGTTCTGAGTCTAAGGTAAAGATATTGAGGATTAAAACAAGCACAAGAAGAGAGAAAACAAAGAGCAGGAAACGATATAGAAAGACATCTAAAGCTTGGTTAATGTAGTTTCAGGGATATTTTTAACACAAGGCTTATTTTTGTAGTTTTGGCCACATTTGCATCTTTAAGAATAACGAGTCTAGAGGCATGGTGGTAACCAAGAGCAGGGCCCATCAATAGAAGAGGATAATCACATAGGTCCCAAAATGTCAACAACTTGAGTGTAAAATGCTCATAAAAGCCACACAATAATTGCTCTTGTAACTTTGTTAACTGTCTGCTATGAGCTGTCAGACTGATGAAAAACATTTCATGTATAATTATAGTAAAATCTGGTAGAGTGTGATTCAAAGTTTCAATTTATATGGCACTTCATGTCTTTCATAATCAACCTTATCTGCTGGGAAATAATGATAACTTTCAATAATCACAGTATTTAGGAGAAAAATGTTAAACATTTTGGTATGATGGCCAGTGAGAAAGAGAAGAAATATCCACATCTTCAAATGTTGGACAGAGTAAGTTCCCCATTGGGAAAATCCTGCAGTGCCCCCTACTGGTGTACATGTGAGAAGTGTAGGAAGAGAAACTGAAATAAAATGCATGTGTTCGATCATGTGAGGCTTGAACTGATGTGACGTCTTAGTCAACTATGAAAAGCAGAGGACACTCTCCTACCTGCTGCTTGAGCTGTTGTACCAGTCTGTCCTTCTCCCGCTTCAGCAGAGCCACCTCATCCTGGGTTTTCTTTTTCTTAGAGGAGGACAACTCCAGAAGGGCAATGTTGGCATCTTTTTCACTGATAGCAGCCAACAGCGCCTCCTGCCTGTTAGGTGAGGAAGAAACAATATGGCATTTTACCACACAAATAAAAAGCTCAATTATCATTTATAATTCATGGCACAAAATCATCCTGACAGCTGGTGACGGCCAGAATTGGATGACATTTTACATAATGAAGGAAGCAATCAATATACCAGGGTATACTACATCCAACTGTGCGTGTGTGTGTGTGTGTTTCTTACTTCATCTCCAACACCTCCTCCAGGTGTTTCCTGCGCTCAGCTCGCAGGGTTGTAAGGTGTGCCTCTTTCTCACACAGAGACTGCTGGGTGGAGGCCAGCTTGGCTCTCATCGACTCCAGCTCCTGCTTCACCTTCTCCATGGCCCCCAGGAGCTCCTCCATCTGAGAACACACACACATACACAAACAACTGAATCATGACTAGAGTAAGAACAGATCATCTAAATCCATCAGTGAAAACACAGAGCTTTTTTCCAAGAAAAGACTTTATGGATTTGTCAATATGAACTGCTCTAATAAGAGTCAGGGGCAGAACTGATGTGGGCTTTTGGAAAGTGCTCAACTATGACACAAGTAACTTAAATTACAGTTCTAAATTTAATTTACCTGTTATTTACTTAAGAAGGCACAAGAGATCCTCTATTTCATATCAATATATACTTAAATCACAGTGAATGAGAGGGAATATATATTTGCCCAAATGATCAGTGATATTGGCTATTGTAGGAACTCTCCAATTAATATGCAGGTTATATCAGCAAACAGCAGGTAAACAAAATTACATGAACTTTACATGGGCTGGAAGCAACAGTAACACTTTGCAAAGACATGTAGTCCAACATGAATCAAACTTAAAGGCCCACAAAATGACCAGACTTTACAAACATGTTTATAGAGGGGCTACTGCATGGGACTGCATATATTGTAGAGGTGATACTGTTACTGTGTCCACCCCATGTAAATGTTGTTGCTCACTGATGGAGGTCACACATACTGGGATCATACCTTAGACCACTTTAAGTGGGCGAGGTTGGACTCATGCATTGGTTTGAGTGAGTGCTTCTGAGAGGCAGTGTGTAGCAGAGAAAAAAACAAAGAGAAAACCACAAGCAAAGATAAAAGAACTGAGAAAGAGGAGGTCAGAAGAGAGGAGGGAGTTGAAGAAGGGATGAGAAAACACCACAAAGGCAGCAAAAAGGTGAGGGAGAAAGATTCTCAGAATATGAAGGTGTATGATATCCATACTGTATATAGGTGTGTTGAAATATGCACGTACTGTAGGTGTGATGCTGTGGCTTTGTTAATATTGCTCTGTCATGATGGTGGATGTTTCAGGGGGGTTTGTGTACCTGTTTCTCCTGCAGTGACCTGGCAGCCTCTTCCTGGGCAAGCACCATCTCTCGCTCGGCAGTGATCTGAACGCTCTCTCTCAGGGCCTCCTCCAGCTCCTCTATACGCTCTGACTTCTGGCGCAGAGTGTCCTTCAGGGAAAGACCAGGAACAGGTCAGTGCCAGGAACTGCAAATGTTTCTGCAGGATACACACAGTTCGAGTGATCCATACACACAAGCGTTACCTTCACCTGCTGGGAGGTCTCAGACATATTGTCCTCCCTCTTTCTAGCTTCCTCCATGAGTCGAGCGTTTCTGCTTTTCTCAACCTGTTCCTTGTGCTTCAGAGATGCCACCTTCTTCGTCTGGTCCTTCATTTGCCTAAATGGACACCATAGGAGACAGATGTTATGTACGCATTCAGGTCAGTCTATGGTTGTAACTAACAAGTAACTGGAACATTTAAAATTTACCAAATGTAAAATTAATGGGGGGGTTGGGGCACTAATGCATTGCTTTAAAAAGATAAACGAGATATCACAGTGGGAAAAATTAATTTAAAAAATCGATACAGCAGAGCATCACGATATTATTCTATTTTGATACACACCCGACAGGTATCAATCTTGTAAATTGCAAATACAAATTCAAGTTTTTAGTCCTAGAACACTGAAGTGCACTTGCACTATGCACTTTTATGGTGCTTTTATGGTGGTCAGTCTGTCTGTTTGACAATCCCATTTTGCAAAATTAAAAATGAATTAACTGAGATGGACAAACCGAGAATTTATGCTATTAGATGAAACAAATGTTAAAAAGGTAAGAAATCACAATCAACACTAAGGATATGACAAAATGTTTAAAACTGCAATAATATCATAATGTGACTTAGGTATTTTGATAATATCAAAAGGTGGGTCCACCACCCCTACAATATATGTGACTCCATGAAAAAGTACAATTTTTAAACATTCACAAACACAACTTTGTAGTCAACAGCCCTGCAAAGAGTCATCTCAGTTTTGACTAAGGGTGACAGAAAACAGGCGAAGAGGGGCAAAATAAGCATGAGCAGGGGTACGGCAAAAGAGTTCAACATGTCAGGGTAAGGCAAATGCTTGTGGCACCACATACTAAGGAGAGGCAAGACATGAAGAGAAACAAAGAAGGAGAAATGTGAAAAGAAGACAAATATGTCAGGGGGAGAAAGAGAAAAAGAGCAAAGACTAACCTGGAGGCCAAACTGGTAGGATGAGAGATTTCCAGTGTAAAGACAAGAAAGCAGTAAAGAGAAAAACAGACTCAGACCAGGAAGATAAGCACATATGAAGAAAAAGGAGAGGAGGAGCAGAGACCTCATACACATCAGCTCTATGAAACTTGAGCATCTTTGATTCTGATGTTAAGTGATCACACAATTAACCACAAACAAGGACATGTAAACACTACATGAAAGACAACTTGCCAACAGCAATTACTTTTCTGAAACATACACCACATCAGCTTTCAAAGCAATGCTGCTAAAATGCCAAATGGCAGGTGGCCAAACTACAGTAAAATCTACTACTTAATATCGCAGGAGCAACTGTCTCCACGGTGACATGAAGTCACTGAGGGAAAATTTGCATCACTTACAAAGAGCAATGGTCACAAGTCCAAGCTCACAAAAATCATAGCAGAAAACTCAGCTGCCAGACAATACAAACAAGACCAGGTCAATACCTAATATATCTCTGGACCGCCTATAGTCAAATCCTGATTTCGTAACTATGACGTCACCTGACAAAAAAATCACCATACAGATTAATTAAGGACAAACACTGGGATGTGATTTCATTTGCATTACTTCTAAAGACTCAGAGGGATAGGAGAAACAGGTATGCATTTATTTTTCCAGGCTTTTTTCCTTTACTTGAGTCATAGTGAAAGAGATGGAAGAAGATGACATGCAGCGAAGGGCCACAGGACAGACTCTAACCCAGACTGCCAAGGCAAAGATAAAAACACCAAGCTCACGCTTTGTCAGGTAAGCTGCAGCCACTGTCTGGGATCCATAACAGCTTGGTTTTCATTTACTTCCAACTCCATAATGTAACAGACCTTTATTCAAGGCAGGTCTTAATGTGTAACTCCACTCCATTGGCTTGATACATTCAATTGGTCAAAACACTTAGTCTCCTTCATCCCTGCTGTGTGTTTTCTGTTCAGGTATTCCTCTGCCTCCTTCACTATTAATGACACACCTAAGGACAGTAGTTCACACAAAGTCTCTCCTCTCCTGCAGTTGCCAAGCAGCTGGGAAGTTGCTCTGTAAACTGCATCAATCAGTCAGTCAGTGACATTGGCAATTATAGGGCTGGCCCTGTGGCTCAGCCAAAAACAGTAAGGAAAAGACTTTGTCATTCAAAACTTATTCAAGATAGACACAACAACGTGCTTACTACCTAATGAACATTAAAGGTGATACTTATTTCAAGATTAACATTCAGAAACCCCCAACACATAAAACTACCAAACATGAATTAACTATTGTAGTTGACCCCAGCTCATGGCGAAGTTTAGGTAGAAATTGCTGAGTCAAGTCCACATCTTTGAGGCACACCTCTACCTACCTCTCCAGCTCACTGATCTTTTTATCTTTGTCATTCTTCTCATTCTCCATTTCCCGAAGGATCTCCAGCAAGCGGTCCACCTCAGCCTGCGCTTTCCCAGAATCCTCTTTGTGGCGGGCCACTTCCTGCTCAAGGTTCCTAATGCGCTCGGCCAGCTCGGTGTTAGCCTGAGCCTCCAGGGCTGCATTTTGAGCCTGACAGAAGGACAAGATGCTGGTTAGAAATCAGTCCCTTTCAGGATGCAGAGTTAATAACATCCTGCATGTCTGCAAAGCATCTTACTCGCTTAAGCTGGTTCTCCAGTTTGAGGCACTCCTCCTTCTTCTGCTCCAGAGCAATCTCCAGACTCTTGAGTTTTGAGTCCTTCTTCAGCCCCGAGGAGGCCAGGGATGATGCATGCTCCTTCAGATCCAACAGAGAGGTCTGCGTGTACATGCACCCATATACACAGCATGAGTATAAAAATAGAGATAGACTTGTTTCAGTTTACCAAAGTTCCAGCACATGGAACTGAGGAGACTGAAATGCATTACATCTAATTCTGGCATCTATGACTCATCATAAAAGTGAGAAAATAAGAAAAAATCACAGTATTCAGAGATTTGCCTGTGTTTGTGTGAACTTGCATCTTTGAAACTGATTCAATCTGCTTCTCACCTCTCTGTCTGACAGGTCTCCCTGCAGTAAACTCAGTCTCTCCTTCAGCTCTTTCAGCTCCTTCTTGTTGCAGTCGAGCTCCTCTGTCTTCTCCCGGTCGTCTCTGTCTCGCTGCTCCTTTAGACGCTCAATGATGCGCTCCTAGGTGGAGGTAGAGAATTAAACCCTCTTCACCAACACAGCTGACACATGTACAACACAATTTTTCAATGGTGGCAAATATGCTATGGCACCAGTCACAGACTTTATGCAGACATAAATTCACCTTTTCTGCAAGCGATTCCTCTAGTGTGGTGAGAGCAGTGTCAGTGTTGGAAGTGTCTGCCTGCAGAGACTTTACTCTCTCTTTCAGGCTGCTCATCTGCTTCTCCTTGTCCCTCAGCTGCTCCTGCAGGTTTTCAATCTGTGGCACAAACATGAGCAACAGTCGGTCAAAAACCAACAACTACCACAGGAACTGTCAAACTCAACATTGGATCTTTCAATGGCTCACAAGCCAAATCACCTTCTTCTGAAGCACGTTAACTTTGCGCTCCTTAACCTCCAACATGTCCTTGAGGTCGTGGATTTCCCCATTGAGTGTTCCCTTCTCTTCTGACATTTCTTGTATCTGCTTGCTCTTCTTATTCAGAGTTGCCTCCTTTTCTTCCAAGCGTAGGCGCAAAGCATCAACCTAGCCACGATGAGGCAGAAAATTCACAGCCATAAACCAAAACTGTATATTTCTTGCAAGGTAACAAAAAAAAATGTAAGTGGGTCAAAAGCAAAGACAACTGTAAAACATACTGGGTAATGCTGGGTAAGTTCTATGCTTTTGTTTGTGGTACTATCAGTCCAAAGAAGGAACAAGTCTCTCCATTCACTCCATTTAAGTGCGCTTGCTGCGTAGCTATTCTAAAGTCCACTGGCCATATAAAGTGTAAAAACATCTATCTGCTGTACCTCTGTCTGTAAGATGGCAGCTCGTTGCTCTTTGGCAGTGAGAGACTCCTTGAGGACTTCAATGTGTTGCTTGCTGTCTGAGAACTGGTTGGTCAGCGTCTCCAGCTTTGTTTGCAAACCCAGCAGCTCAGTGTCCTTCCTGGAGAGGTCCTGCTTCACCTGCTCCATCTAAAAAAAAACAAAACAAAGGTTAGGGGAGAATTTAAGGAAGAGAGAGAGGGTGAGCTATATATAGATCTGAATGTGTGGTAATGCAAAATTACAGCAGTCCCCTCAAACTAAATGTCTTGTCACTGACCTTGTTCTTCATGAACTTGGTGTGGCTGCGGTACACCTCCATCTGCTTCATCTCCTCCTGACGCTCCTCACAGCTCAGAAGGCCATTGGATTTCATCATTAGTAGTTCCTCCTCCATGTCCCTCAAGCTTCGCTCCATTGAGTTGATTTTTGCATCCTGGGGGGTGATTAAGTGTTATCAATACATGTAGCATGCACACAATACATAGGTCACCACACACAGCGCTGTATTTAATTCTTTAAATCCTCACTTTCATGTCGATAACAGTCTGTAGAGCCTTAGTTTTGGTGGACTCGGGGGTTCCCTCGTATCGGCGGTGCAGCTCCTGCTGGGTCAAGAAAAACAAACAAACTGTGAGCCGCCTGTATTGATAAACTACAGTATCTATGTACATTTTCACGGCAGACAGTAAACAACATAACCACAGAAACAGACTGTTTCATACATATCTCCCATGGTTGTATTGGTCATTACCTCTCTTAGTGCACTAATCTCTCTCTCTCTCTGGTCCAATAAACTCTCAAGGTGATGCCGGTGCATCTCTGCATCAGCCAGTCTCCTGGTCCGCTCCTGGTCCTCCTCTGATGCCTTTGCAGATGGCCCTGACAAAACAAACATAATAGCAATGATGCAGATAAAAACATGTTGATGTAGTTGTAGTCAGCTTGAGCATCATGAGCCATGTGGTTAACTTAGTACTAAGACAGAAACTGGGACCAAATAACCAAATGTCTAAAGCACACAAAATGTAATATGTAAGAGTGTTTATATTTTAATTTCTATTGTATTTAAGATATGGGGTTTAAAGTTGTTTTCTTTATAGTCCTTAATATTCCCTGCCATTCTGAATTATTTTGTGCTCCTAAGAAAATAACATGTAATAATTGTGAGTGACACCTCAGCCTCAGAGGCAAGCTTGGGTTTTTTAAAGCATGCATTGTGGCCAATTAAATGGAGAATAACCCATACTCAGCTAACAGGGGAAATGCCTTGGGTTGAAATGAGGGGGAACAAGTTAGCAGCAACCACAGCCACTTACTGTGACAGACTGAGACCAAAGCCTATTGACACCCCAAATGTTTGCAGGAGAAACGTATTACATAAAGTCAACAGGAAGAGGAAAATCTACTGGCTGGTCAAAGAAACCCTTCAAACCTGGTGCTTTGTTCTTCACCTAATGCTCAAAACTACCTTTGCTTTGCAGCATCTCCAGAAGTTTCTTAATAGATTCATCTCTTGCTCCCAGAGTTTGCTTCTGCGTATCAATCCTCAGCTCCATCTCCTCCAGCGTCTTTCTTAAGAGAAAGAGCTCTTTGGCCTGCCTCTCATGCTCGGCCTGTAGCCGCCGATAGTTCTCCTCTGTCGGTTCAGATGTTAGGGCCAGGTCCCGGCCCTGGCTTGCCGGATCTTGCTGCAGCAGCTGGTTCAGGTCCCGTTGGATCCTCAGCTCATCCTGGAGAGCCTGGACAGTCATCTGGAGATGCTAGAGACAAATAAGAGAGACTTGGATTTGTTAACAGTCATCTGTTTAATAGCCTTTATTCTAAAATTATTTACACAGGGGTAGATGAGTTGAGGAAATATATTGATTATTCGAATGCCATCATTGTTAATGATGATTTAAAACATAGCTGTCTCCTGACAGATGCAGCCCTAACAGCCGGGCATTGTGACAGTGTTACATTTCATGCCCCGTCAAATACAAGTGGTGAAACACAATCAGTCCAGTATAGTATTGCATTGTTTGTGGCATCTGACGCCACGGACACTTGGCAGTGTTCCTGTGAGACAGTAACACAAGGCTGTGTTACACTCTGGTCTGAACCAGCTGTGAGTGTTTTCAGACGACAGAACAAAGAGAGAAGTCAGTGTCTGCCTTTCCCTGTGTCCTCCTCCTCCTCCTACATCCCCCTCCCTTTCCCTCCTTTGTCATTCTCTCCCTCTCCCTCCACCAGCACACACCATTCTCCTCCTCACACACTATTCATCCACCTTGCCTGCTCTCTCCCTATCTCTTCCCTCCAATACTCTCACCTAACCCTCCCTCTCCATCACCTTCTCCACCCCGTGACTAAGGCTGACTCACTGCTGTGACTGCACTGATCCACCCTCAAACACACACACACACAAAGATAGATGTATGCACGGACAAGCACGGGAACACATGCACAAAGACACACACGCATGCACACCTTCTCCCTACCCCTCCTACATTCTCGCTCTCTGCCTGAGGAGAGATAACAGTCAGGCGTTTCGGAAAAGCACAAAGCATAGGGGATGTGATGTACCAGCTAAACTGATCTTAACAGTCAGTCACAGCTCATAAAAAAAATAAAAATAAAAAAATAACATCTGCTACAGAGCATCCACACAACTGGACAAACTATATTAAAGTAAAAATGATAAAGATGCTTAGTGTGTGATACATAACTTCCTTTTACTTGATTCATCCCCATCTTATCATTTAAATGCGTTTGCTGCGCTAACATCATTACTATTACTGATAAAATCATCATCATATGCATTTCTCATCCTATGACTAATGTGAAGCTTAATCTATGTGTCAATGAGTTTTTAAGAAGAAATATTCTATGATTATTGGGCGAGTATCTGAACTTTTTTTTTTTTAATGAGAAGAGGAAGATGACGGCCATTTCACACCATTACACACTAGGTAATAGCAGTCTTTTTAGGTGGGATTTGGAAACACTGGCCAGTACAGACACATGTAAACACAACACACGACTGTCTAATCATGTTCAATGGGTCTTTACAGTTCAGCTGGAACCATATTCAACCAAATGCATTTCGAGCCTGTGTGTGTGTCCATGCTTTCCGCTGCATGAGTGCCAGGGTGGGAGGTGGAGGCGGACATCTTTAAATTAAAGCACCCACTAATTTGCCCTGCGCTAGTCAGGCATTAGTGGGAATTAGTCTACAATGTGATTCTGTGACTCAGCAGGAGTGAAAACAGCAAATTATGCAGGTCAGCCCATCCATTAAGAATCACAGTGAAACACAGACTATTCCTCCTCATTACTGAAACTTAATTTGCACAGTTTCCACAACAAACAACAGACTTTGAAAATAGATTGCACGAGTATGTATTCACTTGTTGTATGTGTGCATACAGTGTCGGTGAAAGTGTGTAGGCCGACACAAGCTGATGAGCACGGAAGTGGTCTCAAATTTTGCCAAGTCTACTCTTTAAGATCAGGGGCAGCACTTACAACTCTGCAATGACTAGTCAACCTAGTAGAATTTTCACACATTAATTAAAAGATAAAATGAAAGAGGAGATTGATCTCATAATCTAATAAAAGCAATCATATACTCCTAGTACATGTAGACACTCATTTCGTGTATTCTTCCTCCATCTAATACTGGGAAATTATTTTCAGTCTGTGAGAAGAGCCAATTCTTTTGAAGGACAAATGTATTTCATGTATTAGGTTTATGGTCATTTTCCTTCATTTCATTCCTTTACTATTGTTACCCATGATAGAGAATCATTCATAAGTTGACTTCTTTTTATTTTCTGCAGTTGTTAAAATAATTCATATATGTACATATTTTTTATATAACACTTTCTCCACATTTTTATCCTGTGCACCACATTCAGCAATTGCTGATACATACAGAGATGCTAATGCAGCCATTAGACTTATGGCCTCTTTCATCTATCAAGCATGAGCATATAGCTGCATATAAGAGGATTAACTAGATGTTCAAAAACTGCCTCAAACCTATGCAGAAAGAGGGAGAGAAACATGCTCACATTAAAGCTGACACACTGTGAAATGCATTTCTCCAGTCTAACATGTTTGACCCGGGCAGACTGATGACTATTCAAATTAAGAAAAATTAGTTAATATGCTCAGAAACAGGAACTTTGAGACAAACTCATCTTTACGATCTCGTCAAACAAATGTAAGGGAACACTCACCTGTGCTTCATCTTGAATCACACGGTATTGTTCCTTCCAAACAGCGATCTTTGAAACCTCATCTTTCCTGAGAGCTCGCTCTTTCTTCAACTCTGGGCTCCAGAAGGTTTTGATTGAATTCATGGAGGAACTGAGCTTGCTCTCTTTGACGTCCACTTCTCGCCGCAGCATTTCGTTCTCACGTAAAACCTGAGAAAACAAAATAAAAGAGCTCCACATAAATTCTGGACATCAGTTTATAGTCTGTCAAACCTAGCAAGTAAGCTTCAAAATTTTCACACACTTCAAAGAGAAACTGGTAGAATGATCATCAAGATACCTCTTTGAGTTGGGCTTGCAGGTCAAGTATTGTGTTGTCTCTGGCCTGCCTCAGAGAATGGGGCACAGTGGAGGCCATGTGGTGGTCCCCAAAAGCTAGAGCATCACCCGCCATCATGCCTGCTGGCAGCACAGCATTGGCAGGCACTGAGGTGGAGATGTTAGGAGTGCTAGCAGCCACCACTCCACTGCTGCTGCTCCTCGACCCATATGTCACTCTTTGTCTCCCCATGGTTGTCACAGTCCCGCCACTTTTGGGAAGGTGGTCCCCTGCCATGGCGACCTCATTGTCACTAAGGTACATTGGGCCTGAGGTGGCATAAGCAGCATTAAGGGACTGGATGTTCTCCATGGAAAGGGTCTTGCCTCCTGCTCCTCCAGGTCCCCCTCCACTGCCTCCAGTGCTGTTGGTACGACGATGTCCCATCCGTGGAGAGCGGGGAAGGCGTGGAGAACGGCCAGATCCCTGACCACCAGTGCCTCCATCTCTTCCTCCACTATGGTTGGCATCCCCTCTGCCAACAGAGCGGGCACTACCATACATCTTCTGCTAAATGGAAGAATGGAGCTGACTGCAAAATTGAAATATGCCCTAAAGAATCTGTTGTATTCTTGCTGATTTTATGGTTGTAATTTTCAGCAACTGTGTGAAAATGTGGCGATGTCCCTGATTCAACTGAAGATGGCCAGCAAAATGTTCATGATAAAAAAGGAGACTTCCCACTTCCAACAGGGGTTAGCCACTGCTGAAAATTATGACACCAATCTGCAAAGAAACCAGAGTTGTTCCATATAAGTTGCACAAAAATAACATTCATAAAGCAGTTGGTATAAATAAATAAGACAGCTTTAAGAATGAAAAATTGACAAAGCGTTACAAAAGCCCAGGTTAATCAACATGAAATTCAGGGACCCCATTTCAGAAAGCTTGGTGATTTCATTATCCAGTAGGGGTCATTGAAGAGGTCTCTATATTTGATGTTAGTTCACTTTTAACATCACATATTTCCTTGAGGACAGAGGTGGAAAAGTTTAGGAGCCAATGATTTTTTATTTTTCCTAATCGTGGGTTTATTGGTGTAATGTTATACCTGTTGGTAAGAAGCATTACAGTCGAAATTTTGATATTCAACGCTTCAGGAGTAACTTCGTTTATCTTTAATGTATGTAAATGAGTCATTCTCTCTGATTTGTGCTGCCAAATTCAACTGATTTTCCACTACAGCCATTTAACTGGGCAGTCTGTGTGGCCTTGCTAGCAGCTAACGTTACGTTAACATACCGGCTAGCGGTGATAGCTGACATTATTACCTTTGACTTCGTGTTATCCCCAAATCATTGCCGTTTTGTTGGAATAGTGTACAAAAATGTTGCCTGGGGACTAAATGTTGAATAAATGACACGTTTTTACAATGTGCTGACGCTATGGATAAAACTAGCAAGGGAGGCAAAGGGGATTGGTCCATGGTGGACAGAGTAGGGGAAAAAAATCTCCCAGCTTGTAAATATGAATATAAATAGAAATAATAGCTTCACAGACACATAGCTACACGCCTGATGTGATACCTCCATTACATGCAATGTCAAACTGTGATATGCTAAAGCAGAACTCAAGCACTTTCCACAATCCTAACGACAACGTACAGGTTCTGCTTTGGAGACACCCATATCAACCATATCCATTTTCCTTCGTCCTCTCCTGAACGGATTTTCATGTTAAGCTACGAGTTTCTTCATCCGCAGCTTCACATAGCTTACTCCATGTCCACTACATGTCACGGAAAGAGCTAAAATATCAAATACACGTAACATTTAGCGCTAGCTCGACGTGACATACGGAGGCTTGTCCATCCAATTTATGTGGTCAAGCAGAACCTCTATTTTTTCTCGCTAGCACAATAGCCAGTGGAGAAGACCTCTCCAAAAAAACTACCTTTCTCGTGGTCTGGTGGAGCTCAAACCGCTGCCATCAATGAGTCCGCTATAGAGTGGATGGAAATCAGCCGCAGAAACGGTCATTTTATGTTAATTTCTCGACAGATGTCTATCTGATTTTCCCATCTTTTCACCAGCAGTACCAGCGGCTCGGGAGAGCCTGGGCGCCTCAGTGACGTCAAGCCTCCTGTGCGCGCTCACGACAGTCTTCCTCGCCACGCTTGAATTTTAAACGCGCGCTCACGAATTTATGGTGAGAGGAGGTAGCAGGGAGCAGACATAAATTCGTTACTCTGGATTAATATGATGGAAGAGGTTAAAATTGCGAAAAAACTCTGGAGGGTTTCAGAGTTAAATCAGTAAGCAAACACCATCGGGAATGTAGTTTATTATTGAATAATTGTAGAAAATTCTGCATGCTTCTCTGAAAATGACCAATAACTATAAACTACACATATAAATATACTGTTTTCTGTGCTGATATTTTAATTTTGGGTGAAATACCATATAGGGGACACGCATTCAATTATTTGTCAATAAGTACCAGCAGGGGGCAGCGTTGACCTTTGCAACCTACACACAGCTGTTGAGAAAATGATGGCCTGGCCTCGCAGATTATTTTCTTTTTTCATCACACGAAATAAAAAAGGGTAGACATCTAGGCTGTTACAATAATGGGGTCACATTTAATAACTTATTTACAGCTAATTAGGATGTAATGCTTGGCCATTTTTTTTTAACAAAATGTAATTTGTCTGTTTTGATTAAAATATATTTTTTTTAAAAATCCATTTATCACAACGGATTTGTTGAACTGAATA
The DNA here is from genome assembly GCA_021432705.1 of Caranx ignobilis. NCBI lineage: Eukaryota > Metazoa > Chordata > Actinopteri > Carangiformes > Carangidae > Caranx > Caranx ignobilis. Next base: position 58,752,334 of record MU269990.1, read on the forward strand.
AATGGAAGGTGCCATAACAATTATAATCACACACCAAAAAATAAATCATTATGCTACATTAAATAATTGTAAAATGTTATTTTTTCTTGACGGTGTTTCAAATTGATGTATGTTATGGTTATGAGGTAATTCCTTACTGGCGCAGGCGCTTTTGGAGAAACCCGTAGGTTCGTCAATATGTAGCAACCGAAAGCGAGACTCAAACCTCAGCTTTGATATTCATTAACGGAATAACGTGTCCGCTTTTCACTTAAGGACAATGTTTATGTGTTCTCTTACATACATCTGAAGACAGATTTACGCCGTATCATCAATTTCTACACCGATGGCCGTTAGCTGTGTTGTGAATACGATACTGAGGTAGGTCGCTGTCTGCCACCCGGCACCGCTAGCTTGGTTGTGAAGGCTACAATGCTACAACTATTAGCAAAACCAGACGTTGCAGCGAATATCAGCTAACGTGTGTATTGGTTTTAACTATGCATAAATATAACGTAGACAATGTACCAGGTGGCTACAAATGGTCGTCGTAAACCAGATAGTCAGAATACATTTACAGTGCGTAGCAACAACAAATGAAGCGTCAGTGTTGTTAACCCCCCAGATAACGTCAAATTGAATGGGGACAGTTAGGAGGTGGGTCTAGCTTTGTAGGCCATCAGTAAGACCCGCCTAGCTAACGTTAGCTAGCTGCGTAGCACTGGCGCTATACCTGATAGCTTTTCAGCCGGCGTCACATCGGGCTAACGTATCCGGTGTGATAGCACGGCTTGAAATGTTGGTCACTCAGGGATGGAAGGTGGACTTGAATACGGTAAAGTTGTCAATATTCAGTAAACGTTCATCGTTGCTAACGGTTATAGATATGTCAAAATGTCAATAGGAGGTAGCTACGTGAAACAATTATGCGGTTTCTGACAGATGAGGCGGAATACTTTAAAATCAATGACGTGACAGGGAAATAGGGTCTCGTTGGTTAGCGTTTCGCTGGTTATGGATTAGCTAACGCCAGCTAACTAGCCCTGAGCTAGCTGTGCTCGTTAGCAGGCTAACAAAGAGCCGTTGCTCCTCCTTGCTTTGTATGTTCGAGGCTGCCGTTTCAAATGGTTGTGGTTTCACTCATAAAACATAGAAGAAATTGGTTCGTAAAGCGAGGTTAACCGTAATTAAATTATGAATTTAATTAATTTCCATTGTCATCTGTTTTATTTATCTGGTTGTTATTGTCGCTAACATTGCCAGGTTTCGCCTTGACATTGTAGTTGTCTGCGCTGTTAATGGCTGCAAACATGGCAGGGTATAGATGACTAATAAGTAATAAGATTGTCATTGCAAGCTTGTTAACAATTACAAAAATAATCACACTGCACCGATCGTTTGTAGAAAGGTCAAGATATTTTCCAGTATACAGCATTGTGCAGCTTTATCGTTTCGTGGACTTAACCTTAGTTTTGTCATATGCATTAGCATTTGGATATCGATGTTTACAATTTCTTACATAGTCAGAGGCTGAAAAAAATATCAGCTGTCAACTGTCTTCAATTACTAGCTATGTGAGACATTGAGATGTTACTGTGTAACTCAAATGGGCTAAGGGTTGCATGTGGTATTTGTATACTTAAATACTTATTTATCTTATACACTTAATTTGGCTAAATATGTAATGCATGCCAAAGAAAGCAGTTAAATGTTTTATCGAATATTGATTGGGTACAGCTGAAACATAGATAACACTGAATAGAACCTATTCTGAATGAAGCATCTGAGAGGGTAAACATGTCCCTACTGTACATGACATGTCATGTGGCAAGACAGCAAATTGTATCAAAGCAGGAGAACCATAAAGACGGACTTATTTTTTGTGTATTGAAAGTGTATCACAAATGATGGTTATAAAGCAGTGTTGTTCAACTTTATACTGTAATATCTACTTGTGAAAACTTAGACTGGTCACCAACAAATCTTGTTGACATAATATGGGTTACTTTTATAAAGCATATCAATCAGCTTTTTTTTCTCTTTTTCTTGCAGTGAAACTGGACTTTAACATATCTGGAGTCTCTGGTGATCCTAATATTGCCAACAGTAGGACGTTTGGTGCCTGTTGCAGGCCGTGTGCATTTGTTCCCCACCAGTGATTCCTTATGCTTGATAGAAGCTGCACCCTGCGTCTTACAGGATGGATGGTGTGGACCTAAAGAGACTTGTGTATCGACATCAGCACTCTCTGTTTTGCTGTGGTGTTCAATCTTTTTCCATTTACAAGAGAACACCTCCCATCTTACACCTCCAGTCTCGGCACTATACATATAAAGGCCTTCTTTGAGCAATAGAAAAGATAGCCAGAGATAGAAGTGTTAAAACTTTCTATCTTTTTCCCTTTTAAGCACAGACAGATACTGCTCATAGAGGCCTGTATAATGGACATGGAAATATCCTTATTTTAATTTTTCAGTTATTGTATGCCCTTACTTTTAGTGTGGGTATTGGGATGTCGGAAAAGCCAGACGACAAAATGGTGAAGTTCCTGGCTCCCCCTCAGAAGAGTGGAAATGTCACCAGTTCCGGATCAGATTCAATGGTGAATGAGTGCCGGCCGGTAGAAGTGAGACGCCGGCATCACACCATGGAGCGTGATCGCTGTAACCCTGAACACCGTTTCTTGCGCCGCAGTGTCATCAGTGATTCCAATGCTACAGCATTGGCCCTCCCTTTACCCAGCAAGATCCCCATCCCAGCACCTCAACGGGTGCAGCCACGGGAAGCCACCCCCCAGCGACAACAAGCTGCTGCTGTTGCTCATTTGCCACGCACTGAAACAAGTTTAGCTCAAAATCAGGAGTCTGTTGATAATGGAAGAGGAGGAGAAGAGGGAAAAGATATAGAAATAGCCAAGGTGGATGTAGTGCCTTCAGACCAGGAACCAGCCAATGTACAAGAAATCTGTGATGAGGAGGTGGTCGTAGTAGCCAACTCTGTACCAAGCCTAGGAAGAACATTGCCAAGTCAAACAGAACCAGAAAGCACTGACGTAAAGGCAAATCAAGAAGAAGACGGTGAAGAAGAGGATAAGGATTCTGCCAAGGCGCGAGCAGAGGCAGAGCAGAGAGAAATTGAGAAAAAAGTACAGGATGACATTGAAGAAGCAGAGACCAAAGCAGTGGGAACATCACCGGATGGGCGTTTCCTAAAGTTTGATATAGAAATTGGACGTGGCTCCTTCAAGACAGTCTACAAGGGCTTGGACACTGAGACCACAGTGGAGGTGGCTTGGTGCGAGCTGCAGGTATGAATTGGTCTAATCATTGTCCTAATTACTTTTATTCCTTTTATTTCAATACATTTTTCAGTTGGATCATTAGCACTCACTCAACATCTCAGCAGTTTAGAGATTGTGTTTTTTGACTGAGTCACCATAGTGTTGTCATCTCCTTTTGTTTAGGCTTGTTTTTACTAGGTGGAGTAGAGCCAAGACAATTTCCTTCCGTGCTGTTACCTGAGCTACTGTCTCTCTCATTTCCGCTCTGAGACACATACCTAGCAGAAGAAAAACATGGCAAAAAAGACTCCCAACTTAGCTTTTTTTGTACAGCTAAATCCATGCTCCTCCAACAACTCCACATAAGATTGAATGTCTGAATTGATAGTGCGTACTTCACAATAAGACATTGTGAAATTACCAGAAGCTGTCAGGGCTTGTGTATTCAATGTTTATTACTGACTAATGAATATCCAAGACCATAGTTAGCTTGTGCTTTTTCCATTGCACTGGTAGTGTGTAGAATTCATGTTTTCATGATTTCTTGTACTCAGTTTTCACAATGGCAGAAGACCTTATTTACAAAAGATTGGATTATTATGCAGAATTATCATAACTGTAACTCCATTGTGACTGGGGAAGTTGTTGTCAGTAAAACTCAATAATTCCACCAGTTTTGATTGTTTGCAATTTCCAGGGCTGAATGCAGCAACAGTACCTTTTCAATAGATTTTCAAAATTGGGTATTTGACCAAGTTATTCTGGTCTTGAAACTATTTATTTTTAATGAACTGCATGGATATTATATCTTACCAGTTTTAACGATGCCACCATTTGGTTTTGAATCAACTTCATATGAATCATTTGAATTTTTCTTAAAAATGCTTGTCAAATTGTAGCTCTGCTATCTGTCCAGTTAGTTGGTTCTTTAAAGCAGCAACATGGCCCATAGCAGAGTTTGACCTCATTTCACCACATGACTGTTTGCTTTTACTGTCACGCTTTCACCCTGTCATGGGAGATGCAGGCCTCACACAGCAGCACATTCAACTAAAGCTGCACATGCACACTGGTTTCAGAACAATGTGAAGATTGGAGGCACGTGCCCCTCCCCCCTCACACAGAGTGAATCAGGGGCATGCGCAATGTGTTTCTGCTTTGAATGCTGTGTGAATGTAAAATGGGTCACATTCCTGACAGAGGAATCTCCTGTGTGAAGTGCAGCAGGCCGGCTTTGCCTGCCAAGGCCTGTTTTTTCACTATCAGCCTACTTCCCACCTCTCTGTTTTTCTGAACTCATTTAATTTCAAGCAAATACAACCTCCCTCTGTTAATATTCCACTTTGAGGTTGTATACTTAGTCATTCTTCTCTAATCGTTATTTCTTTCTTCCTCTTGATCTTAAACAGCTCCTGCAAATTTCTGTAGCACACACAGAAATCTCTGTGAAATTGACAGTTTTTATCTTGCCTGATCACTCACGTTTAATTACTTTGTTATTATACATTTGACTTCCTTTTATGTCTGTTATGTTGTGATGTATAAGGTTCATGTGAGCAGTTGATAACTGAACACCCTAAGTTACCACAGCTGATTGGCTAAAGTGATTTATGATTTTCAGTTTTTTTGTTTTTTGAATCATTAACTGGTTTACTGACTGAAGATTGAGAAATCAGTCAGTATGTTATCACTTGTATTGAAAGGTTGATCCAGTGGAAAGAGGAACTTAATTAGAGTTCTTACAGTTAAATGAGAGTAACTTTGTTCACTGCAGAAATGAAACATGACCATGTAACCTGACACTCATTCTCCTCCTTCCTCTGTCATCCAGAGAGTTTCAGTTAAAGAAATGCCTCAGCTTCTCAGTAGATGAAATCCCCTTGCATTTGCTCGTTATGGCTGTCCCATGATCAAGCACCACATTTACATTCCTCATACATCCTGAAGGCAAATTTACATACCATTTAAAAAAAATATATAGTGTAAGAATATATTGATTAAAGTAATTGTTAGTTTAGTTTCAACTATTCAATCTCTATTCAAAAAATGTGTCATTACTGATATGGATTAAAAAAATGAATAAGAAAAAGTCCTGTTGATGCTGGAATTAGTGATGTAGAAAGCAATCAGTAATTTTTCTCATTGGGAATTTGGTGTCAGCTGGAAGCAAATGCAAAACCCATGCCTGTATGCTAATGAAACCAGTCAGACAGGTTTCGCTGCCTAAAATCCTTTAATCTTCCTTCAGTATGGCTAAAATTGCAGCCCTAAACTAGTATTCCTGTGAGGCTGTGACACTTATTACATGCTAGAAACACAACAGTGTTGTTCTCAGATCCCAAAGTGTTACCTTGCTGTTGTTAGGAGTTTTTCTTTGATTTATATACTTTCTTTATTTATTACATTTTTTTCCGGACCTATACAATGAGAGGTTTTTCAGTAGTCATAGAGGTATTTCACTTTGACCAGATTGTTGACAGACCAACCAATCCACTTTTCTTTCATCAGGCAATGCTGCAATCATGGCAAAAACCTTTTATGTGTAAAGTTTAAATGAAATGGCCCTGGCTTAGCCAGTCTGAGAGGCCATCTGTCCACAATCGTCTAAGAATTTTTAAGCGTCCACCCTTTTTCACCCACACATGAACCCCCTACATTTGTTCCGGATCTCACATTGCAGGCATGTCTGAACAATAAGTAGGTCACCACAGAGAGGAAGCTGAGGAAAAAAGAGGAATAAATTTAGGAGCCTCCCCCCTCTTGCTCACTCATCCATCTTCAGCTATGTCATCCTCTGCTTGTTTCCTCCCCACCTCTTTCCTCTCCACTAGTGGCTGTAGCTAAATGTTGAAAGATGAGGAAGAGAACCAAAGGTATCCTGTAGAATTTATGGGACATACATGTCCAGCTGGCTCATGGTATCTGCTGAGAGTGATGTGCTGTGTCCAAGTAGTATAACAGCTGTGTTTACTTCTCATGATTAGTATTCTTTTGGTTTTCTATATTTGTCTGAAATGCACAGACTATTGTGGAAATACACCACATATCTATCATCTGTATCTATCATTTGTGGCTCTAATCAAGAAGTGTTATCAACAAGAAATGTGCTTTCACAGTTCATTAAGTTGAAGTTACTGTTGCCCTTTCAACCTTGTTTTTTTATTAATAAGTTTTCTTTCTGCAACATTAAAATCACATGAATGAGCATACTGGCAGATGGAAAAATGGCCCGGGTCCATCATCTTGTCTTTTGCTGACAGCTTGACTAACAGTCACAGTGATATTTGACCTCATTGCCATGTCTCACAGTATCTTGGTAACGCCAAACATTTCCTCCCTCAGAGACATAGTGAGCTTAATGCTTTAACTTTACAACATTTAAAACTGAACTATTAAACATGACATCATAATTTACAGACCATAGATCAGATCTTAATCGATGTTAACCAGAGGGCACCATCTAGCCCTCAGTGTCAGCCTCAGAGCAGGGACCTGACAGAGCCAGCCCATGGCAAGATCATAGGCTTTTTTTCCACTCATTCTATTTTTAGCGGTGTTGGGTTATTTATGATAGCATTTGCCTAGAAGCAGTATTTTCTGCTCTGCTTTTGTTATATTGTAGTTACCTTGCATTAGACCTGATTCACATGAATGAATGAATGCCATAGATTTAGTCTTGGCTCAGTGATTATGGGTTGCAATTAATACAATAATATATTTCTGTTTGCATGGCAAATCAATGAAAGGTCACAGTGTTGGTTGTTGTTCTGTTGTCATTGGTTAGTTTGTTATAGCTTTATTCTCATTGGTTGGCTTGTAACCAAGTTCCATTTTCATTAGTTAGTTTGTAGCCCTTCTTTGGTTGGTTGGTTGGTTGGTTGGTTGGTTGCTGTATCTGGATTTACTCAGATTGATTTTTGCAGAGAGGTCTCCTGTTTGCTGTCACTGCACGAGAGGAGGAAAGTCCTTTGTGTCCTTTGGAAACACGACTACTGGCGTTCCTGACGCTTGTATACAGTGAGCTGGCGATAGCAAAGACTGGAGGCATTTTCTCCATCCGTCCATCCATCCATCTGACCATCCATCCATCCCATTCCCATGAATGTAATATCTTAGTAATGGCTTAAAGAAATCAAATTTGGCACAAACACTCACTTGGATTTGAGCTTGAACTGATGAGATTTCCATAGCCAAAGGCCAAGGTCCTAGTGATCTCACAAAACATGGCTTTGTTCTTGTGAAGGGATATAGCTCAGTAATGCCTTGAGGGACTGTGGTCAAATTCACCTGGACTCAAGGACAAACTGATTAGATTTTGGTAGTCATAGGTTGCACAACACATTTTAGCCACAGCTCAAGAATATGCACAAAGATTACAATATTTCTCACAAACTGTTAATATTTTGTATGATTTTGGATAAACTGTGATGGAACCTGAAACTAGTCTGAATGGCGGAGACATACAGTGGTGAAGGAGAAATTAACTTTTCACGTGCACCTTCAGTTTATCACATTCTGAGAGGGCAGTATTTTACAGCTGAGTTATGATATTGTAGAGACGCTGGTAGCAACACAGCTCTCGCATACAAGCTAAATGTTGAATATGGGGGACCCCCAATGGGGTTGTGGTGGGTTAGGAAAGCCACAGCCACCTCAGCTGAAACCTCTGCCTAAAATTTCAATATCTTGCATTCACTAGTAAGTAAATGAGAGAGAGATGACAATATATCACTTTGAAAAGTAATTTGAATAGTAATGAGAGAAAGTATTTCTGCTTGTTTCCCCTCTGTTACTCAGTGAGTGATAATTATTTGGCCTCTCTGCTCAGACTATGTGGATGTAGCAGAGGCTGCACTATGACCAGAGACAGTAAAAGCAGAACTTTGCACGGGCCAAAGATCTCTTTAAAGTGACAGTTTAAGGTAGTGTGATGTGTGTCTTGATGATTGTGTTGCAGAAATGTTTAGGTCTGTGTGTTGGGAGTCAAAAAACAAGACCAGTTCCTTGAGGGTTACTTTACAACCCCTGGGCTCTACATCCTTTAATGTGGTTTTGGTCAAATGTTCCTCTTTTTTATGTAGGTCACATAGGTGTAAACTCAACATACTACTGTATGATCACACTTTGTCAGCTGACCCTCTCAAATGCTTCAGTGTTTAGAGGTGGAAGTTGATGTTTCTTAAAAATGTGAAAAAAAACAACTTTATCTTACATCTTACAAGAATGCAACAAGTCTAACTGGTTTAGACTTGTAAAGGCATATGTTTTTAATGAGTTATCAGAGTGGGAGTGTGCTTACAGTGTACTTACAGTAGAAATGCCGTCATTGATACAGTAGTTTGGTATGTGTGGGGGTTGGGGTGCTGCACACCCTTGGCTAAGAATTCTGAGGCTGACTGCTGCAGTGGATATTTTGCATGACTGTTTTCACATGATGTGCACTGCAGAAAGACAAAGGGGTGCCACTGCCCCACTAGATCAAATATGGTGGAAAAGTAGGTCAGTTGTTCCAAGTTGCATGGTGGAGCCCCCATTACTTATCTATCTACCCTCACCCACTGTTTCTTTGACATATCTCCATGACTCAGGGTCCTCTCCTGCTTCTAATTGTTTGCACGTTTCCCCTCAACTTCTCATTTGGCTGACCTACATCATCCTAGACATTTCAAACATTCAACCTCAAACCTCCAAAATACCTCCAGCAGAGGTTGCAGTGGTCTAAAGTATGTTTTTCTTCATGTCAGTCATTGGAAAGTTTTCTATCTCGTGCTGACACATACACAGTCTCACACTTACTCTCTATGGGGCTCCGGGAGGCTGAATTTCCTGGATAACCTGGCCTGTAGCCAGGTCTCTGGGGTTTACAAGGGATATCTTTGACTCTGGGTTTTCACTGTGCTTCTAATGGCTATTGGTTAGCTTTCCTATAGACATGCATATTGTAAATGTAGGTCACACCAGGAATTACACTTGGAAACCTGAGAAGGATGTTGTACACATTCAAATTTTTTTGTTAATGTGCAGACAATACAAAGGGTATTTCTGCCCGTCCTTATTTATGCACCAGGCAGTTAGAGGAATGTCAAATCCCACTGTGCTGCCCTGTCTAAATTATTCTATGATTCATTGACAGACCTGTCAGCTGCCAGACATGTGTCGACTTGTATCATCCATATCTTTGTTCAGATTGCAGGCCATGGTGAGCTCAGTCATAGCCTCATACCAGATACAGCTGGTATCTGAAGGGCTGGGCAGTGTGTCAGTATCTATGGTCATTAGTCTATCATTGTTGATATGAACAGTAACACTACTCAGTCTGGAATGAAACAAGCCAAAATCACAGTCCTAGTAAATAATCAAATTACATGCATTAACAATGTTGTGATGAATATTTAATGTATTTACAGAATGGGGAAGTGGTATCAGGCTTTTGGATAACACTATTCATATGACGTGGTATAATGTATATTGATAATGGCTATGGTGATATAAATGTATTATTTATTCTTCTCATAGTACTTAAATCTACTGTCGAGTAGTATTTGTCTGTCTGTTGGTCTGTTTTTGATTGTCTGCCTGACAGTCTATACTGTCATTCATTTTCAGTCTCGCTGTGGCTCTTTGCTTGTTTTGGTTTATTTAAAATCTAGGACATGGCTAGATTTGCTCCTTGCCAGAGAAAACAGGGCTACATCCCTGTGCTCTCAACTGAATGCGCACTTGTTTCTCAAGAGTATTTCAGCAACATTTATTTAGAGAGAGAACTGTGTATTGTAATGCTGTTTTAGTTAACCTTTTACAGGTATTTGCGAAAATGTCAGGTTGTCAGGCTGAAATGTCACCTTGGCTGTAGATTCAAAGACAGTTTTCTTTATAAATAGATGCCTTAAATTGCCATGAATAGTCTTCATTATCCCCCACACTTACTCATTACCTTTTCATAACTAAATAATAACTACATAGACAGTATGTGAATAAATGGTGCTACTCTCTGTGCTGTGTGAAAGCTTACAGTATTTTCCCTTTATCCCCTGCAGGATCGTAAGTTGTCAAAGGCAGAGCGACAGCGTTTTAAGGAGGAAGCAGGGATGTTAAAGGGACTACAGCATCCCAACATTGTCCGTTTTTATGACTCCTGGGAGGGACCCTCCAAAGGCAGGAAGTGCATTGTACTGGTCACTGAACTCATGACTTCTGGCACACTCAAAACGTGAGTCTCAAACTTGGCAGAGCTAACAAACACATCAATACAGTGATTATACTTTATGTACAGTATACACTAAAGCTGTGCTCTATGTATCACTTACGATGATGTGCTATAATTTGAATATGTAAATGGCTACAAAACAGAAAAGTGCACTACAGAAGTGAAAGTGTATTTGCACTTTTTTATTGCCTTTGTGAAGAAATGTTATGTTTGACTACATTTCATAGCTTTATTTTTTTTCAGGGTTACCTTTGATTCTCTGGAAAATTCAGCAGAGAGGATGTTAAAAAAATTCTGATCTGTTTTCTTGTAGATATCTGAAGCGGTTTAAAGTGATGAAAATTAAAGTGCTGCGGAGCTGGTGTAGACAAATCCTCAAGGGGCTTCACTTCCTTCATACTCGGGCTCCCCCCATCATCCACAGGGACCTTAAGTGCGACAACATTTTCATCACGGGCCCAACAGGATCCGTCAAGATTGGAGATCTGGGACTGGCCACACTCAAGCGTGCATCCTTTGCCAAGAGTGTTATAGGTACGACTCCAAAGTCATTTCTACTTCCTGGTCCCTGTCCTGCTGTGGGGCAGTACCTTTCCTGAGGTCATGATAAAGTGTCTTGTATTGAAATGGTGATGTTTAAAGAAGGTATTTCTGTTCTACTCGTTTTTCTGACGATGTGGTTCAAAAACAGACCACAACGTTTCAGTTGTCTCTCAAACCACAGCTCAAATGGAGGCCAAACACTGTGGTAATCTTAGGCAGATAACCACAAGGCTTTCGCTCCCTGAACTTGCACAGTATTTTTTTTATCAATTTTGGTCATTGTACAGAATAGTTCTGCTCTATGCTTTTCCAAAAAGAGGGTTTGTTTCCAGGCATCTACTGAATGTAAGTAGCGCCTAATGTTTCTCCTACTGTTAAATATCAGTATCATTATAATAGTTGTCATGCCTTCTTGCAGGCTAACCTGGCCATGGCTAACGGTATGGCCATTGCTTCTGTCTTAGACTGGTCTTTGTTCTGTGGTTTGGAAATATGTGGTCTGTTTGCCATTTACACCTATGATGTTTAACATCTCTTTTCTATGGGTTTGCCTCAACAGGTTTTTTTTCCCCTAGTGTTTGTCTCTTACTGTCTTTTAAAATATTGCAGGGCTGCTGAATCTTTTTGCTCCATCTTTGTGTCCAGAGAGCCCTACCCACTTTCTCTCTGACAGCCTTTTGTCTTTGATTTTTATTTTATTTTGTTTTTATTTATTTATTTGTTTTTTTACTTTCATATTCTTGGGTATGTTTTTAAAATGTAGGCTCTAGCCTCAGCTGTGCCCCATTCTGCTGTTTGGAATGAATAGGGTACTGCTGGTCATTGAGTAAGTATGAACTTTTATGGGCCTGGTAAGTCTGACAGTGTGCTGTAACACACATCAATATCAAAAACAATCACATTCAAATAACCAAATCAGTTTTTCTGTGTAAGACCTGATATTGAATGTAAATTTATTCTTTAACTGAACAAGGCTGATGTGCAGGGACACACTGCTCAGTACAGTTACTAGCTATGGGATTTGCTTCTCTCAGCCTTGACCATAACGGTTTTCTCCTGCAGGTCAAGAAGAGATGGTAAGTGAGACTTCGAAAGGTAAGTTTATTATAGAGTGCAATGTTAACGTGGTTGAAAGGTAAGGTCTTGACAAAAGTTATTTCCATAGCTGGTTGTATTTCTCATACAGAGCTCATTGGCATCCCTTTGAACAAATTGACCTGTATTCTGGCCTGGGCATTAATTTTAATATGCCTAATGTTAAGCCAATTTTGAACAGTTTGAATGACATTCATTTTGGTAACAAGTGTGGTCTGCACATCGGTAACCTCAGTGACATTCTTACATTAAAACATGTTAAGGTCTTACACAGACAAACAAGTGCCTTCTTCTCTGCAGTCTAACTGAGCCCCACTTCTCCCTCCTTTTTTGTTTTCTGTCTCTTTTTTGCTTTCCTTCCCCTTTTCTTTTTTTCTTTCTCTTCCAACTTTCACCTCACAGGTTCTACACCAGGAGATGTCAACAGGCTGGTCACTCTTCTCATCCTCCTCTTCCTCAACCCCTCATGGGTTAGAGGAGCAGAGGGGCAATGGGTTGTGAGAACCCCACTCAATCAGTAAGGGAGTTCGAGAGTTCTGAATAGTTGTTTTGATTTAAGGTACCCCTGAGTTCATGGCGCCTGAGATGTATGAGGAGAAGTACGACGAGTCAGTGGATGTGTATGCCTTTGGAATGTGCATGCTGGAGATGGCCACCTCAGAGTACCCTTACTCAGAGTGCCAGAACGCTGCACAGATCTACCGCAGAGTTACCAGCGTAAGTCTTCTCTTCAACCCACCCTGTCACCCCTCTGACCCTGCCTTCAAATCTTCCTATGTGCCAAGAAGGCTAGTGTCCAAGTCTGGAATAATTGTATATTCCTGCTCTTACTTCTGTATCAGGCTTAAATTACATTTCTATCTTCTAGTGCTGTGTTTCACCTCTTAACTCAAGTGTATTCCTGTATCTCCCAGAGAATTTTCATTTGCTCTATTTTTAAGAACCCACAAAATTAAATGATAATGATAAAAAACCCCCAAAAGAAAACACATTATTTACACCAATGACCCCCTTTGATTCGCTCCCAGACCTTTTTTTCCTTTCTTTCTTTTCCTCTGGATTATGTTGTAATATGTCAGTTAAGCATGTAGACTTGGGGTGTGGATGAGTGATAAGACCCTGAACAAGCACAGTCCTGTTGTTTTCTAAGGGCTAATTGTTTAGTCTTGTGATTATGCCAGAAGGGCAGTAACTGTTGTTAAAAAAACACATATTTTTAGTCTTATTCATACAGTTCATACTGGCTTACAGATGAAATACACAGTCACCGATATGACTCATTCATATGATTCATGCAAATACAAGTCTCAGTTTAAAAGGCTGAACTTGCCCCTAGATGTTATCTGAAAAGTACTGTGAAAGCTCTAGCAATACCCTTAGTTTATTATTAACTGCAAAGTAGTTCAATTACTTTAAATACTGAAGTCTGTGGTACATGACTCAACAGATATTTTTTTAATTTAACCTAGCGCAGTAGTGCAAGTTATCAGTTGTTAGCCCTCTTAATTAGTCACAAATAGGTCACACTGCAGGGCACTAAACACACTTGCCTTGACTTAACAAACAAAGTGCTATTGTGTTGTTAAGTCTGTATTCAGGCAGTGTGACATCCTCTGTTTTTACAGTAGAACTCCTTGGAGAGATGGGCTGTTGTTCTTCCTACTTTGTCATTTCAGCTCAGCTGTTCAGCTCTCATCCATTCATCGTCATCCGTTTTCCTGTAGCACCAGGCAGTTTCCTGTTGCTATTGGCTCAATTCTTCACATTTCATCAGCTGCCCTTCACTGACTTATGCCCTTCTTTTCTCATCATTTGACATTTTACACTCTTTAAATGCCACCAGGCAGAATGCAGTTCATCCTTTTAAGATTGTTTGAATGGAGTTGTGTGGAGATTATATTTCTTAGAGACCAACCTCCCACATTTCATATTGTGAGTTTTGAGATATATACCAACACAAAAGTTAAAGAGGAAGAAGATAATTTAAGGTTGCAATCATTTCAGTAATCTGAGGATGACAGATGTTTTGTGGTATAAATTTAGGCTATGAGCTAATAGAGACAAGATATGGGGTCGTATCCAAAATAAGAAAAGGTTAAAAGAAAAGGAAAACCATTCTCATTCAGGTTTTTCTGTTTCCCATAGGGTGTGAAGCCTGGCAGCTTTGACAAGGTGGCCATTCCTGAAGTGAAGGAGATCATCGAAGGATGTATTCGCCAGAACAAGGATGAGAGGTCTCTAATTGCAAGAGCATGTTAACCAAGCTGAGGGCAGTCAAGGTTTCCAAGAAAACATTTGCTCATTGCTTGTCTCCTATTTAGGTATTCAATCAAGGACCTTCTGAACCATGCCTTCTTCCAGGAGGACACAGGGGTGCGTGTTGAGTTGGCAGAAGAGGATGATGGAGAGATGGAGGCTATTAAGCTGTGGCTGAGAATTGAGGATATAAAGAAACTCAAGGGAAAGTACAAAGACAACGAAGCTATTGAGTTTTCTTTTGACCTCAACAAAGATGTCCCAGAGGATGTGGCGCAGGAAATGGTGAATTCAACTTTTAATGTCTTTAAAAAAAATAAATAAATAATAAACATCTCATTAATACTGTCTCATAAAGACTGCATGACAACTGGAAAAAGACAAATAGTTTTTAGTTGTTCTCATCACTATCTTTTAAATATTCATTACTGAATTCTTCCTCATATCTTTGTGCTGCAGGTTGAATCTGGTTATGTGTGCGAAGGGGACCACAAGACCATCGCGAAGGCTATAAAGGACAGGGTGTCTCTTATCAGTCGAAAGAGAGCACAGCGGCAGCAGGTATGTCCATACCCATCATAGTGCATTTTATTTTGTTTACTATTAAAGTTTCTACTAAATTCTCTTGAATTATATTCTCAATCCAGAGATTGAGGTTCACAAGTTGCCCATCAATAGTCTCTTGAGGGATTTTGAAACATTCCTTGTTCTCTGTCTTGAAGGTCAGAGAAGATCAGGAGAAGAAAAGGCTAGATGAAGAGCTGCAGAGTCAGTTACTGCCAGCACAGCAACCAGGTCAACAATCAAGCACTGAGTTGCCTCAGTCTCAGCCTGTGCCCCAGCCTGCTTCTTATGTCCCTTCGCAACCAAACCAACACAGCACACATATGTCTGCCCAACCTGCGTCTCAGCAGAGCCTTCAGAGCTCCAACTACAACACTCCTCAGCCGGCCCAACTGACTGGCATGGCACAGGGCATACCTTATGTCCCCCAGTCAACTGGACAAGTCCCAGTGCCAGTTCAGGGTCAAAGTGTGGCCAGCATCCACCCAGAGTCAGAGGATCCTGAGACTGACCAACACCAACAGTTGCAGCACCCTGCAGGAGGTGTGTGTCAGCTACTTTTTTTTCCCTTTGAATAAAATTGGTTTTTGAAGGTGAGTACATATAGAGTTCATAAATTAAACCCTCATGGCCCCCTCTTGCAGCCACTCACATAGGCGACAAACTACCTGGTTCCTCCATCATTCCTGAGGCCCAACCTGCTCAGCCTGGATTGTCCTACAGCTCCATTACTGATCAGCACCTGCCAGTGGTGAGTCATGTGTCAAATTGAACACACGCTTTTGTGTCTTAAAAAATCTCATGTGTTTACTAAGGTATGTGCTCCTCAAAAGTGAGTGTATATTAAAAACATTTTTCAGTTTGACACCCGATTTTTCCTTTACAGCAGTCTTTGTCATTACTAAATTCAGTGTAGACAAGGGGACAGTGTAGACAGTCTCTCTATGGCAGCTGACCTAACTAGCTGCTTGTAGTACAGTTTCCTGTAAGAACAATTCAAATCTTCACCTACTTCCCACCTACAGACTTGGCTCTTCATCTTCAGAAAATTCAACATGGGGTTTTGGTTTCTATCACTTTTTCTTATTTTCCTTATTCTCTTGACATGCGCTGTTGTTTTCTTTCTGTGGTGTGTAAGGCTCAGCCCCAGATGCAAAGTGTCCAGCCTGAAGTTGTCCCTGCAGCACCCACAAGCCAGTCCGTCCCAGGGGCGCCTCCACAGGTAAATATTGTGCTGTATTGATAAACCAAAGAGCAACTAAACACCACCTGAAAAACATTTGTTTCACTGGCCCCTGTAATGTATTCAAATCTGTTGCACCTGACAACATGGCTTATAGAGATGTCAGAGTATACTGAACACACGCTAACTACTTAACAGCAGCAAATGTGAACTCTACACTCTGAACAGCTCTAGGTCGTCAAAAACATGATTTTCAGGGGTTGTTAAGTTAACCTTTAAAGCCTATCTGCACTGCTTGAGGCCGTTGCATTGAAAGTAGCTGAGTGTTCCAAATCCCTGAGTCTCTCCCTCGTTTACTTTTAATTTTTATTCTCAAGGTTCCTACTCTTACCATGTCTTATGTTTTGTTTCTTATAGTACGGAGTTTACTACCAACCATCGCTCCCCCCTCAGGTAGATAAAATGTCCCATTTTCCTGTTACCACTTTTAGATACACCGGCAACCATTCGGATAACATGTTCTGGGAAACAAAATTAAGTCTCTGTTTTTTTTAGTACAAATAAAGGAATTCATTTCATTCAGACAAGAATGTTGGATCCACTAGTTTTAAAACCTTGCAAGTGCAGTGTGGATTATCATGCAACGTGCATGTTTCAAAAAGAATAATAATACACCCAGCGCTGTCATTAAACAAATTATCTGATGGGTTTAGGTATGTTATCTAAAAGGTAAGTGCATGTGGCTGCAGAATGAAGTCTAAGGTGAAATATTTAGGTAAAAGGAAACCAGATTTTCAGGAAGTAGCCACAGTAAAATGTTATCCAAACATCCTTCAGTTTTATTCTTATTTCAGCCACTGCATCGTAAACCTGTCTTTTCTCCTAGATTCCCACCCAGCAAGCGATGATACCCCCACCCTCGCAGTCATCTGGGCCCCAGCAGCAGCCAGAAAGCAGCTCAACTCTTCCACAGGCACAGGCTGGAGCTCAGCAAATACAGGTGACACGCAATCTTGTTTAAGACACCAACTCACATAGATTTTGAATCGCTTATTCCACTGTCACTTCACCAGTCTACAGTCTGCTGTCCATTTTTATGTTTTCGTTCTTTCTAAAACTTTTTTTCTCTTTCTCTGAACACACACCTCTCATTACTGCACTGGTCCCCTTTCTTTCTTCCACTCTTGCACTTCTGCATGCTGCTTATTCCTGCATGACTCTTACTAAGTCTTGGGCCAACGATCCAAGTCCTATACTGTCTCCACCAATCAACGCAGAGCATCTATACTTCCTCTATCAGGCTTCATGCCTCTCTGCTCTCCAGGTACTCTACAGAGCACAAATATAATTTGTGTGTGGGTGTATGTAAGTTTTGTGCGAAGCATGTGGTTCACATTTCCTTACACAGTTTCTCTTCCTGAAGTTTGTGTACCTTCATTCTTTCAAAACAAAACACCAGTGTTGGTGAGGTGCTGACAACAGAGGCAAAACTGACTTAAAGAAAGTGAAGTGACATAACCCAGGATATGTCTGATCCTTTATATTAAAAAGTCCATGAATGTGCGACTTCGCCTTCTTTAAGTTCAATGTAATATATACATCTAAGTATCAACAGGAGTAAGATATAGAGGGTAGTAAGAGCTCTTGCTAATTTTTGTGTTTTAATTATTTGTTATTGTTTGATACTGCTCTTTTTCTCATTTCTCTGACTACTTTAATGTGAGAGCACAAAATGGTGTCTGTTACATTTTGACCAAAATGCAATGTCACAGCTCACATGTTTTATTTGGGGCTTAAATTTCTGCATTTAACAGATACAAGGTATTTTATCACAGATGAAAGAAATCACAATATTGTGATCATAACAAGGGTTGAACTGGAAATGAACTGAACAGCGGTAACCTTTGCAGACATAAACAATATTGTAATAAGCGCAGCTGAGGAAAATGGCCTCACTGAAGGAAATGGAATGAAAACTCCATTGCACAGCAATGTTTACTCTCTGCCTGAGAACTGAATAATGGCGTCTCTTGCGGTACCCAGATTCAACAAAGTTCTCCAGGTTTAACAGCTCCATCTTGTGGATGGTCTGGTTTCAGTCAATACATTCGCTGTAAAACATTAAACTGCATAAATGACCAAATGAAAGTTATATATTTTATTTTTTTTCCTGTTTTAGGCACCCATGAGTGTTCCTCAGTCAACACCAGTTGAGCAGCCAGCAGGATCTTCTGCTCTCGTTCCTCCATCTGTAGAAAGGTGAGAAGGAAGTGATCCCTTTTTTTGTAAAGGTTTCATCAGCACCACCAGTATCCCTCTCATGGGTTTGTGTCTCCTACAGCTGTCTGTCAGATGCAGCTTCAGGTCTCAGTGACGGCAATGAGGGAAGTTCTACGTCAGGAGGTCGCCACGAGGGACGCTCACTGAAGCGTCACCAGAGGCGATCCGTGCGCAGCCGCTCCCGCCATGAGAAGATTGCAAAGGCCAAGCTCAATGTTCTCAGTGTAAGTATCTGAATTTATAACTTTATTTTATTCTTTCTGAAGCTCTTTCTAACTGAACACTTTTCACCTAAATGTTTTGCAGATCTCTAATGTGGGTGACAGAGTAGCAGAATGCCAGCTGGAAACGCATAACAGGAAGATGGTGACCTTCAAATTTGACCTTGATGGAGATAATCCAGAGGAGATTGCAGAGATCATGGTAGTGGTGGTTCACAAGTTGAAGCCATTCTGTGGGACATCCTCATAGTATATGTAGCTATATTTACAAGAGCTGAAAGTTTTTTTGCTCTTTTTCAGGTTGCAAGTGAGTTTATCTTGGAAGGTGAGCGGGAATCCTTCATCGAGCAGGTCCGCGAAGTCATAGAAATGGCTGATGAGAAAGGAGAAGGAATGAATGAAGGATTTCCTCAGGTATTTCTCTCTCTTCTTCTCTTTCGTACACATTACCTTACTATCCATATTACTGTTATGACACCTGCTGAATCTGACTTTAACTGCCTACTTTTTATCTCTTTGCAGATGAGTGACCAACAACAGCCCGAGCTGTCTGTTCCCATGGTGCCAGGTTAGCAAACTTTAGCCTAAAACAGGGTTAACCGTCCACTTCTTGATTGTAAGTCTCACTTCCATCTCATATCTGACATTTTTTGATCTTTTTTTGATCTCAGGTATTTCCCCGAGTACAACAGCCCAGGTGGTGCATTCAGCCGGGCGAAGGTTCATCGTCAGCCCAGTGCCAGAGTCACGTCTTAAAGAGCAGTTTTTTGGAGCTTCTTCTGCTAATACCTCCTTTGGAGATGAGCCTGCTCCGGGTGAGAGAAAAGTTTCTTTTATTCTCCAAGTCACTGTTTACTTGTTTGCATCTGAAAACTGCTTGGAATATTAGTATGTTTCATTTTATCATTGTATTTTCAAACTTATCTTAACATATTTCTCCTTGTTAGTTTCAGTTGATATGATACACTTCATGATTACTTTTTCATTTAACTTCTTTTCCAGCTCCAGGAATGACATTGGGGCTTTCTCTGTCTGCTCCATCTGGGACCCTCCAGCAGGCGTTCAGTAAGATAAGGCCCTCTCGTGTTGAAAGAGGCAACACCATTGACACCCCTGCTGCTGAACCAGAACCAGGCACTGTCCTGTCCAATGAACCTGGACTTGGGCCAAACTCTAACAGTAGTGTGGGTTCCACAGAAGCTGTAGCTTCCACCACTAGCACATCTTTTCCTGCAGTGTCTCTCCCAACTACAGCAACATCCTCATCACCTCCCTCAACTGGGAGGGTTTCCCCTACACCTGTACCCATTCAGTCACAGTCTTCTGTCTCTGTCATCGGTGATCCTAGTCCACCTTCTCAGTCCTCCCATGAAACAGCCTCCTCACAACTTCCACCAGCTGCGAGCAACCCTCCCTCATCTTCTACCATTTCTCCTCCATCAATGCAGACCCCTGTCCCCACAGTTGCATCCAGTAGTATTGGTACAGCCCCTACTCTGGAGCAGCATCCTTCTCAGTCTATGACTTCATCCATCCATGCACCACAACACTCAACTTCCCAGAGTCAACCTGTTGCCAGTTCTGCTCAGCCCCCACTTCCCACCTCATCAACCAGTCAGAGCCAAATCCAACCACAGCCAGTGGAGTCAGAGGGGGCTGAGCTCCAGACAAAGGCCGCTGGTAGAGATGACATCCAAGCTCTAGATAAGAAGCTAAGATCCCTCTTTAAAGACCAGAGCACTGCCTCCTCAGCATCATTGGATCCCAGTCAGAACACAGGGACGTCTTCTCCTCCTACTGGGACGTCCTCCCCTCCACCTGGAACCGTCCTGATGCCCCCATCTAACCTTCCAATCACTTCTGGGGTCCAGGGTGTCCAGGGCCCCACAACCACGCCAGGACAGGGTATCACCCCAGCAGGACACGCCCATACCCCTCCAACTAAGCCCAGGGCACAGGTTGGTGAAAACTGCAGCATCCAGTGATAAATCCAAAATGCAGTTTTACACTTTAAGATAGGGATGAGAATTTTATTGATATCAATGTCATTATCGATTCAGTTTATCGATCCGATTCTTTATCCATTCCTATGGATCCTGTTGCGCTATTAGCGTCATTTTTGTGAAACTAAGCCACACTTTGGACTAGAGCCTTGCAAGCCCTCAGGGGCCCAGCCTGTCATGTGAATTTGGGCTGGGCTCGGGCTCACTGAACCCAAGTTACATTAATAACTCTCGTTCTGCACGGTGGTTCTCATAGGCACGTCTCAGCATGTATGCTCAATTGCATTGTGTTACACGTGACAAATTGATAACACATAATGTAGCCTACACATCCACAGAGACCTGCGATTGTACCAGACTGAACAGCAGCAGACAGATTTATTAGGTTATGTTATTATTCAATAGTCATTATAAACAAGGGTGAGTATATATGGAGCTTAGTGTTTATATCTAACATGATGTCCCTGTTTACTAAATCAACATCTAGTATGTCCTTCTAACATAAAGTTTGTGAAGTGTCTTTTCTCTCGCTCTCGCGCACTCTCTCTTTCCCTCTCTCTCTCTCACTCGCTCGCTCCTTATCCACATGAAGGTGTAACAGCTGTTTATGAAGCTATAATATGACTGCTATGGCAGTCTGAGGAATAAAGAAATCGAGTGTGTTTCATCAGCTTCAGAAACCATCAAACACACACACATACATATATATATATATATATGTATATATATATATATATATATATATATATATATATATATATATATATATATATATATATATATATATGTATATATATATATGTATATATATATATGTATGTATATATGTATATATATATATGTATGTATATATGTATATATATATGTATGTATATATGTATATATATATGTATGTATATATGTATATATATATGTATGTATATATGTGTATATATATATGTATGTATATATGTATATATATATATATATATATATATATCCCTACTTTAAGACTTTAACTTGTATGTTGACTTCCTACTTTATTTCTATTCTTAGACCTTGCCCACTGGTTTTGATCCAGCTGCTACACCGCCCACTGACCTTGTGCCCCCATTACCTGGACCAAATCAGGTGAGGTTCAAGTTGTTAGATTGTGCAGTACTATGTGTGCCATAAGTTCCATTTTCTTATATCATGTCTGTGTCAATCTGCATGTCACAGAAACCCCTGGGTAATTTGGATGCACAATTGAGGAGAGCCCTGAGCCCAGAGACGGTTCAGGGAGGTAACAGGGCCCAGCCTCCAGCAGCAGGTTTCACTCTGGGACGTTTCCAAGTGCGTTATAAACACAGCTTAAATTTATTGTGGTTAATTTATTCTAAAACAGGCAAACTTCAGGTGTATTAAAAATGATCTCCATCTTCCTTCTCAGGTATCCCTTGCCACAGATGGTGTGTCCAGCAGTGTCCCAGATCCCTGCAGCATTGTATCCTCTTCCTCTCTCACGCCATCCTCTTCAACTTCATCCTCCTCCTCGTCCTCTTCCTCCCCCTCAAGTCCAGAAAATACCCTCCATCGGTCATCGGCTCTGTCCAAAGGAATATGTGATAGTGACGCTGATGGAGCATCATCTCTCTCTGCTGGTCCTGCCAGTCAACCTACCACTATTGGGCGCTTCCAAGTGTCCACAAGCAGCAATGCCACTGCTGAACCCACCACTGGCTCTAAAGTGGGACGATTTTCAGTCACAGGTGCGCTCTAGTTCACAGAAAATTAATGAGTCCTCCTCAAATTAATTAATACTAATGTGTCACACAGGGTCCTGCACTGTTCTGAGAACCAACACAAAACATTTTTTACAGCCCTACTGATAAATTCACTCTTTCATTCACTTTTACTGAGCTGGCTAAATGAAGAATAACAAGGGTCTCAAAATCAATGGTTGACCTTTTTTATCTCAGCCATTCTTTTACTCTTTTTATTATGTGACAATGGTATAAGCAGGTTAATGCACTTTGTGGTGTCTGTATAGAAATTTATGGACTCTGTGGAGGCATCATCACCTCTGCCTCATCTGCTATATTGAAATATATTTTTACTATAATAAGTGTTATTTATATAAATTTATGCCACTGGCAGACTCAGGGGCCTTAGCCTAAAAATCATTGATTTTTCAATTTCTATCATATCAAGAGATAATTTTTAGATTTGGTCGGTGTATTTGCATGAAAGAAAGAAGAAATGTTCTTCATCCTGTGTACAAAACAGAGATGGATGCTGACTGTGTCTTTAAATCATGTGAGGTCTGCAGGTAAACCTAATATATTGCACTAATGATCCTGTGTTAAATTTCCCTTAGTGACCCCAGCTCCAGCTGCCGGCTCCAGTATGCAGAATGGGCCCTCATCTTCAAACTCTGACCCACATAACGCGCATGTGAATTACAGTAGTGATAACGACGATGACTCTGAGACTGAGGATGAGGCTTTGCAGAAAGAAATTAGCCGTCTGAGAGAAAAGTGCGTCACTTATTTGCAATTTTACATTTTACTCTTACCTCTTATACCCGTATAAATGTTAGTGCACAGCTCAGTAGCAACATTTAACATTACTGAGTTTTTTTCTCACAGACATATGAAGGAGATCCAGGCCTTGCACACCCGTCACAATGAGGAGATAGAGGCTCTGTTCACACGTATGGGGAAACAGCCCCCTCCATCTGTCATATCCTCGGCTGTGACCATGCCTGGAGGTCGACGCAGGCTTAAAAGCAAAAACCACAAATCTGCTCGCAGTAGTGGACAGCCCAGTCCCATACACTCAGGTAAGAGCACTGAACTGACATTTCTATGTCAGCTTTGAGAACAGTACTGCAGTTTGTGTTCTATGTACATGCTTTACCACAAAAACCTTAGCCTTTGAAACAGCATGTTAATGGTTAAATATAAAACTCATTCTATGCTGTGATCACGTGTTCAGGATCTGCAGCCTCGCCTCAGAGCATCCATGGTTCAGAGTCCCCTCCAAAGCAAGGTTCACCCTCTGCATCAGAGGCCTCAGAAACTGCAGCAGATGCGTCACAAGCAGTTGGCAGGTCGTCCATACAGCAGCTCCGATCCTCTCCATCCATGCCCAGCCTCAGCAGTTGCTCCACAGGTAGGTTTAAACACACACTCCCGTCACAGTGAGTTGCATGAATTGATTTCCCTAAATTAATTTTCTCTTTGACATTTTGCATCTCTTCTTGTTTCCCAGGATCAATTGGGACCACCACCACAAATGGTTCAGGTCACTGCCAGAACCACTCTACTTCCCTGACCCAGGCGACTGGACCCACCCCTCCTGCCTCTCACACCCAGAAGGGCAAGGGCACCTTCACTGATGACCTGCACCAACTGGTGGATAACTGGGCAAGAGATGCTATCAACCTCTCCCACTGCAAGAGAGGTCCTAAAACTGGAGCACAGACAGCACTGGGGCATGATGTAAGCATTTCGTATTTAAGTAAAACTGGAGCATTTTATGACTGCATGATCACTGTCCATAATAATGCTGCATATTCATATGTAAGATTTTATTTTTTATTTTTTCTATAACAGATAATCCCTCCAGCCAACATGGGCCGTAAATTCTCAGCTCCAGGCTACCTCTGCCCAACGATTCCCACGCCTTCCAACCCCACATCCTCTACTACCACCTCTCACCTCCCCACCCCGGCCAATCCCTCTGTCCCTCTAGGGCCCCGAAAAGGCTCCCTGGGCCCAGTTGCTCAGGGGTTCGGCTACGCCTCGGCGCCGTACAGTGCTCCTCAGTGGGCAGGACCCACAGGCACATGCCAGGTCAGCATGCTCAACCCTGCACAGCCACTACCACAGTACCAGCCACCTACGACAGCTTCAGTCCCCATGCACCAAGGCTACCACATGGGCACCACATCAGCCACCCAGAAATCCGTCAGCCCTGGAGGCTCCAACCTGAGGCCCACATAGCCCAGTCAGAGCCCCAGTCCAGGCCGAGCCGGCACAGCCACACAGGGCAGAGAGGGCAGACAGTCGTTGATCGAGAAACATGAGCTCTCTTCGCAGTTTGCAGGTTAGCCGTCTGGGTATTGTGCTTTTTATTTTAATTTCATTTTTTATCATTGTGTTATGAGTTCATCCGCGTCCTCTTAGGCAGAACGAAGTCTGCCTGGCAATTGGAGGGAGAGTGCAATACATTCGCAGCACAAGAGTCTCACACTTAGACTGCCATTAGCTGTGGAACTGAAGCTGTGCTGAGCAGGTTGGTTGTGTCTGGTGATGTAACAACTCGAACACACAGCCAACGGCAGCCAAAGAAGTCTTTTGAGAGCAGACATTGAACTGTTGTGATTCCCTTGAAGAGGAGAGGGTAGGAGACGTTGTGGTTGACATCCTTTCTGATCCTGACTTTAAGCCAAACTGGCACTGAGATGAACTGAACTAATATCACAGCATACACACACCATGACTTAACATTGACCTGGTTGAGTGAATTGGGATGGTAGGATCTGTTGTCTTGGAGAGCAAGGGAGAATGTGAGTGTACAGAAAGTGAAAGATAAAGAGTGGGACTATAGTTTGTTCCAGGTGGAGCAGTGAAGTGTGATTGTTGAGGGAGGAGAAGGAAGACATAGTAAGTTCAGATGGAGTGTAATGGACAGGGTTGGAACTTAAATACATCCCAGTCGCTACCTATCAATTAAAATGCAATAATGGCAAAGAGTAGATAAACTGTCCCTTGTATCTGTGGCCTTAATCCCCAAACACACTGAAACATTGACTTTGTATATAGATATTTCTTCACTGAGTTATGATTCCATGTTTAGCATATTTATGTCCCTGTGAGAGTCTGGTGTCATTGTGATTTCAGTTGTCTCTCTCATATAGCTTTACTGTCATACTGATATATTCTTCACGTCTGACATGAAAGCCAGTGGATCTACCACATCAAGAAGCATTGTCCAGGTGTTGACCACCATTCAGAGTGTAAGCGGAACTGATGAGGTGATGCTGCTGTAGATCACAATCTGTGTAGAGGGTGTTTGCAGGGTGATAAATTATTTGTTTTTTTGTTTTGTTTTTTGATTTTACACAAGAACGAAATCTTGTCAGGAAACCTAAGTTGACGAATGAAACCACTTCGCTTAGCTGTGGGATATGAGCAGTTTGAAGTCTTCTCATCATATCATACAAAAGTAGCCGGTTTTGGTTTATTAGTATAGTGTTTGTGGAAGGTTTTGGACACAGCTTTCCCACTTTCTCCCAGCTGTTTACGAACAGGTTGTTAGCAAAGTCACATCACATTTAATATCTCCACCCATAACATTTAGCTGTCATGTCTCAAATCACAAGTGTCTGGGGTTCTCTTTCTGTGGTCTGTTTTTGTATGCGTTATTTAATAAAACAAACAAATGTTCTTTATGGACCTGTATTCAGCCATCAGATTTTGATGTTGTTTCACTGTAATTATTATTAAAGGTTGTTAAACAACATGTAGTTAAAGGAATATAAGAAGTGCAATTGCAGGGTCGTTGTTATTGGTATCCTTCTCAATACGCAGGAGTAATCCTGCGGTTTATTAAGCTCTTCTATCTATGACTGCCCTGCCCCCTTTTCTATTTTATTGTACATATGTTAATGTGAGGTAAATGCTTTCACGTAACGCTCTGTCACTAGAGTATGCTTGTGGTGACCCACTCTACATGCACATGCACTCTAACCTGTAAACATGAGGAACACTTTAGTGCCTTGCATCCTCACTAATGACAAGTTCCAGACTCATCTATAGTCCTGTAGCTGTGACTGTACTGCAGAAAACCAGTTAGCTTAACCTGTACACAATACAAACACGTGACCCGGCCAAGTCAGAGGAAATCTCACTCTGAAACGCTGCACCCGACACCACACACAGGACTGCAGAACAAAGAGCACACTGAGTAAAGTGGAAACAGCTTCTTTTCTCTCTACAGTTACATTTGTGTTGGATGTGTAATCAGCTGTGTATTTATATTTGGCTCATGCGTACTTGGTTTTTGCTGACATTTGTTTTGTTAATTTTATTATTGAACCATTTCATAGAAGCACTTGTTCAGGCAGCGAGTGAAGCTGTATAAAGGTTTAAAAGTTGTCACTCTCATGCTGGCTAAATTTTTGTCTCATCACCTCACACGAGTGCCATGCTGTCGCTGTGACTCTTTCACCCGCTCGTAGATTGGATGAATAGTTAAACTTCTCTAGAGAAAAACTAAGTTACTGCAATGCAGAATATGCAATGTTTAAAGTTTTATAAGGACTGAGGGGTAATGGAAACATTTGCATGCTGATGAGGGTTGTTACTGACTTCAATGTTTTTGATATTGGAATATAAGTAAAAAAAAAAAAAATATTATTTGCCTTCTTGAGTCATCACAAAGTGTTTAATTGTCTGTTTAATTTACCAGTATCACAGGCACAACTTCAATATCAGATTATCAATGTATGATTTCTGCATGCTGGCTTCATTGGTGTTTACTCTTACAAAATGACAACTGGCCACTGTACAGCACAAGCTCACAACAAAGCTAAAGGTCCATGTGCTACTATGATGTTATCAGTAATTATCACAGACCTTCATACAGTACTGTTTGAGGCTACTGACACGCAGTAATATCTGTTTTATTCTTATTTCGGATCCCTCCTTACAGACTTCCTGTGATTCAGTGTCTGTTTTGTGTATGTTTTTCACATTGTACAAAATGTAAAAACAAATAAAAATATCAATTAAAGCACTTGTCCTGCTCAATGGTGTCATTTAAATATGTTAAAACTATGCCTTTGATTTACCAGTTTGATTTTACCCAAGAATAACTGGAGTGTTTTTTTTCAATCCATGTTCAAACAGTTTGAAATTAAAGTTAATTCATCACATTTTATTTAAGGTTTTGAAAAATTGCCATCAAATCCTTAATACAAGTCTGAACATCTGTAACAGTCAATGATGAGGCTCCATTTAACAGTCTGTCAATTTGAATAAACAGCTCAGATCACAGCTTATCGATCCAGCTGGATGATTCTGAGGTAAGTTGTGTGTGTTTTGTTTTTTTTACAGAACAAGGTAACATTTGTCAAAATAACAGACATAGCAGCAATTCATGGCAAAATGTAATTAATGTGTCCACACACTATAATGTATATAAACAGAAAAATAAAATCATAAAACTGGATTCTAGCATCTAGTGTTGAAAACTTCAACTCAGGTGTCGAGTCTGCGTTTCTTCATGTGCTGTCCCTGTCTGTACGGACTGAAGGTCTCGCCTGTGAATTTGAGAGATAGATAAAAGTCACTACCAAACGCAGCCAACAGCTCAGTAACAAATGAGTAACTCTGCACATTCAACTTCACCTGTTCTCCCCTGATACTGGTTCTGGTGTTGAGGCCTGTACTGAGTCCTGTCCTGTGCTCTGCTGTACGTCTGGGCCTCGTCTGGAGGTCTGCCTGTGGGTCTTTGTGGGGTCTTACTGCGCGTCTGCATCTGATGATTCCCCGGCGTGCTGGGCCTCAGCCCTCTGGAGGACGACCCATCTGTGGGGACGTCCAGCTCCTCGATCCCATCCAGAGTGAAATCCCACATCTCAGGATCATCTGTGGAGGAAGATGAAGCAGAGCTGAACGAGGCCGTCTGCTTAATGTTGGACACAGGCAGGTTTCCTTACCACACCATCTGTATGTTGAGCCCTCTGGTGGTGGTTTACAGCACCTGCTAAATACTGGTCCTTGCTCCTGGGTGTTGCATGTCCCTCACTCAACCGACGAGCATCCTCATGACCTGGAGGAACACACCACATTTGAAATTCTGTGCTGCTTTTAGCTCTAATTTAATATGAGGGGTTCATGGTGGTAGAGTTGTTGGATGATATTCCTGCAGCAGTGATCACAGGTTTAACTCCCAACCAAAATGATCTTTCCTGCAATTCATTCCATTTGTCTCTCTCCCTGCTTTCCTGTCTCTTTCCTGTCCTTTCAAATCAAGGTGAGAAATGCCCCAAAAAACAAGTTTAAAAACACAATTTAATAATTTTGCTATTTATATCTGCCAGTCTTTTATTTTAAAGCAATTCATTTCTCTTTTGCACTTGGAAAGGCTCGTTTCTTGCAAATGAGACATCTTGTTACTGTACTGCAGCTGTATTATTAGTATTATTATTATTTCTCATTTCTACTTTCATTTCTCATTTTATCAATTTTATTTTTCTCCAATTAACTCAGATTTATAATAAGCTCTCCATCATTATTCCAACATGTTCAGCTGCCTCAGTTTGAGAGATGAGTAGATCAGCCCTCTGATTTACTAAACCTTAAACAAAACAGCTGAGGTTTGTAGACTGAAGGAGACTGTTTAAACAGAGCTGATCATGTCTTCAAGTAGCAAGCTAGTAAGTCAGGTATAAGAGACGCAGGTATGAGCAAAACATTTATTTCTGGATGAAAAATATCAGCAGTGTTGAAACTGTAAAACCTGTCCAGTACAACCTGATTTGATTTGACAGCTTTAAACAGAATGAAGTTGCTGAATGCTTTTCTTTTACCTCCACTGGGTCCTCGTCCAACAGCGACCTCTGTGTCCTCAGACTTGGCTTGATCCTGTTTCTGCTGCAGCTTCTTGGCCTCCATCTCTCTCCTGAACTTCTGCTGCAGCTGCTGCTGTCGGAGCTTTCTCAGCTGTTTGGGATCTGTGTGCTGCTCAGACCCAGCGTCCAACGAGTCATTGGCAGGCCTGAGAAGAAGTCAGGGAGAAGTGAGACTGAAGGTGATGCACAGTTGCCGAAGAGGGGAGAAAGTGTAAAGTGGCGTGTTCACCTGGAGCTGCTGTTCTCTCTCTTCCTGTCTGGTTCAGGACCAACGTTAGGAGTATGAACTTCTGAACAGTTCTGGTTCTGGTCAAGGACTCGGGGCTCCAGTGGCATCCTGACAGGGCCTGCTGCAGCTGCAAGCTTTTCCTCTCGGACCAGGCTGGAGAACCGTGCCTTCTCCACTAAGGGTTCCCCCTCAGTGCGCTTGGTCCGGGCCGGGTCAAGAGGAGGAGGAGGCTTTGTGTAGAGGAGAGGAGACAAGATTCAGCCTCCAAAGACTGAAAGGGGGTAAAAGCACTACATGCTTTAAGTTTATGTGTTGGATCTGACCTGTTTGGGGATCTTGTTTATGGCTAGGAGGTATTCTTTATCCAGGATGCAGTTACCAAGGGCATTACCAAAGCATCTCAACAAGACAACACAGATTTGTATTTATTTTAATTTTTTGATCAAGATGATTTTTTTTCACTAAAATATGAGGTATACAATGCAAATTGCGGTACTTAAGTGCCCTCTTCATGCCATCAGTGACAGCCTCCTTTCTCGCCTTTTCCAGTGACAGCGCTTTGGACTTCAGTCCTTCACTGACTCCATAGCCTACATCCTCATGATACGACCCATCCTGGAGGAAAAGTAAATGTTACACACAAACTGATGTGGAAAACATGAGCTGCAGATGGTGATGAGGACAATGAATATTTCAGGTGAGATTGCCATGAAAATTTTTGCTGGAATTGCAATCAATAGAAATTACAGTAACCTAACCTTCAGCTGCACTTTGACGAACGCACTAACTCCAACGTAGAACTTCCCATTGATGAGATCTACAAAGTCTGTAAAACACAAACACAGCACACGTTAGTCTGGCTCTGGCCAAATGGCAGTGGTTAAAACATGATCCTCCCAAAGAAACTCAAGGAGTCGTACCGACATTCTGCTGGGAAATGGAGTGAGACCACCCGTTATACCCAAACATCTCGTTAGCAAGAGTGATGACACGATGACCCTCAACATAGCATACCTGTTGAAACAAGAGACAATGTTGTTATACTGGCTGAGTTACAATTGAATGATCTTATGCAGCAACAAGGATTTTGCTTGTGACCTGGATTCATATAATCCATGTAATCACAAGAGTCCATCTGTTGTATAGACACTGTAAGTGTTTCCAGCATCTCTACAGTTCAATTAAAATGTGTAAACTTGCTTCACAGCTGGAAAGAAACAGTCACAGAGACTGGTGGAGAGAGAAAACAAAGACTTGCCCTCTGTCCTCCTCCCGCTACTCTGGTACTGATGTACTCTGGTCCCAGCCTCTGACGCAGAGCATTGTGCACCGCCTGGTACTCCTCAGCTGTGTAGGTGCACTGTAAACACAGAGGAGTCACAGTTAGGAACCGAAAAAAACAAACAAACACATACCCAGGAAGATACTACATCTAAATACATATTTACATTTCATTTTGTTTAGCTTTCAAATTCTACAGCACTTCATAGCGTTCAACTGTCATTACCAATCTTTGAAGCTGAGTGTAGACTGTAACATAATATAAGATTTAAGACATAAGATTTTTCAGGATTTTCCTCATTGATCTCTGATTAACTCCCAATCCACCCTGCTTAACTTCCTAAAACAACTTTATTAATTTATCAACATGTGCTGCAAAAACTCACAACACCTGAAAATACGCAAACCGGCTCCAGAACTCACATCATGACCAAGACACACAAGTGACCAGCTGTGGGGAACACTTTTGTTCAGTGCTTCTTGACTTATTTGCTGTTAAGATGACTACTTTGGTTTATTATAACATCAATATGGTATTATATGATTCAAACGTGGTTGTACATTTGTACTGTTCGCATTGTCCTTAGCTGGATGCGTCCATGTTTTTGTCCCCAGAAACCCCTTCCATCGTGTTGTGATTTTTATTTCTTATTCATTTATTTTTGCACAGTGCATGTGTTTTCAAATTTAAGTTGTCTTCTGCATTTGTGGCACGTTTGTGTCTTTGCATGGGATTTCTAAAGTTGCAGTGCATTGAGCCCTCGGGGCCACCTATGTCTAAGCCATCGGTTCTTTAATCCTTTGTCGAAGTTGCCTTCTTGTCATAAAAGCTGGCACAAGCCGAGACACATGAACAGAGGTAGGACGTGCGCACATGGTGCTACAGGAGCAGCTGTGTTTTACCTTCCTAATTAATTAGTTCAGCGCACCTGAGTCTTATCTGACTTAATTAGTTTGTGAGAGGACTTTTAATGAACCTACAAAGAAAGTGAGCTGGGTAACGTGTCCCTGCACACCTTACCTGTCCGAAGCACCTGGACCCAGAGGTGCTCCCCTCGTCAGTGTTCGTGGACATGGTCGCTCTGGTCTCTGAAACACACAGACAATAGTTAATGTTGTTAAATAACAAAAGACAGCAGATCTAACCCACATAAACGCAATATTAATCATTCATTAGTTCATTCATTAAGTGGAGTGACGCTAACTGTACAGTGTGCACCGGCTGATCAAACTAACGAATGTCAACATCGGCTTTACTTAGCGAAGACAATACCACATTAGTAAGTTAGCTCGCCTGTATAACATCAAACTCACCGGTTAAATCCATCAGCAACAAACTGTATTTTGAACATAGATTGTTTAAATGCTGAATAGAAAAAACACAACAGTGAAATATTTGTTACATTTCAGCTCAACGATTATCTGAACTTCCCGCTCTCAGTGTCCCGGATGAGGCGTTAATGCTGGCTTCACGGTCCCTCGGAAAATTCAGAGACGGTGCACGTTAGAATGTTTTTCTGTTCATTTTCCCACCGGGCACTTTATCATTAACGTCAACAGCAAAGAGTATGGTTTTAACCGACTTTGTGAATATGTATATGAATCAGCCAGTCTGAGTTTTGCCCTCACTAAATATTCAGTTTCCTACAAACTGTTTTAAAACCCATATTTTCCTCCTCCACTCTTGCTTGCACGACAATGGCTCTGAATCATAAGCTATTATCTACAATTAATTCAGTTGTTGTTCTAGATTTAGACAGATAGTGAAGAAGTTAATATTTGACTGTTGACATTTTTTCATTATGTCTATGCAATAAATTATCTGAACAAAAAAATGTACCACGTGTTTATGTTAATAGCTCCTATGCACGCGTGTATACATGAGCAGATTAACTGCGTCAACACGCATACAGGTCTACACATATGTTGCCTTCACTGGGTCTAAGATCTATAATAGTAAAACAAACAAACAAAAACGTTAATAAGCCATATACTCGTGCCTTAAGTGTGCAGCTGAAATATCCAGCATGCTTGATGGCTTTATTTGTTGCTCACGAGACTCACTTAATTACATCAGGACCCGTGGAAATAGAGGATTAGCTGCAAAATACCGGCGCCTGTACTGACAGATGGCGATACCCAGTGTGTTAAACTGCCATAGATTGGGGTCAGTGCTGTTTACTATGCACTTCCAGCCTCATATTCAGATTATACTGGTCAAAGCAACAGAGCACATGCAAGCTTTAGTATCCGTCTATTTAGCTGTGTGTGCATGTGCAGTCCAGCTCTTGCGTTGTGTTGGTGATGTTGGTGTTTTGAGTCTGTACAGTAGGCCCACGAGCCTCTAATATTAAAGTCTCCTGTGTGGATCTGTTTCAATGCCTGAGGAATAAAGTGGAAATTGTTGAGACATGTCCACAGCTCGCCAAACCCAGGCATTTATGTTTTCCTCTTGAACCCCAGAGATCCCACTATTTTGCATACGGCTGGAACCACAGTGCGCGCTCGTGCTGCCTGCTCGTTGCCGCGCGTGTCCGTGCATCCAGGTTCGCTTTGCATCTCGTCAAAACAAAGCGGGGGCGAGCCCGAGAGAGAGAGAGCGAGAGAGCGCGACGGTGCATGCTTCATGAATGAGTCCCCCCTTCACCGCGCCGCAGGTCGGACTCTTCATCCGCCGGTGGCACCCTGATGCCCGTGTGGGTGCGCAGACTGGCGGGGAGCAGTCCAGCTGACGAGCGTGGACAGTAAACACTTTCCCATCGGTACTACATGACCGTTTCATCCCACCAGGAACAACACGTCAGGATAAGCAACGGTGAGTGCGGGCTACAGTGGGCGGGCAGAGGCGCATGACATACAGCAACTTTGTGGCCTTTATGATACAGTTTTTTATCCATGGCTGGACTTAATGATGCATCTGCGCCAATCTCTGTGTGTCCGTAAGACATCCACGTTGTTTACTCTGACACTCTCCTTCACCCTGTCGTCCACATAAGTCAAAAAAATTGAAAAACCTCCACGTACGCACGACTGGCTGTGCTGTACCTTCCTCCCCGTGTGATAAACGTGGACTGTTGGCTGTTGATTGCGTGTCTGACCGGTTGATTATCTAACGTCGAGTAAACACATTGGTGGATATCATTGAACCAGGGGAGCAAATAGAGAGTAATAGAAATTATAAGTGGCATCGATATGAGTGTAGTCGCCCCTAAAAGACAAGGAGGAGGGGTGAACAAAAGCAGAAATGCCCAGACTGGCGTGGCATGGCATGTCGGGTACACAGTGTCTGTGTGTGTCTCTGAATGAGATGTTACTCCAATGGAAACTGCACATCAGTCCATAAGAAAACACACCAGTCACCTATTTATCAGTTGCATTGCAGGGCGTCAGAGGGAAGCTTGTGTTGTCTTTGTCTGGAGAGTGACAGCCCAGACTGTTGTTCTCCCCTCTGACCAGGGGATGGTGCTTCACTGTGTACACAGTGTTTCTGTGGGGGAGACACCCAAATAGACTATAATACTGTAATGTCATACTCCAAGAGAGAGCACTGTGGCTACGTGGCTTTTAAAGAATACTGTACATGCACACACATGCATTTCCCCTTTTTTCTTCTCTGACGTAGACTGTGTGGTGATTGTGTTGAAGTTGCAGAAAAGGGCTGAGCTGTGATTGCAAAACACTCATGTTGTAATAACAGTCAGTGACAGAACAAGGAAACAGAAAGCACCCGGGTGTTTTCTTACTAAAACTCATTAAAGACGACCACAGATGTGTGGTTTGGATTTCTCCTGTGTTACCTTGATGGTAGGTGTTACTTTCACTTTGTCTGTTTAGTCTGTTTTAGTGCTTTAATGTTGCTCATTTCATTCATTGTCTTAAGGTAAAGAAAGAGGATCATGATCGTGTCTAAACCACAGACATTTTTCTCTGATGCCTCATGCCTCCATGAAAAATCTGATCTCCCCTCCTGGCTCTGTTTTTCTTTGTTGACATTTCTGCTGCCGTACAAACCTTAATATAATTTTCCGCATCATTATTATATGTTCAGATGCTTGATGGACTCAGGAGGAGGCATGCCAACCGGCCCTCCCCCCGACCCCTGTCCCTCAACTTCAGCACCTTCTCTGCCCCTCCCCCGAGCCCAGATATGGACAGCAGCAGTGAGCATCCAATCAGGAGGTAAGGCCTCCACTTCCTGGGATTAACATTTAACAACATACAGCATCCAGGAAAGATGCATGAACTATTCATTAACACCCATAAAAATCCCACCATCCTCTCGTCCCAGCAGATTTCATTAACTTTCAGAGCTCTGCCTGCAACACATGTTGACCTGATGATAATGATCTCTTGGGGGAGTGATTGACTCATTTCCTTACGTGTGTACATCTCATCAGTCAATGCACTTCCTCTCCATGTTTTTTGAGTTTTTGTGTTCATGGATGTTGAAGGGATATCTGTCAGTTATTGCCATGCTGTCAGAAAGGAGTTTCCGGGCTACATGGGTTTGAACTCATCATTCCTCATCTTTAGTGATAGTTTTCACCAGTTCCTTCTGAAAACAGGGAAATTTAAATTCAGGACATATATGAGGGAATGGACTTCAAAGTACGGTCCTATCTGTGATCTTTAAGTGAATTATGAATTTAGAGCATCACGTGTCTCATATAGAAGTAGACCAAGAGATAATACATCCACAGTGTTAATGTGTTGGTATATATGCTGTATGTCTGTAGTGGCTCCAGTTTGTCTAACAGTTAGCACTGACAAGTTTCGTCAAAAAATATTGAGGGTTGATTAAAAACTAATGAAAATGATAAAAGTGTAGCATGTATTGTAATGTACTAATATGTTGTATTAAGTCTGTACACTAATACAAAGTTGGATAGAGTAGTTGACTAACCTAGCATAGAATTAAGGCTGAAAATGGGAGGAAACAGCTAGCCTGTCAGTTAGCATCCCTAAACTCATTAATTAGCCCAATTGTTTACATTGTACTCATTATGCAAACAAAGTATAAGAAGC
The DNA here is from genome assembly GCA_021432705.1 of Caranx ignobilis. Lineage (NCBI taxonomy): Eukaryota > Metazoa > Chordata > Actinopteri > Carangiformes > Carangidae > Caranx > Caranx ignobilis. The sequence continues at coordinate 58,788,085 of MU269990.1, forward strand.
TAACAAGTCAGTTTTAGAGGTGTTTTTAGGTGAATTTTGTTAGCTGTGAAGCCCTAAGTTCATAAAAGGTCCTAATGCTAAGCTAAGTAGCTGCAGGTGCTAACTTTTTATTGACTCCACAGATATGAGAGAGGTACCAGTCAATGAGGACATGATTAATGAACAAGACATCCAGAAAATTGACTTTAGTACTGATGCTGCATTAAAAACCTGGGTTTCTGGGTGTGTGCCTCAGTGTGTAATAGAGGAACACCTGGATGTGAATGAGTCTCTGGTTTCATATTCTACTATTCTTCACATTTCTGGTCCTGCTCCAGCTGTGGTGAATATGGGAGAACAGGAAACCCTTCTTTATTATCCTGCATTGTGTCACTGCTTCCTATCCCTGTTTTTGTTGTTGTTAATAAGCCGGACCACTTCCTCCTCCACCTCCTCTCTGTACAGTGACAAAGTCCCAACTGCTTCAGTCTGCTTACCCTGCAATTCCTCTGGCATCTGTGCTCTGCATAAATATTTGTTTGCATCAATGGCTGTATTGTACTGACAGAGAGGCAGAGAGGGAGGAAGAGTATGCCCCCATCGGTGCATGTGCTATTGTTTTCTTCTCTTCTGAGAGGGTCAGTGCAGTGACACTGTGGCCCACCTCTAGGCTTGGCTCCACCCATCCTGCTCTTAACGTGCTGCCCCTCTCTCACCATGCATCATCCTGTCCTACTTCTCTCCTCCTCTGTCGCCAGCCACTCTTTGTATTGTCATTGTGCTTTTTTCCCTCTCTGCATACTCCCATCGCTCTCACCGCTTATGTTCTCCTCTCCCCTCCAGCCATCTCCTTGTGCTCCTTCTCTCTATCTGTATGCCCTTCTTTCCGTTCTGTCCGCCACTGAGTGCATTACTCTAATTTCTTGCCACTTCCTTTCCATCTCCCTCATGAGGACTCTGCACCGGCTGAAGCTGATGAGCTCCCCCAGCCTCAGCGAGCTGGGGAAGAGTGAGAAAAGTTCACCAGAGGACAGAGGGGAGAAGCAGAAGAGGGCAGGAGCCAACGCCACCTGGAACAGGTACACCAAATAATCTGCAAAAAAAAATAAAGTAGCATTTGAATGCATCGGTGCCAGCAATGTAGACTGGCTGCATCTGTGTCTGACGTTGCAGCATCCACAACGCTGTCATAGCAGTCTTCCAGAAGAAAGGTTTGGCAGATAATGAACTCTACGTCCTCAATGAAGGTGTCCGGTGAGTTAAGTAACATATACACAGGCCAGAGAAAACCTTATTTTAGACTGTTGATACAATTCCGTGCTATAATTAGTATAATTAGTCGGCTGTGTGTTCTGTGTATGCTGACTGAATGTGTTCTTATGAATGAGGTTGTTTGTGTGTGTATTCGCTGTATGTGGGCCTGGGAGTCATGTGGTCCCGCCAGATATCTCATTATCTTACCAACCAGACCCCCCCTCCGCTTCACATCAACCTCCAGTACAGCTCAGTAAACACGTCTCCATGTACAGAAAAACCACAAGGAGGTTCACACACATTTGTTTTAACGACATAGGAAACTCTGGATTATAATACAGGCAAACATATTGGTTTCCTTTATTCATTCTATGTACTTGGGTAATAAACTACAGGTTATAAACACACACACACACACACACACACACACACACTTACACACTGAAAATAACTGAACATTTTCCAGTATATATTTATGTTCATTTTGATTTCTGAAGTGAAACAAATGACAAATATTTGTTTCGACAGACATCTGTTGAAGACTGAGCTGGGGTCCTTCTTCACAGAATATCTTCAGGTAAGGTGTTTTTGATTTGAAATGGAATTGGATCTGCATGGTGAACATATTGTGTTCTATAATTATTGTCTTCTCTACCCAGAACCAGTTGCTTACAAAAGGCATGGTTATCCTCCGGGACAAAATAAGGTTCTATGAAGGTATGACTGATCTGATGCAGAGTCTGGAAAGACATCATGGTGTCAGTGAATTAAGAATTTATCAGCTGTGTTTTTGGTTTGTTCCTGTGTGATCGATGTAGGTCAGAAGTTACTTGACTCTCTGGCAGAGACATGGGACTTCTTCTTCTGTGATGTTCTCTCCATGCTGCAGGCCATCTTTCATCCGGTTCAGGTACACAATCTTCAAAAGAGTCTGCTAGTTTTTGTGTTTGCAGCCCAAAGGATGAATTTCAAACAGTTCTGCTATTTTTTATGTCCTTCCCCCTGTATGCAGGGTAAGGAGCCCTCTGTCCGACAGCTGGCTCTGCTTCACTTCAGGAACACCATAGTCTTGAGTGTAAAGTTGGAGGATGCCCTTTCTCGACCTCGGGCTCGTGTGCCCCCCTCTGTTACACAGATGCTGCTCATTCTACAGGTAGGCCTGCAGGCACAGAGCCAACTCACTGTTTGGTTATTTCTGTTCTCAATATGGCAAATCAGCACTAAGTCATGTTTTTGAGCTTTGCACATGTTCATTTGTGAATGCCTCCAAGTACAGAAGGGTAAGGCTCATCACAGAAGATGCACACCTACATTTGTTCTGTATCTTCTATTTAGATTCTGTCTAATCTAAAATTCACCATTGCTTTTATATGTGAACTTGAGCACTGAGGTATAGCTTGTTCACACTCAGCTGCCTGTCTGTGTATACATAGGGGGTCCATGAGTCACGTGGTGTGAATGAGGACTACCTGAGGCTGGAATCTCTGGTTCAAAAGGTGGTCTCACCGTACCTGGGCACCCACGGCCTTCACTCTGGAGACAGCTCTGAGGCCCATTGCTGTGTTCTTGGTAAGATTCCTCCTGGAATGTAGTAATGGTGTTTGTGTCTGAGGAAAAACATCTCTTAACCGGCACGGTTTCCTCTTTTCCTCATGTCTCTCAGAGAAGCATTTACCGTGGGGCTTGCCCAAGTCTGCTGATCAACCGTCTAAAAACCCTGTGGTACGATCAAAGAGCTACAACATCCCTCTGCTGCTGACCCCGGTGGCTGAGTATGACCCAGATGCCAGCTCTGTTGGCAGTGGAGGAATACGAAGACACTCGGCCTGTGAGATTATATCATGCTTGGAGGAACAGGGACTGGCTTACACTGACCTGGCTCCCGGATCTGAACTGTCTAGCTCCTCCGCTAACAGGTTGTGTGTGGGCTCTCAGTTCAATGGTAGGCCACAACCAAAAAATATCCATCACTATATTGGTTGTTATGATGAAATAACAATGTGATAATCCATAATAATCCTGCACTTTGTCAATTACAGGTATTGTACAAGCAGGAGCCAGTGCCATAGATTTGCCTCTTACGTCTGCATCCATCCTTCCCCTTCATTCCTCAGGAGCTCTGCACGGCACTGAGGCCACGACAACAATGACTGATCTCAGTAAGGGTACATCCTCCACGCCACCTAGTGAATCATCCAGCCCCGAAACCATAATTGGACAAGTGCTAGAGTCTGCAGACTCAGACTCAGATGGGATATTTATCGATTTCCCCTCTCACTCGTCAGAGGCCATGGGGTACAGCCGCGAGAGCAGGCAGAGCACTGTGTAGCTGTTGTTGCCTTTAGGAACACACACCACCAACTGCGTACGTCACCAATCTGGGACAAAGATTAAAGAAACTGTAAAACTACATTTCAATAAGTGGGTACCATCTTCCTTTCATACTGTAGTATGATGAGTTTCCATGACGACTGCATTCCAAGTGCTTTCACTGGTGAGTGAAAACCTTGTAAAACTGTAAAATGGCAACTTTCAAAAGAAACTATGAAAAATATTTGTGCTACAAACACAGATAAAGTTTTTAAAAGACATTAATTAACCATAAAACTGTACTGGCTTGTGTTTTATTTAATTACCACAAACATGGGCTACTGTAGTTGACTTTGAGTCAGTACCACAAACGTCCACCTGCTGCTGTGTGTTGATCCACATCTCAAATATACTAGCCACTAAGAGGGTGCATTATTTACCCCTGTTTGAATCATGTTTGGCAAATTCAATGGTTTTCAATGCTTTACGCAACTTAACATTTTGGCAGAAACCTGAACTACATATTTGCGATGTGCTCCTCAAGATTTAATGTGCTTGATATGTAATGAGACTAATCCAGTCTTTATTCATTTATTATTCAATATCTCAGCCTCATCATGTTTCCTCTTTCAACTCAAGTGAAAATTACACAACTACCAAAATTGTCGTTTACAAGGTTTTCACACAACAGCAGTTCCTTACCTCTGCAGAGGAAATGGCCGTTTAAGCAGCCATTCATATGGAAAAATGTCTGAAATTTAACATATTTATCATTGGTTTGTTTGTTTTTTGTTTTGTGTTTGTGCATTTTTAACTTCACAAAAGTTTTACATCTTCTGTTTCTGCGCTGTTGTTTGCTGGTTGGCAGTAACGCAGTAATAGTAAGTCTTCTGCTCTCACTTTTGTACATCTTATTCAAATGTGGCCTGTTAAATTGTTTTTAATGTCAGCTGTGATCATAGAGGTCTAATGCAAAATTTTCTTCTTAGAGCAAACATCAGTGTGACAGCATTTGCTTTTCTGTATCCGCTTTGTACAGCAGGAGGTTAAGAAATACAACCTATGTTTATTGTTTACATTTGACAAGAACATGAATATTTTGATTGAATGTTGTCTCACACACTGTATTTTGCACCACCACTACCTTGTAAATAAAAGTGAATAGTTGGTTTTTAGGACATCTAGATAGTGTAAGTGAGCTTTTAACTTGAAATGAATTGAGAATTTAATAAGGGCTTTTTAACTGAATCTTTTTCAAATGCTGTTTTACCTCAAGCGTTTTGTACTTTACTTTTTTTGACAATCTATGATGTCTACAGAGTTGTACTTTGTATTAATTTGTATTAATTTGTTATACTAGCCCATTAAAAATAAATAAATTTGAGAAATCTTAAAAAAAAAAAAGTGGGTTATATCCCTCTACTTGAAATAACTGCTTTATTGGACACAGAGTATTTGCCCTGATTTATATTGACGTGTCTGTTAAAAGCCTCATTAACCAGTATAGTGGATACTGGTAGGTCTTGAATGGGAGAGTACTACCCACCCCCAGCAGCTTTGACAACACACTGTGAGTATCTACATATTTAATATTCAAATGTTAAAATATTTATATTTAGATCACAACCATGAGTAAGCCTTTTATTCATAAACTCCACTCAGATTGAACTCTTGTACACTCTTTTACCATATGTTCTTATATTTTTATATATAATATGAATAATGAGTCGATATAAAATCTTGCTTTTGTTTTGAAATGTCGCGAGCTCATTGCGGTTACTATTTGCTTTTATTTTGAAAATCTATACCGGACACCTGGTAGTTATTGCGGTTAAAGCTACATGCTAGCGCTAACAAACTGAACTACTCGCTGTGAATACTCCACTGTGTGCTTTTAACGTGTTGACACTGGTGTCGTTGGTGAATAGCTGGCCTTTCAAACTTCGTTTTTTTAAGGACACCAGTTGACTTTGCTGGTGAACGCGGTAAGACGTCTCTTAACAATGTTTTGATGTCTGTTTCATTTGTTAGCTACAGCGTGCTAACAAACAGTAGCTTCAGCTCTGCACCACTGACAAATGGAAGTAGAATCCATCGACGCGACTTATGAAAAACATAAACAGTGGCTGTGGGAGTGCTGATGTCAGAGCTGACTCTTACTGTCTGTCATGTTTATATTAGTGAACTTTCACATCTGTCAGATAACAATGAGTTGTGACCTGGTGTGTTTCAGATCACTGTGTGTGTGTCACCTTGCTTGTGGTCCTCAGTCCTCTCCTGGGTGTGGATGATACTGGCTCTGTGCCAGTCCTCTGTAGATGAAGATGTCCCTGGCGCAACGAGTCCTCCTCTCCTGGATATTTGCCCTGATCTTCCTCATCATGCTGGTCCTCAAATTGGACTCCAAGATCCACTGGAACTGGTTCCTCATCTTCCTCCCTGTCTGGACTTTTGACACCATCCTCATCCTCATGCTGATCGTGAAGATGGCAGGACGCTGCAAGCCAGACTTTGACCCCAGGGACGGCGAGCAGAGCCTAAAGAGGAGGCTGTGGTATCTGACGGCCCTGCTGCTGAAGCTGGCCTTCTGTCTGACACTGTGCTCCCGCCTTGAGAACTTCACTGACATGTGGGTCAGTGTGGTGTGTGTACCTCTGTGGGTGCTGCTTGGTGGGGCGCTGGTCGAGCTGGGACACAGCGTTTTCCACTACAGGAGGGACTGAACCAATCAGGGACAAAACAGGACAAAGACTCTTTTTTCTTTTCTTTTTTTTTTTTTTTTTACACTTGAGCATCTCTAGCTTTGAATGAATCAATCTGATCCACTGGATTGTTATCAGAAATTACATTAACCTTTATCACGCAGGTTGTGTATCAGCCTGACTTGACTGATCCACATTAAACACTGTTTCTATAGTGATGTCATCGTGTATTTCACTTGTTCTGCAATAAGCCTCTTAAGTTACAACAGGTTGCCAACTCAGTGGATCCCAGTGAGTTCTACAGTATGGGTGAACAGGTTTAAATGTGAGAGGAGAGCAGTGCATTATTGCGGCATTTCCATTATTGCCTTGTGACTTGATTCTTGGGCAACAGTGGGAAAGGAACCGGTGACTAGTTCTACACTACATTAATTGTTAGTCCACAATGTACCTCTTCATCTTTATGGAGAGAACACATTTACTGTATGTGCACATGAATGCAGTAATGTCCAGTGTGGTGTCTGTGTGACACTTACAGTAGCAGTGCATTTACAGTATGGAATTAACCAGTCTGCACTAGCATGCACTCCATGTAATGGTTGTTTGTGTCAATGGTCACTGTTGCACACTATATCATTATTTGACCATTTTCTGTAAAGCGCTCACACAATTTGAATGTGAATCCAGAACTTTCTAACTGTATGCATTAAAAATATCCTTTGCACAGTGCAAGGACATATTTTCATGTAAAAAAAGATAATCTACATCCTTATGAATGCAAACTAGTCTCAAATCCAGGATGAAAAGTCCATGCTGTTGCCTAAATCAACAAGGATTTTTCCTCTGAATCACAGTAGCTTTAAGATATGAAGGCTCACCTTGTCACAGCTCACTGTCAGCCTCAGCTGTCATCAGTGTAAACTGTACTGTCACGCCTCAGCATATGTCAAGCTTGAGCTGCACGTAATTCTTTTATATATATATATATATATATTAATTTGATAACACGTGCAACCTTCCATGACTTGTTTAGCTGTGGTTGGCCTGTTACCAGCAAAACCTCTGCTGTGACAAGTCAAAACATCCAATATGAAAAATACTCTATTTTAACTTGCTTGTAGTCAGCAAATAAACATTGACATTTAGGACATTAACAATCTGTATTAACACCAGATATCTCTGAACGTTTACAGATGTCCTGTGTTAGACTCATGGTTTTCAGTGTAGTTCAACATTATCACCTCTAAACCCAAAAAAAGACAACAAATGAGAGCTTGATGCAGGAGAGACATTAACATCAACTAAGTCAGTATTTTGAACCATTTATTGAGAGGTTCTGATCAGAGTATAAATCACACTACCAAGTCTTATCTTAGGAAATAAAATGTATTTACAACAAAATTTTCACATACATTGGTTTCAAATAAAAACAGACAGTAAATGATATAAATAAGTTCTATGGAAAATAAAACTTGTCTTACAAAAAATATATGCAATTTCTGTATACATTTTTCTCACATTGGTGCTAATAACATCTATACTGTACAGTTTTGGTACATACAGTATCATTTACAGCCCTGTGTGAGTCAAACAAAGTCCAGTCTGAAAACAACTACTTGCTCCAAATTTGGAGTGTTATAAATGACAAACCCCATCGACTAAAGCAACATGGCCATGAGAGGATTTCAGCAGGAGCTCTGTGACTTGCTGACATGTTCCAAACAGTGATTGCTGGTCATTCCTACAGCAGGGAGAACGGGTGGTTGTTTTCAGATTGGCTAGTCCAGTACCTAAAATAGGTGCTTTAAGAGCGAAGCTAAGTAGTGCACAGGCACTGACACACAGGTCACATAACATTTTGTATAGAGCCTACATACAATCGCTAACAAACGTGAAGTGAGCTACTTAGCTTACATTCTTAGGCACTGTTAAAATACTTGGAAAGTGCATCCTCGTTTCATCCTGTCACTTGAGTAATGCGGCTGTGTCGGCAAAGTAATGGAATGAGCCCGCTGGTCTATTACAAATTAAAAACAACAGTTTGTGTCTGAAGGAAGGGAAGCAGGGATGCATTTTCAAATATTTCAACAAAGCCTCCGTAAGTTGTACAGTAAAAAAAAAAAAAAAAAAAAGACTAGACATCAAGACATTCATATTAAGAAGTCCTTCTGTGTTTGGGGTGTGTGTGTTTTCAAGGGCTGTTTTAGTGAGTGCTGCTGGGGCCGAGTGTCCTGTAGGTGTGTGGCAGGTTTCCCCTGCACCGAGTCCTTTACTTTTGGTCCTTTAGAGGACACAACTGTCCGACTGTCAGATCCAGGCTTAGAGGAAGAACCTCGAGAGTCACTGTGTTGGTGGGTCTTAGGTCTACTGTCCGTGAAGGAAAGGGCAAGAGTTTGGTGCGCCTCCATCGGCTTAAAGAGGTCAAAGGTAATGAGTGTCCGTGGTGGTTTGTGTTCTGGTGGCGCAGGACCAGAAGAAGACTTCCTCCTTTCGTCCTTGCTGCTGACGTCTTTATCCTTTTTCCCTTCTTTCTTAACCTGAATGTTCAAAGGTTTGGGGGCACCTGTCTTCCCGTCCTCTCTCCCCGACTTTGCCTGGACACCCTGCGTACTCGCCGTGTTGCTCTCCTTGACCTCCCTGTTGCCACTCTTTTCCTTCTTCCCGTGCGAAGACTTGTGTTTATGTGAGCAAGCATCCCGAGCCTCCTCTTTGTCTGGCCGGGAGTGAGACACTGCCGCCGTCGCTGCCTGCGAGCCTCCCCTGTCTTTGTCGTGCTCCCTCTCTCTCTTGACGTGGGCTTGTGTCTTTGACTCCCACTCCTTGGCCCACTTCTCGTCCCTCTGGGCAGGCAGGGACATTTGAGAGGCTGTGCTGCCCTCTCTCGTCCGCTCCTCGTCCTCTTTTTTCCTCATCTGTGGCAAAGGCTGCGTTGATGCACTACCCTCTCTTCCTGCCTCGGCCTTAACTCTCTCCTGCTCCCTCATCCTGTCCTTCTCTCTATCCCTGTCTTTCCCCCTTTCCTTTTTATCCCTCTCCTTCTCTTTACTCCTGTCCTTGTCTTTTTTGTCCTTAACCCTTTCTCTCTCGTCTTTCTCTCTTTTTCCTTTGTCCTTCTCCTTCTTGATGGGAGGTGTGTTATAAGTGGTTGTTATACTATCTTTAGTTTTCTCTTTTATACCTTGACCTGACAGACTCGTCTTTTGTTGCCTCTCCTCCTCCACATCACTCTCCCTCTTAATGTGCTGTAGTGACTTTAAGGATGCATTATCCACATCACCCTCCTCATGGCCCTTCTGCAGTGTCTGGCATATGTCTGCTCCTCTCTCTCCCCCTCCCCTGCCTCCCTCTTTTTCCTCTTCCTCAGCTTTGGCCTCTATTAGTGTATGAGTGAGTACACCGTCGTCTCTCTCCTTCTTGACAAAAGGTACAGAATGTGTTGTTGACAGCTCCTTTGTGTCGACCCTGCTCTCATGCTCCTCCTCCTTGAAAATCTGTGTCGGAGTTTGTGAGAGCGGCCCCTCCCCTGCCTCCGCGTCCTCTTCCTCCAGCTTCGTCACTGTCTGTACAGCAGGGAGGCACTCCTTCCCCTCCACCACCACCTCTTCCCTCTCCTCTTTGATATGAAGTGTGACTTCTGGGTGTGTGCACTTCTCTCCCTTAACCTCCTCCTCCTCTTCCTCCTCCTTCTCCTCATGTTGGTGATACTGTTTGAGTCGGATGTGCCAGGCCAGACTACAGACAGCGGACACAGTCTTGAACTGGTGGACAACTCCTCTGGGGATGAAGTAGATGTCATCGTGGTAGAGTTGGATGCGAGCGTACCGGATCCCCTCCCTCCGTAGCTGGTTCAGCTTGGCGTCATCGATCCACTGCACACACTGTGAGGACGATGAAAATATGAGATTCAGTAATTCTACAATAAAATAAGCACAATGTGAGAATATTTTTAATATTAGTGCATGATGGAAGAAAAGAACAACTAATGTACTTCACAGACTAACACCATTATACAGGAGAATTCCTCTCCTCTAAATAGACAGACGAGACATTGTATCATGTCTGGGTACAGCACACTTAGTTGTTTGTTTTATTGCTGATATAAACATATTGAAGGAGTATTTCACAAGCCATTGCGCTGATGTGTACTGCTGTGGATATCTAAATCTGACCCACCTGAGACAGTGGGGGTTCATGGAGGTCCAGCTGCAGTCTCATGACCACATCTGGGAAATCTCCAGCATGGAAACACACAACATCTTTGGTTATCCGAGCAGGAGCGTCGCTGCTGTGAGGACATAAACAAAGCTTTGTTTACTGGTCAGAATTAAAATAAACACAAACTGTAATTCTCACACATTAGTAACTGCATCAGACATGATGTGTTAGTAGCTGTTCCAAATATTTTAACAAATATTTAATTGTGGAAGACAAAGTGCCAACACTTTGTTTATCAGAAGTCAGGTTTTATTTAATGCTTAAGTGTCCAAGTCAGTGACAAAAGATGCCAGTGTGTACTCACTCCTCTCCGCAGCGTACAGCCTTCAGCACACCTACAGCAGCAGTAGTCTGTCTCTCGAACCCCTGACCAATGTGATCAGCATGGGCTCTTGTCCGGTCCTCAAACAGCATCTCCCGGGGCTCGCTGGTTCTGGGTAGATACTGCAGGTTCTTTATCTCATTGGTAGACCTGAAATACATCCATTCATTTAATCAGTACAAGTTCATGGCATGTTTAAGTACCTGTACATAACATGTGTAAGTAAGAGATAAAATATATTTACTAAGATATGGTTTTGCTATGTCAGCTCAACTCTACTTGAAACGAACGGGTGACGCAGGTGAGACGCCAACACCTGTGCTCTGGTACACATTTACAGACTTAAAACCTACACACACACCTTTTCCTTTTGAAGGGTGACTTTGGCATGTCTGCCAAAGGGATCATCTGTTCTCCAGGTCTGACCCACATGATGGGGCCATCGTCACTCTCAGTGTGGCTCTGTAGCCGCAGACTGGAAAACGTTCCCCAGGGCAGAGTCCGCTGCAGAAACACGGGGTAAGAAACTCCAAGTTACGCAACGACTGCAGCCACACAGAGGGAGAAGTGAAGCAGATGTTCACACATCCTCTGGCCGTACACAAACGTGATAAAAAAACACTAACCTCCAGGAAAGGCGATTGCTCTAACATGTTGATGAACTCTGGGAAGTAGTCTCCGACCTCTTCATCCACGGCACCGACCAAACTGACCTGCCGCATGGCCCCGGCACGGTATGTTCCCTGGGAATATGTCCGCTTCACCTACAGCAGGGGCCCGCAGAGGAAACAAATTAGACATACATGCAACAGATCAATGAATCTTGCTATGACAAATCTACAACTCCAAGTCTACTGCCAGTCAAAACACTTAAAAAAGCCTGTGCAGCTTTTACAGACACAAACTCAGGCTGGCAGTGTCAGTGTGCTGTTCAAAGCACTCATTAAGAGCACCGCCATCATCTGCCTGCCAGGAACGAAGACCTTAAATACAAAGATTTAGGTCTTTAGTAGAGTCGTAATCATGGTGGGAGGGAAAGCTCAACACATCAGTAAAAATGCCAGCCACTGTCACAATGAGAAATATTCTATATCATAAATATATGTTCTCCTTTGTGTTTGTTGGTTGGTTTGTCAGAAGGGTTATACAAAACCAATTTTCACTTCCTGGAGAGATGGGACATGAGCCCAAGAAGGTATGATACTGCATGTCAATCTAGTTTCTCGTCTTATCTTACTGAACTGTCATGTACTGCAGGATTCACCTTCATTGTTTTATAACATATTATAACATGAGCTACATGGCATTTAAGATATAATTTTTAATTTTGGGAAATTTTTGTTACATGATTAAAAATGATCGTGGTTATGTAAAATATCCACATACACTCATTGGTGATGTGGTTAGATACACCTGCAATACAACAGCACAGCTATAACATCTACTTTTACAGAATTTGTAACATCTTGTTGTTTGTTGTTTTTGTCATTTCGTTGTAAGAAGTGAGCTGTTGGTGGATGTGTGTGTCACATATACATATTAAACATGGAAAGCCGATGTGATCTTTCTGGACTCTCTGCACATTGACTTTAATCTGTTTTACTTCTCTGACGGAGGTTTTACCTCCTTTGAAGTGGCACTAAGAGAAACACAACCTTTTTCATAATTTATGGGCTTTTAAAACAAAATGTAATTTAGCCTGTTAGTGGCATGTGACATGGTGTCCCCTGGTTTCTGATGAGGGACTTTGGCAGTGGCGCTGACTCTTTGTACTTGTATGCATTTATTGTTGGCTAAGGAGGTTATGATGTTTGTTTGTCAGCAGCATTATGTAAAAAGTACTAAACAAATTTGTACTCACTGAGTGGAGGGACGAGGCGTGGGCCACAGAAGAACCCAATACTTGAAGTTATGTGCTCCACTGAGAGTCATCCTAGCTCATTGCTGTGCTTTACTGTATTTGATATTATTCAATAAGCAAAACTGCCCCTTGCTTGGGGAATTTCACAGCTTTAATTTGCTGTGTATGTGTATACACTGACAACAAAATGGTGCATTATAAATTACTTGTACCACCACTATGTCTGTGGTGTTTCTGTGTATCAGAAGTTCTGGTTTACTCGTCAAACAATGCAGATTATGAATGAAAAGACTACATGATGTGCGTTAAGATGTGATGTGATGACGACAGTGGGAACAGGAGTTAAATATTTGTCTTTTGACACCAGATACTGACTCAGTTCATTTGATACTTGACTACCAACAAGGTGTTACCTGTGAAAAAAAAGGCACTTATTCATAATAATGTCTGAAGAGCACTTTCCAAGCCACTCCTTTCAAGACGCTCAGGTCACCAGAGGTCAAATAACGCCAAGAAGCCAAAAAGAGAAATCTTTTTACAGATGAATAAAAGTTAGCACTTTGAAGCCAGTTTATATTTTATCTGCCCTGAAGTTGGTGGCTTCCAACTACTCAGACCACCACTTTACTGTACTCTCTGCAGAGCTTCAGCCCACTCTGTCTCAAACATTTCAACAGTTGACAAACATTTGCCCCGGACACCCTTCATCTATCAATTTTGTTCATTTGTTTTTGTCCAGTCAAGTGTACTTGTCTTTGTTTACCAAATGAAAACTGCAAAACAAATAGTTTAAAAAGAAAAACAGCAAAGTGAAAACATGCTGGAGCATCACGCAACACTGTCAGAGAAGCTCTGAAATGGTGATTGTCAAAGTGAGAGCTAAAGACCCCCAGGGTCTGAGAGGAACGTCCTTGAAAAATAAAACACTGAGATGAAACTGTGCTGTGTTAGTAAAAAGAGCAAATTTCATGCTACTGACCCAAACTGTGTAATAAGATACATATAATAATGTAGCCATTACTCCCACATTTACATTTAGCGCCAGTATAAACTCTGTGATTCTGACACATCATGTCAGTCCAACAGCGAACACACGCTGTCATGAATCTATCGCTCACTTAACTCAAGGAGCGCTCACCACTGTGGCTTCGCCATCACTGTCATTAATGATCGAAACTGACTCTATCAAGAAAATTTACTGACAGTTGTATCGAGTTTGGTTTTACTGAGAACAGCAACAGGATAAAATGAAACATCTGCCTGATGCCGGTGGTGGAGGAGGACGTGATGCCAGACAAGATGAAGCTTGATCTGATTACAAAGCAAACAGATGTACGATCAAGGAAGGACCACAGAGAAATGTGTGTGTCCCGGTTAGGAGTCTCTGGCATGAATCATTTTTGGTTTGCCTACATTGATTCTCATTCGCATTTAAATGATGTTTGAATACGAGCTGTGGTTGAGGTGTAGGATCAATGAGTAGATTTGTAGTAAATGCTAACATCCTTTTTTATTCTTTTTAATGCAGACAATGCAGTTAACAGGTGTCTCAGGTGCATTAGACTTCTTAATCACGACCGGACAGGATGCAGCAACTGTAGGAATGCAGCTGTTAATGGCAGATAGAAATAGATGCTTGTTAATTATTGATAAATAATTTAAAAAGCGTGGTCTTGGTTCTTCTTCAGATATTTGTGCCTCATTATGAGAGCTGATGTTAATGTATTTCTAATACACGTACAAGTGGGACACAGTAACTGTGAGTGTAGAACTGGGGGGGTCTGGTTAAAATATTTCATGACAGGTTCTTTTCTCCAATCAAAGAGAAATGCTTAATAACACTCATCTCAGACAGTCCTCACTGATATTCATGATATGATTTTCAGAGCTGTGAATGGCAAAATCATCTTCATATCTTGCCAAAAAAGTGGGTCATTTTTTGAAATCTGTTTGGTATGAAAAGAAAGTGATAAAAAAAAATAAACAAAAAAAAAAAAAACAAACACCAAAAACTAGAAACCATAAAAATGACTGAAAAAGATCAAGTGAAAGCTGAAATGGTCTGTGAATGCACACCCAGTTTTTTTTTTTGAACTCATTAATAATTAAACTTTCTTCAACACAACCTGCACAGGCTGGCATGAAAACACATCTCCAGCTGCAGGTGTCATGGTCACTACGGAGTCGCTCAAGCTCCTCAAGAAACCAACCACCGGTGACAACAGATGATGTCATGCATCATCAGGGATTTTAAACTCCACAAGTCGATCTGGGTGCAGAAACACTTTGACCCCAGAAATAAGATCTGTCCCTCAACAGTCTGGACCCACACTAAAACTGATGTTGTCTTGTGTGGTGACACTTGAATCTGTGCTGCTCGAACTTCCAAGACTTACAAACTAGAACTTAACAGATACAGCAGATAGTTCAGCACCCTCTAGCACACAGAGCGATCATACACCACGGGACAAAAATCTCACCTGAGAATGGAAGTTGGCCATGGTTGTCGTCTCTATGTCCTTCTTCCCGAGCACCTCCATCTTCACAGGTGCGTTGGGGAACTTGTAGGAGAAGTAGTCCAGGAAGTCTGGGAGGTAGGAAGCCGCTCCGTGGATGATTCCCATCACAAAACACGCAGCCTGGGCCTCGTCTTCGCTGAACGAAAGGGTCACAAACTCCTGGGCAAAGCGCTGCATGTCAGCTGGAGACAGACAGGAGAGCTGCTCACTGTAGGCGTGCACCACAGACGCTCCTCCGTTGGCCTGCTGCTCAATGTGGATCAGACGGCCAAACTCCAGACCGGGCAGACCTGGCGCCGGACTGCAGTGATGCAGGGAGTTGTAGCCCAGCCTGTCCCTGACCATGGAGGAGATGGAGGCGGAGGTAGCAGCAGTAGCTGGAGGATCCTGATGGTGTTGTTGTGAAGCAGTGGTAGTGTGTAGCAGACCGCTGCCATCGATGCCGTTGTTGCCATTAATTCGACTGAGGAATTCAGGCAGACCCAGAGACACTCCTGAACACACCGTCTGGCATGAGCGATGATACATTTTGGGTGGGCTGTACCTCTCCTTCACCCGCTCGCCATCTTTGTGCTTCTTTTTCTTCTTCTTCTTCAGTTTCTTCAGCAGGAGGTCTTCCTCTGAACCCGCTTTGGGTTTCTCCTTAGACTCTGTAAGACAGGACAAGATTTTTTTTAAAACAGATCAGGTATTAATTTGTGCGTCATTAAGATTTATATTATTATTTATATTAAGATTTATATAGTCAACATGGAGAAGTAACAATTTAACATATTTGAAATTACATCTGAAATTCATCTTTGTATGACATTAAGGATATTTGTTTATATTTTAATGTATCTGTAAATAAGTGCATGTTTAGTGTTTCTACTTTGCAAGAATAATCAAATCAAATAATCAAAATGAAAATCACATCTCATTCACATTGTGTAAAATTAGATATTTGATCAAACTGGATGTATCTGCTCTGATCGAACTTGTTTCCTATGAACACAAGAGCAGAGCCTCATCTCGAGGTCACACCACTAAAACTGTATGTTGGGGAAAAACCCACTGAAGTGTCTTCTGTAATTCAAAGTTCTCCCAGAACAACGAATAATCACTTTTCATCCCAGCTGATCAATGTAACATCTGATTATTACCTTTCTGTGAAGAAATCACTTCTCCGTTTTCTCTTGCAATGTCATGAACAGGTGGCATTTTGTGATTTTTCCACTCTTTATTCTTCTTCTTCTCTCTGTCTTTCTCCTTCACGCGGTGGTCTGAGAGTGGAGAAGAAGACGCAGGGTGAAGTTAAATGTTGTTATAATGAAGTCGAGACACATTGCTGATGAACAAACATTTCCACGTGTATAAATCCCCATCTGGGCCTAATAAACACTGGGGCCTGCGGTACAGCAAATTATGTAATAATTGAATAAATCATTTTTATTACAATATAGGTAGCGGTGGGCTTTTTAATCAGATGGTTACCAGGTTGAACGGAGTCCCGAGGTGAGCGGGCTGGCTCTTCTGTCCTACCTTTCTGTAGCATTTTCACGTCGCCGTTCTCGGTCTTTGTATGGCAGCTAGCTGGGCTCACTCTCTCCACACCCGCGGCGGAGCTCCGCTGCGCTTCACCGCCTTTCTCCTTCTCCTTGTGCCGTTTCTCTTTCGCCTTCTTCACTTTAAGAGGCGAAGCGAGGAAGTTGCTGATTTTGAAGATTTTCCGAGCGGGAGTCGCTGGCCCCGCGGCGGCGGCGGAGTGGCTCGCCTTGGCCGGGCCGAAACTCCATTTCGCTGGGCTCCCACAACTCTGCTTCCCGTTGTGTTTTTCCCCTGCGCACACCTCTCCGTTCAGTTTCCTGTGCTTCAGGCCCTTCTCCTCCACCCGGACCTTCTTGGGGGCGGTGGGTAAATGTCGCTGGAAGACTGCGGTCGGCTCTCCGGCGGCCGCTTGGCTATCAGGGGTTTGGGGGAATTTGTTTTGCTGTTTGCTGCGAAATGCATGGAGTCCACGGACTCGGCCATCTTGGAAGTTTCTATTTTTTACGGTCAGACGTAAGTGGTGCGTGAGAGCCAGGCCGGGGGCGGGGCTTTGCGACTGCGTCAGACGCACGGAGGACGGAGGGAGACGGACAGGAGTGTTTACAGCCTGCAGGACGAGGAGCTGCACCGTGGCTCTGAATGGGCTGTGCGCTACCTGTGCAGGCTGACTGCAACACTGCCGTGAAGACAACAGAGGAGGCGTTCAAGGCCCACGTTCCTCTGCGCGTCTGGACTTTGCTGGACCTAGTCAGCTCTCAGATGTGAAGGAAACAGGTGGAAATAACTTGAATAGTTTGACCAAACAATGTAATCACAGAAGCCTAGTTATAAATATCAGACCTCTAGAAAAGTCTAGAAAGTTAAACCCTGTAGCCAAGATAAAAATGTTCCTGTTTTCACCTGTTATTATTATTTTTCTATTTCATTCGTTATTTTCTATTTTAATAATAATGGTAATAATAAAAATGTTTAGTTTTGGTTGTTTGCTTTTGTATCTGCTTTATTTATATGACCACAAATTGCTGACGGGATCATGCAAAGTTTCTATATTTTGTAATAATGATGTAATGGTTGTTTAACGACATAAACAATAAACAGAATAGACTCAAATGAAAGTTATATAGGCCTTTAAGAAAACAGCGATCTCGTGGTTTCGCTGATCTACTTTACTTATAAAAACACACTCAAAAACAATCATTTTTAGCTGCATCGTTTCTACAGGACGCCTTCACAGATTATATTTTCCACACCTAATTTGCATTTTGTGTTTGTATGAAAAGCACCTGGTCCACTGCAACTGTTTTAAATGTTTATTTGATCTGGCCATAGACACGTTTCATTTTAAAATGGCTGAGCATGGAAAAAACACAGGGTTATAAAGAAATGGACAACTACCAACGATAATAGACCAAACCGTTTCATTTATTATTCGTTTTGTGTAGATTCATTAGATGCAGAAGTAGAATCTGTCTATTTCCACCAGTAGGTGACAGTATAGTGATGGAAATGCATTGACAGGCGTTTATTCCTGTGAAAATCATCAGGTCCACTGATGCTGGCAGCTGTGTCATTAAAAACTCCTACACACACAAATGTTGGGAGGTGTTAGCTGAAATTGTATTTGCACTTCTATTAAACAACAAGACAAGTTCTATTACATCCAAAGTCCAAGCCCTATTCCTCATAAAAGGTCAACATTATGTGATTAAACTTTCAATCCTACGCCTTAGTGCTATTTTTCATTAAATACCAACACTTGATGAAAGCTATCTTTGTGTTATGACACTGAACAGAAACAAATCCTGCAAAAATGTGGAGAAAATAAACTTCTCCTCCCTGTCAAATGGCCCTCTCTTTCTTCTTCTCTTTCAGTCCACATCCATTTCTATGTTACTCCCATCTGAATCTGCAGCTACTAAAGTAGAAGTCTTAATCTGCCAGAGAGACTGGACAGGTAGTGTACACAGTTTTCATGAGCACTGACGGTGGCTTACTCTAAAATGAGATCTCTATTACTTTTGACCCAAATTGTTCATCGGGTGCATGATACACTGAGCCCTGACAATTTGTGTTGCTCGAGAAAAGAAGACTGAGTTATTAGGATAATAAAGGCTATTTTTGGTTCCTGTAACAGGAATCAGTGAAAAGAGAATAATAAACCTCTGCAGCAGCTTCAGCAGTCGTGGAAAAGACATTCACAACTCAAATACGTTTAAAGCACTGGTCCTTTAATTAAGGGGTTTTTCCATTTTATGCCACGTTATACTTCCACTCCACTGGAGTTCAAAGGGAAACATTTAATATCTTACTTCTCCCACATCTGAAACATTGTACCACATAGTCCCCCTGTGATATTTTAAGTACATTTTGCTAATAATATTTCACCTTTTTCAGTGCATTAGAGTATTTTTCCAGGCTGATTTTTATTTTTACTGAAAAATAACCCAGAGAATTTAGAGAACACCACAGAGTTATCAGATTAAAGTTTCCTCTAAATATTATTGTACAACCAGTACAGACAAAGAAAGTGAGACACTGAGACACACATGCAGTGCATCCTCATCTTGTCCTTGTGTACTGCAAATGGTTTCCATTAATTACAGCTGGGATTTATGCAAAACACGTCACAATTCTGTTCATTTAGATATATAGTATGATGAAAACAAAATAGCTTCAATTTGATGCCATTTTAGAGGGTTACCTATATAACACTTTACAAATGTGAAATAGTATCTTCTGTCATTGAAAAATGTGAGTTGATATGTTATGCATACCAGGCTCTCAAAAATGTCCCCTCTTCACCTCAGAGTTCAGTCCCACTGGGCAGAAGGTGACAACAGCAGATAACCCGTTCCCATGTTATGCCTGCTTTTCATATCCTTGATCGGGACAAGGATTCTTAAATACAATTTTCAAACAAGGTCTTAATGAAGTCCAGGCTTTTGGAATAGAAACAAATTGACCTGACGTTATCTGGTGTTGGTTCGCTGTAGGAAATCCAGCCCAGATGTGAGGGACACTTGATTGTTTCACTTTTTAAGACTCACTATCAGTCAGATGACCACTGAAAAACATTCTTGCACATGGCAAAGGAATGTATTGGTTACTGAAGCATTATTGGAAATATGAATATGTGTGAGTACGATTGTGTGTGTATGATGAGAGAGGATGGAGAGAGAGAGACAGAGAGAGAGAGAGAGAGAGAGAGAGAGAGAGAGAGAGATGCTTTAATTTTGAATAGAGACACAGGATTAATGTCAATGTCAACTTTATTTATATAGCACATTTCATATGATGAGCATAAACTCAATGTGCTTCAAGATAAAAGCAAGATGGCAGTACATGAAAGAGCATATGAAAACAAAAGCCAATGTGTAAAAATAACAAACAAACACAAAGAGAGAAAAAAAAAAGAAAGGAAAAAAGGACTAATTAAAAGCTTGTGAGAACAGATATGTTAGGATTAAGGTGTTGTATCATGCAACTGTTCTGTATGCACATGTCTATCAGCTCTCAGCATTCAAACAGTGAGCAATATTTTCCAGGTAGGTTTATACCTTCAGGCAGGCAGACTGGCCGTGGTGTTACAAGAGGTTGGTGCTGCACCATGACAGTCATCAGGTTCACTCAGCTTCAGTTGGAAATGGGACACTTATGTACATAACTGGCTTGACCGACGACATGGGCTCCTCTGCCCGAAGTGGATGGAGATGAAGTAGTCTGCCAGGAAGCCCAGGCAGCAAATCTGGACTGATGGTCAGATGTTTGTTCTAGTCTGTATGGAAAAAAACCACAATGTTTACACAATCCAGGACAGAGAGTGGGCCAAGCCAGCTCACTAGGGGAATTCAAAACACTGTATCTCAAGAGGGCACCTTAAGGAGCAAAAAAACCTGTTGTCCATAAATGGGTAAAGGCAGGAGTGAGGGTATTATTGGCAATAATAGAGCCCCTGGCTGTACCCTGTAGCTGTCCAGAGCAGAATGGATTTATTTAGATCGGCTATCAAATGAATGAACCATATTAACCTTCACCAACCGTACTGTAACTTGTAATCATTTTCATTCTTCATGCAGCCTGTGCATCGGGTTAGCTCGTGGTGGTTAAGCAGCGACTGCCTGAGATTTACTGTGCTGTGCTGTAAAAGATGTGGCTCTACGATAATAAATCAATACAGCTTAGTGCTCAGACAGAAGTCTCTTGAGAGTGTAAACATTTCTCTCACACTATTTCCCTGGGTAAGTGTTGAAGCACTGGAGTGACTGTGAAAGGTGAAAGGATTCTTATTCCTGGCTTTTATCCTGCCCACAGTCTTCAAATGTCAAATGAGCTCATAGCTAGATTTGTATAGAGGAAGGAAAGTCGTGTGTAGTTGGGTTGCATACTACTTAGTGTATATATGCACTTGCCTCAAAGCTTAAATATAGTCCAAAAGTCTTTAAAGTTTGGTTGAAGCTTATTTTCTGAGGCGATGAACTGAACTGAACTTAACTTCAAACAGAGCAACAGAACGACTTTGAAATTGTCACATCTCAAAGAACTGCAGCTATCAAAGCTGTTCCGCTCTTACAAGATGTTATTGAGCCTTCTTCCTCCACCTGAACTCCTTTTTCATTTCTACCGTGATCTTTCCCACAGTGCTCTCACCAAACAAATGGTTTCCTTTGTCATTATTACAGGACAGCTGAGAAATCTCTCCGGCTTCATGCAGTCGGAGCAACCATCCAGTGAAAGAGACAAAAATACACAGGGGTCCAGTTTCATCACAGTCTAAAAATAAGACAGTTTAAATGGTCTAACAAGCTTCAGAAATGGACAATTTTCAGAAACATCAAACACAGGCATTGCATGCTATCACTCATATCTCATATCCTGTGGTGGGACTGACATTTACACCCTGGGTCTGAGAAACTAAAGCCTCATTATCTTAACTCCCTGCCAAGCAGATGCCTCATTTAGTTCATGTGACTGTGTTTTCTCTCTTGCTTTTTTTCTGAATATATGTGGACACAATGAGTTAGCTAAAAGTCTCAATTTTAGATGAACGCACAGTCTGAACACAGAGAGATTAGCCTCTCCACCCAGAGATTGCCTCAGTGGTTCTCTACACTTGTTAAGGATTAGGACTGTCCAAATAAAGTCAATAACACATGAGATATTTCCATCCCCTGGAAATGCATTAGGATCATCTCAAACAAATTGGACATTCCTGACATCCGTTACTCAACATCTGAACTAAACCACACAGCTTATCTTAAAAGCTAATGTCCTTACAAATCTGAAAAAGAAACTCTTGGCTCTGCGCCAGAAGCTAATTTTTTATTTATATCAAATGCATATTTTGACCTGTCGCATCTGTTCTTCACATGTTTAAGAACCCACTGACAGGAAGCTTGGGAAGCGCCTGCCAGAGCAACTGTGACACATATGCATATTGCAGGCAATGATATACTTATCATGACAGCATGGAGTGAGAATGCATTACAAATGGTCTTCATTACATGATTTGATGAGGAGGAGGACAAATTGCATAGTAATAATAGGATTATAAGAAGACACATTCGGTCTGTAGCTGTCACATTTTGTGCTTTTTCATGACTGATTTTTAAGTTCTACGACTAATTGTGCTTAAATTAGATCTATTTCACCATTCCCTCATGTGTCATGTTTATCATCTAATATCTCAGACACCATCTACTGAGAGGTACATCCTCACAATCCTCCTCTCACTCTGTTTTTTTCTTCACTGTTTCCCTCCCAAAGCATCTCACTCCTCATTTCTCTCACAGACTTGCTTTGCGCTGAGCAGCTCTATCAGCCCCCCCTCCCTCCTCTTCTCCCTCCCTCCCTCCCTCCCACCTTACCTCCTCCTTTCGCTGTCACTGTGCTTCACAAACTGAGGTGGATCATTTTTACACTCTTCCCTGACTCTCCTTTTACTCATTTCTCTCAGGACGCAATGAGGTTAACAGCACTGTGTGTACATGGGACCCTGCTGGCCTTCTTGAGCCTCTCTTGGACCATAGTAGACTCTGGTGAAGGAGACATTCTGGGGGCTAAGGGATTTGGGCCCTGTGCTGCAACTCTGCAAAGTGAGGGGCTGTGCAGAGAGGGTCAGGATGAGAGCACATGCCCCTACCTATTCAGTCTCCCTCCGCTGACTGTTCACTTGCCAAAGCAGCTCGGAGAGCTGGAGAAGATCATGAAGGATTTGCAGAAGCTGAAGGACAATGTGGACCAACTGAGGAAGATGTGTGCAGATTGTACAGTAAGCCAAACTGAGAGAGAGTGTGGAAGACAATATGAAAGAGAGCATGTGAAGCTGAATGAAGGTTCAGATGCACATGAGGATGAGAGTAACTGGGTGAATGAGAGGAATTTTAGACAGGAATGTGGAACAGACGGCGTTAGAGTGGAAAACACTATGGAAGGAGATGGTAACACTGATTCGGAGAAAGGAACAATTTTAGAAGAGCGAGAGAGAAAGAAATGGGAGGCAGAAAGAGAGAGTGATAAAGGGGCCGTAAAAGAAAATGAGAAAGCAGAAACCTTGAAAAAAGTGGCAGAAAATGATGGAAAAACTCAGACAGAAGGGGCAAGAGGAAAGGACAAATTGGGCCAGTCAGAGAAGCCAACTGCTGGTGGAAATGAGAGAATAGTGGATACGATGAGAGGGAAGGTTGCTGAAAAAAATAACAGAGACACAGGGAGAGAAACAGATAAAGAAAAAGACAGAAAATGGGATTGGAAGGGAGATCGAGATGAAAAGTTGGAGAATGGAAAAGAAATAGAGACAGCCACTCATACAAAAATTAAGGAGAAAACAGAAGAAAGTGACCATCACGTGCGGGGAGATGAAACAAAGGAAACAGACAAAAAGTCCCGAACTGAAGAAGACAGAGACAGTGATGGAACAAAGATGTCTGAGGACCACAGTAAGCATACAAATAAGGAGCAGGAACAGCCCAAGAAGGACAGGAAAAAGAAAACAGAAAAGACAATAAAAGTGGAGCAAAATAATGAGAAACTAAAACAGACTGAAAGCATCAGGCGTGCAGGAAAAGAGACGACTGTAAAAGAGGGGGAGGAGGAGGAAGAGGGCAGAGAGACAGGCAGAAGGCTGAAACCAGAAGGAGGAAAAATGGTCCAGAGTGTACTGAGAGACAGTGATGGAGAATTAACATCCAACAAAGCAACTGAAACAACCGACTTTGTTTCAGTCAGCCCGACTCCTCAGTCCTCTCTTAGTCTAGCTCCAGAACCAGACTCCATGAACTCAAACAAAGGTACAATCTCCACATCATCTCCTCCTTTGTCCAGTTCACATTTGTTCACAGATGCCAATCAAGGGATGATAATGCCTGCTAATGGACCACCGACCCCAAGCACAGGTGACGAAGAAACAGGGTTAAGGGTCATAAGTAGGCCAACAACAACAACTGCCACTTTTATACTCACTTCTACAACTAGTTCAAGACCAGGCGCAGACTTCAAAGATCAAGTCAGCTCAACTACGGCATCTACAACCACCATAACTAAAAGTCAGACCTTAAACACAACTGCATTCCCAGGAGAAAGAGATGGCAGTCGCTGGACAGCTAAAAAGAACATCAGCTCAAACACTAAGATGGTGATGAAACCCCTACCAGGCCTGGAGGGAAAGCTTGGTGAAACGCATAAACCTGGAATTAACCCTGAAAGAGATCAAAATCTAAAAACCCCTCAGAATGACCGTAAACAAACCAAACCAAACCAAAAGCAGAAGCCCTCTTATCCAAAACCGCCCTCTGATCAGAAACCCAAATCTGGTAAAGGACCTCAACAAGTCCACATTCCAAAACCTGAGCAGAGAGCGCCACCCGATAATTTAACTACTGATCAAAATCTGACCAACAAAACCAACAAACTAATATCTAAACATGACCAAAAACTTACAACTGAGCCAAACAATTTAATTGATCAACAGCCAAAATCTCATCAGACGTCTATACCTGCTGTCCAAAGACCTACATCTAATCAGAGAGCTGTAAGTGTAAACACAACAGTTTCTGGCACAGATCCTGAACCTGCTGAAATCCCAAATGGTAATCAAAACTCAAAACCTGAGAAAAGGCTGCGTCGTCCTCTTCAAACAAACAAACCAAACCAAAAGCAAAAACCTGAGAAAAAGCCAAAGAGTGAAGAAAAAACAAAACACGATCAAAGGTCTGAACTAAAGCAATATTTCACACCGGTTCAAGAGTCTGAATCTGAGAGTGAGATCCAAACGTTTGTGACAGAGTTAATGGGGAATTCTGATGAAAATCCTTCTCCTGAGCCTAAATCTGACATAGACTCAACAGCTGGAGAAAAGCCTACACTCGATCGTATTGATCTGCCCCTGATCAAAAACCTGAACCCAGTCAGGAAATTCCTACTCTTAACCAAACCCCTACACATGGCCACGTAGCCAAACATGACCAAAAACCTCAAGAACCCACAACAGACCAAAGGATTAAAACAAACGTTAAGCCCAAACCTGGCAAACTACCACAAACAAACCAGGGCCTTAAAACACCTTGGCCTGGCCAGTTGCCTAAGCTTAACCCAAAATCTGTACCTGATCAAATCCCTGAGGCAGATTCTGACAAAACACCCAAACCAAGGCCTCCCCCTGCACATAGACCACCAAACAGACCTACCTTCAAGCCAGGAGCAACATCTGTTCAAAGGCTAAAACCAGCAGTGCAACTAAGGCCAGGCTCAAAGACCAAAACAGATTTAGATCCTCATATCAGCGGGACTACTTCAGATGGCATCCAAAATTCTCAAACTGGCATGTCACCTACATCTGGTCCCATAAAACAGACTGCTGTCACTCCGGGTGCAAAGACTTCAAGCAGCCAGGAGACTCAGTCCTTCCCTCTCCTTGACACTCTCCCCCAAGGCTTGACGATGAACCCGAACAGCAGGACTACGTCTGATCTGAGGCCACAAACAGCCGGTCAACCATCATCGATCCCAATGACAACAAGACCAAACAAAATCAGCCGTGGGATCCTCCCGAGTGTTATGCCTAGCACCTCTCCAGGATCAACAAAGCTAAATCTAGCTCCTCACACCGACACCAGCTTACAAGAGCAGATAGTTAACAATGTGGAGGAAACAGCAGCACCTACACAAACTTCAGATCCAGGCAAAATGGCGATTCCAGTCACTTCCCCCAGTCCCCAAACCACCTCTACCCTCAGCCCTGACTTCAGGTCAACAACTCCTGCCACCTCAGGCCTCAAGCCCCCAGCTGCTGAGTCTCCTACACCCAGTACACGTGAGCTGCGTGTGAAAATCAACCAGGTGGCTGCTTTCCTCAATAACAGCCTGAATCCAAATGGACCATCCCTGGACAGGCGTCCAAAAGAGCACCGCGAGTACAGCCAGGGAGGGAGCAGACCTGACCCCAGACTGCCAACACATATACCAGTTAAAGGCAAGATCTATTCTTTACTTTGTCACACAATGTACAGTAGCAAATAATATTGATTTGCACCACCATGGATAATGATGTCATCTAAGTGTATTACTGTTCACTGTGTAAGATAGGTACATGCAAATTAAATGTAGCTTTAAAAAGGAAGGCGAAAATGCAGATGGAACTTCATGATGAAATGATTTACTTTCTTCTTGTCACACTGAATCACAATAATTAGGCTGAGAGAAAACCACCGAGGAACTGTTGTGCATTAGTATCTGAGTGTCAAACAGGTGTGACTGAGTTGAAAGTGACATGCTGACATTTAATTTCTAATCATCCTCATATATTTTTTTAAAAAAACAAACAAAAACAAACGGTAGTTACGTGGTGTGTGAGATCATCTTTGTGCTATTCGTTATGGCTGTTTTCAAAAGAGGAATTCTCATACTTGTGCATAATGTGTGTGTGTGGTGATTAAGGATAAAACCACAAGTATGCATAGAGCAACAGCTTAAAACAAACACATACAGCTGTCTTACAGTGACTGAATAATTTAGCAGTAAATCAGTCGAAGGCTTGGTCGAGTTTGAGTTTGATGCTCAAGCTCAAACATTGCAAGTGCATCAATATAACAGCAACACCCTGTTATTCATACAGTAACAGATGCGGGTCAAAAGAGGACTATCCCATTTGTTCAGCTCATTCTTTAAAGCCTACATCACACTGCGTAATTGTGTGTTGTTTGATAAAACAAACACTGGAAACTCTGCTTAGAAATGTAGTTTCCTGACATGTTTGATCTGTGTCCACTGTGAAAAATCACCTTCAACACACTAAGTCTTTTTATGATGGAAAAGTAGCTCTGCACTGACTTGTTGCACTTATGACCTCCTTCAACACATTTTACAGCCACACCTCAGCTGCAGTGTTCATTTCACCTCCATCACATTAACAGAGGGTCATTTACTGAGTGAAGGAAGGTTTGTTTTTGTCAGACAAAAGTTTTCATGATTCTTTCTTTCAATGTTGTTTGAACGCAGTCACCGCAGTGAAGAGAGACTGCTCAGACCACCTACACCAAGGACAGACAAAAAGCGGAGTGTACCTAGTGACCCCTGACATCCGCAGCAAATCCTTCCCCGTCTTCTGTGACATGGAGCTGGATGGTGGAGGATGGACCCTCCTGCAGCGCCGACAGGACGGCAGCGTGAGCTTCAACCGCACCTGGGCCGAGTACCGGTCTGGCTTCGGGGAGCTGGACGGAGGGGAGTTTTGGCTGGGTAACAACATGATCCATCTGCTGACCCGGGACAGGGACATGACGCTGCGGGTGGAGCTGGAGGACTTCGACGGGGTGATGGAGTACGCCGAGTACAGGCAGTTCAAGGTGGCGAGCGAGCGGCTGCGCTACAGGCTGACGGTGGGAGGATACTCGGGTACGGCAGGTGATGCTCTCCGCTTCAGCAAAAGTTACGATCACAACAACAAACCGTTCACCACCCCGGACAAGGACAACGACCGCTACCCATCCGGGAATTGCGGGGCCTATTACAGCTCCGGCTGGTGGTTTGACGCCTGCATGGCCGCAAACCTCAATGGGAGATACTACGTGGGAAAGTACACGGGAGTCCGGGATGGGATTTTCTGGGGGACGTGGCACAACATATCGACAGAGTATTACCCCACTAGCGACAGACGGTCTTTTAAAAGAGTCAGGATGATGATCAGACCAAAGGGCCCCGCACCAGGGCTGTGACTCTGCCAGAGCATGGTTAAAAACAAAGGGTGTAACTACTAACTTCAACCACAAGCTCCTAAAATGCCCCTTACAGTTTAATAAAAGTCCTTATACTCTCCACACAGTTATTTCTTACCATTAACACAATGCTGCCGCCTGGTGGTGGCTGATTTTGCAGTAGCCTGCTGGTTTGTTTACAAGTTAATGACAATAACTGAGGATGTACATAGTTAAGATTATATTCCTTATTAACTTTTTTAATAACCGCATAATATTAATATATCATAATGTTGTTTTTGAGAGTGGGATTTGTTCAGTGACGAGAGAGAAATCCTCTTGTGAAGAGTTATTTTTCTACTAAGCCTGATTCAGACTTGTATGTAGAGAGTAGACTGGTGTTTTTTTGTTGTTGTTTGTTTTTTTTTTTTTCTATAGCAGTACTGGAAAGCCAGTTGATGTTTGATTGAAGCTGTCTGAGATCTTTTGTAATTGAGTTAGTTTTGTAAGATAAATAAAATGAATTTACTTTACTGACTTGTGTTTTTCCCTATGAAATGACCACCAAGTTACAAGTAGCCTAGTTATATAAACATCCTACATTTATCAACGGCTTATAATATAGAAACTCTGCCCTATTCAGTCAGTGGAGTTACGGGGAGATAAATATTGTATTGTAGGAGATTTTTTTTTTTTTTGTATTTCAACGCTGTGTTTGGAAGATCAACAAGGGGACTACATGTTAAGATAATACATTTTCACGTATATACGACTATCTTACATTGTAAAGTTTAATGCTTATTAATTTCAGTTTTTTCATAGCAATTTATTTGTGCATTCTTCTATAGGAAAATATAGCCTGCTTTGATTTAAGGAGCTTTCTGATCATGCATTTGCATTTGTGAACAAAATTTTAATTTCTGGGATTTCTAACTCCTCAAGATAATTTAACATTACCTGTGTAGGCGTCAGGTGTGTGGCTTCTGCTTTTTCAGCGTTCTTCCGCGCGAATCGAGATGTGTGGTTGTTTTAATTCGTAAAGGAGCTCATCCCGCTCTCTGTCAAAGAAGACAAGTGAGAACTTCTTTTCACCGTTAAATACCTTGGTCTGCAGGAGCTCAGCAGATACAGTCAATCTCATTCAGCAGCCATCTTGGGACGTTTACGTACTACGTAGGACACAGCGCTTTGGGAAATGATGACGTTACGTTCGAGTTGCTTAAATTGAGCTTCTGATTGGACAAAGCCAGAAAGGGGTGGTGCTATGTTTATACAAGATCATACATCCGGTTTGTCAAGAAAACAACAGTGACACTGAATGAGACCAGAAGTAAAGGAGTTTGCTTTCAACATAAAAACAAAAGAATAAAAATGCATTTTCTTCTGAATGAACTTCTTCTGAATGAAGGTATATTCCCTGTTTCTCCCACTCTTCCCTCATATTTAATACATCATTTTTGGAGCACACTAGCACTGGACAGAACATACTGCGGCATCGAGAGGCTTTATCGCTTTCCTTTTCAGACAGTTATGTTTTAAAATGTAAGTGTTGCTTTTAGTTTGAAAGCTCATACCGGAAGTCCGGTGTTGTTGCGTAAGTGTACCACGGATGACAGTGTTATGGTAGTACATGCTGACTGAATGGCGGCTTCTATAATTCAGAGTTCAGTAAGTCAGCGGGGATGTGTCGGACTCCTCCGCTGCTGGTCCCTCGCACTCACCCCCAGGTCTCTGGTCACCCCCCGGTGTCCGCTGCACACTTCACGGTCTGTCTGCAGCTCCGACCAGGCACAGTCCCCAACACATGTAGCGGTGAAGCAGCCTCTGAAGCAGTGGACTCTGGCGGTGAGTCCCTTCAGCACAGTGCGGGCACAGTTGCCCTGCAGCATCTCCATCCGCCCGCTAGACCCGCACGCCTTCCCGGAGGCGGACCGGGCCTTCATCACAGTCCACGGAACAGACGCAGAACAGCAGACGGCGGATCTGGATCACCTCCGGGTCCACTACGATGATCAGAGCAAAGAACTTCTTATCTCCGCTGAGAGGGTGGACAGCAGCGTGTCCATAGATCTGGCTGCGCCTATCAAGAGCAGTGAGTGTGTCCTGAGAAATGAGAGTGAAATTAAATGTCAGGTTGCCTCACCGCCCTTTGGTGTCCATGAGTAATTTTAGTGTGTGTGCGTGTGTGTGTTTTTGCCAGATCTCTTCATTAACACTCAAGGGAAAGGCAACGTAGAGGTGAAGAAAATGGAATGTGACATCTGCAAGGTGCAAACAGAGAGAGGCAACTGTTTGCTGCACTCTGTCAAGGTCAGTGGTGGCATAACAACATCTGTATCTTACTGGCTGATATCAGCATTTCTTTGCCACTTCATGCAACTATCAAATTATCCATGAAATCACATCACAGTCACACTACAATAAAGAGTGAGGACTCTCCAGAGGGGCTCTGCAAACCCTCAGAGTGACTCTGTGCTCCTCATCCTCTCACTGATGTTTATTTGGTATCCCAGGGTCATCAAGTGGAGGTGCAGTCCAGTGGAGGCCACATCACAGGTGTGGGCACTATCCATGGCAACGTGGACATCAGCACATGTGGAGACAGTGTAAGGAGGACAGTGTTGTCATTATTACTTGCCTCAGTGGGACTTCTTAGTCCTACTCTGAGCAGACATTAGGGGGCAGCAGTGGCCTGAATACAGAACTTATCTGAATGAGTTTAAAGCACTGACTTGTGTGTTTCAATTGTATCACATAAATGGATTACATTTATAAATCATCTTTAGTCCTGTGCCTTGACCTGTTGTGTGCTTGCAGGTAGTGGATGTCAAGAAGCTCCAGGGCACCAGGATGACTGTTTCTACAGAACATGGTCCACTCAAGGTCAAAGCCATCTACGCTGAGTCCAGCAGCATCTCCTCCTGCTCAGGCAGAATACAACTGGGGCATGTGCATGGTGAGCAAAGAGTAGCATCCACTACTCCAGCTACTCATCTATAAGCATCTACAATACACAGTAAATCATGTGTGTGGTTAGTGCTGCAGCCAAACTCAAGGGCGCAAGTAACATAATTGTTTAATTTATATTTACACACATATATAAATTTTATTTATTGTAGCTTACACTCCAATTATTTGACAGCTATAGCATTATTCTTATTCTTCTATAGTCTTATTTTTTTAAACATTTCATAAAAAGTGGGAAAAAAATCAAACTCAATTCGACTTGTTTCCAGTAACACAACATTTCTACACACACTTTGATCAACTGTCCACAACCCACTGTGGCAAACCTGCTTTGTTGATTATGTTTAGTAATGCGTGACTTTGGTATGTCAGGAATCCTGGACTTGGATCCAAACACATCGATTTAACAGCAATGTGGTTCCAATTTATCACAAATTCTGTGATGAATGTACTTGATGCTTGTATTGGAGGGGATCTATAAAACTGGTTAGTTGGATAAAAACTCATAGTTGGAGGCAGAGACTGGTGAAAAGGGGCAAACAGATCTGTCACATGAAGTGAAGCAAAGAAAATGCGTCATTCATGTAAAATTCACTCTCTTCCTGACACGGAGGAGCTTGTCCTCAGGGTGTAGATGGAAACAATTATCTTCATTACTTTCTAGTTTTTACCATGTTTGTATGTTGTAATTTACTGACATTAGTTAATACTGATATACTTGTGCTGTCACTGATTAAAAGGCGATGCAACTGTGAAGAATGTGTCTGGAGATACAGTAATAGGTAAGCACGCGGACTGATTACATAATTGCCTACGTATGGTGTTTATCAGTGGCTGGTAAAAAAAAACAAAAAAACAAAAAAAACATGTGCAGCTTTTGCTTTGCTTCTTCAGATGGTTCAAATAGTTTCCTGAAGGTTTCTTCTCACAGTGGAGGGATTGATATCTATGTGGGAGACAGTGGCAGTGCCGAACTCCACAGTCAGGAAGGTAAACACACAATGTGAGAGGATTAGTCACTTTATGAACCACTGCTGTGTTTCTTTTGAGTCATCTTCTTGTTCATAGTTCATTCCTCATTCTTCTGTCTTATGCAGGGGCGGTGTCTGTGCGTGTCCCATCCACACTGAGAGCAGGGGTGGAGCTCCAGGGAGCATCAGTGCAGATCAGCCCGGAGATGATTCTGCATGGAGTAGAAAACAACACACGTCAAGGCCAAACCACAGTTACTGGTGAATCATCATTAATCATTAGACTCTTCACAGCCAATAAACCCTCGCTGTAAATCAGCACATAATGTTCTGTTTCCTTCACATGCTCTCAGTATGTCCTGTATTTCTGTTAGGTTACATGAACGGAGAATCTCCAGTGGAGCAGTGGGTTAAAGCTCGGGCAGACGGCGGCTCTGTCACACTGAAGACACAAAGCTGGTTTGAGTCACTGAAGCTGGGGAGCTGAGCCATGACCAACAGGATTTCTGTTCCTGCATCACTGTGCTGGGGCTTTACTACAAAATACCAGATATTTACAGACTGAATGTACCTTTACCTCACTGAAGTATGTATCATCCCTAGTATTGAAAAAGACTGCAGGTGATTTCAGGTGAGGCTGGGTATTAGACTTATGATTAAACATGTATTTAAATATTCAAATATTCTGTGCATCATGTGAGAAGCATATTCTGTGCTGCACGGTCAAATTGTTCTGAGTGTTTGTCAGAAACTGTTGTTGTGTATTTCTTTTTGTAAGTTTACTTGTGGCTTCCAGTGATTGTATGTCATCCGTATAATATGTTAATACAATGAATTAAATTATAAGTGACATGATTAGATATGGCAGTAACGGGGTGTGTTAGATATTTCTCCTCTTTAGCTCTTGTTCTGTCAGATTTAATTAGTTACTTCTAGTTATTTCTTAATGCTGAATATTTAACTTCACCAACCCTCTTTGCACATATCACATGCCTTACATCTGTGCTTCAAATGGGCTGATGAACTGCACAAGGTCTGTATTTGTTTCAGCTACTGAGCTTCAGCTCACTGGAGCATCTTTAGTTCATTGAGTTAAAACAGGTCCACACTCTCAGAAGTTCAGGTACAGCAGAAAATAAAATCAAGTAGAAAGTGTTGCATGAACAAAAGATACATCACAATTGTAAAACAGTTAGTCTTTTTCATTTAATACACATGAATCAGGAAAACAGTTGTTCACAGACATTGTATCAACAAACTATAAGATAAAATAATAAGAAACAAAATTCTGATCAGATTTTACAAGCTCTGAAATCAGGTAGCTGAACTGAGGCTCAAACTAAATGTTTTAAACTAAACTAATTACATTACACTTAGAGATGACCAACACATCCACACTGTGGTGTGTGCTGTATTTTTTTTTATATTTGTGATCATGTCCATGATTTCTCCACTGATCCACTGATTTCAGAATTATGACTACAGCTTGACTATAGTTTGTATCTTTGTAACCTTAAACATTTTTTCTTTTTGCATGGAATCAGGAGGCAAAGTTGTTTTTATGCAGGTTGGCATCTTTTCTCAGTAACACTGAGTACTAGCCATGTACAGAACAAATTAAGTTTCTACTCAATCTAGAGCCTGCTGGACCGAGGCAGGGTCTGGCTGAGCACTATGAGCGAAAATATGTATCAACCCAAAATGGAAAAGTACTTTTTTTTTTTAAACTTTATTTCTTAGTTACAGTCCAGTTGCCAACATTTATAGATAGTTGTTTAGATAGATGGTAGTTTGGGAGCAAAATAATAATTTAGCATACAAATTAAATATCAGTGACAGAACAATATCACATCCTTACTATACATTGTAAAGGTGAAGGTTACGTGTTTAAATTAAGACACTAGAGTCTCAAAAGCAACACACACTTCACTTTATGTAGAAGCAAAATGTAATTTACAGAATTAAAGGCAATCAGAGCAGCTCAGGAAGTTCCTGATGAAATATAATGTGTGAAGCAGGCGGCTGAATCAGTGCTGTGTCTGAGCTTCTACTCAAACAGGGAGCATACACATAAAGTGGTGAAACTCAATCTGATCATAACCAGTAATTTGACATCCAATTAACATTAAGTATGCAATATAGCGATAGCTGATGTGACTGCATGGATGTCATGCTGTCCCTTACTTTAGATTGTGTTTTAATGGAACCATTACTCATTGAAATCTGGTTATGCTATCTTTGAACATGCTGCTCTGGTTTTCAGTATGTGCTGCTTTACCACAGCACAGGTGTCATCAGTGATGATGGGTCTTGTTAACCGATGCTCTATTTGGCCCACATTGTATCCAAACCAGTATGGAGGGTAGTCATTGCTGTGCTCCCAGTGTTTCACACGAGGCTGCAGTTTTAAGGCGGCCACCCTGAGGGATAAAACACAGTGCTCGGTAAATTTTCTCACGCAGGACTTGAACTTTGCAGTGCTCTTCTAAGTTAGTGTCTTACTTGGAGATACCACTGCAGCAGACCATTGTGATGGAGGAGAGCGGAGGACAGATCCTTTCTAAGAGTCGCAGCGTGCGATCTGTGAGAAGAACGCAGCCACTCACATCAAGCTCTCGCAGGTACCTAGATCCAGTTGTCAGATACTGCACTGCCATATCTGTCATCTGAAGAAGAAGAAGAAGAAAGCAGCAAACGTGGCATGAAGTGACAATGGGAAACACAATCCAGAACAACCAGGGAACATGTAAATGCTTCAGAAGAAAGTGTCTTCTACGTGTACCTTGGGACAACCTGACATCCTCAGTGTGATGAGACCTGTGCAGTAAAAGGAAATGGCCCTGATGGCTGGGTCAGACAGAACTACACAGTGAGACACATCAACATGTTCCAGATCCCTCACACTCTTACACAGCTTCTGTCCATGTGGAGAGATGACAAGAGAGATTTGAGATGAAATGAGAAACGACTATCATCAATGATCTGTTCACATCTGTTAGTAAACAGTAAAAAGAATTACATGTTCCTTTGGATTGTCTTTACTGGGAAACTGCTTGTGTACAAGTTTATTTCCTGTCACTAATGGAAAGAGAAACACACTTGGACTCCACAGAAGTTCCACATCTGGCAAGTGTTGAAACTCTAACTAGACGTGTACCTCTATGCCAATATCTGTGATGTGGACACACTCAGCAAGAACTAAATCCCTCAAGCGAAGTCCTTCAGCAGAAGCCAGTCCCTAAAAACATAAAGTTACAGACTGTTCACCACAATGGTCAAATATATTTCTTACTTTTCCAGGAATGTGTGTAAGAACAAACATCCAAACGATACCTGATCTTGGATGTCACAACCACTGATGTCAAGAGAGCAGATGGAGCTGCCACTCAACCACTCCAGACTCATTTCAGTCAGTCTCTCACAGTAACTTAGGTTGAGTCGGTGGAGTTTATGCAGCCTGGTCAATTACACACACACACATGCACAGACATGCACAAAAACACACAAAAGAGCTGCTATGTGACACTGATCAAGAGACCGCTGCAAGGTATGTTTGTATGAATGTGTGTGCAGACACTGCATACCTTTGTGCAATCCTCATGACAGAGATGTTAGTGATATGACTGCACTGACTGACATTGAGCTCTCTCAGTTTGTTGGCTGAGGGGCCTTCAGTCAAATACTTGATCCCAACATCAGTCACCCTGAAACACAAATTACATCATGTTGTGTAATGCTAAAAGTCAGCATCAAGATTGTAGGCGTCACACACTTCAGCAGTTAGACACACGCACACCACACACACTTGTTGCAAACTGAGATGTCCAGGTATTGCAGATTCCTGAGGGTGGCTACGGACTTGAGGCAGGTGTCAGTCATTCTGGGACATTCTGCAGCGTGGAGTCTGCTGAGGCCTGGTGAGCTGCTGCACAGGGCCTTCCAGCTGATGTTGGAGAGCTGGCTGTTACCTGTAGCCCACATTTGTGTGAAGAACAGACAAAATAACTGCATCAGTGACATATCTTTCCACACGTATTGTATACAAAGGCTGTAGGATCTCACCCTCTATACTGAGAGTCTTCAGCCTCGCTACTTCAGCAATGGCTTTGAAGGCAACATCGGAAAGATGTCGAGCATCCAACAGAGACATGGCAGACAGACAGCGACATCTGGACAGTAGTGCCTGTTGGAGGAGAGTAAGATTCAGAACTCTTCTCTGCTTCTTATTGGTGTGTGGAGAAAAAATGATGCATTAAGGGGGTGAAGCTTTGGTTTCTGATTTAACAAGAGACTGTATGAAACCTGCAGTGCTATGAATGAACTAACTTACCAAAATACAGCTATCTGAGAGTGTCGGCATTTCATCAATAACAACCTCTTTGAGTGAAGGGCATCCGGCCGAGATGTATTTGAACCCATTTACTGTCATCTGGGAGGAGAGAGGGGAAAATGTGTGTCCATGGTGGAATCTGAATCACTCTCCTGGATGCTGTTTTCTTTACTCACTCGGACTTTCACTGCCCCATTAAGTGAAACCATACATCTGGAACCAAACTAATGCACATACCCAGAGGAAAATGTGTTTTATGTTGTGGCACATGTGTGTTATGTTATTGAGTGTGCACATCTTGAGTGGGTGGGCCAAAGTTGATTGTATAAACCCAACCCCCCTTTTACCCACAGCTGCCTTTTACTTCACTTCTCCCTCAGATTTTTCGTCAAATCCCTTGGAGCAGTAAATGAGTAGGAACAGTCACCAGCATAGAGCCAGCAACAAGAGGAGACACGTGCAAACAGAGCAGTCACCAGATATATCCAAGGCGGACTCAACACTGAACTTTCAAAAGGCAAGAAGCTGTGTCCTGACTGCTGTTGGAGTTGTGATTACAGTACATACCAAAAGGAGAGGAGCTCACCAACCTGAGTGCAACCGGACAGGTTGAGGTGGATGAGATTGTGGCAGCCCTTTCCTGTGGTCAGGTATTGAAAACCTTTATCAGTGAATTTGTAGCAGTAAGCCAGACTGAGGTACTGAAGGTTGACACAGTTCCTGTTCAAGATCAATTAGAGTAATTCTCATGAGAAACATTCTTTTCTGTGTTTAAGATAGATTTGTGTTCATCATATTTGTTTCAATATGTTTTCAACAAATGGAAAAGAAAAGTTCTTGCACTGTAAAATGTGGTTCATTTCCAAACCAAATTGCGCAATGCTGCTGAACCGTTCAACCTACAAATCTATCAATGATGCAATGATCCATTCTAGCCATTATGATTTGAGCACCACATCTGTTCTCCTAAATCATTACAACTGGAATTGACCACGCTGCTTTCAGAAATGAAATGCAACCCAACAAGAGACTGTATGTTGGACAAACAGAAAAGGGGATGATTCTGGGAACCAGGGGCCAGGAGGCCAAAAAAAATTCACTTGGATACACTAGTGAGTTGGACCACAAAAAATCTAGTCACAAAGCCTAATGTCTGCTGTCTGCAGAAAAACTGGAGGCCAACCTGGACAGTTCTCGTAGAGTTTTGTTTGTTACATGTGTGCAGGAAAGGTTCAGGTAGAGCAGGCAGGGACAGCCTTCAACAATTCTCTGAATCACCAGGTCCTGTTGAAGAGCAGACGTTCAAATGTAACCTCATGGTTTATCAGCAAGACATGTCTAGAGTGTTTGGGACGGTGTAATGTCTAAAGTCATGATCAAAAAACTAATCTACTTGGTTCTCATGAAATGCAATAAATATTACAGTGAATAATACAGATTAAAATGATCTGAACAAATACAAACTATGATAATCAAGAATTATGTAATTTAGGCAACGGACATTTTTAGTGTATGTTTGCACTGAGGTGTCATCATCATTAGTCAATATATAGTCCTTAAGTAATTAAATTTTCCAAAATAGTGCAGAAAAGTAATACGTGTGATGTGAAGGAGATGCATTTTCTTTTAAGGTCAACAATGTTTTACTTACTGTAATATTAAAACACTCTGACACATTGAGCTCCTGGAGATTTTTGCATTCACCTAAAATAAAAGACATACATACAGAGAGAAAAGAGCAGATGAAGGGCGGCTCAAACTCTGCT
The DNA here is from genome assembly GCA_021432705.1 of Caranx ignobilis. Lineage (NCBI taxonomy): Eukaryota > Metazoa > Chordata > Actinopteri > Carangiformes > Carangidae > Caranx > Caranx ignobilis. Next base: position 58,825,994 of record MU269990.1, read on the forward strand.
GTCCACTTCTTTGAAAATATTATCTATAAATACTAGAGGTCAGTTAAAGTAGTATACAACACTATGAAAGGCACAGCATGAAGTGATACAGTAGTCTGCCTCGTGTCAAAGCTGTATATACATTCCTGGACGGCTCCTATCTCTTACATAATGTGCAATCTCGCACAGCTGGATTTCATCAACAGTAACACTGCTGACCCGCTGCTTCTGTTCTCAAGTGTGTTTTCAGACGACTTTCATCCCAAAGCCTTGCTGTGGTTCCAGCTCTTGTTACTGAAAAGACAGACCCTGCAGGGCCCAGAATGCATGTGAGCTCCTTCCTCCTCTTAACCTCCCTGCTCCTCCTGCTCCCATCCATTGAAATGAAAAGGTCAGGGAGGGGCAGAGGGCTCAGAGGGGCACGACACAAACTCACACGGGACAGGTATGGATTTACTCTTGATTATTTCTTAGGCCACTTACTTTTTACTGATTCTTGGGACAAGTCATGAATTTGTTTGGTTTGTGTTTAACTATTGACAGGGTTAGAGGAGCTGGCCGATACAGCAGATCGGGCCCCTCCAGGCTTGTTTCACCTGTCTGCGTAGAGTCAACAGATTCTGGAGAGATCTTTGTGGACTGTCAGGACCGTCGCCTCAACTCTATTCCCAGCTCACAAACCTGGACCAAAAAACCCAAGCACCTCCTTCTAGCCCGCAACAGGATCAAAATCCTTAGAGATGGGGCCTTCTTTGGATATGAGAGTTTAGTCAGTCTAGACCTGCAGCAGAACCAGATTACCTTAGTGGAGGAAGAAGCCTTCCAGGGCCTGGAACACCTTACAACCCTGCTGCTGCAACACAACCGCCTGGGAACACTTAGCGAGGAGGCCCTCATCCCCATGCCAAACCTCCGCTACCTGCGTTTATATGATAATCCCTGGAAATGTCTCTGCCCATTAGAAAGTCTCATCCACACTGTGCAGGTCCCGAGCAACCGTTATTTTGGAAATCATGCCAGGTGAATTTTTTCACAAAAAAATCATTACTGACACCCTCTGAATATCACATTTGACTCATCCGTGACGTAACTCTATGTCCTCTGCTAGGTGTGAAGAGCCCATCAGGCTGAGAGGCATGAAGTTGAAGCAGGTTGATCCTGAGTTCCTCTGTCAGGAGTCAGACCTGACTGAGAACACACAGGGGGACCAAACAGATACTACAGGCCCGGCACAGCCTAGTCCATTTCGTGGCAAACCAGATGCCACCACATCTTGCCATACCTATCTTTTCCCCCAAATGCGAATGGACTGCAGTAAACGAGGCAAGTCTGCAATAATTTTATATTTTTGTAATTTATATCGATCGACTGCACCCTCTTCTAAACCTCGCCACTGGAAAATCAGCAAACATATTTCTTATGCAGCAGAGAAGAGAAATACCTTTGTATCACCATATGACAGACTGTTTACTGATGATAAAATATTACTGTTAAATGGCTGGAGTGATTAAATTTCCATTTCTTAAAGGATTTTCAGGGCCAGACACAAAACTGGCCAAGATACATCTGGTTTAAAACGTGTCGTTTTCTTCCATGTCAGGTTATTTGCTTCCTTAAGCTCTGACTGATTCCATACCCTGGTGATTTGTTACAGAAAGAACAACTTGGAAAGCATCAGCCAAACAAAGTTTGGCTGTAATATCAGCAAATAATAAAAGCATTTTAAATCTGCCTAAGAATAGACTAAATCAAATAATGTGTCACATCTGCCTCCCCCTGGCTGGATGCCTGGACATTAGTATTAAATTCAGGTCGAAGATAAAGTAAGAGCATAAATCTAACTCTGAGCCAAAATTGCAGTATGCTGAGAGGAAAGCTGATTTCTTTGAGCAGTCTTTAGTTTGACAAATTTGGAATGTATAGATGAAAAATTCATCAATCTGATTGATTACAAAAATAAACACTGAGCATATGAATGATTGAATGATATCTTTTGGCAGACATAAAATAACATATTTGAGTAACCTCTTACATAACCCCTCCCAATGTTCAGGTCTGACTGAGGTTCCCACTGGCATTCCAGAAGATGTTGTTCATCTTGATCTGTCCCATAATTCAATCCGTCATCTCAGAGCCAGAGATTTCCAAGGTGGAAGGAGCCTGAGAACCTAAATATCAGCAATAACAACATGGAGCGCATCGACACAGGTGAAACGCTCTACATGTAACATCTATAGCTCTGATCATGATCAGTGAGGTGTAAAAAGGCCATTATACTGCTGATATCTTCTGTTTCCCATTTCTCTGGACATTATCTCATCTTTGTATGTATAGTATTAGAGTCATTTATAGTGGGTAAAGTTTACTTAAAGACATACTCACTGTGCTCACTGGGGCTTTTACATTTCTTGTTATTAATAGACAGCAGTAGGTCAGACTAAATGTAATTATACTGAGAGAGGCAAGAAACAAATGGATGCTGTGCCCAGACATTTAATGTATTCATTTTGTCTCTAATAGCGTCCTTGTCTGGACTCCTGCACCTCCATGAGCTAGACTTGTCTGACAACAGCCTGCATTTTATCCAGTATGGGGTTCTCGAGGACCTTTACTTCCTATCTCGGCTAAAACTAGGAGGAAACCCGTGGGTGTGTGACTACAGGTGGGTTCTTGTGCTGAAATATGTGTCTAACAACTGCAAACCATCATAAACCATCATAAAAAACTGACTATATTTTTTTCAGCATCCACTACATGGTGTACTGGCTGCGTCTTCACCCAGGGGTGAGACACGCTGGCCTGTTCTGTCGTTCCCCCCCTGAATATACCGGGGAGAGTGTGGAGGCGTATGTGCATTCCTACAACAGAGAGTGTCCAAAGGACAGACAGCACAGCAGAACAGATAACGATGAAACTGACCCCGAGCTGTGGAACACACCGATGGAGTTGCAGGGAGAGCTAGAAGAGGAGCTGGAGCCGAGCCACTTGAGAGTACCACAGAAATACCAAATCATCAGATTGTCCTGAAGTCTGACTTTTTAAAGGCTCTTCATTTTCCTGTCTTCCCTTTTATGTCAATACTATAGAACAGTCTGTATCAGATGGAGAAACTACATTTTTCAGTGTTGCTTAAATGTTTTGTCAGTGCTATGTAATCAGAATACAAGCTTTGTCAACGAATTGGCTGTTTTGTAATTATTACAGCATTCGTACAGAAACAACAACAAAACACATTTAGCGACAGCATCTGAAATACTCACTGATACATTTCAAGCTGGGCCAAGTAAGCGATGTGCATCCCCGCAGGTTCAGATGGATCACAAATGGGCGGTAGTTGTGCAGTATCTGCTTCATTGTGCTGTCTGTCGTCCAGTCTCTTTCTACAGAGAAGTTGATCTAACAAGGACAGACATTTATATTCTCGCTAAACATAGGACCTTAAACATTTCTACGAATTAAATGCAAGAATTGATCTCTGTACAGACCTGAGCCCACAGTGTGCCTGACTGGATGATAGCTTTCCATGAATCACAGACCTCAGCACAATTCAGCCAGTCTCGTAATTCTAAATATTGAAAGATCTGTAGAAAAAAAAAATCATATATAACATACAGTATCTGGTAATTCTGTAAAGTGGGAAATGAAAGACGGCAGACACCTGAATTGCCCCTGTCTAGGCACCTAAACAGGGTCCACTGTCAACTCTGGTATCGGCCCTTGTGCAAACCAGGGTGATCAAAAGTGAAGCAAGCGACTCCCTTCTCTCTCCAAACATAGACATGTTGGAGCACTATTTATTGTGAGAGGTGTTGGGCAGAAACACCAGAGCAAACAAAACCAAAACTGCACTCACAGGGCCAGCAAAAGTGAATCCAAAGCAAACAGGGGCTACAACTGATTAGTTTAAGAAGAGGCGGTAAGATAACTTGTCCACTCAAGTTTTCTACATATTTATAGTCCAGAGAGCCTCTGCTTCAACAATTACATAAGGTCTTAAAAAATATTATCATTAATGTGCTTAAGCAATAGATCCTCAGAGTGAGTTGTTCCATAAACACAGCCCTCTCTGCAAGTAACAGTTACACTGTATTATAATCAGCTGAGACTGACTTTAATCAACTGCCCTCACAGAGACTGGAAGTATGATGTATGGTTACTACATGGCAGGACCGGTCTTATGTGAAGTTCAAGCACCATTAATGTCATTACAATGATAGCCACATGTGTTATAGTCTGACCTCGCATGTTTACATTCCTTATGTAATATGTATGATCTCATCATTGGCTGCTTAGAAAACCTAGCCCATACAGCTTTCAACGCCAGGCTATCAACACTCTATGTGAACTTCATGAATGCTGTGAGGCTTAGGAAGATCTAAACTCATGATCAGGAATGGCTTAAGAAATTCTACCTTCAATGCCAGGCTGCTAGGGAGCATTGAGAGCCTATCAGATCCTTCTCCACTCTGGTGGACTTTGTTGCTGACTGCTACAGAATCCAGCTTCTGCAAGATGAATGCAAGAACATGAAACAAACAAAGACATACAAACAAACAAAACAAACAAATACAATACACACCTTAAAGTACTCTTTTATCCTCTTTGCATCCTTCGTAACGTAACGCCATGCAGTTATGATGCGCTTAAGGCGAGCAGTGTTTTCAAGTCTGTTAAGTTTCTCTATGGCAGCTAAGTTGAAAAGAAATGAAAATATTTTACACAACACAGTTACTGTAAATGCTGTATCTTTTTTTAGCAGAGGATAGCATGTGGACTAAATTATGGCAACAATAATACAATTACAAAGTCCAATCGAGCTGAATCACAGGACAAATTTTGCAACTACAAAGGACAAAATGAGTCACAGGAGTGGGTGTATACACAGGAGAAGAAATTAATGTCAGGAAAGACTTTTAGTTTGGATACATTTCCTAACCACAGCACTTGTTTTCTCTGGCTAAACATGAGAAGGCCTGAGCTTGCAAAAACAGCTCAGTCTCCATTAGTTAAGCCAACACCTTTTTCACTAAGAAATACTTTTGTAGTCACCTACCAGCCCGTGTCTTCTTGTGTGATTTTACCCAGTTTAACCATTTGGTTAGAGCGACCTGCTGGCATTTCCTCTCAAAGTGCTTCTTTGACATGTCCATCTTGAGAGCCAGCTCTGCGGTATCTCTCTTGCTCTGCATGGTGAACCTCTTCCACTTCCTGTAGACACAGCTCATTATTAATTCACAGGTACAGAGGCAAGCTGTCAGACATCTGCTCAACAGGAGAGTAAAATAATATTGATAGATTTACTCTGTTAAATGAATGAAAAAGTATATTCCAATGATACTCTCAACTGAAGTAGGTTTGCATTTAGACAGGACAAAGTCAGACAAAAGGTCAGTGACAGAGAAAACTGCAAAGACAATGGAGAGTTGAAAGGGTATCCGGGATATTGAATATCCTCATGAACTTTCCCACTTGTTAACAATGATCCAGACTTTCAGTCACATGGGTCAAATATCTGCCTGGAGCTCTATTTGAGTAACTCTCTCTTAGTACCATCACAGTCACTTCAACAGGCTTAACATATAAGTATTTGTAAATGAAATAACCTGGATGTAACCTCAATATTTTCCTCCTCAATGTCTTCTTCTTAGTCATTTTTTTTTTCATATTCAAGACTCACATGTGTATAAGAGGACATTAAGAGGAAGGCAACGGACAGGTTTGGCTGTAACCTCACAGACACATATCTCCTTTGAATCAGTGCTGCTGTGTTCATCCAATTAGGTTGATTTTCACACAGCACCAGCTGCCTACAATCAGTGTAAGCAGGATCTGAAAAATGTCAGTAACCTTCCTGGCAACTTTGTGGAGAAAGAAAGGACAGAACATGATTGATCATCATCTGGCCTGGTAGCTTTACGAAAGACTATTGCTGCTGCAGGTGGATGCAAACATGGATCATCCATTTGGGTAAATAATATACAAGTCTGTTTTTTGACTTAATTTGTCCTGTGCTACTTTAAATCCTTTGTTTGTTTGTTTTTTCAGGGTCTCTTGGTTTTACACTCTGTTGTTATGGGGCTGCATTTGTTTTCCTCCCCAGAAAGGTAAAATATTCTAAATCATTAACTAATATGTTCAACCATGTGAGTTTAATCTTTTTTTTTTTTAATGTAATGTCCCTATTAGGTAACAATATTGCACATGGCTACTCTCTCGATGACAGCCCACAATCCTCAACCCAGCCTCATTCTGGAGCATTTTTAAACACAGATGATGAGGATACAACACAAGCTATGAGGCAACAGAGTTTTGTTTCTTTTCAGAGAGAACCAGTCCACCATGAAAAGAGAGACGAAGGTACTGGCTTTGGTGAAGAGATGGTCCGACACAAATCAGACTCAGGACAGGAGCGAGAAGATAATTCAGTGGCCTCCTCTGCTTCCTCTGGGCAGAAATACAAGCATTCAATGTCTTATATTCAACATCCATTTGTGCGTCTGTTGACAGAGCACACGCCAAAGAATACTGTGGAGGGCATCAGTTTCCCAACGGTCAAATATTTAAGACATTTTATTGAAGCTATGAAGAGCTCCTTCTTGACACCAGGAAGTGACTTGAGCAGACATTTTCAAACTGCTCGGGATGTAATGAAAAGTGAGTTGACTTCTGGTGCTGAAAATGGAGAGTCTTCTACGAGGTCTGATCAAGTAACAGAAGGATCTGCTCAAGATGACAACAGTAAAAACGAAGTCTGGAGTGAACCTTCAAAAGCAGTGTTTGAGCAAAATGAACCAAATGCCAACCAACAACCAAGAGAAAGACTCTCTGTCCCTGACTCTGTTGACTCCACTGCAAATCTCATTTCTCCCAGTGTTTATGACAATCAAGACTACGGGCCTGTCTCTGTGCTCTACCCACGCCATAATTCTGCAGCCACACAACATGTTTCAAGTAATTATAGAAGTTTGGCTGATGGTGGAATTTCTGGGGAAAACCCTGACCTTTTCATAAGTGCTCCTCATGTGCAAAATGAAGTGGTTTGGTCATCAAGCTACAAGGTCCCAGAGCAAGCTGCCTCAGGAGGGGATTTTTCTTACAACAGCCAGGTCTGCATCCCCGGTCAAGCGCCCAAACAGCCCATCTCACACTGATGCGAATATCCAGCAACCAACATATTCATTTCACAGTGGAGTCTCTTCTACAGGGTATCAAGAGCCATCAGGTGGCTTTGAATTTGGTAAAGACCAAAGAGCAGAGCTATACAGAGTAACTCAAGCTGATGTCCTGTCCCCCCAAGAGCCCCCAATTTTGAATTCCTATGGTAAATCTTTTTATGTCAGAGCACCAAGAAATCAACTCTCCATCCCAGACAGTCTACCCAAACATCGGGAAAGACCAGCCCAATCAGTTCAGATGTATCAAGTGACTGCTGGAAAGGAAACAAAGGGTGTAAAAAACACTCCCACCATCCATCTGCCTGCATCTACTGGCTCGACAAGTGGTCATGTGGGTGCTGAACGAAGTAGTCCACATGATCCTCAGCAGCAAGTACTTAGTGAAAAGCAGCCTCTCAGATCCAACCAAGCGTTTACTGTGAAACCTTCCAGCTCTCTTCATGACTCAACTATAAATGATGGCTATTTCAGAAACCACCATTTAAGTGCTTCTCGTCCATCCAGCCTAAGTAGCCATGCAAAATATGAAGAGATACCTGGCCTATCAAAGAAGAATCAAGTGTCTAGCATTCAGGAGCCCCAACAAAATAACTCTCCCCTTTCCACTTCAAATAGCTTTGATTTAACCCAGAGTGTGATCTCTTCTCCGGTCAGCAGTGTTTATGGAAGTCCTGACTCTCCAACAAACTTGGCTCAGACTTCAAAACCAAAAAATACCTTCTCAAAGTTATCTGGCAATGAAATAATATCAAGGAACTTTGAAATCAACAATGTTATCTCTGACAGGTTTCCATCGATTGTTTCACATGGTGTCAAAAATCCCCTCGGTTCATTTTCTACCCAGCAAAGACAAGGCATTTCTCTAAATGATATCTTTGTGAGTGCCACCAGAGCTGGCCGTCTACATAACTTCATCCAGCCAACTAATGTACAGAGGCGTCCTGTCAAAGTGAACACAGAGCCCAGCACCAAGGTCTACCAGCCTCTTAAATCACCTGCATCCAAAGTGCCAGGTTCTACTCTTGGCAGTATCTTTTGGAGGAATGATGGCAACACAAAAAGGCTTCCTCCTCAAAGACGCCCCAACATGTCACCACAATTTGTAAACACATATGTTATGAAGTCAAGAAGCAGTTATGTACGGGGCAAAGTATCTCAGTCAAAAACCTCTTACATACCATATTGGCATGTTGAAGGTTCACCATCTCACAGAGTGTAAAAGGACATGCAGAACAGAGGGGAAGAATCATTGGAGATAACATGGTACGAACACTTTTACATCAAACAAAACTGCTGTGCTTATAATTGTGACCATGTAAATGTGAAGCTGAAAAGATTTTACATCTTAAAACTAAGGAATTTGTCTTTTAGTTGCGTCTGCAGGATGATGAATAAAATCATAGACATTACACAAGTAAACTGCAAAATGTATCTGGTGTGGCAACTGTGGATATGATTACTAAAGTGAGATAATTTCCTCTAACTGCAGGTCACATCACTGACTGACCGCAAGTCCACTTCCTTTGTTACTATGGGTAAGTTTTCATATTGTGAACATTTAATTCTGAAAACACCTGAAAACTGGAGTTGATTTTTCTTTTTTTTCCCAATAGGGCCTGTTTCCATCTTCAATTGGGAAATAAAATCAAGCTTTTACTCTTCTCCACACACCTATTCTGATTAGTAAAGAAAATTAAATATTGTAAATACTTTGTAGCTCTTGGTTGTGACAGATGGGATCTACTCAACAACTCAAAGATTTTCAGGGTGAATTTGTTTTCTCACAAATGTCACACAAACCAGTCACAATTTTTTATTTCTGAGAATTTCCATGTGAGACCGTTTGCCTTTTTAAGAAAGGCTTCATGAAACATTCAAGTGTTGGTCTTGAAATCAGTACTGTATGCCTACCTGAAGCAACAGCTTGTTAAATTTTTCATGTAATAGCCATAGGCCTTCTCCAGCAGACAAAAGGGGGGCTAGAAAGGAGCACAGGGCAGCAATTATTATAAACACACATTGTTTCACTTGAGTTGAAGCAATTTTCCTGGGATATAACTTGAATTTCAATGGCACATATGCTTTTACATTTTACTGTACCATTTCCTCATCTGGCTCGACAAAGCCCATGTCTACAGGTCTGTGGATCAGAGAAGTGGTTGTTGCAGTTTGCTGCTGTAGATTAGCAACAAATTTGTGCCTTAAAGAGGAATAAAGTTTACATCAAAAGCAGACAGAATACAGTGCATACATAAGAATAAAATAATAGATGTTGGTACTAGTACACCAAGTGATATTACACTACTCTGAAGTTTAAAATAAAAAAACATTTTAAACAAAGTCTAAGTTGCTGATGTGCTTGTACCAAACCTTTTTACAAAATGAATTATGTTTGTAATTGTCAGTGATATTAGGTACTGGAGACACAGATGTGTGAGATCCTTAGAGGTCAATAAACAAAAGAAAGAAAGAGAGAAAATGAAAAAGAAAATGGGAAAAAAGGAACAAGAATCCTTCTCAATTTAGTTTATAATTTGTACGTACAGTTTTCTTCACACACTTCAACAATTTGGGTAGGCATAGCTTTCTCTCTCAGGAGTGAAAGAAAACTTGAGAAAGTGAGCCACCAAGTGTCCGTCTAAAGAAAAGTCACAAGAAAAAGGCAGGGCGACCTACCAGTCTACATCCTGCAGATTATCATGTCCCTGGAAGGCTAACAGAGTGTTCTTCAGAAACTGTATTGGGTCGCTTGGACATGACAGGCATGACGCTGACAGCAGGACCTGTTGGCACAGAAAATTAGATAAAGATAACTTCCAGGATTCAAGAAAATTAAGTACTCAGATAGTAGTATACAGTGGTCAAAAGAAGTCAATTTGTATTAACTACTGAGGAGATGGTGTCAGGGCTGCGATCGCCAGCAACGTTGCTGCACCTACTAGCTAGGTTATTTCTGCTAAACCTACCTTATATATTTGTGGCAGGCAGTGTTGCAGTTCACAATCTGTCATAATAGGTTTCATTTTTGCCACAGCCATGTCTTGTCCTAATTGCGGTGTCAAATCAAAAATACTTTGTGTATTTATATTGATAGTTCTGCCAGATTTCGCCTGGCACAATGCTCCCCCATTTGCAAACCCATCGTTGCCAGGTAACGAAGCAAGTAAAACTTAAGTACAGTTAAATGTTGGTCAACTAATAAGTTTAAATGTAGCATATAGGCTCCATGGTGTTAACAGTTTTTTTTTTACGCTAACAAATTGTCATGCTAACTGCGTGTTTGTAAACACCCGTTGCATAAACATGTTACGAAATTAAAGGCTAATAGGTTTGGTACAGAGCCAAGTCACTCAGGGAAAGATTTTGTCGGCCACTCTCGGCCGCCGGAACAACGGAGCAGAATTATTGTTGACAACTGTGGCTTGTCAGCAAACTTCTCCAGATTTCCGAACAATGAACCTTTCTGCGTTAGTTTGGCAGGAGTTTGTAGTGGTTTTGTTTGGTTATCGTGAGCACTGACTAACTCTTGAGCCGGGTTTGTTTGCTGGCAGGTTAACCGAGTTAACTCATAAAGCTAAAGTGCAGCTGTAGCGACGTTAGCTAGCTAGCTAGCAAGCGCAGCTCAGCTACAGACACAATTAGCAGCAGCATGGGCGATGGTGGTGTCACTCCTTGGCGCGGCAACATGAAGGCGTTGCTTGGGATAGTTGCCGGGGCAGGAGCTTCTTACGGGTTGTACAAACTTATCAGCGGTGGAAGCTTCAAACGAAACAAGAAAAGTGCCACCAGTGAAAGTCCTGGTGTAAAGAGCAGTCATCCCAGTGAAGTGACCATACAGCCAGGAAGCCTCCTCGCTAAAGTGTCAGGATTGGATGTCGTCTGTCCCCGACCTGCTGATGTTTCATCAGGTAAGAACCATGAATCTTAGATTTGAACCATACTCAGACCAGTTCCAGCAAAGTGAATGTCTCAACATAACTTCTCGGAATAACTGTATGTCACCAAATTCACCAAACTCTTCGTGAAGTAGCCCACTTCTGAGGACAGTTCCTTTGTGCTCACTAAACCAATAAATGTCGCTTAACTGACTGCCTTTGCTCCATAGGTGGCATCATCCACCAGTCCCCTGGCAACTTGGAGCCACAGCACCTGAAAATGCTGCTGTCATGTCTGCAGACGAGCAATAATCAATCTGACAAATGTCGGATCCTGCTTACTTTAGGAAACGCTGCTGCCTTCACTGTGAATCAGGTACAGTAAAACATGATGCCTTTAAACCTGCTCCTAGTGAGATTAATACAGGTGGCTTTCTTGGGAATCGAGCCAGAGCTTTCAAACACCTCAGATGGCACAGTTAAGACGTGAGCATTCACTGTTTTGGCAGTTCTTTAACTCTGATGAATTCTTGATTCTTCTTCTTCTTCTTTTTTTGTTTTTTAAACTCATCACTGCTTCTCCAGAATCTAATAAGGGAATTTGAAGGGATTCCCATCATAGCAGGTTTCCTGTCTGATCCTGCAGCAGAAGTTAGAGTGCAGATGCTGAATGCTTTAAATAATCTGTGTATGAACATCCACAACCAGGAGCAAATTAAGGTTTGTTGTCATTCTGTATATCAAATGCTAAGCAGGCTATTGTTGTGAATGGGTCCTTTATATAATATCCATATCCATATTTGGGAGTGGTTTGCTGCAGGCATGTTTCACTAAGAGTCTTATCTTGTCATAGATTTATGTGCCGAAAGTGCTGGAACTGATCGAGATGTCGCCAGTGAATTCTGACCTTCAGCTCGGTGCTCTCAGGCTGCTGACAAACCTTTCAGTCACAGACAAACATCAACACTTGCTGAAAGAATCAGTTACACTTTTACTGTCTTTACTTGTGGTGAGCAATGAAGCTTTGCAGGTTGGTATCTTTTCAGGTTGATATCTTTTACATTTCTTAAAAACTGTTAATTTAAAGCTATAATAGATCTGTTTCACAATTTTTTTATCATGATGTGATAAAATGCCATGGATACCACTGTATGAGAACTGCTGTAGTTTATTAGAGCTGTTAATGTAACCCCACATGTGAAATTATTTTTTGTTTCAGGTTCAGGCCTTGAAAGTCCTTGTGAATTTGTCCTCTAATCCTCATATGATGGATGACATTGTTCAAGCTCAGGTAAGACCGAAGAGATGGGATGAAAATACAGTCTTTATCCTATCATTTGCATTAGGTGAAAGTAGCTTTGCAATATAATACACTCTAAGTTATTTAGCGCTGCTAAATAAATCTGAGATTATATTTGTTTTCAATTTTTTTCGGGTTTTGAGATTTCCAGATTATCAATCTTTTATTTTCATCTTGCTCTTGTGCTTTTTGCCTAAGGCTCCAGCTTCTGTCGTGCTGTTGTTTGATGCACGAACAGCCCCTGCGGTGCTTCTGCGACTGCTGACATTTGCAGGAAACTTGAAGGCCTGGAGGCCCTCGGCCCAAGCGATTGATGAACTGAGGTGGAAGCAGGATTGCGTCTTCCGGGTCATGTTAGATGAATCCTCCCAGCTCCACAGCAGACTGGTCCAGCTGCTTTCACACCCTGATGGGGACATTCAGGCCCAGACGGCTCGTATCTTGACATAGACCTCCCTGGCTGTAATCTTGACCATGCGTAGCTTTTGCTTTGACACACTTTGCCAAAGCCATCAACCTATGACTTTTCAAGTTGAATTATAAATCCGTTGACATTAAACTTATAAAGGAGCAGGCTGTGTAGCTTCCTGTGGATACTCATCTTATCCTCCCTCACTCTCTTTACCTACAGTATTCCCCAGATAAATATTCTCATCCCACAAAACGACATGATTTGTTCAACCTCATCAGCTACTTTTTCTTGATTTCCAGTCACTTAGACTATAATTAACGGATGTGCAGTGAGTAAGCAGGAAGCACAGAGAAACCGTTCATTTAGCAGATTACAAAAACAGGCCATCTTTCCATGTTTTGTCCCACCTCCAAGAATTTTCTTTGCATTATCAGAGACTATTTTCCTTCAGATATCCACAGTGCCCTTCCTTCTGGGACCTTCAAGTATTTTCCCTGAAGATATTTTCCAGGTGAAATTTCTGAACCCAAGCCCACTGCCAAAAGTTTTGTTGAGAATGTGTCCATGTGACTTGTGCAGCAAGAGACAATACACTGCTCCCGCGCCTCAAAGCGAGACACTTGCCAGGAGAATTAAAGAGGTTTCTTGCATCAATCCTCAGCATGCCTTGGAGATGCCAATGAATGGGTGCACTTCAACCCAATCCTCACTAATTTACTGAAATCATGGGTGTAAAGATCAGTCTTATTCCAGTGAGAGCAAGAACTTTTATCAGTGTATTTATTTAAGAGAAAGTGCATCATGATTATGGAAGAGCCAAAGTGATTTTCCTTCAGACCAGTCGGTCTTGCTTTCTGTGACTCTGTGACAAGACGAGGGTGTCGGCTAGATTTTTGGAGTTGAAACACTGCCTTCCCTGTGTTAAAAAGAGCTGGCTGAGATGTTAAGATCACCTGTGAGGGAGGCCACCTGTCTAAACTCTGCCTTTGGACGTACACCAACCACAGATGCCTGGATGGGTTGATCTGGAATGTACTGGAGTTGTTGATTGTCTCAACCGGCCTGCAAAGCCTCCAGGGAAGAACTGGAGGAAGTTGCACAGGAAAAAGGATGTCTGGACTGCTACTATTGTTTTTTATATAGATATATACTCATATATCACAACAGTCAGAGAGCTTGAGAATGAATGGAGGAGTGGTTAACCATGGAGAGAACAGTAGTGGTAACAGCCATGTCTACTGGCTGTTCAAAAATGTTATGCATATGCAAATGGTGGTTGATTGATAATGATTGAATGTTAAATCCAATCTGTGTTATGTTAGGTTATGCACTGACTGTGATAAGATAGTGACTGATGTTTCTGTTTAGAGGAGGAAGACTGAAGGTGGGACCACATCTGTTCACTTGTTTAAAAAATATTTACATAAACAAGAATGGGTGTAGGTGCATACCTTCAGTTTGCATGAAGAAAGTATATAAGATTTTTTTTTTTTTATCTTTAATGCAAAGATTTTATGGCATGAGCCAGTCCAGGGGTAAAGAAATGCTGCACATTTTTGATGTTTGGACACTGACTTTATTTAACCTAAATCCTAAATATCTCTCAGGCAATATGGTTTACCAGAGCAGATCAAGAGAGAGGTTGATTTACCTGTGACTTAGATTATTATATTTATTTAAAGGTAGTTAGCATTTTGCCTATAAAATGAGGAATGTGTTTGTTATGTGTATTTGAATGAGTAAATAAATACCATATGACCTATAACGATGGACATCCACTGGCTTATTTCTCATTATTTTAATGTTGAAAACTGTGTCAAAACTATATGAAAAACCTTACAGTTTTTTTTTTTTTTTTTTTATTTAATCAACAAAATGAAAAGAAGAGGACCAATGACATTATAAAAGTAGTCCTGGTCGTTCTTATGTGTTTCTTTCAGCACCAAGTTCCTTGTGTTAAGGCATGATTATTTTTGATGTGGGTGCTGCTGATGAATTTCGAAAAGGCTGATGATGATGATGATGACGATGATGCGTTCACGTCTTTTTCTCCCTCTCTCTTTCTCCTCTCCTCCCCCTCCCTCCCCCCTCCCTCCTTCCCAGACCCATATTCAGCCTCCTCCCCCTCCATACAAACGTGATGACCATCGCCGGATCATCCTGTGCTCCATCAGACTCAGCCCGCGGATCGGTGTGTGTAGGCAGGCGGCCACACACACGCACACACTCACGCCCAGCACACGGATCGGGAAAGGACGAGGAGGAAGAGAGAGAGCACAGCATTTCGGATTAGCCGCATCAGCTATGAACAACCATAACGTCAAGTAGAAGTAAAACGGAGCTTTCACACCATAAAACGCGTCGAGGATGAGCGGCACCGCAGCGGCCACGGGATCGGCTTCTTGCCGTTTCGCCCACTATTTTGTTGTGTGTGGACTGGACGCGGAGACGGGCCTGGAGCCGGACGACGGAGCAGGTACAACTGGTGAACAAAACACGACAGAAACAAACACACACTGCAGGGAAACACAGCAGAACATCATTTAGCTGACAGTGGTTTTCATCAACATGCACTGCTTCATATCTCAGGCCTGTACTGTATGTGCGCGCGGGTGACATCAATTTGTTTTCATTGGACGCCACAAAGGCTTGTTGACAACATGATATCCGCAAGCACATTATGTGGAATAACATGCAATTTGTACGAGGGATTATCCATTTGAAATGGATGCCATCAGGTTAGGTTAGGTTGTTGGACTTTAGTAGGATTTGTTTATTTTTTTTAACATACCTCTGAACAGACAGGACTGATCTATATCTTTGTGTGTGAAATGGTTAAAAACACAAATCCAAGAAAATGACAATTCCCCCTATGGATATGAGGCTGTTTAGGTTTAATTTCTATTATATTTATATTAATGTATCACCTAGTCGCCTTGTCCTTTTGTTTTGCCCCTGCTTGCGGGAACAACACATTGCAAGTCTGTTTCCTGTTTTGATCACATTTTCAGGACAGTATTATAAGTCAGCTGGGAATATACAGCTTCTCTGGTTTCTGCAAGTCATCCACTGCTACACCTGGATGAGGAACATAGTAGAGAACAGGCTGAACAGAGGCAGGACAACACCATCACCATCTGCCCAGTAAAGCTGGAGCACAGATCCAGGCGGTACTTCATGGGTAACACAGGGCTGTGTGTGAGGGCGAGTGACCTCATTACACTGCTGTGTGTGTCAAAAAGCTCTGATTATTTCACTTCAGCTCTCTTATCGTTCTCATGGCCCCAGGCAGGAGACCTGTGTCGTTTATTACTTACCAAAGGTAAAGGTTGTGGAGGAGGTTAAAGGAAACGGATGCAGTATTGCTGGTAGATGTGGGGGTTGCTACGGTGATGACTGCTGCAGTGAGGGGGCTTGTGATGGTTTATTTGTGGTGGGTAGGATGGCGTTGTTAGACGTGGAGAAATATCAGGTTGTGCTATTTTCCTCCACGCCGAGGTGTTGACACTCAGCTCGGTGAGGTGAGGACAGAAGTCACCCAGGAGCTTGTTCCGTGTGTGTGTGTGTGTGTGTGTGTGTGTGCGCGCCTGGGACAGTGCTCAGTAAACAACAGCAACACTTTAATGTCACTTCCAGGTTTGACAAACAATAGTCACACCCTGTCTTCTCCTTGTCTTCTCTGTGGTGGCTCATGTAGAGCACCTCCTCAGGGGAAAGATGGAAACCAGACATGTCTGACCCTGCTTGTTTTTTCCCTCTTCCAGCCAAATGTCTGTTGAATAACAACACCAATGCACTCAGATAAGACAAAATGTGAATTTAGGATAAGCTGTGTTTCATGTTGGGGCTCATAGCTCTGCTGCAGATTAGTTAGCGCTGTAACTAACCAGTGAGGACTTTGATAGCTGGCTCCCTGCAGCGAGTGACAGCACCACTGGCTATATCTTGAGCTTTACCAATCTGCTTATGTAACCGCAGGTCATCACAGATCCACTGCAGCAGAGGGCTCTGATCCTTTCAAGGGATTTTGCTTTGTCTGTGTGAATGTTTTTTTTTTAATCTTTGCACATATATTCCATGAGCTGCAGTGGAGCAAGAGAAGATTGTTTCTCACGTGCACTGGCCTCAAGTGTTTCTGTGAGGTCATACAGTATCTCTTTCTGCATGTGTAATTAGTGCATGCCCACAGCGAGACAATCTGCTCTTGTTGGCTTCTAAATAGATGCCACTGTGTTTTCTGCAGCCTAATCAAATTTCACATGACGTTGTCTGTTTGAATGCTGAATGGCCGAGGCTTCAGCCCCGGTTCAGGCCAAATGACCGTCACAGGGGGATGACATCAGTGGAGGGCGCAAACTCCCCGGCCAAACGTTTGAGAGCTGTGCTTTTTGGATGTGTATATATCTTGCACTTGACTTATTAATACACATGCTGCTTGTGCGCAGAATATCCAGCCTGGGCTGCTTTTATTTTTAGGCACTCAGTACTTACTTTTGTTGTGTATTTTAAGCAAATGAGCCCAGCACCATGTCGGTGTCTCAGGCTGAGATGAAAAGCAAAATTTGTCATTTTTTGTTGTGTGGTTCACCTTCATTTGACAGACATGTCTGTAACGCAAAGACAGTCTAGTTTAAACTGTCTGAGCCAAAAAGGAACAACTTCCCATCAGTCAGTGTCAGCTGAGGTTTGCTGTCATTTTAATCTCCTTCCACTTTTTATGTCTGTCCTCATCTACTCATGTAATGATGTGATGAATTGTGCGATGGGGGTAGTAAAGCTGGTGAATAAGACAGATGTCTACCTTTATAGAGGTTCAATCATCCCTGATGAAGTGCTCCTGTTTTAGGAATGGATGGCCACGTGGGACCAATAAATCTTTGTGATGAATGTCTTAAAGGTTTAATACATATGAAACACTGTTTTTTATCCACAGAAACATTGATAATATTGATATTACAGTGACACTGATAAGGATTTTAAGTCCTGAACAGTAGGGCAGAAACAATGAGTTGATTCATTGACCAGAAATGAAGCTTATCAAGTTTTGCGGATATTAATTAGTTGCAGCGTTTTAATTGTGATTTCTGTGATAGCAAACTGAATGTGTGGGTTGGGTTTATGGACTACTGGGCAGACGAAACAGTCTGTTTCCTGACATCTTAGACACTTGGTGATTATTAATCTGAAACCATCATTATGTAAAGTGTTGTACAACACAGTAGCCCCTACACGATTGTGTTTGTGTGTGTTTATTCACACAGTCAGAGGAGGAAACCTGCTAATTACAGCAGAACTGAAACAGACTTTTAAGCTGTCATTCAAACCTCCCTCCTGCTGCTGTGTGAATGTGTTTTGTGCAAACTCTGTGGTGGGAGCTTGTGTCAGGTGGTGTCTGGGTCTTCAATTGGACCAGCCGATGAAGCTCAGGCTTGACGCAACAGCTGACAAGGTTCCTCTGATGGCCATCTTCGAGGCCTCAGCGGATGTGGCTACCATGGCAACTAGGTATCCTTGTGCAAGGCTTGATTCTGCCTCTCAGCGTCAAAACCAATTTGTATCCTTAGCAAAGAACATCGACTCTCCATCTTGTCACTGTGATCCATTAGCTGCAGTCTCCCACCTACGAGTTTGACTCAGTTTAAGTTGAAGTACTGCCTCCTCCAGTTTTCTCTGTGCGTCATCTCGTAGGCAGGTGAGCTGGAGATTCCTGAGTGGCAAATGAGAGCGTCAAAGCTGTCAGCTGAGAGAGAGGACTTAATTTACCATTTGCAGGTGGTTTTACTCTTGTAATGCAGGTTAAAACAGGAATTCTGTCAATTCACGGCAGCTTTGTGAAATGGGGAGCAGGGTGAAGAGCACTGTTCAAGGGCATCCCTCCTCAGATAGTGGATGAATAATAAAAGCACTTCATTCACTGCTGTCAGTCGATTACACACTCTGAATCATACACACACTGCGTATTTCTATTCTCTGCTCTCACTTTTTTCAACAGCTCCTCTTCATCCACTCTTCATCACACAGACAGCACTCTGCATGTAACTGGAGCTGGAAGCTGACACAGGCTGCAGAGATTGAAGAGAGGAGAGAAACTTGAGCCAGACAGGACAATGCATCAAATATGTGCCTTTGTAGGAATATATATATATATATATATATATATATATATATATATATATATATATATATATATATATTTTTTTTTTTTTTTTTGGCATGCGCTGCAAATTCGACCCTTTTGTGTACATGAAGCTGTTGTACAGAAATGTCTCATCCCTCATCCTGAGCTCTGAAAGCTTTTGATGGATTTAAAAAAAGCAGCATATTTCAGTACTGGAGATATAAAGGGTTTCTTACTGCAGAGTGTCAAGGATGAGGGGTGTTGCACCACTATACCAGTCTATCGCTATGGTAATGAGTTGAGTTACATAACTCTTGGAAGGGTTTTCCCTCTTCGCTCTAGAAGGGTCCTTGCTGACAACGACAGATTAAGGTTTTTTTTTAGTATTGGTGTCAGACAAGGTCATTCAGGCCGAGCTTTTTCATAAATCAAAACTGCTGTCAAATTTAGACTACCTCTGTTAACCTTTCTGTCTCATGAGGATTTATGATTCAACAGTAATGAAGGTCAAAGATCACTTTGCACTAATATCTTAATGACATAATACTCTTGTTTTTTTTTTGTTTGTTTGTCTGTGTGTTAGGTGAAAGCTTTGAGCAGAGCCCTATCCGACGGTCCTTCAAGTCAAAGGTTCTGGTGCACTACCCTGAAAACACAGACAGGAACCCTTTCAATAAAGATGCTGTTAACATGGTGAGGGCTTGGACAGCACATATTCGGTTCTCTTCAGCACTGGTCGCTTTATCCTGCAACAATAGAGAAAGAAATGACAAGCTGTGCCTGTTTGTAGCACAAATGTGTCCTTGCTTTTTGATGGGGGACAAATGTAGTGAGGCCCATGTATCTGGAGCTTGTGTTCTACCTCTCACAGACTTTTCACTTTCTTTTTTTATCTACATACACAGAAAATGTTATTTGTTCTTTTCTAAAAAAGCACATCAGGATGATAAAAGGATAAACCTCTAAAGATCTAGTTGCAGTCAGATGAAGTTTATTTCTGTGTCTTTGTTTTAACAGCTTTTTAGAGACAGTATTCAAACATGATCTAACTAAAGAGTGTTAATGTCATTTTATTGGTGTTTCAGACCTAAAAACTCTAAAAGTTTAGTTTTTTTAGGCACATAAATACAAATAACATTGTCAACAGTACATTATTCTAAACGCCCTCTTTTATGTTTTCTCCTTCTCTCCATTCTTAATCACCTTCTCCTCAGCTCTGTATGCCGAGGGGTCTGTCTTTCCGCACTCAGGCAGACAGACTCGATTCTCAGTTCCACTCCTTTACAATTTCTTCTGATGATGGCACACGTTCTTATGGCTTCGTTCACACCTTCTATGAGGAGGTGGCCAGCCCTCAGATCATCACAGCCATGCAGACTCTCTATCAGATGCACCATGTGGAGCGCCAGTCCTCCTCCTCGGCCTCCTCTCCCTCCTCCTCATCTTCATCTGCCTCCTCGCCCTCCACTTCTAGCATGGACTCTCTTGTGAGCAGCTTGGATGAGTCAGACGTGGAGTCCCTGGTCGGGGTTTCTGGCTGCCTCAGCTGCGCAGGCTCCTTTGATCCAGCACGTGACACCCTGTATGTGTCCAAAGCTCTCTGCCTGCTTACGCCGCTCCCTTTTCTTCAAGCTTCACGACAGTTCCTGTCTCAGCTGCATCAGGCTGTGACGTCACACACGGCCCCACCTCTTCCTCTGGAGAGCTACATCCACAACATCCTGTATGAGGTTCCCCTGCCTCCACCTGGCAGGTCGCTGAGGTTCCATGGGGTGCAGGGGCCCATCATGTGCCAGCGGCCAGGACCGGGGGAGCTTCCACTGGGGGAGTATCCTCTTGGAGAGGCTTTCTCCTTGCTAGGAGTCGACAATATGGTGCAACTACTTACCTGTGTGTTCCTAGAGACACAGGTCCTACTGTGCTCCCAAGGTAAACACTACATTCACAGTTTAGCAGGTTCGAAATCAAAGGAAGATATTATTAAAACACATAATATGTGTGATGATACTGGAGACTATCTTAATATCTATCACTGTTTTGGGAATTTAGTAACACCCATAGTGAAGCAGCTGTTTTTATTTGTAGCATTTGATATCATTCATAACTAAACACAAACATAACATTAGCAAACTTGAATAAAAATAGACTTGGAACAAGATTAAGCTAAATATATAAAAATGCATCAATAAAGTAAGTGATATATCTACAGTATTAACTTGACAGATCAATCCAAGGTTAAATACTGCAGAGTAAGTTGCACTCTAACTCTATCGTTCTCTCCCATGCTCTCTTCTCCTCAGACTACCAGCGTTTGATGACCGTGGCTGAGTGCGTCACCACCTTGCTGTTCCCATTCCAGTGGCAACACATCTACCTGCCCATTGTTTCTGCACCGCTACATCACCTGCTGGATGCTCCTGTCCCATTTATGATGGGCATCCAGCGCCGAGAAGGAGCCCAGCGATCCTCTCTCCACCTACCACATGAGGTACGTCTAAATATAACACATCTGTTGTTTTTCCTGTGAATGTGCCAGTCGAGATTTCATTCAACAGTGACACAGAAAAATATAGAAATATTGTTAAACTGAGACCCTCTTACAGCTCCTCACTGGCCTCCTCTGACTGCATGAAAAATTTCCTCTGCTTTGTCAAGCAGAGATGATACATTTCCTCAGACCTCCCACCCCCACCCCCCTCTCGCCTTTAAATCCAGCCTCCATCCTGAGATCACTTCATGCTGCATGAATATCTCACTGGAGCCTCTTTGAAGTCTCTCTGCCCCAGAAAAGAAGCAATAGAAAGAGGGATGAAAGCAAAAACACAGAGCATGAGAGATCCAGAATAATGGGGCTCACTGAATAATTAATGGAAATTAGGGCTCGCCACTTATTTTTTGAGTTGTGCAATTTGACGGGAATGAAAAATATTTTAATCACACTGATAATAATTGGTTGGAATTAATCAGAGCAGCAATAAATATACAGTTTGGTTTAGGTGGAGAAGAAGAATTAGGAAAAACAGTTTGATAATAATGTTAAAATCAAACATGTTTCTGAGATATTTTGCTTCTTTTCCCCTTATTTCTTTGGATCAAAGACATGACAACAAGACATGAAGGAACAAGTGAAGACATAAATTAGGAGGCTAAGGCTGCACAGTGTAGGCTGCCAGGGTTAGATGATGTCTGCCTCTTTCCACTCACATCTCCCAACCTCCCCTGAGGCTATAAACCGACTGCCTGGGGTCACTTTTGAAGGTCGTGATGCTGCTGACTTCGCTCTGCTCCGCTGCTGCTTACAGAGGCAGTTTTTTCCTTTTTAAATCGGCGCCTGTCTTTCACACAAAGTTCTCTTACTCATTGCTCAGCAGCTTCCTTTTGCATAGGTTTCTGATGTTGTTTGCAGGTGTGAAAGCCTGATGCAGCACAATCCCTCCTGTTGCAGTGATAGCAGTAATCTTAAGATAATTCTTCACATGCTAACGTCCTGCGAGGGCTTATCGTGGGGAAATGCTAAGAATCTATTTGTGAATTGTAAATCTTCATTTCTCATCTTAATTGGATGTTAAAGCTCAGCTACTTTGTCTACATGAGATGAATAAGAGTCTGTGCATCGTGACTGGATAAATCTATTATGATTATCTGATGGAGGAGCCAGTTGAACAGTCTTGTCTGTCTCCTGCTCCTACACAGGCCAATCTTTGCTTTGTGGACATTGACAACCACTGTGTTGAAGTCCCCGAGGACCTCCCTGTGTTTCCAGACCAGACGGAGCTAATCCAGGAACTGAGTGAGGTATTGCTGCGTTTTGGGGTCCCCCCACAGGGCGGAGTGATCACCAAGCCCACTACCACCACCACCACCAACAACACTACCATCCCTTCCCCCCGCATGAGCAGCCTGGTCCTGGAGGATCTGATGGAGGACAGAAGGAATGGGAACCTTGGGGTGAGGAGCTGGCAGTGCTGGAGAGGCTGCAGGCTCTGGCGCAGAGGTGCGGGGGAGGGAAAATTTCCGAAGGTGGGAAGACGCTGGGACGTGAGTTTGAAGAGGAGGATGAAGAGTTGAAGGCTGCGAAGCTGAACATTCAGCTGAGGGAAGTGTTTGCTGGACGTTTTGCTGCCATGTTTGGCAGGTATGAAGATTTCGTCATCCACAGCGCTCTGGACCTGGACTCCTGGTTGAGCAACAGAGAGGGGACGTTCAACTTTGACAAGGTGCTTTGATGATCATGCTGATTAGAAAATCTGTTCTGATTTTTATTGTGTTAATTCGTGGCTTCCAATGTTTCAGGGTTCCTTCCTGTCAGTTCAGCCCACGACCCACTTGCGTTTCTTGTCTCGATTCCTGGAGACGTCCATGTTTTCTTCTTTTGTGGACGGGAAGGTGATATCTCGCTGGGCGGATAGAGAGCCACTGCAGCAGCTGTTTGACAACCGTCTGGAGAAGGAGCAACTATACGACACAGACAAAGACTCCTACAACTGTCACTACAGGAAATGCACCACGCTGTTTGATTCAGGTACTGTGAGGGTGCTCATTATCAAAAGAGGACACGCACATTGTTGCCAAATATATATTATTTAATGTATTCCAACATGCTCAAACACAAGGCAAACATGCATGCAAAAAGCATGTTATAGCATGTCTGGTGCAGTGCTTCAGTTGATAACTCCTGCACTCTTTCACCAGGAAAGACTCGACATAATTTCCATAGATTTAATCTGAGGGTGATGTGCAAGTTTATTGCCTCTGGAGACAGACAGTGACAAATACACAACTGAAGGGACAGTGGCATTTTATACTGTAGCAAACCAAGAGTAACAGTGGGTTGTTTCACCAGTTTCGGCATTTTGCAGTAGCTTGAAATCCCAACTGGTCATTGAGCAGAAGGATGTGATTGAAGGGGTGGATGCCAGACTTTGCAGAGGGTATCTGCAAATATGTTGCCATCTGTCCTTCTGTTTGGGTTTATGTGTCGATTATGTTGCTTGGCCCTTCTGCAAGTACAGTTTTTCTCTCTCCTTTGTAATAAGCCCACAGGACCTTGCTTCAACTCTTAATGGGTCTCTGAACACAAAAGGTGGGATAAGATCAGGTATGAGGGGGAAATATGGAGGGATCAGAGAGGGATGAACTAAATCATACGATGGGGGATGAACATTATATAAGAGGAGGGCTTTGTGTCCTATGAAAAACCTCCTGCTTTGAAGCCCTGCCAGCTCATTGCAGAAACTGCCACGCTCACATCTCAGTCTGCTTGTGTCATGATTCATATTTATGCCTCTGAGATGTTTTTTGCATTACATTATGTTTCTAATTTGTCATGCATCCCCCTGCAACAAAACAAATTTAGCAGCACTTAACCAGCTTGAACACAAGCCTGTGTTTGTTTCCGCAGCCCAGGCAACTGAGCGCAGACTACTGAAGGCTGACCACACAGCCATACACCCCCACCTGCTGGACATGAGGATTGGCCAGGGTCGTCACCAGCCGGGATTCTTCCCTAAACTGCAGGCTGATGTGCTCGCACAGGGACAACACACCAACAAGTAAGATTTCAGAAAACCTTGTATTCAAAGCCCCAAACAAACAAATATTATTAAAAATTGGCGTAATGCTTATGTTTTGTAAATTTATATCCCAATAAACAGTTTATCTAACTTAAATTAATTTACAAAGGGTGGAAGTAGTTTGCTAAAGGTAACTATCTCTACTCTAAACTGACCCTGGATAAAATAGTTTCATAGCTAAAGCTAATGAACAAATATTGAAAAGGTCCTGTTCCTGCTGCACCGAGAATTGGACCTAAATATTGACAATTTAATTGTATTAAAAAAAATAATGGTAACAATATACACTTTTGTGTAAATAATGTCTGCCAGTAATGGATTTAAAAATCAGACCCCTGATTTGTTGATAACCAGAGCCACTGTGTTTGGATATGATTACATGTTGTTGCCAGGGTCTACCAAAATACACAATCATGATTTAAATGCAGCACAACGGCTGTGCACACTTGAAACGTTATCTGTGTGAACAGGTGGTCCAGTCGAGTGACAGCATCCCGCCGGACTGACCCCAAGAGATCAGTGATGACCGATCACTCAGGAGTGGACAATGAACAGAGACAGGTAGTATTCATGGGTAAACACACACAGATACACAAAGCTGCTTGATGAGGATTATGTCTGATTTATTACCTTTTTGTTTGTTTAACAGAAGTACACATTTACTCGGAAGAACCTCCGTCAGTCCAAGCTACTTGACCCATCACCTCAAGTCGTCACGGAGACTCACAGAGAGTTTGTTGACGGGCTGCTGAGTGAATGTCGTCTGAAGGTGAGAGTCCTGATATTGTGGCGTGATTTGGACACGACTGCCACAGATCAACGTTAAAGATTAATGCCGCTAATTAATTTTCTATGGCGTTCCAGACCAAACGGATGCTGATGGAGAGGATGGGGAAGGAAAGCGTGGAACTTGGTCAGGGAGAAGCCAACATCACTGGCCTGCAGGAAAATACACTCATCCATGGTCTGTGTGACCTACTGGAGAGAACCTGGGGCCACGGTCTGCAGCTGAAACAGGTCAGACACACACAGACATCTAATTTAACATGCTCTACACATGACCTCAAGAAATATCTCATGTGAACAATTTCACATCATGCGCATGAACACAAAGAGATGACTGTGTGAAGTGGTTCAGCGTTGACAAGAGTGTGTTTTTTTTTTTTCTGAACAGGGGAAGTCGGCTCTTTGGTCCCATCTGCTTCACTACCAGGCAGCCCAGGGGAAGATGGAGGCACCGGCTGAATCTCCAGGTCAGAGCACAAATCTGCTGTTTGGTTGTTCTTGTGTAAATCACTGATCTAAAAGTCAACTGATGGTTGGTGTTAAATTCACTGCCTGTTTAGGATCTAACACTTCAGACCAGAGAACATTTGACGATGGCACTCAGCTCCTGAGAGGATCCTTAATACAAGACATGAGGTAATGAGAGCCAACACACAGGTTTTGATTTTGCTCGATGATGAGCAAAATACTGCAAAAAAGGCTGAATGTTAGTGCTTGTTTCTGACTGCTCATTGCATCTTCTGCTGTTCTTCTAGGTTTATCCAGACAATGAGTGAGTGTATGTCAGAGGTGGGTCAGGCCCAGGCCTGGATCCATCTGGCTCTGGAAAAGAAAATGCTTTCCCATCACCTTAAAGAGCTGCTTACAAACCAGGAGCTACTCAGGTCACAATTCACTCAAACAGTAGCTCAGCTTTTACTCTGATTTCATTTACATTAAGTGCTGTAACTGACATTTTGCCCCCCCCCCCCCCAACAGGCAGCTGTATAAACCTCACGCATTCCTGCTATGTGAGGAAGAAAGGGAGCAGTTTTTGTTTCACCTGCTCTCTCTTAACACTGTGGACTACCTCTGTTTTACGCGCGTCTTCACCTCCATCAGTAAGTCCTGTAAACTTTAACCACAAAGTTGTAGAATTTTTATGGGAGCTTTATTGCCTGCAAAGACCCTAAAAAATTTGCTTCTCATTGTTTCTGCATTTTACAACACCCACCCCCACACCAAACTTTATGCAACTCAAAGGTTACTGACTAAAATCACCCAACACTGGAAAGACCTATTTATTTTAGTTGTACAAGTTTTAGTGTGAAGGACATGACTAAAACCTTGTATCTCTCCAGGTATTCCGTACCGTGTTGTTATTATACCCATGAAGAAGCTGAGTATTGCAATGGCAACAGTGAACCCCTGGGTGTGTGTGTCAGGAGAGCTGGGTGATTCAGGCGTTAGGCAGATCCCGAAAAACACACAGGAGATTTATTTCCAGGTTTGTATGAGAACCTCAACACTGATCTCAAAACACTGACCAGCAGACTGAACTGAAAGCTGATCTTTGCTGTGTGGTCGGTGCTTCTCATTTCAGTGTAAGAACCTGGGCAGGCTGAGCACTCTGCAGCTGGGCCAGGAGAACTCGGGTTTACTGGCCAAGTGTCTGATTGACTGTGTAATGGTGTACAATGAGATCACTGGACACACCTACAAGTAAGAGTTATCTATCAGCAAACATGTAAAAAAATTGTTGATGAACAGCAGCTGCCTGTGTAAATTTGTGTATAAGATACAGTGACGACTAAATGACTGAGAAAACTGCTGTATCGCATAACATATAGTGATAATAACATTATGTAGATATGGAAAAATAAATGACTGTAAGTTCTCTGTGATTGAGTATTTATCTGGTTCAGGTCTCTCCAAGCTAATATCATATTGTCATAAATTGAACCTAGACACTGCCTAATAGTCCAGTAAATAAATCTAAAGATATATTGTTTTCATTAATCCAAATTATGTGCGATTTGTAATAAATTGGATTTATTGTACAAAACCAAAAGTGTGCCACCTGATTTTATTTAGAAAAGGAGATGTGTGTGGTGTGGACTCACAGTACACTGCACTAGCTGATTAGAACAGATGGTCCTCACATACCCCATGTCCTTGTATAATGAATTGTGTTATTATTTTCCATGTTGAATATAATGAAACACTGTGTCCTCTTTCAATTTCAGGTTCCCGTGTGGCCGATGGCTGGGGAAAGGTGTGGGTGACGGCAGCTTGGAGAGAGTGCTCATTGGCCAGTTGGTGTCACCTGGTGGAGAGGAAGATGCTGGACGGTGGACAGGGACGCCTCCGGAGCTGGCCTCTCCTTCTCAGAGTGTGCGGACAGTGTTGGGGTCTCTTGGCAGCCGAAGCAGTACGTACTGACAAAGAACGCATTCTTTTGTACAATAGCTGACCTAGTTGTTGGTAAGCTCACCACAATAACAGATTCTGCTCCTGTATCACCTTTCTATTTCAGCCTTGTTCTCTCCCCCTCGTGTTTGTCATCGTTCATCCTCATGTTTCTGTCTGTAACTATCCTACATTTTATATTTTCAGGAATGCAGTCTGTGGAAGTACAAGAGGACATGAGGGAGGCCGCAAATAACCTTGTTAAACACTTCCACAAACCCGAACAAGAGGTATGTGACTGTAATAGTGAGTGTGCCCCTGCGATTCAGCTCTTGCATTCATTTAACCTGTTAGCTCACCCAGCTAAAAGAAGGGGAGAAAATGGCCAATGCAAAGAAGAGTGTGTGTGCGATGTGTTATATTTATCTCCAACACGATTCATTACCTCGGCTTCTCCGGCCTGGGCCTCATTTGTGTATCAGACTAGACTCTCTCATCTAAACAGCAAGTTAAAAGCACTGAAGAGATGAGATGGATCAGTTCAGTTCATCTGTAATGGGCCTTGAAGTATTTGTAATAATATCTCTATCACACAAATATTAATGTACAAGCTCTATCTTGTTCAACTCATCTTAGCAAATGAAAGAAGAACCTTATGAAATGACAAAATAAACAACTTGTTCTCACTGCCTAGTTTTCTATCATTACTACGAGCGGATTTACTGAAATTGTAAGTTGAACTTCTTACTTATAGTACCTCTGTTAACTCTCGCTTCTTGTTACTTCTCTCTCAGAGGGGAAACCTGACTGTGTTGTTATGTGGTGAAGGAGGGCTGGTGCTGTCCTTGGAGAAGTTCCTGCTCCACGGCTTCAAATCAAACCGTCTTTTCCAGAGGAACGTCTTTGTTTGGGACTTTGTCGGTAGGTACTGTGAGCATGAATTCATTACGAGCATCCTCCAAGAAACAAATGTGATGTTTTACTGCACCTCTCACAGATCCCAATTTCCTGTCTCCATCTAGTGGCAGTGAATATGAGCTTCATATGTTCAGTCACATGAAACAAAGCATGACTGATGTGTTTTGATGACAGTGTTGCACCATCCGTCTCCGCTGTTTGTTTGGTTTTTTTTTAATGGTCTGTTTTTACATTCCTGTCAGTGTATTTCTGAGTTATGCAATGACAGCATGCCTAACCCTTTCCCACAGAGAAGGCAGTGATTTCCATGGAGACAGCCGATCAGATGGGTGACCTGCATGGACTGACGCTGACAAAGGGTCCCCCTTGCGATTCACTGTGCCACTATGTCAACGCCATTAATGCCTCACCCCGAAACATCGGGAAAGAGGGCAAGTTCCAGCTGTTTGTCTGCTTGGGAATCAGGTGAGTGTTTGTCATTGACAGTTTAGGAAGTCAGATGGCACTACCAAATGACAAAACCCCCTATGGAGTGGACTATGTAGGGACGAGAGAGAGATTTTGTACACAGCCACAGTTTCCTTCCTGGGGCAGTGATGAAGTAGCCTGCAGCAGCACATGGCTGTTTTTCCTCACTGACCTATTTATGATTTATAACATGCAGCTCAGGGATCAGCCCTCATCCTCTAATGGTTTGATAAAGTACAGAAAAATCTTTTTTATCTGTTTCAGTAAATTTGTTACGATTTTTGTTTTTTTTAAAACATTGTTTTCAAATAAACTGAGGACGTAACTTGCTCTTCTTTGGTTACATCAGCTGCCCATGTCAGAAAAGGGAGGAAAAGGAGTCAAAATGCACACTGTGAAATTTAGCTTAAATTGATTTCAAATGGAGCAAGACAACTTCAGTTGTGACACGAGCATAACAATCCTTTAATTTTTTGACTGTGCCTCTGCAAAAATACAGTGAGAATCAATAAAGGGAAGGCTTAAACCATCAGATCATTGTTCTATCTTGAATACTGTTTTAACTACATGGCATACTGCACTTCACTGGGTATTTCTGATGGGAACCATAACCGACCTATTCCTCTTGCTAGGGATCGGCTCCTCTCTCAGTGGCTCCCCCTGTTGGCAGAGTGCCCTCTCACAGTACGGACCTACGAGGAAGGGGCTCTACTGCGGGACCGGGCCGCTGTCCACTCACTGTCTCGCATCCTACACACACTCAATGAGTTCACCATCACCCTGGAGATGGCACTTGTTAAAGGGGTTGACCTCTGACCCTGATGGACAAGAGTGAATGGAAAGCAGCCTGCTGCAAGAATGCTGAAGGGTTCAAATATTCATATTTCCATCTTGTGAGAAAGGGAAGTACATTCGAAGACTTGAGAAATGTGACTTTATCATAAAGAAAAAGAACAGTGGACCAGAAGAAGTCACTGATATCTCCAGCTCCAAACATATTGCCTTGTTCACCAATGTAAATGTCTTAGATACTTTATTTGCTTCAGGAAATAGTGAGGTTTTTCCTATGCTTGTTTACACTGTGAAATTCTGTTTCCTCTTGGAGAAATGGAGTCATTCATAATCTCACATCCACAGTAGATATTTTAACAGCCTACACCATTCACTGTACCTGACCCTAGGACAGCTATAACACTCCTCTCCTTCTACTGCTGTATTGCTTGCACTTAAACTTTAAACTAAGCACATGCATGGCCAAAATCAGTTTCTTTGTTCGTTTGTTTATGTCTTAGTGTGTTGTGATCTGAAATATCAGGACTCTGGCCTTATGATATAAACATTTTTCTTGACATCATTGAAGATATTAATATACAGATACATATACAAAATAAAGATAATGTTCCCATACTATAATATGTTACAATATGTTATATTATTATGCTCTTGTTATATTATGTAAGGTCTGGCCTGTTTCCCTTTTGTTTATTTCAGTTTAAGGTCACAAGCTGAGCTGAGTTGTGCTCATGAAATCCTCCGTTGGTGAAATGCTGAAACCAAACTGGTGTCCTAATTGTGTCAGTTCAAATAGTTTTGCCACTTTGTCAGAAAGTTGTTTTCCCCTCTATCATTGTAAATATTTTGCCTCATTATATCTTTGATAGAATTGTGGCCATTTGTTATTACGGTAACATGAATTTGTGGCATTTTTCTGTATAAAGGCATCTTGTTTGTGTCTGTGTAAAAACAATAGATCCCACTATGGACACACGTTACTGATTATGTGGATTAATAGTCATGCTGTTTGTTTCTGAACTGTTCAATTGTCTTTGCAAAAATCAGACAATGAATAGAGCACAGGTCCCTAAAAAACGCTACGTATTCTGTTGATGTCGCATTTAATTTAACAGTTGAGGAATTGTGAAAATGCCGTCTCCTGCACTCTCCTGCAAGCACTATGTAACCCACAATGACCAAGCCTCTATTATCATTTAAATACAGATTAGAGAAAGCAATAATGAACTGTTATTCATGAAATGTGTTGTCAAAGATTAAAGTTAATATTGACATAACTGGCAAGTCTTGGTGTGGGTTTTTATGCTAAATCGCTGGTGTCTGAAAGGATTTGATAAGATTGTGGCAAAAATAAATTGTCTTCAAATCCAAAACAAATACTGTATACTTACCACAGAATTATCCCATCTGAGTTTGTCAAAGAATCAGACTTTTACAGTTTGCCAAATACAAACTTGATTGCTCGACTGCACTAATGGCAGTGTTTTTTGTTGTCATACCCATTACACCAAATGAGAACAGCCACGAACACACAAGTTATGACTCAAAGAAAAAACATGCAGTGTAATGTGATTCTTTTCAGTACCCCTTAAGTAAAACCTATTTTTGTAAAGCTTATCAGGCTGAATTTTGATATAGGCTCATTTAATGATTTCTGAAGACCGGCTCTGAGGTCGTCTTACATTGCATTTTGGTGTGAGGGGTTGCAGAGTATTCTTTCACAGAGTTATTGGATTGGATAGCATTTAAGTCTATAATTAACTCTGACAGTAAGTTACTCAGGTCATCTTCCCTTTTGTTTACATGTTACATTTTCCCCAAATATATTAGATGTACCAACAAAGAAAGTATTTATATCCTCAGGAATGCATGTTTGGACCGATCAATATCCCAAATGACAAAATTAAATATTTCAATTATTACAGTGATGGAACACAGCAAAACTGATTCATTTTCATGTTTAGTGTGTAACATATTTTGCAACTGTTACCAAAAACAATCAAATAATAGTAGTGAAGAGGCAAAGTGGTTTAAGTAAAAGTACCTTAACTTTGTGATGAAGTACAGTACTTGAGTAAACGTAGCCCCCTGGGCCTGGTTACATTCCACCACTGGACGACAGTGTTTACATCCCAAACTGATGCAGTGTTAATGTGACAGGGGGACCACTGTTTTTCTGGTGGCACGGACGGTTGTTCGCCAACAACAATGGCACGGACGGTTGTTCGCTCTCTAAGCTGACCGCTGGATGGAAACCCCGTGTTTCAGTCCCATTTTATTTACCCCTAATCTGATCTGCTCCGTTGTCACGCAATAGGAATCAACAAAGCGCATCTCCGTGCTAGACGCCGAGCCCCCTAAAAACCGTAGGCCTCCAGACGGGCCATCTGGCGCCCTGTAGTAAAACGACAGGCCCCGCCCCCCTGCTTACATTCTCCAATGTGCCATAGCAACCGGGGCCGAGCCCCCTGTTCCCGCGCAATGTTCCCATCCTTATAAGGGCAGTAGAATGCAGACGCACGGACACGTCATACGTCGTTTATGTAAATGGTTTGATTGAAGAAAAAGAAAAAAGCCTCCTGCTCTACTCTGAAATGGAGGTGTGGATACGACGCATGCGCACTGTGTCCACAACTATCCAGTCCCGTCCACAAGCGCAGACATCAACAAGAGAGCGGGTTACTGATGCGGGTTGATTTTCATAATAGTCACATCGTAACGACGCGCTAAAGGGAACCTGTACTTGACTCAGCTTCCAACAACTTGCAACAAGGTAAGGGAAGCAGTCGGTTTTAATTGCTTTGTTGTGACGCTTTAGGGGGATTTAAAGTGTTTGCGGAGCTTCCTGATGTGTTACTGAGACCAAGCTCCGACTTGTCTCAGAACAATTGCTCTCTGTAGGCCTGCTGCAAAACCGACTGGGTGGTCAGCATGGTGTGTCGGTAACTTTATGAACGCTCAAAGAAAGTGGAGGGCGTGCAAAATGAGCGAACAGATGCGTTTAATAGTGTAAAAATGGCCTTCACGTGCAAGAAAGACGAGCAAGGGTTAGCTGTTATTATTGGTTGCTTCAGTGCATTTGGCTCTTGGATGAAATCACCCCTT
Source organism: Caranx ignobilis (assembly GCA_021432705.1). NCBI lineage: Eukaryota > Metazoa > Chordata > Actinopteri > Carangiformes > Carangidae > Caranx > Caranx ignobilis. The sequence continues at coordinate 58,858,883 of MU269990.1, forward strand.
CTGTCGCTGCTGAAATGGAGCTAAAGTCGGTTTTGTGTGCAAAACGGTGTGAAACCCGCTCTGCTAAAAAAGCACCAATGTCCCACATTGTGGCTGTAGAGCGCGTGTAGTCTACTACACAGTTACGCCTGCTAAATAAGCCAAGTTGATTCTCTCACGCCCACCCGGAGCAGAGATGCTGCTCAGCACGCGGGCGCCGCTGTCAACAAAACAGCAAAACACAAACTATTTTTCAGGATTTTATGAAACATTAGCTGGATAATACGCGTTGTTTAGTGTGAGACGGTGGTTTAAACATCGACTTTCATGGAGCCGCCGCGTTTAACTTCGTGCACATGTAGTTGAAGGTGGACTGTTGCGGCGAGGCGGCTCTGGAATAACAAAGAGTAAAGATCAAATTACACGATTATCCAACAACAGCTTTCTATTGAATCTGAAGATATGTAATTTTTCTTTCGAAATGTGTTTGTCTCAGTTTGTCTCTCTGCGTAAAGTTGGTGTGGTGGGGGTTAGGAAAGTCTGGCTCCGTCGAGCAGAGGACGGTCATCATAAAATGGGTGCGCATGAAGCAGGTCGTGTGGCATGCCATGCTTCCTCGCTGGAGTGGGCGGTGAAATCGGCGACTCGCACTTTTCTCTCGATAAAAACAAGTGCATTTCGCGACGTCTTTTTTTATTTTAAAAAGTAGAGGGGCCTTTCGCGCGAGGCCCGACCGCTTTCGAGAAGATTTTTTCAGTTTCCTTTATTTTTTTTACAGTTTTGGGGGAAAATCGCATCACACCCCCTTCTCCACACTGCCTCCGCCTTTGAAGTGTGTTGCCATGTTGAGTTGCGTCACGTACTGTATTCTGCTGCAGAGATCGTGTGTTGTTGACGGAGCACACACTCCAGACCGAAAATCGTCAACGTACACCCCTAAACCCATGCACGAGCTGATTGAGGTTGTTTAAACCACATTTATAACATTACACATCTAAATTAATTAAACGTATTTAATTGATAAGATAATTGTCCTTCTGAATAAATCATTTCCCCCATAGCATTATTGATTACTCTATTTTATTTTATCTAATTTCTTGAAAGCGTGTTATGTTGTGTGACCTGTGTGCTGTCCTTTTAGTCAAGACAGTGATGTTAATGTTTAATCTCTTTCCTGGTTGAACAGAGCTAGATTCGACCTCTGCATAACTGTATGACTTGACTTTACTTGCAGTTTCCGTGGGAAATTACTGCAGGAGTAAAGTTTTCACATTGAAAATCAGATTTTGTCATATATATGCATCTGTTATTTGATGGATTTTCAACATAATTTTATACGCTTCTCATGTGTAGAGACTGTGCTATTTACTGTTTTTTTCCCCCATATTTTCAGCTATAACGCCACTTTTCTACTTTCCTACTAGTCCCCCATGTTTTCTGTAACCGTATCAAAGTATCTGATAAAAGCAGCAGAGTGAGAGGTTTTGATTTCGCCTGCTCTCTGCCTGCTCTCTGTGGCACCGCACTGACAGTGGACCCCGAGGACTGATGGCAAGAAAAAAAAAAAAACAGTCTGGGGGGCGCGGCTCGCAGTTTTGCCGCAGTTCAGGTCTACATGTGCTGTGGAGGATACATTTTGCCTAGCAACATAAATCATAATTCCTCTGCATAATCGGCTCGCTTATTATATTCGTCTGATTTTTTCACCTCGGACACATATATTTTTGCAGATCTCTGGCGACATACTTTTCCATTTTGCAGTTTATTTTTTGACCATAACATGTAATGTATCATCTGCAGCACGAAGGCTGGGACTAAGTGCGTGCTAATGTTTATATTTTGAGTTGCCAAAATGAAGCGTGCATCCTGCGAGCGCAGCATGGTGACATGATCTGTCTGACACGCTGTCTGACTGTTGACCTACTTCCCCCCATGTGGGTCAGAGCGGAGAGATGCATTAACAAAAATGCTCTCTGTGGATGTTTTAGTGCTCTCCGATTGTAACGAGATCACTCGATACATATCTAATAGTTTATGTTTGAAATGGCACAATAAAATACGATCTCTGATCTGAAGAAGAGGAGGAAGGCTACGGCTGCCGAGGAGGGAGATGGAGGAGGAGGAGGGGGAGTGTACCGCAGTTAAAGCATGGTGCCCAGTGATGCGATTCTGACATGTTAACATTTAAACCTTTTCTTGTCGCTCAGATGTTTGGCTTTCACAAGCCGAAAATGTATAGAAGTTTGGACGGCTGCTGCATCTGCCGTGCAAAGTCGTCCAGCTCTCGTTTCACGGACAGCAAGCGATATGAGAAGGAGTTCAGGAGCTGTTTCGGGTAGGAGACACACCTGAGCACGTGGCTGCAGCAGAAATCATGTGTACGATTTTAATATACTAAAGGGACAGGAAACAGTTTCCCTCACAAAGTGTAACTGTCTTGCAGATTGAGTGAAACACGATCTGGAGAAATCTGCAATGCCTGTGTGCTCTTGGTGAAACGATGGAAAAAGCTACCGGTGGGAACGAAGAAGAACTGGAACCACGTGAGTGAGATGTGGTTGAACTCTGTGGGCCTTGATTAATTGCTTGAATCATTGCAATTTCAATACTAACCAAAATTTCTCCCTGTTTGCTTTCTCCTCTGCTCCACATAGGTGGTGGATGCCAGGGGAGGTCCCAGCTTAAAGATAACATCCAGGCCCAAGAAAATAAAGTCCATCACCAAGAAAGCACGGCCAAGTCAGATCAGCAGGCTGCAGAAAGAGCTTAAAAGACACAGTGAGCTCTGCATATTTGTCATGCAATAATACCAATGTTCATGCCACTGGCATTTGGTCCGCAAAAAGAGAAGCAGACATGTAACACCTACAATCCCTTCTGCCCACCAGATTCAGATGCTCACAGCACCACCTCCAGTGCCTCTCCAGCTCAGTCCCCCAGCTACAGCAACCTGTCAGATGATGGCTCTGACACTGAGCTCAGCCCAGGATCAAGCCGCTCACCTGTCTTCTCCTTCCTGGATCTCACCTACTGGAAGAGGTAGGTCAGAGAGTGAAGCCATAGATTTATTATTTAGAACATAGAACCACACACTGCAGATTGTTTTTGATGTGACATGTGAGAGAAAATGTGTCATGTTTTGTGCAGGCAAAAAGTGTGCTGTGGAATAATCTACAAGGGGCGCTTTGGGGAGGTGCTCATTGACCCGCACTTGTTCAAACCGTGCTGCCGCAACAAACAACGACACAGCAGCAGCAAGAGGAGGAGGAAGAGGAGGAGGAGGAGGAAGACGATGAGGAAGAAGTGGAGGTGGTGGAGGGCCAGGTGGGCATGGATGTCGGCGGGCAAAATTCCCAGACGGGTGAAGAAGTGAAGGAGATGGCAACATGTAAGGAAAATGCAGAGCCGGCTCAGTTATGCGTTACCGTGACAACACCTCCAACTAGGAGCGTGGTGGTAGCGGCGGCAGAGGAAGGGTGGTAAAGTCAAAACCTCCCTTGCACACATCTCTGAAGAAATCTTGGGGTGCTGTTTTCCTCTTGAGCACTTACAGAAAGTAGTCGCCTCAGATTGCCTTCAATCATAAAGCAGCTGAAAATCCCTTTGGTCTTCTCCAAAATAATGTTGGAGGTTTGTTTATTATGTTTAAACGGTAACTTATGGACTGTTGTGTTTCCTCTTTGTCATTTTTTTTTTGTATTTAATATTCCAACCATCCTGACGGTGGGCCATCATCATCATCATCATCACCACCACCACCATCATCATCATCTGTGGTGTTTAATGATCTACTTTAGATAAAATGCTGGAGCTCTTAGTTTGCTGGTACATTGAAAAAGACTTTATTCCAAAACGCAATAGATCCACTTACTCTCAGAAAAAGGTGCTACTTGAAATTCATTACTCAACATTTCAAACATAAAGAAGAAACCATTCACAACATGGATATTTTATGAGCATATATGACAAGATGACTAATAGGATGGGATTAGTTTTGCTTTCTTTGTTCAGAGTAGATAGCTCTCTTTTTTAAAAAATGGTGGGTATCTCGTTTTGGAATGAATGACACTTTACATTAACAGAGCACAGACCTGTACAGTAGCCCATGTGTTTGTGTCTATTCACATTGACATCCACTCCTATCAAAGATTTTGTGTTTGTAGACTGGATTAGCGTCTCTGTGTGCAAATACGTATGTGGGTCCCATTTAAATAAGGCCTATTCACAGCTTCAACAGCAAATACACCAGCCTTAATTATGTGTTACAGACAGTGCTAGTGTTAATTCTGGATTGGTATTTAGGAACAAAAAGGGACAGTAGCTATATTTATCGTGGCCTCAGCAACACATAGTGCATTTTGCATGAATGGCAAGCCACTCATCCAAAAGACCTAATGATCTGATGCATGAGTCTACTAAAATTGCATGGCCTTATATAAACTGTAAATCTTACTTTTATTTTTTGGATCCATTTCTCTGAAGTTTTAACTTATTTTTATATGTAAAAAAAAAGAAAAAGGAAAAATAAAAGTGTCTTTGCATAATAATAACCACACAATACGACAGCAAAACACAATCGGTCTATCATCATTCAGCAATATCAATATCAGTGATTTCCCTCATTCCTGGTCAGTATATGGTAAAAGACTTTATACAAGCTGAAATTCTATGCCATTGCCTCTTATATACCACAAATGTGTTGTGATATATAGCCTAATATTACTTTATTTATCAAATGAAAGCCAAAGCACATTGAAATTCACCCAATGTCAAATCAATGCAGGTTTTCTATGGACACTTGTGCTTGTCCGAGGTCATTTGTATGTATGTTTATGGTATTCTAAAAACAAACACTAATATGAAATTTCATACATGTGATGTTGTAGTTGGGAGCAGGGGGTGTGTTATGTAAATATGGGGTTGGGTGAGCTATTTGGCTCTTATAAGGGTTTCATTATTTATTTATTTCATATTTATTTATATCACTGCATCCCCACTTAGAAGTGTAATACTCAGAACTCTTCTCATCTTTAGCTTACGCCTCGCATGGTTTTTTGTACATCAGAAATCGAATGTAATTCTCACACAAGCTTTGTTTAACGTTGTGTTGAATTACAGGTTGTCAATATTTGTGAAATGATGTTAAGTATTTATTTACTCACCAGTTGAGTTGCGTGCAACCTAACTTATTCTGTATCATCATTTTGGATCTATATCAAGTAGAGTGAAACAAATGATAGTTTGCAACCAAACTGTACTTTTCCCCTGTTTAGCCTGTAGCTTAAAATGTTACAGAACAGTAGGATACCTAACTCTAGACTTGCATGTATTGTTGCTATGCATTTACTTAGCTTACAAGTTAGACAAAGCGGTTTTGTATTTTTTATACATCATGTACTTTTTTTACTTGTCCCTCAATAAAAGTAATTTTGTGAGTTTTCTGGAAGTATGGAGTTACTCATTTTATTGGTATAAGGTGGGTAAGAGGATAAACATGAATTCAGCTGCAATATCCCATTTCAATTAACCATAAAGTTGTATTAGGAATGATTTAGGGTGACATATACATCACATCTCATCACATCTAAGGTCTCAAGTAACTATACAGTAAAAATACACTTAAAATATTTCAGAGATTCTCAGTGATCATAGATAATCATCATAGATCATTATCTATAGTGATGTTATTCTGAAATGAAAATTTTGGTAGAAAGGAAAAAAAACATCCATTAGCAATACATTACATGTGTATGCTAGAATTTGTAGAAGAAAAATACTTTTACTTTTGAAAATCTGATATTGATTTACGTATTATTCAGGTTTAAAGTGTGTCATACATTCATTTTCGTTGTTATTATATAATCCCTATTCTTAAAGACAAACTGCATCATTAGCTCTCAAAGACGACTGCATCATATGCCGTAATGGTGTACATTTGTGATTTACACAGTTTTAAATAAAGAAATGGGAAAAAATCTAATAAAAAAAAACACCGGAAACGGTGGTCCTGTGACCGGAAGTTAGAAAAAAATACGGATGTGCTGTGTTTTTGTTTTATTGCCAGCTGTCAGGTGAAGATTCAGGCTGCAGATGTAGTTTAAAACCTGTAATTTGATCGGAAAGAGGTCGAAAAACAACCATCGCGGAACTTGCGGTAGGTAATATCGATGTTGTAGCTCCGGTTGTTAGTTTAGCCTGTAAGCTAACGGGGTAATTTCGTTAAAAGTTAGACACCGGTACAAGCTCTGGCGTTTAAAATATCTCTTAGAAAATTAACAGCTGGAGTATACTCCGGAGAAAATGAAATGCAATTGAATAAAACCAGCTGTTAATACAGGTGCCAGCACTCAATCCTTTTATCAGGTGGTTCAGTGCTCTTATGCTGTTTACCTTTGTGATGACTATACTGGTCGCACATTTCTGAATTCAAGTTTGTATTTCCAGGTTTGTTTTCGTCTTGATCCTCATCATGGCGGAGCCCACAGCATCCGGTGTGTTCTGCGGCAGGATGCTAAGCATGGTCAACTCTGAGGATGTTAACGCCATCATCCAGGCTCAGAGACACATGTGAGTGCTGTGCTCTGATAAACTTCATGTGACCTCCATGTTTACTGATATAGCCATGTATGAAATGTCCTGCTCTTTGTAAGCTGATTGATTGTTGTTTCTTTGCTGACTTATTGTGGAAACAGGCTGGACCGCTTTGAGAAAACTAATGAAATGCTGATAAACTTCAATGGGCTTTCTAACGTGCGACTGCAGCAAATGAATGAGCACTTTCTGCTCCACACTCGTACTCTTGTGGAGATGAAGAAAGACCTGGACAGCATCTTCAGGAGGATCAGGTAAACACTACCCCACCAACGCAAACAGCCAAACACAAATGCAAACTTGATTTCTAATTTTTTTTTTTTGGTCTCTTCTGCTTCTTCAGGACATTAAAAGGGAAGATTGCTAAGCAGTATCCAGATGCTTTCAGCAGTGAGTTAGCTTTTTCTTTCCATTCATTATTTCATACGCACAACACAATCAACTTCCCCAAATCAGTTCATTCAAATGTCATTTCTCTTTTCAACAGATATTCAGTCTCCAATTCTGGAGGACGATGATGATGAGTTTGGCCCTGTTCCCCCCAGTGTTGCTACAACAATTGTGGCAGCCACCTCGGAGCAGAGTACAGAGTCATGTGACACAAGTCCAGATGTGATCTCACCCACTGTGAGCAGATGCTCAGAAGATCTCTCCCAAGAGCCATCTGACACGCCCACCTCTGATGTGCTAGATACCAGCATGCTACGTGACGAAGGTCCTGATTCTGTACCTGCAGAATAGAGTGGACATTTTGTGAAGGAATTATGTCAGTCGCTTGAAACTGAGCTTCATTTATAAAACTATTTTTGCAGGAGGTCATGTTGCGTATTTCAGTTTATGTTGGCCTCTGCAATATTTGCTGACTTTTCCAGTCTGTCTGTTGGACAATGCATCATAACCATGATGTTATAGATGTCTATGAACTGTCGATGAGGACACTGGATATATGTTGGCATGCTTATTTGTCCTCCACCTGCACAGCACTAAAATAATGCAGATAATACTTGAAGATGTATAGTATATATATATATATATATACATAACTATACATACTATTAATATACCTGTCTTGTTGACAGTTAACCTGTAAACCCTCACTCATTTCAAGTACATTTCATGTGTTTTGGGGTTTTGAAGGGAGTGAAGACGTTTCACAATGTATCATGATTTATGTTACTTGAAAGCCAAAAGTTGTTTTTCTCAATCTGAAAAAAGTCGTTGGGGTTTGTTAGTAGCTAATATTGTATTGTGGTACAAATAATTGTTGTACTGTGCATCACTGTTAAAACCAGGTATTTAAACCATTTCAGCAGCTTTTAATCTGACACCAGTTCACGCTCAGATGTAGAGACAAGGTTGTGTGACTGAATGTTTTGACCACTCCTCAATAATGCTACCCATTAAAGATACAGTTTTGATTTAAAGGAGGTCCAACCTAAACTTGACTTCCTTTGTCATCTCTGGCATATTGTTACATCTCAGTTTTACTTTGTGTATTTGAAAAATCTCAATGAAAATGATGAAGTGATGAACCCTTGAAGCTGCTCCATAGAAAGAGATGTTACAGGATTATGGGAATAATACTTATGGGAATCAAATACTGTATGAGTCCAGACACAGTGTCAGTGGATCAACTATGGAAATGTCACCAATGAATGAAACCAATTACCAGTATCCTCACACTCTGATTTAAACAAGATGTCAGTGAATTAATACAGAACTTTCCCCTAATGTCAGAATTCATATGTGAATTGTAGGTCTAGAGAAATAGTGTTGGCTCAGTCATTGACAAACCGTGTCCATTGATAAAAAAAAAAAAAACAAACAAAAAAAAAACATCTGGTAAATCACAATGCTCAAAATGTAAGCAAAGCCAAAGGTTCATTGTGTTCATTGTAACTTTATTTTGGTAATATAAAAATATTCAGGATAGTCTTCCCTGTAAATAGTCTAAATATTCACTGTTTTAAGATGATGCTTATGCTTAGTATTGATATTGTACACTATGGTTGCTCTGGATATGTTAAAAGAATAATACTAATATAGTCATAATTCATCCATGGAGCCATGTGATATTCCAGCAGAGAAATACTGTACACAAAGCACAATATATACAGGTCAGACAGCTTATTTTGCCCTAAACATTGGGGAGGAGCTGCTTGTTATATGTAAATGTCAACTGTATGTTGTTAAATCCCACACAGCGTCTGTGGCCTTGGGAGTGGCGCCTGCGTTGCCCAGGTTGTAACCCAGTCTTAACTGAAGCTTTTAATACTTCACACATATGATCATATGCCTTAACAAAGTACTGAATCACTCTCAGCTATCAGTTTATCAGGGACATATAACCTAAAAAAACAATACGGTCCACTAAAACAGCCCTGAAATAAAGCCTCCTTTCATGATTGTTAGTGACAACCTTTTGTTGAAACTGTGTTGAAGTAGATCGTGATTCAGATTACTTTTGAGGATGAGGTCTTAAAAATAAAAGAGTGCAGACGTGGCAAATTCAGGTTCATCAGGTTATTCCGGCTAGGCCCCAGTTATACGGGAAAGGTAAACGTTAACAAAGAGAAAACGGATTTCACTTTTTTTTCTTCCTGTCGCTGGTGTTGGACAATATGATATTAAATGCATTTTATATGGTCGTCATCATTGAGTCTCTTGGATATTAATACCGTTTTAGGCTGTGTTTTAAACCATTAGAAATACGTGTCGCACCGGCAGAGGGCGCTAAGTCCGAACCGGGACAGATTTGTCTGCAGACAATGGGGTCAAACTACCAAGCACACTAGCTAATCTCCACAACACTCACCGGAAACATCGGGTTTGGGTGTTTCTGGATTCTTCGCTTGGAAGAAAGAGAAACACTACAACTGAATGCACGGACCTGTGTGTTTTGTTTCACCAGTTAGTCAGCGGTTATGTTTTAAGTGTGGTAACGTAACTGACGTTAACGGTTAGCTCGGTTGTTAACATGGTGTACGTCAGCACCGAGCCGACGAACGTATGACTGACAGCTCAACGGCCGTTAGCAGACGTCCGCTGTATGAAGGTGCTCACCTGCAGTTAACACCGCTCCGACGATGAGGAGGCTCACCAAGAAGAAGGCTCTGACTCTGGTCAAGGAGCTGGACGCCTTCCCCAAAGTTCCCGAGAGCTACGTGGAGTCCACGGCCAGCGGTGGGACAGGTAGGTCACACACAGACACATAGACACACACATAGCTGTAAAACAAACGCAGCTGTATCGTTCATTCAGTGATGTTTTTAATGGCGATTCTGTCACCAGTGTCTCTGATCGCCTTCACCCTCATGGCCGTACTTGCCTTTCTGGAGTTCTTTGTGTACAGGAACACATGGATGAGGTATGAGTATGAGGTGGACAAAGACTTCAGCAGGTGAGACACAGATGTTATTATTGCGCTTGATATTTGTTTTCAGCTTTGTACCTTCACTTGTCACTTCTATTAGGACCAATCAGCTAAAACTGATACAACATCACTGCCAGAAATCCTCACCTCATGACCTTGTTTCAATTGTATAAGAGGTATATAAGAGGTACAGAGGTGTTTCTGTTGTTAAGCTCATCATGGATTTTAATGAATGAGCTGGGCCAAACACATACAGTGCAGTTTTATTCAACAGCACTGCACACTACATCCCCTTAAGTGATCACACAGCTTAATCAACACCTCTTTAACACACCTTCAAAACAAAACTGAGCATTGTGATAAAGTTAGACCTTATTATAGGGCTGTTGCATTAAGTGGTGCTAAAATAAATGTGTTGTGCATCTGCTCTTCATTTACAGTAAACTCAGGATAAATGTTGACATTACAGTTGCCATGAGATGCCAATGTAAGTACAAAACATTTACATTTCATTTGTATCTTACTTTTAATTAAAAAGCACTTATCTGTTCATATTTGTTAGCGAGAGGTATTATAAAATGTGTTTGATTTGTGTGTCCGTAAATATAGATTTAGGTGCCGATGTTCTGGATCTGGCAGAGACCATGATTGCATCTGATGGCTTAAAATATGAAGCAGTGAGTATGAGCTCCTATGGTTTACTGAATGATGAATCTGTGGAGATAAAAGTACAACTCCTCTTTACAATTGTCTGACAATTTTGTTTTCCACATTTCAGGTCAACTTTGAACTCTCCCCAGAGCAAAGACTGTGGCACATGTAAGATTCAAAGTAACCTGGTGGACATCTAATATGTGGGGCACTCCCTAATGGGATCTTGTGATATGTAGCTATGCTTATGTTATTTACACTCTGAAAGGAGATGTGTCTTAGTGGCAGATAATACAGTCTATGATCTCTCTCACACTCTCATTGAAAGCAGAACTAAATTAAGTTACCGTAAGTAAAAAAGTAGTAGCAGTAAGACATTAAATGTTATTTGTTACCTATGCTAACCAGTAAACCTATAAGTGCAATATGTTTTTTTTTTTTTTTTTTTTCCGATTTGTACTGATTTTAAAATTTAACTACTGTATTATCTGATGAATTGTTTTTTTTTTTCCTTGTTTTCCTAACTTTTCTGTCCTTCATTGTCAGGACCCTTTTGCACATTCAGGAGCGCCTGAGGGTGGAGCACTCTCTGCAGGATGTGCTCTTCAAGAGTGCACTAAAAGGAAGTCGTCCTTTTCAGCAGCAAAGGTACAGGATCTTCTTAAAAATAAGGTGTTTTCTATTTGGAGTTGAGAGATGATTGATATCTGATTACAGTGAAATATTCAACCCTCCATATATTCTACGGTCCGGTCCATATTGTGTTTCTCTGTTTCCGTCACAGTGAGGACAGCACCACTTCCCTCAGTGCCTGCAGGATACATGGACATCTGTATGTCAACAAAGTGGCAGGAAATTTCCATATTACTGTTGGAAAGTATGTATACATTTGTTTATGATCATAATAATATATTGATAATTTGTCTGTCAAGAACACAAGAATGAGACCTGTGCATGTTTTATCAATTGTTCAAACAGATAAAACAAGTTTTTATCCCTCCACAGGTCCATCCCTCATCCCAGAGGCCACGCCCATCTAGCTGCTCTAGTCAGCCATGACTGTGAGTGTGACTGTGACTCTAACATAACAGTAACACATATCTACTTAATGTTTTCATAGAGCGATAATATTTACACAGTGTATGAAGTTTTGGTTGCACTGACACATGAAATGCTGAAGGTAAATGTTTTGAATCTGCACTGTGCTACAGCTTATAACTTCTCTCACCGGATTGACCACCTGTCCTTTGGAGAAGAGATACCTGGGATCATCAACCCACTGGATGGCACCGAGAAAGTCACCACCGATGGTACGTTTGTGCTGCCAAACACAGATTTGTATTTCTTTTCCTTATTAACCTGTTGATTTACTTTTTTCCACTGATGGATTTTTGATCATTCTCTCCAGCCAACCACATGTTTCAATACTTCGTCACCATTGTGCCAACCAAGCTGAATACCTACAAGGTCTCTGCTGACACACATCAGTACTCAGTCACTGAGCGGGTAGGTTTTCATTTTTTTTCTTGTCTGTATATCCATGTAGTGTGCTATTTGTCAGCATGGTGAATGTGTTTTTATTGCTCCTGTTGTTCCTCCTCAGGATCGAGCGATAAACCATGCTGCAGGCAGCCATGGAGTCTCAGGGATCTTTATGAAGTATGATATCAACTCACTAATGGTCAAAGTCACCGAGCAGCACATGCCCCTCTGGCAGTTTCTCGTCAGACTCTGTGGCATCATTGGAGGCATTTTCTCCACCACAGGTGAGATAAACTCTCTAAGCTGGTAAAACATTGAGAAGCAGATACACAATTTGTTCACAGACCTCACTGCAGCTTTATAATGTCTTGCCCCACACTCTTAAGTGCTGACCACTGAAAACTGTAAGAAAACTTTATAATGCTTTCCTGAGTTCTAGACAGCCATCAGTGTGATAATCAGATTACACTGATGTAAAACATGTTAAAGTGACTAATCCACTGCAGTGAGCATTTATTCCACCTTATTTATTTTCTAGTCAAAAGTGATGCTATTATTGCAAGATAATACAGTGGACATTTATTTAAATCAATTTTAAAACTTACTTTATTTACCTTTATTTAACCCGGAAAAAGACTCATTGAGATGAAAAAATCTCTTTTCTTCTCTTTGTAGGCACCTTTGCCAGTGCAGCTGGTGTGCGGACACCAGTGTATTAAAACAGAAAACTACCAGTTCACATTAACAGCTGTCATGTTTGTGTATTATTTGTATGTATTTTGCACAAATAGAAGCAAACACTGAGGATGATGGGAGGTGATGAGTTTAGAACAACTCTGCTCGTGAGGGTCGACCTTTAGTCTTGATTAAATCGTGTTAAACAGCTTGGAAGGAGAGAAAAGTCAAGCTTGTGTTTTATTTATGGATTGCTGTCAAATACAGACCCGCTCCTGGACTTGACACCCTCTCCTATAAAAGCCACACCTAACACACTTAACAGCGTCCGCCGAGTGAATTTCACCTCATCCGGGCTGCCATGAACTTCAGCATCTACATGTTACATCTCTGTCTCTCACTTGCAGGTATGCTCCACAGTATGGTCGGCTACTTGGTCGATGTAGTTTGCTGTCGTTTCCAAATGGGAGCCTACAGACATCTTAAGGTAAGCAAATCCATGACCATGAACCTTGCAGACAAGAGTAATTACCTTTTAATTAAAACCCATTTGCAAAAAGACAAGAGCAATTGAACCCTTTTTTGGAGTTGTCATTATTAATCTCTCTGGTCTCCCTTCTCAGGAGGCTCCTCTGAATGTGCAGGAAAACGGCGAAACCTCAGTTCCTACAGAAAACAACCCACAACAATGAGACATCAGCTGCAGCCGAATGACAGCTCACCATCTTGGCCTAATCCACTAATCAGCAATGACATGCTGGGAAAATGTTTACAAGTTGATGTTTTTTATTGGAAAATGTGTCCCTGCTTTGCTCAGAAATGTGTAAATATTTTATATCCTTAAAAAAAAATCTTTATAGACAGAACTGTTCACTCATCTGGACAGTATTGTAATCAATACCTCCATTTAAATTTTCTGTCATTTTCACTGGAAGCCTGCACCAGACTGAACAGCATTACATACTCACATCCTAATAATTGTACGTCTGATGACATTAAAGGAACGGTACTTCGTATTAAATCTTCCATCGTACTCACTCAGGGGTTTTCATTTATTCTGACCTTTTTTTCTGGGTTGTATTTTTGTGTCCACTCTTCATGGACAGATTTGGTTTTACCTGTGACATTTTTCAGATTCTTCATTCAGTTTGGTGACTTCAGAAAACTCCCCAGTCTGGATTTGCACAGCCTGAAGCTGGTAAAAGCTCTCATCAGCTACAGTGAAGGAAAAAACTGTGGGTCTAAAAGGGATCTGAAGCTGTTCCATAAGTGTACCTGTGTTGCACTTTGCTGAAAATATGAGGCTGATTTGTTAAATAAATTTCACTTTCGACTTGTTATGGATTCACTGTAAGTATTTATGTTCTGGTTTAATCCCACCCAGAGCTGCAAATATTACTTTCATAAGCATTTACCATGCCAATCGGTGTTTAGCCTATAAAACAAATGGTCTTATTTGGTCCCGTTAACAGTCTAAATCCTGAAAATATTCAATTTTATATGAAACAACAAAGCAGTAAATATTCACGTCTGAAAGCTGGAACCAACGAATAATAATTTCTGCTGGGTAAACAATCACAACCATGAATCGATCATCAGCACTGCCAGCCATTCATTTTCTGTCACTTGATTAACTGACTAATCATTTCAGCTCTAACCTCATCATTGTGGTTATTAGTAAAACAATCTCTAGAAAAGAATATTTTTACACCATGTCAAGAGTTTATTTGACAGTATTTCAGAATATCTTTCAGTAAACAAGTTTTTTGTTTTTTAGCAAAATGTAATATATCAGTACTGTCGCATTTCATAAAAATAGTTGTTCACGTCTTTGAAACTACAGTATCAATGATACAGTAAACCATATTTGTAGGAATACAGCTGTACAAGGTGAATAGTACACAATTAACACTACACAGTTATACTTGATCTTAATGGGGATTTATGAACGTGCCATCCTTCACAGGTTCCAATAACGCAGTTTTTTTTGTTTCTGTATACAAAATCACTCACAGCAGGCAGGGGGACGGCCTGATTGAAGACAGAGGGCTGGATGACAGATTCTTTCACCTACATACAGTAAACACATTTCTACAGCCTAACGGCATGTTCTCATGCTCCTCACTAACATGTTAAACAGTTTATCAATGTTCAACTTTTCAAGTCAGCTCAGAAACATCCAGACCACATGTTTTACCCAGAAACCAGTGCAAGTCAAGTTCAGTCCTGATGATGCTGTATGCACAAGGCCTTACTAGTGTCCCAGTCTGCGGGTGTCTCGCTAAAAGCAGTTTAACCATTTAGTCTGTATCAGTTTACAACTTAGCTCTGCCATCGTGCTGCTTTCCGTCACACTGTCACAATCCATCATGATTTTTTATCTTAACTCATATGATGCTCTCGTACTCAGGAGTTCTGGTGAGTTCTTTTAAATGAGAGCAAACATCTTATTGAGAGCAATGGATCATATCAAACTGGAGGAATGCAGAGGGACAGTGACTTCAGTCTGTGTTGTCATGGTTTAATAGCAGCATGCCTCGACTCTGCCGGCGACAGAACTGTGTGATTGAACTGATGTTTCACAGATTTTCATCTTCAGATCACAGGTTCAGGTTCAGAGCATTGTCACTGCCTGTGAATGTGTGGAATAGACGAATAAAGCTGAAATAACACTCATCTAACACAACAGAAACCATGTTCCACTTCGATAATAACCCTGTCTGGATAAACGTTCACAGCTCGACTCTCCCCGACGACTCTCTAAGAGGAGGATGTAATGCTACAGGCTACATTTTATCTCCTCCTCGACACTAGGGGACAATGGCAATCATTGACATTGACAAGCTATACAGCTGAGAGCGCATCAAGATAACTGTATATACTGCTTGGTATTAAGTCTGAAGAAAACAGGCTCCACAAGTCAACTGTTTGCTGATATGTGTGCATGGTCACAAACATCTGTTTTGCATTCAGTTCTCAAAACGAATCACAAACGGCAACAACTCTGCATTAGTTTGAGTAAGGCACTCTGCCCCACCTCATAACCATCGGCCTCCTCTTCCCCACACCGATGCCCCTCTCCCACAGTGATGTGGTACACGTAGCACAGTAAAAGGCATAGAAATGGGAAATATAGACTGGACAAAATTTTTCGGTTGAGCATCAAATGAGTACAGCACAGCTTATAAATCTGCACAATGATTGCATGGTTGACTCGTGATCTTGTCGTGTACATAACTCAGAACAGTATTATTATTCTTACTAAGCCAACTGTTGTCAGTCACTCAAAAGTTCAATTTGATGAAAAAACAAAAAGATCTTCTTTGTCTCATATGAGTACCAACCAGACAGCTCCACAGAGGATGTCCTCTCTATACTCTACCTCTAAAAAGACGTGTGAGTCCCTGTTTAATGACATGGTGGTTTACATCCATGCACACGACTGCTGCCTCTCTCAGCAGTCTGGGTTTGGTGACTTGCACAGTCTTTGATATGTAGTCATAGACGAGGCCATGGAAATAGTGATCCTAAAATACTGTCCTGTTTTTTTTTTTTTCTCTTTTCTTTACAATGTTTCTAACTACAACACGGCCTCAAAAAACACCCACAGGTATGTTTTTGAGTTTACCAAATGTACATATTTTTCACATCTTTACATTTACAGTATATGATATATTGGTAGGCGTGTGAGATCTTAACATATGTCATGTTAACCAGGCTGTTGCTCGGGTCACTGCCATGTCCTCCAGGAGTTTCAGCGTCACTTCTTCCATCTGACAAATTTCTAGTCTCATTCTTCCCACTGTGCAGAGAAAATGGAGCAAAAGTAAACCTCTCGGATGTACATATGTCTCTCCTGTGAGGAACCTTGTTCCATCTGAGGTCACGTTACACTAACCAATTTGTGCCAGACACGGATGAGCAGTTTAAAAGTACGCATCAAAAGCACAGCTCCACTCAGGATCAGACATCAGGGTTTCATCAGTGATCAGAACATCAGCTTTCATGACCAAGGGTAGAAATGCCTCAATCTGGGTTTATTACAGTATGTTACAATAGCTGTGAAAGTTCCTCTGCGTTTTAAGGTGGTGGGTGTAATAATCATCTCATAAGAACAAATGAAACAAAATATGATTTCAGAAGTAGATGGAGAAGAAAACAGGACAGAAAGAGAGAGAAAGAGCAAGGGAGATTTACTGCTCATCCAATGGCGGACTGAATGAGGAGCCAGAAAGTGTGATCCAGTCAAAACCAGCTAGATCCATTCTACCTGCTTACTGTGGAGGTCCAGGACCTCAGGGTGCCAGGCAGTTTATCAGACCCAGGGACGTTCCAGGGCCCAGGGGAGGCAGCTGCACTCCTCGCAGGAGGATCTTCCATAGTTTTAGTGGGGCAGCAGAGCCCACCGTGGCCACTGGCCCTCTCCTCTTCTCTGGCAAACAGACCTCTGGACACCAGCCTCTCCTGGAGGCTGACGTGTCCATCTCCACCAGCCAGAGAGGCTCCATTTGAATTCACACTCACATATGTGTCCCAGGGCCAGACAGAGCTCACTGCCTGTGTGTGCAGACCCTTTCTCTCACAGCAGGGGGAGCAAGCCTCCCTCTGCCTCTCTCGTCTTTCAACAGACCTCCCCTGGTGGACAGCTTTAGTAGGCAAAGCTCGAGGCTGTCTCTCACCTGGTCCACAGTCCACCTCTCCAGACCCCTGAGGGGTTCCCTGCCCCCTGATGATGCACTTCTGCTGGGTGGACCTGCCACCTGTAGCCCCTCTAATGGAGCTGTGGTCTGTCAGCTGTGGAGCTTTGTCTGCCATGCACACTGTGGCCTCTAGAGGGAGCTGATGAGGGGAGTCTGGGGCTGAGGCTGGATGGGATGAGAGCAATGGATTTGCGTGGGGTTCAAGGGTCACTTCCTGCAGGGCAGAGTGGGCTGTAGAAAGGGAATCCCAGGGGCTGCCACAGTCTGTATAGGAGGAACAAAGCACACTCAGGTGGACTGAGATGAAAAAACAGGCACAACCAGCATGCACATGCATACAGAGAGAAAAAGACAGAGAGGAGAGGGAAAGGCAGACAGAGAGAAAGATGTCCACATCAACACAGTGACACCACATCCTGAAATAATGTGAGGCAAACTTGCATGCAAATTTGTGAGAGCAGCAAACACCCTATTCCACAAGTTTCTGTGACAATATCTAAGTCTAATCTATACTTCTACAGATAGACATGTGTGACAGGCTCTGGAAACACTTCATATCTTTGTAGTTGTGTGATGTCGTCTACTTCACAGCCCTCTTCACGACACAATTTCATCTGAAGGGTCACTTCAAACGATATTGCTCCTTTACTACACACCACACACACGGCTGCTACTTTCTCATGCATAAACTCATGAGCATGCACACATGAATGCATGCCTAGAGCACACAGATTAATCAGTATGGAGATAAAGACATGCAGTTTTTCACAAACCGTGTCTTTAGAGTGGCCCATTAGGAAGAAATAGGGGGAGCTTAGTGTGTCACCTTTCATGCACATGGAGAGGTTGGAAGGTACCATTCCTGAGGGAAGGCAAGTAAAAGCCTATACCAATCATTAGACTTTAAGCAGAGGGGTTACAACACAGGGAGGCCAGAGAGCAAGTTGTTATTCTACTGTTTAAAATTGATTTTCACATAGAGACCTGTTTAGATTCAGATAAAGTAGAGTAAAATGCAGAGAGTTATTAATGCATGTTAATATGTTCTTGAGTAAAACATAAAGCATTTGCAGAAAGAAACCAGTCTGGTTAAAACACAGTAATGTTGAATCTCTCACATTGAATCTTGAGTATGACAGTGAGAAAGAGATCAGGCAAGAGACTGATGAGGGAGACAGGTCTGGACAATTAGTGACATCAGTGTGTGTCAAGGAAACCCACCATATTCTGGCACCTGTCCCGTGCCTCTCTTTAGCAGCAGCCTCACCCGCCTGCCTCCCGCCTTGATGAGTTCAATGGCACGGGCGTGAGTCATGTCACGAGTGCTGTCCCCGTTAATCTCGATGATCTGATCCCCTACCTGGAGGAGGCACAGAATGGACACGGTCGATTCCTGTCAAACCGTGCATATCCATGTAAAGTTGACTTTTCTGCACAACCACTGTCTCCACTGGAGCAACTAGGGACTAAGTGCCACTAAGTGCCTTGTTCAAATGTACTTCAACAGAAGTTGCTGTGGGTGAGCAGAGGGTCACTCGGTCAATGAATTCATACACTTACTTACTCTCCCCCTCTCCTAACCTGTAAGCCCTATCTGCTCATGAAGAAGATGGGATGGACATTAAAAATAAATATCTGAATATCAAAGGAATAAGTGTCATATAATATGCATAGCAGAGGAACAGAGGCAAAAAATATCATCTTTAAATCCAGTGAACTATATGAACAAGGTCAAATATTTTATTCTATCTGCACGTCTGACTGGGATAATCACTGACAGTAATTCCAATCATCTCCCAAAGGGCATTTTAACTTCATAGTTTTTATCATCTCATCCACGGCATCTCACCCTCATCCTTCCATTACGTATGGCAGGACCATCCTCGGCAAGACGCAGCACAAATAGGTCCATCTTGTACTCTCTGCCACCACGGATACTGAAGCCAAAACCTTTGGCACTTTTCTCCAGCTCCACGGTGAAGTAATCAAAATCCTGCAGAGCAAAATGTATAGAACAACAAATATATGGATAAATATACTGACTTAATGCTCAAGGCAGCGTCAGATTAGGCAGACAATTCTCGCTCTGGCTGTACCTGTGGTCTGAAGTCAGCAGGGATCCCCAGTGGAAACTGTGCAGCTGCAGGATGCTGTCTGAAGTCCAGCAGACCAGGCGGGTGTCTGTAGTCCAGCGTCGGTGGCTGTCGATAATCAGTAACCGGTGGGTGGCGGTAGTCTACCGGAGGTTGCCTGTAATCAGTGAATGGAGGATGGCGGAAGTCAGGTTTGACGTCCTGTCTGGCTTTTACCTCTGACCTGTGAGGATCAAGAAATAGAACAAGATCAGAGGGTGAGTTTGTACCACGATGGAGGCTGTGCTGGTTTGCAGAAGTGCAAACCGGTCCTATAGATGTAACATTTGAGTATAACATGCCATGTGAAGGCCGAGTGGATAAGGATCGCTGTGTGTGTGCAGCCAAGGAGGCTCACCAGCAAAAGGATGGAAATATCACCCCATGTTTTGAAACTTTTATCAAGCTCCCACTTGTAAAATGGGCACAAATCCACAGCTCTGGGAGTGCTTCTCTCAGTGTCTTGAGCTGAGGCTCACATGCATACACACATACACACACAGCCATACACACACACACACTTTTATAATCTTGATTCAGGGTCTGATTGCTGGGTTCCTGCATTATAGAAGCAAGACCTTGAGGTAAATTATTCACTGGCACAGTAAGAGCTAAGTGGTGTTATGCAACAAGAAGGAACCAGCCTGAGACTGAGAGCCTGAGTGGGACAGAAGTTGTCAGCAGTCACAGGTTTTTTCCCAAACTTACTGGCATGCAAGGAGAGGACGGCACAGTCTCATCTATTCACACAGTTTGATATGTGTCACCTTTGACTCCTGCTCCTTCCTCCAGTCACAGAGATTCTGTTTAGGGAATCTCACAAAATGTTCCTGCTGAGTCCAAACAGGAACATCCCTCTTAGCACACCTCTTACCTGCCATCGTGGAGGTAGAGCTGTGGAGGGGGGCCAGAGGGCTGGGTGACTGGGCTCTGCTGGGTTCCAGCTGCTGCAGGCTGGGAGGCTGCTGGTGCAGGAGGTCCAGTCACTGTTTGGCTTGTCTGAGCTGGTGTCTGACCGGGCTGGGCAGGGGCTTGACCTGGCTGAGTGGCCATTTGACCTGCTGAGTGGCCATTTGGCCTGGCTGAGGGGCTGTCTGGCTGGGCTGGATGCCTCCTTGGCTTGGCTGGGCTACAGGGCTGGGCTGGGTCTGGGGGCTGTGTTTCTGGGTCATGGGGCTCTGCTTCTCTGAGCTGGGCCCAGAATGGGAACCTGTGGGGGCAGAAGGTGAGACAAAAGTTCAACTGGGTGAAAAATGTTAAACTCTAAAGGATTAAAATGAACTGAAAAATAAAAACCTGCTTTGGATGTTGTAAATGTAATGTATTGAATTATCCGCAGCCTTGTTTTAAAACATAGTGAGAAAACTTCTAAGTGACTCATTGTCATAAGACATGGATGTAAAAATCAGCTGCGTGCCCCACACAACAAAACATTGCAGCTGCATCACTCTTCACTCTCTGTCCTTATTTTGACTTCTTAACTTCAGAATACATCAGATAATACATTTAGTGTCTATGTTTCCCCTTATACAAGTAAAATATATTCATATGAGACAAGAGAAACTGATTTCGTGGAGATGTCTTCATCAAGTACAAGGAGAAAGACTAAACAGGAAGCGTGAGACTCACCCTCCTCTGGTATGATGTGCAGGGTGACTGTTAGTCCAGCATCTTTAATGAGCTTGACAATGTCTGCATGCGGCATGCTGATGATGGACTGTCCATTCACAGCCAGGATCCGGTCGCCCACCTTCAGCTTCCCACATCTGTCTGCAGGGCTGCCCTCAATGATACGTCCTATTTTATGAGGCACAGCTGGAAACAGGCAATAACATGGTGGTTTTCAACCCCAGTTTTGAAGAGAGATTTCTAACAGCACTGATAAAAGTCAGTCTTTAAGTGGAGGAATTGTTTTACCATATGAGCTCTGTGAGACTGTGCAGCCACTTTAAAATCACAGTTACAAATGCTCTCTGTGCCTCAAGCGGCACTGTCAGGGTGCAAAGGTACACTGTTACAATGTCTGTTTTTATCTTAAACTTTATTTGCACTTCTTGTGCAAATAAATCCAGAAAAACAGAAAAATTTAACTTCAATATAAAAATTTCTGGGCACCATCAAACAGAGAAATTAAAACATATATGTTTTTGGAGTTCAATAGATGTTTCTTTGACTCCATGGCTATTTGCTTGATTAGATTTTTTTTTATAAAGCCACATTTAAGTATCTTTTCACATTACTTTGCCATGAAATTAAGACAACTTTAGAACCATAAAGTTAAAAAATAAAGACATAAATCTTAAAAATAAGCCCATTTCACTTTGACCCAAAGCACTGAAACTATTCAACAGGAGGATAAGAAACACTACTCAAGTAAAATAATTGTTAGGAGACATCAAGCCCACTGCTTATTAGTAAAGAACACTTCACAGATATTACACTTCTGATCCTGTTTTGTCTTTGTGTTGATATTGTTTGATATATTTAAATCACTAGAATTGCATATTTTTTTTTTAAAGTTTTGCTTCACATATTCCAAAGAGCCACAGATACCACATAGCACCAGAAAATATAACACACAAACAACCACTTTAAGACAGTCATCACACCCTTGGGATCTGTGCTCGTAAGGATTCACAAATCACCATTTGAGCTCAGTAACAACCTTTAGGCCTCAGACAGAAGCAACTCACTGATGACGGTGGCGTTCTCCGGTCTGTTCAGGGAGCTGATGATGACAAAGCCGAAGCCCTCATTCTCTTTGCGGTGAATGACCACATCACTGGTTTGTAGGGCAGTTCCCTCTGGAGGAGACGTGGCAGCGGGGATGGCAACCGCCGGAGGGCCCAAAGCTGAAGCTGCATCGCTACGTGGAGAGCTGTGTTGTGTCGACACTGAGCCGGGGCTGCGCCCATTCACAGGACATGGTTCACCTGGAGGAAAGGGAGCAAGGAGACAGGTTGAGCCAAAGCAGCAGTTCAGCTACTTAAAACACAAGTTGTCTAAGTTGTCTTTTTTTTTTTAATTAGATGAAATGTGCAGCATTTTTCCAGTCTTAGTTAAGTGTGAGAAAACAAAACCCAAGAGGACAAAGAAAAACAAAAAACAAAGTGTGTCCTCACCAGGCATTTGCACTCTCCTCCTCACAGTCAAGCTGACTTGACCATTGCGAGCAGCTGCATGCATCAAGTCTATTACGTATTTGTGCGGTTTCCCAGCAACCACATTTTTATCCACAGAAATGAGCTCATCCCCAGGTCGAAGTCGCCCATCACGCTCAGCAGGAGTGTTCTCTATTATAGCGCCAATAACAATCTGTTCAAAGAAAATCAATATTAGCAGCATAGATGATGGTGAAAAGGATGAGACAGATGCACAGTGGAATCACACAACTGCTTTATCTAGCTTGGAAACTAGTTTTGGGTCATGGCTGCATTTTGTCAGTCTTTATGATTGTTCTTCTGCCACATTCTCACAGTTTGCATGCTGTTGTACACTTGCACAAATTAGCAAGGCATTACTTCAGTATGGGAGGTACTGAGCAGTTTAGTGGGTCAGGACAGTGTGAGAAAGACACTGTGAGTGTGAGTGTGAGTGTGTGTGTGTGTGTGTGTGTGTGTGTGTGTGTGTGAAACGTAAGTTGGTTAGGTGTGTGAACTGTAACTGGATGAAGAGTGTGAAATAAGTTTAGGTGCAGGTCAGACGAGGTTGGTGTGCATGAAGTTAAAAGTGTTTGTGGTCCAGCCCGTCCCATACGAGCCTTGTCACGGGCGTCCGGACTCACAGCCTGCACGGCCTCGTCTCCCCCCAGGATGCGGAAGCCAAACCCGGTCTTCTCTCTCAGCAGGTGCACCTCCACCTCTTCATACTCTGGACCTGACACACACACACACAATAAAGATCGACTCTCATTTCAGTTTTTCACGTGTTCATGTGTTTAAAGTGACATAATTCTCTGTTTACCATGAAACAAATATTCTGTACTCACGTCGGCTCTCGTAAATGGCTCTCGACTTCTCATACAGGTCGTAAGGGTCGGGCTTGTTAAGATCGAAGCCTTCAGTTGAGTCAGGCACAGATGTGCGGTGCTGTGGCTGGTTTGGGAAGGGAGTGCCAGGTGGCAAGACTGGACCAGACAAGGTGGCCTGGGGGCTGCCATGCGGGTCCCACTGGTCAGTCAGCTACAAGAAAAACAAAGACAACAGATGTTTAATTTAAAGCAGGGGTCCTATTTTAAAGCTGTAGGTCTTTGACACATGAGCTGTGTCTTCAAGCACACCTGCTATTTTGAGTCATGTAGGTGGAGCAATGCAAAGTGCTCAGGGGCTGGGTGATGTGATGCATGAAGTCACTGTTAGCCAGTCACATCACCGGTCTGAAACAGCTGTGTCCATCACACTGATGCGTGACGACAACAGTTCGACAACAGCAAGAGGCTTTTCTAGGAATTTGTCTTGATGCTGACACAACCTGAACACACAGCAGCTCAAATTTGCAGCCAGCTGCAGATGGTGTGTGTTTTTATTTTATAGAAAATAAATAATAAAACAAATAATAAAAAATATTGATGAGGCTGTTTATATGACCACATCAACCCGACAATGTTTCGTTTTATTTCCCATCACTTCTCATGTTATAAATCGTCACATCAGACCTTAAAATGTGCCACAGCAGCACCTGAAGCGTGACACATTTCATGGCAAAAAAATATGAAATGTGAACATTTGCACGGAAGAAAGTTGAGAATACAGAGTCAAAAATGAACTGGTCTGGGGTGTGTGTAAGACTGTTTGTAGGAGCACGGTATCATTTACATGAAATTTAATTAAGGTAAACACAATGGACAGCTGTGTGTCATGGCACTGTGCTCTGACAGAAGCTGCCAATTCATCAACACACATGTCCTCCTGCCTTCAGATGGCTACAGGGATTTAATGCAGTGAAAGAGAACAATTTCATACAGTGCATGAGCTGCGTTTAGTTATATGTTGTGATTTAGTAACACAAGGCAAAAGAGCAAAAACACTATTTGGGGTAGATGTGAAAATGAATTCAAATCAGTATTCACAATTTAAACTTAAATGAGATTTGTTACGAGTGAATGCTCTGACTAGTATCACAAAAGAGTGCTGATTGTAGGAGCAGAAAGAGCTGCAGTTTAAGTATAAATCTGAAGAGGTTTTCAGCAGCTGGCGAGGTGTGAGATATGATGTGATCAAACCAATAAGCAGGACAGGGCAGGACAAGACGGGACTGGGACGGTCAGTGTCATAATAAAGCAAAAGCCAATCACCTCTGAGGCAATGCAGCCTCAGTGACAAACTCCTGCCCAGTGTGCTGCTATCTTACCCTCAACAAACAAACCTGGTTCCCAGATGCACATTTTCTCTCTGCCCCTCTCTCGCTCTGTCACACACGAACACACACAAGCAGAAACACATTTGGTTCAATCATTGTACCTGTTTGGATGCCTTCCACGGAGAGATGTGGCCTGAGGAAGAAAGAGAGAAAACACAGTTGGCAGAGAGCAGACTCAGACAATCTGTCAGATCTTTATCAAATGGCAAAATACAGACAATTACAACAACAAAACAAAAACAAATATGACAGAACCTACATGGTGTTTGTATAAATGAGATATTGGATTCAAGTATTAAAATCATCTTCTCCAATGTGTGAGAAAGCCTCTCATTCTCAGTTTGCTGACTTCATATTTCTCTGTTTTGACTTTGTTTGTGTAACTCTTCTTAAACGGGTTTGGTTGTTGCGTTTGTTTTCAACATAATTACATCATTAGCTGCAGGCTAAAACAGAGACCCCCCCCCCCCAAATACACACACGCACTTACAGTTTTCTCAGCCAGTCATATTTTATCTGCATGTAGGAAGCAGGGAGCACTCTACATCGCAAAAACAATCTCATCAACACAGCTCCCCTGTGACTCCCCTGAATCAAAGACACACACCACATTTATGCTGCAGAGACCCAAATACTGTTTACAGTTAGACGGGGGGGGGGTGCATTCTGAACCTTTACACATGTGGGTCGAAACAGATGAAGACACTCATCTAGCATGAATGATTACTGCAGCATCAGTGTTGAATCCTTTAGCAGATGTAGGTGCTTGTAAAATATTCTTAAGAGAATCCTGAGATATTTAATATTTATTCACTTTATGAGATTTTCTGAAAAATGTCAGAGAGCGCTGGATGGAATATATTTATGGAATTACTCTCCATCTGCCTGCTTTTTAGATGTGTGAGATGAAAGTCAGGCCACTTGGCAACAACAGAGCAAAATCAGTGAGTGGAGGGGGGGGGGGGGTACTGAGGAAAACAAAAAAACAATAGATCCCATGTGAAGACAAAATGACAAAATTGAAAAAAAAATTGCGTTTAATCTTTAATTTTTCCCTATTTTTCATCAAACCCCTTCTCTATTCTCTCATTTAAAGTGTTCTTGCTACCTGGAGGACTTCTCCACTTGTAACTAAATGTCCTCCACCCCTGCTGTGAGCATGGAGGAACAACAAGATACTAGAACAAGATGAGGAGCACAGAGAAATAAAATCCCCCCTGTCCATGACTGCATGAACGGGGGGTTTGAGAGGAGCTCTCCGTGGTGCTGAAATGATTCAGGACCGTGGCAACAGCAGGGGGAGGGCTCTGTGGGAGGCTGGGACTAATAAGCACATTCTGCAGGGACTAGGGGTCTTCAGGGACGCCTTAAAGGATTTCTAATAACTCATCCTCATGAAACTTTCCTTAATGACCCATTGAAAGAAATGAGCACAAGCGACAATTGTCCACTCATATTAAATACCGGCGCCACCCTCACAGATGCATTAAGCTTAATTTAAATGCTAATACAGTTCATTGGCATATGTGCCGGATGTGCGACACACTCGTACACATGCTGATGAATTACAAATGAATGACTGCTAGAGAGGCTTCATGTGGTTTCTCTCACGAGTCAGTGGTCAGGCAGTCTGGCAGGCCGGCCTCACAGACTAGCCTGCTGAGCTCTGGAAGGCCTTCAGATCGGTCTGATTGGCTCGTGCAGTCTGACACCCTTTCCTTAACAGCCATGATCTGCGTCCTCATTGGTGCCGCAAAATGTCTCTAGTCTCTGGTTGGCTCCTCTTCAAACTGGGATGTCGGGACGGAACTGTGAACACGACCAGAGCTCAGCAGAGCTCTGGCAGAGTGCCCACACTACAGCGGAGGAGTCAGACACACACACACAGACACACACACACACACAACAGAAGTCTAACACCCTGTCTGTATTACACAGAGCACCAAGGCTCTCAGTCACACATCTGAAATCATGTGTACAACCTGAACTCCAGTGTGAGATGTGGGATTTCTGTGCTCTGCAAAGAAATCCCACATCTCTAAACACAAACATGCTTAAACACTCCTGACATTTTGCACATCTGAGTCACAGTAAAGGACCTTGTCCCTTTTTTCACCCCACAGAGAGGAGAGAGATGCACAGAGAGCCACAGAGGCTCTCGGTGTGTCAGGATGATAGCCCCCATGGGGCCGTTGTCTAGAGCTGTTTGATAGAAACGGGTGATTTTGAAGGAGATGGTATCTTTGGGGGGAAGGGAGGTCATTTGTCACATCGAGCTCAACATTTAGAGAGATATCCATTTCAAGCCGTGTGTGTGTGTGTGTGTTTATGTATGCGTGTGTGCCCATATTTGAATACAGATCTTTGTAGTGTTGCATTAATGTGTGCAGGCCAATCTCATTTGTGTATTGAATTTCAGCAGCCTTTTAAAATGGCATGTCTGACAGGGCAACATGACTGTGTTTCTTTGCAAAGGTTAACCACCAGGTGGCAGATGTTGGCTCTGCATGGTCATAAGATGCTTTAGGGCTCAGCACCACAACATTTGATCTCAGCTGCATGCATGCTGAAGCGCGCGCACAGTTTTCTCTATTCCCACTGCAAACACTTGAGTCATTTGTGCTCATGACTGACTCAATAGACTTTAAATGACTGAATAAGTTTACTCGCATGCCTTACATACAGAACACAATCAATTCACTTAAATCAGGCAACAGTTTGTCAATATATCTCCAATATATGTCGATAATGTGGTGTAATCTTGGGTCAATAGGACTTACCGTGAGTCAGCGAACCAGCCAGCAGCTCTTCTATCAGATAGATATCAGATATCAGATCAGATATCTGATGTATCACTAAGAGCTAATGTCTATGATTGCTTTTCAGGTCTGTGATAATAATTCCTGTCACATTTCAATTAATTAAACCTGAGATGCATATAAGACTGATTACCTCCATCCCTGATTAAATAAAACCCATGAAAAAGAGAGCGTATCTACAATTTCCTCTTCATTGTTCTGTTATCGTCTCAGGAACAATGCAAATCAACTCTTCACTCCTAGCAGTTTCTCTCCAGAAAAACTACACATCTGACGACAAAATGAGTGTGAAACTTTGAGCCACACAGCTGCAGGGTGGCACATCAGAAGCAAACGGTGAACTTGTGAACATTGTAATTTTACACGGCCAAAGGATAGGAAGTCACTGACTCTCTGAACCTTCATCCAGGTGGTGCTGGACACAATCGCTGCAGTGCTGACTGTGTATGTGTGTCAGGTGGCCATGCACTCAGTATATGTAGCTGCTACATGTAATTATTAAGTCAAATCCTGACCCTGTGACCAGAGCACTTTTCACCGAATGAGTGTAAGAGCACATGTCAAACGAATACAGCTTTCACTGTGCAATTTAATTTCCTCGCAGGTGGCCAATCTTGCAAGAAATAGGAGAGGAGGGAAAATGGCCACACTCCATGTTGTTCTGGCAATATTACAAGAACTCTGCACTTCAAACTTCCCCACTGTGAAATTTTCTCTCATTCTCTCTTTTGGGCTACTTTATTACTCCATTCTGATTTATTTTCACAGACTGAGGGCATGTGGTCGTCTCCTCCTTTCACTTGGAGAAGGAAGGTAAAAGGCTGAACGTGTGCAGAAAACTAAAGGTGGTGAGGTGCAGCTCATTACAATGCAGAGCTTGTTACAGGGATTTGACATGTGGCAAGTATTGTGGAACAACACTCGCCCTGAATTGTGCAGCTAAACACACAGAAGGCTAACCGTGAAAACTATCAAGAATATTTTTAAATGTTTGCTTCAAATACATGTGGGTGTAGGAGGAAACATTGTGCAACTGTGAGACAGATCCAGGCAAACACACAGACTCAGACAGGGTGGTGGGTAGTCTGTCACTCACACAAACAAATCAGATTTGATCAGTAAATCAAGATACAGGCAATAATTTCCAACTTTTTGGTTTGCAGTCAACTGCTTCTCATTAAAGTTCAACATACTAAAAAGTGTGAGAATGCTGTTTGCATCATCATTTCAGAGTTTGGAGTTGTCAGACAGTACAGGCAGCCAAACACTATCATGCCAGCCAGTGCACCTTGTTTGCCAGCTAGGTAAAACTCTCCACACTCATTTCTGTCAGAAAACAAATTACAGTAAAATAACCACATTTATTTTGAACATGAGTGGCCCCAGTGAGAATGAAGCTGCCCCCCCTTCCCAGCAGTGTCGGTGCCATCTCAACCCACAGCTGTACTAGACCTAACAGTGAGATTGCCACTGCTTCTCATCCTAACTCTGCGCTGCATGTTAAGTTTGAACAGCTTTTGAGTTGCTGTGTCTGGAAACACTTTTTTGTGTTAAATCCCCCTTTTGTTTCTCTGGTCTGTTTCAGTGGAAAAAAAACAAAATCGAAGGCATGCTGGTGATAAGGCTGCATTAGTAAAAACACTGAGAGCACATGGTGCGACACACAGAACACTTCTGATGGCATCTTCTTACTTTCCTTTTGATCTGTAGTAATGAGTCAACACAGATGAAGTACATGACATAACATATTGTTCATTTAGTTTCTATATTTTCTATTTTCTATGTCTAAAATGTGTCCTGTGGCTGTTAAATCATCAAATGATCTAATATCACTGAGGGAACATTTAAGTTTTCAATGTTCGTAAGTTTTATTCCTCAGTTATTAGTTCATTTATTATTTTACTTTAATACTTTATACATTTTTTAAGGAAAACAATTTTGTTATACCAAAATATATATATGTTATACTACTCAGTTTTACCGGGCAAAATGCTTCATTCATCCTCTTAGCCAGTGGCTCCAAACCCTTTCCAACTCAAGATCACTTGAAAATTGAAAATCTTTCAAATCTGGGTCCATAATGACAGACCCAAAAAATGGACTCTCACAGCAAGTTTTCTCATACTGGAGTTTTTGCCTTGGATGTAATCATTTAGAGTGCAATCAATATAATATGTACAGATTTACATCTTTTCAATAAAACTGTCCTGCAAATGTTTTGATGGCCAACTTGCAAAACGTCTGTGGCCTACCAGTGGGCCCTGGCCCGGAGGTTGAGAACCACTGCTTGAAAATATTAAATATTCAAAAATAAAATCTCATCTTGACACTTGAATAAAATAATTTGAAAGTGTTCAGTAATACAGTGGGTCTGAAAATGATCATAATCAAAATCTCATTTGCTCTCTCAGCTCTCACTACCAACTCTACTTGACTCATCTCTTGTGAAGTTGCAGCTGGGGCTGAAGATGCACAGCAACACCACAGTTCTGCATTTCAATCAGAAATCATGCTATAGAGTCAGCTGGGAACTCGCTCTTGCACTGGACCCTCATTCATTTTTACTAAAATTAGGTTAGTCTTTGAAAGTTGCCAGAACTGCAACTTGTGATTTGACACTTATTGTGCTGTAATGCTTTTGGCCGCAGCTTATAACATAAACAGATCAAGAGGGAACAGCAGGTGGTTAAGAGTTTGACTATTTTGGGAAAGTAAATCACATTTATAACCCTCAAAACTAAATGTTGTCACAATTATTAAAAAATAAAGCATTTTTATCCATCAGTCAAATATAATATAAATCTAGTTGATTTGGCACTGGTTTTATTAGGTGTCATTTACAAGCTGTCACTATATTAGAAGCATCCAAACTAACAGCCGAGCAGTTGGACTGATAGACAGACGGACAGACAGGAACAAGGAAACAGTTTCTCTCTCTCACCTGCTCCTCTCTGTATGAGCAGCGTTGCCTCAGCTCCCACAGGACACTCTTTAAGCATCTCCACCACACGTCCATGTCCAGCTGCAGCCACTGGCTGCTGGTTCACCTCCAGGATCAGGTCTCCCTCTATCAGCCCCAGCGCTCCCTGTGAGCCTGGCTCCAGTACCTGCACCACAGCAACATGACTCCATCAGTCAATCTGACCTATTTCAATTCAATTTCAGGGCACCTTCCAATTTCACTGACAGAAAACTTAGACTGTCGACCATAACTAATAAAAATAAATATTGTTAGAGCGGAGTGTACGCACACTTTATTTTTGTTATGCAGGGTCGTGATTCTACAGAAAACTCTCCATCAAAAACAGTTATATATTTTTGGTCCCTTAATTATATTTTGAATTATTTCAACTGTTTAATTTCAATTGAAGACTTTTTGATTGAAGTTTCAGAGGACCAAGAAACCGAGGAAACCTGTGGTGCAATTATTTTACTCTACAGGCAGCTTTTTTTTTAAATTTTTGATTGAACATGAAACAAATGCTTATTAAGATGATTTGTAGTGCAGATGTTTTACGACATAAATACAACAAGGATGAAAAAAAGCATCTGTTACACTGCATCTGTTACACTGCAGCTCATCTTGACTGTTTATTTATCTGTTCTTTACTGCCTGAATTTTGAATACACAAGCCAGGATGTAGCTTCATTAAGGACAGTCTTCATTCATTCATCACCATGGTAGTAGAGAGCAATTCCAACACAAGCCGAACTGACTTTCTTCTTTATATGCAGTTGCACTGACTGAATTAATTCACCTGCTGTTTTAATTCTGCCACAAGTTTACTGATGAGTTTGTCTGAAGACTGAGATTACACTCTTTAAAGAGGAAACCAATTTCCTGAAACATGGACAGTACAGTAGGAGACAAATTAAATATCAAACAGCTCTGAAGCCTCTTGTTTCAGGACTGATTGCGGTCTACTTCGTGAATGAAGAGATGTGCAGACAATCACCTGTTTAACTCGCTGACCAGTGGGACTGTCGGCAATAGTGAATCCAAATCCTTCTGCCCCTTTCACCATTGTAACTGTTAGCAGCTCCGCCCCTTGTGCTGTTGCCCCAGCAACCCCAACGGTCCCCGAAGAGGCCATAGACACATTGTCTTCATGAGGTGTGAGTGCCGAAGCTGAGCCAGGTGTGGTGGGCGGCAGGGATGAGCCATCTAGATGCGTGTCCCCAGGGTGAGGCGCTCCGGCCTGGGCCAGCGCCTGAGCAGGCAGCTGGGAACTCAAGGACAAGTACTCCAGGTATGGGTCATAGCTGCTGCGGCCGTTCACCACCAAGGGGCGGTGCTCCAGGCCAATGGGTGTCAGGGAGGTGCTAGCTGCGCTATTGGGGTCCTCAGGGTCAAAAGGCAGAGGGTATCCTCGACAGAGCACAAGAGTTACACTCTGACCGATCGGCACCGACTGAAACAGCTTGACAACGTCGGCGTGTGTGGTGCCGAGCACGCATATGTCATTAATGTAGACGATGACATCACCTAGAGAGGAACAAGACAGAATGCACACGGTCAAGTGTATGTGAATATAATAATCTCCTTTAATTGCTTACATCATCTTACTGTGGTCCTCCTGGTCTCAGTTTATGTTGTTGGGTTTGTGTGTTGCTTGGGCTCTCATGGGTTGTTATGTTGCTGTTATTTGGCAATAAAAACACACACGTGTGTGTGTGTCTTTATTGCTTTTATGTCAAAGCACTTTGTAAACCCTTGTTTTTAAAGATTTTTT
Source organism: Caranx ignobilis (assembly GCA_021432705.1). Lineage (NCBI taxonomy): Eukaryota > Metazoa > Chordata > Actinopteri > Carangiformes > Carangidae > Caranx > Caranx ignobilis. Next base: position 58,891,376 of record MU269990.1, read on the forward strand.
TTGCATAAAATGGATCCGATTCAATCTCCACCCACAGTCCAAAGACATGGACACTGACTGATAACTCTGAATTGCCCCGAGGTGTGAATATGTGTGCTCATCTCTATATGTCATGATAGGCTGAACTGTCCAGGTTATACCTCAACCCAGTCTTAGATGGCTGGGATTGGCTTCAGCTGTCCTACAACCCTGCATGAATATGCAGTATGACCAGTGGTTGAATAGATGATCATTAATATGGCAAACAGTCATAAATTGTGACCGTTTTAAGTCTTAGCTCATGCAAGTTGCATTACGATGATGCAGTTTCATGACACACAAGTCTAGTAACCAGATGGAAACACAAAATTAACATGTGTGCTGATGTTGTCAATTAACTAAATTTTATATTTGTGTTCACTTAACCTGATTGGTGGTTGACATTTTCCCTGCATATGTTTAACAACACGGTGAAACATCTTCACCGATGTGACACCAGATGCTCTGTCATCTCTGCTGTAGTTTGAATGTGTGGAAAGTTATGGATTTTAGCTTTAAAGTCACAGCCCCATGACAAATGCATCTGCCTCAAATCCTCTATTTCACACTTATGGAGGCACTCGCTGTTACACACACACACACACACACACACACACACATTCCCTAGAGCATGCGCACACACATATACACACACCCTGCATGTCACATGCACAATCATACACAATCCCTAAGAGCAATGCCACACAGCTCAAATAGGCCAGCTAATCCCAGCCAGGGAGTGTCTGTATGTGACTGTGTGACTGTGTGACTGTGTGTCTGTGTGAGTGTGAATGTGTGTGCGCATGCACGTGCATGAGCAGTTCTGGCAATGTCACATAGCAGAGAGGAGCAAGGAGTTAAGAGAGGGGGGGGGGGGAGAAATCAGAACAGAGAGAGAGAGAGAGAGAGAGAAAAGGCTGACAGAGCAGGATAGAGGGATGAAGCGAGAAAACTAGGAAGGTAGAAAGAGACGAAAGATGAAAATATACTGAGGCTGAAAGCAGGGGAGAAGTGTCAGATGACATGGTTGGATAAGAAAGCATAATAAAGGGTAAGTCAGAGAGACAAAAAGAGAGATGGAGATAAAATAAAAAGAGATGGGTTCCAGATAAAGAAGAAACTGATAGGCAGAAGGAGGAACATTAAAGCAGAAAGAAGCTGAGAGCAGGAAGGAGGATTCCCTGCTCTGAAATGAGCAGTTTAGGCACCAATCACGCAGGCATGGGGCCAGCTGACAGGTTCAGAGCAGAGCACACATAAAGCCCTATACACTAATTCCTTCCCTGAACCTAAGACTACAGCCCACTGTGACTTTTACTAACAGCAGCTCTCTGAGTTAGGGCCTAAATATTTTGTTCTATATGAGCCCAGTAGCTGAGGCTTTTATCCACACCACCTTACAGCAAATGAACAGGTAGGAAGGTCATGTCTTTCTCAAGGCTCTTTTGCTAATGGAAACATGCTGGTTGTTGCAAGGTGTCACTGTGAACCTCCTACTTATAGTCATATGTGACTGTACACTGTACTCCTGCTTCTGTGGATTACAGATCTTTGGTTTTATGAATCAAAGTACAGGTATGAGGTAATTTCATGGCACGAGTATTATTGTGTATGATTGATTTTTAATAACGGTATGACCACTGGTGCCAGTGTAATGATGCAGCACCTGCAGTGCCACTGTAAAAGCAGAGATGACTCTCCTAAGGAAGGAGGCGTTGTGTGGGCTGGTGTCAGTTATGGCTGATCAGATCTGTTCCACTCATTAAAAGCAGAACACTGTAGTGCACTGACAGAGGACTGAGAGTGTGCTGAGAGGAAACTTGAAGTCCTTGTCTGGGACACACAGTGCTACAGGCACAAATATAGGGCACCCCAAATATGCCACCAACGGCCAATGATGTCCCCTTTTAAGATGAATTGATATTTCTGCAGACACTAAAACCTCCACCACTAAGTTGTTCATTTTTAAGATGTGCCTCAACCAATCTTGGAGGATTATTGCAATTTGGTGACAGCTTGTGCTTTGTTTGAATCCCAGTTCATTTTTCAAACAGCTTTCAAAATTCAGGAAAATATTTATCACCTGTGTCCATCTTTCCGTCCTGGGCAGCTGGTCCATCTGGTATTACACTCTTCACTTGAAGGAACTCGTCCGGCTCATCACCTCCTATGATTGTAAAGCCAAATCCCATGTTGCTCTTTTGCAGGGCTGTGGACAGGAAGGTGCCCTTCAGCTGGGTTGGGTCCCTCGTAAACAATGGCTTCTCTGCAGGGAGATAAGTAATATGATATCATCATATATTTGATATTGACAAAATGTATATATTTGTTGTAAAATTATTTTTGTGTGAAAATCATCTTTTCAGAGCTGAGTGAATCTATTGTGTATAATCAACCATTAAAAAAAGTCTTGAACCTGTGATGCTGCAGTTAAAACTCAGATTTGATGGTGCGCGATCTACCAAGTGAGCTATCAGGGCCCACATTTCAACTGTTTGACAGACAGTGCTGCCCTGACATTTGCTCACACAACAAAATATTGTACTAAGTTGTGCAAAGCACCATCAATTTAAGTACATGCTTAACGACGCCCTGGATAAGACGTGAAAAGTGGACATTTGGTCACCCTACTTTTCTTAATTCCTGATAAGCTGACTCACTGGACATATGTATTTTTTCACTCAGATGAAGTAGTACATGATGTACTGGTCTAGGATGACCTCGTGTGTGTGTGTCTGGATTAACCCACTAGGGCCCTGAGGGTGAGTTTGTTCTCTGTCCCCTGTACTGCTAGGGATCTCCATTCGACCCTATACATTGTGACATTGTGTATGCCCTATAAAATACTTATGAATTTGCTCATTCTATGACATGGGTTTGAAAAATAATCATAAATGTATAATGTTTAAATTGAAAAAACTGTGTAGAAAATCTAAGCAACAGATTCCCAATCATTTAAAAAAAATCAGTGAGCACATGAGTTTTCAGGGCTCTATGCCTGTTCTTTCTGCAGTCCTGCCATTTTCTAATTAGTGCAACAGAGTGAGTATGTCAGCATGTTTTTAGTACTACACACTATTTTATTCCATATGTACCTCTGTATATAGTGGGCAGTGGGAGAGCGGACAGACCCTGGCTCTGCATCTGCCGTTGCTGCTCCAGGCGTCTCTTGGCTTCCAGGACTGGGTTCTCAAACTGAGTCCTTCGATTGATGTGACTGAAAATACATCGAGTCATTAAAAATAATGGAAAAGGGACATTTCAGAGGCCTTTCAGAGCCTCAAGACAAAAATAGTAACACAACAATGCAGTTCTGTATTTTAAACTTTACAGTGAAATGCACTGAAGAGTCAGAGGTAAAAGTGCTTATTCAGAACAATGCTGTATAGTTGTTCAGTGTATTTAATCATTGATCCTGCACACATATTTCGTTGACAATGCCATGAATCACATATTAGGTTTACTGTGCCTGGGGGGGGGGGGTACTTGCATCATTACATCAGTACACTGAGTCCTCATGTTTTTTCCAGCATTTAGGTGCCAGAGCAGAGGGCTACGGTTCAAAGAGCTTCAATTTTTTTAAGGTGACACTGAATTAAATGACTGCAACTTAGAGGAAGTTGTTCTTAGCGCTGTTTTTCTCAGAAAATATTGAACTAGCATTTGACACAGGCATTTCTGCTGCAAGTAAGATAATTATACAGAAATTAGAGCTTCAACTCCAGTTAGAGTTCATTTCAGTTGGGCTGGAAAAAAACACAAATATACATTAAATACTTGACGAGATGAACAGAATTCATCAGCAGCTTAGCTTTTCCCTGTAGATGAGCATTTCTCTGTCAAAATTTAGTCAAATGAGCAGAAAGATATAAAAAAGAGATGAGAAGTTTGTCATTTATAATTCATAATGAGATGCTGTAAACCATGGAAATGGATTTCCTGCTCTACTACAGAGCAGCTGAGTTAACCAAGTCAACAGGGAGACTTACTCTACATAGTAGCTGCCGTAGATGGGATCATCTATCTTCTCCCAGCCATAGGGCAGCTCTGAGAGGAAGGGGAAAACAAGAGGAGGGAATTAAGTCAGTTTATGCTCAGAGCAGAAGAAGGAAAGTAGACACTAAATTGAACCACTGAGGGGAGACGACATGAATCTCAGGGCTCACAGCTAGACGCTCCCAAAGTGCTCCTTTAATAGACAGACAACACTTCGATCTGCGGCAGTGAATAAGCTCATCAATACAAAGCTGGGCAGGAGAAAAAGAACATTTAAACCGTCTGACACATCACATCCTGCCCTCTCCTCCTGTCATCCTTGTCCATTTTACGTGTGCACAAATCCTTCATGGCCAAAACACTTTCAGCAGACTACTTCATGTTGTGGTCTCTCTTTTTTCTGTTGCCCACCCACTATTTTTTTCACCGGACTGTCTCTATGGCCAATGTGTCAATTGTCTCATCCTCTCTCTCTAGTACTCTGCTCCCTCCTCACTTCCTCCATCCCTTTGGTAATATACCTTTCTACAGCAAAAGAACTGGGTCAAGGCAATGCAAAAATCTCCCTCCTTTATACCCTTTTCTTTTATTTATACAAGCACTCTGACACACAATGTACAGCTCCCTCTGTCGGTGTACGCAGAATTCAGGATGTTTTGGTTTCACCACTTCACTAAGGAACAAGAAAACCAGCAAGAGGATTATCACACACACACACACAGAGTAACATCTAAAACAAAATGTGTCTGTAGCACTATGTATATATGTAAACACAGGGCCTGAGTCATTGTCATGTTTTCTCATGGTTCGATGAGATGATGATTTATGATTTAAATCAGGAACATTTTATTTATTTATTTTAGACAATATTGTTGTTTTGGCTAAACAACTTCATACTATTTTTGCTGCTTTTGCTAAATGAAAACTTGGTTTTGGAGAAAATATGATCGGATATATAATAATAATTTCGGTAATGAATATTTGATATATTCAAATTGCTGGACTCAGCTTATTTTTTTTCAAATCATTCATTGGTCACAGGGAACATGAAAGGTGTCCTTGTCCTTAGATGAAATCAAAGCATGTTCAGTTGCTGCACAGTCACTAACTCTGGATGTCGCTAGCATTTCATCTGAATGTAGATGTTGATTGTTGAAATATTTACCTCTAATTAGCAGGAAATTTCAGTTATTTCCAGGAAGCTTACAAAGTGGATTTCAATTTACAGACCTGTAAATCATTACTAAAATGTTTCTACCTCTCTAAGCAAAGAGTTGTCTTAGCAAAATTACAGATGACCCAGCCCAAAAATGTACCCAGCCCTGTCAAGTGTTTTCAGATTAATTTACTCACTGACAAACACACACACAATTACACCCACATGCACACACACAAATCCAAAACTCTATTACTTTCACAATTGTTTTGTCTGTGTGATGCCCATGCTGTGGCAACATCCCTTCATGTTGTAATGTATTTATGAACAGATTTGTGATCTTGATATTAATAATCTGTACGTAATGTTTGTGTGTGTGTGTGTGTGTGTGCCCTGGCTGCTGAGCATGCTGACTGTGCAGCCCAAGGTGAAAGAGGTGGATGCTGCAATTATCTTTTCTCTGCTTTACTGTTTCCTCAAAACGCCGGCTCTGCACTGTCATTACCTAAAACGAACCCTCTCATCCCCGAGGTGGAAAAGTCAGATGGATTCACACTTCAAACCACCTTAAATTCCCTCCCACCTTTTCCACGAGCCACCTTAAATGTCGGCCTAACTCATCCACTAGTCGCTTGCCCTCCCCCTAAAGTGAAAAGGGAGACAGTTTCCATGGAAACCACCAGTGGAAGTGTTTTTTATTTTTTTCTTCTCGCCTGGGCTGAGGGCTCTGTCTTGTCTTTATTTCCTGCCACTGAAATACAGAGAGAGAATCTGTGTGTGTGTTTTATGCCCTCAAATGTCTATATTTGCAGTGTGTGTGTATTACACGGCTTAAATGTGTGTGTCTCTATGAGTGAGGGCGTCATCTTCTGTGACAGTAAATCAAACACCTCATCATGTGTCTGTGTATGAAGAGAGCACCAAGGGGCTTGCCTGGGTGTTCGGCTGCTTGTTTATAGGAATCAGTATTTGTTTCTCTCTTGACATAAAGTCTAATTGTGATTCCTCTGCATTAGATGACTCATCTCCCCTCTCACACAAAGTCTCTCTGACCAACAGGCAGCCCAGAACAGATACAATGAACTCATCTGACTCAGAGGGGAATAAAAACAACAACACACCAACCATAAACTCAAGAAGCCGAAAACCTCAAACCAAAAATCAACCTCTGAAACTTCAGATAATATATGAAGGGATGCAATTAGCAACTATTTTCATCATCACTTCGTCTGCATATTGTTTCTCAATTAACTGATGAAAGATCTGGTGTAAAATGCTCATCACAATTTCCCAAACCCCAACTACATTTGGTTCAATATCACAGTCTAATGAAAGCAGGAACTATTCACACATGAGGAAATGGAAACAATGCCAACACAGGAGTTATAATGTTCATCATGTTCAGTTCAGTTGTAAATTAACACTTAACACTGAGGCTGATGGGAACTTATTTGATTTGATTTGAAACCTGATGATTACTGAACCAACACGAAGCTACAACGGTAGACTGAGGTTAATTAACTAATTGTTGCAGCTTCAATCATAAGACCACCACTCAGTGTTTTTATTGTGTTTACACCACTATATTAACACGTTATATCATGTTCGAGTCTGGATGTAGGGAGGGACATTAAATAAATAAGAGCTGTCAACACTCTAACAAAGAGACAGAGGCAACAAGAAAATGAGATTAAAAGAGTGAGAGAAATATAGGCAGAGAAATGGTCCCGGTCCAGACATGACGGAGTGTTATAACAGTGATGTAACTCAGAGGTAACATTTTAGCACAACTCCTTCACTCAAAGTCCCTCAACTCTCCTCACACACAAACCTCCCTCCATTTGTCTCTTTCTCTTTCGTGCTCTTTTCGGGAAGAGGCTCTCACAGGACATCATCATTTGCACATCATTGCCACTTCCTCTAACTTCATCGTTTCTCATATTTCTTGTTTTCACCATCTCTGTCTAGTCGCGTTTCCGACTTCACACTGTCTCTGCTGGTTACAGACAGGGATTCAACACTGTGACATTGGCCTCAGGGAGGATTTCTGCCTCTAAATGAGCATGTGCTGCATGTTTTCATCAACAGCACTAAGACAACTTTGAAAACGACGTTGGGATTCAGTGTGGAGGCAAAGACAGAACTGAAACCAACACTTGCCTATTATTTGAAGCTTGTCCCGCTCTTTTCTCTCCTCCTCTAAGCGAGAGAGGAGATATGGGTTTGTGTTATGTAACAAAAGACTTGCCTGACAAAAAGACTGCAAGCGAACCAGATCTGTGGTGACAAGCCATTGAACTCTGAGAGTCAGTCTCAGCATATAGATACAACACAGTGCACATAGAACTTGCACATTCATGCAAACACATGAACACAAACAAGCAGCTCCTTATATTCACCAAAAATGCAGCAAGGGAGCAAAGCAAGCCTAAGAGGTTGAGTGAGGGGAAAGGGAATAGTGGATGAGGATGTCAAATGCTGAAGGAAAAGTGGAGCAAAAAGACCAGACATGCATGAGACGGAAGCAACGGAAAGGGAATAACAAGAAGGAAGCTGCAAAAACGGCATTGATGAAAGTATGTCTGAGTGTTTGTCTGCTTCCTGCCTAAGGCACTGAGACTCTGGGAAAACCTTCGGGCAGATGGGCAGTTAAAAGCAGCACCACCCCTTTCTGCTGTTCCCTCCCCGCATTTATTGTTTTATTCACTCTCTTTGCAAAATGTGACATCTTCACTTCCATGCATTTTTCATCACTCAAAAACTACATGTCCATTAATGTGGGCCAAAAAAAGGAAAATAGTCTGTAAATAGTAACTTCGTGCACTGGAAGCGTGCAAAGAGTGTAATATCAGTTAGAGTACAGCATGCAACTAAGAGCTACAAGGAGATCATTAAAGAAAACAATAACATGATGAATGAAGTGCAGAGCAGCACGCTGGATTAAACTACTGTATATCCGTCTGACATCCATGTGGCCACTGAGCTGTTTGTACTGGAAAAGAACATTTTCTGGCAACTAAACCTGTTTTCTGGAAGGCATCAACTCAAAGGTGCTGCGAGAGGATGTGATGTGTCATCCAAGACCTTCACAAACGTTCTGCTAACAGCCTTTGATTCAAAATCCTCTGCCAGTGATCACTCAAGCATTAACTTCCTTTAACCACCGCTTCCCCCAAAGACAGAAACTGGCAGACCAAAAAAGAGGGAGCCCAGATCAACTTTGCACAGTAGATAAACTACAGACAAATGAAAATAAAGACCGCGAAAGACAGACAAGGGAGATGGAGGGCAGTAAATGGATATTTTACCACTTTCAAACATGACTGATTTATTGATTTTCTACTTCTGAGAGAAAATAGCTGCATTAGTCAGGCAAAATGAAAAATAAAACAATCTTCAATATCACTATATTGTATGTATTATATATATGTATTGTTAATATATCTGTGCAGTATCTGCCAAGTGCAGGTCCCTGGGTTGTTAGCTGCCTGTGACCTTTAATCTACATATTTTTAATTAAGAGTTGAAGTGAAATTTCTACTGTTGCAGAGGTGAGATATCCATGTCATTTCAGACATTTTCTCCAGAGGATGAATCCGACTGACTCTGGTGATGCCCTGATTTTTCTTCTCATGTCACCATCGGACAATTTTGGTTGTTTGTGAGATGTGCTGACCATCGTTGGATGAATTGCCATGAAATTAGGTGGATGTTCAGTCGCCTCCATTAACTGTATCATCCTCGACAATCACTTAATTTATTATACATTAACATCACAAGGTCCAAATGTCTATGTATGTATTTTACCGCCTGTATATATAGTGCTAGTGCTAATGGTATCATGCTAATAAGAAAAACTATGATGGTTAGTATAGTGTATTACACTTAAGTCACATAACCATGTTAGCACTGTCATTGTGAGTGTATCAATGTACTGATGTTGAAATTTAGTGAAGTCTCACAGAGCTGCTAGCATGACTGTAGACTCTTAGTCTGGTTTGTATGCAAAATAAATTTGTCTTTTTCTTTTTTTTTCTGACTTCGTTAAATTCACAGAAGATTCAAATTCTAATATTGTGCTGAGGTAGACCAAAACAGAGCCAGAAGCAAATGCAAGTTGTTGCACTAACAACACAAAATAAGTGATCACAGAGTAGTGCAGCTGACAGAGACTTGGCTTCTGAACATCGCTGGCGTTGGTGAAAACTGATCTTTGCTCTGCCAAGATGAAGCTAAAGTACATCGGCCATGTTTGTGAAAAGAGTTTGTGAATTGACAACAGTGGTGTGTGTGTGTGCATGTGTGTGTGTGTGTGTGTGTGTGTGGGAGTGAGAACCAGTTTGTGCAGAGCGGAGCAGTGTTATTAGAATTCCTGTCACAGACTGGCCCTTTACTGGGCAGAGGGAGAGAGGGAAAAAAGAGAGGGAGATTGAAAAGGGAGAGGGACCGAGGCATGAGGTGAAGGAGTGCAGAGGGGAGAATAGAAGGAGGAGAAAATTGAGGAGTTGGAGAAGAGAGGACACAAGGTACAGAAGGTATTGATTCAGATCTCGCTCTGGAGAATCACATCACAACCTAATTCGCTGACCAAAGGCTGTGACAGGACCAGGGGTGTAAGATCAGCTATTGATACAATCTGATCACACCGCACCACCACAGGAACTCTCTGTCACTTGCATGGTTGTCGTCGGTGTCGAACCTTTGTTGTATTAAATTTTTGTTCTGAAATTTCATTGTCTGGTTTTGATTCTTTTTTCTTCCTCCACTTCCTCCTTTGCTTCTCCCTTTTCAAACTGATTAAAAAAAACAACAACCTTACACTGGAGATCATACTGCCCTGTGGTCATTTGCTCCCCACCAACCTGCCAAGTCGCAGGGAATGTGGTCACAATCTCTCTCTTCTGTTCTGTTACAGCAATAAATAATGACCATTATGACGTCACAGTGAAGTTGACCTTTGACCATTTTGATATAAAATGTCATCACTTCATCATTTTTTCTTATTAGATATCTGTGTTGAGTTCCTGATATGTCATATTCACAAGAAATTGAGGTCAACATTACCTTTTGGACTTGTATGTTGACCTTTGACCACCAAAATCAGAATCATAATTAGTTCATCCTTGAGTCCAAATAAAAAATCTGCCACATCTGAAGAAACACCATTCACAACAATGGGATGGACAGAGAGACCTGAGACCATGATGGCTCCAGCACACCATACACACCACACACACCACACACACCATACTTTCTTGAAAATAAATCCCATGAAAAGACAAAAGCAAACAAAGAATTGGTCCTGCTAGAACTGTTTGTGTAGCCAAATCCGGATACAGCCCATTCCTCTGTGCCACAGACCACTTTGTTGTCAAAAACTATTAAAAACACACAACTCTCAATGCAACATACATCTTCTGGCTGCTGTAAATAGTCACGAGAACAACAATTTGGAAACTTGTTAGAGAGCCAGAAGATGAATCTGAAGGGCCGGGAGATGATTAACAGGTTAGAGGAGAAAAGGTTAGAAAAACATAAAAACAGTTTCTGCTACAACAAACAGTATATTTATCAGACTAGAGTTACTACTACTCTTTGTTTCTTTTTCTTGGATGGATTATCTCTTCAGGTCTTTAAAATAATTCAAGTTAAAGAAATGTAAGAGAGGAAAATCATTCTTTGGTTCCTCAGCTCATAACAACTCATTTACAGGAAAAAAGTAATGAGGTGTCACATGTAGGCACTGTTTTTTTCTAGGGGTCAGATGCTGAACAGTCTGGGCGCCACTGCACTGAGTCACCAATCATGTATTAAACTGCACTTTTTGCTGTGTTTGCTAAAACCTACAGTCATCTTTCATGAAAAAATGTAGCCATTTTTTAAGTGAGTGTATGCTATACCCTGTGACTCACTTTTATAAGATAAGTTTTCCATCTTCGGTAGAATAAAGGGGCTTGCAGCTGGACTGTACATACAGAAAGTATGAGGGACGACTGAGACACTCACTGTTATTGGCCTTTCTACAGGATTTGTACTAGAACTGTCTTTGAACACAACAATCAAGGTTTTAATCTGATGAAGTCTGGAGAACAGGTTAGAGTCAGAGCTTTAGATAAAGTGCAACAACTAACTTCTTAACACACAGCACTTATTTTAATGAAAGCAAATACTGAATGACCCTGACTGCATTCCCTTCTGCATATGTATCAAGGCCACTCAATGCTAATGAATACTTCCCAACAACAAACCTGGAATGGCCAAATTTACTTGTCAAGTTTATTCTCTTTGTATTTCCCTTTGACGAACAGTGAGACCAGAAGCAGACTGACAAACAAAGGCTCTTTTTCTCAAGGAAGGAGAATGCACTGGAACAGTGAGTCAGGAACTGACAACAGAGGTGCACAAATAGTGGGAAATGAAGAGACGACATGTTGTCATGAATGCCGAAACATGAGCTTGGCTGGTTAACACATACCAAAGCTAACAAAAAAAGAACACAGTTAAACAGGTCTTTCAGACTCACCGTCTTCCCTGCATTCTTCTGGTGGTTTGGCTTTCTTTGCAAGTCTAGGATCCAGCCATGATGTAGTTTTGGTGTTGTGACTAAAGAAGAAGAAAAAAGAGACATTCAGACAAAGGCATTAAGAAGAGGAAAGGGGGCTGAGAGAGGTTAGACAGAGACTGACTGTGAGGGTAAGAGAAAGAGATGAGGGCAAAGTAACATTAATGACCTCAACATAAAAGTGTGTGTGTGTGTGCGCAGGGGCAAAGTGAAACAAGGGGATTTATAAGGTAAACTAAATGGCCATTAATTCACTAATTAGCCCTCAGCGACTAATTAGAAAGGGTGAGAAGAGAGGGCAAAAGTTTGCAGCAGTGTGCATGTCTGTCTGTGTATGTATACATCCTGTGTGCCTGATTAGCAGCATTAAGTCACATCAATTATTCAGCACAGAGACCAGCACTATAAAGTTTACTCAGCCAGCTATAGATACACTGTGTATTTAAAGAGGCTGCACTTTGTGAGGTTTATTATTTTCAGACAAAATGTGTTTGACCATATGACAAATCAAGTCTTAACATATAAAGACAAAATGAAACATTATGTTTTTGGGGATATATATATATATAGATTCATACAGCATTATTTTCTCTTACTCTATGAAGTAGACCTCCCCCTTCTCAGTGTAGGCCATCTCCCAGTTGTCGGGCAGAGGACCGAGCTCTTCCTCATCTGCATCTGGGACTTTGGCGGGGGATTTAGAAGGAGATTTTGGGGCCTCCTCTCCTTCAGCAGGGGGCTCAGTGGAGGCTGGGGCCTGGCTGGATGCTTCAACAGCAACCTCCCCAGAGGCATCTGTGCTCTTGTCCTCATGTTCACTGGACTCTGTAGAGTGAACGCACACACGCACATGCACGCACGCGCATGCACGCGCACACACACGCACATACACACAAACACACACACAAACACAAACACACAGTTATTCTCAAATTCACTCCGCACACACATGCAGACCTTGATGCACACGACACACGCCATGCATGATGAGTCATAGCCAAGCCACTGCAGAGCTATGAACCCCCAGGAGAGAGTGAAAGAAAGGGAGAGAGAGAGAGAGAGAGAGAGAGAGAGAGAGAGAGAGAGAGAGTGGGGTCTGAGGACAATGAGCATGAGGAGAAAACAACATGGAGAAATAGAGAAAGACAGTGACTTTAGGGTTCAGAGACTGAGTCAGAAACACAAGGAGAGGGTTTTTGAGTGAGGAGAAGAGCTGGTGGCATCTAAGTCACCGGATGATGAGCATGCGGTTGAAGAGAGTGAATAACAAAAAATGTCAGTCTTTGCCTGCAACAACACAGTTCACAGGAAAAGTAACATGGTAGAAAGTCAATGCTCTTTCGCAGTGTTTATTGCATTTCAGTATCCATATCTTTAACTGATTAAACTTTTAAATTAGTTTGTTCACAAATCTTCTTGTAGTTTTTTCCAGGTAAACTAGGGGAGTTATTTTATGCAGACAGTTTAAAATCTTATTTCCTGTGACCATCCAAAAACTCTTATTTCTGATGTTAATCTGTCAAGAGGTGTCTGTATCAAATCACCTTCCAGTTTTGCTGTGATATCTGAAGAGAATTTGTAAAAAAAAAAATGTTTTGATACAGTCAAAGAAGAAAGTAAATACTGCACAACAAATGACAACAAGGGGGGGGGGTGCCATGCCACAACATCACTGACAAGAAAGAGAGATGGGGGAAGGAGATGGAAGAGGAGAGGGCAGGAAGGACAGGACCGCAGAGACGAAGAAGAAGCTAGAGAGCTCCGAAGGAAGAAGAGGGGAGAGGAGAGGAGGAGAGAGGGGAGAGTTGGGGTATTAATAGAAACAGGGACAAAGGCCAGTGGCAGGAAAGCAAAGACAGCAGGAGAGATGGAGAAATGAGAGGACAGAAAGATGGCAGCTGAAGCCAAAATAACTCCGGACAGTGATAATGGTGGAGACATTAAGGTGCCCTAGTGCATTCTGTTACATAAGGTTATTGAGGACCTATGCAGTTCACACTGATGCAAGCAGAGTCTGTTAATGTGTGTAATGACTGGTCAGGGTACAGTTTGCTGTCTGATTTGTAGCCATCTGCACCGCACTGAACTATATAAACTGCAGAGAAGAAACTGACTGAAGGAGGAAATAGATCCTTGATTTATCCTAAAGGGACAATAAAAGGGAAAGCTGGAAATTGCTATGACAACTGACTTGTTTTCTGGTTTTATTCAATCATACCAGTGAGACAGCAATAAATAACTCATGGCGCACTTGAGGCCTTCAAACCAGATTCTCTCCTCACTTTAATATGATACTACTATACCATGTCTTCATGGTCGTGGCACTTGTGAAACAGAGATGGAATTTAATTCCAGTCAGGAGGAGATGGAAGACATGGTGTAAAATGGTCTTTTCCTCTCTCATCCTACAGTACCTGGTGTGATGGCCACCCCATTGCCGTTGACAACCGGACTCTCTTCTTCCTCCTCCTCAGGCGGCTCAAGGCTGGCACGCTGCTCCATGTTGCTGACTGATTGGTTCCTCTTCCTCTTGCCCTGGGCGCTGGGCCGGGCTCCAGGCAACAGGGCCTCACTCACATTCAGAGGAGGGGCTGCAGGGGACGGCTCCGCTGGAGGTTTTGGTGTTCCGTAAAAGTTATCTGAGGGCAGAGAGGCAGAGAGGCGGGGCAGCGTTCTTGTTAGAGGCCACACATAGGACTATCTCAGGTGATGTAACACACCGTCTGTCCACCACCCATGGGAAGGCTTTGAGCAGATGATTTCCCTTTAAAATATATGACTCATTTGTCTGGACAGAGTACAACAGAGATATCTTTAACCATCTTTCACTGGGAACTAATCATTTCCAATAAATCAAGAGTAATTGTGTGCATTTGCACACTGGCTGATATTTCAGCTCTGTAACCCTACAAATATGAACCAACATCCACAGGATGAAGACTTTCAATTTTTAAGTGTAATTTTTATTTTGAAATCCATCAGATGCCAATACTATAAATTAGAAAATAAAAACATATCCTGCTTCCAAACTGACAGCTCCTTTATTCCCCAGTCCCAACCCCTCCACACACAAAAACAAAAACAAGTAACAATAAAAAGTAAAAAAGTGACTTTCTCATAAAAGAAACAAAACCGAGGGTGAGCAACACAGCCAAACCCCGACATGGAAGTGAATACGATGTGTTTCTGTCTCATCCTATTGTATATAACTGTTTTTCTGCCCTGTCATACTCTATATGACATTCTTTTATAAGCAGCAACCTTCCCTTCAAAGGAGACACTCCAGGTGTCTTCTAGTTAATTCAGTGTTTGCTCACTCCTGCTGTCTGGACCCAGTCCTTCAATGACAACAGATAACACCTTACAGTTTTCTACCACATGACATTTTAGACAAGACACAACCTGCAAACCTGGGTCATCAGCAATACAACAGTGACTCTTGATCCAGAATTACCTCATTTTGCAGCAAACTCTCATCTCCCCTTCATACATTCCAGACGACGCAATCTTTAAAGTTTACAGTCAACTGCAGTTGCACAGTTGTTCACCCTGTTGTTGTTGACATTCATATAGTTTGTGCTCTCAAACAGTGTCACTCTGTGTGAATTTGATGTAAAAAAAAAAAAAAAAAATCACTGTGAGGAATCAAAACAAATTTGCAACAAGTGTTTCTGGCATCAGTGGACAAACATTCCTTAATCACTTTGAGCAGATTGTTATTTAAGTGGTCTGAGTCCAAATTAGACATCTGCACCTCCTCTTGGCTCTGTTCTCAGGCTCAAGCAAATGTAGCCCTTGATGGGAAACTTTGGACAATAACGGATCTTTCAGAGTTAGCATGTTCCTGTTGGCTTTTCTTCAAATGCAGACGTGTGTGCATGTCCCTTCAGATGGTTGTTGTGTGTCAGTATCAACAAAGTGTTTCAGACGTAGCTGTACTTCTCTGGGATACGTAACAGGCTGCCAACTTCATTTTCCTCATCTAAATGTGTCGTATTGGTTATTTGTGTGGGTAGATTTACCATAAACATATTCATGTATGTTCAGTGTTGCTGATACAGTAGTTTAACTTTCTGCTAACCATAGCCAAGGCTCACAGATGTGTTGCTTGTCTTGTGTGCATGAATGAGTTTCCTTGAAGGCATTACATTTCATTCAAAAAGCCAAAATTTTGTGTCTGCCAAAATCCAATCAGTTCATCCTTGGGTCCTAGTTTATGCCAAATTTGACTAAGTTCTGTCAGGGTGCTATGAGTCCACATGTTGAGTCATGTCCATGAGAATGGGACAGATGGATGGACATACTGTCAATCCGAAAACAATATGCCTTTAGCTCTGAGTCTTAAAGTGCTAAAATACACGTATTTTAGAACATAATGCTGCAGAGTCAGGATACAGTGTGTGAGAAACAATCTCCATTATTATTCATGTGTTATATATAGATTTTTTTTGTTGTTGTTGTTCAAAGGTTGCATTCGGTCATATCTGGGTCCATTTACAATTTATGTCCACAAAACAAGCACTATAATATCATTTCAGTGAGAGAAACTCTAGTCTTTTCCCTTCAATATTACACTTAAATAATGGAGAATGTGATTTTCTCTAAAGAATTGAATGTAGAGTTTTGAATGAAGACAACATATCCATCTCAAGTTTCAAAATGATTGTACAGAGCGACTTGATTTATATGAGCAAAATATTAGCTGCATGTTTCCTCCAATTCTTGGTACGAGCAGCTCTGTTGGGAGGCACAAACAGACATCGCAACACACTCTAATCAAAGAAGAGTGGTCAAAAGTGGTCATTCCTCACCTACAGCAATGGTACTACTGATATTGAAAGTTAAGAAAAGTAAGGTACAGTACTATGATAACAAAAAGGGTAGGGCACATATGCATATATTTGATTGGGCACATTCCTTTCCTTGTGTAATTTGCTTTTCATCCACAAAACAGCTCTACTTTTATTTGAATTTTAAATAAGACCCTGACTGTAAGGGAAATATGTTGTGTGATTAAATATTGAGTGTGAGCGAGAAGCAAAGATGTCTTAGTTTATATATAAAGTGGAGAGGAATGGGGTTTCACAAAGATGAAACAGCGAGAGGATGGGGGCAATGGGAGGAGGGAAGGAGGCAGCAAGAAAAGGGCGAGAGGAGGATCAGCAGCAGAGACCACAGAGTCGGTTTACTTTCATCTGTGGACAGATATTAGCAGAGGGTATAGAGTCACCACCACCTCCTCAAATCAGTGAACTTACACCACAGATTTTTTTTCATTGTGACAGAAACAGAAATGTGCCCACCCTAGCACATGTAAATAAAGAGTATGAAACTGCATACACAGCAAGGACCAGTGTGGGAAAGCTTAAGGACGACCAGGAGAGATCATCTGAACATAAAGCATGCGGAGATAAATTTAAGCCGTGGTTCCTCCTGAAACATAACTGAACGCTTCTGGTTTTGCCCAAAAGCGTTTTGGCTTAATGCATAGTTCAATATCCACTTTCAGCTGTGACTCATCACATATGTGAGCTATTTCGTGCACAGAGCCTTGTACGCACTTGGACACACACACTACAATTACCTTGAAGAGTTTCCTGATGATACTTCATGTCTGATTTCAGCCTCCATCACTGCCGTCTACATCTTTTTTCTATTTTCTGGGTTCTTGCCTCCTTCTATCATTCCCCATTCTCTACTCTCTTATTTTAATGTGCATTACAAAATTCAGCCACCCAGAAAGATACAGATCCCTCGTGGGCATTAGTAAAGTCTGTGAAAAGGGAAACATGCACTGTAAATACACAAAAACACACAAGGGGAACGCACACATTAACAAACATGTGCCCACATCCCCAAGACACATACATGCACACACACACACACACACACACACACACACACACACACACTCACAAAATTGCAACTGGGCAAATGAACCAGCAAATCCCCAATCTGTACATATATCCCTGACACTGTAGCAAAGCAGATGCACAGACTTGACATTACTTGGATATGGAAATCATCCAGCTCACACACACACAAACACACACACTGAGGCTGTCAACCAGCCATTCAGAAACCATCAGAGGAAACTGTGATACATAAGTTGGTCCAAATACTCATTTTGTTTACTTAAGCTGTGTGAGAGCACCTCAACTCACCTGATCCATCAAGGCTTAGATATCTCCACTGCAGCACATGATGGCAAATTCAATTTAAACATAGTAAAACATCCCTGCTGAAACACATGTTCCCATTTCTGCTCCCCAAGCACCTGGACCTGACTCGTAGGTACAGAACACAGCTCACCTTCATAGGTTCCACTCTCTAGCAGGGCTCCACTTTGCTCCAGTTCCATAAAACGCTCCACACTCACAAAGTTGTAGTCCACCCCAGGCACCTCCCCCTCCTTAGGCTGCCTGGTGGTACCTGCAGAAAGAGAAAGAGAGAGAGAGAGAGAGAGAGAGAGGAAGAGAGAGAAAGTGAAACGGAGGGAAGGGAGAGGTCATCAGAGCCAAATAGGGCACTTGAGAAGAAAAGGCAGGAAGGCAGAGAAAGAGCCTAGAAAAAAAGGCTGGACAGAAAAAGACGGCAGATTTGAGGGTACAAATTGTATGAGAGGAAATGGGAGGGGAAAGGAAATGGAACAGAGGAGGCTGAGTGAAGAGACATCTTGTGATAGCCAAATCCATTCACACAATTGTGTGTGAATGACAGACACAGAGAAACAACTAGGAGAGGAGAAGGCATGCTCCATCGGCAAAGTGCCATCATTCAGTGCCTACAAGCCAATCCGGTGCCGTATTAGTAATGAGCGATTCAATATGACACTTTCACCAAGCATAACTCAAACCTCCTTACACAGCACACAATACTGGGCTGACTGGATTATTGTCGAAACAGCAGGAATAGAGAGGCACCACATTAGCATGCAGCAATTACAGCCTTCCTACATCAACGCTCTAGAGATCTCCATCAGTGCTGCAGCGTCAAGGCTCGCCTCTGTGATGGCAGCGGTGGGAGTGTCGAGTTTAATGAGGTGCTGTGTTTGTGTCTCTGCCAAGTGGACTTTAAGCTGAGGCTCAGTCAAGTTCACTGGTGTTGATTCCTCTCCACTGATCCAACTGAAAACAGTCATTGGTCCAATGTGGAGAGGGAGACCACTCTCTGACCTCAGACCAACATGGTAAAATCGAGTCAAATTGATCTGGAAAGGCAGATCTGACTGAAGTGCAAGGTCTGTGCTGCAGTGGTCCAAGTGTCCATGTCTGAAAAGGGGATAAGCAGCTCTGACAACAGTGTAAAGAGCTAAAGCGAAAGTGTATGTACCCAGGTATGAATGGAGGGCGTAAAAAAATACTTACTAGTATCATAATTGGAGTGTGAGCTGTGGGAAATTAAAACAGCAGGTGGTGGATGTGCTGTAGACACACGTACTGCTTGCACACGCACGTGCACAAAATGCACACACATATGCAAACACTGATTGACTGTGTGTGTGTGGGGGGTGGGTTGTTAGTCATCTTATGGAGCGCTGGAACCTTGAACTCTCCCCAGAGTGTGATATCTTAATCATTAGATCTCTATTGATCATCTGTCGCCACTTTGCTCCTGTAGTGCATCTACTGAGCATTTGCTACTGTATTTACTTCCCTAGTGGGAGCAGAGATGGGAGCTTAGAACACATAACGAGCAGAGATGTGATAGCAGACCATCAGGCATCTATAGTCTATCTCTAAGTCTGTCCAACACTGCCGTAGTGTGTACATGGGGATGTTTGTTTGTACTCATCTCAATCTGTGTGTCTACATGTGTTCTCGACAGTGTATGATGACTGTAAATGATGGTGAAGTACCCACTGTGCCAACAGTAATCCCATCTCCAAGCTGATCACAGCTCAGTGGGACGGCGCAAATCCACAACGCCACAGGTATAAGTGAGTGTGGGTGTGGGTGTTAGCTTGAGTGTGTACATCTCACACCATTCACATTGTTTGATGAACTTTGATTTTGATCAAAACTCCAAACCTGTGACTGTAATGCTTATCTAGGGCTCTATACTGCTAAACATGATGTATAGATGTCATGGCCTTGCTGTTTAACATTTACAGTAGCAGCTTTTTCTGGTAAACTGACCAAGTACCATTCACTGGGAGTATGTATCACTGAATTACCATAGCTACCAAACTGAACCGTGAAAGATGGTCAACACTTCTTGCAGTGCTGCAGTAAATACAGTCAGTGGGTGCTGCTACCTCCCCAACCCGATTTCATTAGTATGGATTTACCTCCGGGTCATTTTCAATGCTGCACTTTAGTTGCTTATAAGTATATTGGGTTGCATTATATCATAAGGTAAAACAAATATCATCCCCACCCCCATGAGTTGACTCATTCTTCCTCTGACTCAGGCTGTACAACAATTTAACATAGCGTAAGCACAGCATATTAGCCAAAATAATTCAGGCACAAAGGATGTAACTCCTGCCGCTCAGGAGCTCTGAAATCAATAACAAAAGATGACATTAGGTGATGTCATGGAACAGCATGGGATCATGGGAGTTGTTGGTTTCATCATCATTAAAATAAGCTTCTCCTGCTTTAGGATTTCTCAGTGTCAATGGGAAATCAAAGAGACAGTCATTATGACCATTAAAAACACTGAGTTTCATGTTTAAAATCAATGTTGTGCAGATGTGGTGTGGTGGACACAAGATGTCACGAGAGGGTTTTGAGATGACATGTTGAAGTATTGATTGTGAGGACGACAGCACAAACAGTTCTTGGCAGTGCAGCTGGCGTACCACACTGTGTTAAAGTGGCAGAGGATACTCTCTATGGTGCTCTTGTAAAAGTTAACCAGAAGCTGAGAGGGAGGGAGAGGAGTTGTAGGAGGTGTTAAAAGACTACGTGCGGTCTTTTGTTATGTGGAGTCCCAGGAATGTGATGTAGTTGACACCATCCACCTCCTCACCATTTATGTGGAGAGTGGGGTGTGTGGTCCTTCCGGTTCTCCAAAAGCCCATGATGATCCCATTGGTTTTCTGGTATGTTGGACTAAACTGCTGTTTGCACAACACTTGGCCAGATGTTGGACCTCATCTCTGTAGTGGGGTCTCCTACTTGATGGATATGATCCCATTATTAACATCTGACACTTGTTTTTTCCTAAGCATTTTCAAGTGACTGGACTGGTATCATTTTGAAACTTCTCTCTGGAGAGGGGTGGATAGAAGTGCGGTCATGGATGAAGGGGGCAATACCCTCAGAGTGTTTCCTACGCATACACAATGAAATTTTAAGTCAGATTTATCGGATGCATTTCTGGATCATGACAAAAAAAATCTTCTTGTCATGTGTTTGGACACTTGAGATATGGGACCTGGCTACATGAAGTGCAACTGAGACTACATCCTCCACGGATCTCTTTGCTTGGTAAGGAAATTGGTTGGTGTCCTGATCATGGGTAGTGATGGCCTTGAGAGAGTACAAGCCTCTCAAAGCTCTTTTGGGGTACAAAGACATTGGTGGTGGATAAGACAGTGGATAAGACAGTTGGGGACAACAGTCTCTTGTAGGGAGAGGTTAAAGATACTGCTGAACAATCAAGCAAGTTGGTCAGCACTGATCTGGGGTACTACTCTTATAGTCCATTATGGTTTTAACACATCTTCACATGCTACAGAGGCTGTTGCTTTCAAAATGCCCTTTGACACCCTGCTTGTACCTGTGCTTACCCTCTCTCCTTGCCCTTCTGCATTTCTTTGTGGGCACTGTTGTAGGCCAACATGCCAAACATGCTGAAGGCAGCATTTTGTTCCCTTCCCAAGGACTGCATATTTCTGTCCAACCACAGTCCCTGGTTTGGGAACACATTGATCGTTTCGATGGTTAATACTGTCCTCCTGCAGAAGTCTAGGGAGGCTAAGACAGATGAGGTGTATTCTTCTAGGTCAGCCCCCTGTGTGAACACTTAGTCTGTGGTTTCAAAGCAGCCCTGTAGAAGTGAGGTGATTATATAAAGAAGCTTCTCACTTTAGTGAAGTGAGACCCACTACATGGGCCACACTACATGCAAAAATAAAATATATTTTTAAAAAATCCTGAAGTGGACCATCTATTGTGTGTGCAGTGTTACTAATACTGCAGCAGCTCAGTCGGCCAGGCCGGGCTGGTCGCCTTCCACTGGGTACAGCTATTGATCTGTTAGATCAGAGTGAAATTATTCTGCTGCCCACACCAGAGTAGGCAGAGCCAGCTGGAATACTGATGACCTGCTGATGGCCTTCTCCCACAGCTTCCTTCACTGGACACACCAATCGAGCCGAGAGAGAGGGAGAGAGAGCCTTGTAGGATCTGAGCTGGGAATATTGATCAACTATCTGGCCTTGAGATAGGCAGATAGGCCGACTGTTTTTTTTCCCCCTTCCTCTTCACACATCTCTACTCAGAGCGTTTCAGCATATTACCTGTTTTCCCTCGTCTCCCTTGGCTCTTCCTCCTCCGTTCCCCTTAGCAATTCCCACTAAATAACTGTGAAGTAGACCTTTTTATTAAAACAAACACTGTCCCCAACAAAATCCATACCCTGTTTCCTCTGCCCTTATTGCTGCCTTTCTGTCGTTTTCTATATTTAATCACAACCATCTTCCTTTTTCTTATCCTCTAAAACTTCCAGGTAGAAGCTAAAACTGATAAGAATTCAATTCATAATTGATGCAGCCTTGTGGATGAGGTCTGAAGTGTCTTTCAGCTCAGTTCAGTTTTTTGTACTCAGGCCACACAAACTCCTAAGCAGAGCTTTAATAAATGAGCTGAACAAAGCAGGACAATCTGCGCAGGTGCTCAAATTAAAAAATAGCAGCAGACTGTACAGAGGGGAGACAGCGACGCTTCCCCTGAGCCAAAAGCACTGCCGCGGCTGACTATTGATTGGATGTCGTGCTCTCACTAATAAAGGATAAAGTCGGCCGTGAGCCAAAAATGGTCTTTGCATTGCAATCAGCCAGTGTAGCCAAACCTTTGAGAGGTGACACTGTGAGAGGAGGAGTATGAGCGCCATAGAGATTTGTGGCTTGTATGACTTAAATCAATAATGGCACAGAAAAGATTCGGAGCTGCCACTTTAGGGGGTGAAGACATTCTGTGCCTCAATCCATGATGACTGAGCGCCACAGAATATTTTCACATTAGTGGGAGTGTGTGTGAGAGAGACAGAGAGAGAAAGAGAGAGAGATTATGTAGAAAACATAACAAGGAAAGTCCATTTGGTGCTAAAGCTAAAATAGCTGATATACTGAAATAACTCTGCTGGGTGTCAGACGATAAGAGGACAAAGACCTTTGCTAAATAATAGAGTGGCAGAAGAGTGGCAAGCAGCGAAAACCAGCAAAAGACAGCAACAGAGAAGACAGTGAGAGGAGAAGAAGAATGATTGGTTAACCTTACTGTGCATCCACAGCAGCCTGTGAGTGAGTTTGATACTGTGCACGTGTATGCATACACATGTTTGTATAATTAGGCAGGAAGTCACCGAGAGGCAGAAGCAGAACGGGGAGACTGGGAGCTAAAAATAGACTATCGATGGACTGATTATTATAATAAAGAGTGGGGGAAGGTGGTCACTTGATACTGTCTCTGCTTCAGCTTCTGTAGGAAGGAGGTACTCAAGGTGGGCGGGAGTCTCATATTACCGGTTGACGTTCAATCTATAGCCAACAATCAACAGATATATTATAACATCCACTAGAGGTTTAAGACTCATTTTTAAAAAAATGACTCCAACAGTGTATGTAGTTGTAATACATGCAACAACTGTACAGTAATTGGATTCAGCAACAAACCCAGATGAGAAAAACTGAATACACATGGTCCCAACTGAGCCTCCAGCTCTGTCCTTATGTGCACATATACGCATTGTGTTTGCCTCACAAAGCCCTCTTGAATTCAGCATCATCATCCATCAGAGCCATCAGGTTGCTTTGGGAGTTGGAGTGAATTTGTTCGAGATAACACCAAATCTAACAGGAACTAAAAATATTCTCTAAAAGGTGAGCAGGCGTGATACTCCTTCACAATAATCCCCAGGTGGATTATTGTGAAAGAGCGTGAAAGAGAGGATTCAAGCTCGCAGGTACAGATTTGTTAGCACACTTATCCTCTGAGCTTAATGTAAGTCAAACCTAATGTAATAATGCTGCAGGAAGTGGAAAGAGACACATTTCTTCTCTGAATGTATGCATGTCATGCACCTGAGCACAAGCAGTTCCTTGACTCCAGTAAAGATCCCATGGGTTCTAACTATTTCTGATATTTGATGAAAGAGTCTATAAAATGAAGCATTAAAATGTTTTTTTTTTTTTTTTTTCAATTTAATTGTACAGCCATAAAAAATCTCATTTTGCTGCTACCCAAGTGGGAATTTAATGGGAACACTGGATTTCAAGACACAAACCTGCAACTGTACAAAACAAAAAGTACCAAGACACCGTCCTAAAAATCCTGACCTTGTTTACCCAGAATCCTTTTCATCACAGAGGAAGCAAAACACCACCACAACATGAGAGCAGAGGATTGTCTGTGTTTGTTTCCTTGCACTAAAAACATACACAGATTTCCTCATTTACTCCATTCATCTATCTACTTATCTATCTACCTGTCTGTCTACTTGTGTTTTCAAATTGCACTACACCATTATCCTTTCCTCTCTCTGTCTTTCCTCTACTCCCTCTTCCTCTCATTATTCTCCTCTCTTCTTTTGTCTCTCCTTCAAGCTCCGTCTCGCACTTAGGTCTCTCACGTCTCATTCACGCTCACTGTTCACCCCTCCTCCTCCTCCCTCAGTCTTCCTGGTTGGCAGATGTGAAATGTGACAGCAAGTCTATAGAAGAAGGTCTATACACACACACATACACACACACAAGCACGCACACACAGGCATCCTTATTTACACTACAAAGCCCAGGCTACAGATGCAGCAACGCAACATGGCAACACTCTGACAGGAGCGTCTGCTACCACGACAACACGTCAGCGCCTGGCAACACAGTCTTGCCATGGTAACAAGCTGCAACATCTACATTAGCTTTACAAAAATAATATTTATGTCTGATATGACACTCTGCCGTTCGGCATGTGTTTTACTTGTTACAGTCTCTGAGGTCTTCAGCTCAAGCCCCTTTTGCTCTGCTCTGTTGAGCTGCAGGTCCGCACTTCTCGCTGCCTTACACTTCATCAATCAATTACTGTCGCAGCCTGGCCACTGAGAGCTCACACCTGGTTTCTCAGAGTAATTCAGCTGGCATTTAAGCGGGGAGGTTTGAAACCAATGGAGGCTGGAGGAACTGAGGGACTTAGCTGTCCAGTGTAAATCCCTCTCCTCTCAGGACTGGAGGATACTCTGCCTTCACAAGTTCAATCTAATTGCAGCTACCAGTTAAGATATAGTGTGGGACCGTTGGGATTCACTCTATCCAAGATGGTGGTGACCCCCTGTAGACAAAAGACCTCACTTCCCCTCAATTCTTCACTCTTCACACCTGGGGATGACCTTCCTCTTCCCCAGGAACATTACTGACCAGTGACCAGTTGGTCACTATTACTCCTTTTTCCAGGTACCAGGTTCTTTTTGGTGGAAAAGGGGTATATGACATGTGACCCAAAGGCAAAGTTCACACAGTGAGCCTCATAGGTGATTTTTTCTCCCTTTGAGACCCAGATCTGATGTTTGATTTGAACAACACAAACCACATGGTATCTCATCCTTTCAAATCACATTTGGGCCATTTTCACATCTGGTTCTTCATCAAATTGTCATAATTGCGCTCAGGTTGCACTCGCACACAAACAAACATCACAATCCCACCACTCTTGGCTCCAACTCTGAATCCACACACCTCTGTACAGTGGCAGTAGCTGCTCCACAAAAAGACATATTAACAATAAAGTTCTCTTCTATTTATTCTTCTCCTGCTCATCATCTACTGTCATGTTCACACAGCACTGCTCACAGCAGAGTGCCTGCTTAAGATTAACTAAGAGTGAATAGGTTTATTTACGCTCCAGTGGCGACAGTATTTTCCAAGCAACAGGAATCACAATGAAGTTAGTGTGGACTGAGAATAACTTCAGCCATTTTAAAGTGATTATTTAAAGGGACTTGGGGCAGGATTTGTGACAAATTAAACATGCATTTTAAGTTTTTTTTAATGCTAATGGGTGATGAAGTGTTCAAAACCAAAAAGAATGAGCCCACCCACGTATCTCTCCATTGCCTTGAACAGGCTGTGTGCTGCATAATGCACTGCAGGTCAGAATCCAAAATTCCTGTGCAGTTCTGCAGACGTGACGTCAGATGACGCTGAATGCGCGTTCTCAACGGCTTTCAACTTGCATACGGGAAGAAGACAAGTGTGGTAGTAATGGACTCTGCTACGGTAAACAAACAACCCACCACACAAAGTCCACTGAAAAGTCCCATGACGAAGAAACTGAAAGTTTTATGAGCGGCATCTCATCAATCAAAACGCAATTACCTGCAACGGCTGTCGTGTCAGTATTGAGTCTTATTTCTTGATCCTGCCCCAAGTCCCTTTAATATAATGTTTTTCATTTGAATATTTCAGAATTTTTTCATAGCTAATGGTGGAACAGAGGAACCTTGCAGCAGCGAGGTCCTGGGTAATGCAGGTCATGTCCATTGGTAACTCTAAATTGCCTGTGAATGGGAAAGTGAATGGTTATGTGGCTACATGTTGGACCTGTGATCGCCTGCCAACCCACTTAAAGGATGCAGCCCCCACTTTGAAGGATAAGCTAGTATAACTAATGGATGTACAGATGGATGGATGATGTAAGACACACTGTCGTCCACTGCACTCGCCATAAGACTGTTTCAAAGCTCTTAAGGCTAACGAGGCTCAGCGGAAGATCAACCTGGTAATCTTTTTCTTCAGTGTCCATTAATGTGTTGTATTAGTGTAATTTATGTTTGACTGCTAAAGTTAACCTCCATCAATTGATAAGCTTAGCATAAATACTGGAAACAGGGCAAACAGCTGGTCTGGCTCTGTCCAAAGGAAACAGAATCTGCAAAAGTTTTCTCACCCATGTTTTGTGGATTCCTAACTTTATAAGAAAAAAACTTTGCAGTGGGCAAAGTAATGTATTGTTGGAAAAGATGGCCTGGAATCAACACTATAACTTTTATCATGTTGGCAGCAGTGTCAAGTATTCATGGCATATCTAGAATGGACATGACATTTGCCATAAAAAATGAAAAAATAATGTGGACTTACTTGTTCAGCTATGGTTCTAGTGAAGTAATGAAATAATTGAGCCAAATGTGAGAAAGACTTAAACTGATTAATGAGGGAAGGTGATCATGGTCAACCAAAACATCTGAATGGGAATGAAAGCTGGTACAGCTACAGAGGTAGTTCCAGTTGTTTAAAAAAAAAACTGCCACATCCTGTCTGGATTTTCACCCATTAAGTATCTGTCTGTCACGTCCACTAGTGGTAGCAAAGATATCTGTGTTGCTCCGTGATCAGCATTTGGTGAAGCTGGTGCCTGCTGCCTGGGTGACATTGAGAAATTACCGCTGTACTGAGGTGTTTACTGTGGTGATGGAAATCAGCCCTGATAGGCTGAAAAGCACCTTTATTAGTCTGCAGAGCTGACTGACACAGGACGACAGTGTGGGTCATGATGATGCACACACACTGAGCTGGTATGTGGTGTGTGTTGGGTGTGCGTGTTTGTGTGAGATGTTAAGCCTGACCAGAGTAAACAGTGGAGCTCTCTGAGGTGTCAGTGCTCACTGACCATCACAGGATGAACTGTTCAGCGAGCACCTGGCTCATCACCGCACATTACCCCGATCTTAGAAGTAGCATAGACAGAGACATGGGGTGAGGAAGGTGAGGAGGGTGAGTCGATGCAGAGGCAAAACTAAAGACAGATGCATGAATACAGAGGGCTTCAGAAGAGCCTCGTTTTGTGATTAACTGCTGAGTGAGTGGATCACACTGTGGGAAGGGGAGAGAAAGAGACGAGATGACACCTGTCCACAGCTTAACATGGAAAGCACTTAGCAAACATAACCAATTCATTAATCATGTTCAATATTTGCTATTTTCATTTCATAAAATTCATATCATTCCCTCAGTTTCTTTCATCTGTGGAACAACATTAATCCAGTGTGCCAATCAAACT
Source organism: Caranx ignobilis (assembly GCA_021432705.1). NCBI lineage: Eukaryota > Metazoa > Chordata > Actinopteri > Carangiformes > Carangidae > Caranx > Caranx ignobilis. The sequence goes on from MU269990.1 coordinate 58,919,325, forward strand.
GCAGGGAGCACAGAACCACATCAAAGCATGTCAGCCAGCCCTTTAACAAGAGCAAGCCAGCAGGCAAATCACCCCTTTAAGGAGAGAGTCCCTGGGGGATGATGATGTATTTCTCTCTCACATATCGAGGCAAGCACACAACCTCACTCCCATTATTCATTTATCAGCTGAGCCTATTAAATCTCGACACAAACAGAATAATCAATGCAACTGTATTTAAAAAAAAAAACATATTCGTTCATGTACATTAATACAGTATTTGTGTGCATGCACGCTGACATACATTCAATCCTCCACTGAAACACACACGGCAGAGATTAAATTAATCTTTCTCACTTCATCCAACTTCACCGTTATCATCGTAGCAAATATCCTCAAATAACTCATCACTCCTCTTCCTTGCTCTTTGCTTCATCATAAAAAGTCACAGTGGTAAATTACAGTTAAAGCTCCCTCATATCCATGTCAGCAGCCATGGAGATGATTCAGCGGGCAATCTAGAACCTGAATTCAACCAGTGATAACTAAAACAAACATGTTCCAACTATGAAAACATCCAAAAACTGAACCTATATTCTTGGTTCCATTTCAGAACAAATTTCTGGATGCAACAATCACATGTTTTTCTCCTCAAAAATATCAAACACAGATGGAAGTGGGAGATTTTGGTAGCTCAATGAAGTGACAGCTCCCTCCCTTTGCTGAGGATCATTCATCACAGAGGAAGAGACTGAATGTTTGTTCGAAGGTGCAGATTTTGTCTCTTTGTATGTACACTGTCACGGATTAGCCCAATGTGGCCAAAAGGGAATCTCATATAAATGATGTTTTAACAAACTGAATTTTAAAAATCACTATTTTTCCATTAGGTGAGCCAGGAATGTACTGAAACTGAAACTGAAACACAACACCTGTACGACAGCAGGAGGAGAAGGCCCGGCAGAAAAGGAGATATAGAGGTAAGTGACCAAGCTGCTACAAAAGGCTGAGAACCACTTTATGCCATTTCCCTCCATCCTTTGCTGCTCTGCTCATTGGCTCCTGAGCCAGGAAGCTAAACCAACCTTACAAGCAGCAGGCACAGAAGGAGACAACGCCTGATTGCACATAACCCAAAACATAAAGAGTTAAAATCTAACTAAATCACCTGGTAGAGTCTGGTGACTCCTGATAACTATTGAGAGAAACTCACACTGTCTATGAGGGGAAAAAAGTAAAATACTGAATACTGAATTTCCTCTTTCAGATCTCCTCACACAGCAGCTTAACTGCACTCTACAGTCTATCATGAATTATTTCATTCATTTCCTGGACAACAAATACATTTACTACACAAATGCTTTGAAATTGTTCAATTCATTTGAGTCAGTAAGTTGAGTGACCAGCAGCAGCTCCATCTGTACTTTTCTGCAAGGCCAATATTAAATTTTTTACAATCTAAAATCTGATAAATTCATATTTTATATGTTAATATTTTTAATTCCGGTGAACATCACTTTAGTAAGTTATGAATACAATACCATGTTTGAACAGCACAATGAAGATAGTTAAAATGCCTGTCCTTTTCACAGAAACTCACTGCAACTTCTAAATGAAAGAGTTTTCCAGGTGTAAGGGGGTCTGTCATTTTCACTATAAATAAAAGGGGAGATCACTTTGCTGAAGATGGACCCAGCAGGAAACTGAGTTCTTAAAATATACATCAGGAAAAGTGAATGTCTGCTGGAAAAAGATGAAGCACATGATGTTGATTAAACTTAACGTAAAGTGAAGTGCATGTAAATATTTATGTATTTTGCTGTCTTACAATAATTTTATCATGATTTATTATTGCTACTGTAAATGTACTGCAGGATCGCTTCCATTACATATACAGTGTGCGCTTCCTTCTTTTTGTCATGCAAATTGGAAGGACAAAAATCTATGCCTCTAAAGGCCTCTCATGTTGAAATATTCGACTTTTCCTTGGCATCTAACAGTACAGTGTGTAATACCACCTGTCGACTGTGTGTTTGTTTTGATTGTGTTTTTGATGGGAGTTTAACTTGAAATATTTAACATCAGTAATTCTCAAAATTCATTTGGGCCTTCAGAAGCCAAAAAAGTTTGCTCACTCTACAATTATTAACAATTGACAGGAGAGGCAACCATCCCCTATATCAATGTAAACATAAATAAATAAACCTATTCATTCATTTAGTATCACACTATATTTTCCCCCTAGTCATCCACTGCAGCGGCTAAATGTTCTTCTCAGTTTGAGAACCACTAACATTTTTAAAGCAGGTGGTTTTTGATCATCTGGAGCATGAAATGAGCTGTTGTGTCGAGCTGCATGTGGTATGAGGTATTTTGTCCAGGAACTTGGCACTGAAAAATGCTTGTTAGCAGATGCATATAAATTCTGCATCGAGGACTCTGCATTAAAATCTCTGGCATGCATCAGGGTTAAGAGGTGTCATCACAACATGTCCATAGCCATCTTCATTACTGCTATCATTATCAACAGCATCCATCACTCAACCCTACAAGTAGCAGCAGCAGCAGCAGCAGCAGCAGCAGCAGCAGCCTAAACATCTTGGCCATGGCCCCTTGACAACTTCTCTATGTTCTCCTCTGGTGCAGGCTCCAGAGCAGGATTCCCTGTTGGAGGCTACCAAGCTTCAGGGCAGCATGCAGACAGAGCAGAGGATGTGAAGTGACAGAAGCTGCATGTATTTATAGGCTATCTGAGCGGAGAAACGTGCTGCTCACTGTTGAAGCTATTTATAGAGCCTTTTACTGATGCCTCTGAGTAGAGTGGAAGAGAGGAGATGGTTCTCTGGGGAATGACTTACGAGGCTCCCTCATATCTCCCCCCTACCCCAATTCAGTGCACGTTCGCCCTTCTACTCCCTACGTCTTTGCTCGGCTCATCTCTCCATCCTTTTCCCCTCCTCTTCCATTGACTCTCACCTTCTCAATGTCCACTGTCTTCTTCCTCCCACATCTCTTTCCTGATGATCTCCTCTTTACCACCTCTCCTCCTGTCTTTGCCATTTCTCTTTCTTCTTGAAGAGGCTCTTTGCTTATGTCCACAGTCCATCATCTCCCTCCCTCTCTGTGTACTGTACCCTTCCATTTAGCTCTTCTTTATATATTCTCCTGATTTTCCAACGCATTTATCTTCACTTCCCTGTTCCATTCATATCAAAAGTCCACTCACACTCACTAATATTCAAAGAGTAAATCTGAAGCTTTTCTCTAGATTTATCAACAGCAGATGCTCTGGCAGAAGCTCAGAGTCATTTTCTGAGGTGGTCAAGTGATCCCTGTAAATGAAGTGAAATGGTGCTGTAAATCTTTAATCTCAAAGCCTTAAGAAGTTTGTGTTAGACTTTCAAATACGACAGACTCATCAGATGTCTGTGACAACTATCCCAATATTCCCTCGACAAATTCTCTGTCTTCTGGTTTTCTTCTGCTTGACACTTTTTGCAACTATTGATTCATTCTTGCACAATCTGCTTTATCGCTTTTATTTTTTCATCAGTCTGCAGCGAGCATTGGTCCCTCTAGTGAAAATGTGTGTATGTGAGTATTCTTAAAGTGGCAGACCTGCTAGTTTGGTGTAGTGGCATGTGTGCTTGTTGAAGTGTGAATGCATGTACAAAAATTGCAAATAAGTCAACATGCAAATACAAACACAGCAGCAAACACATAGACACACATGGCAGACTGCCTGGAGACAATACAACATGTGAATAAAGTTATTAATATCAGATGGAAAATTATCACATTGAATTCATTATTTTTTGTGGGGAGAGCAGCCAATCCTTCAGCTGAATGATGTAACAGGATGCAGGAGTTGATGTCAGCATGTAAGCCTTCTAGCTGTATGAACACTCACACACACACATACACACACATACACACACACACACACACTGACACACCTCCTCCCACGTTCCTTGGTGTGTGACAGCATGTAGTGATGCAGAGTGGCGTCTGCTTGTCAAGCTGACAGACTCGCACTGACAGCATGGTCAGACTGCTGCAGACACGAGAGAAAAACACTGATTTTATTACGCTCCAAACCACAACAACAAACAGCCTGCCGGGCATGAGCAGCGCAGCGCTCAGGACCATCATCCCTGCTTTTTAGCCGTCTGATGCTGTGTCACTCTTATGGTGGAGCAACGCCTGACTCTGTGCCTCTCAAACTGCTGGGAAGCCAAATTTGAATGTATATGAAACACCCTTATGAGCAGAACAGATGACCTGCTGACCAGAGACAAATTAAATCAGGTCGGTGAGATTAAGGCAAATTTGGGCAAACGCTGTTATATCACAAGGGTGTTTGAATGAAATTTAAATATCAAGTGTATGATTCAAAGCTGCTGTGCAGGAGGTCTGCAAGTTGGAACTTCTATAATCTTCATTACACTGGATCAGCTTTGTTAAGTGATAGGCTGTTAATTATGGGGATGTCATTACCACTCACACATCACTGAGAATAACTGTCTTTCTGTTCTCATAAAGGGCTGGAAGGCAGCTGTAATTGAAAAATGGTGACAAAACTATTGTTAATGCTGCCAAATGAGACTTGTGCCGTCCTACGGCCACAACAGAGCCTAAGTGTGTGAGGACCTGCAGTGTTGATCCTCAGCCAGTCTCCATCACCTGGGCCATCGCCCTGTCACAATCACAGAGCCAACAGGCTGAGAAAGGAAGAAACAAGGAGAGGCAGAGGGAAAATGAAGAGAGGGTGGGCTGTCTGGAGTTAAATTTAAAGGAGAGAGAGCAAGAGGGAGAGACTGAGGGAACGTGAGAAGAGCAAAGAGTGAAAGCAAAGAGATGAAGTCGACAGGAGAGCAGGAGAAGAGAGAGAGAGAGAGAGAGAGAGAGAGAGAGAGAGAGAGACTCAGGAACTGTGCAGCTGTGGGAGCGTATTAAACAATCACTTCTGTGTCATCGGCTCGACACACAGGCAGAGGACATCCGGTATAGTAGAAGTGCTCAGCCAATGCAAAAACAACTACCACTGACGTCAAGTTTTAGCCCTGTTTTCTCGCGGTTCTGTCTGTTCGCAAACAGCCACAAGTCTGACTGATTAAACACAACCACCTTTACATGCTGAACACCCAGACACAGCACTGAGGTTATTAACAGGGTGCTGAAACATGTCAGATGAGTACAAAGCGCTTCAACAAACATCAAATCAAAGTGCACTGAGCCACATGCTTGCATGAAAGGAATAACATGCAGTCTGCAAAGTCAAGCATCAGAGTGGCTTCAGTCTCCAGAGAAGCTGATTCACAAGCTGCTCTGTGTATTGACAGCAGACGGTGCTGTGCTGCTGGGGCCGGCATTCCCTCAATGTCAATCATGGCAATGACATCGTCCGCCAACAGGCGACAGACACACACACTGATAATGCAATGTAAGCAACAGACACGTATATCCACATGCAACCCACAGACATGACGTCTCTGAGGATTTGTGTGTCCAGTGTGTAGTTTCCTCACACATAGATAAGTAAAACATCTTCTGCACATATCCGACAGAGTAATGTGTTATTATCTCTGTCCATTTGTGTGTGTTGTGCATCTCGAGCGTGTGCTGAAGGGGGTAGGGCGTCACGGCAACGCAAGCCTCGAGACAAGAGGGTGGTTGCCGTGGAAACCTCAGGCTGAGAGCTCGGCAGCCGGACGATTGAGGGAAGAGAAGGAGCGGTAGACGGTGAGAGACGGAGAGAAAGAGCATGTGTGTGATGAAAAAATACGAGGGCAACGTCCCGAGGGTAGGGAAGGAAAACTAAAACAGAGAGAGAGAAGGATATAGAGCTGTAGGAGGGGAGAGAGGAGGAGGGGGAGGAAACTGATATCTAAGAAAGAGAGGAAGACAATGAAAAAGACAATTACAGACACAGAGAGACTGAGGAGAGGGGGGAATCATAAAAGAGTGAAAGAGCGGTATGAAGGAATGATAGAGGACAAAAGGACAGAGAGAGGAGAGACAGAGCCAGGGTGATGTGGACTCACAGGGAACGGTGCGGAGGTAGAGGTTGTCTCTGATGATCTGCTGGTGGTCGTGGTCCACAGAGCCCTTGGAGAAGCGCAGGTTGAGGTAGTGCCGCAAATCCTTGTCAACCACTCCCCCTAAAACACAAACACAGGAGGAGGGAGGTTAGAGCTTGTCTTTATTTTGGTGGGGTGGTCCTCTGTTTAAAGACTCATGATGATGATGATGATGATGATGATGATGATGATGATGGAAACAACCAGGGGGATTCATCATCCTTTATGAAGCTGCAGCCTGCACAGCAATACAACACATGCTGCTGCAGCCAACACTGCTCAGAACTTTTACATTATGCTAGATGAAAACCCAAAGTTTTCAAAAATACCAAATATCTAGGACATTTTATTTTGATGGGATGGTGTAGCTAAAAAAAACATATTCCATCTTTAAAATATTTTTTACAGTGCACACTTTACATTGCTTCCACAAAAAACGCAAACAAGCTGATACAGAAAATATCTCAGCGATCAGATGGTGAAGTGCAACATCCTGAAATTGGCTTTTTGGGGATGAAAGCTCACACTGATTCTCACACCGAAATGAAACAGCAATGACACACACACACACATATCATGGTAATTGTGTAAGCCAGTGACTCCCTTGGGGCCAAATGTGTGGTGTCAGCAGGTTGCGTGACAAAGGCCCACAGAAGACACAAGCTCACACCACCTTGTCTCTGCCTCTCTCTCTCTCTTTCTCTTGATTCTTTGCTGCACAAAGCCGTCTTCCTTCTCATTAAGTCACTTGACTGAAACACAGTAAAATAAATGACCAGTGTAAGAGAAGGCAGAAGACTAAGAGCAGGCCGACGTATCTGAGCTGCACACACACACTGTATGATAATGTCCATGAATAGTTTCTCCTCCCTTCATCCCAAACCAAAGAAGCCCAGGAGGATGAGAGGAGGAGAACTTATTCTCCACACAACATTCAGTATGCAAGACGATCTCATCCAACAGCAGGAAGGATGAGGTTACATGCCATGCATTTACAAATGACAAACATGTCTCCTCACTCATGCATACTCTAGTGACCTCATGCCAAACCAACTTGACAGCATCCGGCCTACCGGTTGAGATTAATGCAGCGCCTACCCGTCATAGAGAACATACATGCATACCGTCAGAGGACATTCTTCACATGGGTGCAGATACATGCATGTGTGTTGCTGACACAGGTGACTCTGTGCTGCAATAATGAATTCTAGTAGAATAACATCTTATGTAAACTGACACCATTTTAGTGAGGCTGTGAAGCACTGTGAATTGCTTCACAAACAGCAAGAGGAGAGGAGAGGAGAGGAGAGGAGAGGAGGAGAGGGGAGGAGAGAGAGGAGAGGAGAGGAGAGGAGAGGAGAGGAGAGAGAGGGCAAGAAAACAAAGAAAGACAGGATGAAATCTTATAATTAGGATTGTCGCAGTTTTCAGATGGGTAAACATCAGCTATGTGGCAGACATGAGCACAGACACCAATACACACATATTTATACATGCACACCAACACACAAAGGCATGTCCAGACAGAGATGGAGAGACAGACACAGTGAAGAAAACGGCTGTGCAAATCCAGGCACCTCATTAGCAGCTGGCCCAGATGTTGCTAAAAGCAGTCCTTTCTCCACAGGTATACATCCACAGACAGCCTGTCCTCTCAGGCGTCCTCTAGCCTTGCAACCAACCACCGCACATCTTCTGCCGCCTCGGTGAAACCTCGCCGTCTCCCCCCCTGCCTCTGCTTCTCAGCCGGCGCTCCGACACTCACACAGCACACGGCCACAGCCAATTTTAATCCCAGAAAAGAGGATGAGGTCGAGGGGGAAGAGAGATGATGAGAGGCGTGTAGAGATGGAGAAAGACGACGTCGTTGGAAGAAAAGAGAGGAGAAGGAGATGTGCCAGTGGGAAGCCGGGCTACAAACAACCTGCCCACGGATTGGTCAGACTGCTTTCATAGTCCTGCAGCAGCCCCTATCTGCTGCTGCTGCTACTGCACTGGAGTGTTTGTGTGTCTGTCTCTGCCTGTGTGTGTGTGTGTGTGTGTGTGTGTGTGTGTGCGCAAGAGACTAAGGGAGGGATACATAGACAGAGCACAGGAAATAAATGTTTATGTGTGTGAGATAATCTTAGATGTGTGTCTATCTATCTCAGTGTGTACATGTGTGTGAGTTCACCCAGATGCTCCCTGACATTCCTCAAACACTCGGCATCTCACCCACCAGATGCTCTCCCTGTTTGACCTTGTGTAAACGTCACCAACTAGAGTGAAATACTGTGAAACGCAGCAGCAGCAGATGTCACACTGAGGTTACACACACTCGTATGCACATGGAGGGCTGATGAGCTCACAGCTGCAGACGCCAGTGAAGACGCCTTCAGCACTGTCTTGGACAAGGTTTGGTCTGAATACAAGGAATAAACACCAACACATGATATGAGTAGTATGATATGAGTACTTAGCTTAGGGGGCAACTGAGTGTGATATGATAATGAGTGTGTATATTCAAATATATCTAATTTATATATATATATATATATATGTATACATATATATATATATATACACACACACATACACACATGGACAAAATTGTTGGTACCCTTCTCTTAAAGAAAGAAAAACCCACAATTGTCACTGAAATAACTTGAAACTGACAAAAGTAAAGGATCAAAAGATGTTCTCCCAGAAGCTTTGTGGACAGATGAGACAAAACTGGAGCTTTTTGATTCAAAACTGAGGTTTTTTGGCAAGTGAGTCACATCAGCTCATTGTACACAGATGCAAAAATGAAGCACACAAAGAAAAGAACACTGTACATGCTGTGAAACATGGATCAGGCTTGGTTCTGTTGTGGGGCTGCTTTGCTGCACCTGGCACAGGGTGTCTTGAGCCTCTGCAGGGTTCAATGAAATCTCAAGACTGTCAAGGCATTCTGGAGCGAAATGTGCTGCCCAGTGTCAGAAAGCCTGGTCTAGCTCGCAGGTCAAGTGTCCTCCAACAGGGCAATGGCCCAAAACACACAGCTAAAAACAAAAAAGAAAAAAACACAGGACTATTGTGAAGTGGCCTTCTGTGAGCCATGATCTAAATCCTACTGAACATCTGTTGAAGAACTGAAACACGCAGCCTTCAAACCTGAGACAGCTGGAGCAGTTTGCTCATGAGGAGTCGACAGGTGCAGAAGTCTCATTGAGAGTTACGGAAATCACCTGAGTGCAGTGATCGCCTCAAGGTTATTCAACAAAATATTGAGTTAGGGGCACCATCATTTTTGTCCAGGTCAGTTTCATCAGTTAGTTTGGTTTTTTTTTTAATAATTCTGTTGAACCACAATTCAAAAGCAATGTCACTGATTTTCATCAGTTAATTTTCACTTTTTTTTTTTTTTTATTTATTACTACGTTTGTCAGTTTCAAGTCAGTTGTGGGTTTTTCCTTCTTTAATGGAAGGGTACCGACAATTTTGTCCACGTCTGTTTATGCATCTTTTTTTTTTAATCTTGTATTCTAGCTACATTAAGGATTTTAGTCACTGGATGTCTCAATCTTACGACGTTAGAGAAACAAACCAGGGAGATCGACAAATAAAGCAAATAAAGATAAAGACACAAACATGCTGTAAACAGAGAAAATATCTTCATCCATTCGACAACACACACAACTCACAACACGACGTGGGTGTTTCCGAAGACAGACGAAAGTGAGGGACCTGACTGGAGTGTGCTTTTCTTGACTTTAGAAGTTAACTACCTCTTAGTGGTGTAATAAGGTGAGATCAATATCACATGACTTAAAGATTATTGCAAATATGTACTGACAGCCCACCAGGTCCATCTCTTTTCTGTGTCCCCAGAAACACCTCCCTTGTGTTGTGAGTTTTTGCAGTGCATGAACTGTCAAATGGATGAAGTTTGATGCATATGTTTTCTTTAGTTGAAGTGCGTGTGTGTGTGATCTCAGGGCCACCATACCCACCCCCTCCCTGATATCTGTGTCCATCATACTGCAGTAGAACACCTAGTTTGAATGTGAGGCTGCCTTGTTCTGAGTTTTTCCTGGTTATGATCACCAGGTCTGTTTGCTTTGGACAGGAGGAGGTGATTCAGCTCCTGGTAAAGACATCCTGAATGACTGACACTGAAAGGATCCTTACAAGGACAAGCTGACTGTGATGACAGCACCAGTGTCTTTTGTTATTGTTTTGATTGACAGGCCCTGATGTCAGGAGTTAAATATGCTTTAGTATATTTTAAGAAGTGTTGCTGTTGTAACAAACTGAACAGAGTTAGCAACAGCTAAAACATTACGCTGTTGACATAACGGTCACCTTGTTTTGTGACCCGCTGCTTCAACAAAGCAGAAAACACTGTGAGATCCTGCGGAAGACAGTTTTATAGATTTCCAAAAAATTGCAGCACATCAAGGGGAAAAAAGATGACAGCAGCGATCAATCACAAACTCATCAAGGCAAACGGCAATCAGTTCAGCTGTGAAGCATCACATTATTCCATGCAGGTCACACAATCTCCTGCCGCTGCCTATCAACTGACCATCAGCTGATCAAAAAAGAAAAAGACCCAAAACACACCAACTGTGCAGTGATACAGCAGCAAGGTGGCCCATTTAAGCTGCCAGTGCCACATCCCTCCCTACAGCACACTAACTGCTGTTGCTGGTGGAGCTGCTGGAGCTCTCTCTCTGGCCCAGCAGCCTCCAGCTTATTAATCAGCACACGGCGATGGTACAGTGGGCCTCTATGGACTTTGCTCTGTTGAATTTATATGTTGAATAGCTCAATATCTTGTAGTGTGTAGCTGCTTGGTTACTGCTGGTTGAGTTAACCGTGCACCCACTGACTGTTTAGCATGCTGCTTGAATCCAAATATGGAGAGCTGAGTCTGTACAACACAAACAACAACTATGTGAGCATTTGGACACTGAACGGTTCTGCGTGACAAGAGTGAGCATTAGGCCACATCTGGTTAGTGAATATAACCTGATACAGCTTTTCATTTCCAGAAGGCACCAATGAGAAATCAGTTTTAAAGAGGATAGTGGCACAGATAATATAATCTAATGCCTCAGTTGCTTAGCAACACAAAAGAAGCAGGTTTGTTTACACAGCTGTTGATTTACCTAACACACCATCGCTAAATTAGTGAGAAACACTGCTTCTTTGTTTCTTCGGAAATCTTTTCACCATGAATCCATTCGAATTGATTTGAGTGTATTCACATAAGAAGGAAATCAACAATAATGTGAATTTCACATACGAGTGCCAATACGCTACAATCATGTTCATCCTCTGTTTTATTACAGACAATGTGGGGCGACATGGAGTGTCAAAACGCATAAGAGGTCGCAGGACAACTTGAAAAAGGGACACTGCAGTTTATATGATGTGATCTGTCATAGCCCCTTTGTCACCACAATGACCCTAAATAAGCAGATTTTTGAGCCTGGTGTTGATGATGGACATTTTTTCCCGCATTGCAATGTGCAACAATAAGGCAAAAGAGATTCACACACAAAGCTTTACTGACAAAAGCAACTCTGCCATTTTAAATGAAAACGCACAATGCAGCAAAAACAAGAATCAGATGGAGATATCTTGTACCACAAAATAGTGGAGTTTGTTCATTTCTTGGCACTGAAACGACACTAGGACAATTCAAAGATTTCAATTGCTTAAAATATACTTATAATAAGCTAACTCTTTTACTGTTTTACAGTGCAGCTGCATGAATTAGAAAGTGGTTAACTACAGTACTCTCAGTAAGCGGGCTTGTACGTGGGAATACAGTAACTCGACAGCTGGAAAAATGTAGTGCCAAATGAAAGTGCCATTTAGGCAGGAAGAATGCACAAAGCTGGTAATACTGGCATCTGACTAACCAGCGGTTCATCAGGGACTTTCCAGATCCAGATTCCAGTTGTGTTCCAGTCAAAGAGTGCATTATGAAGATACTGGAAATTTTATGGTTGGGACATCCTAGTGAGTACCTTAGGCATCGTTTGACAACTTCGGATACAATTATTTATCTAATTGTCCCTATATAATCAAGTTAATTAAGTGTTCACATAAATTCATCAGCAGGACTAAAACAAGCCTCTGTTCTTCAGTTGAGTTTTGTTAGTACCAGAACAACCACACCCATGAGCTTGTTCTGGTACTTGTAACACTTCAGTTAAGAGCCTGTGGTAGATTTCAATTATGGCTGTAAACAACAAGTAGATCTGTCATGAACTCCATCTCTGTTACTGCTACTGTTGTTTTTAGACACTGTAAGCAGCCAAGCCAACAGTATGTCTACACCCACAGAGCATTTGGATTTTCTCCTCCTAATTACCAAGGAGAATTTCAGGATTAACTTCTCTTTTTATACATTTTTCAGATAATTTAGGTTTTGTAAATATAAAGGTGAATACAGTTGGCACTTTATCTGTTACACAGCGACCACCACATCCCTTCAAGTTGGACCTTATTCTAATTTTATAACATTTTTGTCTTCTTTCTATGTATGACTCTGGCCACTGTTGATGTAGAGTTTTAGAGGTTGTATGTGGATATTTAAGGTTGTATGACAAGTCTGTGATAAATAAAAAGCATTGCAGCTTAATTTGCAAACATTCTCCAATCAAAATTAATCTTACCTGCAGAAATACAAATGATAAAAACAAGTCAAAACCTAATATGTGCCCCTCCACTTCCCTGCAGTTTCTGAGTAGGTGGAAGCAGCAAGCATGGTTACTCCACTGATCAGTACTATCCGTCAGTCAGTCAGTCAGTCAGTCAGTCAGTCAGTCAGTCAGGCATTCAGTCAGTCAGTCAGTCAGTCAGTATCTTAACTTTTATCAATCAAAACTAAAAAAAAAAAAAATCTAACCTCAATTTAAAATCCTCTAATCTTGCTAATGACTTCTGAGGGTGAGAATCAAATTCTTTCCTTTTTGGATCTTGGTCGTTTTGCCCGCCCTTTAATCACCTTTATTCTTTTTGGTGATTTTGCCAGATGATTGCAATTACAAAATCAGTCCATCCAAAGGTCTTGGCCTCCTGTTGTTCCTTTCCGTGTTTAAACAATAAAAAAGCTTTGTGGGATGCTGATCATATTTCCATCTTTGTAAAGACATTTGTATGGGTAAACCTAGAGCACAAGAACATTAAAGCTGCAGCACAGCAGGTCTGATAGTGATAGGACTTTTCTCCAGGAGGCAGCTAACTGAAATGTTAATCTTGCCCTCAACGCCCTCAGCAGGTCAAGATCGCACTCCAACACCTGTCACTTATCTTGATAAGCCGTCTTCCTCGAAACAGCATCAAGCCTGAGGCTGAGCTAACCAGCATGCAAACTGCATGCTCACAGGAGAAAAGAGGGGCAGATATTATTCAATCACTACAGCAGTGCAGGGTTCACCAGAGCATAATCCACTCGTTCTTCATACTAATCTCATCCCATATTTCTTCTCTCTCCTCCTTTCTGCTTGTTATTTTTAGATAGGCATAATATTTAATTGTAACACTTTGACATAGGTAACTGTACTTTACCAGACCCTTTAGCTTTGGTCTCAATCTGCTACTTTAATCTTATCAGCAGTGTTTGGCTTGATCCACTATTTTTATATACTTAATCTTGATTATTATTACTCATTTAAATCTCATATTGGTTATTGTATGTATAACTGTGGCTGTTTGCAAGACATTTCCTTTTGGAAAGTCTTAAAACTCTCTCCAGGCTTCTGCAACTGCTTCTCTAGGTTTATTTTTGTGTTTTTCCACAAAACTTCCACTGAATAAATACTGTAATGTCAACCATGAAACAGTAGTAAAGGTAGCACTGCTGACAGGGTAATAAAGCTGTTTTTGTGTTGCTCTTGTAGATGTTTGTTCATTTGCATTAAGTTCATGACAGCTGGATTTAGACGCGTTCCTTTTCGTTGATTCCAAAGCAGATGTGTGCTGTTAATCTTGAGTGCTCGGGTGTCTTGAGACTATTATCTTTAAAATAGTCTTCCCATGCTCAGTTAAGTTTATAGATTGCGGTCTCTTTTCTGCTTCCATTGTTTTCCTTGAATTTCTTATATGCAGCCAAAGTCCAGCAAATTCAAATGAGCGCAGGTGGAATTCAATTAATCTACTTTACTTTAATTCATGACTTCATAGTCCAGGTGTTAGTAGGCTCCAATTGGTCTAATTAGTGTTTCAGAAGCCATTTATTAAACCATGATTAACTATCCTAGATTAAAGCCCACTCTCCACCTTATATAAACCCCTTCTGGGAAACCGCCCCTTTATGCTTATTTTGACTCATATTCCTAGGTACAGCTCTTTTCTAACAGGGCGGGGGTGAGCACTCTGCATTGTTTGTATGTGTACTGACATGAAACTTAAGGGAGGAGCAGATAGATGAAGAAACCAGCAGGGGCCGTTTTGTTTGATTTAGCAAAGGCATAATCACGTCTGACACGCCCACTCTCCCAGGAGGCCATCACTTCGTACCACATCACTTGTCTAAATCTATCTCTTTTCAAATTTTAACCGCTCTACTAGTACAAACATCCTTGCAGTCACACTTTAGTAACAGATGCCAGCATGCAAATTGTGACTGCACGCACACACAAACCTCATAATCACAAGAGCAGAAGAGAAACAAGCCATAAACGTGGTGCAACACCACGTCAAAGTGGAGAAGACACTCAGTGCTTTATGTCAAAACCACCTGATATACAACTTTTCTGCAGAGAATCCTTCACACATAAACGTCCCCTCCTTCAAACTAACTAACATAGCACAGATACACCTGACATTCACCACAAAAAACACATTACTGATCGAACCCCGGCACCCAGACACACAGACGTTACCACGCTGAGCCAACTGAGCGGCCATCTGGCCGGTTAAAGGCTGAGATCTGAGCTGATGGTCGGGGGCGTCTGAGGAGAGCTGAGGTGAAGTGGTGCTGTGCCCGAGTGGTTGTCATGGAGAACAAAACTCGGAGAAAGACTTGGTGATCAATAGCTTGCCCGAACTCCCACAAGAGGTCACACAGGCTACAGAGGAATACAGAACTGCAGGGTGGGAGTCAGTATACATACAGCTGAACCTCAGGAACACACACAAGTAAAAAGTGGAATATAACTGTGTGAAAAAATGTCTCTGTATAAGTGTGGCAGCAATTACTTCCAAGTGTTGGAGGTCAGGACTCCACTTAGTGCTCAGGTAGAAATATGGACAAAGGAGAAGTAGAGTCCCAGTCTAGTTTTGTCTAGTGGTTATTCGTAAAGATGTGTGTGGTTGTACAACAACAGAACACTCCGGTACAGGCCGACCAACATCAAGCATTAACATCAAGGTGAGCCTAGGTTAGACAAAGGTATAAAGCTACCATAAATGTCTGAGGGCTCTGTGATAAGCTAGCAAGTAGCACTTAAATATTGAATGAGCACTTACGCTCCATAACATATAAATTGCAGTCACGGTACAGTCACTACTAAACAATGATTCAGTGTGACCACATTGCACAAAAAAATGTAGCTAGCAGAATACAGAAACACACTCTCACATACAAGCTGGCTGCTATCACGTCATGAATGAAACAAAGATTTACTCATGTGTATCGTCCAATGAGCAGCAGCCAAGAGCTCTTGAAGTTGAGTCGTGTCATTCTTCAGAGCAGCAACAAGGTGCTTGTTACTTATGCAACACTTGTATGATGATTCAAAGTGTATCCTGCTCCCGCAGGAAGCTGCTCATCACTTCAAGGGGATGCTGAGGAACAAGAGGTCTACACCAAGCATTATTCTCTGTAGCTTCCATATCACAGCCTGACTATTCATTCCAGATCCACAGGGCTTTTATTGTGAAGGAACTCAACCTTGCTCCCCCATATGAACATAGTGCAAGCCCTGCAACAGAGTAATCATCATCTAAAGGACCTGCCACAAGGCCTGCCATTGCACAGCCAATGGGTCCTGCTATGACCCACATTTCAACCTAGCCTGTTGGGGGGAGTCCTTAGATTTAGCCATTACCCACTGTGATGTTATTGGTGTGAAAGGGATGCCCCAACTGTTCAATCTGCTCGAGAAAGACAAAGCATTCTTCTGTTTATATCATGTCTAGAGGGACAAGGAGCTGGGGGAAGGTGCTCATCTCTCGGCAGAACACTCTTTCTACACTGACTCCTGCTCACAGATCCCCTTACAAAAAGCAAGCTAAGAAATTGGTGAACAGGCTCCGGTCCCTCCTCATGGATGGAGGATTTCAGCTGAGGCAATGGGCCAGCAATTCACTAACAGTCACTGGCCACCTGTCAAGAGAGTCTCAGTTGGATAGGTCTGGTCCTGGTTCATCCAGGAGACAGCTGACCCACAGGAGCACAACCTTAGACTCGTATGGCAGTGTAAGTCAGTGACACTGTGACAAGCATCACGCATCATCTCCATGTCTAAGAGAACAGCACAGCCAAGAGCCACCTTTTGCAGATTTGCATCTGCCCAGTCTGAGGCTCTTTTGACCTGCCTCATATGTAACTGTAATGGTTTGGTTTGGTTCTTGGTTTTGTCAAAACTGTACAATGAACTGGGAAGAGGTGGGATCTTGCAAGCGTCATATCACTCTGGCTCTCCACCTGATCATACCAGCTAATAAGGATGTCAGTTGCTTTCCATTGTTCATAGGGGGAGTCATTTGATTTCCTATTGAATCAAGTTGTCAAGTCAGAAGGAATCCAGAAACAGTATGAGGCATCCAATGACCTGTGGCCTACCGTCCCAGACCACCTCACAAGTATCACTTGGCAAACACTGAATAAAAAAATAGCTGCCAAACATAAAAGCCACTATTTAACAAACATTAACAGAAAATAGTGACCCAGTTGTACAGAGGAGGTAGCTAGGAGAATAAAGTAAAACACCATACACAATGCTAGCTAGCTTTTTTCATCACATGCCCTGAGGGAAGATTTAGACTGAGACTTAAATTGAACTGACATTTTTTCACAGTCAATATAGTAGTCAGTGTCAGACACAGGTATCTCTAATTAGGCCTATACTGCACTGCATTATTTACAGGAAGAGTCATTAATTTTAATGTTTTAATGTTTAACCTGTGATTTCTCTGCTATTAAAAGCCAAAATGTCCACTGTGTAAAAGCTAATGAGCATGAAAACAAACAGGCAGGTGAGGTTGTGTAGTTTACGTTGCAGCATCACAGTCGAGTGAAGAACATGATGGTAGAGTTTGTTCATTTGTTTGTGTCCCGTGGGTTAATTTAACGATTTAAAGCAAACACAAACCAGACAAACACACACATTAATTAAACATGGCCTACGTCGTTGAGTCTTTCCAGTTGAGTCTTTCCAGTTGAAGGGAAATGAAATAATTGCCAAAATAAAAGCTTAATAACACAAACTTCGGTAATAGCAATTAGTGGGAGTAACATCAAGTGTATATATAAACAGGGTATTTTAGACATTTAAATATAATTATGTTTGGCAAATTTTGTTCCATTTCCTTGCTTTTAATTACAAACGATGAAGTTAGGTTTCAGAAGCTAAACATTTGTACTTTGCACAAACTGTCACTGGATTTTTTTCAACAATTTCACTCTATTTATCCTTAACCCTTTGTAGGCTATGTGCACCTTAAATACAAAAAAAAATGCTCTTTTCTACTATTCTGTTTTTCTAAAGATCATTTTTGATCTTCACTCTTGCTTCACTTCTCGCTCTGTGACATTTTAGATTTTATTTTGCCAATTTCTTTACCTCTTCATCGACCTCTCCAGTGGTCCAGTTAAGGCTACTCTTATCTACCCTCTGGTCTACTTTTTCTTGTTTTACAGTCCCAATTAGGCACAGGTAGGGGAGTTTGAACTGGCCTCAGAAGGCCTGCGCCTGTATGCTAGACAGGCATTGATGGTGTGTGTGTGTGTGTGTGTGTGTGTGTGTGTATTAAACTGTAAATGTGCTGATAGTTTCTACATGTGAAGGCCATTTAGCTGTGGATGAAGTATCTGTTTCCAGTGCTCCTAATGGCATTATTACAGCAGGTGGCAGGGCCCATTATTAATAGTAAATGACAGAGAGTCAGAGACTCTCTCCTAAAGGTCTCAATATTGATCCCCCTCTCTCCTCAGACTGGTCTTAATGATGATGTTCCTTCTTGTCTTTCTCTACAGCGCTGTAATCAAGGCCAGACGCACATTTACAACCTCTGAGTCACTATAAAGAGAAACAAGCCCACACTACAAATGAGACTTCAAGATTAAAGTGGGGAGGTTATAGGAATTGCCAACCCTAATATTACACATACTGTCCTCCCCCTCCTCCTGCAGTGTGCAAATTAATTCCCTGTCTCCTCCTCAAATCTATGCTGATGAGATAAACACTGATGGACATGGGGAGGTGTGTGCTTGTGTGTATGTGGTGGCTCCTGTTTTAAATGTGGCTGTATGGAGATGTTTGTCACTGCTGATTGCACTCTCCAGTTCAAGCAGGGCTCCTTAGACTCTATCAAGAACAACAAGGAGGATGCATCTTAATGAGAATTAAAGAAACACTATGACTCACTACGAGATATGTAGAGGAAAAAAGGATGAAGGCAGGGTGCAAAGGTATTTATGGGTTCTAACACTTGATCCGCTCTTCAGTGGGAAATTGAGAAATGATAATTGGGGAGAAAACAGAGGGAGACGGAGATATGAAGGAGCCTTAGAGGGAAAGAGGGTAATAAGAAACTCATTGGCTTAGGGGGCACAGTGGTCGATAACCTCGGGGGATAAAACCAGCAGGGGTGTGTTACCGGTCAATACAAAAAATTAATAACTCTGACTGTTGCAGCCATCTGAGCATCGTCATGAGTCTCCCCTCCAATGCTTCATTTGGCTGCTATGGTCTGATAGTCTAATAAAGCCTGTCTGTAGTGATTAAGGGCCCCTTCATGCTGCTAAACCCAAAGCGAAATGAATTGAATTCAGTTCAACTGTAGTGCCCTGGCCGCTCCTTTCTGTTTCCCATTACAACATGTTAGGGTGAACTAGATGAGCAGTGATATAATATAAAACACATCCAGCACAAGACAGTGTAAAGTGGCCATAACTCACATCCTAACAAGTCAGGTGGAAAACTTCTTATGAGCTGCACACAAAGTGGACATTCTTCTCATCAGCGCACACAATGATTGTCCTTTTATCACCATCATAGTACATGACCATCATCATACACTACATCCCTCCAATATTTCCATTATTGTCAGAATGTAATTTTCTTAAATGATATAACTTGCTAATCATATTAATTCTCAAAAAGTACAGTGTGTGTTGCACAACTATTCAACATTAGAGATCCTCCTCTCCACAACATACGGCAACATCTGTCAGATAAGAGAAGGTTTGAATCTTCACATTGACATAATAGCCTGGGCTGTTACGTAAACAACATAACAAACTGAGCAGGACCATAAACCTCCAGCGGCTGTGTGCTCCAGGCCTTCTTATATATAGTGTCGGATTAGACGGCTACTGTCCTCTACTGGTAGGAAGCATCCACTGCAGCAATGAACTGATCCTTAATGCAAATGAAGCACTTAAACACATCAACTGAGATTTCTGCCAGTAAGACAGGAAGCTGCCTGCTGCTGCTGCTGCAGTGAATATGATTAGCTCAGAAAGCAATTTAGCTATATTTACACAATCCAGCAATTAAATCCCACTCTTAGATGAAGAGATGCATTACCACTAAAGCACTTATATGAGGTACAATGATGGGGGACATTCAAGTGTTATCTATTTTTGATATTGACATGAAGGCAAAGGTGGATACACTGAGAAACAAAAAAAAGGATCTTTAAAAGCTCAGGTATGAATGTATAAAAAAAGGGCTTGACCTAACCATCGTGGCAATGTCCCTCATGCTTTGCACACTCACTCTATACAATATTGTGTATACAAGTTGGCTCCAGTCCAAGAATTACAGCTCAGAAATGATGGCAAGCCTGTTTAGAAAGTCAGAAAAGCACAGGACATAGTTGGTAGCCATCCACCAGTCTCAGTGCTGCAGCTGGAGCAGCTCCTGATGCCAGCTTTTGTAATCCTTTTCATTCAGATCTGAAGCCCACGGCGAAGCTATCAGATTAGCGCTGCTGGCTAATCTACACTATGTCAATGAATGAAAACCATCCACTGCCTTCTGCCATGCCTGACTGAATAAGATATGATTCTTTGGAAGTGGGAGGGAGGATTCTTGCTTCAGCACGGACCTGTCACAGTCAGAAAGTTAGTAACACACAGTGCGGATCATTTTGAGGGCAGGTCTCATTGCTTATACCTTAAATGTGTGTGTGTGTGTGTGTGTGTGTGTTCCAGCAGATGAGAAGCCACACCTACAGAGAGTGAATAACTTTCACTACAGGTTGGTGCAGAGGTTGTGATGGGCCAGATGTCTCTTCTGCATGGATGTGAGAGATGGGTGTCTCCCTTAGCTCCAGCAGCCTCTCTGAACCCTCCACCTGCAGGCTAAAATAAGGCCTGTTGGAGTACGCCTTGTGCGTTTGAAGCACATGGAACTTAAAAAATAAATATATGATTTCAAAGGAATTGATTTATATGACAATATTTCTCATTTATAACAATTATGTCCTATTGTTTCCACCTGCAATTATTCTCTGTTCCTTCCTCAGCATAATAAACACATACTTGCAAGCACACTCCATCTCAGCACTCACAGGCATCATGAATAATCATAAGAATATGTGTTTTATCTCAGCCAGATGAAATGCTTTTTGTGTTTCTATTCAAAAACACCACCTCACACAGTGCACTGAGCAGTCACTGCTCGGTCAGCCTCCACTAAATGGTCTGTGCTCAGAAACACGACTCGTTTCCTCTGACTTACAAAAGTGACAACTGTGTGGTTGGGGTCAATATCCACAGTTTGATCAGCTCCTGCTCACAAGAAGGACATAGAAACAAACAAATATCACCATCAGTGAAATAACTGAAATTTCGGACTGAGGCGTGACTGAATCACATCATGTTTTCACAATCACAGGCAACACATCTAAATATATTTCAGAAACACATGCAGCAGCACCGTCTCAGATTGACCCATGCAGTGTGTCCATGGTGAGGAGAATTACATTGACCTAATTCACTTAACTGGACCTGTTAGATATTTGGCCATTGCCTGGCTGAGCTTCAGTTTGATCCTCTGAGCTGAGCTCCAGCAGCTTCTAGCCTCAATAAAATCATCCTCCGCCTCTGACAGAACTCATCTCTTGGTGAGTTATTAATACCAACAGAGCAGACAGGATGTTATGCACTGAATCTTCAAGCTTCTCATTAACAAAGCGACAAGAGCGCAGAAGAAGGTCGTCTTCTCTGCCTCTGCTCCATCTGTCCCTCCATACTGTACCCACATTAGCAGGGCTGGCAGGACTTGGGCAGCCGAGTCAGAAAAGCTGACACCTTCAAACAGTTCTCCAAAGTCTGGTTCCTGGGGACGGTAAAAAGCTAATTGTAGGTTACACAATTGCCTCATGGTGGAACACAGCTATGGTTTATGTCTGATGATGTCAGCAGTTTTAAATGGGCCTAATGTGAACAGTGATTACCCAGGCATCTCTCAGTATGGATGACAAGGAGTGTGTTTATGTCCTTTAATGTTAGCTGCAAACACTAGCGTGCCCACAAATTAGCTTAGTTTAAAACCAAGGGCCTTGTCGTTATTAGCAGTGTTAAGCTAGCATTGATTTGGGGGGTTAAAGGTTATGTTATAAAAGTGGTAGGCCAGATGCTACTTTATTAGCTTTTAAAACTGACTGACTGTCCTGTATTTATTTAACTTTGTTTGTAATTGTTTACTTTCCACCCATTAGTCTTCCTCTTCAATCCTTCTGTGTTGCTGTGAAATCTCTATTTTCCATATTTCTTAAATACATAGAGAAAAAAGAAGAAAAATATTAAAGCATTCAACTGGCCACTGCGTTGCTTAACCAAATATGTTTTTTCTATTGTTGACATCTGTGTGTAATATTTTCATGATATGAAGAATTATTGTCAGCCTGTTAAGATTACATCACACACTGTATATTTACATATTCTGTTATGTTTCCAGTCAACTGGAGGCATTAGGCGTTTCAGCTGGAAGCAGAGATATCATCCAGCTTTTCAGGTTTTAGCATTAGCACTAGCTTATCCTTGCTAGGTACACCTGAAAAATTCTGCTACCTACAAACTGTTTTTGTTTATTTCCGTGTGAAAGCCACTGTTTAAAAAATCACCAAAGACTTTCAGCCTCTCATTTGTCTGTATAATTTGCATATGTGCTTTTCAAGTAGGCTATGGAAAACCTGAAAGGTGCAGCAACAGTTAGGTGGCTAACGATACATTTTGCAAAACTGATTAAAGTAATAAAATTGAGTTATAGCTCAAGAGAGAATTTTGTATTTCAGACAAAGTGATGACAGTCCACGGCTGAGTTCCTATGCACAGTCTCATCAGTAACAGTGGGCTCCCTGGCCTGGCCTGGCCTGGCCTACATAAGCTGTGGCCGAGAGCTGCTGCACAGTGTGACGGAGGCTGGTTTTTGCTCCACTTAGATGTTAAAGGGCAGGTTAACATTTTGAAGTCACGTTGTTTTTGCTCAGAAAGCACCACATATTGTTGTCATAAAGCTGAGTGGATGAAATGTCCTGGGGTCTTCCTCCTCCACACTCCTCTATGAGAGGAAAAAACACGATTGGGAAGGTAGAAAATTGCAAAGTTCAAAGCGGCAATATCAGCAAGCTGTGACTCGATTGTGGCTTTAAGTCTGCATTTCTTATCCAGAGCTAAGTACCTTCAGGTAGCATTTGTAATATATCTTTTTTTTTTATTGTTATGTGAATTAGAGCAAACTCAGTTGTGGATTGAGCTGCCTGGGATGAAGGCTCTAATATAATCTGAACTAAAAAACAAGAAAGTATCTGAAATTAATGTGATTTATATCAGTATATTTAGTGCATAGCTTATTATAACAAAGGATGAGCCCAGTAAAGGCAATTAAGAGTAAAGCTTGTTTATTTAGAGCTGAATACAGATTTTATTATTTTATCAAATTTACCAATAACTGTGATAAACTGGAACACCTAACTGATAAGCAGTGTTTAGATGAATGACAGAAATGATAAATGCCTAAAAATAAAGTCCTGTAAACTTGCTCTGTAGCATTCTGCTGAATTGCAGAGAAAGGAAAGACAAAGAAGAGCATATCACTATAATAGTTTGTCTGTTGAGTAACTATGACAAGTTGGCACATGATCATTACAAACCAGTACTTTATAAATCTATTATTTTGATTTTTAAAATGAAGAATCTGCCATAGATCATTGAAAAACCCACATTTTCTCATTTTCCTGCAGTGTGTTTTCTCACACCTTCACCATACTCTTCTCTTTAAACCCCACCTGTCTTTCTCTTCACACACACACACACACACCCACACACACAAACATTCACACTTCTTTCCTCTCCATACTGTTCTAACACCTCTAGACTTTTATAAATCTGCTTCGCTGAGCTGAGCAGCCGTTTGCACCTCACTCCTGCTCGCTGATGCAGCTGAGGAGATGAACAATGACATGAAGACCAACATAGAAAATCCACGTCCATATGTGTGTGTTTTGTTTTTAACTACAAATACATTTGGAGATATATCATTCAAATTCAAAAACAGTGCTTTTCCATAATGTCTGCCTCTGAGAGAAATTATTGATGACAGCATCTGTGGCAGCGGGAGTATTGCACAGCAGACATTTTGACTGACACTAACACGACCTGGTCAGACTTGACAGGTACATCAATATGCAAAATATCTGGGCCCCTGAACTGAAGCAGCTAAATGGAGTTCAGCCATCATTTCCTTTATTACTTAGATCTGTATTTTTCCTTGTGTCACATGTCAAAGTGGCTTCCATAAAAAGTGACTAAACTAAACTAGCTCCAGAAAATATGTAAAAGCTTTCATTGTGCAGGTTGCAGTGTATTACTAACATATGACTCCGTCCCTCTGCTACTGCACAACCAGCACTGGTCCCAACAACCATACAGCCGCTCAACAAACACCAGTGGACTGTAACATGTTCACTATTTCTGTTTCATCATCATTCAATGTACATAAACAATGTGCAATACAAACGTCACCTCTCTTAACTACACTCATCTATATCCTGCTCCTGCTGTAATGACACAAACTTGATACTAATAAATTTCATCTTATCTCATCAGCCACGTAAATGATGAAATGGTTTCATTTTGTTTTCAATCTCTGTTGATGTTTGGCGTTAGCCTGCCATTAGCGGAGTTTAATTTATAACACATCCATTTACATGACAGAAAAGTGAGACAATTGAAGGCACACTGATTGATTAGGCCTAATTGATTTCAAAGCTTGTTATATGGCCACAGATGTAGGGGGTACACGTGATACACAACTCACACCTGCATGATGGGACGTGATGGAAAACTTGCAAACACAAGACTTGTTAAAACACAACACCATCTGGGTGGATGGTTCTGTCTTGCAGAGATCTGGGTTGTGAATGCAGCAAGACCACAAAAAACAGGTTACAGTACAAAGTGCAAACAATCCCATATTTAAAGGCAGTGTCCCGATCTGTCTGTATGTGCACACATGCCTGTTTGCAGTGGGTTTCCTGAGAGCACTGATCAGGTTAGATGAATAGATGAAACAGGTCAGGGCAGAGTCAGGCTGTGACCTCGCTCTGGAGGTTCATTAGGCCTCGCTGTCACTGCTCTACTCCCTCAGGGACAGAGGAAGAGGAGGGGGGAGGCTTCTACAATCTACCTGACTGAACATAACTTGTTAAAATGTGTAAGTGTGTGTGCAACATTCGCATGGGTAGTCAGACATTATTGTGCAGCCAGACAGGACATCCATCTCCGATTTGGCCGCATGTGGCCCCTGAGCTGAGCGACCGGCCTGCTTGATGATTCCTCAACAGGCCAGGAGTGTGTCAGCAGCTGTCTGCAAGCACAGCCCATAAATACACGCCACTCTCAACCGAATGGAAGTCAAATAGTAATGTGACAGCCAAGAGAGAGCGAGATAGAGAGGAAAAGAATAAAACAACATATAGAGTGAGGGCTGACAACAAGCTATAGGCCCAAACAGCAGCGTGCTCAAGGACGATGGCAAACTACATTCAGCCAGAGAGCAACGTGATGTGGCCAGTTCAATACACAGACACACTCATGTTTAAATGGATAAGAGAGGGAGGGAGAAAATAGACCTGTCTGAGATGCATTTCACATTAGCATTAACCCCTCACACATTACAACGCCGGACTCTTACTCTGTCAGCAGCTCTAACTCAATAATCAATCACATTGACATGAGCCATGGAAACGCAGAGATTGAAAGTGAGCACACAGGAGGGAGGAGACGGACGTGTGAAGACGAATCCTCTGCGAGCAAACTCGGCAATGTCCAAAAATAAGATTTCCGCTTTGATTTCTTGCTTTACTCATGTCCCAGAAACAAGCCACTGTAATGCTCATTTCATGGCTGAGAACGCAGCCCTTTCAGCCACTTATTGGGGACTTAAACTGAGCCTCAGAGTGGTGTGATAATAACTATCTCCTCCGCTTCTCCTTCAATCCAATGTTCTGGTTTCACAGAGACCCTGTCTGCTTTTTACACTGGTTGACAGAAGCAGGTCACTCAGTCAACAGTGTTGGCCATAAATCCACTGCTATGGTCACAAACATTTCAACAAGCCTGCAGCTTCAGAGGCCTGTACAGTCATTATCCAACAACAGTGACTGCTCTAGCTGACAATAACAAAACACTCCAAGGCTTATCAAAGCGTGACTGCGAGACACTAGCACAATTATTCTCCACTTCTGAACTCAGGGACATTTCATAAACAAAAAAATGTGAGTGTGTGTATGAATATGTATGTGTGAGAGAGACAGAGAGAGGAGAGAGAGATAGAAGTGGAAGGAGTGTGTTCAAGCAAACTGTGTTGATGACACACATCTGATCAATACGAAAGCGGACTGAACAGTAATGAGGCTACAGGAGTTTAATTCCTCAGCCGTGCGTAAAGATACAGTATTAACAGTAATAAGAGGAGCAGGCTCGGTGTTGGCTGTGTGTTTGTGTGGAGCTCTCTGTCTGTCGCTCACACTGTACGGCAGAGCAAAGAGGAAAAACATTTGATCCGCGGCTCGCGCAGGCCCGGTTTGGTGAAACGAGACCAAAATAAGGAGAAAACCGCAGGCTGTGGCATCATGCCTAAACGGACACACCCCCTCCAGGCTGTGGCATCGAACCAGCGACAATGTGATAAACAAACGGCGGCTGCTCTCGGATATAATCATTACAGTCAGTGATCCTGGTGGACTGAACCCATCATTACGCCTCGTAATTACATTTCAGCAGAAAAACAGGCCCAAGCGTTGGTTTGTGCTTTGTCCACCTAAACGCACGTAGTGCAGACTGACAGATGACTGCACAAATGACATCTTAATCAAAGCAGCCACACACACACACACACACACACACATCACACACGCACACATACATATACACTCCTCCCGCCTTCCCGAGTCAACGCGACGGTGCGCTCCTCTCCTCGCCCCTCTCACCTTGCTTGACACATTTGAAGCGGACTGGATCTTTGCAGTGTTTAATGACGGCCAGCACGTCCCGGGTGGTGAGCCCAGCCACTGGCATGTCGTTGACCTCCAGCAGCAGCTCATCCTGGGCCAGCTTGCCGCTCTGGATCAGTCCCTTCACCTGCTTCACTTCGCCGAAGTAGGGGAACTGGCCGTTCTCCGCGCCCCCCTTCAGCTCGAACCCCAGTTCCCCGTCCTTCCCCCGGGTTATCACCGCTTCGTGGACTTTGTTGGTCCAGTGGTTTTTCTTCTTGAGGCTCTTAGACATCGTTAGGGCGAGTTAATCTCCACGGGCTAGCCCATACAAAAAGCCTACTACCGTCTCATCCCTGCCTTTTGTGCGACCGGCTGCAGCTTCACAGCGCCCGTGGCTCCATCATCACCGGTGCACGCCACGCGCAGTGTCCGCTCGGCGAGCCACGCAGTCGGGCAGAGGGCTGCAGTACAGCTCGGAGGCGGATGAAATAATTATTACTCTGTCAGACACACAGACGCGAGAGACAGATACTGGTGGATGACCCGGATGTGAAGCCTGAAGGAGGGGAGAGATGAATGGTTCTGGTTCGGCGTTAAAGGATGGAGAGGAGGGGAAGTAACACAGGAGGCGCTTTACTCCCACTACACTGCCAGGGGCGCTTCCTCGGGCTCACTGATCACACACAGGACATGACATAGGAGGAACCTCAGCTCACTCTACATTATATATGAACCCTAACCTACATATCATCTACCTGCAACCACGGCTTGGCATGAGAGAGAGAGAGAGAGAGAGAGAGAGAGAAAGAGAGAGAGAGAGAGAGAGAGAGCTGTATGACCGACTTTTCCACCGTGTGGCTCTAAAATTATTATGAAGGAAGTGTAAGTTTATTTGTTCATGGACAACTTATGCACATGATAAAGTGAAACGAAAGGCAACACCTGCATTAATATGACAGTCTACAGTCTTGAAGAGCCCTGTTGCAAAGAAGTGATTATTATTTCCAATAACAATCTACATGTGGGATAAACAGAGCAATCCTGTCACCACATCAGAGCTTCATTATTGGATAATTCTGCAAAATCTTTGGTTTATGTCCCATTAAACACAACATCAGTTTCTACAGCCAGTATCAGCCCATGGCAGCTGCAGTCTGGCTAATGTTTAGGAAAGATCACAGTCATGTAAAATAAAGTGTAGTTAAGACAAAAGGCTTGGTAAATCTGGAGATGTTGCATATGAAGTCATTTCAGCATCTTGCCAGTTTAGCTGTAGAAACATGGGCTGATTTTCTCTTTCCTGTTGTATAACTGTTTCACTGTTGTACTGGTGTTATCCTGATGTACCACTGACGTACAGTTGTACTAGTGTTGTAAGGGAAGATGCAACATTAAACATCTGCACTGCTCTGTAAAATTCACCCTCTTAAACTGGTCACCGTTACATCACTGCCATGATGACACAAAGTCAGGTCCAACAGAGAATGACAAATCTTTTTGTCGCTATTATTTTTTCATGGCTGCGTGGATTTCTGAAGTGGGTGAAGTAAAGCTTCATTCAATATTTAGCACAAAAGTCAAGAGCCGCTCATCCGAACCCACTAAGAACGACAGTCCCTCTTACTGCCATTCTCAGTGTGCATGTGTGTGTATTTAAAGTCGTGCAACATGCTTTTGTAATGTGAGTATCCTCCTTTGAAAACAACATCACTGTACACAATCCCCCCTGTGTATTTGCAACCAGTAAATAATCCATGAAGAGCAGGGGATTCACTTTGATTGTCACTTTACTTACTTCACTGTGTTTGCATTTAGGTCAAAGTGAATGCTCTGGTTACAGCAGATGCTTTTGACACTAATTCTAAGCAGATGATGATACGGACCAGATGATTATTTAAGACCAACCACCACAGTGGAGCAAAAGTAGTGGTATATCCAGAAAACTGGCTGGATTAGGAGATTATATACTCAGAGGGGAAATGAATCCCTGTTTTGCTGTATCTGTGCCTCTGTTGGTGAATGTCTGAACTGCAGCTCTGGGAAGCCTGTAGCACTGAAACACAGTTCAGGGGTGAGGAAGCACATTGTATAGAGAGTTCAGAGTCTGCAGGTTTTCACAGCAGCAGCAGCAGCAGCAGCAGCAGCTCATTGAAAATCACTGGTGTATTAAACTGTGATGCTGCCTTCAGATAGAACAATAATCTGGCACCGTGTATCTTTTTTGTTACATAAGAAGTATTTTTTTGTGTACATGACAAATCATACACCAACAATTTGTCTTGTGCTCATCTATCTATATCTGGATCAGAGTGTTTCACTATTTTGGACCTTCGTTTGTGAACAGAAGTGTGCTTGAAGAACAAAAAAAGAGAAGTCATCAGCTGTCGGAAGCTTTGAGCTGGAGCATCTAAATTTGGAGTCACTTCAAGCAACTCATTGCCACGTCAAGATATTCTCGTGACAGGATACTAAAGTACACCAGGAGCTCTCGGTGGAGCCTGGGTGGCCAATCACATGTGGTCGTACGTAAGATCTTGGCAGCATTGTAATGAAGTCCTTTGGTCTGTGTCATTGTGCCTCCTAAACAGGACGTGCTTTATCTCTGTTATTCTCTATACGTGAGCAGCTGCTGCAGCTCCGTCTGAATCTCCCACTTTCTGTCAGAATATTAATGATCTAAACACATCGGTTGTAGTTGTGATTGTGCACAGTAGAAACATCCACAGAGGCCACCTGTAAATATATTTAGTTTGTGTGTCTGGGTGGATTAGCTGGACAGAAGAAGAAAGACAATGATATTATTTTATATCATCATTATAGACAGAAAGTAATGAGCATCCTAAAGCAGACTGCCAAGTAAATGCAATAACACGAGGCAGCCTGCACACTCAATACAACCTATATGGATTCAGCTCACTGCCTCTCTTCTATCTGCATTTGCTGTTAGGGAAGAAATGCACACTAAGTTGTTTTTATTGCTCTGCAAATACAGAGGGGGGGAGTGGGGGTCACCTTCACATGGATGCTTCTCAACAGGATGAACAGTCTCCTCCCGTCTTTATCATCTTTATTCCTATCCACTGGATGTGCCAGAGCTTATAGAGAGAAAACAGACAGCAGGCAACACATTAATTATCATCTACGGCCTTTTGATAGTAATAACATTTGACAAGACATTTTAAACTTTGAAATGATGAGAACCAACATGGTGGTGGCATCGGTGAGAAATCCAGGGGTGTGCTGGACTAGAGAAGTGGTTAAAAATCAGCTTCAAACACACACCCATGCACACACACACACACACTCAAATGCAACACACAGAGAATAAGTTAATTAGACTGAACGGCTTAAGGGAATTGGCAACTAAATCACGCTGGCTTTTTCTCAGAGCTGACAATGAGATTTAATTATGCAGTGAAATTTGTGATGGAAAAAGTACCTGTAGAAAGTCCAAACCAAACCACACTGACATCATCACTGGAGCCTAATCAACCAATCGGCTGATACAAAGGTATCAGTGTTTGGATGACTATAGAATAACAAGAATACAACACGCAGCACAGACGTAACTCAGAGTTTTATCTTCTTCAACTATAAAGCTGCACCAATCAAAGTTTTATACATGAAGTACAAGGTGACTACAATCAATATTTCTGAAATAACAGTATTCTTAGAGCTTTATATACAGTTTCAGCTCATTGTTCAACTCTATCGTTTCCTGATTCCCCATTGACCACACTGTTCAGAAGTAAAACTGCACAGCCTTGATGTCAGGGTTTCACATGGGAAGTTTTAAGAGTTTCACATGTAATCACATGGGGGTTCATGTGTTATACCAAAAAAGGTTCGAAACCACACTTCTCATGTGCCAGCATAGGTCTTCCACATATTTCACAAAGGATTTTAACATGTTTCACACATTAAATTTCAAGATATCACATGATTTTTTTTTCCTGTAAGGGCTCAAAGAGCACAAAGAAACCATTCATTTCCTTCAGGAGTTGGTTGGGACCAAAACCAGAGCTAAAAGAGAGTGAATGCAGAAGTTACAGGCACAAAGTGTCCAGAAATACAAATCCAAATGAACATTAATGTTATGCCATATTATCCACTTAAAGGGCCTAGTTAACATGTTGGAAAATACACTTATTATACTACTCATGACAAGCTTACACCAATCATGTGTAATGTTATGTATGTATGTGTATACAGAGAGAGAGAGTGGAAATCAGGGGCTGATATCAGTCTCCTTATTGGTAAGACAGAAAATAACATTTGGCAAAATGTTAAACTATTATGAAAATTTTGTTTATCGTATTTAAAGATAATCATAAAACATGAGCGCAGGCCTGCATGGAGTCGTGATTATCAGAAAAACTCACATCACAAATTCTATCTCTTCCAGTCTCCTCAGATGTTAACTCTTCAAGTGCTGTACGGCCTGACTACAGATCAAAAATATTAGCTGGTCATTACACACAGTTTTCAAAGAGCTCCTCAGATGTGATATGTGGTTCAGATGGAATCCTTTTTGCTCCGACTCTGTGGCCAGCTGCAGTCTGCAGCGATGTGCCGTTTGATCACCTTCATTAGCACCATCATCCTCTTCTCCCTCACTCTTTCCTGAACTACATCATCATACCTTCATTTTGAAGAAGTTTCATATCCACGCTGTTTGATCTCCCTTGCAGGGCTTTGGAGATTAGCTAAATGAGTCTGCAGTTAGCTTTTAAAAATCACACAATGCCTCCCAAAAATAGTGTCCTCTCAGCTAATGCCTAATCATTGTGCTTGAGCAGTGATGGCTCAGTGGAGTCTCTGCAAGACAGGAGTCAGCCTTGGCACTGCTCTGACCCATTTGTGGGATGTTCACTGCCATCATATTGGTGTTTATCAAATCTATAAAAATGGGGGAGGGGAAGGGACAGTATGACAGTTGTTCTGATAATCCTATCACTATCTCCCAACTAATTAATTTAACGGTTGATCTGCTCATGAATACTGGAGAGGACTGTGGACCACAGAGCTTGCTTTAAATCGCCACAGCTTGGTAGGAAATAACTTTCTCATTCTAGTTCAGGATTAATTAGCCCTAATCTTGGGGCGTTTCCAATGGAGATTTTATAAAAAGGGCCAATACATCTTTGTCAGGAACAATCTATGCTAATTATATTAAAACTGGTGATTAGATTTTCTTCAGTTGTCTCCTTTATGACCATCAAGCAGTCATCAGTCTTGGTCATTAGTTGCTCAGTGTGTCCACTAGGTGGAAGTGTTCACTGTTGAACAGCACAGGAAGCTGCCATTAAATCCTCCCCCTAGATATCACTATCTCTGCTCCGCTTCTCTCAGACTAAGACACGTTTAATGAGGAGGGTTTGAAGTTAAGATGCGCCAACGTGATGGAGAAACTTGAAAATTGTAGGACACACACACTTTTCACTCAAGCAGGAGACCATCTTGCATTCAGCAGTTAAAAATCTGAGGTAAAATTACCATGGAGTAACCTGTTTTCAAATCTGTAAGCACTTTATCGAATGTCATATAAATAATTTGACACATGACTAATTACAACAAAGTATCATGGATTCTTTTGTTCATATTTACTAAAAAACTGCAATACACAGCTTGGCTCATTTGATGCAAATATCTGTTGGTCTCTCAAATCCACAGACATCTGTGCTCGCAAATAAAAAGCTGAGACAACGCCCTCAAGTCAAACTGATTTCTGTGGTTAGGGTTAGGGTGTCTCTGAACCTAACAAGACAAACATCAGTTCATCTAAACATCAAAAGCATCACAACATGTGGTGTGTTTTTAACCACCGCAGTTTGATTTTTAACTTATAACTGCTCTGTTTATTCAATGGAAGAAAATCATATACTAAAGGCAATACAGCCCCTTCTAGTGATTTCAGAAAGTGGGTACAACCATAATTTTATCAGTTTTCTCTGCTCATTTTTTAGTGAAAATTTCCAGTTAATTTATTTTCTGATCTGAACACGACATTCAAACGTCTGGTTTTGACAGTCAAATGTTTTCCTTTTGGGAAAAATAAACAACTCAATATTCACACAAACACAGGAGAAAATGAGTTCCATAAGTCACCATGGTTTCACCATAGCAACTCTTTTATTAGCAAAATCATGGATATTAGTCCACTAATGTCCCCATCCAATGGAAACAGAGGGGTGGGGGTCCAGGGGGGGATATGTAACTTGAAACCATTACAGATCATAATCAATAACAGGGCACTTGTACCCAGCCACCAGTCTGTCTATGCACTCAACACAGATCTACATTATGGTCCTACTGTCTGCTACAAGGCCGCCATTGGCATCCTCTTTTCAAAGCTTCTCTTTGCTTCATGATTCAATCAGGAATGTTTCAGCTTGTAGCAGCGCACCAACAACGTGCGCTCATTAATAAGAGTTAATAGAGTAGCTTCTTTTTGGTCGCTTAGAAAAATAAAACTTTGAAAGAGGATGACAAATAGAGGAATAAAGTCCCTTTGTTTTATATTGTGCACAAACTGACACACAATCACTCACAATCACACAGGCTTCTGGCCTCATCCACTCGCAGCACACATGCAAACCACACATCCGGAAAGGTTTACACACACACCTCTCACAGTATGTCAGAGTCAGAGTGAATTGGTCGACTGAGTTACTTGGTCTTGCTTGATTTGTACACGGAGGAAAAGATGATGTGATGATGAAATAGTCAGAAAAAAAATGATAATATGGACTACAGGGGGCTTGGGAGTGAGCTGAATGGTAACAACTACATGAACCTAACATTTAAGTCAACAAAAAGAAAACACTGCAACTAAGGCATGCAAGGCACAAGCACCTACAAATAAAGACAAAAAGTGTTCATTCATAGACAAAAAAAAAAAAAAAAAAAAAAAAAGTAAAGGCCCCCCTTTTATATAAAAATTCAAAATAATGATAATAAGGTAAAACAAGCACATTTTAAAAACTGTGAAAAATCACTGGGCATAGACAGTTGTACAAATATTTTACACAAAACGTTTTTTCTACACACCGTCTTTAAAACTTTTAGAGATGAACATAAGTTAATAAGAGGTTAAAAGTGACATTCTCAGCAGGGTCCATGAAGATCCCTCCAGTCAGACTCCCCTTGAATAAAGTCACTCGGTACAGTCGGTCACCTGGCTGCCTGAACACACAACAACACACCAGGATTAGAGAAGGAAGATGTGACTGACCACACTTGATCCAGCTCTTTCCTGAAGCAGCGGATATTTACCTTTAGAAAAGGCCGCAGTCCTTCAGGTTGTTCTTGATGATGACATCGGTGACGGCATCAAACACAAACTGCACGTTTTTGGTGTCGGTGGCACAGGTGAAGTGGGTGTAGATCTCCTTGGTGTCCTTTCTCTTGTTCAGGTCTTCAAACTGGCACTGAATGTAGGCTGCTGCCTCCTCGTAAGTGTTGGAGCCTGAATGGGACGAAGACGACACAATAAGGAGGAAAAATGATACAATACATGCACATTTACAAAACAGCTGAATAATTTGCAAAACAAGAAAATAAATATCTATAATCAATAAACTCTACATAATCCCATTTTTTGTTTTGAGACAGCACATAGACAGGGTTGCATTCAATTCTGTTTTAGCACTAAGGTTATCATTTATGGAGGTGTTGTACTGGACCGTACAAATTTACAATCTGAGCTTGGACATGTGGGTGCCAAAAGTTATTGGTGAACCTGACAAGGACACATTGTTTAAACATGAAGCAGCCCACACAGTTCATGAGCAGAGCAGAGCAGAGCGGACAATAAAGAAAGATCTTTGTGTTAGCTGTGGAAACTGCCACACCTTTGAGTGGCCACAAGAGGCAGACAGAGCGTTAGCAAAGAAATAACGAACAAATGTGAGTCGTGGACTAAATGGACTAAATACTAATAAACAGTTAAAAGAACCCCTTTGGGTTGATCTTAGATTTGTTGATAATGTAAGCGAGAAGACATTTTTAAGGTTTAAATTTTACTTATAAACACCTCAGTGTCACCTGCAACATTTTAAATATGCTTCAGTGGATTTGAGGCTTTTATATGTAGCATATAAAGTGCAGCATTTCTACTTGACCTGCATGCAGAGTGGGTCTGTATATCTTTGTCTCACCTGCATATTCTGGGAAACAGATCGTGAGGGGCTCTTTTTGATCTTCTCCTCAAACAAGTCTTTCTTGTTGAGGAAGAGGATGATGGAGGTGTCTGTGAACCACTTGTTGTTGCAGATTGAGTCAAACAGCTTCATGCTCTCGTGCATTCGATTCTGAGTGAGTGGAGACACATACACACAATAGTCACCGACAGGAGAACAGCGAGAACCGACTTAAAAAAAACAATAAAAACAGGAGACAATGAATCCGAGCGTTCATTAAAAGGTCAGAGCGGTCATACCATCTCCTCATCCTCAGCCAGGACCAGGTCATAGTCACTCAGGGCCACACAGAAGATGATGGCAGTGACTCCCTCAAAACAATGGATCCACTTCTTCCTCTCTGATCTCTGTCCGCCTACATCAAACATTCTGCAGCAAGATCACAGAAACACGCGATTAACTAAGTGTAACACAAGTTACCACACTTAATTACTTTTAAGTTTGCATGTTGATCATTCATTCCCATTTTCCATATTTCCCTGCAGCCATGTTGTCCCCTCAGGCTAATTGTGGTTAATATGACTCTTGGACCCAGACCACTTCTTATTCTACTGATGCTTTATTGAAGGGTGGATCATTTCAATATTCTCTCTCTATGATCTTAATGTGATTCAGGCAGGGGGAACCAGGGATTTCACAGTGAGGAAATGTCCCTACTGGGTATGTCCCTACTGGCAACACTAGTGATACTACTTTAACCAGACCTTTGAATCAGTGAACAGCAGAGATTCATCTGCAGTGGCTGGACTCACTTGAAGTGCAGGTCCTTGAAGGTGAAGTGAGTTTCCACGATACCAGTAGTTTTGACTCTGGTCCTCAACACATCCTGTTGGGTGGGTACATACGCACCATGGGATATCCTGTCCAAGTCATTCAGGTAGCTTCAGGGGGAGAGACAGAAAGATGAAGATTGACACCACATACAAGTAAAGGACACATTAGCAGATAAAAACTGAAGAGTACCAGTTACTCCATCTCACATTAGTTCCTGTGCATGTGTCAGTGTGTCCTACTCACTATGCTGCAGAGTCATTCAGCTGGTACTCTCGGGAGCGGCTGAAGCAGGCCTGAACTCCTCCGTCTTTCCACAGCCGCTGGATGACCCCAGCCAGCTCTCCTGTCATGAAGCCTTCTTCTGCTGAGCCAGCGAGGACAAACAGCTGCCGCGCATCATCCTAAACAGACAGAGCCTCTCAACTTTAAACCTTTATGTTGTTGAAATTCTGATGACAGTGCATCAGGCTTTAACAAATTATGTAAAATTGCAATAGCAGCATAATTTTTTTTTTAATTGAATATTGTTAATGCATATTGCGCTTATTGCCAAAAGCAGTGTTTATTGTATCACAGCAAAATGACATTACATTTGTGTGAGTGTAATCCTAAATGACTGCATTTGCGTCTCATCATGGACAGTCATGTCTCATTAAAATCACACCAAAAGAATTTTGTCACTTACAAGCAGCCCTGTCTGAGAGCAAATTAAGACATGGATTAAAGATGACAAATAACTGTGCATGTTCTGGTTGTTTTAGCCATGCCACTTTGCATAAAATTGGATTTCAAAAGCTGCACGGTGTCTTACGCAGGTCAGTGGCCAAAAATTGATATCTGTAAGAGCAGAAAATCAGCATTGAAAAGCTTTGGCAGTAAAATTGGTCACGATGACAGAGCCAGGGCAGTCACGCTGAGGCAATGACTAAGCCTCTTGTTATTCCAGGAAAAAAGCAGATTTGAAAACCAAAACAGGAATCTGTTAGAAATGAGAGGAAACCAAATACTCAGCAGTCTGCACTGTATTCAATTGAAGTGAATGATAAGACTAGCGCAAAGAACAGAGCCAATGTGACCCGAAACAAGACTGTAAACATCTACTTCCATTAGAAAACAGCTGAAGGCTGCTGAAAAGTGTCACTAGATGACAAAACAGCAGTTGTAATATTCATGACATCATTTCCTCATATTTACATTCTGCCTAGTGTCAGTCAGTTTGAGCCTTTCATCTGCTTGCTTCTCTCCTACTCTTTACACTCACATATACAGTTTTTCAATGCAGCTGAATTCACAATAAACCTGCTCTCATTAAAAGCATTTTTTCTGTTTATGCTGTCAACCGGAAAAACTTTGAAATAGTGACTGAAACACGGCCCATTAAGTGGATGTGTTTATCAGCAGCCACTTCTGTGTAACTTTGAAGCTGGAAAAAGATTTTACTCAAACAATCATTGTAATAAAAACTGTTCGCATTAAATCATTTTGAAAGAGCAGCAGCCAATGAAAAAAGTCCAGCACTCGGTCGACTGGTGTAATGAAGTCAACTCTACCACTCATGGACACTTGAGGAGCTATCATTGGACCATAGCCAGTCCAGCCAAAAACAATTACTGTTGCCCATAGCTGTAAAACTCATTGTGTTGACAAACTGCTCCTATAAACATACAATGGACCCAGTTCTGGACAAGTTTGATTATAATTGTTCTCTTTGGGACTTTAACATAAGATTCACCGTTATATATGATCTAAAACTGAAGCTACAGAATCTGATAATACCTCAGTCCATCTTTTTATTTTATACCCACTTACATCACCCTATAGAAAAATAACTTTATTTATATGTAACTATTTGAATGTACTGTGTTGGGTGTTATCATCAGAATGATAGTCAAGTAACTGCACTATTGGATATATGTCAATTTTTATATGACAAGAACAACCAG
The DNA here is from genome assembly GCA_021432705.1 of Caranx ignobilis. Lineage (NCBI taxonomy): Eukaryota > Metazoa > Chordata > Actinopteri > Carangiformes > Carangidae > Caranx > Caranx ignobilis. The sequence goes on from MU269990.1 coordinate 58,956,957, forward strand.
GTATGGATAAACTTTGATTGACTGAATGTGACAGGTAGAAACACGTACTAGTAAAAGTCTGGGTCAGTAGCACAGCAGGGTTAATGAAAGAAATGACAAGCTCACATTTAATTCTCATGTCATTAAACTTTGAGTGTGATACTGAGCATCTACTGACTATGCAACCTGGTACAGAGGAGGCAGAGACAATGAAACTGCCCACTGAGTCTGGATGACATATGACTAAGTTGTTGTTGCCCTTACAGCACTGAGCTTTAGATTAACACAGAAATATAACCTGTAATATTACAAGAAAAATCATACATGCCCGCCCCCCCCATCACTCACTGCTCTGGCTGCATCAGCAAAGTCAATCTTGAGGCGTCCCATAGCTCTGATAATGGCGATAATGGACTGGATGGTGTTGCTGTAGACCACGGCCTTGTACTGCTTACACTCCTCCTCTGAATAACCCGCCTCATGGATGATCCTGGCACACAAAAATGTGACATTAGCAGCAGCCTCCAAAAAGCATGGTTATATTCATGAAGTGGATCATTATGAACAATGGGAAGTAATTGGCTGAGAATGGTGGATTGTGGATTGCGATGGTGGAAACCAGTGAGCAGCGCGCTTTTTTACAGAATATGACAAAAAAAATTTGGTTGCAGCTCTTTATCACACAACTTTTGCGAGTAAACTGCAGGTAGTATCCCTGAATACACCATGTTTTTTGTTTTTTTTAAAGCATGTATACAAGCGATATGTTCAACTTCTCCCATCAATGCATTTGGTTTCACACAAGGGCAGCACATCATTAATCTAATAATGATCTGTTACAAACAAGCCAAAAGGACATTTCTTTCTGCATGTAGACTACAGCTTTGTTTGTCATAAACATTTGTCCCTCCCAAAAGCGTTACCTGCTGCAGAGGGAGGAGGACAAAGGAAATGACAGACAGTGACCTTTGTGTTGTAGGGATACCCTGAGTGATCCACTGTGATCATTACTTGCTGATGTTAATTAAAATCCTCTGACTAGTAGATCAGAATTGATGCCTGGAGTGGGCGATCAACTTAAAAACAGTCATCTGTGGTTAATCTGGTGTCTGTGCTGGGTGCTGCAGAGTGTAGTTCCACCTAGTTCAATGTAATATGTAGTATAATGTAGGCCACCTGCAGTGCATGTCAGCAAAGATGGGTATCGGCCGAATCTCATATTTGCATGATCAGTATCTGTGGCAAAGAAACATGATCAGGACATCCCCTGTAGCATTAAACCATGATGATGCAAGGTGACAATGAATAAACAGTAAGTGCCCAAATGTAAATTTACTGCTCACTCTACAGCAAAATACAATATTCACGTAAAAGTGATGAGTGACTGAGTCAATGAAGGACTGATTTTCCATCAGTGAATAAGTAAAAGATGTTGCACCTGAGGATTACTAATACTTTTATCAGGTGATTGGATACACATAATAAAGTGAGTCATTAGCCTTCACTGCAGTCTGAGGGTGGGTCAGAGGAAGAAACGTTGCTTCATCAGTTCTGTGATTCTCTGAACAAACAGTGCTTTGTGCCTGATGTGTTGTGAAATAAGATGTGTTGCTTGTCCACTTACTTCATCTGTTTAACAATTGTACTTTTCCCAGACTCTCCAGCACCTGAAACACAACAAAAGGGAAAAATATTAAGAACAGCTGATATAGTGACATCATGTTCATTTATGACTTAAGCATAAATCACAAACATAGGTACAGGAGGCACCCTCCCCTTAAATTCACCACTGCATTGTTGACAAGTGTGACATAAATGCACTTCATAGACAGATGGATGTTTTTGCTGTAGAAATGATCATGTCATGTTTAAGGTTGTGCCAGTTGTCATGGCTTGTGCCTTGTGACCAAGTATATACAAACTTGTCAGACATAGATGTGTAAATCCCCATGAAACTGTGCTTTCATTTTGGTCTAAAAGTGCTGTTTCTTTGCTCTGCTTCCCATCCAGTGGCAGGTCACAAACCTGAGTCTAAAGGAATACCTTAAAGTGTGTGTCTTTGTCTCTCACACATACACACACACATGTTTTTGCAGATAGTCTTTGCTGGCCTGGACAAAAGTTATTTAATGATACACTGGTTACATTTCCAGAGGTCGTACTGATTTTGCTGTTTGTAAAATTTTGTGAAAATTACTTCCTGATACACTCAAGACTCCATGACTCCTGGAACCACACCAGTCAGTAACGTAAGTAATTTAGGTGTTAAACTGATTTTTAATTAATGAGGATATTGTGTTTGAAATCTTGTTTACCATAAACTGTAGCATATCAGATACTAGACTGTAAGTTAATGTTGTGAGGACGTGTCTACGGACTGGCCAGGTCACAGTGCAATTGGATTAATCAACTGGATCCTCTCGTCAATGAGATTATACACAGCTTAAACATCCCTTGGTTGAAAACTTGGGCTGCATCAGGCTGACTGGATGGACTCAGGGCGGTAAGATGCATCTATTATAGACCATTTGACTTATATGCTGTCAAAATACATCACTATGTGGGGCAGCATGATGGCACTGCAGCCTTGAAAATGTAAAACTTGTGAATGTTATGAATACAACGTTGCAATTTGGACAAAGATATGAATAAGTCAAAGGTGTGTTTGGTGCACAGTGTCTCATAAAGTTCTCCTGCTGCTGCTCCCTCTGAGATTCAGGGGTGTTTTCAGCTGAGTACACAACATTTTAATTACCTTACCTCTGCAGGGACCCAAAAGTCCCTGGCGAGGTGAACTCTTCATCAATTAATCGTACTGTATGATAAACAGCCACACACACACACACACAGAGCTAATATTTCCACAACCATCACAACACACTTAAAATTAATTCCCAAACACACACTCACACCTCACTGAGTAGCAGAAATTAAAGGCCTTAATTGCTGGCAAATGTGGCAAAAAAAGTGGAAAAAGTAAAATAGGTCAAGTTTGTCAATGAGCTATGACATCTGATGAAGCTTTACTGGCAGGACCAGGGAAAACACATTCCTCGAGATGCAGACATCTTCCTAGGAAAAAACAAACACTATCTCAGTATCTCGTCTGCCACTTTCTCTACTGTGAAAAGTCCACTACACAAAACAAAGATCAATCTTTGTGATTTGTATTTGTGCAGTACACAGTCTACATCTGAGGCAGTCCTCCCACTCAAAACACTCGTCTCAAGAGCATGTCATTTGCAGATTACTGCATTAATGCAAACACCCCCAGTGGGAACGGCAAACTGAAACACTCTGCCATCCTCGCACAGAAACACACACAGAATAAAATGTGGATGTACAACAATACACCCATGTGTTCAAAGAGATATGGTAATAGTTGGACATATGGTAATAGCCCCATCAGATGATAAATCCACAAACCATCCCCACATGTCTGCAGGTGCTTGTGGAAATCGTGACTGAAAGAAAAAAAAAAAACAAAAAACACAGACAACCATGAAAATTCAAATTAGTTCTATCTCAAATGACGCACTCATGCAAGAACTGACTGCTGCGGCTGGCCATTGTACTGTGTCTGTGACTGGGGTGAAGTCACATGTCTGAAAATAAATGGTGCCACTGACATACAGACCTGCCAGAGATGGGATTAAACTAAAAAGATGCACAGCACTGCCGCATCCTCTAAAACGGCTTGTAGACTACATGATGACGCAGGCAGATGTCCAGTTAGCAGGCACTATCTGTCTATGTTGTGTGTATAGTTGCCACAGATATTGCTGTTAGCCAGGCTGAATGGGTTGCTATGCAACGTCCAGGCCCTGTTTTCCTGACTTAACCAGCAAACAGTGGTTATCAGCTACCAGGAATATGAAGGACTGGGAGGAGGTTTTAACAGGTTTTCTGTGAGACAGTAAATAAATTCTGGTTAATCTGGGATTTGTGTCACTGAGACACCAAATCCAATCTATTTAATATCTAGAACGATAATTCTTATTTTATCTCCATACAGTGTTGAATGTTGTCCTTCAACAATTAGGATCGCATTGAAATATATCATAACAGTATACAACAGGGTGATCGTCAAAAAGCGTTGTGTAGAACTACTGAAAATTTGCAGATGAATCACATTGATGATTTGAAATCTTTCTTCCAGGTCTGAAGTTAACGGAAAGACTTAGACTGGTTAAGCAGCATAACTGGCATTGTCTCTTAATCACCACTCTGCAGTTAACGGCATTAAGTGATGTTACCGGCAGACAACAACTTTGCGTGACAAGGACTGACATTTAGTTAAAACCTTTTTAAAAACACATTTTGGTCGCGTTTTAACGGGATGAAACGGCCTTAAACTACGGTTAATGTTTAGTTTCTGTGACGAAAGGCTGCGAAACAGGAAATGGCTGCCTACTTTAACCAAAGTTGAAATAATGAACGCAGACTTCCACAATAATAATGCTAGTAGATACATTTCAGACGCGTTGATGGGTAAAATCTCACACAATTTGAAGCTGACTGCTAGCTAACTAATCCGAGCTAGCGTCGGGGCGCTAACCTAGCTAAGAGGCTAATTGCTTAGCTAAATTAGCGCAGTGATTTAGCGGCCGGTTGCTCTGGGATTAAACTAATCTCGCGGTAGCCACTTTATTGTCTGAGCTGATTTTAATTTGTAGAGAAGAAGACTCAACTCCAGCAGCTCCAACTTTTTAGCTAAGTACGCCTCCACCGTACCATTCATATACAGGCGTGAGACGTTTCTAACTCTGTCGCCTGTGACCGTAAAGTTATTTAACAGCAAAACTTTGACTTGGCTAAAACACAGACATGCTTTAATGGACGTTGGGGGTCATTTTAAGGCCGGTAGTGGATCAAGGGACGGCCAATTTTCAACAAACAGCCCGAGACCCTGTACCCCCACCCCCCTCCCCTCCCGTCCCCGACCCTCCTTGTTTCCCTTACCGAGCAGCAGCAGCTTGACCTCCCGGGCCGCCTTCTCTCCGTCGTCCCGCAGGTTCCTGTCGATCATCTTGCTCCTCTCCTGCGCCGCCTTGTCGTCCGTGCTCAGAGTACATCCCATCTTCTTCTGCCCTTTCCTCCGAATAAATAAATTAAAAAAGGAGGACGAAGACTAAAACGCAACTTTGACTAGGAGTGCAGCAACATGCAAACGCTACCGAGCTAGCATCCAGTGGAGAGGAGGAGGAGGAGGAGGGGAAGGAGGAGGCAGTCGGTCTCTCCAGCACTTGCGATTCAAACACGCCCTTGCCCCGCACACAAGCTCCAAACCTCGGAGCCAAGGCGTCAAGATATCAGTTAACTTTAAAAAAAAAAACGCGGCTCTTGGGACGCGTGGCTCTCGTCTTTGTGCCCAAATTACTCACAGTGAAAAAGACAGCAGGGAGGAGCGGACACATACAATCTTAAAATATTTGCTTCCTGTTCTTCTTCTATCACGCCCGTGAACTGCGCATGCGCGAGGGAGCAACAAGCTTCTTTCAAAAAATTTTAATCCGTGTGCTGAAGTTGAGACCTGTCTGCTGTCTGAGCACATTTGGTGAAGTGAAATGAAGTAAATACAAGTCCTGGAAATAATCAGCGTTTCTACAAATATTACTGCAATGTTTAATTTTGCGTAATTTAACTTATAAAACAGCTAAAATTGAGGTGTGGCGCGTCTGGGTGCCTTATACCATGTACAAAAACAACAACAAAAAATGTCAAAATTTGTCATTAGGAGTTATCAGCTGTTTCCTCTGACATTTCCAGAGATGATGCTTTTGTTTGACTAAACAAAAGTCAAAAAACAGGAGTTCCTCTGAGCAAATGACTGAGATCCTACTGTCTGCCAATAAGAGGAAGCAATAAATGATCTTTAAGTGGTTCCAGTCTGAAATTTCCACTGACCAAAAATGTCACTTAAAAATGGCAGTTGAGAGAAGCTATGATCTGAAAGACCAAGACGATTCTCAGATGAAACTGCACATTTACAGGGCACAGATATGACGACCTGCATGTAAAGACGCTGTTTACCTGCAACATTATCTCAAGTGCGTAAAACAACATCCAGATAGTTCAGATGTTCATTAGTTTTGGAGGAAATGATGAAGTTCGCTGCAGTCAGCACAGGGGTTTTGGAGAGAAAAAACATTCAATCAACACCTTGAAATCTGTTATGCCTTGGGGTGGAACTAAGGCTGGGCAGGTGATGCCCATAATGAATCATTTAATAAATACCAGCAAATTCTGTATTTTTAAATTCTACACTAAGAGAGGCTGGATCCAGAAACAGGACTATGGTCCAAAGCAACAAAGAAGCAGCTCTCATAGTCACCTGACCTGAACATTACTAACTCTTACTAGCTCTTAAACATGCTCTGTGTATGTAAATTCACACAGTCTAAAAATATATAAACCTGCAGGGACTGTGTAATCTATGATATCTGCATGGGGTGTCCTACGTGTTATTTGTAAATGTTTTAGAGATTCATAGTCAAAAAAAGGGTGAATAGTGAAAAGTTAGTTTTTGAACCCAAGAGGTACCATCACTTTGACCCTCCCTACCTTTAATGTAGGCTTCCATAGATTACTGCCATTTGTAGACCAGTCTCCACTTTCATGTCTGATATTTACAGACAAATAGGTAGATATTCACATTTACACTATGCAGCGTTTTCCTGGCACATCATGAAGCATTATGCTGTGCAGACATTCAGGAGACAGTTAAGGCAAATCAGCTGCAATTAGATTGTTGGACAATTGTTTTGTGTGAGAATGCAAGCAGGGGAGAGAGAGAAAGAGGGATCAGCATAATGCATACTTCATCTCTGCTGTCAATGATGATTTGCATTGCAAGCCTCTGTCATGAGCTGCCAATATAACATGTTTGCATGAGCAGCCCACACACACACACACGCACACACACACTGCTCAAACAGCAACACCTTTAGTACTTAAAGGTTTTGTCTTTGGGAATCTAATACCTACAAAACAGAATAAATGTATATAAATAATATCCTCATTGTATGATATATTTGATATTTTGGCTGCAGGTGACAGAGAACATACAGTACTTTGGTTTCTTTGTGATCTTCCTTTAATATTCACTGAACATTTCTTTAAGATTCTAAATGTTGATTCTCAAGTTCAAGTACAAAAGTGAACGTGTGCATTCCACTCTTTGTAGTGACTATTTTGTTTTATGAAATGCAGGGGTAAGTACGTGTAAAGATAATCCAAGTGCAATTCAACAAAGAGGTTTTTGAACTTTTTAAGACTATATTTAAATAACACTGGGTACAAACATCAGCAGCTCTGATGCCGAAGGCCTGCTGTCCTTTAGTGTTGAGCATCTCTGCCAGGTGAAGGACAGATAAACTGAGCCTCACAAACGAGGGTTACACCCTGTGGTCAATGTCCCTCCATGACCACATCCAGGAATTCAAATGACTGGCGGATGTTTGTGTGATTCAACCTGAAGAGGTCTATCAAACCTGCACAGCTGAAACAAACAAAACATGAAAATGTCGTTTCCAAATTATGTGAAATGAGCGTAATAAAAATTCATACGCATGCTTTTATAGGCTACCTACTGTATGAGTCATATCATTACTGTAAAATAACTGTGTGATGTGGTGTAAATATGGTGAAAAAATAAATCTAAATGGGTGTCTTTTCATGTGCCAAACACAATGACAGGGATAAGTTTGGTCTCAAGTGAAACATTATGTCCTTAAAGGTATTATGCATAAATGACACGGGAAAGGGTTGAACTGTGGTCACAATTCATCTCCTCACTTTGCATACAATTTCCATCGCAGACGGACCCTGCAAGATGCAAACTAGCATCATAATTTTTTTTCTCAATTGACTCTAAGTGAACATGGAAAGATTTTACTGTGCATGCACAACACATGAGAAGAAGAGGCCATTAGGGGAAGAGTTTAACGCCCTTTTCTAAAAACCAACAAAGCAAACTGGTGCCACATTAGTCAGGGTTTGAATGGAGGATGTATTAGCATGTTGCCATGACATAGCCATTACACCATTACACAGTAACCCCAGCAACATGAAATGGTCCGACTCCTTCAAGTAACAGAGCCTCAAGAGTGTGAGCTGCATGGTGACATGACTGAGCAGCTCGTCAGCAATCTGATGTTCATTATGTTCCACAGAGATCATGGCCTCCAAGTGGGGCCTATTAGTGTGTGTGTGTGTGTGGGCTTCTATTATTTAGTCATTACTTCAACACAGTGAACATCAAGTATCACATCAGACCCTACATTCAAAAGATCAATGGATGATTAAGAAGCCCCCCCCCTCCCCCTTCTTTCACCCTGAGACATGGCCAGCCAATGCATCGGTCAAACAGACCACAACACACATTTGACTTTTGTGTTGTCCATGTGTATAAAGCCAGGGTCAGGCATTGTTGGAGATGGTCACACAACCGCATCATCATCATCATCATCATTGGTAAACCTCCTTAATCTCCTTAATCTCTCCATAGTGAAAAATCACTATGGAGAGAAACTTAAATGGCCACTGGAGAGGTTTTTTATTTTTTGGTTTGTGTATGACCAACAAAGAAGTCAACCTATTATTTAAGGCAAAAGCCTGAAAAACTAACTAAAAAAAGAAAGCCATTCTGTCCTACTCCCCACCTCTAAGTGTGTAGGAGTAAATACCACTGAAATCACAGCTTAGTCTTTGTTTTTCAGTTATGTGTCATTATCTTTAGTTGTTCATCCTCATTTAAAAGCAGACAATGCTGTGCTTTTGAGTCATTTTGTGTTTTCACATTAGTTTTAAGTTTTAACATCCAATCAGTTTCCTGTTGTTAGGCTGCTTCTATCAAAACAAAAGGCCAAAAACTGCCCTAGGTGACAGTCATCTGCAGGTCTGTGAGATAAACAAGACTGTGTGAGGAACCTTTAGACCTCCAGATGGCAGCAGAGCCATGAAACAAACAGTCAGGACAACACAGGAAGCTGATGACAGGTGACACTAACACCTTCCATCTGTGTTTTTATGTGTTGGTGAGGAGGTTATATAGGTAACCTCTATTTAACCTGAGTCACAGACTAATTCTTTCCACAGTGTTTCCATCAGATCAAACAAGGAGTGTCAGTGAATCCCCAGATAAGGGTTGGGGTTCATTTTGTTTCCATCTGTCTCTTGTGAGTCCCCTAACTAAAGTATATGGAAGAGGACGGCTGCTGAAATTGCTTGAGAGCCCCTTTAACAGAGGTAGCAATTTCTATGCTGACGAAAGTGGATACTTCCATCAGAATCAAGCAAAGGTTATGAATGAAAGCCATAAGGCTCTATTAGTGCTGCCTAAGTATTATCAGCTGTTGGATGAAAATTATTCTATTCTATAAAATTAAGAAATAAACGAAGTGTATTTTGCAAATAACAAAGGTTATTTAACTTTTAGGGAAAAAAGTGAGATATTGAAATGTTACATGGATCTAATGGGTTATGTATGGGTAACATAAACATCATTTCCAGTAGTTGACCGAAGTCCAGTTGGCCCAAATCCTGGGCAGCATCGTGCATTATAGCTTGTCATTAATGAAGATTATAAAGTCACAATTTGCTCTGGGCTCTGAGGAGAGCTACAGTAAATGTCCAACTGTCATCAACATTAGCCTATTAGCACATGATGTCAGTTATGCTCAGAGAAAAATAAATCTAGAGATAACAAAAAAGACTAAACTTGTTGTGTGATGGGGAAGTTTTCCCTCTTCATCCGTTACAGTTTTTATGATCTCAGCCGTTTTGTTAGTAACTGAACGCACCAGTAGATTTCAGAAAATGAGAGGCTGCTATTGTGTGTGGCCCTTTGCCCATTCAAACAGCTGCTCTGGGCTCTGGTTAGATGACCTCATTTCCCTGCTGCCTTGGGGCTTTTCTTCATAAAGTGAAGAGGAGAGAGCGTCATTGTTAGCAGTTTTTTCTATTAAATTCCTCATGCACATAAAGTGGCAAAAGTCTGAAAGAGGGTGATCCTCATGTGTGTGGAGGCACTAAGAGATGTGTTTGTTTTTCACATGGCAGTGAGGCAGTTATACATGAGGAAGCATGTGTAAATATTAAGGAGAGAACTGATGAGAGAGGTGAGTTGTGTGAGAAAGTGCAGGGTATGTGTGTGTGTGGGGGGTGATGGGCTTTTAGCACTCATGGTGCTGGGCAATATTATATATCACATGCCCTGCAGCAGTGCATCCTTTATGGTCTCTTTCTGTCCTCCTTTCAACTCTGAACACTTTCATGAATGCACAGCACACATGACAGTCTGTCAGACTTTTGATCGCTGGTCAGCTTGTGTGCCACTCCAGTGAAAGAACATATATTACGTCACACAAGAAAAGCATGAAGCCTTTGATGGAACTGAGACCTTTAAACAGCCCATTCACATATGCAGATGCTAATTCAGTGTCTGTGCGTGAATGAAGCCCTTATATGATGTTACCATGCAAAGCAAATGCCAGCACGCACTACACACAACTGTACAGATCTCATTGAATTACACATTCAGTGTGGGGCTTTAAAACCAAACAAGCCATTGCCAACAGGAAGTATCATGCAAACGGCTCTTGTATTGTGACATTTCATTTGGAATAACAAGAAGTGTGAAATTTGCCACCGCATGACACACATTTATTCTTATTATTTGTTAAAAGTACAAACTGCCACTGTCGACACTTTTATGTGTTGTGAAAAATATCCAACTTCTCATTTGGTGGTGAACTATCGCAGAGCAACTCTTTAAGCTTGTATTACATCATCAGATTGACATGTCATATTTCAGTGAGAGGAAAAAGAGAAGTTGGTGAAAGTTTGTGCAGGGTTGTGTTTCCCCGTTTCCAGTCTTTCAGCTGAACTGGCTGCTGACTTCATACACTCTGCATTGTACTGACATGAACAGTCACATCCTTTTTAGTGGTGCCTAATTCAACATCTATAGTAACGTCAGTGTTGTCATACGCCATCAGGGAGAGTAATGCTGCTAAATATGATTATTTTCATATAGTTACTGTCACTACAAATTAAAGTAATACATGTCAGAGAGTCCCAGAAATTCAAGGAGCTTCTAGGAGACAGGAAACCACACACACACACGCACACATATCATGGAGACAGAGTCAAAAAGCCTCATATTGATTTGTGATCATGACAAATTGTGAACCGGTGGAAGTGATGCTCATGACTCACGGACACACCCACTCATGTAGTTTTCTACATGACCATCACCAAACTGAAAAACGAAAAACCGTGAAATAAGACAAAGGATTTCTAGTTTAGTTTATAAAACAAACCAAAAACAACTAATAGACTTACAGTGATGTGATCATTGTGCCCAGAGTTTGAATCAGAATAATAAATCACAGTTTTTTTTACATGTCTGTCTCTGGCCTGTTTGATGGCATGCTCCACGTTTCAAATTGCAATGTTGTTTTGTGGATAGGGACCATTATTCTCTGTGATAATTCCATCAAAGTAAGGTCATCCACCAACTGGGGCAGACTGCGTCACTGGTTAAAAGGTCAAAACAGCAGAGTCTTAAAGGTTAACATCCTGCAGCCACAGAATAGAAGTGTGACCCCTGTGTTTTGCCCTCTTTTTAAATCAGTCTTTACCATATCATTTCATACAACAGCTGCTCAAACTTTTCCCTACATGACTTCTCACAGCTTTGGAGAACATGGTGTGTTCGTGCTGGAGATGCGAGTTGCTCTCCATGGTTCTGAAACAACATCTTCCACCATCTCTATCTGTCTCCATCTCTTGGCTATTCAAAAATTTGTGACCCTAGCTCAAGGGATTCAACGCAGCACTCACTAACAGTGCCCACGACCCCTCCCTGCTCTGACCGCCAGTTTTCTTATGCCGTCCAACACACACACACGCAAGCACACACACATACACACACACTGGTTCTTGTCAGAGGAGGAGCAACATCAACGCTGGGTTACTTTCTCCCTCTCTCTCTGCTCCAGTCTCTCGACAGAAGTGACAGGAACATGGATGAATCTACAGCAGCTCATTCGTGTCGTTCTCTTCAGGTAAGACAACAATTCTCTGTGGATTTCTACCAAAACTGCTGCAGGTAAGGACATTAAAATTACCCTAACTTATAGATCTTATAGATCAGAAACTCTCAACGGAAGTTAATATATTTTGACTGAGGCACCAGTGCAGCCAACTGTATTTCAACACATCATCTATAAAGTCAGAAAATGTTTGTGAATTCCCAAAAATTCCACTCTGGGTGTAAATACTGCAGCTTTTTCCTGTGCTACAAAGTAAAATAATCCTGATTGGAATATGATTTCAAGAAGAAAAAAAGATACCAGTCTTATGAGGTACACAAAATGTAAAAAAACAAAAAAAAAAACAGACTGTATAAAAATGTAAAACATTGATAAAATTAGTCCTGTAAACTGAGAGACAAACCAAAAGACAGATTCCAGGAATATAATGTGATGCATCGATATATTGATTGAAACTTTGCACTTCAGATGCTCTTTCAGCTTCCTGAGGAAGTTTCAATTTATTGTAGAGTAGAAGTGAGCTTCATTGTTCCCCTAAGGCTGTTCTGGAAATCTTTATCTTCATTTCTGTGGTGAGCTGAAAGGTCTCCATCAGCCACCAGCATCACATCCCGACCCTGGATTCCCCTGTCTCCCTGCTCCCGAGGAATCCCCCTGGTTACACTGTTTGTATTTAAGAGGGAAATTAGATTTCAAACAGACAGCTCCTCCCTGAAAACTGTAGGCCTACAAGATAAAATCAAGTTATGTTTGTTAATCTTTGCTCATTAACTCTCTCCTACTCATGTCCCCTGGGATGGACTTCCTCTGCTTGTGAAACACTGTAGTGTCCTTTTTATTATATTACTTTCATATTTTCCCTCCTTATCATTTTGGGTTTATGTTCCAGTGCTCTCCACCTTGGTCTGCGTTATTTGTGCCTTTTCCTCTTTCTGGCTCCAGTGCTGGCTCCAACTACAGCACAGACACTGTGGTCTTCTCTTCTCTCCATTACACTGCTGTGTGAGGCCAAAGCTCAGCCTCATGTGAAATTTCCCACTCCTCAGAATTAGGACACACTTCTCTCTGAAATCACTCACTTACACTACCACTACTAATGCCTTAATCTAAATGGGTGTGCTTTGCTTTTCAAAGTTGTTTTATCTCCTACAGATACATTTTTCATATTTGCACGCTTTGCAGTTTCTGCTTGAGTGGAACTACATCTGTACAAACATCCAAAATGACAAGATTTCAAGTCAGAAACATGTTTGTCCTGAAAAGACACTGTAAACTATAAAATGCATTTATGAGACATAAATCTATTTTGTAATGAATCAATTAAAAATGAAACCACTTTGAAGCCCAAGGTTGTTAAATCCTTCCTTTGATCAAACTGTGTACTCTGTGTGATATCTGCAGCTACAGATGTGTTTCCACTTGCTCCAGTCTCTGCAAACAAGCCTCTTATTTCACTGTCTCATCTGCCACTAACTACTGACTTCTGTAGCCGACTGGTGTATCGTCAACAATATCAAAGACAATACAGACTTTTTAAAGCAGAGCTTACCCTGCCAGATGAGTACTACTATATCCTAGAAGCATATTACCGGTACAGCTGTTGCAGGCAGCATCTGCTGGATCTAATTACCATGTCTCTGTGCCTGTCAAAGAAATACTATTTGCCTCCGTGACTCTGTCCAGTAGCCCTGAACAACAACAAGGGAGGTCCAGTAATGTAGGTCTTATTAGTGTGAATAGAGGGAAGAGGTGAAGACGGGCTCGTGAGCAGGCAGCGATCCCCTGCCGCTCATCAGCCATCACGACATGTGGCTTATTAGTCAGCCTCTATGTCGTGCAAATTTACCTGCAAAACTAGTAGGATTTGATATCAACCGCATTGTCCTACAACTAAATGTACAAAAACATCTGTAGAGACTGTGAGGTTTGCAGTTCAGTTGTTGATGTATAATATACCGGGCTGTCTGTGTGACTTGAAAATCTCTTACCAATGTCCATAATGAGCACAAAGGTTCTTGTCAGATTGGAGCAGTCAATGACAGCAGTCAATAAATTGACAAGTAAAAGTAGTAGGGCTGTATTGAAGTAGCTGTGACATCCCTAACTTGAGTATTTCTACTTCATATGAGGAAAACATTGTATTTAATTTGGTGCAGTAGAACCAGACGCTCTGATCCACACTTCTTTCTGGTCGCTCTATTACCCACAATGCAATATGACAATAGACAGTCTGGTCAGGGATTCAGGTGTGTCATGCTAGTGGTGGCTCATGAAGCCTCGAGCAGAGATGAAGTGAAGGCACAAGGCTTTAAATTACTTTTTTTTTTTTTTTTTACATACATACATAAAACTTTCCAAACCTATAAACAATTATAAAAGTACAGTTAAGACTTCACACATCTACAATACTTCTCTCTACCTCTAAAGATAGATTCTGCAGTACCTGTTTCTGCTAATATTTCTGTGCTTTTAAAATGATCAATCTATCAAAAGAATTAAAATGGAGTATTTTTACTATGTTGTATTCCTCCTTTTAGTCAAAAGTCCTCCACCACTGCTTGAAGGAGACTGTATTGACGTACATTTATTCTCTAGAGACATACCTGATATTAACCATTACTACTGCTCTCTGCAACCCTAACCTTTAACTTTAAACCAAGTGAAATCTAATCTTTAACCTCGTGGAAACCTGCTTCTTGTTTTGTTACGAGATTCTTCTCCACACCAAATGATTAAAGCAAAGTTTGCCCAAATCTCATATACAGAGGTTGCTATGAGGCGTGCGCAGACACACACACACACACACACACACACACACACACACACACACACACACACACACACACACACCAGCTCTTTTTTTCATCTGCAACAGAAAAGCCCCAGAATGGGTCTTTGATGAGTAAGTGATAGAGTTAGAGATGCTGTAATGAAGTTTCATCTCGCTGTAAGAGCAGGAAGGAAACATCTCTCAGGTACAGTATGATGTTATCGTGGAGTCTAATGGAGTCACTTACAGGGTTTCAGCAGTATGCAACAACCCCCTGGTCTCATCTAAGTGTCTTTACATTGATTTTCTGATCAGAATACATCAGATAATCACTTTGTTATGCAGTGTACATACTGTAGGTCTATTCCTGATGTTTCTTGTTCTTTAACATAATCATAACTGTAATGATACTTAGCCTTAATTGTGGTGTTTTACTGTTAGCTCGGTCATGTGGGGCCATTCTAAATACACCGACCATTACATATACGAAACAACAGGTATCTGCATATGTATATCACAAAGCACACACAGATGCTTTTGTCCAAAACATCTATAATAGGCAACTTGGTTGTCTGGATTTATTTAGTGTGGAAGACCCAGTGAAACAGTTTTTTTTAACTCAACAGGCTGAAACTACCTTGATAACCTTTATTTAGCCTCAGAGAATCTGTCCTGTTTTAATCTGGCTCAAACAGGAAAGCACACAAGCACAAACAGACACAAGCTGCATACTCGCAAATCCTGTTTTCAAACCAGGCAAAACCAAATTTCATCTCTGTGTGTTTTAGGAAATAACTCCTATAATCACATTGGATCAAAATAAGAACTTGACATTTTGAGAACTTGACATTCACACTGATTAGATCATCTCAAGGGTCATTTTATGACTTTCAAGGTTGAATGTGAAATGTAAATGCACTCTGTAAAGGTGCAGGTCACCTCTTGTCTTGTCCTCTTGTCAGGTCAGATTGGATCAGCATTAAGATTTCCAGGTCAGTTAAGATGTAAGTGAGGAGAGTAGCTTGGCAAAGAAACCAATTATATCATTATACAAGTATAAGATATCTCCGACCCAACACTAGCTAAGATGTGCAATCATTACAAAAAATCTCTTCACATAGAAAGCATTAATATTATTCCAGTCAGATCACAACTGCCAGTTAATTGTAAATATCTGCTGATTACCAGATATAAGATCAGACCCACTGTGCAGATATAAACTCCAAACCAGTTCCAATGTGTTATGTCTGATATGAATATGTGCTGTATATTTCTAAACACAGCTGCTGCAGACTGTATTTGTTCACCTGTCCATCCTGGATAGCCTGCACCACAAACTCAGAAACACTCAAACACCTGCCACCTGCTTACACACTCAACATAAAACATGATTTTGGATCCGTGACTGTGTGGGCAGATAAATGCAAACACAAAGATATTGTATGAACAACAGAGGTATATCAAAGTAGCTGCAAAGAAACTCACAATCATTTTCATTACCAGGTGTTGTACAGATGTGACTCGAGCCTGAAGCATCTGTGAGGGGGATATCTGATGGGAGACAGGATGGAGGCTCTGAATTCATCCCACATCACCAACAGCAGCAGGGCTGCCGAAACCAGCCTCTTCTCTGAAAGTCCCTACACGATTGTGGAGATTGTGCTCATCATCCTGGTGGCTGGATCTCTGAGTGTGATCACTGTCATTGGAAACATCCTGGTCATGGTCTCCATAAAGGTTCGGGTTTTCTTGCTTTACTCACTCATGATTAATGAGCATGTTTCAGGCATCCATCTCTGGGCACCCTGAAAAAGCACACCCAGAATTACAGATAAGAATACAACATGTGCAACCCTGTGTGTGTGTGTGTGTGCGTGTGTCTGGGGGGGTAATCTAATCGAAATGAGAAAACACACATCACATTTTGCAAAAAAGATTAGCATCTGACAGCCTGCTCCATGTTGTTTCTCTAAAGGTAAACAGGAACCTGCAGACCGTCAACAACTACTTCCTGTTCAGCCTGGCCTGTGCAGACCTCATTATTGGCATCTGCTCCATGAACCTCTACACTGTTTACATTGTGATTGGCCACTGGCCGTTGGGAGCAGTGGTGTGTGACCTGTGGCTGGCTGTCGATTATGTTGTCAGCAACGCTTCGGTCATGAACCTGCTTATCATCAGTTTTGACCGTTACTTCTGTGTCACCAAACCACTCAGCTACCCAGCGCGCCGCAGCACCAAGATGGCGGGGCTGATGATTGCAGCAGCCTGGGTCTTGTCTTTTATCCTGTGGGCACCAGCCATTTTGTTCTGGCAGTTCATTGTAGGCGGGAGAACCGTGCCACAAAGTGAGTGCTCCATCCAGTTCTTCTCCAACCCTGCGGTGACTTTTGGGACAGCCATTGCAGCGTTTTACCTGCCGGTGGCCATCATGATCTACCTCTACTGGCGCATCTCCAGGGCCAGCCGCAGCCGGATGAGGAGGGACAGCAGGAAGACTTCAGGTACCAGCCTGGGAGAGGGCCCCTCTCACAGCCAGGAGGAAGGATGTGGGAGCCAGAACAACTGCAGTGTGACGAGAGAAGCTCAGGAGGAGGCTGAAGATGGGAAGGAGAAGGAGATACTGCGGCAGTCAAACGGAGGCAGCCCGTGCAAGGAAGAAAGAAAGGACCAGGGAGACTCAGACAAGGGAGACTCAGACAGCATCAACCCTTCAACGTCTAAGGACCCAGTTGCCGTCCCTGAGTCATCACAGACAGGATCAAATGGTGGGAAAAAGACCAATCAAACACAGCCACCTTCTCCAGAGAACTCAGCCGCTGACAGGCAAAGTCTGGTCACAAGGACACTGTTTAAGGTATACCTTTGATTATCAGACACCACAAATGATCAATCATGAATTTGACTGGAATTCCAGCTTTAAATATTGTCCCATGTCCTCCAACCTTAACAACCATAGAGGTTGTTCATCTAACAACCACATAGGTCGTATTTTATATCTTTGTTTCCTTAGATTCTGCACTTCTCCCTCATACTGAGACCACTAGATACTAGATACCGCCTTTAAAAAAACATACACATGAACATATTCGCATGCTGACATCAGCATCCAGCTCAATGTACTGCTGCTCCACAGAGCTACTTGCATGGCTGTGGATTTTGAAATTCATTCAGCTTCATTAAGTGTTTTGGTGTCTTTCAGCTCATCATTCTGTTTTTTCAGCCTGAATACAGTATTTACTGTTCATTGCTCATCAGCCTCGTTTCCAGAGGCAGCAGGCGACTGGTGTCAGATGAAGCTCTAAAATCCCACTGCACACTACCAGCTCGGCACCACATGATAGACAGACGTACTTGTAGCATTGTAACATTTAGTGGCTCAAGAACCAGACAGTTCTCTCTGAGACCTAAAAAGAGAATGAATGAGAAATGAACAGCAATGTCACCAATGAGAGTAAATCCCAGCTTCTTCTTCTATTTTTTCCAGGTAACAAAGCAGAATGCTGTGGCAAAGTGGAAAAGGAAGGGCATTTCCTCCAGGGAGAAAAAGGTGACACGCACCATAATGGCCATCCTCGTCGCATTTGTTGCCACATGGACGCCGTACAATGTGATGGTCCTGATCAATACCTTCTGCTCCGTTTGCATCCCAAACTCCCTGTGGACCATAGGCTACTGGCTCTGCTACATTAACAGCACCATCAACCCGGCCTGCTACGCCCTCTGCAACGCCACGTTCAAAAACACCTTCAAGCAGCTGCTAATGTGTCAGTACAGGAACATACGTGCAGCACGATGAAGGTGGAGATCCCGCCTCATATCTGTGATGGAAGAGAATACTTAAGTGGATGTAACGTAAAAGATGCTCTAGCTATGTTCTTACTGTGCAGTTTGGTTTTCAACTTCCTTCCACTGCCACTGAAAATAAAACTGTGTTTAAAAGTGTATAATAATACTTAACGTTAAATGATTTTTAAAACAGACCAGGTATTGTATTATAACACCCTGGATAATGCATTCTGGTGGAAATGCAGTGTATTGTAAAAATGTACATTTGACAGTTTTATCGTGACAGGATGTTTTCCTCTCCTGCTCTTCCCACATGAGCTTGTGCAGTATGTTGTTGTAATATGCAACCTGTTTTTACCCCTGCATTAAAAAGTGGGGTTAATGTGATAAAAGCATATGTCAACTGTAAAAAAAAAAAAAAAAAAAGATGAACCACATTGTTGATATATCCTGTATTATTACCACATTATTGTATAAAGTGACAATGAGCTGTGAAATGGAAAAAACAATCAGCTGAACCGGAAAATGGGTGTGAATTAAGAAAAGAGAAATACAACTATCAATAAATGTAAAATGATGTGTGTGTGTGTGTGTGTGTGTGTGCGTGTACGCATGTTGTAAATTTACTCAGTCATATTAAGCTACTAATATCTGTAATCCATGTTGTTCTGAAATGAGCCCAAGTGTAAGATTTGTCTGTACCTCCTCATCCTCACGTTCACATCTTTTCTCTAAATAAAAGAGACCATGTCTGAACATTTCATTAAACATCAGTTTTCTTGGCCAGAAAGGATCTCACGTGGGGCTCAGGATTAAGGTGCAGAGCCTTATCTGTTGGCTCCACCATCACACTGAGCTTCAGCCAAACTGGCTGCATGAGAAGAAGAAGGTTAAGTCATCTAGTTCACTGCTTTTGTCTCTTATCCACAGTCCTCAACAAGATGCTCATCATGAAAGACTTAGTTTTTCCACCACTTGTTGGTGGGTTATACAATTGATGTTTAATAGTAATACTCCCTGAATAGGAACACATGGGGAGAGTGAAACAACAGAAGCGATAAAATTCACACTACAGATGTTCCACCCAAATATTTTTGTGATAAAACAGATTTAGGAAGAGGAAACCTGGTTGAAGCAAGAAAAAATCCCTTTTTTTTAATACTGGTTTACAAATGAACCATTTAAAGGGTTCAAGTGAAAACCTCACCTGTCATTTAGAGGATCATTTTTACACCCCTCCCTATTTAACACCAGCATCTGAAATTCCTGCACTGAAAGAAGCGAGGATCAGAGGAAGATCTGAGAAGACGGTGGGGAAGGTGTGATAAAGTGTCTCTTTCCTACTACTCCTCCCATGGACTGGGGCGTCATAAACCTCTCCTGGTTTCAGTCAGACACAGAAACCAAACAGACCGGAGTGAAACCCTCTTCCAGTCTTTGCTGTGATGAGAGAAGACAGGCAATGTTTCTCTGTGGCAGCTGTGGAGTTGTTACGCCCTCTAGTGGAAGAAAATGCTACTCCCTTGATACTCCTGCATGAGAAGGCCAACAGATCAAACAGAACAACCGTCTGGGATGCACTCTCCCAAGGTCACAACTGGGCATTAAGAACAAGTTTCATCTAGGTTCACTGATTTAAAGTGTCCCCTGGAAACAATTCTGTTGTGTTGAGTGATTCTGCAGCGGTGTGTGTTGTCTTATAGATGTTATTGTCTTAATTTGCAGTGTGTTTGTGTGTTTAGATGTGTTTTCTCAAGTTTTATATTTTCAGGACTTTGAATGTGAAGTGTAAGAGATCTTCTTCATGAGGTGCACATATGAACACAACTGCTGTTTCAAGACTAAATCTCGCAGCAGGACTTGTGCCCATAACCGTGCTGTGGATACTTCTGCATACTTTCATCAGCCCCTCTGTTTGGCACACTTTTCACCTGGCATCAGACCTTGGGGGAAGGTGGTTTGTCATCACGGGGCCACTACTGCCGCCGGCGGAGTTTTATGTAAACATGTCAGCTTGCCTGTTTGTTTATATTGTAACCCCTGTTCCTCTGTGTAGCATTCATGTCTTTGTTATCCAGTGTTATCAAAGACAACACGAAAACAAGAAGCGGCTCCGTGTGTCTGAGAACAATCACTGCTTCTTTTGACATAAGCAGGAGACTCTGGGATGTGTAGCCTACGAGGGAACTGACATCTACGAATACTCTGCAATCAGGGAGTTACATTCCTATATTTCCAATTTACATTTCTTTATGAGACAAAAAGCTGTGCTCAGATCAGTGTTTACCCTGTACACACTACATCCGTGGATAATTATCCACTTTACATTTGGTCAAAGCAACCCAAGAACTGCTGCTGTTTAGAGTAAACACACACATACCAGATGTATGTGGGTACCGTATGGCTGAGTTGTCCCACGAGCATGGATCTAATTCACTTCCGTACTGACTGCCAGAAGAGTCATAGCAGAGGAAAAGGACCAGACGGCCTCCTGGAAGGACCTGCCACTACCTGTTGATTATCCTGAACCACATATGGAGGACAGAGCGGTGCTGAATGGAGGGGCAGCGGGGGGTGCTTCTGGTACCACAGAGGAGAGCGCCAAAGACCAGAGAGCGAAGAGCAGCCCAGACCTGCTGCAGATGCTGAAGGCGGCAGAGAGGAGGTGCACTCCTCAGGGTCAGGGCCCAGATGGGGCCGAGGCTTCAGAGACGGGAGAGACAGTTACTGAAGCTTTGAAGACGGCAATGGTGAGCAAGGACCCTGATAAACTTGCTGACTCCACAGGAAGCGTGAACCTGCATATGCTCAGGCTGTTAATGATTTTGCCTGAGATGTGCATTTCTCTTGCAATGTTTGACCAGCCACCCACACATCCATTTGATAATTCTAAGAACAGACTTAAAGGGAAACTCATCAGTCTGTCTGTAGTCTATAGCACTGCTAAAAAAAACATTAAAGTGTATAAAGTCAGTGCTGGTATAGAACATAAAATCACCTGAATCTCAAAATGAAGGATTTAAAGAGCAACTATACAAGATCTTTAGCTAAACTATGCTACATTTTTACCTTAATTAAACAGCTTCAGATTAACTGTGATGGTTAGATAAATGACCTGTAACTTGTTACAGGGAGAATGGAGGCTCTCTGCCTTCCACGTAGCGTCTCTTGGCTGAAAACCAAACTTGCAAGATCAGTGCCTCCGCCCTGGTGTCCCAGCTTTGTCTCGGCGGCACCGCAACACAAATGTAACCTGCAATCTCTACTTTATGACAGATAAGACTACCCCTGTCGTAACAGCATATATGATACATATCGTTACCCACTGCTCCATGGATTGCTTTTTCGCCGGCTTCATTGAAAACAAATGCACAAGTTTGTAAGTGACAGATCTGTGACAGCCCTCTCTCAAGCCACAAAAGACATTATACAGCTGCTTTCATAGGCTATGTGGTATTTTCCATGATGGGATGCAGGGTGAAGTGACCAGCATGTGTGACGCTACTGAGCTACTAAGTAGACAGGAAACAGTTAAGTCCAGCACTTCTGTCTGATTTATGAGCAGAAACCGAAGTTGCCCTCTATGACCCTGAAAGCAGCTTCAAGCTTTGGGTTTTTTTATGTTTTTTTTTCACTTTGCCGTCGTCTGTCTCTATAGGTGCTGTCCTCATTTCTCTCACTAACAAATGAGTCTATAGCTGTGTGTATCTTTCTGCTGAATGTATACCCTGAGAGCAAAGTGCACTTCAGTGTACATATTCATATTCATCTGTGGCCTCAAGTGCACTTCGACTGAGCTTCTCTCTCCTTACAATGCTCTTACTTCTCTGAATCTCCAACCTGTCTGTCCCCTCTATATACTTTCCCAGAGTTCCCCTCTGTCTCACAAAGGCTCCATTTGTTTCTACTTTCCACTCTCTCTGTCCTCTGTCCACCTGTCACCTGGGCCTGTTGGAAGAGGGTGTGGCATAAAGCGTCACTGTGTGAACTCTGCATATAGTTCAGCTGCATCAGCTAGAAGCTCTGTGGGGTCGTTGAGTGTCACAGTGGGAGCGCTCAGCCAGCATGAAGAAAGCCTACAGTCTAGTGAACATAACTAAAGCCAAGGACCAGGAGGCAGTGCAGTCCATCTGTATCAAGGTATCACCGGCTTTTGCTTTGCACTCTAATGGTCTTTTTGGGAGAAGTTTTAGAGCTTTCTTTTGAAGGGCAGTGGGTCAGGTCTTCATGAGGAATAAGGTAGAAGAAAGCATAAAACAGTTTTAATTGATGTACTTAAACTTTTTAAATTATCCTCTTAACTGTATATTTTCTTGTCTTCTCCAAGGACACAGAAGAAATGTCCAGAAAGACATTACTGTTTGAAGCAAATCAATGCACAGATTATCTCCCAAACATATGTTTTTTAACACTTGAAGACTCACAGCAACTTCACTTAAAACAATTATTGGCTTTCGTTGGACTTTTCAGTCACAACTTCAGTAGCTCACATGCTTTCTGGTCTCAGTTTTGTGACCATGAAGTTAACATTCACACGGCTCCGAGTCCCAGCTTAATGTCTTTTTGCGTTGAAGATTAAGCAGCTGCCTGAGTAACAGACAGCTGTACTTAAAATCCTGTGTTCAAGTGATCATTAGCACAAAAACAGTTAAAATTTACACCAGTTTGTCTTTGAAGAGTTACAAACGCTTGAAAACTCTCCAGCCCTGTGGATGTTTCATTATCTCTGTGTCACCGTGACAGAAGAAACTGAGGTCACACAAGTGTCAGTAACTTAAAACCTCATTTCTGAAATTCGCAGGTAAGAGGTTTAATCGCTCCTACTGAAGATTTGAGGGTGCAGTTTGAGCAGCAGCATCACACGAAAAATGCTTTACTTAATCCTCACGCAAACCAATACCTTTTCCTACTTAATGTACTAATGCAGCTGTAATGGATATCCTTGGTTTTGGAGAAAGCTTCAGAAAGCTTCAAGCTACCAGAGTTATTTTGGAAAATAATGGAAATGTTTGACTATGAAGTCCCAATAATTAAATGTTAATTGAAGTTTTCATTCACACATTGCTGACGTAACAACATTATTTGTCTGCATGTCGTTCAGCCCGAGCTTTCTACTTTTTGCATCCCTAAATCCAGCTTCATTCTGAAACTGTCTTTGTGGCTTCTTCTGTACTGACAGCCGATGACAGACTCTTGATGACCTTTTATAGAGGTCACAGCACAGCAGAGGGGTAGAAGAGAGGGGCAGCCCCACCTTTAAAGGGCTAATCCAGCAACTCCAGTTAGCGGACTTTCACAAAGCTGGAAAACTGGACCAAAATGATTAGAAACAGATCCTACATTTCATTATAGTTATTAATAATTTAAGTCAAATGTTACTTGAAGTATAATTTAAGTAAAAAAATATATATATCATACAAGTGAAACGACATCGCCAACTTTGTTACTTGAAAAATAACTGTAGTGAATAAACTCACATTCATAGATAAAATCGGTGGCATGTCTCTTTAAGTGAATGCCTTCAGATTTCATCCAACAGTGTGATCTGCAGTACACAGCAGCTCCAACAGTTAGGCGTATATTTTTCAGAGGTAGGGTCACCCCGGGGGTGTGTCTGGTTTGGTGCATGTAAGGAATAAGCCCTCACTAAGCTAGTAGAGTGAGTAACTGTGTGTGTGTGTGTGTGTGTGTTTTTTTTTTTGTGGGGGGGTGGAGCTGGACTTGCAGCTCAGTCTCAGGCAGCAGAGACAGATTTAGCTGCCAGGGAGCAAACATGGCCAAGTGGGATTCGTGTGGCAGCAGCCCAGCCTTCAGACAGCCACGGTGGATGGTGAGACAGCAACAGATACAGAGATGAGTCAGGGCACCAACAGGCACTAAACTGTATGTGTGATAGTGACATGCTGTGAGAGAGAAAAGCTGGTAGTTTGACAGAGACTGCTGTGATGTGTGATGCTTGTGTGCAAATTTGGCATCAGTTGTGTCTAGCATGACTTTGATGAGAGACTATGCATGTGACCTGTCTCTTTCTCATCTTGTTTCCCCTGTGCATTCGTGTCTCCCCAGCAAATACAATTCACTGAGCAGAAACAAGAATTCAACAAACGTCCCACCAAGACAGGCCGTCGCTCTCTGTCTCATTCCATCTCACAATCATCCACAGACAGCTTCAGTTCAGGTAAGGAAACATGCAAACACACACTCTTAAGTCTGATCACATGTCTTTGATATATAAACTGAGCTGGTTCTGGTCCCAGCAGCAGCACGAGAACTGCAGGCCCCCTGGATTAGCCTTGGTGCTTTCTCCTTCAGCTAAACCTTCATTAAAAGAAAAAGTCTTCTGAAGAATTAAGTCTCTTTAATTTGGTCCTAATCGGCTCTGTGAGCCTTTCTCCAACATGTCAATCACTGCCATAGTTTATGCAAACTTCAAAGACTCAAAGAAAAGACTCACCAAGCTGAATGTTAACCCCAAAAATGGCACCAGATACAACAAAAACAGAGCAAGTTCCAGTCCTAATCACATATCTCCGTATTGCTTTAACCATATTCATTCTTGGCTACTACATGCTGATGACATTATAAGCTGATTGGTTTTATAAAACATCTCATTTCCGTGTCACAGTGTGCAGTGACAGCTCCGAGGATGAGTCTTCTCCCAAAGACAAGGTTCAGAAGAACTCCAAGGGCTTCTCTGACTTCTGCATCAAAAACATCAAGCAGGCTGACTTTGGCCGCAGAGAAATAGAAATAGCACAGCAAGGTAAAACCACAGAGTCATCGAACCTCTGTTAATACATTTTCACAAGTGGTAAATTTATGATTCATGTAGCAAGCATCTAATAAAACTCTGTAGAAAATGAGGTCTGTAGTGATAAATTTAAAACATGTACACATCCATGATGTCTGTCCTCATGCTGAACGCTCACCGTCTGTGACATTTAGAAATGCCAGCACTGATGGTCCTGAGGAAAAGAGCAGGTGGGGAGAAACCTCTGACTGGAGCCAAAGTGGTGGGCTGTACACACATCACTGCACAGACAGCGGTCAGTTCAACACACACAACAAGCCTAAAAATCACTGACGTTTAGTGAGTGCTACAGACAGAGCCTGATAATTTAAGACAAGTCAGAAGAAGATGGAGGGGATTAATGGTTATTTTTTCTATGCATATGCACTACATTCATCTTTTCATATCTTCTGTCCTGTTGATTGTCAATGTGTCTGTTGCAGGTGTTGATTGAGACTCTGTGTGCGTTGGGGGCTCAGTGTCGCTGGGCAGCATGCAACATCTACTCCACTCAAAACGCAGTGGCTGCTGCCCTGGCTGAAGGAGGTAGCTACATCCACCAGCTGTGTAGCACTTACTCCTCCCTTTTATCCATCTTAATTGCCTCTTTTGACCATCACATGCTCATTATGTCTCATTCTTTCAAAGGCATCTCATTGTTTGCATGGAGGGGGGAGTCAGAGGACGACTTCTGGTGGTGCATTGGCCGATGTGTCGCTGCTGAAACCTGGCAACCCAACATGGTTGAGTACAACACACCAAACGACAATGCGACAATGCAACTAGTTGTAACGAGTGACATTTCGTTCAAAAATTGAATCAAACTTTATATTAACCAACGATCGGTAATGCTTAAAAGCTCTGAAGTAAAAAGAAAAAAATCACACACTAAATAAAGATAGACAGGGCCTCAGTCGTTTGCTGACTCCTTTGCTAATTAAATTAACAAGCTAAGCTAAACACTGCGCTAAGCGCTGGCACCGTTACCAGCCTGTTGGAGCTAGCGTGCAAAATGTAATAAATAACGACTGGAATTTCATTTACCTCAAAATACAGCAGCACATACTTCATCTTTCTGGCCAGTCTTTACTTGAAGAATCGTCTACAGGGCTCCAAATCCACAAACAAGGCCAACAGATGATGTTTGGTGACTCAGAGAAGAACTCAGGTGAGGTCTACCTGCTAGACCTCACCTGCAGCCACGCCCTCCATTATGTATAAATTTAGACCTTATTAAAAAGTGACTTTATATAATTTCACTCCCGTCGACCTGTCATATAGGTGGGAATTAGCTACAGAAACTAAAGACTTTTTTCTTTCTTTTTTGCACCAGACTGTAAAAATGCTGTAAGGTGGCTTCCCTCAGGCGGAGCTGCAGTGTTTGGTAAAAGCAATGCCAACATTGTAGAGCCTCTTGATCTGTTTCTTGCGTGACTCCGACAAAAATGTCACATTACATGTAACCTGTAGCTATTTCTGTACAAATAAATATATATATCCCATGTGATATCAGAGTAGAAAATTAAGTAAGGGGCTTATACTGTGATATGTGGATTTTGATGGCACTATTTAAAGAAATATATAATTAAAACAAACAGTATATTTCAGCAAATCAAACTGAATCTATGGTATTGTCCAACTGTGCTTTTAAACTGTGGCTCCAGATTCACTTCCACTTCACTGTGTTTATTAGTCTCAGTTACAAAGGCTGTGGTGATGGAAAGTGGATCTTTCTTTGTCAACTCTTGATAGATTCTGGATGATGGAGGTGACCTGACCCACTGGATCTATAAGAAGTACCCAAGCCTGTTCAAGAGGATGAAAGGCATTGTGGAGGAAAGTGTCACAGGCGTCTATCGGTCGTTTCTCACACAAGTCTCAAATTTAGCTACAAATACACAGTTATTCTTTCCAGCTCACATGTGTGTGTCTGACTCTGTTTCAGCTTGTACCAGCTGTCAAAGGCAGGCAAGCTGTGTGTCCCAGCCATGAATGTTAATGACTCAGTGACCAAGCAGAAATTTGACAACCTCTACTGCTGCAGGGAATCCATACTGGATGGGTGATGAACCATGTTGTGTTGGTTAAAAGGCACAAACAGCAGTGCAGCATGCAGCAATGACCTGATGGTGCATAACTCTTCTTTCAGGTTGAAACGAACCACTGATATCATGTTTGGAGGAAAGCTGGTAGTGGTGTGCGGATATGGTGAGGTTGGTAAAAACAAAAAAAAACGTCAAAATTGCAACATGTGTCTCAAAGAAAATGCTAACTACTCAATTGAAGCACCTTTACCCACCTCTTTTCTTTCTCCATGTAGGTTGGCAAAGGTTGTTGTGCTGCCCTCAAAGCGTTGGGGGCTGTTGTGTACGTCACAGAGGTGGATCCGATTTGTGCCCTTCAGGCTTGGTATGGATGGAAGAAACTTAAATAAGCATATGTGTTTATTGTGTTGCTTTCCTCCCAGAGCCATAATGCAAAAGTCTGAACCCCATTCTTTCAACCCCTGCTCCTCTTAGCATGGATGGCTTCAAATTGATCAATCTGAGTGAGGTGGTCAGACAGACGGACATGGTCATCACCTGCACAGGTAACTGCTTCCCTCTTATCAAGAATGAGAGAGAACACCCGTGTTTGTTTTAATTGGGTTTTACTTATTTTTTATTTCTCTGCAGGAAATAAAAACGTGGTGGTGAGGGAGCATCTGGACAGAATGAAGAACGGCTGCATAGTCTGCAACATGGGACACTCCAACACTGAGATTGATATAGTAAAAACATAGACTACTGTGTGTGTGTGTGTGTGTGTGTGTGTGTGTGTGCATTCTTTTATGTGTATAGACCTCTGTATGCTTACCTGTGTGTTAAGTATATACTGTTGCTCATTAGGGGAGTCTGCAGACTGCAGAGCTGAGGTGGGAGCGTGTGAGGCCTCAGGTGGAGCATGTTATCTGGCCTGACGGCAAGAGGATCATCCTGCTTGCTGAGGTAATGATGCTGTTATTATTGTCATTATCGCTATTGTTATACAACACTACCATGGGATAATGTACAAAAATAACTGAAAGGGTTGGTGCTGCTCTGTTGACTGCCTCTCTGCACATTATCCTGTTCAATACACAGCTACATATACATCATCACTTGATTTGAAATATTGAATTAAGATTATGTCAAGTGCAAGCAACAGAAGTCGTTTTCATTGTGGGGTGGATATTCTGTACTGAGGAATTACCTGGTGCAAGATATCAAGGTTCACACACAGATTTGTGGTGTTGTTTGGATTGTTACTTTTTTAATATGTACATATTTTTATTCATACTTTGGCTGTTTTAGGTGCTAAATTGCAAATTATGTAATTGTCACCAAGACTGATTATTAATTTAACAAAGTAAGCTAGATCTGAAGTCTTCGCTCATCCTTTTAACCAAGACCAACAGTATAAAACAAATATGCCAAACGTTTAAGATAGTTTCACCAGTGATAATTGATTAACTGAGTATCAAAGCCTCAATGCCAGGGGAATGATTTTTTTATTTTTCTCTCAGGGCCGTCTGCTGAACCTGAGCTGCTCCACAGTGCCGTCGTTTGTCCTCTCCATCACTGCTGCAACTCAGGTGTGGTAGAGTGTTTGTCATAGAGATCAGTTTAACAGCATACTTTTCTTTACTCCTCAAATGTATCAAAATGTAAATGTCAGTGCGCCTGCTATTTTTACATGGATCACCTGTGGGTGTGATTAAAGATATCGCCTGTTGTGTTTCAGGCACTTGCTCTCATAGAGTTGTACAATGCTCCAGAGGGACGATACAAACAGGACGTCTACCTGCTGCCAAAGAAGATGGGCAAGTCTTCTTCTTTAATACCCTAAAACGAACACTACCTTTACTGTTCACTATCAAAAAAAGTAATTAGGCAGATTTAAAAATGCCTATATGTTTATATTTTCAGATGAATATGTGGCCAGTCTCCACCTGGCAACATTTGATGCTCATCTCACAGAGCTGACTGATGATCAGGCCAAGTACCTGGGTATCAGCAAACATGGGCCCTTCAAACCCAACTACTACAGGTAAAGACAACAATGATGTTCCTCACATACAAACAATACACAGGGTTGATTTAACAAAATCCTTTTTCAAATAGGTATTAACTTCTGGACATAAAGATGAGGAACGGAGGACGAGCTGTTGTGGATTTTACTTTGAAAAACCTCTCACGGTCCTGAGGACAGAGCAGGGATGCTCTCTACAGTCTGAATGTGACTGAGAAACAGCAGATGAAAACCTATGTTCACTTCTTCTTCTGTGTATGTGCAGTTATATCTGTATCTGTAATCAAGGGTATTTTGGAGCTGATTGAAATATGAAGACAAAACCAAAGTTGCTGAATGTTTTTTTTTCTCTTCTACTTGAAAAAACAGCAGCACCGTTTATGTACTTGGGCAGAAAACATGTTTATGCATGTGAACTGTTCTCTCATTGCCTGTGATCCTAATCAACCTGATTAAGCATAAGTGTCAAAATGTCTCAATAATTTGCAGTTGTTGCTAGTTGACATCCCAGATATTGAACTGGTGAACAACCCCAAATTATCTGTGTTCACATCCAGTACTTATTAAACCACATACAAGACTGTACACACAGATTTATCAATAGTCTCCTATTAAACAGATTAAGGCTCACCAGTTGGCCCTGCAGTTTGACACAAGATTTTTTTACCCACTAGGGGGCAGGAGAGTATCATTCTTGTATTTGAGTGCTACTATCATTGATCATAATTTTCTACAAAAGGTCTCACAGCTTCCCATTGTTCGCTAGTGTGCATGTGTCAGTGAACTTTCTACTCACTAGGTAATGTTGTAAGGACATTTTTTATTTACTTTTTAATAACTTGTTATAATTATTATAAGGCACCCCCTTGCCCCCTTACCCAGACTTTAACCATCAGAAATGAATGCCCTAACCTGCACCCTGTGACCCAGTCTTAACCCCACAAGCAGCCATTTAAAAGTGTGGCAAGTGGAGAGACACTGGAGAGACTCTAGGTCTGTTAATGTATTAATCAGGAGATGGATAATGAGATTCATCATTCACCAACATTATCTCATGGTAACAAATGTCCACAGCTTTAACTGACTTAAATGGTGATTATGATGTCATTCCAAAACATGTGCTTCAACTGGTAGCAGAGAAATTTGCTGCAGTCTGCCTTTCATTCATTAGCTTATTAAACTCTGTGACTGTTCTGGTGGAAATATGCTATAAATCTTAATTGAAGATGTATTTAACCTCAATGTAATGTAATCTATCTAGTAAAGTCATTTGGTGAATATTGCTTTATATCATAATATATCATAATATATCTATCCTTATTTCAGTGACTTACCATCACAGTCAAATGAAAGCATTACATTCAAATTTATAACTTATCTTTACCTTCAGAATGAGCTCCCAGATGCGAAGTACTTAACCCTGTACCATGAAAATTCAGCTGGTCATATAGCAGTCATTATCTGTTTTCCTCGTTTGTTGCATCCTGTCTGTCTCTGATCATGAGGAACCAACCCCCCCCCCCCCCCCCCCCCGTTCCTGGATTACTGTAATCCAGCGCCTCTCTGTGTTTGTGTGTGTGTGTATGTGTGTGTGTGTGCATGCATGCCAAGACATGGCCTGGCTGAAGATCCTAACTGAACGGTACACTGTGTTTCTCTGGGACTACAGACTAAAGGTGAGTCACTAATGCTAATACAACCAGCACCTCCTCCACTCTCACGTTCTTAAAGCATATTGCTTGA
This sequence comes from Caranx ignobilis, assembly GCA_021432705.1. NCBI lineage: Eukaryota > Metazoa > Chordata > Actinopteri > Carangiformes > Carangidae > Caranx > Caranx ignobilis. The sequence goes on from MU269990.1 coordinate 58,988,137, forward strand.
CTAATTTACCTCAGTCTTTTTCCTGACTCTTGCTTTATGCAGTAAGAATAAATGAGATGAGATTGGTTCACCAATATATCATGAGTGGCCACAAGAGCTGAGGTCTGTTTCACTTTTAGGTCACTTTTCATCACCCTCCTGTAACAGTGCCCTGTATTGTGATTAAACTCCTCATGAACTGACAAACACCATGTTGTTGAGATCAGTGTGAAATACCTTTAATACAGCAGACAAGTAACACAGTAGTATACAGTGCAAATGGACAGTTGAGACAATAGCAATTAAATAGCCATTAGTGGAAGAGGTTAATGAGGAGATCCATTAAGTTCCACACCCGGTCTAATCTAAACAGCTCCACTCATTCCCTGTATTACCAGTATCCCATAGTCAGAGAGGGTTTGTGTGTGTGTGTGTGTGTGTGTGTCCTTGCCTCCTGCCCTTTAGGGATTCTCCCTAAAGAGCTTTGATGCCTTCTCTGCATCACTACAAGGTCTAATCACCCGTACCAGCTGTCAGTGTGTCGGCCTCCCTCCTTCCTCTCTCTCTGTGTCCACTGGCACCACTTAACCTCACATCCTCAGCAGTCGGCCATAATGGACTCTCACAGCGTTCATACTGTAACATGATGAATGTATATCAGCTGCTGATCGCTCTCACTACCCCCCTCCAAAAAAGAAAAAAAAACAGAAACCTCACAGATACAGTATCAATACTTTGGTCCTGTGCTTCTGTTTAAACCACAGCTAATTTGGGCTAATGCACTAAATGTATCCGTATAGATTTCTCTTTTGTCTCTGTCTTATCCTCCACTGTCCCTCCTTTCTATCCTCCTCCTCCCTCCACCACTTTCTTCCTTTTTCACACAAATCTTATAAGTTCATTCATTCACGAATCATCATTTTCTGGCATTTTTACACCAATATTTTTCAGTTAAGATAAAACACTTATGAATAAAAAACGACATATTTGAGCCCAATATGCAAGGATTTGGGAGGTCCCATAAACAGCTGCAAATGTTACCCCAGAGGAATGTTTATTTATCAAATATTACAGATATAATGACTTCAATATATTTGCTGCCAGTTTAACCTCCACTGAGCCTCATGCAAGAACTTTGAGTTTTGTATTCACTATTCACTATTCGCTAATATTTTTTAGACCTGAAACAGCCGAAATTAACCATTTTGACTTGATCAGATTAATTTTATAAACTCGCCATTTGTGGGTTGTATTTGGTTATTCCCACTGGGGCATTAAAACCCTGAAAACGCCCACAAACAACACAGAGGTTGTGACCCCAGTGGCAGCTCCACCCTGTGAAGTTGGCCTGCTCTAGCTTTGACAAATGCTAATACAAACAACAGGAGTTAATGGTGATGCATTAAGCAAAGTGTCTGTGTGGTTTAAAGGTTTGACGCAGCACTGTAACATCACCTGCTATTAAACCTCAGTTCAGACCTTCTGTGACTGAGCAGGATCAGGTTGCACCGTAGGCTACACTGAGCTAACTGCTAACGCTAATGCTAAAGCTGAGAATTTAGGCTACATCAAGAGGCCTTCATCTCGTCGTTTCTCAACCCAACACATGACCACACATTGATTTATTGATTGTGGCAGATGATAGTCCAGTCAGTGCTTAATGGTGTGTCTATGGGTCTATGTGTTGTGGCCCAATATTCAAAGGGCTACTTTGGTCCTATACCTTCAGTGTTTGAGGTCTAGGATTACACTCGCAGTTTGATGTCATGATCAGCTAAGTGTGGCCAGGACGACCCTTGAGGGACATCAAACTGAGGGAGGAGTTAGGCAGGACGAAAAGGACTTATAATCTCTTGTGATGTCCTCCTAACACCCAGACCCTCTGTAGCTTGTTCTCAGGTTATTCCTCACAGATGTGAGATGTTTGTACCCTCATTGCTTTGCCTGCAATGCATCATTTACACCCACACCCCCAAAGACACTGTGTAATACGCAGACCTTGACTGGTTGGTAAAATGATAGTGTTTCCTCCTCTTCCAGTGAGGGGGTCCCAGGATGAGGATGATGATGATGGAGGGCCGACTGGTCAAAGCTCTCTGTCAGTTGTTGGCAAGTCTAGAACCACTGGATCCTTCCAGCCCACCAGAGTGAGTTCTACCATTGCCAAACACTGTGGGAGAGTGCGCCGGTCATCACCACCAGATCTGTGTGAGAACTTGGGTTCAGGTTACATGGGATGGGATGGCGTCTTGGAGGTGGAATACAGGCCTCCATGGCAACCGGTGATATCCGAGAGGGAGGGCGCAATCGATCGGATCCATCGTCCAACCCTCCCTCTCTGTATGTTTCTCTCTCGCAAAGAAAAGACTCAGGAGATGGCAGAACATTTATGAACAGCAGAGCGTCCGTCTCGTCCCATATTGGCACCAAACATGATTGCTCCAACAAAGAGAAACAAAGCAAAAATGTGCTAGTGCCAAAATGGGCAAAGAAGCTACTGTATAGGGTATTTATAGACACAGATCTGTCTGCTGTTTCACTTTTTTTTTTTTTTTTAAGTTAAAGCACAATCTGGACACGGACACAGGCAGTGTGGATCTGTCTCTACTCTGTTTATGGCCCTATGGTAATTCACTGATAGTGTGCCGTGACAGTGAATTCTACCAGTGCCATACACAGAACAGGAGGAGATATGTAGTGGTGCAGGCCCACGTTGGTGCTGCCGAAGCTTTCATCCCTGAGCTACTTCTGCTTTTCTGTCAGCGGACTTTAAGTTTGAGGAATCCTATCTTAACTTTCTAACAGTGTAGGATAGATATGAGCAGACGTTATCATAACCACTGAGGTCCTCCCCTCATGTCTGCTCTGTTTACCTCACAGGATGGGGAGTAAATCCAGCCGAGCCATCTGCTGCAGGGTCAGACCTGCCCGTGGTGCTTATGTTCCCCCATTCACGCACATTCTCTAAGAAAATCCTCACAGATTCAGGGCTGTAGTTACATCTTTGTAAAGTCACTGGACTATTGTCAGGTTTACATTTCTAGCCTCCACCAGAGCACAATCATGATCCTGGTAAAGGAGCAGGTCTGCTGCTCAGATTGATCCTGGCTGTAGGGAATGATGTGCTAAGTGATTTTTGAGATGCTCCAAATGGGTCCCAAAGCAAGGCTCATCTTCCCGTTTCCGGGAGAGATCAATAGAGTAAAAAGCTTGAGAGAGAGAGAGAGAGAGAGAGGGCATAGACAGATATCAGAAACAAACATAAATTGATTGACTGATTTGAATTTTTGCATGTCTTTAGTTTCCACTGATGTCTTAGTTACAGGTTGGTCCCTACATGTCGGACAGAGGACACATAACTCTCTGTCAAAGAAGTTCAAGAAAAGAATAGAATAGATTCAGGTCCATTAATCGCATCAGTGCTCTAGTGGAGGATACACCAACATTACCATTGAAAGTTCCCAGATGGTATCTACATGAACTCATCGTTCTCAAAGAATAATCATATATCTTTTAAATCAAATTTCCTTGGTGTTGACAATCAGCTGGACTGGAGGTCATGAGGTCCCACTGCTGTATTTACACATGCTGTTTATAGTAAGGTCTAATTAGTGGCCAGGTTATTCTAGTCTGCGGTAGGGACTATACTTGGATTCATCCAAACAGCATGCAGGGTTTTGTCAAGCACATTGTTGAAGTTTTGTTTATTTGTTTGTTTCAGATGCAGCATTGAGCTTCTTACCTTAAAAAGCAGCTCCCGTGTCCTCAGCACACAACAAAATACTTAAGACAGAAGAAGACAGAGGATAGAAAACTTCCTCATTCAGCCAAGTCTCCAAAGGCATCCAGCAGTGGAAGATCCTCACACCCAGACAGTCTTTTCAGAGAGGAGAGAACTGCCCAGTCATGTGGCGTTCAACAGTTCAACAGGACCAAAGCTGATTTTATTAGTATTATTAATATGAATATCATCAGATGCTTCTTCAGGTCCAGTGTACTCCCATTATCTCCGTTTCTCCGTCCAGTCCGGCTCCCTGCTTGTTTGGGCTGCGTGGCAGGGGATTTTTTTTCTAGTGGACAGGTAATTAGTTGGTAAGCATCTTAACCCACTGGCAGTATAGTAATCCACGCAGCCCTCCTCCCCCTCCTTCTGCCGCCTCTGCTCGCAGGCCTACAGCACTTCTCCTCTGCGCCTTTTACGCACAGGGTGCACACTGCACAAACCGGCTGATTGGTATTTTAATGCCCGTTTCAGTTTGGTAACTTCATCATCAGGGATTAAACTAAAGAAAAGTAACTGAGGACAATCTTTACATGACAACAACCGGAAATCAAAGAATTTGTAATATTAAAAACAAAACTGTGGCTTTAATTTACTCTGATCCACCGAAGCCTTAAACATTTCCCATGCTACAAAATAAAATCCTGATCCGACCTACCAGCATCCACCGGGTGTGGCATCCAGCTGCAGCCAGGTCCTCTCTCTCTCTCTCTCTCTCTCTCTCTCTCTCTCTCTCTCTCTCTCTTTCTCTTTCAGCACAGGGCTGAAAGTTTCTCGGAGCCCAGGCCTCCTCTTCTCCCTCGTTATATACCAGCGCCCAGACGTCCCCCCCTCCTCTCCAGGGCTCATATACCTGCTGTCGGTGACGGTGACTATTAGACAGATTGCAGGTGGAAAAAGAGGCATCATCCTTTCAGCTGGTGTGACTCCGTCAGAGTGAGACAGTGCAGGTTTGGGTTACGGCATCCTTTTCAAAGTTGACGCTGAAATCCACCCGCGCGCCCTTTGTCCTCCCCCATACATTATGAAGGAGGCGCAGCCGGTCAGCAGCGTCTCCTCCTCGGCCCCCTGCACAGCGAGCTGCTGCTGCTGCTGCTGCTGCTGCTGCACGTTACCACCACATAACTTTACTCAGAACTGACCGGACGCTGTTGGAAAGCGAAGTTATATCGATGATTTATTACTCATATAATTAACCATTGGTTGACTTTTCTCAGTAATTGACGAATTGCAGATGGCTGATGAAAGTCCACCATTATGATGACACTGACAGCTGCTGTGTGTCATAGTGTAGTTTGTATGGAGCTAAAATGAATTAGCCTGCTCATCACACAGTAGACATGGTCAGGAAATGACAGGACCCTGGACACAGATGTGTAAAGTCACCAAGTAACTATTACAGACCAGTGATGACATATATGTGACTATAATGTGTTTTTTCCGGAGAGAAAAATAATTACAGTGGTCAAAAGCTAAATCTGCATTAAACTGATGTTGAAACAGGAAACCAGAACATGCTCACAGACAGGCTCCACTTCCACACTGGTATGAATATTTCATAAGATCTTTATTGTCTATTGCCTGTGTCTGATACAGAGCATCACACTCCAGCGTCTCAACACGCAGCACTGCATGTGTTGACTTATTTACTTAGATCCTTTTTTTTTTTTTTTTACTGGAGCAGAGACATATCTGAAATGTAATGTAAAGTCAGGCGGGGTTAAATGTCTCACAGCTTCTTACACACACAGATGTTTGTGTTTGTACTAACAAGTGACACAATGTCTTGTCACAGACATGAAAGTTGTCTTACTGTAGAACTGAAGCAGGTCATGTAAAACTTTGAAATATGAGTAATCACAGTTTATAGAGTTTGTTTTATGTTTAAAGAATGAATCAGATCGTGTGAGAAATTGTTGAAAGGTTTTTTTTTTTTATCTAAAACTGATCCAGTTTTGCTGGGGGGGGGTCCTCCTTATGAGGCCTAGAGGCTGGTGCCAAGTCTGGCGGTCCACAGACAGGACTGCCATCTAGTGGACAAATAAGAGACAGGCCTTAATAATCAATTTAGCCACATCAACACCATTTATCCCAGAGCACATTATAAACATATGGTACACATTACATTGTTGTTTTGTGTATTCCTGTTGTCTTTGTTGTTGATTGTCTTTTGTGATTGCTTCTTATTCTCAGGTATAAAAAAAATGTGAATCGATCAGTCCTGCCTACAAAGATGTGGTTTAACAAAGCAGACGCTCTGAAACCAAAATGTTCATCTGATTTTCTCACCTCAGCAGTGAGGTAATGTGACAGGGTGTCATACACACAGAGCCAAACAGCGACATAGTTCATATTTTTATTCTTTTTGTTGTTTATTTCTGTCTTCAAGTTACAAGGGAAGCACATTTATTCATTTTTTGCTTTTTAAAAAAATCAGGGATATCTTGACTTGTGTCTTGGACATCAGACTTAAAAGACAAAAATAAAAACATTCAAAACAAATCATAGGCATCAAATACACATGCACCGGCCACTTTATTAGGTACACCTTGCTAGTATCACGTCAGAGCCCATTTTCTTTCAAAACTGCCTTAAATCCTTAAATCTTTGTGGCACAGATTCAACAAGGTGCTGGAAACCCTCCTCAGAGGTTTTGGTCCATATTGACATGACAGCATCACACGGTTGCTGCAGATTTGTCAGCTCCACATCCAGATCCAAAATACATTGGAGCCGGTGACTCTGGGGGTGATTTGAGTACAGTTAACTTATTATCATGTTCAAGAAACCAGTTTGAGCTTCGTGACATAGTGTGTTATGACTGTGTTCATAAAGGCATGGACAACAATACTGAGGAAGGCCGTGGTGCTTAAACGATGCTCAAATAATACTTAAGGGACCAAAGTTGGGGAGGTTCGGTGGTCAAGTGGTTAGAGCACGTTCCATTATCGGCATAGTCTGCCTTAAAGCAGTCAATGGCTGCTTCTGACTCATGATTGAGATGATCTCTACTGTATGTCATTTCCCCAGTCTCTCTGCTTTCCTGTCTCTCTTCACTGTCCTGTCCAATTAAGCCGAAAATGCCAAAAAAATAAAAAAAATATATTCACATGCCCATGTGAATTCTGCAGCAGAAACTGAGATTCGTCAGACCAGGAAATGCTTTTCCAATCTGCTATTGTCCAGTTTTGTTGAACTTGTGCTAATTGTAGCCTCAGTTTCCTCCTGTTCTCCACTGACACCTGAAGTGATCTTCTGCTGGTGCAGCCTTTCTGCTTCAAGGTTTGACATGTGCGCTCAGAGATGCTCTTCTGCAGACCATGGTTGTAACAAGTGGTTATTTGTGTTACTGTTGACTTTTTATCAGCTTGAACCAGTCCACCAGTCCAGGAAGCAGACCACTCAGAGTGATTTTAAGCCACCTTTCTTCTGATGCTCGGTTTGAGCACATCATCTTGACCACGTCTACAGGCCTAAATACACTGAGTTGCTGCCTTGTAATTGGTTTATTAGATATCTGAGTCAAGAAGTACAGGAGTACCTAATAAATTGGCGGCTGTGTGTATGTCTCATTAATAAAGAAAAAAAAACATAATACACTGATGACTCAAGATGATAACAGACAAGGCTGGACAGTGTTTCTTTTCTCTGTTGCACATGAAAACTGACCGTGTATCATGTTGTCCTAAGACCTACTCCAACATATATTTGGTTGCTAATTAGAGCCGTTTTAACTAGGCTATGTAACAAATACATTTTTATGCCACATCAAAAAGTATGACATGCTAGTTTTATTTACCTATGTTATTCTCAAATGAAGGTAAACCCTCTTGCAAGACACCAGGGAAGAGATCCTGATATCACTTTTAAAAAATTGTAAAGGGATTATTAATTCAATTTTGTCTGTAATCCTTCTTTTCTAAAAACAGGAGGAAATAGCCCATTTTGATGGTGATGATGTAAGTTACTCATTTGTGTTTCCTTACAGAAATAACATGAAATACAAACTGATTTTACAGTGTGTTGAGTGCATGTTACAAGCATGTATTATCAGGCTTCACAGACCAGTGCATCATCATGAAATCTAACAGTAAACTGTCACTTCTCTGCGAGCATCTCATCTGCACACTCGCTAACAGACACATGGACCTTTCCCAGGGTAAATCAGGACAAAAGCTGTAAATTTGCCCACTGAAGAAGAAGAAGAAGAAGAAGAAAGCTGTGCCTGAATTCAAATTCATCTAAGATGGTCACTCAAGAGTTTGATGCTTTGAGAAACATTTTTTCAATGAACCCCAGAGTAAACTCTTCATCCCCAAATCCAGTCTGAAGGGAGTGGGAATGGAGGTTGGTCGATATATATGAAACTAAAGCTTGCACAGCCAATACATTTTGGTCCCGCCATTTTGTAAAAACAACAGGCCATCAACAGTGTGACAAAAGGAAATGCGACATTGTTGAATGGATGAAACAAAGAGCACTTCTTGTCTGACGGTGTAAATTATCTTTGATGGAGACATTTGCATAAGAAACTGGGTGCAGGGGTGCAACACGTCTTTGGAGGATTTGATTTGACAAAGAGTCATCCCACAGACAAAGAAGTATTAACTGTCCTCATCTTTACAGGACAATTAGTCTTTAAACTAGTGTATTATATAAGTATTAAACCAGATAGAATTCACCACCCGCGAAAAAAACTAACTATCCCTACGCAAGTCAAACACCTATTATAGTTTAACACAAGCAATAGGCAAAGTTAAGAAGTTCAACAATTCAACAAGGACCTGGATAATTCCCACTGAACCCTGCCCAGTTTACAGAGGCCCTGCACACAGGCATCCTCTTCATATCTACAGCTCCACAAAGCCCTACACAAACTTTACTTCTGTGTCATGCCACAATATACAAAGATACTCAGAGAATGACAAACACTTTCCTAAAACGGAGAGGAGGAGGAGGAGGGGGAGGAGGAGGGAGGGGGAGGAGAGGGAGATGGGTGTTGAAGATGGGAAGGATAAGGATCGTGAATCTTCTCCTCCACTTCTGCTGAGCATCAGGGTTCAGAACAACACAAGGTTATCAATGCACCATGCTTCACCCTGGATTACATTCATGCATGCACACACACAGGTGTGCGCACACAGACACACACGTTCTGTGGCGTTGTCATGGCTGACGCATTGGTTGTTTTACAGCATGTGCCATGCAGTCCTGTCAGAGAGGCTGTGTGCAGCCACACCAGTCTATACATGACAAACACGAGCGCGCTGTGGCCTTGTGGTCTTTGCTCCTCAGAAGTGATGATTGTAATGGCAGCTCCTTGGGACCATAGAGTCGAGCAATGAAAGATGGGGGGAGGGGGAGAGAGAGAGAGAGAGAGAATCCACACGCTTCTGACGCTGAGATCGCTCAGAAATAGTGGATTGTCATCCTGCAGAGTCCTGTCAGGTGCCTGATGATGCATGTTGAATGAAGACCAGAAAGAAAAACCTGTGTGAGGTGTGGCTTGTGGATCCAAACAGGAAACAGGGTGTAAACAGTCTAGTTTTGCTTTGCCTCCTGCTCAGGTTCAACTCATGAGTGTGAAAGCCTTGACTGAAGCCACTAAAGATCATGGAGTTAAATCTAAAGAATCTCTGTCTGGTGAAGAGGTGGAAGGGGCAGGCGGTCATGAATTCCTAAATAGGGGGTAAATATTCTGCAATATCATCCTGCAAATCCTTGTGTAGCGATAAAAATCCTTGTGTTGCTGTAAAAAATTGTCTCGTTTAAATATGAATATAGTACTGAGTTTCTGCTCTTTAGGAAATGATAGTCTGTTGTGAGGTGAAGTGGAAAACATCTCCCCCTTTACTACAACTCCATGTCCTGAGCCTCGTCCTCCGAAAAGTCTGACATGGAGCTCTCGGAAGAAGAGTCGCCCCCTCCCTCCTCCTGCTCCTTTAGAGCCTCCTCTGTGGCGTACTTCTGGATGTACTCTGTAAAAAGAAACACGAGGAGGGAGAAAGATGGGTTGACTGAGTCCATGTGACGTCTACAGCAACTTTGGCAGTGAGGCAGCCTCAGCTTCTCACACAGTCACACTTTGACAGATGATTCAGTGTCGGTCATGATGAGGAACCCCTCAGTAACTGTGCAAACCTCCTCACACTTTACAGCTTTTGATAAACAAAAATATTTTTAGCCCTTGACACAATGATATTCACTCACTCACTTCTTTAGGAGCATTTAAACACAATATGTTGAGTCTGAATGCGACACAATCTGCACTTCAACCCACTTTCTTTACATTTTCAATTTGAGCTTTAACAAAATAACATGGAAGTGGAAAATTTGGTGCATGACAAGCATAAAATGCGACAAAGTGCATTTGCATTTAACTTAGTGAAAAAATAAGGTATACAACCAGATAAGGAACACACAAAAACCTGATCTCTAATGTTCCTCAGATTTATGCACGGTTATCGGTCAGAAAAAACTTCAAAATGTGCACCCCTGGTGTGTATCCAAATGGCACCAAATTCAACACTGCACGTCCTACAGTCCCACATCCGCCAAGTGTCACATACATTAGATGAATGGTTGTGTAAACTACATGGGCTGCGGCAATAATTTTGAAAAATGATAGATTGCAGCAACGTATTGAAAAAAAAAGAACTGTGATTTTGTGAAAATGTCTGGAAATGATTTTGGGTCGGCTGCAGCTGAAAGCCCCTGAACAACTGCATATAAAGACAAGAGGTGTGACCAATGACCATTTTGTCAACTGGTGCTCTGATGTCTAAATGAAACAGACAGTAAAATTTCAAGATTTGTAAGAATTTACCGTTTTTTCATTAATATTCACAGCCAGCTTGTACATTATGAATAGAAACATCTGCTCCTTGCTCTGACTCCGGTGAACACCTGACAGAAACACTGATCTGAACTATTAGAAACACAGACTGTACTTGACTGCAATTTGCAAACATGTTTAACTTATCTTATCCTATCTTATGATGATATGTGGACTTAACAGTGTGTGTGTTCCTTTTAGCCTAAATAGCTACAGCGGACTTTTTGGGACTGACAAAATCTAAGTCTTATATTCCCCCAGTGCAGAAATATTATGAAAAACAGTGCTACTTCACTGCTCACACACATGTACATAATTCTGCTATGTATCTGAACAGCTACCTTTGATCTTGTGTTTATAATCCTCTGGTCGGTGCAGGTACATGGCGGCTGCATCCCCGTTCAGAGGATCGATGGGATTAGGGTAGGCGAGCAGCTGAGGGAGGAACGACTCAAAGATGTTGGTCAGGTCTGGTGGATGTAGGGAGAAAGGCGAGTCAGAAACAAACCTACACAGGTCATATGAAACATCAGCAAGCTGGAGCTGGAGTCATGTCTGCAGCAGCTACATCATCATTTAAAAGACGACAGAAAGTTGCACCCGCTTCTTTGAAACGGTGATGTGCAGCTGAGATACCTGATATCAAACAGATTTTTAAGATACATGAATCGAAGCCATGCTGATACTCAGTGCATCCCTCACTGTAAGGTGACATTGCTTAAATAATACTTACAAAGTGATCATGTGAACAGTGTGAACACATCTGTTGTACATAAGGGCACAACGTGTAAAAGAGAGACAAAGTGAGAAGAGATAAATTCCCGCTGCACAGTGTGTTCACTACTTCCTGTTCAGAGTCCTCTCAGCCTCAGGACCTTCTTATCTATCAGTGCTCAATACATGACCTTAATACAAGCTGCAGTTATCATTGAAGTGTAAGCCGATTAAACCAAGATGCTCTGCCCAGAGTTGCACTGTAGAGATATAAGCTGCTCACTTTGTTTTATTTTATTGGCTATTTACTGTCAGTCAGTCAGTGTGAAAGTACTCTATATAAAGTGCATGATGCTGTCACTCTGAGGGCCGTGGTTGTGACCTACCGTAGAGAGCTGTCCATGTCTGGTTAATGACATCTAAACACACAGTGCCTGACCTGCAAAAAAAGACAAAACACAACTCTGTCACTGGATTTAAGATATTTATAAGTGTAAGGTTGTTTCCATGAAAACCAATAACCTTCTATGTACTGACATCCAAAAACTGTCCTACTTACGCTTCGTCAATGTTGGGATGAAAGATTTTATTCATAAATCCTGTGACAGAAAAATAAAGTAAAATTGAAGCAGGTTTTTATCATTTTGGAGTCCACTGGTTGACAGCAGTACTTAATAAGACAAGAATAACAGCGCTGGGGGAAAAGACTTTCTACCTGATTGATTATTTCATACCTATTGATGGCGATTTGAAGGGATATTTATCTGGCAAGTCCACTCGAACCTTCCACACGCCTCCTTCATACGGTGCTGGAAAAAGTATGATTGATCAAAACAATGGTCCAGGTTGTTCAAAAGACACATTTTTTATATTACGCTGGTGAAAAGCCAGAGAGCACTGAGCAAATCTGTAATGTTCAGGAGGCTCTTACTTCCAGGTGGTCCGTGGAACTTGACCACAAACTCGTTGAGTCCACTGAGGATGGTGACCTCATGTTTGCTCTCAATGCTGAGGAGCGTTTAAGGAAAAAGGCACACCCAAAACACAACATCTAGCAAAACAATCATGCACAAAAACAAGCCGGGCGACTGCGTCTAAAATTTTGCATCCAAACACTCTGTGAACTTGTCTGGGAACACAGGATCAATAACATGGAGCAGTGAGATCAGTAATGTCATGTCCACTGCCAGACATGCTCGACAAACAGACAACAGCTCTACTTCGTGACAAAACAACATCACAGTGAGTCAGGGCAGAAGAAATAAAAACTTTTCCACTGCACATCTATTCCACATTTCTTAAAAAAGAAAAACACAAACTTTAACTTCTTCATGGTCACAGATCATTACTCTCAATAATCATATTCAAACAGGAAAACAGCAACACAAGAGAGGACTGTCTGGGCAGAATAAACCCGCTGTCTTGTGCTAACTGGGCTGCAAAGATAACTGATGGGAACGTTCATATGTTTTGAAGGAAGCAACAACTGGAAAAGGCCTGGCTGAGGAGGATGTGTCATAATCGCAGTGTGTGTTGACAGCAAGAGACATGAAACTGAGTCGACTGTCTGACCACAACACACAAAGTCAACAGCTGTGAGACTGACACAATGACAGATGGAAAATACAACTAAATAAAACAAACAAAAAGCAACAAAAAACCAAACAACAATCTGTTACACTCTGTTTCATCATCCTTCATAAATCCTTCTGTCACCTCAATCCCAACACTCTCGCAAAGGTAATGTCAGGATAATGCTGGATTACATAACTGGTAGACAGCAAAATAACTGTAAACATCTAACAGAGATGGTTTAAAAAGCTCAGTCCCTCTGTAGTAAAAGGTTTGCAAACCACTGACCAAGAAGACAGGGCTCTAAACACGATCTGAGGCGATGGGTCCTATAAATAAAACCTGTTACAGTTGCAGTGCTTGTGCAGTAAAAACGTTCATCTCTATCTTCTGCCTTTCCCTCAGGGTTATCCATGGAAACACTGGCATATGCTCACTCAAGAGTAAAGTAACCACACAAGGGAAAACTTTTATTTTGATAAAAGCTTTCAGTGCACTGATTTATCACAACTCTATGGTGCACTCGTTTTCATGACACTGAGCACATCGGCTCTAATCACATATTTCATGTTAATCAAAGCAGAAACAGTTACCTTATTTTGAATTTCTCCTTTGTTTGCATCTGTTCATACACACGACTGTATGTCCACCTGTATGATAAATATGTTCTTAAGTTGCTTTTTAGTACTTCTGATGATGTGTAGGTGTGTTAAGAAACATGTCTACAATCTAAACAATTATCTTCATGATTGATTTATGGACAGCAGGTTTAAAGGCTGGTTATAAAAGTATGTACCTTTACAGAACAATAACAAGTATTACCAGTAAATCATCAGACTGATACAAGTGAATCCTGGAATCAAGGCTGAGTATTATGTTACCATGTCTAAATGATGCAACACTTGAAATTGAATTACTTAATTTGTCTAATTTGATTTATTAGTAGTATTGCATTTACTTGTAGATTAAAAAAACAACATACTCCACTGTAAAGGACTAAGACTTTTCATCTCTCCCTCTATCATATATATATATCATCAGTGGGGCTGGTTATTCTTATTCTCAACTCAATAAATCTTGTAATTCATTGATTATTCATTTGGATTAAGATTAGCTGGTTCATTTATAAAAGAACAAAGAGTAAAATATCAGGAGATGTTCACATTTCATAAACTGGAGCTGTTTACACTTGACTATGAACGAACTGTCTGATTGTCTCAGCTCTCGCTGTGTGACCCTCGCACTGCAAATGTGAAAACAACACGTTCACCCACTCAGCTCCAGCAGTGTACAGCCTTTTCCCTGCCGTGGACTCGAGCCCCGAGCCCCCCCCCCCAACCCTTCATGTGCCCCGGATAGCACGCTTGTTGTTCCTCGATCAGCTGTGTGGGAAGCCCCGCCCCCTACCATGTTCCGGATGGTAACAGGCTGACCAATCAGAGAGCAGCATCTAGCTGCAGGACAAAAACAAAACAATGCAGCTCACGCTGTCAGAAGCCTTTCATGCAAACTTCAGATAAAAACTGCAAATAATGGACCACAACACAACGATAAGCACACAATAAGACCACACCAGTCAGCTGTCAACAAATTAAAACTTAACATTATTTTATATTCGAGTAATGATTTTGAAAAAAAATAATACTAAAAAGAGCAATAACATATAAATTCGCTTTTTTTTTTGACATCCCTCGTTTTAGCATAGTTTAACTCAGATTAAATCATGTTTCGGCTTCATAAGCTTCGCTGTACAGTGTATGGTAAACACATCACTCTTGATTTATCACTATAAACAAACTGTATGTTCTGTTTACCATCTTTTTGTAAGATTTATGAATTTTGGCTTCAGTTTTAAATTGGCACAAAATGTCAACGTCTACTTTTCTTTATTATTATTAATTTTTTGTCTTAGGTTAATAAAGGTAGTAAGCTGTCGACTTTCTGTGTGTCATCTGTGAAGGATCGTCTCTGTTACGCTACATCGACCTTATTTGTTCTCTCTTGGTGATAGCAAGCTAAACGGTTAGCTTCCTCAGCGTTAACGTTACGAAATCACAAAAAAATACACTTGCCTTTCCAAATAAGTTTCTCGAAAATGCATGAGTTCTCGCTTATCCTCCACATTATGTTGTCAGTCCTGTGGGACCACATAATACTGGCTAGCAAGCTAACTTATCGCTCCCAAGCTAAGGCTACAACGTCCAAGGCTAACACAGAGTTTCACCAGTCAGCATTGTGTTGCGACAGATTACGCTGCTAATTCTCGGTGGATACAAACAAGACGAGACAAAAAACTTAAATAACGCATCACCGAACCAATTCTAGTTAAAATGCAAGCGCGTCCACACAAATACCATTAAACAGGCAGACCCCCTTGCTATTCTGCTAACTTACCAGTGAGCTAACGTTTGACTTAGCTTCCCATTTACACCACAGTTACTCACTTTTCACAATATCAATTCATCTCACATAGCTAGCAGAGGGATAATAGACATCGTAACAACAGCCACTGGGATCAAATGGTGTATTTAACCAACACCAGAGAACTGACAATGGCTAGAAAACAAGACGTGCTCGTTTCATTTGGGCTATTTCGGCTTGTTTATGTTCTAGGAAGGATACAGTTTCACCACGTCGGTATCCATTCGCCTCTTGCCCGGACTTGGAGACGACATTTTTGTATTCCTTTAAAGAAGTGATCTAAAAATACTGCGGCGATGAGGCTGCCTCGACCTCTCAGCTCGGACGGACTGTATCAGCAGCCTTCCCACAATGTCCATAAACAGTATCCTGGCTGCAACATCGCCCACTTTTCCTCCTCTCACTGGGTCTCCGGGGTTCGTCTGAGACCAGCTCTACCTAGTTGTGTCCTCCTGTCCTGAGGACTGTGCCAGTGACATCAACCTCTAGCGTCCAGGCTGCCGAGAGGAGGGGCCCAGGTACAGAGCTGTGCTCCACAGAACATGGCCGCTCTGGAGGTGTTTTATTTATTAAGCTGAATCAAACCGATGTGGTCATATCTGAAACCCGAGAGTTTACAGTAAAAGTGATGACAACAACACTGCTTCAAGCCTTTTTTCTGGAGGCTGCGTAAATAGTGCTCAAAGGAAAAGTGCGTGCTTGTCTATGACATCTAGATCTATGATGAATTTGAGCTTATTTATAAGGCTGTAACAAGCACATTAGGCCAAAGTTGTGTTTCTTCACAGGCACTCTGAGTCCATGAATGATATGAATCACAAACATAAAGAGCTAATGAGTGATTTCACTCTCAAACTTGTCAGTTATGAGAAACAACAAGTAGGTTAAAATTAATACAAACTAATGCTACACTTCTGTCCTATGTGATAATAACACTGGCCCTCAGGGGGATATCATATTCTGCTTTCAACAGGGATGTCAATTATGGTTTGTTTGTTGTCTATACTGAGGGATGTTCCTATTGTAAAGTCTCCCCTCATTCAAATTAATTCTCCACAACTTAGGTAAAGAAACCATAAACTAAACAAACAGTACAGCCATCATCAAACAGTTTGAGCCATCCTCATCAGTCCCATACTGTCTCATATCACATGTGACAAACCAACACATCACTATTGAGGGTAATACAGATGCAATTAAAGTTTAACAAACTAATGTACAATTAATAAGTGGTATAACTGTTACAAAATATAGTTGAATAAAACCAAATGGAGCCAAATCTCAGTAATTACACATCTTTTCTTTATGTTGCATTATACTACTGCTACATCTGTGAACTATTATCTATTGTATGTCTTTTTCCCTTGAGGCATATTCGATTTTGACTTTAAAGTGAAACAAATAAATAATATAAAGCACTTGTTGTACTTTGTCCATGCATTTATGCAAAAAAGAAGCCATGATAGTTTGATCTTTAAGATCAGGTAATTCCTGTTCAATTCGATTCAGGTCTTGAGGGTCTCACATCACCTGGGATGGTTCTTGGGCCTAAACAACCTGTCTACAGCAAATATTCAGGGATGTGGCATACACCCACTGCTGGTCTTCTGAGTTATTAGACCACTCTGTCTCTCATACTGTAGTTCTACACCTGTTGTGTAAAGCCTTGTAAAGGCCTTATTTTTGCATAATTTGCATAGACATAACAAAAGCCTCACTCTGAATGTGGTAGAGCATAAACAGAAACTGAAAACCCTCTGCATCACAGACTTTCCTTTCCTTCTTTTTTAAACTCACATGTGCTTTTTTTGTTGCACATTTTGTTCTGTCTAACATTCTAACTTTAACTTGACAAGCAAAACTCAACAAACTCAACTTTTCTTGTCAAGATTTGAGAGTGAGCACAGGCAGATTTCACAACACATTTTGAATGATCCATGAAAATTGTGAACGAAGGTCTGATTTCAGCAGATTATTAAAGATTATCAAATGTGGTGCAAGGGTAAGTGACTCAACTCCAATCAAAGAGCCATCCAAAGGTGGAGGTGAAAAGACAAGGCAAAGACAACATCCGATTGGATGCACAGAAATAAGATCATATCTTTAGAGAGCACACAGGAGAGTCATGTGATACCCCCATACAAGTTCTTCATATGTGAACAAACAAACCCATGAATGCAGTGCCTCTTCCAATCATGCTTATCACTTTGGGTGTCACTTGGAAGAGATCCTATCAAGTGCTGACCTCCAGACATCAATGAGTAGATCACTGGAACAAACCAGTTTCCTGTTTGATCTCATTAACACAGAGCTGAACTTATTGTTGAGGAATTGGTGACACTTCAAGGACTGCCTTCATTTTCTACTTGTTGTCAGTTTGGTGGGGAAATGTACGGAGAGGCCATGTTATGTTCACTGAGCCAAGGAGTCTCATGTTCTCTCTGATAACCAGTGATCTATATTAACCTTTGGTTAACATTTTAGCCACCTGGTGCAAAGTGAAGTTGCCATGCTGAAGGATCATGGTGCTGTGTGAAAATCATCAGTGCCTTCAGATTGAATGATTGTGCTCCACTATCTCAAGAGAAACAGATCAGGAGTGCACAAAAAGTGTGGAGCTATTTTACTTGACTTTACTTTACTAAAGAGTCTGGACAGGCAGAAAGGGCCTTAAATGTTAAACATTAACATGCATGTACATAAAACACATGCACTGTGAAGTGCTTTAGTGTAAATGTTAAGAGTGAGAACTGCAGGGACATAACACTAATAAAAAAAATGGGTTTAATCATTGTTATTGTTGGTGATACAACTCTTTTCATACAGGCTGTTTGCACAAGTCATGTTTCCTTTTCATGTGATGATTGATTTTTCTGTTGTGTATTGCTCCTTCAGCCTATCCTAATGAGCTTCAAATCCAGATCACCACATGTCAGGGGAAGCAGCCTCTGAATATCTGGGGGAAAGGTTGACTCCTGGTTCAGTCGATCAAAAGGAAGGAGGAATGAGAAACAATTTGTTTCTCCCCATCCAACTGAACAGTTGTCCCCTGTTTGTCCCCTCTCTAGTAAATCTCAACTGAATAAGAGAGTTTATCTCTCTTTTGTCAGGAGAGGATGTAAGTCATCATACTTATAGAAACATTTTGATGGAGATTGTTGATCTTGACTTACTGCAGGAAGAAAACAAGAGATTGCATTTGTTGCTTTTCTTTGTCCCATGAGGAAGTAAATTAAAAATCCTCAGTTTTAGACGAAACAAGTAATTCAAAGACGCCGTCTTGAGGAAATTATGAGAGGTAATTTCCTGACATTGAATAAACCCATTGTTCCAACTGGCCAATTGTTAGCAGACAGAATGATCATTTTGCTATTTTCTCAGATGTTAAGTCAACTTCAAAAAACAAAAGAATGCTTTAATTGATTTGCTTGGACATGAGATTATAGAGTTGTATGGCCTGGGTGCTTTTTTTTCTTCCCAATATACATTTACTGAATAAAGATAATACATTTTAAGTGGATTCCACTGTGGCGGGGATCTGGAGGGGAAAACAGTATTTATGAATATAATTTTTGATTAAGATTGTTGTAGTAGTAATTCCTACTTGGATTTAGAAATCAACCAAGCAAATACAATTTTCAGCATCAAGTTTAAACCTTTTTCTGATAAATGACTGAAGGATGTGTACATAAGTACATGTGGAGTTTTAAAGTGTACTTCTCCATGTTTAGGATGAACTGGAAATCTCAAGACAGGTAAGGAGCTGTCTCCATGAAAAACCACCCAGAGTATGCTCAGTTTCCAAATGCTGACTCCACATCCTGTGTGTTAACATTTAAAACGTATACAAACCCTTCCATGTGACTCTTGAATGCGCCACAGCGGTCCCTCCTCCTGTGATTTGTCAGCGCAGGGCAGCTGTGTGTGACGCTGCAGCCAGCAGCAGCAGCAGCAGCAGGTGTGGACGGACACGCTTCACTGTTTTTCTTTTTTCTTCCACTGTGTTTTGGTTTGACTCCCGGAGTTTTCAGTCCCATGTCACGGTGTTTGGTGAAAGTGAAGCGGGTTTTCGTCCAGGTCTGGGTGTGACCCCCCCCCCCCCCTTCCCCTCAGTGTGTGAGTGCTCGTCTGTTAAGATGTCGTCGGCCCAAAAGGACGGTACCCTCAGCCAGCTCAATAAGTTTGAGAAACTGTCGTGGAGGCCCTCCATCCGAGACTCAGGTCTGTACACAACACTCTGCTCTCTCACACCGTCTGTTTAACCCAAACACTGAAGTGAAGCTAGCTAACGGCAGCTAACGGTAGCCATGGCTGCTGTAGTCTTTGTGTACCCACAAGGATGCCCGTCTGTGTTTGAATTAGCGAGGCTAGCTGTACTGAATCACAGGCCAGAGCTAGCTAAAGCTGCTACGGAAGAGAGCATAAATTAGTGAGTGAATGAACCCCAACGGTGCCCAACAGAGTTATTGTTACTGTCTGACCACCGAGATTAACACACGAGAGAGCGGTAGAGAGACGGTGGGGGACGTGGCTGAGCTACCAGGAGGGGACACTGCAGACAGCAGCTCACAGCTTCACCTCACTGATGAAGCTCACAAAACAGACACTACCTACACAAACCCTGTGCGTTTGATGTGTCAAAGCTTCATCTCCAATAAATGTAAGTCAAGATAGAAATGACACGTTTTGCATAATCAAATAATATGCTAAATTAACAGATTGACATTGGAGATAGAGACAGACTACATTCACTTCTCAAACAGTGACTCATGAGGACTCGAGAGGTAAAGTCTTTAGATAAATTTATTTCATTCATTGCACGAACAAAACTATTAAAATATCACATCTTGAACAAGATTAAGCAGAGATAATAACCTCCTATAATCTGTCTTTCTTTCACAGACTATTGATAAACAAAATGAAAATGAATAGCTGCAGCCACTCACAATCTTCTGTTAGTTCCAGGTTTGGGTCCAAAATGTAATAAATATTTGGATTTCATCATATTTCCTCAACATACTGACTTTGTTATATAATGTTAGATTTAGATGAACTGATTTAAATTTGGCTTGGACTTGGTTTTTTAAAGATCTTTATTCCTTTCAAGTTACAATGGCTTTCAAAATCTTTTCTGGATGTTGGCAGGTAAAATTTTGCTATGAGTTTTGGTAGTTGAAATGTCAGTACATTTTTTGTTCATATTTCAGTCTGGTTCTGTGTGATTGGCTTACAGGCTCTAAGAAGAGGGCACGGTGGCTTCAGGCTCGACGCATCTTCTCCCCGTCTTGCCCCAACCTGCGGATCCCTAACAGGTTTCTGAGAGAAGGTGCTAAAACTACATGACCTTCCCCTTCAACCTTTTTCCCTCACAGGCACAAACATGTGTCAATATAAACTGGCTTGTGAATATATACTTTAATTGTAACTGCTTTAATATTCAACAAATGCAGTGTCTGTATACTTACTACTTGGAGGTAAAGTCAGTAAGCCTTTATTTTAGGAGGATGAGATGTGTTGACGTACAGTTATTATTTAGTGGCAAAAGTATTTTTGGTCACATTTCCATGTCTATTTCCTCATATATGAGACAGTCTGTCTTTACCTTGTTCCTCCAACAGGACACTGTATACCTCCTGCCCGGAGTGGACACCGCTGTGTTGCAGACAGCACCAACCTGTATGTATTTGGAGGCTACAACCCAGACTTTGAGGAGGCAGGAGGGTCAGAGAATGAAGACTACCCTCTTTTCAGGGAGCTTTGGCGTTTTCATTTTGCCACAGCCACATGGCAGCAAGTCAGTACGGAGGGCTACATGCCCACAGAGCTGGCCTCAATGTCAGGTAAAATCTGCTGCTGGTCTTATTTAAAGAGATGTTATGGAGTGTTTGGTCATTAGGCCAGGTTTTAGAGCAATGTTTTTACAAGATGTAAACTGTGTAGGTTTCAAACATAAGCAGGATGTGCACAGTTAATGTTTTATGAGAAAGGAGATTGTTTACTGACTTCAAGACGCCTTTAAGGCTGTCTATGTAAACGGATGCCCTGCAAACAATCAGTATGTTTTACATAAACTTAAAGGGCCTTGGGGCAGGATCAGGATCTTTGTGTATTCTGATGAGTGAAATTTTAGCTATAATAGAAAAAAAGTGTGTGTGTGTGTGTGTGTGTATATATATATATATATATATATATATATTTTTTTTTTTTTTTTTTTTTTAATGTTTTGAATGTTGTTTGTCCAGCTCACTTCTACCTTGTACCCTTAGTCTTATTGCCATCAGCTGTTAAGCAACACCAACCTCTACAGGTGAAATCACTCTTGCTTGTGGCAAGCATTTGCATCATACACATGCTGGTGTAAATTGAGCTACAACCATTGTGGAGGCCCAGTTATTGAAATATTCACCTGTGAAGGGTCAGCATTTCACAGAAAAACTTAAATGGATTTTTCTCATTTCATTCCCTGTAATTTTGAAAGTGTAGCTCGAACTTTAAGGACAAGACAAGGACCAGTATGTTGGTCTGAGCCAACCCTAACCACTCATATTAAAACTGTAGTAGATAGTGATTGCTGTGCTATCTGTCACTTTCAGCTGTTTTACATGGCAACAACCTGCTTGTGTTCGGTGGCACTGGGATTCCTTTCGGCGAAAACAATGGCAATGACGTCCATGTCTGCAATGTTCAGTACAAGCGATGGAACCTGCTCAACTGCAGAGGGAAGAAGCCCAACAAGATCTACGGGCAGGTGGGAATGTTTGTGTCATGGTCCTAAAATGTTTGGGGCCTCATTGTTTACTACTCCTTCTGGCTACTGTCTTCAGCTGTGTGCTCCACCTATAAGCATGAGTTTTCTCCTTTTCTTTTCCAGGCCATGGTCATCATAAACGGCTACCTCTATGTGTTTGGAGGGACAACAGGCTACCTTTACAGCACTGACCTGCACAGGCTGGACCTCACCACCAGGGAGTGGACCCACCTCAAACCCAACAACGCACCTTCAGATCTACCTGAGGAGAGGTCAGTCAGTGGAAGTCGTATTTAAAACCACAGAATCATTGACCTGTCATGAGTGCGCACTGCATTGATGAAAATAAATGATTGATTTTATAGGTACAGGCACGAGCTAGCTCATGATGGACAGAGAATATACATTTTAGGAGGTGGAACTTCCTGGACATCATATCCCTTGGATAAGGTGAGAGAAGACGACACAGATAGAAATTTTGCATAAATACTAAGTGTTACGTCATCATTTGGTTTGTTTAATACTATTTTGTCTTCACCAGGTTCATGCTTATAACTTGGAGACAAATTACTGGGAGGAAATAATCACCAAACCCCATGAAAAAATAGGTTTGTAATTTGTTGAACTGTTTTCTTCCTGATTGAAGGATTCAGAAACATCACCATGAGTTCACTTTGTTTTATTTGCCATTGCAGGATATCCTGCTGCTCGGCGTTGTCACAGCTGTGTGCAGGTTAAAGATGGTAAGTAGCATTTCACCTACCACTACGTAGGCAGGTCAGAAAGGTTTAAAAAAAACATGTCTCACTCTCACTCCAGAGGTGTATATATGTGGGGGTTATAATGGAGAGATGATCCTGTCAGACCTGTGGAAGATCAACCTGCAGACTTTTCAGTGGACCAAGCTACCTGCCGTCATGCCTGAGCCAGCATACTTTCACTGTGCTGCAGTCACTCCGGTGAGTAAAATATCTCATACACCTCCTAACTAACTTGGTTGGCAGATTTCTCCTCTAGGTCGAGTGAAAAAAGAAATCTGCACAGTTAGACACCAGGTTTATTTTCTGTAGGGCTGCAACAAATGATTTTAAACACTGTTATTAATTAATCTCCTGATTTCTTTATTTTTTTGATTGTTTAGTCTATAAATTGTCAGAAAATATTGACAAATGCACAACATTATTCTTGAGAGCCCAGGTTGACATCTTCATGTCTAGATTTGTCTGACCAACTCCCCAGAGATCAAATATTTTCTGTTTACAATGATTTTTAAAACAGAAAAGCAGCAAATTGTCACATTGGTAAAAATGAAACCAGAAAATATTCTGGGTTTTTGAAAGAAAGAAGTTACATGAAGGATAAATTTTGCATCAATTAACTTCCCAATCACTGGGCTAATGATTGCAACCCTGACCTCCTGTGCTCCTCCTGTCCTTCAGGCCGGCTGTATGTACGTCCACGGTGGTGTCATCAACATGTCCGGGAACAGAAGGACTGGCTCTTTGTACAAAGTGTGGTTGGTGGTGCCCAGCCTGCTGGAACTGACCTGGGAAAAACTGCTGAAAACTTTCCCTCACTTGGCCCAGCTGTCCACCCTCCAGCTGCTCAGCCTGGGGCTGACACACTCACTAATCCAGAGGCTCAAATAGAGGGAGCACAGAGACTGAAAGAGGCGGTATGTGACGGAGCAGCCCTGGCTCCAATATCGCTGATAACTAGGCAAAAACAAGTCTGATGTCAGATGGTTATGAAAATACTTTGAATGCCTTTTAACTCTAGTCTTACGTAAATGTATGTGCTTTTTTTTTTAAAATGCAAAGTGCAATGTTTTAATTTTCTCTGTATATGAACGTGTCAGATTGGACTTTGCACGTATCCGTCAGAAGCCATGCAATCACTGATTTTCATTTCCTTGTTGCTCAGAGGTACCTTGTGCAATAGTCATCATTTATGTAGTGCACTCCAGGTTTTTTTTTTTGTTAAACCATGCATCACATGTCACAGAACCGTGGAGCATGAGCAGGAATTGTCAAATCTTCCAAATACCATTGCTGGAAAGGCAAAATGAATGTTGCATCTGCTCAACTAATTTTAGCTTCTGTTCAGAGGTACGCTCGTTTCACTGTCAAAGTGAAGACGTGCTGCTGCCAGTCAGCTGCTGCTACACCCACTGTGACATAGGCAAGGTTAAGAAATGACTGCAGGCTCACACCAGAGGAATTTGGGATTAGTTTGCATCCGTAGGCACTCCTAAATTTCTGTTTGGTTAGATTCTCTGAGAAGTGTCACACTGCTGATCATTCATGTTACAACTGTGATGCCTCCTGCCAGTCTAACTAGGTTATTTAGGCCACCATGTTTTAGCCTCAAGGACTTTCTGATTGTATGCTAACATGGAGCTGTGATTAAACGGGGGGTGAGGGGGGGTTGCATTCACTGGTCACATTAGGCCTTGTGATCGCATGAAAAGCCAAAGGCCTCTTTGAAAATATCTGACATTGCATCACTGTGAATCTTGTGCCTGTTCGATTCTTCTTCATCGTGGAAAAAATGAAGCTGAGTAAATCAAAGACAAGTTAACGCACCCGTAGCTCCACAGCGATTCCCGAGCCTTTTTATTTCTTCATTTGGTGCCTTCTGAAAGACCAAAATATCTTACTGTTTTTTTTTAATGTTAAGACTTTTGTTTCTCATCACTATCTGGACTGTGTGCATGTAGGCCTTGTTTCCCATGTGATTTAGCTGGTGCTCTCCACGTGACTCTTTTTTGTTAAGTTTTTGCTCATGATTAATCAGGAGATGTCACTAAAGATTCTTCATTAACTTAAATCCACAGAGATATTTTTACCTATTTATTTTTCTCACTGTGCTGCTGTTTTACTCATTTTAACACAACTTTGAATTGTAGCACATCATGTAGCTGTATTTCTTTTTCACCTGATGTCACTGTCATTTCCGTTCTGACTTTTTGCCTCAACTCTATTTAACTTGTATCCTTAGTTTCATTTTTTAAACTTTTGATCCAGTTTTTCCCTAGAGAACATTGTGTTGTGTTGCTGTGCTATAAGTAGTAACAACAAGGTTGGAGCAGTGTGCGAGGAGCACATCAGAAGTTCTCAGGATGTGAAATATTGTGATCAGACTCGGTCTATACACTCATGATCATTAAAATGTCAGCAGGCTGAGTTGTTTCTGTGAAATCAGATTTAGGTTCACCCTGCGTGACCTTCAAGACTGTAGTAATACTCCCAGCTGATTGAATCAAGTCACATGCATTTTTTCATCTATTTGGTTAAACTATCTTGAATTTCTAATATTGAGTTGAGTACCTCAGCAGTGGTTTATTTTATACACTCACTGTAACTGCTGGTACAATATCAAGCTAAACTCATGTGGAAGTTATTGTTTCAAAACACCCTTTTCACATTCATCCTGCCTCAGTCACTTTTTTCTGAGTTTGACATGTCATGACCTTATTTATATCTTGATGTGAAGCAATGATCGACTTCACTACATGCTCAGACTGCATCGCTTCAGATTGACATGTTTGTATTTGCATCATTTTTGATGTTTAATGAGAGTAAAATGAACTATTTTGCATGTCAGTATGCTGTGCATGTCACTTTACACAAAGTCCTGGGTGAAAAGGTGAATATCTTCTCAAAGACAATTATGGCTATAATGTACATGATGTTTTGTAATTCCTGTCTGTACAAACAATAAAAACACAGGCAGCTGTTTTTTCAGAAATTTGTATTGCCAGATTTTGTTATTATTCCTGTAATGCACAGCCAGCCATGCCACTTAACCAACAAAAACTGAAATCATTAGCTCTTGTAGACATGTACCTATTTTACAGTGGAGTTAATATCACAGCAGTACTTTACACAAAATATCATTAGTGCAGTTTCTTAACATCATAATATCTATTCGTATTATAAAAATACTTCTCGCTTCATCACCACAGTTAACAAATATATTACGAATCACAAATGTTAGCTTATCTACTGCACTTTTTTTCAGTAGTAGGAGTAATGTGTTTGTACAGTCAAAAAGTGCCTACCTGAGTTAAAAATATTCAGTTCTGTAATTTGTGTATTTCAGGGTACATCATGAAAAACAAATAAATAAAAGTCCCACATGATCATTTAGTCACAATCCTGTCAGGATAAAAGGGAGAGGGAGTGGTTTTGAATTTGCACATTCAGGCTTCAAAATTGGAAATGCACTGATCCAAACTCAACAGCCTGCTGGAGATGGAGCAAAGTAATACAGAGCCAGGAGGATAAGGTAGACGACTACCAGAGCTGTACCTGAGAAAAGACAGGACAAAAGTGAGTAAAACATCTACATGGCACACAATATTGTTGCAAGATGTCATTCTATCAATCCACCATAGTAGATCATCGTGTTTGACTAACATTACTCTGTTATATATGTATTAAGACAGGTTTCCTGCATTGCATACAGTCTTTGAATTGTCAGCCAATCTACAGGCATGTGGGATGGTCTTGGCATACATTACCAAATTTTGGTCTCATGTTAACATTTTATAAACGATGAAATTCAGATGTCGAGGGATAAATCGAAATAAGTGAGTGTATTCTCACATTTACATGTGCAAGGAAATTGTTGTATTGCAGATTTTTTTTAAAAAACAAAAAAACATCTTAAAAAGACTTGAAACTCACCCTGAAAATAATCAGACTTGCCATCCATGAAGATGTAGTTGACTACAATCACGCTGAAGATGCTGGCCCACAGATGCAGGTCACTGAACAGCAGCACAAATCCCACATCCTACGCAAAGCAGAGTTGGTGTCTGATCACAGGATACTAGCAGCTGTTTGATATTTATTTAAATAAATCACAGATGAAAATAAATGTAAAGAAGTCTTACATAAAAAGCATTAAATAAGACCAGTATTGGAATCTGTAGCATGCAGACCTGCACAGCAATACAGCTTCCAACCTCCAAGCTGAAAAATGAAACATTATTCAGATGCACATTTCACTTTTTTTTTTTTTTTTTTTTTTTAATGCCTTGTTTTCTTTAAGGAGATGATTTACCTAAGACTGATGTTGTTTTGGAGTGCAAACTGGATCCCATTAACAATCTCTGGGATCTCAGGAACCATAGCAAGAACTGTCACCCCTATGAAATACTGGATGAAGAAAGAGAAATGTGAACACAGCCGGAGGAGACAAATAACTACCTCAGATGCATGTGTGTCCCTGACCTGAGAGATAGTGGATTGGTTTAGTATGGGCTGGATGTGCTCGGTGGCAAGGTCAGCACAGGCAGATGTGAGCACAGTGGCCATGATGAGGATGACTAGAGACCTCCACCGTGACCAGTGGACCACTGCACCATGGTGGCCAGTCACTGTGTGGACACACACAAAGAGATAATGGTGTGATAGTCACTGTATCGGTGTGTAACTATGCTGTGCACTTTTATGTTAGTCATGAGAATGATTCTTACCCTGTCCTTCTCCAACATGGATGTTGTAAATGTGGGAGTGTGTCTTCAGTGTGAATATCAGGCCAATGATGTAGGCAACTGGCAAGAGGGTGGACACCGAGTACACCAACGGCCTGATGACGAGAACACACACACATAAAATGAAGGAAGAAATAGTCCTCCATCACAGGTTGCATTTCATGGTGCACGATGTCACTGTCATCATTTGATGGTGATGCAGCTGTGAGCAGGAACTCATTTACATGTAAAAACTATTAGTTGGTGCATTCAGGGACAGTCATAAAATTTTGGAGGACAGAAACTTATATTTTATCTGATTATCTTATATATTATCTGTATATGAGTATATGTAGCTGCGTATTGTTATTATAATCATTATTGTCATATAAACATGTTTCAAGGCTGCTAGTGATTTTCATTCGGTACTTACGGCGTACTTATGTTACGGCTGCACAACATATGCTATGGTTTAGTAGTAGCGATGGTGGTTGTTGTAGTAATTTGCAATTTGTAGTCAAAGGGCTAAATGTACAAAATCACAGACATGACAATCTGCATTTGTATAAAAATATGTATAATTTCTTACTCAACATGGCTGTGGAAGAGTGAACCATTGTTCTGTTGAATGAGAACAATGAGAAACGTTAGTACAGTGCCTGTCAATCCATGTATGTTAGGATGTGCTTCCTGTTACCACTGGTGCTGATGCTGACCAGATCATAGTGGCAGTTGTGGCAGACAAACGGTCCACTTGTGCTGTTTCCTCCAGTGGAGTTGGTGCAGGCGTCACACACCAGGTTCCCGTAGGCCTTGGAGAACAACGTGGGGGCAAATACACCTGCCAGTGACAGTTAGGAGGATGATGATAGAAGATATTTCGGGAATATTTTAATTTGGCAGTTGATTTCAGTTTGGGTCGACTGAAATAGACCTTAACAGCTGATTCTGTCACTCCTGGCATCACCTCAGAAACCGTCTAGATTTCATGTCAGATTTCATCTGTGCATCTACTTCCTCTGATCACCTGACTTCAGATTTTACAGCAAACATTTTTGCGTCACTAGTAGAACTTTTTAAAAACTGAATCATTATCCTAGAGCTCACTGTGACTGTGCATTTTTTAGATTGTATTTTTGCTCAGTTTTGTGTTAGCATACTGAGATCTAAAACGCTGCTACTAGTTGATGCTCCTTTCCTGTCTGAAGCATGCCTGAGAACGACAGCTTCTTCTGATGCAGCAGCCAGTTTCATGAGGAGCTTGGCATCTAAAAACACAGCTAGGGAGTGAGCTCCATCTTAAATCGTTTAGTACGCTATCTTTAGTCATTATCATCACCAGCTGAATCTGACACTTAAAAATGTGTAACTGGGTTGAGAGCGCTGTGTATTGTTTTTGGAGACTTACCTCCCACAGAGATGAAAAGCAGGGCAGAACTCACTCCTGTAGAGCGACTGTTGAATCTTTGCTCACTGTGTCTCAGCCCGCCGATTATCATGCAGATGCCCTGAAGAGAAGGACAAAGCAAAGAGCCTCAGTCACACATGTCAGTGTTTCTGAGTGTAATTTGATGTTAGGTTAAAATGTGAGTTTAATGCTCGTCGGCTCACAGGGATAAAGAGGATGCACCCAAGCAACGTGCCGGTTAGCGCTGCCTTGACAACCTCCTGTAAACAAGGGTTTGCTGCATGGTGACCTCTGAGCAGGGCTGTGATGTAAAAGGTCAACTCTGTGATAGAGCCAAAAGTAGCATTCACCACCGCTCCCACAGCAAAGTTACTCTGCGCTGAGATACTGCAAGAGGAACAATTCACATGAGAAACACTTGGTACAAAATTATTGACAATTGTTGATAAAATAGGTTCAAATCAAAACTTGAGTCACTTCACAGGTGCATTTCAGCTCACCTGGCAATGCCCATACCGATGTAATAAGACAGAGGTATGATGGAGCCAGTTGCTATGGCAAACTTGACATCAGAGCTGGCATAGTGGTTTTCTCTGTCAATATATCCAATCACTATGGCAACTATTACCAGAGGGAGGAGGTCTGACATGGAGGTCAAAGATGGTAACAAGTTTTCATTTCACAGACACTGACACACACACACACACACACACACACATACACACATGTAGGTCTCACATGTAATGGTAAAGAAAGGATACTGACAGCGAAGACATTGATCCCATCAACAGTGTACTTGTAGTAGTACCAGTTTGCAGCATGGTAGCAGCACAGCAGGGCTCTGGTCTCATAACCTTGATGCTACAAGTTAAAATTAAGTAAAAAAGATGTTTGTAAAGTAAAAGAGTGAAAAACAATAATAAAGTAACAACCTCTCCATGTTTATATGGTGTGAATACTAATTCTCTCTCTCTTGCCTTTCTCTGTGAACAGGAGGACACAGACACATCCTCAGGAGGCAAGAGGAGAATGACGGACAGGGTTCGTGCATTCATCTTGGAGACCGGAATAGTGAAGACCAGAATCCAGGAGAAGAAGCAGGCCAGGGAATGAATGACCATCAGAGGAGGGAATCCCAGCAGCAGCCACACGTAGGTGGAGAGACGACGCTACACAACAAAATCGCCACACTGGTTAATGATCATCATACACTTGATGTCTATGTAGCAGAGAATCAGCAGATGCATATTTTATATTCTGAGGAACATTACCCAGAAGGGAGTGCGTGGAAGTTGTCTTGGCAACTCTTCAATTGGCACCTCTGTGGGTGAAGGCAGCAGAACTGGGGAGTTATCGTCCGCCCCATCTATGTTGCAGTCGCAGTCTGGTGCTAGCTCACAACATCTCCTCAATGTGTTTCCAATCTGGAGAAACACAACCAGACAAAAGTGTGAGTTTCTTTCTTATTAAAGTATAAACTATTTAATTCTATATTGTTTCATTCTCATCCTCTCTGGTTAAAATCATAATCTTAAACACAAAATACTTTTCCTCGGCCTAATCACAAAATTACTACTAACACTACACAACAAATTGAAATCGAACACAAAAAATGTGTTTGATGACTTCAGGACTGAACTTCTCGACCGATCTGACAGACTTGTGAGAACCATGAAAAAAAAAAAAGACTGGTGGAACATTTGCCAGGAAGACACAACTGTGTGACTCTATGTAGAATGATATATTGATTTATGTTATCCTCTTAACTCATGTTCTTTGATCCGTACTCGTGTCCCCACTGCATCTTCTCTGCCTCTCTGACTGAGCAGTTTGTGACTGTCAATCTAATGATAACCAAAGAAAACAACCTACAATTTACGTATTTACGTAATTGATCCAGACCCTGCAGGTTTGACACCATATCAACAACCTTTCTACAATCTTTACTGGCTTAAACGAGAAATGTTTCCCAACACCAAACACCTACTCACAGCTCTGTCCTTCCCCAGCTCTGACCAAATGAAAATGTAAGTAGGTGTGTTTGTATTTCTGCGAGGTTTCTTTCTGAAGCTTGTGGAGTAACAACTGAGACACCTGTATTATTATCATCAAACCAACTGGGCTGTACATATAATCTAATCTAATCTTAAATTATAAGTAACTTTAATCCCAAATTTAACAAATTCACTGAGCGTAGGGATTTTGACAGGAATCTGTTCAACTGTTCAACAAACCAATGTTTTGTAATTACAAGTTGCTGCAAATGGGTCCAAATGTTGCAAACATGTGGTTTCTGCTCTCTTGAGAACATGTTGGGGGTGGGGGGCAACGTGAAAACTGAAGGCTTTAATGTGAATTTTAGTTAAGACAAAAAAGGAAAAGAAACAACAGGAGGAACATCCCAAGACTTAAAGAGGAACTGTGCAAGTCCTTTTTTGTTGTTTTGGTCGCCTTTTTCTCTGCGAAGCTCAACCACAGTTTCAGAGTGCAGATTTTCTCTGATGGAAAAACTCCCTCTAACCCCCCCTGCCCCCAACCATGTGCATTTGTTTCAATGTAGCTGGCGAGAAAGCAATCCGTGGAGCGATGTCTACGGATTATGTTTATGTCATAGTGCCGTAAAGCAGTCCATGTTTCTCGTGAGATGAGATCTGGGACACCGGGTCGGAGGCGCTGATCTTGCATGGTTGGTTTTTGGTGTTAGGTTGAAGGCAGAGAGCTTCATTTCTCCCCGTAACAACTCATTCAACATCACAATTGCTCGGATCTGTTTAATTAAGGTACAAATGCATAGTTCCTCTTTAACTACACTCAGATCCAAACTGTACCTCATGAATTGACTTCCCAAATGGCCACAGGAAGTAGCCAGACAACTTCCAGCAAAGCCTGCCTGAAGACAGAGAGGAAGGAAAGAATAAAGGGGGTGGCTGATGATCAATGATGAACTCTATCATTATTCCTTGATGATTTGCTCACCTACCATATGGCACACCGATGACAGTGATGGACATGAGTATGCTGACCAGGAAATAAGAGAGACCCACCAACCAAAGAGTACCACATACGCTACATTTCCACATGTGATGAGATGACCTGACGTCAGGAAGACAGACAACAATCGTTAGTGACACACAACACAACAGCCATATTCAAACCTTTGCTCCATGTAAATGACACACAATATACACGCTACATTACGAGTTTTTTACTCATTGTTTTTGAGGTTTGAGCATTTTTTTTCTTTCAGTAATACTAAAACTGAATATCTAGTTGTACTGTCAAGTGAATTGCTGAGACATGGGAAAATACTGATTCTCTAAAAACTGAAGTTCCCACCCCATGTTTGTCCCATTCAGACTCTCAGGTTACATCCCTGTTTATCCCAAATCATAGAAAATAGTAACAATAAGTGTGAAATCTGTGTGTGAAGTCTCAAATACTCTTAAGGTCACAGTGGCTTTGACTTTTGTCCACCAAAATCTAATCAGTTCATCCTTAAGTCCTCTGAATGTTTTTTATTATGATTATCTGAGATTTGCGGTTTCTTTTTAATGTTTAGTAATGTGGCTGAACATTAACTTGTTTACAACCTCCATGATCATCTCACCACTCGTTTCCTGCCACAACGGATATTATTATCACATTCTCAGACCTCAGCAATTACTTTCTCTCTGTGAGAAGTACAAACATAGACCACATTTATATATTTATGAAAAACAAGGTCTGTAATCCATCAACACACCACAGAAGAACATTGACATGTACCTGGACTTGAATGTGGCTTAATGACATTCAGTTCAGAGTAGAGCTCTTTCACAACCTCTGACCTGTCTTCAAACGGTCGCTCTGTCACATGACTCTTCCATTTTCTAAAACCAAACTGACACACACAGATACACAAAACCATCACATATTCAGCTGTGCTGAGCTCAAACCACTGGCATTTGCTGTGGAAAACCTTCACGCTTCTTACCCTGTAGTTGTTCACTAGTTTATTGGCTTCCACTTCGTTCTCTGCTCTGATAGTCATCTTGCTTTGAATCTCCTCCCAGCTGTCATCAAAAGCATTATGGCCCGGACCTAAAAAGACAAGCAACAAGATGACAAGTAAAATGAAGTGTGACCTACCAGCAATGCTGTCAATAAAAGTTAAGTTGGCACACAGGACTCACATGTGTGTGTGGGCATGCACTTTGTTGTGCACAATGCAGGGCATATGGGGTTATGTCCTGTTGGAGAGCAGGTGTCTGCTGAGTTAAGTCGCTGACCTCGGCCATGGATCTGTTCATGATCGTAACCTGCCTGGGGATCGTGCTCCAATGAAGGATCTGTAGGACCAAAAACAGAAATAAAACACTCTATTCATTAAGTGTTAACTCAAATCAGTGGAGGAAGCCCTGCTGCTTATTTCAAGGACTTGGCCAATGACTACAGTGACCAGGGCTTTGCTGTTTGAGCTTACAAAATATGGACAAGCTACATCTGTGGTGTCTTACAACTCTTCTTAAAACCCTACTTCACTAGAAAGCTCTTATGAAAGTTTTGGTACAGCGTTAATGGTGCAATAACCTACAAGGCTCCTAAACCTGTGAATATTTTACTAACACACTGTTGCACAAGCAAAGGTTTTGTCTATATGTTGAAGAAATGATGCAGTTTCAGTTCAAACACGGCTGCTTGTCTGCTATCAAGTCTTTGTCGTGAAAATCACATCCTCGTGCTTCCACTTACTGCTGCTCCATGTAAGCTACACACTGTATCTGCAGTCAGAGGGCATGAGTCAAATTCCTGGCAACCTCAAAATACAGTGAATGACCAAAATCCATCAATAACGGCATAGCTGGTCAGTGAGATGTCCTGGTATCAAATTGATATCACAGACACTGATTCAAACTGATTACCCACCGCAGCCCCAGCCACTAAGACCTCAGCAAGCTCGCACCAGCACATGACACAGGGCATCCTCTAATTAATTACTCACATTACTTCAAGTGGAAATTTAGAAATGACATGTTTTTGCCCTGCCCTAAATTACCCACTGACTGCACAGTATTTATGTCCACACGCCTACATCAAGACAATGCATCTGTATCAATGCGTGTCTTCCTCTAAATGTGTATATATATGTATATGTCAGTGTTTTGAGGTCAATACAGCTGTACAAACTTCCCCTTCTAATTTTGCCCTGATTGCCACCACTGACTGACAACAGCTGCATCTGTTCTGCAGGGAAACTAGAGGCATGACAATAATTAAGGAGAGGATAAAAATGCCTCCATCATTCATTCGTTTTTCATTTCAGGCGCCTGTCTCTTCTTAGAAAAGGCCTTGATTAACAAACTACTTTTAACAAACCACTGGCATCAGGGAAGCATGTAGTTTTAGGGAAGAGTGGTCTGATTTCCTCTTTCTGTGTCTTTATTTGCTTACCGACATGTACATGTGTTTAGCAGACACCACCAAGAGTTTGAGACTGTGCATTCACAGGCTGGGTTTGACAACACTGCCTAGGTCCTTCAGTGACCCTCAGGTCAATAATGAATGTGAAATCTTACAACAGGAAGGAAATTTCAGCACAGTGCTGTTTCTTACAGTTAATCACTTCCTCACAATCAATGCTTCGTGACGACTAGATAACTGGTTTCATCAGGGCATTATAGACATCGAAGACAGCCCTTTGTGCCTTTGTTTATCACCACAGATAGAGAGAAATAAATGAGTACTTCATCAATTCATCAATTTAAGACAGATCAGATTTCCAGATGTTACCGTTTTTGAAATCAGATATGTTGCTGATCCAAAGTGAAGAGGAAAGTCCAGGAGGATCTTAGTTATTTAATAAACTATTCTGATAATCAATTACACTATCCTCTGAGAAAAATGTCAAGCATTGGGGTGTGTACACAAGAATTTGATCATCATTTGATCATCTTTGAATTTGGGAGGCTGTGCTGGTCTTTTTCACCATTTTCTATTTGTTGTGCATTAGTGATATTACATTCTAAAATCAATTTATCCATGACAAAATAATAGTAATAATAATGATAACAATTTGCAGCGTCACAGTTTGAAGAGCTACAGGATGCTCATCTAATAACAGCAAACTCTAGAGGAAGTAAGACTGAAAAATGGTGCATGACAACAGACACATACTGTACGCGTAGGACAAAAATCAACAAAGATGAAACAGTGCTGCGGGTCAGACAGCCTCAATGTCACGTGGTGCTTAACTTGTACTACCTTGACGTTTTGGAACAGACTCAGTCAGAATTGGCACGAGCGCGCGCGCACACACACACGCACACACACCGAACCTCCGCCATCAATACGACGTGACTGTCCGACATGTAACGGGGCTCCGTCTCTTTTAACTTACATGGTGACATCACGGCGAGTAACGGCCGCTGTGAACGAGCTACCATTTAAAATGGAGAATGCATTAACTGCGCTGTTAAAGACGCATTCGGTTGATTACAAATAAAGTTTTTTTTTTTCTTCATCATCTCAGGTTAAACCGGAGCATCAGCCACTCACCTTGTGTATTTTCCGGCGGCCTCCTCCTCCGGCTGCTCGTGTCTGCGCTCAGTGTGGATGACAGAGACATGTCCGCCGGTAAACACACTTCGTCGTTAAGTCTTATGAGAGTTTAGCCCAATGGCTGTATGACCCGCTCCTCTCGTCAGTGAACCGACGCCGAGGACGCACTGATTCACGGAGGATTTGGCCGCTTGGCATTGTGGGAAATGTAGGCTGCTATGGTTGAGCTTCTGAAAGAATACTGTAAATCATGTAGGCTAAAACTATTCTAATGTGTTACACACGCAGTCAGGTTAGGTGCCAATTCAAATTTTGCCTTAAGCAGCAACAAAATAAAGTATCAAAACTAAAACAAATGAATCATGTTGTATTGTATTGTCTATCTACACGACATAATTCAGTTGACACTAATAATAATAAAATAAAAATCTTACTCCTGAACTGCAAAATACCTATCCTCTCAGTATTATGTAGCATAAATTACCTAAGTAGTCTCTGCATGAAATAGAAATTAATCTTTTCATCCAATAGACTGTCATTGTCTACAAACAAACACAACTAACCCCAAGATCATTGAAATCATAGTATCAAGACATAAATGAAGGTGTCAGCTTCTGGTCTGCTAGTCATCAATGAAATCTCAGTCTGATTTAGCAGATGGCAATAGCCAACGATCTGTATGAGACTTGTGGCAGAGGCAAAGAAATAGCTCCACAACATGGTCAGATACAAGTATTGCATTGATATTTTTTTCACATATAAATCTGTAGAGTTATGGTTAGACTTGGAGCTATTGTGCAGTTGAGGCTTTTCTGCATCATCATACCAGAAAAAGTACACCCTCACATGATTTGGTATGACAAACAGCTAATTCTGCCTAATGTCAGCATGCTATGGTGAAAGGTGTAACAAACATTAGTTTGCTCTGATTGACTCTTTAACATGCAGCTGCTATCATGCTATGTTTTTTCATATCACTGGCTAATTTCGGGGGTGCTATCAAACCAAACCAACAAACAAAAACAAGAAATATGTAATCAAACATTTAAGCCTTGAAAATCATTGAGGTTTCCCTCATTTGCAATGATGTCAAGATACAGGAAAAGGAAGGAAGTGGTTTGAGAGCAAAGTCTTCAAATGTCCAGGAGTGGTGAGTGTCACTCATCAGTATGTTTTGAAGATAATTCCATGTGGTTGGTGCACAAAAAGTACAAACTGATTTTCCAAGTTCACAATAAACCTGTGGGACTTGAAGCGTAACATAGTCAGCCGAGTGGGTTTGGTAAGGACCTGTGGACCATGCTATATATGGTAGTAAATTTCCAGTAAGGGCTTTATGGATAAATAGATAAAAGTGTTTATAACGCCTCTGTGCAAGAGAAGACCAGCTAACTTTGTTATACAGAATGCAATGGTGAGTATCATAGGGTTCTCCAGTAATGAATCTGAGGGCTGAATGATAAGCTGAGTAGAGGGGTTTGAGAGAGGTAGCAGCAGCAGGCCTATAGATTATATCACCATAATCTAGGACTGATAGAAAGATTGCCTCAACTATACTTTTCCTACAATCCAAAGTGACACTGGACCTGTTTCTGTATAAAAATATGAGTTTTTGCCACAGTTTGGTGATAAGGTTTTCAAAGTTTTTAAGAGTAAATGACTCATCAAGCCAAATACGAAGATATTTATTAAATATTTATTTATATAAACCCCCCCCCCCCCATGTTTTTGTTTCCTCCTTGTGGTCATATTCCACTTGCCCGCTGGCAGTTTGCTTAATGATGGTGTCTTTAAAGCTATTGAAACCAGAGAATCCTTCAAACTGAAGAGACATCCAATGTAATGTAAAGTCTCATGACCTGTCCTGTGTCTCAGTGTCACCTAAGCCTTTGACTGTTAAGTTATACTGTGGTTATAAGGCAAATTGCTGCCTAAACCAAATCTAGTCATGTACATAGTGCACTAGCAAAACAAACACAACAAATGTGACAAACATAGCCACAGGCCACAATGACCTTTAAAAAAGTTTTTGTGACCCAAACGTTAGATTTGCAACTATATTTTTAAATGTCAAACTGTCATCCACCCCGTGACCTCATCTGATACACGTGTTTCATCCCCATGTGCAACTGCAGCTGTAGCTGCCAAGAGGCTAATCAAACATTACACAACACACCCCAAAGCTAATAGGTGTTTATGGGAAGTCCCAATTGGTGGTTATTTGGTCATGTGTTTTTTAAACACCAAGTGTAGTCGCATATAAAGGTGGCAGCACACATGAGCTGTACACTTGGGGGTTGTCTTGGTCAGACTGCTGTTAAACCATGGAAAAGCATCGGAGTGCCACCTATTTGGTGGCACTAGCACTGCTAGGCAGCTTTGTAGCAATAAGTGTTGAGGCTCAGGGCTCAATATGGCAGTCTAAGGGAGCACCCCCAGCGCAGGCTCCTCAGCATGAGCAGGGGCCACAGTCTCTGCAGCCTCCACCACCAAAGGCTGTTCCACGCCCTCAAGAACCTCAGATTGCTCCACAACCACCGCAATTTCCTGGATTTCCACCAATAAGGGTTCCTCAAACTTATAATGTGCCGCAGGTCCAACCTCCTCCGAAGATGCCTCAACACCATAATGTCCCGCAGGTCCAACCTCCTCCGAAGATGCCTCAACACCACAATGTGCCGCAGGTCCAACCTCCTCCGAAGATTCCTCAACACCACAATGTCCCGCAGGTCCAGCCTCCTCCGAAGATGCCTCAACACCACAATGTGCCGCAGGTCCAACCTCCTCCTAAGATTCCTCAACGCCACAATGTCCCGCAGGTCCAACCTCCTCCTAAGATACCTCAACACCACAATGTGCCACAGGTCCAACCTCCTCCAAAGACCCAACCAGAACCACCACCTACATATCCAAAGCGTCCTCAAGATCCTTATGTGCCGCCTCCAAAGTATCATAATCCGCCCCAGACCCAACCAGGACCACCACCTGTATATCCAGCGCGTCCTCAAGATCCTTATGTGCCGCCTCCAAAGCATCCTAATACGCCCCAAACCCAACCAGGACCACCACCTGTATATCCAGCGCGTCCTCAAGATCCTTATGTGCCACCTCCAAAGTATCATAATCCGCCCCAGACCCAACCAGGACCACCACCTGTATATCCAGTGCGTCCTCAAGATCCTTATGTGCCGCCTCCAAAGCATCCTAATACGCCCCAAACCCAACCAGGACCACCACCTGTATATCCAGCGCGTCCTCAAGATCCTTATGTGCCGCCTCCAAGGTATCATAATCCTCCCCAGACCCAACCAGGACCACCACCTGTATATCCAGCGCGTCCTCAAGATCCTTATGTGCCGCCTCCAAAGCATCCTAATACGCCCCAGACCCAACCAGGACCACCACCTGTATATCCAGCGCGTCCTCAAGATCCTTATGTGCCGCCTCCAAAGCATCCTAATACGCCCCAGACCCAACCTGGTCCACCAAGGTTTATTTCATCTCCTTTTCCAGCAAGGCAGCCTAAGCCTCATCAACCATCAAAGTTTACATCTTTATTTCCTCGATCATTTTCCAATTTTGAGTCTCCCCAAGAGCCACATGAGCCTCAACCACAGAAACCACATCAACCTACATCTCCACAGGAGCTTACCATTCGCCACCAGCCTGAGCAGCCTTCTTTTCAGAGTTGTGAGGTGGAACAAAATGTTAGAGTCCCCTGTGGAGCTCCTGACATCTCTGCTGCTGCTTGTGAAGCCATCAGCTGCTGTTTTGATGGCCGACAGTGCTACTTTGGAAAAGCAGGTGGGTGCAGGTTGTTCTTTTGCAGGGCAATAGTCTTGTCACGAATTCTTTGCTGAGTAATATCTAACCACTCAACCTGTGTATGCCTCTTTTTGTGCCACTAGTGACCGTCCAGTGCACCAAAGATGCCCAGTTCATTGTGGTGGTGGCCAGAGATGCCACTCTGCCCCACATTGACCTCAGCTCAATCTCACTGTTGGGGGAAGGTCAAGGCTGCACACATGTTGACTCTAATTCAGAATTTGCCATTTACCAGTTTCCTGTTACAGCTTGTGGCTCTGTTGTGATGGTAAGACCTTCATTTTCTATTCTGTACTCTTTCCTCAAATGAAAACACCAATACAAAAGCTCCTGTGCATGGTTTAACCCTAAAATACATTTTTTTCCCTGCCTTTCATAGGAAGAGCCTGGTGTTATAATCTATGAGAACAGGATGTCCTCTTCCTTTGAAGTAGGAGTTGGGTACCTTGGAGTCGTCACCAGGGACAGCTACTATGAGTAGGTGATCATTTCTTAGAATATTACAGTACTCAAATAAAATCTCTTAAAAATATAATAGCACTTTTCTTTTCTTTTCTTTTCTTTTTTTGCAGTTTGCTCTTCCAGTGTAGGTACATCGGCAGTTCTGTTGAAACTGTGGTTACAGAGGTATTACCATTACAAGAGCCTCCTCTAGGAGTTGCTGCCTGGGGACCCATTGAAGTTCAGCTGAGGTTGGCTAATGGGCAATGCCATACAAAGGGTTGTAATGAATGTAAGTGTGTGTCAGCCTGGTAGTGTTTGTTGAACACGTGATTATGTTGCTGTCATGTTAACTGGTAACTCTGCTTTCATAGTGGATGTGGCCTACACCTCCTTCTACACCGAGGCAGACTACCCTGTTACCAAAGTATTGAGGGACCCCGTGTATGTGGAGGTTCAACTCATGGGCAAGACAGATCCCCACCTTGTCCTGACTCTTGGTCGCTGTTGGACAACCACAAGCTCCAACCCTCACAGTCTTCCCCAGTGGGACATACTGATAGATGGGTAAACACTCTTTATGGCGAGATGTAAATTTTTGGGGAGTTTAATTTTCTGTCAGGTTTGCACACAAGAAACAGCTAAAAGAGAAATGAATGCTCAACAATGATGTCATTGTTCATTTGCATTTCACTGTTGTTGCCTTGATTTAATTTGCTCTTCTTGCAGGTGTCCATACCGCGATGATCGCTACATGTCCTCCCTGGTTCCAGTTGGTTCTTCTTCTGGTCTGGACTTCCCAAGTCACTACAGACGTTTCCTTTTCAAAAT
Organism: Caranx ignobilis; assembly: GCA_021432705.1. Taxonomy (NCBI): domain Eukaryota; kingdom Metazoa; phylum Chordata; class Actinopteri; order Carangiformes; family Carangidae; genus Caranx; species Caranx ignobilis. The sequence continues at coordinate 59,028,711 of MU269990.1, forward strand.
GTTTACCTTTGTGGACTCCAGCTCAATGGTGCCCTTGAAGGAACAGGTAACCAATATATCAAGTGATGAGAAACTGCTCCAAAAATATGTATGTGTTGCTCTGCCAACAATGTTGTCCTTGTTTAGGTGTACATTCACTGTAGTGCAGCTGTGTGCACTGCTGCTCTGGGCGGCAATTGTGAACCATCATGCTTCAGAAACAGTAAGAGATGAATTTATTCATATAATCAGCAAAATTTAACATGATTATACACTTAAATTTGACCATGTTTGTTTCTCTTTTGTAGAGAGAGATGTCCGTGCTGTGGAGCAGAGGAAGGCTGATCCAAAGGTTGTAGTTACTGTTGGACCTGTGAACATGAGCAGCCCTCAACAGTAACCAGCCCACTATCAAGCTCAAGAACATTTGTTAACATTTGCAGAATTAACATGGTTCAGATATTTGTGGTATGAAAATGAAATTATAAGTTACCAGTTTCCTGTTAGGTGGTTGATGGTAAGACCTTTATAAGACCTCTATGTATTTTTTTAAATTTACAAATAACATACATATTTCTGATGTCTGATGTCAAGTGCATTCGGGAAAACTGGCTATGATGTGCTCTAAAAGATTAGTGGTAACAAGTTAAATCAGTTCATATCTGACACTTTGCAATGTATAGTATTTCATTGCTTTACCTGACATTATACTGGACGAGAGTACCTAAATAAATGTAAGTTATTCAAAGATGAAAAAAAAAGACGGGTTGGAAAACAGCCCTTGAAAAGGGTTGATAAACAGTTGTGTAAACCCATGGGAGATGGGCTAAAACTATAGAATGTGACTTTTTGATTATTTGTGAAATCAGTGAAATAATAAATGTGGACTGCTGCTGGTATAAATACTGGTAAGACATCATTCAGTCAGATATTCTACTGAACTAAACTGCCCTGATGTGAGTCTTTGAAATTGACTCTTTGACTCTCTCAAAATTCCTGTTGTGTATTCATTCACAGTGTTTGCCAGTGAACACACAAAGTGTGGACAAATAATGCAAAACATAATACTGACAAAATCAAAAACTTCCATTAAAGCTTTTCTACACTGCAGTTGTGGACTCTCTATATGCAAAAAGTTAATGTACAACAGTTGTGCTGCAAAGAGAAAGCAGAAACACAAGTCCTGCATTTGGCATTTTACTTATGCTAGTATTAGTGCAGTATAAGTGGCAAACCCCATTTATGATTGTCAAAACTAAACACATTTTTACAAGACACATCAAAACTTAGTTTCTGGCAAGACCGCATTGCAAGGAATGTGCTCATATATAAAGTATTTTAATAAAGCTGAATTCACAATAAAGCTCTCATTTACGTGTTTTCTTATTTCTGTGGTCAGACAAGAAACAAGAATTTAATAATGACTCTAACTTTTAAACATTTTATCTCAGATTGTATCATTTGAATATCAACAACTATCAACACCCAACACACCCACCCAATACAAGTTAAAGACAAAGACAGTTCTGGGGTTTTGGCTGTATTCGGTTGAAAAATTATTGCTTGGAGAAACAGTCTAAACTGGACCTGCAGAGCAAAGCCCCAACTCTGACAAGGCCACAGTCCCCCCCCCCCCCACCACACACACACACACACACACACACACTTTGAAAGAATCTCTTTAAATGACGTGACTGTACGACATCATGTATCCAGCAAACATGCCCATTTAGGCCCCTGCAGGCCCCATTACCGGCACATTTGGGCCCTACATTTCACAGTGCAGGTATTGTATTTCTGAGCTTGTCATATGTTATGTTTGTAATTTATTAATGTGTTAAGTCACATTTGATTGTAACTCTCCAATGCATGTAGTAGAATAAACTACACTATTTCCATCCACATTTCCATAAATGTGATGTGTAGCCTACATTCAGGTACATTGAAGGAGCACAAATAAATACTCATTCCAAGTATAAAAAACAGAACCTAAGAAAATGTACCTACTTTCTAGCTCTGATTGTTGGTATGTGCTAACAGGGTTCATTCTCCAGAAAAAAAATTATTGGGACTTATCCACGATAATTTCAGAAAAATGGGTCAATATTGTAACACTTCCGCTGACTAACTGCTTTAACACTTTCATCGGCAGCTTAAAAACCCTGCACAATAATTCATCTTATTTTCAATATGTGATTAATTACATTTTAAAAACATTGTATTTAATTCAGATTATCACAGTATTAAAAGAAGGACCAACAAATCTAATGTTTCATTTGTAAGTTTGGACTTAAACAACCTTATGTGTTATTTGCCAACTTATTTTAGCCAGGTATAGAAGTGAAGTTTGCTTTTAACACTATGATTAGTTTGCTTACTTAGTTACTGCCATCTACACTGTCATGCTAAAGGGAGTTATAGCAGAACATTCCTAAAGTCTGCAGTGATGTATTTTGACCTGGGATCTTTCTGTGTGGAGTTTGCACATTCTCCCTGTGCCGGCCTCCACCACCAATCCAAAGACATGTTAGGTTTATTGGTGATTGGTGAAGTGCTCATAGGTGTGGATGTAAGTGTGCGTGGTTGTTTGTTTCCATATGTTGACCCAATTAGACTGGTGACCATTATGGTATGATACTTTATAGAGTAACATATAGAAAGGTCTGTGGGATTTAGGGTTTGTCTTACAGCAGATTCAAAGTTAATGGTTTAAAACTTAATAAGTATGGGGTGCCCTGTGGCGCAGTGGGTTAAGTGGGTGCCCCATATGTAGAGGCTATAGTCCTGCTTTTCGGCCCACGTTCGAATCCCGCATCGGGTGCCCTTTACTGTATGTCATTCCCCCTATCTCTGCCTCTCCACTTCCTGTCTCTCTACACTGTGCGATCCAATAAAGGCAAAAATACCCCCCCCCCAAAAAAATAACTTAAAACTTAATATGTATTATTCAAAATGCATTATTGTTGTGATTAAATAAGGTCAGCATGAGGGAATATGTTCTTAACAGAAGTTCAAGTAAAAAAACAACCTGACCTAAATTGGGCTCAAGTTCATTTTACAGCAAAATTTGTCACCAAATCAATAATGTATGTTTACCATTGTGCACTAGATAAAATAAACATTTGAGGCCACAAAGACCTTTAACAAGGTTTTTGTGACCCAAATGTTGAATTTGTCAATAAACACTTTTAATGTCAAACTGTCATCCACCCCAGACCTGATCTGATGGGACACATGTTTAATCCCCTTATCACACCCATACAAGTGATCTTATGAAATTACCAAGAGGCTTATCAGACATCACATAATACACCCCTGAAAATTATAGGTGTCTAGTGAAGGAGGGCAAGTTCTGATTGGTGGTATGGTCTTGGAGGTGGGGTTATGAAACATCAAGTCTAGTCATGTATAAATGTGGAAGCACACATAAGTGGTACACTTGGGAAGTGTCCAGGTCAAACCGTTGTGAAACCATGGAGAAGCATTGGAGTGCCACCTCTTTCGTGGCCCTAGCACTGCTCGGCAGCTTTGTTGTGACAAATGTAGAGGCTCAGGGCTCGATATGGCAGAACCCTCCAACACATATGTCCAAAGGAGCTCCACCTCCTCAGGCACCAAAGGTTCCTCCGCGCCCTGATCCTCCGCAAGTTCTGCCGCCTTCACCTCCAAAGAATCCTCAGTATCCTCACATGCCAGCTCCACCACCAAAGGTTCTTCCAGCTCCACCACCAAAGGTTCCTCTAGCTCCACCACCAAAGGTTCTTCCAGCTCCACCACCAAAGGTTCCTCTAGCTCCACCACCAAAGGTTCTTCCACGTCCTGAACGCCCACAGGTTCTGCCACCTCTACCACCAGATAATCCTAAATATCCTCATGTGCCAAATGTCCAACCAGGTACGCAACCAAAGTTTCCTAAAAATCCTATAGCATACCATGATCAGTCTCACCAGGAGCCAAAGATCCCAGACCGACAGCGCCCTGCAGAGCCAGGGCTGCCAAAACCAGAACCCGTCCAGAGTTGTGAGGTGGCTCAAAATGTAAGAGTCCCATGTGGATATGCTGACATCTCTGCTGCTGGATGTGAAGCCATAAACTGCTGCTTTGATGGCCGACAATGCTACTTTGGTAAAGCAGGTGAGTTTTTAAAAAAGCAGTGATTCTCTTTAAAGACAAGACATGTATAGACATAAAAGATGTTTAACATTTTGATGCTATCTACATTTGATGAGTAATATCTAACCACTCAACCTGTGTATGCCTCTTTTTGTGCCACTAGTGACTATCCAGTGCACCAAAGATGCACAGTTCATTGTGGTGGTGGCCAGAGATGCCACTCTGCCCCACATTGACCTCAGCTCAATCTCACTGTTGGGGGAAGGTCAAGGCTGCACACATGTTGACTCTAATTCAGAATTTGCCATTTACCAGTTTCCTGTTACAGCTTGTGGCTCTGTTGTGATGGTAAGACCTTCATTTTCTATTCTGTACTCTTTCCTCAAATGAAAACACCAATACAAAAGCTCCTGTGCATGGCTTAAACCTAAAATACATTTTTTTCCCTGCCTTTCATAGGAAGAGCCTGGTGTTATAATCTATGAGAACAGGATGTCCTCTTCCTTTGAAGTAGGAGTTGGGGACCTTGGAGTCATCACCAGGGACAGCTACTATGAGTAGGTGATCATTTCTTAGAATATTACAGTACTCAAATAAAATCTCTTAAAAATATAATAGCACTTTTCTTTTCTTTTCTTTTCTTTTTTTCTTTTTTTGCAGGTTGCTTTTCCAGTGTAGGTACATCGGCAGTTCTGTTGAAACTGTGGTTACAGAGGTATTACCATTACAAGAGCCTCCTCTAGGAGTTGCTGCCTGGGGACCCATTGAAGTTCAGCTGAGGTTGGCTAATGGGCAATGCCATACAAAGGGTTGTAATGAATGTAAGTGTGTGTCAGCCTGGTAGTGTTTGTTGAACACGTGATTATGTTGCTGTCATGTTAACTGGTAACTCTGCTTTCATAGTGGATGTGGCCTACACCTCCTTCTACACCGAGGCAGACTACCCTGTTACCAAAGTATTGAGGGACCCCGTGTATGTGGAGGTTCAACTCATGGGCAAGACAGATCCCCACCTTGTCCTGACTCTTGGTCGCTGTTGGACAACCACAAGCTCCAACCCTCACAGTCTTCCCCAGTGGGACATACTGATAGATGGGTAAACACTCTTTATGGCGAGATGTAAATTTTTGGGGAGTTTAAATTTCTGTCAGGTTTGCACACAAGAAACAGCTAAAAGAGAAATGAATGCTCAACAATGATGTCATTGTTCATTTGCATTTCACTGTTGTTGCCTTGATTTAATTTGCTCTTCTTGCAGGTGTCCATACCGCGATGATCGCTACATGTCCTCCCTGGTTCCAGTTGGTTCTTCTTCTGGTCTGGACTTCCCAAGTCACTACAGACGTTTCCTTTTCAAAATGTTTACCTTTGTGGACTCCAGCTCAATGGTGCCCTTGAAGGAACAGGTAACCAATATATCAAGTGATGAGAAACTGCTCCAAAAATATGTATGTGTTGCTCTGCCAACAATGTTGTCCTTGTTTAGGTGTACATTCACTGTAGTGCAGCCGTGTGCACTGCTGCTCTGGGCCGCAATTGTGAACCATCATGCTTCAGAAACAGTAAGAGATGAATTTATATAATCTGCAGATTTCAGGCAGAATGTCCACTTAAATCTGACCATGTTTGTATGTGTGTTTGCAGAGAGAGATGTCCGTGCTGTGGAGCAGAGGAAGGCTGATCCAAAGGTCGTGGCTACTGTTGGACCGCTGACCATTGTGCAGCAACCAGAGAAGAGCGCCTAGCTCAAGAACTGTCTGCCAAACAATTAAAGAGTGTGAAGTGGACCTACAAAGTATTGAAGTACAATTTATATTAAAGGGAATATTGGCTTTGATGTGCTATTCATACCTTATTTTATGCATAATGTACTTGTTAGGGACATTCTGACAAACCCCTGGTAGTAATATTTAACTTATGGTTTTAAAATGACTTGAAACAAGTAAAACAATAAGATACAATCAATTTGGTGTTTAATGTAGTTAACAAGTAGCATAATTTCCATTTTAACTGTCTTCATTGATCTCAGAATTTCAAATGTAAAACTGATAAAATAAATAAATAATAAAATTGGTTTAATCTTACCAGCACTTTATCTGTGTCACCTTGGTCAGCAGACTTATGATGTACAAACAAAATCCAAACATTCAAGAATAAAGTTTTATCTACTGACAGGGATGCACATAAAACAGTTGTATCATTATTTTTAATCTTCAATATGTTTAAATCATTTTTGGATTTATAACATAAAAATGGCCACAGTGCTGCAGTGAAACAGATCATCCTGAACAGTGGTACAACAGTTTATTTACATATATCAAGTTATAGAGTGAACCAACTACAGACCAGATGAAACAGAGGTTTCTAAAAATAGAACTTTTAATATGCAAATTAGGTTCTGTAATATAAAGTGTAGATATTTTAAATTTACTATTGAGCTTAAGCTTTATTGTTAGGAATAATCAAGAAAAAATGTTTGTAGTAGTATCATGCAAAGGCTTTCTGTGAGGCTGCCATTGTAACTGAGGGAACACAACACAGTTCGTACACAAACTTCTGCATATGTTTTATTTGGACAAGTTGATAAAACACTGATACAACAATGACATCATCTGTGAAGCCTCAAAAGACATTTAACATGTAAAGGCAGATCTATAAAAACTTTTTTTTTTTTTTTATCTTATTAAATGTACTTTTACATGATCATCATCTTAAAATGTAACTGACACTTAAGACTCATATTGTGTCATTCAGAAATCCAGCCATCAGATTGTAACAACAGTAAACACTGACTCTAAGCTGTATGAAGGAGCATTAGAGAAACATTAGAGTTGAGAACAAAGCTTCTTTGGTACAGTAGCGGAGATGGCATTATGGCATCATCAAGCTTCTGTGGAACTGTTATTTTTCCAAGTTTACATGTTAGCATACTTCAATCTGAGAGTAATGTTTGTCAGCATGTCACAGTAACTACTGAGCGGCTGGCTGAGGGGGCAATGCACTGCAATTTCAGCAAACATCTTCAACAATTAAATTCACACAGCACAGGACAAGTGTTTTAAAGGGGACACTGGAAAGTGATGTACCTGACTGGGACTTTTGGAGGTTGGACGGGTCGCATGTGTTTGCCTGCATTGCAGCGCATTAAGCTCTCACGGCCAGTGTACTAACGTGAATCCATAAACTTAGATTGAAACAGAACAGTCACAGTGAACCAGCTGACACTGCAATGGGAAATAAAGTTCATTGTAATCAAAATTTTCATCATTTTCACACCGAGTCACAAACTGGATTCTTTATCAAAAGCATCAGTATGAGTTGTCTTCCACTCAGATGACCAAAAAAAAGGCAGAGGCAACAGGAACTGAGAGGAAACCTGCAACTGCCACAATAACTCCCCGGTGAAACACCCACAGTCCACAGCCAACAGTGTTTACATGACACAAGATACAAGACAGAAAACTGGGCTGTACTGTTCACATTATGTCTTTGACTTGTTCATTTGTGAACACAGGTGATGAACTGGATTGCGAAATATTTTCATTATCCAAGAAACATCATATCAGGTTTACATGTAGCTTGTCACTCATCAATGATTGTCTTGCAAGTGAAATTTAAGAATTTGCACTCTTAACTGTTCCACACATAAGTTAACTCATGTGACCAGTAGAACAGTCTGCAATGAAAACTGTGTTGTAGCTTATTATCAAACATGTAAAATAGACATTTTACCTAATTTGTGGCACAGGGGATAATAGTTTGGTGTGTTTTCCTTTAAAAACAGTCAAAGTCTTAGTTAGTTCTTGGTTTTCAGGTCCATGCCACATAACTGTATAAATGTGGGTTAACCAAGACACACAGAAAGAAACTACATAAGTAACTCAAGGACTAAAAACTCAAGGAATAAATGAAGCAACCCCTCACTAAAATGTGTGTGTTTTGAGTCCTCTTTTGATCTTTGACTGTTCAGGTTTGTACATTCACCCTGCTGCTCTCTCCATCAGTCAGACTTGTCCTTCTTTTTGCATCCTCCTATGGGAACTTTGCTGACCACTGCAGAGCCAACAGATGTCACCCCTCCAGCTACGGCGCACACTCCTCCTTTAACGAGCCCCACTCCCATGGCAGGCACAGCAGCTACAGAGCTGACGGCGGTCTTGGTTAGATCCAGACTCTTTCCTCCGACCCAGGCCACTCCACCCACTGTAGCTCCAATAGCTCCCTTGGTGGCACCGTACAAGCCCCCCGCCAACCTGCCGAACATGCCTGGCTGTGTCTGTGGGTGGTCCTTGTTGTTGTCTGAAATTAACAAGAGCAGATTTTTAAGATTGACCGTGACACTGCTGGATTATATTCATCATATTGACATCATCATCATGCAAACCATGATTATGATGTGATCATGATGCCTATAATTTGAAACTGGTTATGGTAATCTTGTTCATGATTGCAACAAATTTTTATATCTATTATGCCCCGAATTTCTTTTTCCTTTTATGTGTTTTCAATTACAGTTGACTTCTACAGGCCAGAGAAATAATCTATGCTACAGTGCCACTTGATGCTGTATTTGGTTTATTGATTGTTTTGTAGTTTTCGTGGGATTTGTAGACACTAACCTATACAAACAAAATAGAGTATTCATTTTTAAAAGGGATTTTTTGACCATTGTTGTAAGTCCATGCTCTGATGTAGGTCTGACTTGACTTTTTGCACAGACTCTGATGAATGCACATAAAAACTTAACTTACCAGTAGGTGGCTCATCTTGTAGGTATGCAGGGACATCCTCAGGCACCTGCTCTGCCTGACTCATCTCTCTGGGAGAGTAAATGATATACACAAAATGCAAAATAATTACAAACTACAAAATTTAGAGAGTACCACATCAACATGCAAATCAAACCCATGACCTAAACATCAAGAGTTACATATTATACAGACAGAGCTAATCAGACAGACACGTGATCGTCTCTGAACACACATTGAGGAACGCTCTTCGTGTGTGTTTGTATGTGTGTGTGTGTGTGTGTGTGTGTGTGTGTGTCTGTGTGGATCAGGTGATTGAGGACATCTGTGTACTGTACCTGAGTTTTGGTGAGTAGAGTATGTAACCTATGACAAAAGTGAAACTTGTAACAGACTTGCTCAGTGTATGAGCAGCTTTAACCTTCAAATTATGCGTGTTATGTGATTGAAAGTCTTTATTGCAAAAGGACATAGTGTTGTGAGTATGTATGACACACTGTGTAAATGTTAAGAATGGGGCTGTCTTAAGGAAAATAAAAGGTGATTGCTTTGGGTGTTGCTGCTGATTGTAAAACAAGGCAGACCTGTTCACACTGTCACACAGCAGTACAACAAGGTTAAAACAAACACTCTGACATACAGAGAGAGAGAGAGAGCTGGGATAGGTTGTAAAACTTAAAACCGAGCCCCTACATACAAGTTTAAAGTAGTATAAACAGTTTCCGGTCTGTGTTTTTAAAACAACGACACCGTTTTCACAGAAATACTAATGATCCCCCAAACTGTTTCACACAAACGTGACTTTTAATTTGAGCTTTCTGAGGTGGACGCTGTTTTGAACACTGCTCAACGAAAGAGCCCTCAAGTTAAATATCAGGCGAAAGAAAAATATATTATTAGTTCATTGGAGATAGTTAGCATCTACGATGACAGTTAACTGTTGTCTGCATATCAGTGCACACCCCGTGAAGCAAATGTATCAAGTTAACCAACCATAAAAGTGAGGAGTTGCTGGCTAGCAGCCCCACCCGAGCTATGAAGCTAATGTACAGCATTTGTTTAGTTCACTGTTAACGTACGTTAACTGTACGTTAACTCATGCTAACATTAACTGTGCGTTAATTTAACTTGGGCTAACGTGAACTTAAGCTAACTCACAAGCACGTACAGCTCGTGACGCTACATCGGGTTTATGTTCAATATTAACTGAACACGCAAAAGAAGAAAAGTTGAGGAAAAGTTTGATATTCGTGCATCACTTTGTTTTCCTTGTGTTCTCGGCGCCATAAGCAGATTATCTGAGGACTGACACATCAAAGCAGACACGTCATTCCCTTCCCGAAACGTCCCAAAAATATAACGACAGTTTCGTTGTTTTTCACCGTAAAACCATCCATATTCATCAGTTTTTTCAGCGCCCTGTCTCCCGCAGTCGAGGACACTTTGTTTTGAAGTTGCTCTGCAAGATAATATGCTTTGGCTCTTCTCAAGTCGCGCTAGTGCTTCTGCAGAAGTCCTCATGGCTGCCTCCTGAAACAAACCGCACAACAACAACCAACTCACTTAGAACTCACCTCAACGTTAACGGACCAGTCCAGTCCTCTGCGCGGTAGGTGTGTGGCACTTACAACCACCCAGGCAAGGACAACTTTCAGGCTCCAGGCCCTCTGTTGCTGCTAATGGTGGAGAAGCTGAAGCTGACTGTGTGTTGTCTGTCCTCTGGCTGTTTTTTTGGAAGAGGTCCCCAGTCTCCACCCAGAAAAGCTCACAGAGGTACAACTGTTGTGCAGACTGGAGCACCAGCTGCTGGCTGCCTGCACAGAAAAAAAAAAAAAAAACATATTTCATGCCAACACAAGTAAGTATTGTCTGTGATTATAGGTTGTGCAGTGTTTGTAATCCACTCTCTGACTGATGTGCATGCACATTTTAAAGTTCAAGACGAAGGACACAAGACATACTCCTCTTATTAGATTCTAAAGATAGATTTGATAACAAAATATTTTGTATCAAGGCTTGATCACCTACCAAGCATGCTACTGCTTCAGTGTCTCACAACCCCAGGAGCCCTGGATCCTGCATTTGTATTGTAAGTGATGTGAAGAGCATAGCTGAGTTACACATGTCAATTAGCATAGTTATATATACAATACAGATATGTTATTGTCAGATATGGCTGGATCCAAATTATATATTTGCATTAGTGTAATCTGGTGGTGATAAAAAAACAACAACAACAACAATCTGAATGAAAGCCCATTTGTGCCAGTTTGCAACAGTTTTTTGGCAGTTCTAGTGCCCCCCCCCCAAAAAAGGGAAATGAAACCGCTGAATAAATACAAAGGACATGACCTCAGTGTCCTCAATGGTAGTTATGGCCCTGTTTCCAGTAACATCATTTGAAATGATTCGGCTAAAATGTTGTTTTGGTATATTTCTATAAAGAACCTTATGTACTTAGGGACTAGGGACTAACTAACAAAGTATTGTGGATGCCTGCATAATAAGACTTGACTTCACTGGCTTTAAGAAAGCCTTTGGCCTGCATACCTCTCTGTGTTTAACAAATGGCCTGTCATTGTCACTTGAAGAGAAAAACTGCACGTCTTAAAACAGAGAGAACACGCTAACACGACATTACACAATGAGACAAAGATAGAAAGAGATCTGAGTGCTTTGACAAGAATTTTTAAAACAACTTGTTCCTATTTTGTCTCCATAATCAAAGTCAGGTTCTTTGTCCCAGAATAAGATCTCTGAACAAAGTTAGATCATGTACAAAAGTAAATTGACATCTATGTATCTCAAATAATGTAACACAAAATGTCTCTGCAGTCTTCTTTACCTCAACATTTACTGAAGACAGATAAGTAAATTCAGCAATACTAAATCAAATGCTTAAATAACTGCAAAATAAATTCATTTTGTTCATGAGAAATGCTGTTTGTTTTTACGCATTGTGTGGCTACATACAAAGTTTTTACGCAAGTAAAACATGAGAAAACACGCAGTGTGATTTTTCAATTCGCATAGTACAGTAAGCGAAAGGAGCAGATGGTCATAGGTCGGATGTGCGTTTTGTTTACATCTACAATACCTCCCATCTGATTTTGAATTGGATGGTGGCTGGGAAGCGGAAGTACAGTACCACGTGACCCCAGCTCCCTTTCCCGCCCGTATTCGTAATGAATTATTTAGCACCCGGAAACAAGAGCAGAGTGACAGCTCTCTTCGCTAAAACTTGAGGCTCAGACTGCACATATAGATAAAGTGTGTGTATTTGAGGAGCCGGAAACACCTTTGCCTCGACTGACCCAGATGTTACTCATCTGTCTGCAGCTGCAAACACAGGAGCTCAGTGTCACCGCGGCTCGGCGAGTTTCCTCTCAGATGTGAAACATCTCGAGTGGCCCAGCAGAGTCTGCAGTCTGTCGTCTCTTTTCATCCCCCAGAGCTCCACAAACAGGTAGCTAACAGCGCTCATTTTGATGCTAACTATATTTATATTAGTATCATTAGCAGATGAGGTTTGATGATATGGACTTCTATCTGTTTTATCGACACGGTCAGTGGTCTCCTGCACAGTGTTAGCTCACATACAGAAATCTACAGTAGACATGTTTTATTTCGCTCGATATGCACAACCACATTAGCGTGATTACGAGCAGCTGTGGAAATAATGAGTCCCTGTTCTTTTCGGGTAAAATATCTATCTATCAAACAAACAAACTACTTTTTACTGTCACTTAAACGTCACATTTCACACACAATTACTACTGTGACCTTTTTAAATCTTAGTTTAGGATCTGTGCATTAGCAGAGATTTACTGTTATTATACTAGAAGCAGACCTGGTTCAACATGCACAAAATGATCGGCAGTGAACAAGGGAATATCTCGAGGGATGTATTTTCATATTTATAAAGTCAGTGATTAACAATGTAATTAGTGCTGCAATATATATATATATATATATATATATATGAACATATAGGCAGATATTTTGACTACGATGTGATTGTGAATTGGTCATTTTTGCTTTTCATTTTCCCTTCACATCTTGAATATGATTTGTTGTTGCCAGGTTGCAACAAACACTTAGGGTGCTAACAATGCACTTGAATATAAAACTTGCCATACTGTGATTTCAGAGATATAGCAGTTAATTGTACAGCCCTAAATGTAAGAAAATATTTGCTGATAATTCTGCCAATAATAATATCAATAACAATTATTGTTAGTATTATTATTATTGTTCTAGGAGGAGTAACTGGATCCAGTAACAGTTGTACTTAATGCATCACGGGTCTATGCTTTATCTTTTTATTTGATAAAAACAAATATTAATAATTTGTATGAGTTGTATTGTATAAAAAGTTACAACAAAATTTTTAGTCTAATCAGCATCCAGAACAACACAAGATGCTCTGTAGTTTATAGTGATTATGCAACAGAGCAAACCTTTAATCAGATCACTTACAGCAGGCATTATGTAATTGTTTAGACTCATTTTGTGCATGTGCCTTGTATAAGTCCTGGTGTCACCAACACCTCTGGCTCAGACTCTAGCTCCACAGATAATCAGTATGGAAATGGCTCCCAGTCACTACAGTGTCAGTGTGGCATTAGGTGTTTTGTAAAACAGGCTGGCTTTCATATGTAATGTGGCTCAGGCTCCAGCAGGTGACAGTGTGGCTTCACTGCTACTAACCTGCCTCCAAGCCGTGACACTGGGTGCACCGAATATGTCAACTTCTTATTTTGTGAAGGCCTCAAGTCATTCATCAGTTGTACAGAGGGGGGAGGAAGTTGTGCACATCGAAAAGTGGTTTAAAGTTTACTGTAAAGTGTCCTCATGGTTTCCTAACAGGGTGGGTTACTGTTATTTTATCTTAACTAAAAGCTTAAAGCTGTTTTTTTTTCTTTTTTCTAAAGATATAAAACCAACACTGTCTCTTTGTTTGTCAGCTTTAGTGCTGAAACATTAACATTACAGATCCTCTCCTCTCAAAAAACAAAACAAAACAAAAAACCTCTGTGTGAGTGCAAATAACATAACATCTCATTATTGGTTGATTGGTGTTTAATTTAGGCTGGCACTTCCTCAGAGGGGTAACAGGACGAGAGTCATTAGTTGGTCATCGACCCACCGGGCAGAATTAGCTCTACACCACCCACCTTCCCCTCTGTGTGAGCAAACAATATACTAACACAAATTAGGACTCGCTGCTTTGTGTCAATTGGGAGTCCAACAAAGATGCTACACAGAGTGATATGTCATTAGTGAGCAGGTGGGGAAGGGGAACATAGAGCTGTTGCCTCTCAAACTAAGTAGTGAAGAGGTTGTCATGGCAACCAGACTGCCTGCCTGGTGCCATCCCTGCATTTTTTTTTCTTTTGAGTGGGGGGTGCGAGGGTGGGCAGCAGAGATCAAAGTCGCCCGTCCTCAATTCTGCTGTAAGTGGAGGGTTAAATGGTGGGGTTGCAGGGGAAAAGCTTTTCATTAAACGTAACCAAATCTCCTCTAAGACACAGCTCACATGCTGTTCCACAGACACCAGGTAAATGCTGCTAAACAACATTTGTTTTATTATTATTTTTTTTAAGGCTTCACACTGGGACCCAGCAAAACACCAGTCTCTAAGAAAAACGCTGACATTACAGACACAAGGTCAGCGTCATGATCTGAAACAGCGGAGTGAGGAAAAAAACTTGAGTGGATTGTTGTGGTTTCTGTTGTACTTATTCTAACAAAAACAGAATTTGATTAGTCTATGGAAAATCAAAAACAACGAAATTTAATGATTAATCAAGGATTGGAGTTATTCATCATAGCAAAAATTCAGTTTTCTTGTTCCAGCTTTTTCAAAAGTGAGGATTTGTTTCTGTAATTTCTGTTTTCACTTAATGTAAAATATTAAAATCATTGGGTTTTGACCTATTTGTCAGATAAAAACAAGCTGTCAGGAGGTTGTGATGGAAATTTTACAGATTGTTTGATTAAAAAAAAAAAAACCATTTCATTTAATAAGTAAAATGATGTTTGTTGGGGCCCTTCTAAAAAACTATGTCTAAAAAATCACAATAAGTCATCCTTTATCTAATTGGTGAAAACACATTATCCATTATTTGACCTTCAATTTAACCATCTGGCTGAAAGTGACTGTGAATACGCTCGGGGAGACACAAACCTTTGTTTTCTCAGTGAGGTGTAAATGTCAATGAGACGCTGTGTTTTGTTTTTCCTTCATCAATTATATTTATGTTGATTTCACAAAAACTTCTTGTGACAGCTGCTCTTTCCTGGTCTCAGCCTCTTCACTTACTTTTCAGGGGTATAATGGTGAACACTGAGGGCTTGTAGGACTGTCCTAATCAGATAACTGTAACCCTCATATGAGCAGCAACATCCCTGGTGGTCCGGTACTGGGACACACTGGGCCCAGCTTTTCGACTGGGGAGAGCTGCGAGAACAAGTAGTGTGAAAGGCTAAACAAGGGGGGGGGCTCTCAAATCCTTTTTAAGCCTTTTGTCATTTATACTGGGATTTATTCGTCATTAAAGAATAATAACACCATTTGTGACACAATTGGGCTTCTGACAGATAAAAGTTGACATGTGGAGCACTGAAAAGTCTTATTTCTCTAATCGTATAAAAATATATACACTTTTTTTTAAACCCCCCCCCCCCCCCATTTGCGCCATCTTAACTTGTTTTAGGCTGTTGCTGAAATGTCCATTCAGTCAACACTGCCATTTGCTGTTGTGTTGTAATCTGCTGCTGCTGCCAAGAGCTTCCATCTTCCAGTTTCTCTCTCTCTTTTTTTTTTTTGCATTTCTCCACTGAGTCCATTTAATTTAGTAATTTCATAATATCCAGGAAGAAGTGCAGCCAGTGTGTGTGCTCTTCCAGACACGATCACACTGTTAGAGGGGTCTGATGGTGTTGATGTATTGGGGCTGCTGCTGCACTGCACCATCTGTGTGAAACCTTAATAACTGGGCTAGTGATTTATTGCCTGTACTCAGCAGCGTCTTTTTGAGAGGAGCCCTGACAAAAGCCAAGACCCTCACCCTCCTACTGTTTTTAATAGTTCTTTAGGATGTGCAGGAGGGAAAAAAACTTTAGTAATGTGGGGGCTTCAGCCTCTCTGAGGAGGCAAAGTGAGAGAAGATTGAGTTCCTTAAATGAAAGTAGTTTGGAGAGTGTGAGATTTTTAAGATGGTTCAAAGGATTTTCAGATTTAGCCTTTTATAGCCAGCATTTACACCAGCTCTTATCTTGTTAATGACTAATTTCCTTTAAATGTTATTGTAGCAATTAAAGCCTTGAGATGACACAGTCTCATCATGTCATGTGCCAAAGGCTGTTTGTTATTTTTTGGCCATGCTGCTGCTGCTCTGTAAACCCTCAGTGACCCCTCTCCCCCTGCCCCCCGCTCCGAAGGGCGATAAGGTGCCGCTGAAGAAAAGCTTGTCTTATCTCTCTGCTGCCCCCTGAAGCAGTCGTGTTTTATGGGTTGTAGCTCTTTTGTTTCCTTGTTCTCTGCCTCAGCCTGGTCACTCACACTCATTCCTCATGGAAGTTGTTTGAAGGCCTAGAATAGCTGTGGAAAAGAAGACACCCCCCCCACCTCCGTCCCCCTTCTCCTCCTCCTCCTCTCTTGCTCTCCTCTCCTTCTACTCCTCTTTTACCTCTTTATTGAATCCCGCCTCTGTATCATTTATCTCAGCACCCCCCTCGGTTCCCCTCTTCCTCAGTTTGAGGGGGCCGTTAGGGAGCATCCTCTTTTC
Source organism: Caranx ignobilis (assembly GCA_021432705.1). NCBI lineage: Eukaryota > Metazoa > Chordata > Actinopteri > Carangiformes > Carangidae > Caranx > Caranx ignobilis. The sequence continues at coordinate 59,045,344 of MU269990.1, forward strand.
TCTTCCAGCTGGTTTTGTTGACACACAGTCAATCTACGGTTGTCTTTCACCTCTGCCACCCCTCTTTTTAACTCCCACCCCCTCACACACACACACACAACCCACAGCTTGACCCTCCGCTTTCCCTGAACAGTAAAGCTGCCACAGCTGTGGACTGTATTAGCATAGCTGCTAAGAGGTGGGGGGGGGGGTGGGGGGGTTGCTAAATATATTGCAGTCGTTACCTTTTGTTCACAGTTGACAGTTTTAAAACATTTCAGCCTCTGTCTGTGTGAAGGGAGTGAGCAGAAAGAGACAGCGATGATCTCAGTGTAACAGCTTTTTAAATACGGGATGAAGAAGATGGAGGGAAAGCAAATGAAAAAGCAAACCACTGGAAACAAGTCTGTGGCTCATTAATTCATGAAATCAAATCAAAACCGAAAGAAAGTAAATTGAAATGAAATGAATTTTTTTTTTTTTTTTGCCATAAAAATAGTTTTCATGTCTGACATTCAAATGTCATTTAGACAAATCTTGCTTCAAGATGATGGCACAGAGGAAAAGAAAACACAAACCATGAGTGATGTTTCATTTAGGCTGAGTGAGTTTGTGTTTTTTCTTGCTGCCAACAGGTGCTGGAATGAACAGGTCCAGGTCCAGCTGGGATAAAAAAGCCCCTCAGGCTCCAGTCACCAGGATCACCCGCAGCTCCAGCTCCCAGGTCAGGCACCCCGCAGATTCTCAGGACTCTGGACTGGCCACGTATGGAAAACAACGAAAGAAGCAGGCGGACTCGGCACTGGCCCAGGACCTCAGTCAGATGAGTGTTAGCGGACAGGACATTTTAGCCTCAAGGTGAGGACATGCAACAGAGGCTCTATACTGTTTTAAATATAACAAAGAAAAAAGGAACATTACAGCTCTCAGCAATAAAACATGTATATTGTCAAGTAGACAGATTAACACGAAACACCTCTGAATACCCATATACACTGTAAACACACAGTGCATACATGAAACAAAATATAGGCATCCCATAGACATGGTTTAGTTTAAGAAATGTTAAAAATAATAATGAAGTGAGTAGATTTTGGTAGACACAGGTCAAAGTCACCGTGGCCTATCGTTCTTGTGCATGCGATTAATAAGATAGCACTGGGCTGTGTTTAATGACAAAGGATGAACTGATTGGATGTTGGTGGTCAAAAGTCTCTCTGACCTCATGTGACATTTTCGTGCCAGTTACAACACAATTTAACACATGTCTAAAAGGATCCAACACTGAGGTGTTGACACTTTAAACCCAAACAGCCAAAGATCGACTTCACAGTGACGTCGGTTCAATGCTGTGGCTCAGAAAGGAGAGAGTGAGACTATATTTCTTGCAACTTGTCTGCTTTGCAGAAGTGTACAAGTGCAGTAATTCTAGTTTGAACGTGTAATAGTTGCACAATAGTTAGAAAAATACACTCAGGTGTATAAGTCTGTGCAGGCAAGCCCTGCTTCTTGCTTCTAATTCAGAGTGTACAGCATCTCTAGCTCCACTCTGAGGCTGTACTTGAGATAAATGCTAACATCACAGAGTCCTAAAGCAGTGAGGGGACGACTTGTCTCTATTTGACATGTACCTCTTTGATACATCATGAGGGGCTGCATGGCCTTGGTCCTGTTACAGACACTTTAGAAGCTGAAGTCAGTGCCCTCCTACTGGATAAGTTAAGTGCTAGTGAAAAGTCTGAGGGATGTGTCTTTGTGTCCTCTGTCCTCCTGCCCTCCAGTAAAGGAAAGACGTCCAGATGTAGCAGTGACCCAGTGCAGGACGGTGAGTCTTCTGGATCCAGAGCTGTGCCGAACCGTCCATCTACATCTGCTGCCAAGTTACCATGCCGGGGCGGCCTTGCCTCCGTGGCTCGGCTAATGAAGCTTGGCCGCTGTAAGAACGTGGTGGTGGTGGCTGGAGCAGGAATCAGCACAGCCAGCGGCATCCCAGACTTCAGGTTGCCGTCTTTGGCTTTGCTCTCTCATCCTTAACTTTCTCTGTTTTCATTTTCATTGTGCCTCATTCTTAATTTTTTTTTTTCCGTCAGGACGCCAGGGACAGGCCTCTATGCCAACTTGGAGAAGTATAACATCCCTTACCCAGAAGCTATTTTCAACGTTGACTACTTCTCCAACGACCCGCAGCCTTTCTTCTCCCTGGCCAAAGCTCTGTATCCTGGCAGCCACAGACCCAACTACATACACTACTTCATCCGCATGCTTCACCACAAAGGCCTGCTGCTGCGAATGTATACACAGAACATTGACGGACTGGAGAAATGTGAGTGAAAGGTTAAAGTGAAGAGAAAAACAGGAGTACACAATAACAGTGAATCCACACGCAAACTGAATTGCAAATCTTGAATGCCTGTCATAATTTTTAATAATGTTCCTCACAGTATGTGGCATCCCAGATGACAAACTTGTGGAGGGTCACGGCAGTTTTGCCACAGCTTCCTGTCACTTGTGTTACACTCCATATCCTGCTGAGGAGGCCAAGGTATGTCTGGTAGTCAAGCACATTATTGTAATCCCCTGCATTTCATACCAGAGTAATATTCCCTTTTTTGTTGTTGTTGTTGTTGCAGCGTGCTATAATGAATGACAACGTTCCTATATGCACATTCTGCGCTGCTACAGTCAAACCTGACGTTGTGTTTTTTGGAGAGGACCTTCCACAGAAATATTTCCTCCACACAAAAGACTTCCCCAAAGCAGACCTGCTAATCATTATGGGAACATCTTTACAGGTAAACATCAACATCTGTGACATCTGTCCTCATGACTTGGATTGTTTTGGGTTTTTTTTTTTTTTGAGCAGGTAAATGATCATTTATATCTGAGCAAATGTTCACTGTTTCAGATTGAGCCATTTGCCAGTCTGGTGAACACGGTTCGCTCCACTGTGCCACGTCTCCTCCTGAACCGACATGCAGTGGGTCCCTTTGAGAAAGTCCCACTGCGGAGAGGAGACCACATGGAGCTGGGTGACCTGGAGGACACAGTCCGGAGGTTTGCTGAAATACTCGGCTGGAATGACGAGATCACAGAGCTGATGAGAAGTCAGGAAGCAGCAGTGAGTTCCATCCTGAGCATCAGGCTACTGCTAAACTAAACTAAACTCTTGCAGGTTACGCAAGTCTGTGTGGGTTATTTATTGAACGGCTGTAGAATCTTTTAAAGGAGAATATGGAAACAGAGCAGGAGAGCCTTTGGTAATCAAACCTGAGCCAGTGCCTGATATTTATGGGGCTTAATTGTGTTTCTAAAACCTCCTTCTTCAGAGCATCCCCACGCTGATAGACGGCTCTTCATCAGTGAGTGAGCAGCCTCCAGGCAGGATGGAAACATCCAGGTCCAGGCCAGGAGGTCAAAGAGCAGCGAGCAGTGGCAGCGAGGAGACGGACTCAGAGACGGACAGCAAGAGCTCTGCATCATCCAACCTGAGTAACTGATGCTGCACATTTCATAAAAGACAACACTGGAAAGTTTTGACAGTCTCCTCCTCTCTCCTGAGCTCACACTGAGACTGCCCTCCTGTTAGCACATTTGATTTCTAACCAGGTTATTGTGAATAATCTCACCTCTTCTTCTGGGACTCTGTGTTTGATGCTCTGTTCATATGTACAAATCAAAAGGTTTATCAACTTCAGCAGTCATATTTAAGGCACTTAGTGGTGAGTCCATCCAGAACACTAGTAAATATCTGAACCCTGTATCAAAATTTAAATGTTTCTGTAAGTGTTCGTATACAACAGCAACTTGTTAATGTTTTATATTGGCACACTGTACTTTTTAAAATATTTAATAAAAGTAATGTGTAATTTCCACCTTTTGTCATTTTGTATATGGTTTATTTTGTAAAGGTCCCAAAAGAGACACATATTCTTATTTTCCAGTTTATTAACTTTTTGGTGGACGCCTCACTACATTAAATAAGAGTGGTGCTATTTACAGTAGAATATGCAAAAACCCACAACACAGTCTGTCCTGGTGGAGACAGGGTGATCAACATGCAACTTGAATTAATCCCCATTGACTGTGGAGGAACAAAAGGCATTTACATGGGACTGAAAGGAAAAAAACAAATACAGCATGCATGTTAAACTGAAGGGAAAAACCTGAAGGAATGAGTGGAGACACAAAACAAGTGGCCACTACCTGGTTTGATAAGTATGGACGCTTTGCGGTCCATCACCTTACGAAGACACTTGATGCTTTTCCCTTTAATTTGTCACACAAATGATCTGCATTATTCTTTGTGTACAGAGGCAGTAGTGGTGGTTAAAAAGTATGCTCATGGTTATTCAACATTAAATAACTGAGCTCTCACCAAATCCTGAAATAATGCCAGGTTCCTTTTGGTTCAATTAAGTTTCCCTGGATTGTAATCTGCAATTAAAGGACCTTTGTCTTCTACAACAAATACATAAGTGATCTATCAGTATCTGAATCAGTGATTCAGTTAGAAGGCCAAACCTGTTGTGAACTCGTATCCAATGTTACAAGTCGACTTCAGAATTTGCAGCCTTTACGTTTAATCAAAAATTGTACCAACACAAAGGAATATTATTCAGTTCATACATCGACTAAACCTGTGAATTTATATAAAATTAGCAAAATTTTCAATCTAGAAAACAAATCACATTACTGAGAACTGATTTAACATCATGCAGATTTGGCAAGAGTAATGTAGATTAGAAAACAATCATTTCAGTTTACACATTTCGTTGTCAAGAGTCCACAACAGGCAGAAAACAAATCTGTTTACTACTGTCCACCACAGGAAAATGTAGCATCTTAAAATCTTCACTTTCGTTTTTAAACACCATGTAGTGACATGACAGTAAACCAAAGACTCCTGAATTCAGAAAGTTTCCTTGGCAACTAACTGATGTGCAACATTCATGATCCTTAAACAACCAAATATAGACTCAGTGCGAGCCGCAACTTCAAACTATTCACACCAGCATTGTGTGATTTCTGAATACACATCAATCCTGTGGTCCAGTCTGAACAGGCCCTGTGATCTGAAGCCAGGGACAAACTTAACCATTTACAGCTTTTAACTGCGATTTCATGTTGTTTTTTTGTTTACGTTAATATTGTCATGTTTTAGTGTGTATGCGTGTATATAATGTGCACTTGATTTATCTAGAAATACAAAATGTGGCAGAAAAAAAAATGAACAGAAAGGTGAAAACGTGAAAAACAAAAGCACAGGAGAAGGAATGATAATTTAGAACCAGTTTCACTTTGAACAAACCATTAACGACAGTTTTTCAATGAGAAAAACACAATCCAGCAAAGATTAGGTTACCTCTATCCTCTCAACTTAAGGAGCAGAACAACAAAAGATAAAGGTGCAACAGTAAACATAGAGGCCTCCTATGCATTATGGTGCATGGCGCATCAAGTCCACTTCCACTGTGGAGAAGAATGGCAGCAACAAGGTTCCTACAGTCTCCTGTGAATCATTAAGCTGTGTCCCACTTCAGGGCTGGATCGTCACGAGTCACATTTCTAGACTGAACAGACTGATGACTCCTGGACCTTTTCAAAGGACACTGAGGCTGAGAGAGAAAGATGTGCTTTGTCTGGAGTGTAATTTTTACAGTCCTCAGTATCCCACAATCCACTGCATGCTGGTAAATTGCTAGATGATGTGATAAGTTTAACTATGTCATCTTTGAAAAACTGCAAAATATTACTTGACCACATCACAATTACCTGATTGTGTATTTACATATGAGTGGTCAACAGTCATTGGTAAATATCAGTTGGACTAGATGAAGTAATAACGAATAATTTAAATAACAGATGTCAGAACATATAAGGATATTTACATTAACATCAGAACTTCACTTAATGGTACTGATGTCTGAACATCAATTTAATTTACACAAGAGTCATCACTGCAGCATATGATGTTTTGTCTCTGCTACTTTGGGTTATTTTTTCTCATTCTCATCAGATTTTTTCAAAAGAGCTCTGCACTTTTTTCTGTGACTGCAGACCTTTAGACTTTCTCTTCAGCTTTTACCTTCTTTGAGGGACCCACACTCAAGAAGGATCTGGTCCTTGAAATGGGACACAGCTTGTTGGAGCCTGGGTGGGCTAAGTCTGGAGAACGTGGCCTTGATGTGCAGAGCACTAGTCAGAGTCTGATCCTGAGATGTCCTCTGATGGATCGCGGAGAGTTTCCTCAAGAGGCGCAAATGTCCCGTCCGGCCTGATTCCCATGGGCCGAATCACGTTCTGCCTGTGGACACAGAGACAAAAACGTCAGGTATCCACAGACTGTACAGAGAGTTGTTACAGAAGACGACCGCCCGGCTGCATGGACACAAATGGTCCTAACTGTCTATCTCTTTAAGTAAACAAATAAAAGTAAAAATGTAGAAAACAAACTCAACTCTGTTCAGGCTCCTTTGTGAGTGAACGGTCTTAAAGAGGGCTTTCACTGCTACATCTTTACTCTCTTGCATCCAGCACTCGAGGACCCTTATTCGACAACCCCCCACCCTCCTTCATGGACACTGGCCCCTGTCTGGCCATCCTCTCTCCCTCTCAGCCCTCCTCTCCTGTGGCAGGTTTAATTACAGGATCAGCGCTCAGACTAATCTCCTCAAAGCCACGGCTGCTCCTTCATCCTAATCCAATTATACCTGCACTGTGTCACCACTCCCTCTCTGATGATCTATCATCAAAGATTTAAAGAGGACCCATTTTCATTCATTTGAAAGATTCAAATACAGATGGCCATGTAATTCCTTCTGATTGCTGAAATTAATTTGAACCTATCCTGAATAACTCTTCAGGTTAAGTTCTTCTGAGGATGACAGCAGCTGTGGGCTGGTGAAATCTGAGCATATGGCAGCATTGATTTGACATCTTTTCACCTTTCATAGTCTCATATCACTGCTCAGTGTCAGCAGGTACAATAAGGACTAACAAAGCCAAAAACAAACAAAAACATGAACCATCATCCCAATTAGAGTTGAGAAAAAAAAAACAAACAAAAAAAACAACCTCGCCTCTCCTTATCATCAGAGGAGTGGGGGTCTGGCAGATGTAAGAGGGGGGCTTGGTGGTGGGTGTAGGGGGGCAGAATATGTGCTAATTGGAGGATCAGTTAAGCAGTTAGGGGAGCACATTCTTGCAAGGCTTTGACCGATCTCCTGAGAGCAGTGAGAGTAGTGAGGGAGGCAGCTCTCGGTCATCACCACATCTCCTCCACTGAGGAGAAGAAAGAGGATGCAGCCTCAGAAAGGAATCTTCCTCTTCTGGCCGCACGTGCCTCATTACGGCTCAACCCCCTCTTTGGCTCAACAATGACAAGGTCAGCTTTCTTATGTCTCCACATTTGTTCAGCCAGGTCTCTTCCTCTCGCGTCCACGTTCCACCCAAATTGCTTTGTCTAGTTGTGCCACTGTCTCAGTCCACTCCCTGTCTGCTCAATGATTGGCTCTTCAGAATGACAAGAATAAAGTCAGGACACATGTGTTATTAAAAACCCTGAATGCAGCACATAATAGAACCAGGACCGACAAGCCGACTCGGTGTGCCAATTAGGTGATAATTAATGGAGTGGTGGTAATGATGCTACAGCAGCGTGCCGGCAGCCTCCATTTACTCTAGCTGAATGCTGCGGCGTGCTGGAAGTCCAAGCCTAATTGAAGCTGCAGCTAACAGCAAGAGATTCTTCCTTTGATGAATCGGTTGGCAGGGAGCGAGCTCACTGTTACCTTTGTGCGAGCATCGAACAGGCAACGTTAGCCTCTGCTCGCTAAGAAAAGGTCAACATAAATGCAGAACGGCTCTTTGCACAGGGAACAATAAATAATATGAATAATCTAAGCAGAGAAAAAGAGAAAAGTTAATCATGTTGTTGCAGCCTTTTCAAAGGAAACGCAATTGATTATTTGTCACAGACATCTGTTTGTTTCTTGGCAGGATCAATCTTCCTGTTCAATTTGTCATTACGCACAGATTCCTTCTACTATCACATGTCAACAAATCATCAACAGTAGGCATGGCAACCTCCTTCCTCCCATTTTTCCCTCATAATATTGTCTCTTGTTACATCCAGTAACAAATATCTCAAAAACCAGCTTCCTGCAGTGAGCTCTCGAACAACTGGTGCATTTTTGGTGAAGATCTGGATCCAAAAATCTGCACATGGAAAGATTTCTAAAACTTTTACCTCTAACCAACCAACACTGCCCCTAAGTTTTTTTTTTTTTTTTTGCATTCAACACTGTTTTTGGCCTCAACACTCGGTAACTGAAACATAAATAATAGAGTACTTTTATAATTGATAAAATTCTAAGTATTGATTAAGGTTATGCAGCCTCTAGCAGAGTTATTTTACCTGGACAACTTGTCAAACATATTGACCAGTTTCTGGGCCTCATACTCCTTCTGTTCCTCTGTCATCTCCTCAATGGGGTTCGGCATTGGCTCCTCCACATGACCAGTGATGGGGTTGATGCTGAAACAAGCAGATGACTGAGGTAAATTTACATATTGGAATGACTTTATACATTACTAATACACATGCATCAGACTTATAGCTCTAATATATAGTAAATGATCTACATCTGCCCCATAATTTAATTTGTTGCCCCCTGGCCCATGACCCCTGTTCAGTGTCAATTATATTTTTTGTATGATTTTGACCGTGCATAACAAAATACAGGTGAAAACAGAGGTAACAATAATGATGATGAGCAATGATAACATCAGATGGTCAGAGGTGTATTCGGAGTCCTCTGATTTCTTACAAGGGTTTTGCTGACTTATATTCTTCTGTGTCTGAATCTTCATCTTCTGAGTACTGTGTCTCTCCTCTTCCTCCTCCAAGAAGTCCTCGAGCCACCAGAAGTCCTGCTGCGTTTCCATATCCTGTGTACTTCAACAGATTGTCCACTGGAAGATGAAACCACAAATACAAAAGTGACAACAACACATAAAAATGTGTGAAGATGAGCCAAGCTGTAGGTGTGCTGCTGTTTGGAGAGGCCTGCGGGACAACTACACTTCTGACATTATCACTGTTCTCTCATTCTGTTGTTTTGTCATTTGGTGTGATGTAACCCCTGTTCCTCCCATGACCCCACTATTGCGTGCCCACTCTTACCGCTCTCTTTGCAGAGAACAAAGAGAAACTCTGCAGCTGTCTGCTTCACGCCCATGTCAACATGAGTCATAAGGCGAACCAACTTGTTCCTGATGGTGGTGCCAATTTCTGGCCTGATCTTTACATCTGTCAGTGGGGGAAGTACCTGAAGACACAAAGATTTATAACAGTTTAATTCATACTTAATGAACGAACCCCCCCACACACACACACTACACTTTACTCAGCAGCACAGATGACCACTTTCAATAGTAAAGTATCTTGGTGCACCTCAAAGTATCATCTGTATTTTTCAATGTGCTGACAGCTACTGTACCTGAGCTTTGATATATCTACGGATTTCTCTGTGGTGTCTGGATCCTTCTGTCAAAAGGCTGAGCACCGGAGTGAGTCCCTCTTTGTAGTTGGAGCCCTGCTTGGAGAGACACAGTCCACACGCACTTCACAAGCTGCACAAGTTAAAACACTGGTTGGATGTCATGCACAAATGGATGATATTAAACAAAGCAGGTGGATAAATTAGAAATTGAATGATATGCAGTATAATGACTAAAGACAAGAGTCAGTCTGAAGTGGATGATGGTGCACAAGGTATACGGCACATGGTCTGCTCCTTTGATCTCCACAGATATAAGTTCTGTCAGAGACTTCTGTATGTGACAATACGTTTCTCTGTTTCATGTCTTTCTTCCAAGCTTTTTTTTTTAATAACATGTCAAAGCTTTATATAAATTATCATTATAATATCATTTAAACTGTACATTCCCCTCTGTATTAGCAGCAGAGGTTGAACTTTACCTTGTCAATCCTTTTCTCCATGAAGTCTAGTAACATCTGGACAGCATCCATGTTTTTCCCACCATATTTCTCAAGCCCTCCCTGGACAGGCACGTCGATTAACACATCCAGGCAGGATGCAGGCAGGTTGTTAAGCAGGTTGACGGCATGGCTATGGATAAAAAGGAAGAAATTTTAATTATATAAACCATTTACCGTACATTACAGGATAAGAATCACTGGTGTGAGATGGTGTTGCCAAAGGTTGCAGGGGTCAAACCCTGAAAAACTGAGGTGTAAGTAGTAAAGAAGATGATTAGTAGATGAAAGCGTTGGAGCAATGGCTTTTGAAAAGATGAAAGCTTTGGAGCAGTTTGCGTAAGAGGAGTTGTTCCAGAGTCAAGGACCCCTGGTGGCAAAGGACCAGTCACCTCTTGTTTTTAATCTACGGTTTGGAACAACTGATGGGGCGCTGCCAGATGACCTCAGGGTGCGGTCTGGCACAGGTGGGGTAAAAAGGGCTTTCACAAATTATTTCTCTAGCCCACATTTGTGCCACATTGTTTAAGCCACAGTCTAACGTTGTCCAGACAGCAAGTTAAGAGACAGCAGATTCTCTATTTAGAGACAGGGACAGGTTTTAGAGATGTGAAAGATATTTGGCTTTATGAACGCTTTAAAGACTGGTTTGACTTATATAGGCTGACTGTAATGTAAGGTTGTAGAAGTTTTGAGCCAAAAAAATTGTGATTTGATCTACAAACATTCAGAGAAGAGATATCTCTATGTGCCTGGATATATGTGTGTTTTATGGGAAATTTGATCTCACTATCTGCAGCTAGATTCATCAAGATCACTGCGCTCATCGAGAACTTCTGAAAATGACATTTTTCTACAAATCTTTCTACAAATTTTCTACTTTTTCTACTACTTTACTACTCTTAAAGAAAGATGCCAACTGAAGAAATACAAAAAACCCAGAACAACTTAAATTTAGATATATTTTTACTATATGTTTAACACAACCTATAAATCGAACTGAATACAAACATCTGTCATGTTCTGTCACATATTCACATTTAAACAAACTACAACTAAGTTCTGTTGGTCAGTGGGTCAAACTCCCATGACCAGTTCAGCCACCAGCGTGACAGGTCAAGAGGAACATCAGTCACTTTTATATGACACTGTTTAAATTTCAGTCAGTGGCCACAGATTCTTAGCATTCCTGCATTAAATTACCATGAGAATCAGATACTGCTGCTCTACTGCGACAGCTAAAAGCCTTTAGGAGATGAAACACCAATCAACGCTCCAAAGAAACATCTTTGTTTTGCCTGGCATGTTTTCCCACGACACTGCAGTTTGCCACCATCAGCTATCAGCCACTTGTGCGCAGGCTCACAGCTGCTCCATGGACATTCATTGCTTTCATGCAAATCACAGCAGATGATGTTACAGTGCCGCAGCACATGGATGTTGTTATTTTGCTAAGTGGTGGTAGTGCTCTGTGGATGTGTGTGCTTTTCTGTGCAAATCCGTTTCAACAGCAGGTTTCAAGTTTAACATACAATCTGAGGACACACATTTACAAACTGCTCAGAAGGTACAGAGTGCCCTCATTCAGTGTTGTAACTAACTTGCCCACCTGTGTGCTTCCTCGGTTTTCTCCTCTGTCTCCGTCTTCAGCATCAACAAATGACGCAAAATGGCAGCAATTAGTCGGAACTGGTGGTCGTCTTCCTGTCAAATAAAGAACGGACAAACACATCAGCTCAAAGCAAACAGTTTCACTGATCTGACAAAAAGCAAAACAATATGATAAACATTCTTAAACTACTAATGGCAGGAGCCTAGAAGCAAATGTGAAAATAGCAGCTTGTATATGTAAGAGGCACTGAAGCCGATCTAAAGACAAAAGATAGCCAGACTGAGGTGAAAGTTCTTGGGGGATTCAAGGAGCACTTACACCGTGCTAGAGGCTGTCTTTGTGTCCATGTGTCTATTTCAATCCAAATTGCATGCAGTATTGCAAGCATGTTTGAAATAATTAGACAGGACTGTCAAGTTTAATAATGATTTTCTAAAATCACTATAAACTATTACACTATAACCACACCAATCACAATGTCTGTGTATTCCTGATATACTAATACACAAAAAAGCACAGCTGTAATTATTAAAATGAACGATGCACCCTTTACAGCCCCCCACACACCTGATATTAATTTCACCACTATCTGACCTAAATCTTTAAGTGCCAAACTGGTCAGAGTTTGTGTTTAGGATCACATTTAATTTTACTGGATTTAGCTGATGTGCTTAGTCACTGACATTGAGCGTCTTCCTGAGAAAGATGTGAACAGAACAAATGTTATGTGATGGATATATCATTTGGCTGTTGTGGTGATGTATGATCTTTGTGGTCTAACCCATAATTGAGCAAATTACTGAGCCTGAAACATCTGAATTAGCTCATCTGCACCTAACACCACCTTACATACGCATAATATGGGGTCAGAAAGAAGACCATGATGAATAATGTGCAATGTGAAGCTTCACCATTACATGACACACTCACCTCAACACGGGTGTCAGACAGCGTGAGGTTGAACAAGGCCTTGAGTGCTTCCATTGCTCTCTCGTTGTCCTCTGCTGGCATGGGCAGGGCCTGGGGATCTGGACGGGCAGCTTCATAGGGGCCTACCCAGCGCACATCCAGGGTGTGCTCCAGGACCTCTGTCAGTAGTCTCACTGCATGCCACTCTCTCCTCAAAACCCTTCTAACATCAGGCCGGAGGGCGGACAGCAGGAAGAGAAGGCGTAGTGTGAACAGGCCCACCTCGTGGTGCCATGTGCGGGCTGTATGCAGGCTGGCACACAGGCCGTTAGCCAGCTGTACATCTACACTAACCTGCTGAGCTGCAGGACTGTTGTACACCACGTTGCATAGGCACTTCAAGGCCTCCACCACAACCCTCTCCTCCTCTTCTGACTGTGCCTCTTCCTGAGAGCTTTTCTCATTGTCACAACCTTCCTCCCTGGCATGTAGCCTCGCCATCCTTCCCAGAGTCAGCATGCCCTCCCTGGTGGCTACAGGTGCGAGGACACGCTTGTCTCTTGACAGGATGCGGAGAGTCTCCAGACATGTCCTCTGACAGCTGGGCTGCACCTGCCTCCCAAGTACTGTCAACACACTCTGACACAGCCTCTGCAATGACACATGCAGGACATACTTTAATCACAACTAAAAAGTACTATTTAAATTAAACGTGGTCATATTTTTAACAACAACCTGCTCAAATAAATAGTTCTTACACTCCTCGGGGCTTCTTCCTTTGGGTCGAAATTGAAGGTGCGGCTGTTCTGAAACAGAAACAACACACATGGTTGACACGGACACACACATATTAAATATACTTTATTGCACATATATGCTGTGGTTTTATCATATCGGAGTTAACGCTGCTGTGTAACTCCAGGTGCAGAAACCTGATTAAGTAGCATTAGCATCGCCAGAACTACGTAGGTATTGTAAACAACATTTAAAGCTCCTGTCGGTTCATTCACAGTTTTTCTGGTGATATGCTTCACGGTGCAACATTAAACACTGTCTGACGTCACTAGCATCAGTTTAATTGGCTATTAAGGTGTTTAACTAACTCAAAGCTAGCTTGCTGCTCGGCTAACTAGCTAGCGTTAGCAGTTAGCACTACCGTTTGTTTTGGTTGACGTAAAAAAAAAAGAAAAAAAAAGAAACGAGCAGAGGCGCGACTCACCTCCTGATTATACTGCTGCAGGAGCTTTTCGACGTCTCCTTCGTTGGCACTTTCAAGCTGCGTTAAGATGTTATTCAAATCCATGGTGAATATTTGAAGAAGACCGGTAGGCAGCTTGGTTTGGGATGTTACCAGTGAGCGTTGTTCAGCTAGCGAGCTAGCTGACAGGCTATCTCAGAGAGGGTGTGTGTGTGTGTGTGTGTGTGTGTGTGTGTCTCCTGTCAACAGGGAAACTACCCTCACTGTGCCCATCAGCAGCAGAGTCTTCCTGCTCTTCACTGGGTTATACGGTATAGCACAACTGCTGATTTGTAATCTGTGACACTAGTACAATCACAACTAAGACACACGATCAGGCAGGAAACATGTGACATGTGTATATGGAGTCAGATGTCATGTGAAGACCCTGTGTGGTTTAAAAAGGTCAAATAAAAGAAGGTCTGAGTGCATAGAAAAAGAGAGGCACACCAGTCAGATGTTTTAGTTAATCAATTAAAATAGGAAAAGTAGAAACGTGGCAGCAAATGTGGAGAAAGTCTCTAAATTAATCAAAGTTAATGTTGTGTAATGTGAAAATTAAACTCAAATTCAACAGCCAGTTCATCTTATATAGAGTATTATAACGTAAGGTTTTTGACTCTTTTTTTTGGTTTCAAATCAAAACAAGTTTTCCAGATGTTATTTCTTACTTATGTTACTTATCTTTTGCTGCTCTTCCATCGACTGTGACACATATTTTGAATCTGTTTAGATATATTTCTTCAATAAAAAGCTAAATTTCATTAACCTAGTTAGGATGAGTGAAAAATACACCCAAACACCATTTTGTTTTCATCCATCTTTTTTATTCAGTTGCCTGCAAAATTCATCTTAAATGTCTCATTGTTTTTAGTTATTTGTTATAAACCGCAGTGAGTCCATCAGGGTCTTCAGAAAACAGAACAGCTGGCCGACAGACTCAGACCTGCTGGAGCCACATATGTAACTTGATGGAAGAAGTATTAGTTACTTACTTTGTTGAGTCAGTGGCACTTTGACATCACATCATTGAATGAGCACAATCAGGATATATGCTGCAGCTGCCTCACACTCCAGGGTTTGAACCTCCTCCCAAAGAAATGCACAGTTAATGTGAGACTGCTGTTAAGCATTAGTGCGGAGGTGGCTGCGGTCTCCCTTTATGGCCATGAATAGAAATATTATGGACAATACAAAATGACATGATATTACTCCAGTATGAATTTCAAAATTTGATTTTTCTGAGCATGTAATCTTACAATTTCATATATTTACTTCTCAAATAGAAAATAAAATAAATACGCTTAAAATAAGTCAATACGGTTCATTTTAAAGCAAATAACTATTTTGATTGAAGTGATTTTGTTAAAACAGCCGTAGCACAGCACGGCAGCACAACACATTTTTCACTGCTGACAGTGTTGTTTTCCTCCTGCACATCCACACTCACCAATCTTCCTCTGAAATCCTCAGCGGATATTGATATTGACACTCAGGTCAGGTGATTAAATCCCAATGAAAGATTTTTTTTTTTGCTATAAACAGGTTTTCTTCATTCAAAGTCTCACTTGAGCAGGATTTCAGAGAGACACAACACAGAGGATCTATGTTCCAATAAATACAAACCTTGGCAGGGGTCAGAGGTCAAAGGTTATGGGGCTGAGGTACAATGACCACTGCACAGCAGGACATTCTCTCTATTGAAATGTAATTCTTTCTGCAGTGTGGCCCCTGTGCTACTGGCCCAGCCCCCCACTGTTCTGTCACCAGGGTGCATGGAGTGAGAAGTACAAATGAGATCAGACAGCTTCAGAAAATGTTTCCCTTTTAACATCCAAATGTATATTGGGACTCTGAGGGACGGCTGAAATGAAATGATGAATTTTCAAAAGGCGACACATGCCAGAACTTATGAAGTTATCACAGCAAAGAAATCAAACAATCCAATCCTCTTGTTCCTGCCAATTCACCAATGTGTGTACCATTTTAACATTATTGTGCATCAGTTTGTGCATTTATCCAGAGAGAATATGAAGAGATAGAGATCAGAAATTGACAGAGTGAAAAATGAAGACAAGTTGACAAAGATGACTCGTGTTTTAGATTGTGAAATTATTTATGTGGCAACATTTT